>JAUMJM010000027.1:34825000-36075000 GCA_033558235.1 Neomorphus geoffroyi
AGTTTGACCCAGTAATGCTCACAATGGAAAGGGTTCTCCGTTTCCTCTACATATGAAGAGTCAAGACAGCTTGTAATTCCCCAGGGCATTTCATTGACAAAAATGCTGTTTTGGTGATAAATTTTTAAGGCAAGTCTCCACAAGTCTGCTTCTTCTCCTCTCCTAAAAGCAAACTTTACCCTGTTCCGGTAACTGCAGCTTTCAACAACCTGTTCACTCGATAGCGCCTTCTCCCTGCATTTTTCCCCCTGTCTTAGGTTCAAACACCTGGGCACTGTCCCTGCTCAGCCCAGCAGCAGAAGACATAATGCTTAAAGTGCACAAATGTCATCAGCAGAAATAGCTGTGAAATGGCAACATCAGGAGATTTTGATAAGGGAAATCTTCATCAAAGTAATCAAAAGCTCCAAAACCAGTGTGATTGACCACGAAGCATACCTGGTCCAATCTTCTTTTCCGCAACTTCTGCAGCATTCGGTCTGAAGTGAGCACTTTAGAACTACTGTGAGCTTCAAAGTATTCCTCCACCAGGTTGTTCTGAAAAGGGACAGCAAGATCAGCCATATTTCTACTGCTATCAAGTCACTCCTCTCCTTTTGCACTTACAAACATATCTGATGATGGCCAATACGAGACATAGAGCAAAGATGAATAGAAGAAATTTGCAAAACCAGCTTCTACAGTAGCATTCTGCCAAAGCTAACCTAATCAGACAGTTCCTTCTTGAAGGCAGAGACAGAAAAGAGATTCTGAGAGAGTACAACAATAACTGTAAGGAAGCATGGGGATCCCTGGTGCTGGAAGGAAATCACACAATCAAGTTTAACACCAAGCTAGAAATTAACAAGTGCTTCTTTTTGTGCTATAGGAGTCAATTTCTTCATCCTTTCTCAGCACATCTCCTGCTTCATGGAAATCTTATAGCTTCTCCTTCTAGAGCTGCTTAGAATCATAAGGTTGGAAGAGACCTCTGAGATTGAGTCCAACCGTGCCTGTCTCCCTTACTAAACCACGTCCATAAGAAACTCACCTACCTGTCTTTTAAACACCTCCAGGGATGGCGACTCCATCACCTCCCTGGGCAGCTGTTCCAATCCCTGACCACTCTCTCGGTGAAGAAATTCTTCCTAACATCCAGTCTAAACCTCCCCTGGCACAACTTGCAGCCATTTCCTCTTGTCCTATCACTGTCACTTGTGAGAAGAGCCCAGCACCCATCCCGTCACAGCCTCCTTTCAGCCAGTTGTGAACAGTGACAAGGTCTCCCCTCAGCCTCCTCTTCTCTAAGCTAAACAACCCCAGTTCCCTCAGTTGTTCCTCGTAGGACTTGTTCTCCAGCCCCTCACCAGCCTCGTTGCCCTTCTCTGGACACCTCCAGCCCCTCAATGTCCTTCTTGGAGTGAGAGGCCCAAAACTGAACCCAGCACTCGAGGTGCAGCCTCACCAGCGCTGAGCACAGGGGCACAATCACCTCCCTGCTCCTGCTGGCCACGCTGTTTCTGACACAGGCCAAGATGCCACTGGCCCTCTTGGCCACCTGGGCCACTGCTGGCTCATGTTCAGCCAGCTGTCAACCAACACCCCCAGGTCCTTCTGTGCCAGGCAGCTCTCCAGCCACTCTTCCCAAGGCTGTAACGCTACAGGGGGTTGTTGTGACCCAAAAGGAGGACTCTGCACTTGGACTTGTTGAACCTCATTAGGATACAGACTGGACCAGCTCACAGGTTCACTAGATGCCTGGCTGACAGGAATTGCTCAGAAGGACACCAAAAGCCAACCCAGTTGGTTAGATTTGAAATTAGTCTAGCAGTTCTTCCCCATAGTCAGGTGTGGTCACTTACAATTTATTGTCATTAAACATCCCTTCACACTCGTTAGCTCAGAGGTATATTTTCTGCACACTCACCATCTTGTCTTTCTTATTTTTTCTGGCTAGGGTGTTTCTAGGAGGAGGCATAGCTGCAGCCTTAGTTTTTCCTGGGGTCTTTTGATCTGATGAAACAGTGCAGACTTCTTGCTGGTCTTCCTCATCCTCCTCCTCTGAGCAGGAAGCAGAATATTCACTCTCACTTTCTAAATAAGGATCTGGAGCTAGAGAATAAATTTAAGGTTAAGAGCTAGCAATGACTTCTTACACAGAACATATTTTGCACCATGTCACCCTCTCCCATACATTGTCTGGATGCTTTTCAAGCACACAATTCCTAAATATATTTCACAGAAAAATAAAATCAATGCTGAAGAGGTCTGCAGACACACATTGCCATTTTTTTCCCAGTTCTCAGCTCGTAATTTTTGTTTAGTAGAGCTTGTTCCTTTACACCACCTTAGAAACATAATCCTACCACAAAAAGTAACTAAAATGGACATGGAATTCTCTGTTTCTCCTAGCATCTCTGTGTCACTTTTCCCAAACGCCAATCATACAAGCCAATTATCTTCTGGGTCACACTCTGCAAAAATGGTTTTGTAAAAGACCTCTGTTAGCAATGTTGGTTGAAGAGCACAGATAGAATCTGGCTCAGCCAGGCTGCAAAAGGAGCAGCAGAACGTGAAACGCTATGCACTAAACTGCTCAGAACGCATTCATTCTGAGCACATATAGCTAACCAGTTATTGGAAAGACTTTACTGTGAATGTTTTATGACTTAGTTTAGCAATTGTGCCAGTCTTAAATGTCAGCATAGGTTAGATTACTGAGTTTTTTCTCTTTTGATCATGTTTCTGAAGTTCAGCAACTCGGTGCTTCTAGCCCTTTCATCCCTTTCCTAAGTAGCAACATGTTGTAGGGAAAAGGTCAACACAGACTTCCTTAAGGACATTTCTACACTCTCTGCAGAATGAATCACATTGCTGCAGTCAGACTGCTACTGCAAGCAGAAGCCCACCAGGAGAAACACTCTCCTCTGAACACAGTGCCTCACTGACAGTAGGAGGTGACTGCAAAAGTTGATTGTTACCTGGTAGCCTGTTTCTGAGTCTGTAAGGTGCAGTAGGCACAGCTTCTTTCTTTTTACTCTAACAGCAAAGAAAAAAACATGCATTAAAAGAAGAAATGTATACCTCCTCAAAACAGCCCCCTGCCAAGCAAAGAGCAAAATCGGGTTACATTTCCAAGCTACTTCATCCCACAAGGAACTGTGAAACCAGAGGCAATAGAGTTCTTGTTTTTCCATTTAGAGCTAGAGGGAGGCAGGACCAGGTTCCAAAAGAGGCTTAATTGTTTCAACTAAAGATGGAGGGTAGAAAGCTGAAATCTACAACTGAGATGTCAATCCTGATAACTCAGGGAGAATTCAAACTGAAACAATGACAAACTGGAAATGCTTCAGCTCTCCAGAGTCATCTTCCACATCATACTGTCTACTCAAAGTCATTCGGAAATCCACTAAGTAAACAATTACCAGAATGACAGAAAACTACTCAGAATACTAAGCCCAGAAGTACAGCAAAAGGAATCCAAGCTACTTGGACTCATCAAGTTATAGTAGCACGTCTTCCTTACATATGTGCAAAGCACACGCCTAACTCGCACACCAGATCCAAGTCTACAATACAAACATTTCTGTTAATCCTGCCAAAGTGCACGTGAAATCATCAGGCAGTGAACATGACACCCCAAACCAGCACCTCTTACAGGCATATCTCATCCTGGAACCTTATACCAGAAAAGTTGTGCATGTATTTCTAGTATGATTCTGTACCATTTTAGAAGGTGAACTGTTTCACAGCACTCTCTTTATAACCATCACAACTGGCAGGTTTGGACTCTAGCTGTCTATAGCATCACAAAAGATGACATGAACTTACATTCCACCCACTACCACAACTTATTTTTTATAAGCCAACGCTAATATAAGACACTGAACAGCACCACACTCCTTGAATTCCTGTTCTAACAGCACTTCTTACAACTAAGGCTGTTTCTTCCTTTGATGAGAAGCTGGAAAGCCATGAGTTTAACTGCATATTAAGGGACTGTCCAACATCCTGATTTGTGTGATGTAAGGAAATAGTCTCTACCCATGCTAATCAAATTGTCAGTCTACTGACTATAAATCCCATACCTCTCTTCTCACTTGAGTTACTCCTGCCCAGTTGGATTAGGAGAGATATCTGTACTGTGGATGAGGCTTTTCAAGGTACTTCCTTTTCAGAATTGTAGTAATGGGCCAATTCAAGTTTTAAAAGTGAAGGAAAAAAAAGAAAAAAACCCAAACCAAAAATTTCCCCAAGCAAGACAGAGTAACTCACCCTCTGCTGCACTTTGTTTGAACTTGAATGCTCTGCAAAGCAAGAAACAGCATTTTTCAATGTAGTGCGTGTTTTCAACAGTGGCACAAGATGGTCCATTAGAAAAACAGGCATTCACTATTCAAGGTACACCACACCAAAATACCAGCTCCCTGGTTGTTAATCCCATGAGGGAAGCCTCTAGTTCCTCAGAGGTAGACAAGGAGAGAACAAAGGCAATCAATGTTATTACCACAGAATGCATTTTTTAATTCTGGTCACAGCTTTGGGTGGCCACCAGCAGGAAGGAAGAAGTTGAAAAATGAGCTAATGTCCTCTCCCTCAGCACATCGGACTCCACGAGCACAAAGTACCATGCTTTTGCCAGTGTTGACTTTCACTGACTTCTCCCACTTGGAGAAGCATTAGGTGTTTGAATATTATATAATACAGTGTGAATTTACATATGAACATCCACACAGTCCTAACCATTTGGTGCTCGACACATCAGCCCAGCTCATAACTCTCTCAAGCCAAGCATTTCTGTTGAACACAGGGAAACAATTAAGTGACATGGCAACAGATGAGAGAGAAGTTAGCAGGGCAGAATAAAAGGTCTGACACCCAGGTGAAACAGGGGCCATGCATACCAAGCAGTTCAGTCTACAACATCAAACTGACTAGAATACTCAAGCATGACAGAAGGTGGCACTCGGGCATCTACTCCATAACCCAAGTAGAAACGTAACCCCCATTCACTCAGCTTCAGTTCCCCAAAGCATCACAGGACTTACTGCTGCTTTGCGGGGTTTTAGCTGTCTTCTCAGGACAGTCAGAGTGACCAGGTTTCACGCTCTGTCCCGGTGTCTGGGCTAATTCAGAGGCTGTAGGAAATAGGGGGAAGGGAAGAAGTTTCACATGTAGGTACAAAACTCCCAGCTCTGGCTAATCAGCCATTGAGCCATACACCTGAAATACTCTTAAAGTATTAATTTCCTAGCTATTTCAGAAAGTGCACCAGATATTTCCATTTTTTCCTAACCCTAATGGTGAATGTAATTCTTAACAAAGATTTTCAAAGATTAAACTCCTTAAGTCATTTTACAAGTATAGCAGAGGCAATGGCAAAGCAGCTTTGCTCCCTGGGAGACCACATCTTTGAATCAGAGCAATGTTTCGTCATGCTCACTTACTCCTTTAAAACTGCTCAACTGGACACAGCAGACAAGCACATCAGTTCCCCCTGAGGTGGATTCTTGTATCCCATTTCCCTCTTTCTGCTACTTATCAGCACCAGCTGAAGTTGAATCACTGATCTGCAAATGGAAGGCGCCCATATCCTGCTAACAGTCCCTCCAGAAAATCAGCCTTCCATTGTATGACTTGGTCAGTTTTCAAACTGAGTCATGGGTGCAGGAGGGAGCACCAGTGAAACCCCACTTCTGCAGAAGGAGGTGTAAGAAACATACAGCTTCTCAAGACACAGCAGAAGCCCAGAGGAGAACTAAAGAGGCACGGAAACCACAGTTTCTGTATAGTGATACAGAAAGGATGACTCCTCTCCCTTTGATCATCCTTTGTAGGATGCATCGGTAGCTGTGACAGCTGACCATCAATGAAGTTCAGATGGTGCTGGGCACACAAGGACTTTTCAAGTGAGAAGAAACAGATATGATCACCCTCTCCAGAACTCCCGCTTTCTGGGAGCTGCTTCTCAGGTCCACAGTTAGCCTAGCAAGCATGCTCAGACACTGACTAGGTGACCCTAATGCACAAAGCTTTACTGCCTTTGTTTAACTGCTACAAAATAAAACCCCTCCCATCCTTTGGCTTTTATGTGCAGACTTTCTCCCAGAATTATGAAACTTCTGCTTTTCTTTATGTGTTTATTTATTATCTGTATTTCTACTTCCCACTACGCTTTTGCTTTGTCCTAGCCATGTGTTTCTGTTTCTGAGGAAGACTGATTCAGAGCTAGATAAAACCTATTGAATACTGCAACCTCACCTTTTGAACAAACAGAATTGAAAAATCGTGTTAACAGAGTACTCAAAAAAAGACCATAGCCAGAAGAAAGTGAAAAACATACCCAGCTCTGCCATTTTGCTGGAGCGTTTGGGAGTCTGGAATGAGTAAACTGCACCACCACTTACATCTGAGCCATTTCCCATTGTATCTGTGAAAAGAAATGTTACTGGTAGCTATTTAAAAAGCACTGGTAAACTGTCACGCTTCGCTGAAATGTTGGTAGTCAACTTTGTCGTTAAGCAAGTTAAGCACTCGACCTGATCTCACCTATCCTAAGCTAACCTAACCTCCGGTAACCCAACCTAACATTAGCATAATACATACATCACATAAGTTAATAATTATTGAAATACAGCAGTAATAATATATTAAATATGTACATTAATACTGTAATACTAATAATACTGTGATATACTGTACTTACCAACCATATGGTGGAGTTTCCTGTCCTGTCTTGTGAAGTGAGGCAGAAAAGTTGTTTAAGATAACTCAATGCTGTTACAATAGAGCATGCCTTCAAAATCATTTATATAAATTTAATACAATACTGTACTGTATTACACTGCAAAATTTTTTTTCTCGTTTGATGTGCCAAACCTAGATCACAGCCAATTTTAATAACATTTTTTTCTGTTGCTTTATCACTTTTACCTTGGTTTTCAGGTCTATTGTATTTCTTTTCTTCTTAGGAGCACTAGTAGATGCTAACTGCTGTCATTTGGGGGCTATATTGAACGAAAATAGAGCGTATATAAGAGCACTTCAGAGAGAATGTTATTGCTATTGTGTTTGTTTAGGTACTCTGTGTCACTTACATCCCCATGGAAGTTCCATTAAAGCTGAGGCACAGTTTAAGGAGGCACAACAGCATTATCTACCCAAGGAAGATGGACTGGAACATTTTACTATTTGCCTCAAAGGACTCTTTATATTGCAGGTGTTACAAAATAAGCATCATAATACAATCCTAGTATCACTGTCCTCTGCGCTAACCCTTACTACAAGCACAGCCAGAGCTCACAGCTCTCAAAAGCAGCTTCATCAAGATGGTACAACCTTGACGCTGCAAGAATCTCCTGAATTCACAGCTGTGTTAGGGTTTCCCCCGCTAATACCTTGGGCACATATTCCAAGAGTAGCAACATAGTTCTTGTCTTCCAAGATCTCCTGAGCTTCATCGTCTGGAATACTTCCAAGCTTCTTCACAAATCTCTTCACGTTGTCTGTCAGTTGAGTCTTATCCTTCCGTACTTTAACACCTAGGATTGCAATAAAAGCTTTAACCTCCTATTTCATTATTTCTGTTGCAGTAGGACGCAGCTATCCCCTTTAGAGACCAAGTTCCCATGCGCAAAGCACTAAATAAACCCAACATGGAAAAGATGTCCCACTGGAGCAGCTGGTGTGCCTTATAGCCATCAGTCCCTCCCGTACCACAAGGACTGTCCCCTGCAGCTCATGAGGACAGGAGCCCCATTTCGGCACAAAAGAGCTTCTGAAATTTGGGAGCGCTGACAGTGACTCACACGCAGAAGTACCAAACTGCACGCAAAGGGGATGATATTTGCCATCCCCTACCCTCCCTAGCAAAGGCGCGCAAGTGGAAAAGACCCGGCCTTCAGGCTGTCAGTGCGTCCATGGGGGAACTTGGGCTGCGACACTCCTGGAGACGGGCGCGCCCGACCGTCCGCTCCACGCAGGACCAACAGGGCGCCCCGTGCCTGGTACAGGCGAGTTTTGAGATCTGGAACCCCCACCGAGATGATTAAAAGGAACCAAAGCCGGGGAGCAGCCACCTCGAGCCCCTCTCCGACTTGGTTCCGTACGCGCCTCAGCGCGGCGGGGGCCGGGAGCTCCCCAGGCGGCTCGTGTCGCTGCCCGTTGCCCGCTGCCCGCCCGCGGCTGGCACAGGCGTCCCCTTCCCGGGCGGCGCCGCGGGCGCCCACAAAGCGTCTCCCGGCGCCCCGGGAGCGGCGGGGTTGGGCGAGGCGGGGCGCGGCGCTGCCCCGGGCCGGCCGTACCTGCGTCGTCAGCAATGAGCTGCAGGACCTCCTCGTCCGAGACGAACTTCACCTCCAGCGCGGCGCCGCGCCTGCCCGCCGGGCGGCTCATGGCGGGAGTCCCCTGCGCGGCCACGTGGGGCCGCCCCGCCCCGCCGCCAGGGGGCGCTGCCGCAGCGCTGCGGGCGCCGCCGGAGCCACAACCGCCCCCCCGGAGGACCCGCCGTCCGAGACACGCGCTCTCGCCCCCTCCCCGCTCCGCCGGCGGCAGGAGCCGGAAGCGGGTCCGCGTTCGGGAGAGCGGGGCAGGCACCCAGCCTGACCTACGCCTCAGCCAATCCGCCTCCCGCTCTTCTGCCCCGCCTCCCGCCGGGGAGGTGCTGAGGGGGCGGAACTTCCGCTGCCGGCGCAGCGAGCGTCCGCTGGGCGGTGCGTGGCGTTGCCGTGACGACGCGAAGCCGCCGCGAGCGCTGCGCTGGAACCGGCCCTGCCCTCCCGGTGATACCGAAAATGCCGACAGATACACTCTCTTAAGACTCGTTTTGGAGTTTCAGAAAGCAACATCCTTTATTTCAGCGCTGGACGCGTGAGGGAATGATTCCATCAATCAGGTGTAACAAAAGCTGGGACAGAATATATTTCCCACTTAGGTGCACATGGATAAATTCTCCCAGCGACCTCACGCACATTCTGCTAGTTTCCAAGGACTAATTTCAGTGCTTTTATGAACTTCACAACAGCCAGATCTCTGCTAATTGGAGCTTTGGAGCCAGCTCTCTGTCTGACCCTGCATTTTAGAGAAAGGCTGTGAACGGAGACGATCACAGAAGACACATCCGCTCAGCACAGACCGTACTTAACACAAGACGTTACCAGTTCTCAAAGAGCAGCGCCTGGGAAAGCACCGTTTGAAAAACACATGCTCTAAAGCAAACAGGCTATCAGAGCCACATTGTGTCTAACTTTCAAAACCCGCAGTTTCTAGAGTAGCAAGATAGTTCTTTGTCTTCCAGGATCTCCTGAGCTTCGTCGTCTGAAATACTTTCAAACTTCTTCATAAATCTCTTCACATTGTCTTTACTTTTCTTTACCTTTGCTTTACTTTTGCTTTAGCTTCAATCAAAATATCCCGCTTTTTGCAGTAGTAAACTGTTTCTGGTATCACCGGCCCCGGCCCCACCCCGGGGCAGAACCCCCCTCCCCGCCCGGCCCCGCTCCGCCTGCGCTCCCCGACGGCGGCAGCGGCGCGAGCGGCGGAAGTGGGGGCGGCAAACGCGGCCCCGGCCGCCGCTCCTGCCCCGCCGCCCCCGCACCGCCTTACGCACCCCCACTATCGGCACCCGCCGCTGAAAGTCCCCAAAGCACCTCACGAAGCACACGTTTCTGTTCAGAAACAGCACAATATTTATTTAACATCTTTATATATTTATATATATATAATTTTTTTCTGCATTGCAGATTGTGTCGAATTTTATACATCTCTATTTACAATGATTTAAAATAATTATATTTCATCTCTGGCAGGTATTTACAAAGTCAATAGTAACTACATTTCACATTTCAACAGTCAACAGCATCACCCAGCTCAGTAAGACAGTTAGGATAATGGCTTACATGCACCAATAACATGATCTTCAGTACGTGCCATCTTCAGGTATAAGAATGAAGATTCACCTGGGACCAGGGATAAAGGACGTCATACAGCAGAGGCTGCGGTTATTAAAAACCCATATGGTTTAGTCCTTTCACCAGTACCAAACGCGGAACGCCTGAGGTTTCCACCAGCAGGCAAGACTAACCCAGTGAAGAGGGACTCGCACCACCAGCCCACGTCCTTTCACCTCGCCTGCTTGTCCACAAGAAGCGAGCTACTTGCTGCTTATGCTCCTTCTACGTCAGAGATAAGATTACATAATGCTAAAGTAGTAAAAATCCTCAGAAACTGTAGTTCAGAGAAAAAAACCTGGTATGACAGGAAAAAGTAGGAAAATAATCTTTTAACCTTTGCAGAATGTTTCTTTTTCACTAGTAAAACTGATGGCATATCCTGTATTCTTACAAGGACAAAAACAGATCAAGAAAGTCATTGTAAATTACATGAATTAGAAATTTAAAAAATACAGCATGGGATACCTCAATTTAGTTGTTGGGGATTTTTAAGAGCAAATAAAAGCTACCATACTAAACCTAAAATGTATTAAGAGTATCCAATTTAATATTAAAAGTCTTTATTAGCTTTTTCCTGGAATCTTCGATATGGAAAAAATGTTAAAATTTTATTTACTCATATCGTATTTTTCCATAAATAACCAGCTAGTGATGTCCATCCCAAAGCTATTCACTATCTGCAAGAAAACATTAAGAAGATTTGTTTCAAAGTAATCGTTGAACACTGGCACACAAAAACACACAGACACACGCCAGTACTAGGAATCTATTAATACTCTGACAAGTTGATTTATCCTGAGTGATTGTTAACTCACATCTACTGTATACTTGAAGCCACAAAGTTTTTACTACTTGCATTTTTCATAAACTATAACATGAAAATCTAGCACAACAACTGCCTGAAGAGAAAGAACAGTGTCAATAGCCAGTATTTCTGTCACTACCAAGTCCTCGTTATTTCAGAACGAAAAGTAAATGTTACTTCATTCATACTGTTTTTTCTGTTTCGTGATCAGTTCTGGGGAGGGTGAAGACTCAAACACACAGGATCCACTACCAACGTGTAAGGAAGTTTCCATGAAAAAGCACCACTTTACTAGGAGACACTCCTGAACAGAAATCTCCCCTGATCATTTTACCCTCCAAAACCAAAAACCCATGTGAATTCTATACCACTTTTTAACAAGCAATTAATCATCTTTCCAAGAGTCAAAATTTAAATTGCTTTGAGGAGTTCCATCAGAATGCAAAGATACTCCGCTCTAAATTGCTTAAATCTGACTGTTTCACACTGGGAGCTTGCAACCAAGTAACTGGTTAAAAAAAACTTGATCTCATCACTTTGCTCATCATGCACAAGCTAAAATGTAGGGCAAGGTTTTACTGTACAGACACAAAGTTTTACTATACATCTATTCCCATCAACAGCTCCCCAGGAATAGCTTAGTAATCCTTTATGACAGGAGAGAGAAATTATGGACCCATTTTAAATTCATTTGGTCCCTCAGACACAACCTTTTGTAAAATCTGATGAACACAGTGAAAAAAAGAAAAAAAAACCCCAAACAACCACACCAGGAGAGGGGGCAGCCTGAAGAAAAATAAGTAAAGAATGGAAGCAAAAATTGTAATTTTTTCATCAAATCTCAAATACAGACAAACAACATGGGACAGACTGTTACTAAATCCATTTCTGGAAGTCATAAGGTACCCTTAGACTTCTATAGCTTGCTTCTGAACTTCTAACATCACAGGCCTTGACACTTGCCAAACTTAATAGGCAGGTTTATCCGAAATGGCTAGCTGCTATGTTTTGAAATCCTGTTCCAAGGTTTGTTTTATCTTAAATAAAATCTCATAATGACTATGTGGAAATCTTCATACGTATCAGTCTTGCAAAATCCACTTACTAGATGTTTTCAGGAACTACTGACAAATCCAGTCCTCACAGCTCTCCATCATCTTCCACTGCTGTGTAAGAGGCACGTGAGTATTTTGGCTCTTCAGCTGGTCATGACATGTACATTTTGATAGACTGATACGTGCATTCACTTACACAACACTCACGGCATGATCTGTTGACCCTGAATCACCTACAGTAAAGCTTTCCACAGCAAAGTTTATCTGAGCGCCCATGGCAAAACAAACTAAAAAATAAATAAGAGAGATTAAGGCTGATATGTTAACAACAATCACCATTTAAAATACTGAAGAAAATGTAAAATACTGAACAATTTGATATAAACCAAGAAGGCGATGCAAGTACAGAGGATCTGGCTTCTTTGCTTACTATGCTTGGAAAGGAGCAATATTTTGCAACTAGTCCTGCAAGTATCCTAACCAAGAAATTTGAATAAATTAAAAAAGGGTCATGATTACTCATCTGATGCTAGCTATTCCTAGGATGTAAATAGTTGTTACAAATGAGACCTAGTTAATGGCTTTAATGCCATATTAAACATGCCAAGGCAGCAGTATCTTTGGCAATGACAGAATTGCAGAATTTAAGGATGAGATTATTAGATTAACTAACATCAGAACATCTTTTTGTTTTGTGTGCAGTACGTACATTTTATTCAAACATGCTCCATTACATTTTCCACACCTCCTCCAGGATGATGAGTACAGTACCAAGTCTGTACTGCTTGATTGTTATGATTTTAGTCAGAAAGTTATTCTTCGTTCTCAATTAGTCTTCAAATTAATTTAAATTTTTAAGCCAAGATAAACAAAAATTTCCGGTTTGGGACTGAAGTTAAAATGCTGATCACTAAAAAGAGAGTGCCATTGGTTTATGATAAAATAGGGCAAGTTTAAACTCTTAGGTTAAAATACAGCCATAGCATAGAATTATCTATTCCAAAATTATTTTTTCAAAATATAACTCTCTGAACATGTTATACATTAAATATTAAGGAAAATTTCCCTGGAGCTAAAATTTTCCAAGTACACTAATAATCTTCATTAAAGAAGTAAAACAAAGCACATAGTTATCTGGAGACAAAAAGCAGTTAAGAGTTGGGGTCACCTTACAACAGAGTAGCTTTACCACCATTAAGATGCAGGTTTCCCCCTTAACCTCGAAAAATATGTTCGTATTTACATACAGTACACACACACTTGAGGCAATTGATTGTCAACACGTGACAAATGTATGTACCTACCCACACACAAGTAAACCTCACATGGTGAGAAAAAACTCTGTCCCAGTAAACTCCAGTATTCATAAGTAGTGCAAATAAATACTTTGTCAGAAAATAACTTTTTTCTCACTATTTTGATGTTAAAACAGATAATTTTAATTATGTTAAAGCTAGCAGGAGCGTGTTGGAAATGTTGTATTTAAGACCAACACTTGCAAACTACAAATACACGCTTACTGGCTGCAACATGATATTCAGCATTACAGAATGAAGTATGCCATTAAAAAAAAAACTTTCCCAAATTCACATCAGATGCAAAGAAATCTTCATTTAAAATGGACAGTGACATACAAAGTCTCCAAACGAAAACTAAAAGGATAATACAGCAGTTTAAACCATCATCTTGCAATATTCATTTTAATAGGTATTTTTACTTCATCACTTTGCTGCTTGCAGGATGAAGAAATGGCTCATTCAACCAAAAAGCTGCTCACAATAAACCCCTGAAAAGGATAGTCAAATAAGTTGGAGTTAGAAATCCCAACATTTTATGTTTCCTTAAAATCTTAAAGCCCAACAAAAATGGGTTGCAAAATGGCAGCATACTGTGATGTGGTAAGAATTTTATCAAGCAATAATTAATTTATCCCTATTTAAATATGTATATATACATCCAAATAGAGTACCCGCACTTCCTCACCTAAGAATTACATGTATGTGTATGCATGAGAACATACAAAGGGAAAAACTGTAGTGTTCTGCTTTTTGATCTTCTTTTATAATGCTGCAGTTGCACTGAAATAATTCAGAAATCTAAATCTAGTGCCTCATGGCAAGTACCAAATGTTCTAAAACAAGACACAGCAGAGTAAACTCAAGATAAAGAGATTTAAGTCTAAATATTTGACACAGTTGTCAGAAAATTTAAGAATGATTTGTACTTTGTTGAGTACTTAGCATATATAATCAGAAATCCAGCAAATTGTTCCCTCAATCCATACCCCAGACACTTCTGATTTTATTTCTGCCACAGTACTTTCAAGTGTACTGAACTTCAGCGTATAAAGTTTCACTAGAACCTTAATGCACCTTGGCACAGTGTGAGACGCATCTAGAAGCTTTAACTATAACCACAATACACAGCACTGGCAAAGCCCGTTATTACAGCTGGTTGGGAGATATTAGAGATGACTCATTTTGTAAGACAGATGCTGAACAGCACTTGTCTGAAAAACAACAAAACAAGCTCCCACAACTGAAAGACGGCACTAAAAGGGTAATTTTGAGAAGTTATAGATGTGCCACATCTGCACATAGCAAAAAATTGTTTTCTTTTACAGGGATAAATTTGAACTCTTTAAAAAGTCTTATATGGGGTAGGCATAAATAAAGAACAAACCAAAATACAATGGATGAAATGATAACAGAAGGCACATAATCAAAATAAGAACCATAAAAACAGGCTGAAAAGGTAGTTTGAATGAAGTTTTAAGCAACTTAAATTTATGCACGTACATTTGACTTCTCTATCTGATGTGACTGAGCAGTTTCACTTTCCTGAAATAGGTTTAATGGTGTGGGACCTCACACATAAGAAAACATATATTAAAAAAAGGAGGGAGGTGTAAAATTTGGCCTGATGCCAATTCCAGTGTCCTAAAACTTCTGAAGGAATGCTTATAATGGCAAATATAGGAAGTAGAGAACCTTGTTAATGAAAACTCTACTTTTAAAAATACTAAAATAAAGTGATTCTTAAAAAATCACCTGACACTCCTGATCTTTTCTTTCCCAAAGATTTAAGCAAATTATTCATTCCTTTTCAATTTACAGTGATGGCTTTTGATATAATTTCCTTCGTGATAATCTCTACAAAATAAAAACTTTGTACTTTCAGCCACAATTTATGAATTGTCTCCACTAGCAGAACTTCATAAAATAAGGAGTTGAACCACATACAGCTTTTGGTTTTACAGAAAATGCCTTGTAGCCTAACCTCAACTTTGCCTTAGTTTCATCTCTGTGTAACTGGTGGTCCTTAAAAATTAAATTCCATTTAGAAACTGTAAGGTTTTCTTTCTGATGATGACTCTATTTAGTCTTTAACTGATTTTCTCCATCAGTATAGATGCTATTTAATTCACTTTATGAATGTGAGATATGAAGACCGGACTGCTAAAGTGACTTGTCAAACCACATAAAAACCTTCAAATTTTTAAATGAAATTTAATGTGAATTTGAAAAAAAAAAAAAAGTTCTATTTAAAATAGAGCTTCAAAAAAGAAAAAAAAACCTACCATGCAACATTGTCCTGAATTTCTTAAAGACTATCATTCAAAGATAGCCTGCTTGTGTTTATCCTTCACAGTGACAGTGCCCACATAATGATCCTACCCCTTCCCTGTGGGTTTACAATTTGTAAACGTCCAGGATATCATGCATGACTTAAGCATAGAAGATGAACTTTCCCCTTTTCTCTCTAGCCATCCAAAGAGAGAGAGAGGGAGATGGAGAGAGAACAAAAAACATTCTCCTGTGTAACCAGAAATGTGCTTCTTAGCAGTGTTCTTTAGTGTAAGTACCAGCCAGTGCCCATACACAATCACATACATTCAAGGCTTGGCTCAACGGCATGAGTTCTGAATTTTCTAGAGTAGGGCCAATCCACTAAAATAAGTTAAAAAACCTCAATGGATTATACATACCCAGGCAATGAAGCGCAATCCTTCTGGGAAAAAAGGACTGTCCGCACCTCTTTGCACAAATGGTGTTTCTAGAAAAGCTATTCAATTTCACACTGAAACTTCAGTATTTCTAGCAAACTATTGTCTCTATCCCTGAGACAGCAAGCCCCTTAAGACCACGGTCTGGCTGAACTGCAGGATTCTTCAAATGACTCTGTGACTGAACTCAAGGACAACTAGAAAGCAGCTGAGAGGGGTGGGGGTGTCCAACAGGCATGATACCATAGAAAGCAGCCCAAGAAATACTCTTTTCCCGAATACACTTTCCAGTTCAGTGATCAACATCTCATAAGAACAACAAAAACGGAGCGGAGCTACGTATTAGTTCCTGGGAAAGTAATATTTCCCTCCCACTAACAAACCGAATGGCTTTATCAGCATGATGTTGTCTAAATTTTACTCTACATGCAGAATGACCCTGTGTTCTGGAGGGGAAGACATGTAACATTACAGATGGCTACAATGCCATTAGAAGTGCATTGTAACCTACATGATCTACTTATAATCCTCTCTGAGGGAAAACGCTTGTTAATATGCATGTCTCAGTCACTGAACATCAAAAGCTTCTGGGATGAGAGACTGGGGGCAGGCAAGAAAAAAACTACCCTCGTTTTAATGAAAAAAGTGCTGTAGGCAGCCAGGAGCAGCAATGACAATTCCCTCCCCAGAATTGATTCCACAGACTCAGAGAGATTTGAAGACACACTAGAATCTCTGAGGCGGCACTCCTGGTTCTGAGAAAGAAGAGTCATGATCCAGTAGTCTCTGCAGTACTGTAGACTGAGAAAACAAACCCGTTTCTATTTCTTAACAAAGCCAAAGCATCATCTCATAGGGATCACATTCACCATTTCCGCCGGTGTCTCCAGTCTCACAGTGTTGAAATGGGACTGATCAGCCTACGATGGATTGCACATCACCCAAGGAGAAAGGAAGGCATGGAGAAAGGCATACAGTACATTATATACTGCTTCACAACCATGTTGACAAGGTGAAGGGGAGGATGAAGGTGAGGGAAGAATTATTGCTGTTTCAGTGATACAATATGATAGCTAAACCAAATCAAACAAGATCACAACAGTCAGTATTTTCACACTGCGGGATGATGGTTCATGTTTTGCCTAAGGATGAACTTGTCTGGGGACTAAGGGGAAAGAGAGAGCCCTAAGGAAGGGAGTCAAAGTTACACCTGGGATATCAGCTGCATATTGAAACTTGGAGATCGGGACTGCTTGGTCAGGGGAGCTCCTGGAGGAAGGAGATCTTTACCTTCCCCAGCTTGGCCTAGTCGGTCCTCCTGTAGGCTGATAGTTGAAAACCGATTGGTGTTGCCAGCTGCTAGATTGGTAACACCTTCTGTACCAGCTCCAGCACTGGATCCTGCCTGACTGCCATTCACATAGTCAAATGATTTACTGGAAGAAGCACTGGCGGTCCTGATCAGGCTCAAACTGTTGGCTTTTGGCACCACCTGCCCAGCAGGCAGGCTGAGGTGTTTCTTGGTAGGTGTCAGCTCAATTATATCTGCACTCAGGTCGGCAGATTGGTTCACGTACTGCTTCCGAGCTACTGAATCTCGAGGGCTCTCACTGGATTTTGCTGCAGGAGAGGTTTCTTTATCCTTAGCAGAACGCCCACTTGCTGTTTTCCTTAAGCTGTCCTTCTGAGATACAGATGATGGAGGTTTGGTCCCAACTGGCTGGCTGCTGAGGGAAGCTCCAGATGAAAATCCTTCATCAGCATCATTAAGGTTCACAGAGTCCTCTCTTCCATTTATACCTTCAGTATCTATTAAGAAAAAAGAAATAACCAAAAAAACCCAAAACAATCAGAACAGACAGTGAGCATTCAAATTACATGAAGACAAATATGCACACAGAATATCAAAACAAACATCATTTGCTAATCCGCCTGGTTTCCACTTGCTTAAAAATTTCTGATTCTCAGCCAAAATTCTTCCTGTCGGATGTAGCAGAACAACAAAATCTAACAATAAGTACTCTCTGAGCTTGATTTGCTTTTCCTCTACATCACTTTTATCAGTTAGAATATCTGTTGAACTTCATCTATAAACAAGAATAATTAGGCCCCATTTGGTTAATTTGTTTTATTTCTGGCTGCAGGTACTGGTGCACATTCTCTCCTACAAATGGAGAAAAAAAAACCAAAAAGGCTTTTATTCTATTTTGAGGCAAGACCTAAGCAAGTTCAGGACCTCCTCCTGCCAGAGTAAGTTCTGGTGAGTGCTCAGTAAGCTTTAGAATTCAGCTGTTTTCTAGAACAATGCTCCACCAGAGGCAGAAGGCTTCTGTTGTATGTACCTGGCAATTCAAACAGTGTGACTATACTTTCTGTTGGAGATTAACCTACTTCTCTCTTCTCCAGAGTTCAGTTCTCCCTGCATTTACAGCAATACTGTCTAGGACTTTCACCATATCTGCTTTTATCTTGGCATGTAAATTCTTCAGAGAAAAAAACAATTAAGAAAAATTTAACCTCTGAAACACTTCCTGTTGCAGAAGAGGCACTGTGCTTTTGCCTGGAATCTCAAAGAGAAAAATAAAGCCTGACAAACTTCTTTCTTAACTGCGGTTTCAGGCCTATACTATGATTAGGATTGCACATAAAGACTTTTCTTGTAAAAAAAAAATCCAAATAGAACTTATTCCAGTTCTTTTTCTAAGCTCCAAGTACTCAAAAGAAGAATTATTGTTTCTATAGAAAACTGAACAGCATTCAAATTTCAAGACTGAAAATGAAGCTTGGGTTTTGCTCCATATATCTCATTTCAATGGGGAAAAGCCATAAAATTTAACCATGTTAGCAAAAAAGGAGATATTCTGGCTATAAGAATTTTGTTTTTCATTACAGAAGTGTGGAGCCTGATTATTAGCAAGAAATGTGCAAAGCCTATGAACCTGTCCCAGATAAAGCCTCTGTACTGCTCTACTGGCAGTTTGTTCAACACAGCATGCCACAAAGCAAACATGTTTAAATCTCTTCTGTGGAATGGTAAATCTCTTTGTGGAATTTTGTAAAAAGTGATGGCAAGGATCTAAGAGATTCTACCATGTAAGCGAAAGCTCATCTGTTCACGTTGATTGTTAGCAGAACACTATGGAACATTTTATATTATGGCAAGCAGAACAGATACAAAATTTCAGAGCTGTTGTTGCCTCCGTGTAGCAGAAGTATAGCCTGATTCAGCTTCACGTTTCTGAAGTGTAAAGCAAAAAGAAAGCTTTACATGGAAGTTTTATTATTCTGTTTTAAACTTATTTCTTTTCAGGAAACTTTGCCTTGGAATTGCCATTACTGTGTATCAGCTTACAAAAGCTGTTTACTCATCTGAAAATCAGACCATTCTCAGGCCTCTCTCAGAACCATGCAATGCGAAATTATTCTGTAGCTTTATGTAGTTCTATTTGACTCATTAGTCTCCAAAAAGCAGAAAAGTAATATAGTTCATGCTACTGCAATCTTCCTTCCTTAGTAAAGCCTTAAGCCTTAGAAAAAGAAGCTTCTTAGTTTTCAAGGGTGATTATTAAAACAAAAGGTGTCTTACTTCCTTTAACTTCCTGTAACCATGTTTGAAATACATCTTAACCCTCCTCCTGCCCACCATGTTTTGTCAAACTAGGCCTTCATCTTCTCATTGAGATGTAAATACGCTTTCTTACATCAGACAGTGTTAGATTTTTTTTCTCAAATCTACCACATCTCCATTCCCCCCCACCTCAACCTTCCCACATCAAAGAGCTAATAAAAATATGACATAACTGGAACATACTGAAAGCAAGAACACATTTTCAATAAACCAACATTTATGTTTCTTTATATAATCATGCAAAGCTGGATGAAAGCATGTTTGGTTACAAGCAGCAATAGCAGCAGCTGAAGTCCCCTCTCAACCCCTTCTTACTCAAACAAAAGATGTGTAATTTGCAAGAAGGTATCTCCAGTCAAAACTGCTAGGCTTTTTGTTATTACAAGAATATAATTTGTCTTCAAATTTTGTGTTAAAACATTGCTGAGGATGCTAAAACAGACATTCCTATCTGGGACAGTGAAACAGAAGAGTCACACTAATAAAGTGGCATTTTATCCACAGAATTTAAAGACAAGACTGAGAGGGGTTGTTGCAAACTTTTGGGTACAGCAACTATTCAGAGGCCCAAGCAGTTCAGCAGTGCTCTAAATGAAGAAGATAGAGAAGACAACATGCAAGAGAATTTCTGTCTAGTCAGCTACAAATATCTACAGAAGTTCTCAGTGGGATTAAAGTAATTCAACAAACACATATTGTTTTCCCAATATATGTTTTTCTTCCTCTAAAAACTCAAAAACCATTAAAAAACATTTGAGTCCTTACACACTCTGCTTGGCAGGGGGTGGGGTGGGGTGGGAAACAGGATGAAGTCATTACTTTTTTTCCCCCAACAGACAAATAAGACAACTAAAAAAGAAAACAAAAACTAAAAACCTACTCCTCCCAAGTATTCTACTGTAAAGGCCAGAAGAGAAAGAGACAATGCAACCTGACAGAAACCATATCAACTGCACTACAGTGTGTACTCAGGACTCTCACTGTTTCTTACCAGAATAAGTCTGTCCCCAACAAATTTGTTATTTATGCTTGTACGTAATTAATCTTGTAGATGTAGATACAGCATTCTCCTCTGACCCAAAACAGTGCATATAACCACAGCTGCTACCACCTGGAAGCAGAATACCCTGTAAGGCATTACTGAGTCATTCTTTAAATCTTCAGCCTTCTTCTACTTACTGGGTCAAAATGCTGCCCTGAAGAAGAGGTTTTATACAGCTTTTTAAAGAGACTATTTATTCTGTTTATCCTTTCCATACCTGAAGGTTGAAAGGTCACTAGAAATGATCAGTCTCTCATTATATTTATGAGAGGGAACTTGCTAGCTGAAACTTTCTGTGAAATCAGCATCAGTAAAATAACAGATCACTATATATACATACACAATTCTAGACTGATAAATCAAGCCAAACTCCATTCCTTTGCCTTCTCCCAGATGCTATAAATTGGAAGAATTCAGTTTGCCCAAACATGTAATTATACATCGCTAACATTACAGAAGTAAAGGGTATTCAACCCACTTCAATAGAAGTAAAGCATATGGAATGATGACTTATCCAAGAACATGCCAAATTATATAGATGTCTTAAATTAAGACTAGAAGGCCATATCTTTATCAACTTCTTTCCCACTTCCTGTCTCTTCCAGAAGGTTCTTTGTAGCTGAGTACTTCTTCATATCCTTCAGGTCATGCACATGCAAAGCTTAGTAAAATGGAGTAAGATCTACTGAACAAATGAATTTAGGAGAAGACAGGACTCATTTACTGAGCATGCTCAAATTCACTATGCACCAATGAGTAGATTATAAACCCAAACTAAACATTTTTATGCAACTATCTTTGACAGAAGCATGATGTCTTCTTTATTATTTAATACTAAATCTGATTATGGGTAAAGATTCTGTGATAACACTACATTAAATCTCCAAATTCTCCAGTTTATTGTTTCCAGAACAAATTTGAAACCTATGTAGCTCATATCCAAATGTACAA
Organism: Neomorphus geoffroyi; assembly: GCA_033558235.1. Taxonomy (NCBI): domain Eukaryota; kingdom Metazoa; phylum Chordata; class Aves; order Cuculiformes; family Neomorphidae; genus Neomorphus; species Neomorphus geoffroyi. The sequence continues at coordinate 34,846,417 of JAUMJM010000027.1, forward strand.
ATAAATCTCATTTATGATCAACTGATATGCTTATAAAAGCTGGAAAGATCAAAGGAATGTTCATATAGAAAAGATGAATTAAGATAGGAGAACACTTGAAAATATGTTTTGCTATGATAAACTATGCTAGGATAAACTATGATTCAAATTCAGTACTCAAAATGATGTCTTTTATGAAGTAAAGATGAAGAAATCAATACACGAACTTAAGCAAAATAAATTTCTAACAGCTACTCTATCTGCTATTCTTGGTTGCAGAGCAGGAAGTCCTTCAGCATTTGTGTGGACAGCATGACTGAGAAAGAAAGCAATAATTAGTTTTGAAGTTTTTAGAAACGTGACAAATGGTTTTCTTGAAAACACAAGTGCTTTTTTGGTACTTGTTCTTTAAGCAGCCAGCTCATTTCAAGCAAATGTATGAATTTTCAGTTGAAGGATGACTGGCAAATAAAAAACATCAGCTGTTACATATCTGTCTTAGATAGGCTTGACTTTTAACAGGAACAGGAAACTTCACTCTTGGAAATTTAAAAACTGCAGACTAACAAGACACTATTGTAACTTAGCTGAAGCCAAATCCGCTTATGCTCTATACTGTCTACTTGGCTGGACTAGATTCATGTTCATCTGGTGCATTTTTTCCTTCTGAATATTACATTAAACATGCTCAGTAACAGAAAGTTTCCAAAGCCCTTGGCTATGACCTCAATCCTTTTTTTTTGTTGCCTTTTTTTGCCATGCCAAGCAGTCTTTCACCACACATATGCAAGCCCCAGGCCAGCCCACGTGATAACAAAACATAGTACCTGACCTGGTGTTAGGTATACAGGGGATGCGTGTATTGCAAAGAGAAGCTAATACACCCTGGGATAGCGGAAACACACACTAGAATGGAAAGAAGTTCTGCTTGGGGATAGGGAGCCAGGATCCTCCTCCAGCAACTGCCTCACTGACTTCTGCCTCCTCATCTCTGTCCTACCCTCTGTTGTGGCTGCTGCCAAGGTGGGCTCCGGGAAGCCATGCTCAGGGGTCCTGCGCATCAGCACCTCCCCCTCTTGCTCACGTTTGATCCCTAGGTCTGTGGAGCCGTGTTGGATCGGTGAGCCCGGTAAGCTTGAGTCAGCCTCGTTTGAGAAGTCAAAGCCATCTGGGATTCAACATATAACATTTTAGTGGTTTTCTGTTCTTTTCTTGGCATTCCAACCCAGGCAGGGAAATAGATTTACGGGGACATGGAACAAACACAAAACACTATCCATGCTTAGTTAAAAGTTGAGAACATCCACAGGAAGGGACAGGTGGGCTATACTGTAGAACGAGACTAGCAAATGAATATAATGGCAAATACAGCGAAGACAAACATGATCCAGAGTCCTGAAAATAGAAGACAGCTACTTGTTGTCCTGGACATCCTGATTCAACTGAAGACTAGAGGTCATCACACCCTTTGCACGCGATATAGAGGGAAATAAAAAAAAAAAAAAAAAAAAAAGAGTACCACAGAAAAATACGTAAACCTTGTTTTCAGACTCTTTTACTCTCAAGGGTTTTTTTTAGGTTATTCTACTACTACCTTCTGCCATTTATGCAGTTTTTTTAATCAATGTTTAATACATGCAACAACAAAGCTTTGTAAGTGTGACAAGGTGATTTCAAAGCAAGCTTTTTGCTACACCTACACTGAAGATGTCATCGTATTACGGTTAAATATTACTACATATTTCTTTTTTTTCTTCATACAGTAAAGCACAATTCCATATGACAGATGTACTTATTGAGGAAAAATAAGGACTAATTCTAAGCTATCCAAAGCTACTTTATGACATGGCTCTCTCTAAATTGGGCCACATGATGGTGTAGGAGTGCAATGTTCAGCTTTTCCCTCTCCCACTGCTTCCAGTTGCTTTAGGCAGCTGGACCCCTATCAAGGTCTGGATATCATTCATTCCCTGTGCTACTTAGGATGGGAGGCAGTTGAGTTTTAGATTAAAGAAAGAATTCAAATTCCAAACCAAATTCTACCCCTACAATTTTATGCTGTGTTATATGGATAAAAAAAAAACCCAAAGAAGTCTTACTGAGCATTTTCCATCTTCTCTATTTTCTCACCTACCTCACAGGTTATCACCAAATAAAAAACAAAACAAACACCCCAAATGTTTATGTTCATGCAGTGCTGTGAAGATGTAAAATACTATACATTTTTAGGGAGTTATCACTTTTCAAAAACAAACAAACAAATAACCCCTCCCCAACCAACTGTTCTGCAAACATTCAAACTCAGAAGCCAGATTACAATGATGATGAATACAGTACACTACAGTATTTGCTCTTGGCAGAGGAAGCTCACCTTCTCTCCTCCAGCGATGACGACGGATAGAAGCTGTTGTAATAGCAGTCCGAGAAATCCTCGGCACTGTTGGAGTGACTTCCACTTTCAGTACCTTCTGGCCTTCTTGCGATGCATCAGGAGCATCAAAGGGCAATGAATTCTTCATGGCATTTGCAACCTAAGATGAAAGTAAAATGCTGTACTACTACTGTCCTTGATTGTCCTAATGGCAATATTAAATCTCTTGCTGGATACAGAAAGGGAAGCAACCAGTTATTATGCCAGATCCACATGGATAGTCCCATCCCCAAGATTCAAGTTGATAACTACTTTAAAAAGCTCATCAAAAATCTATTCCCAAAATATAGCTGATTTTTCTCCATGTTTTGAGGTAATTTGTTTTGTTCCATGTTGGCCACCTGTATTGACAGAGGTAAAAACCTACACAGGAAGGTCTCCATCCAAAACAGACTGCAAAATGACAAGGAAAATATCATTTATGTTTTATGACAAGAATGCCATAATACTAAGTCACAGGCCGTTGCAATGCAAACAGCATACATACAGCCTTGTGCATAGGGGAGACAAAGTCAACTTCCACACACCCCTGCCCCTTGCTTTGTTATTCCACACTAACAAAGTTGCTGCACACAAAATGTGACTTTACATTTAAAAAAAAAAAAAAAAAAAAAAAACCAAAGTGCACACTACTTGATTTTCCAAAATCTTATTGACTTTATACAACCAACCAGCAATAAAAGTTAGACACATTTTGAACTTAACGTCACAACTTCATCTATAGATCTCTTCTGTTTCAGAGACCTGACTTCCCACATGCTCTTTACTCCCCCTCTAATGAAGACAGTGGATAAAATAATAGGGTCAGAGACATCTAGACTTAAAATAAAACAACTATGGAAAAATGTAATCTGCTAATTTTTGTAGAAGCCTACCTAGAACAGTTCCCACCACAATTTAGGCAGGCACTCCTGCTTGTTGAACCTTTCAACAGCTGGCCCTTCCTAATAGCACAAATTGTACTTCTGGGGACTGTGAAGACTCAAGATGGAGATAAAAATTAACACACAATTAAAACTTTTAAATAATCTAAACAACCAGTTATGAATGAGTCACAGCCCTCCTCTGGTGGAAAAAAACCCAAAACTGTGATCCTTTGGGATGCAAAAACCCTTGTTCACTATGTCAAACCCAGCACTGAAAGGCAGGAAAACAGCCAGTGCAATTCAGACTTGGCAAGCCAGGTTTGGAACTATCAGTGACAAAGGAGGACTGGTTTCAGGCCAAACATCCACTCTTGCCTACTGAAAAAGAGCTCTAAAAAAAGAACACCCAACAAAAGCAGTAAGTACCTCAATAAATTACACTGGATAAAGGTGCTGTCACAACAAGGACTTGCTGATCAATGCTTCTTCTGTACTGGGCTAGGCAAGCCTGTACGTCTCTGCACTGACACAGTGATTTCTCTCTGAAACAAGTGCAGAACTGTTGCGTTCAGAGCAAAAGAGTGACTAGAACTGAGCTGTTCCCCAAGTCCTGGCTAGCTTGGATGTAAATATTAAGCCTTGGTGATTAGCTTCCCTGTATAGAAACTCCTTGTTTTCATGCTTATGAAACCAATACCCAGTGTTTAAGAGATACTTTTCCCTTGCACTATTCCTGCCTTTTCTAGTGCAGTCTCTGGGTAAGAATGAAAGATCTCTTCTACATTACAGATATTTCATAGCTTTCTGATGCTGCTATTTCAGGTTGTTTGGTTTTTTTTATCCACTGGCAATATAAATAAGAGCACAGATCTAGTATATTGCCAAAAATATTTCTCCCAGAGACAATGAAACATAGAGACTGAGATGATACTCATTGTAATGATGACTGATCATATTCCCATCATTATACAAATAGCTTGAGTACAGATACCTAAAAATAATCCTAACATGGGGCTTCGTCTTGAATAGTAGAATCATAGAATCATAGAATTACCTGAGATCGACGGGACCCAAAAGGATCACTGAGTCCAACTCCTACCCCTACATAGGACACTCCCAGCATTCACACCGTGTGTCTGAGGGCACTGTCCAAATGCTTCTTGAATGCTGGCAGACTCGGTGCCACGACTGCTTCCCTGGGGAGCTGTTCCAGTGCTCCACCACCTGCTGGGTGAAGAACCTCTTCCTAATATCCAACTAACCCTCCCCTGGCGCATCTTCCTGCCATTCCCTCTAGTCCTATCATAGTTCACAAGAGGGAAGAGATCGGCACCTGTTTCACCTCCCTCCCTTGTGAGAAGGCAGTAAACAGCTATGAACATATTTTTTAATAAAAGTATTATTTCTTAAAGTGCTTTTTAAAAATTGCAGTGCAAGAAGATAGGAAGCAAGGCAATAATCAGAGTATTAAGAAGAAAACCGCACAGATGTGCCTGCATACACAGGCATGAAAAACCTGACAATTCGGCGAGGGGTAAAAATTGGTGTTGCCATGATGTCACCGACATCAGATAATGGGATGGAGAGGCAACAGTGGTTTTGGAAAAAGGCAGAGACATTCTAGAAGACTCTTACAATTATAACTAATCTCTAAGGACAAACTGATTAAAAATGAACAATAAGGATTTAAAATTGTCATATCATCAACTGAATTAAGTTCCAGATCCTCCTACACACCTTTTAAATGTAGTTGTTTGCTAGCATGGCTCAATTCAGTAGATTCAATATTTAATTTAAAACTTTCACTCCAATGGAGCAATGAGTCATTTCCAAAAGGAATCAACTATTATAATAATTCAGTGGACACCAAGCACTTACAATGCAGCAGTGTCAGAAAATCTGTATATATATTTTACAGCCAATATTAATTCATCAAGAGAATAATTTTATGTAATTTATTGCAGAGAAGAGGAATCTCACATTGCCACATAAAGAGATTTTTCCCCCAGCCACTCCTTTCTCAGTTACTATAAAAAGCTGTGAAATTTTACTGCTGTTATTTCAGAAGAGCACTAAGGCTTTTAGCCACAATTCTGGTGCAGAAACTGAGACAATAGTATATTTTACCTTATTCTGCTTAATTTTCCCTCTTATTTCGATCCTCATTCCTACATCTGACAAAAAATAAAATCTCTCCATTCTTCCTTTATGTTTGTCAACCTCCTTATCCTTCCCAATCATATCCGCCTGCATCCAGTTAAGTTTCACCACTTTCCCTATTTCATTTTTTTCTTCTTATGATCAGAACAGCAAGTATAGTGGAAACTGGAAAAAACACAGAATCAATCACAACTTCATTCTACTGCTTCTCCCCTAAAGAAGGTAAAGATTAAGAATTGTGTGACTGATCAATCAAAATCTGATATTGACTCTGGAGATGAAGCTTCTTTTCACTTTGACCTCTACCCCATTGTTGCTTTTTCTACTCTTTCATCACTTAAACCATACAGCATATTCTCAGCCCCACTGAAGGTCTAAAAGCAAAGAAAACCACCAGTGTCCTATGACACATAACCATTCGGTTAAGCTTCTTCGAATTGTTCATCAGTAGCTTATGCCAAAACAATATAAACAGAATATAATATGACATTCATTAGAAAATCCTAGCTTTCAGCATCAATGAGTCCTAGGAGATCCTAACACCCTAGCTTAATACTCAAGTAGAAGTATGTTATAAATAGCTTTGTTGAAAACACCAGCTGTTAACAACCACTTGCATTTGGGAGTGAAATAAATGGCCACAAATACTTTCATTGCCAGTCCACTTCAGAAACACAGCCACACTTCTTTTAACCAAGCCTATACAATTGCAATGGATTGTTTCTTACCAGCAGCGGCTGTGAGTACAGTTCAAGCTGTGCTCTGTAAATTATGTCCTCTAATACCTCCTGGCCAAGATCCCACTGACCATTGTATCTAAAAAGTAAAAACAGATATTTATCTTTCATACGGTATGAACTGAAATTTGTCTTTTTTTCTGCTCAAATCCAGCTATTCAGTTCTTTGCTTATGTAGAAAGTTCATCAACTGTATGCACACATCAGCCCCTTCCCTTATTTTAAAAGTATAGACAAAGCAATTTTTTCACTGATCTTACTGGTATAACAAAAAAGCTGTTCCCTGTCATCTTCAAGCATGACAAAGTTGATGTCATTATCAGGAAAAACTTAAAGAATAAATAAAATGGGGTCAAGATGTAAAGGTAAACACTATTTAGCAGAACTGAATTTCCATTAGAAATGGATTTTTGCTACCTCAGAAGCTACTGACATTCAAGAGGTCTGCATTTCATCAGGTTATCTTGGTATCCAAGCTCATTACATTTGCAAACAGAAGGTATCTGGTGGCAGTGGACACTTGGAGAAAGACGAAGCCAGAAGCCTAACTCTCTTCAGTATCTACTGCTCAGTCTTCCTCACCTAATTTAATACTGACGAAAATATTTTCAAATTATCAGTTGGCTGAATGAGCAAGTAACGGGAAATACACTAATCAAGTTATAAACTTGTGTTAAAACTGGTTTTTTCAATCATAAAACAACCAGCACTTACATTTTAATTCATGTAAAACCACATATTTCTCTTCATACAAAAACCCGTCCACTTACATGGCGTAATAGACACCTGTGAGCAGCTGCACCATGAACTCAGGGTCTAACACCACTCTACCACAGTGTTCTTTCCAGCGTTTCTCATGTTGCCGCGGAAATCCACTCACACAAAGTCTGAAAAAGTACAGCATTGTAACAAAATGTAAACCCCATAAAGACGACAAATGTCTTTACATTACAAAGATTTTAGTTAATTTTAAAAATTTATTTTTCAAAAATAAGTACACAACATAGATCTTTCTTACATTGCTCTCCCAACCATAAAATAGCAGTTTTATAACAGTGCCTTGAGATGTGCCTTGTTGATAATCCAGTGTTATTCTCATATAGCCATTAACACCATCTGTTTTCAAATCGTAACCAGCTTCCAAAGAATGAGGGTGGCAAGATGTTCTCTACTGCCAGCCACCAATTAGGAGATTCTCCCAAAAATTCAGTAACCAAAACCAACTTTCTTTAAAGGACCCATTTCAGTGGTGTAGAAGAGAAAATACATCATCTGCCATCTAATGTATGATGACAGCATGCAATCACTTTAGGTAAAAAGTTGGATAACACACTGTATCCTTGAGAACTGCTCTCAGTTTCCTTCTAAGAAGAAATACTTCTGACCCTTGAAAAAGGGTCTGATTTCCCATATACTGCATAGGACTGAGTCTCTGTAAAAAACACAATTTATTCGTAACTTTAATATCTGAATCTTCATCATGGAAGCAACACGTGGTCACTAATACATAACAACTGCTGCACTGTTTCAAACATAACAAAAAAATTCCTAGCCTGTTAAAATGTTCTGTTTTCTCTAGCCAAAGAACAGATTTAATTTTCAGATGCAGGAAAATGGAACACATTTGGCAAACTTAGTATAGTCAAAACTCAAGTGAAGATGATGGAAGTATACCAAGAATTAATCCACTCCCACCAGAAATCACGGAAAAGAAAACATGTTATAATCTTAACTGCATGTGCGTACAGAAAATAAGTTGTTAGAAGCTAGTCTGATCCTTATTTGCTACATAACTGAATTGCATGTCATGCTTTTCTTTCATGGCAGTATTGTGCTGAATCAAACAAGTTACATCACCTCTGTTTGAGGGTAGCAGGAGAGAGAATTTATCTCATTTTAGAGATGCTGGTAAAAACAGGCATATGGGAATATGAGATATACTTGAGATTTTTCAGAACAAAAAGCAGGGATCTTTGCCAAACAGATGCTTCAAAGACTATTCAAGTAGAAGGTTATATAAAGGGCATGTATAAAAGTTTGGGAAATCACAGTACTGAATTTTCCAGAAAGTGAGGTGTCATTATAAGGCAAGAAAGGAAGGAAAAAAAGAAAAGTTAAAAAAACAAAACAAAACAAAACAAAACAAAACTCAAAACCAACCCCAAACCTCTAAATCCCAGAACACTGTGTAAGCTGCTCATATAAATGATCCTCAGAAGCAAGACATTAATATTTGGAAGTGAAGGAAACTGGTGGTATTCCTCACAGGAGTTCTAAGCAAAAATATCGGAAAGATATGCAAATCCAAAAAACGCTAATCAGGCTGAGTAGCTTCAACTAATTTTCCCCTCCTTTTTTAATTTCTTTCCAAATAACAGAAAGTTACGTGACTATCATGAAAGCAGTAAGACAATCCATGTGTTTTATCTGTATGCAAGCATAATTTCCAGGAGTTAAATATTTCAAGTTATTAAACACAACAAATAAGTTCTTTTTTTTTTTTTTTTTTCCTGGATGAATATCTAGAACTCTAGATACACCCTTGCACCTGCAAGTCTAGATACACCCCTATTTCAAAGGTGTCTCACCTGGAACCCATCCTACAAAGTGACTGGTAAGAAGAGGCAGGCATGTAGACAATAGCAGAATTGTAGCACAGCATAAGAAAGCTCAGCACCTCAAACCTGAGAAGATAAAAGCAAAACCTTTCATAGTTTAAATTCTTAATATTTCAACAGAATTTAACCCCAAAATTCTACAACTTGGTCTTAAAAAATTCCCCAGAGGAAAATGTGTCAAAAGTAAACACACAAATCCTGAAATCCTTCTTCATTATAATTCACTAACTGGAAACAGGCTAAAAACACTTAACATTATTATTACTGAAAGCTATTAGCATATGCAGGGACAACGGAGGAAATGGTATATGGCAAAATATTCAGTCAAAGTTATAGAACTGAACAAGTCTGCAGTGCATTCAAAATTATTTTATCAGTTTTCTCAGAGCTTTCTTTAGACACAGGTAATTTGGCAGTCACCAGGGCAGTTCCTCTCATTCCTAGTTCTGTCTATCCACTCAGCTCCATTCCCCTTTTCAGCTCCATTTTGCCTGTGGAAAAAGCAGTCACAGCACAGAGCCAAAGCTGAATTTTGTTAACAATTTGAGGAAAATTTGAGTTGACAGACATAAACCCAAAGATATTCCTGACATACAGGACAGAAATTACTGTCTTCTGAATTCAGTAGTAGAAGAACATACAAATTTGGAACAACCAAAGTCCTATACCTCAAGATTACAAAGACTGTTACCTAGATTTACTTCCAAGCACTTAATGCTGAGAAAGGATTGAACACAAAATATTTGGTCTTAATTTTTAAGGACTTGCTGTCTGCCCAGTGAAGTACCTCTGACGTTAGAATACATCCACCTACCGGTTCTGTGCTGTGAAGGTTTCTCTTTGAGGATGAAGATCGCTGTAAACTACCCTGATGAGATCATGCTGACATAGAGCTCCTTCAGTTAAAGCCATGGATCCAATAGTAGAGGGCTAGAATTAGGTGGTAGGAGGAGAAAGGAACGAAGGAAGGAAGGGGGAGAAATCAAGTCATACATAAAAGGTCACTGAAAGCATTAGAACTCCTAACCATCCAAGCCAAAAGATAAATGTATCTTGTGATCTGTAAAAAGGAAGATTATTCCAGAATACAGTAAGCATAAAAACGTTACCTAATTTCATTATTATTAACAGTTTCCACACTTACAAGCAATACAGCAGGTGAGCACCATTTTCAACTTTGATTCTTACATATCCATTTATAGTAAGTTTGTCCTAACTGCACAGACCTTTTGTACAGCAACAGCAGAGAAAGAAAAACACGATTCCAAGTTCAAACTGTATTAAGGAGGATTTAGTATAAAAGCAATCTTTCTTCTAACACACAGGAGGCAAAACCCCACAACTGCAACTATAACACAATTAACCTCCGTTCAAAATGGGCACTGTCAGCAAAGACTTTTCAACATTTACATGACTTTTCTTCTATTAATACTAATGCTATTGAATTTGACTACACTAATTGCTAGCTACTGACATTTGAAAACTTACTGCAACAAGATGTGTCTAAAATGGCCTGTTGCATCAAATGGATCCAATTTTCATTCCTGTAATAGATCCCATTCTAATTTACCACAGTAGCTCTTACCTCATGATATATTGAGGGTTTAGATAATGATGGGATGGTGAAAGATAAAACTTTGTTGTTTCCATCTTTGTCAGCTATTTCCTGCATTAAAAGAACACAAACATTCAAGTAGAAGTAAGGAGATAAGATTTGGAATAATTTTCAGCTCTTAGAAGGCATTTAACAAATAAGAAGTTAGATGGCCTGACCTGATAAGACTATTAATGCCACTAAACACATACTTAAAAAGTGGGAAAGACCTCTATCACAGGCTGTTTTGCAGAATCAGTCTGCAATACTTAAGAAAACAGTATTGGCTCCTCCAGTGTGACTTCATCAAAAACAAAAAAGAACAAAAGGTTTTTCTAGCCTATCTTTTACATTTTAACATTTTTTTATAATAGAATTGCATAGTGCAGCAAGGCTAAACTTCAAGCCGAGAAGATACAGCCACATGAGGTCTGATGAGTCACTTGCTGACAATGGGCAGTACTTCATAATAAACGAGAAAAGAGAGAAAAAGAGAGAAAAGGTGAAATCAAGGGGACTGGCAAAGTTTCTTGAGACATTCTACCAGTAAGAAATACACAGAATGTTTTCTCAAGAGGCTTTCAAACTGGTCAGATTTTATAGTTGCTAGGCTACTACATAAGCAAACCCAGCAGTTTTTAAAGCAAATATTACCAAGAGCAATTACATAAGACTATACTAAAAGAGAGTTGGAAATTCTGCCTTTATATTTTGTACAGCAAATATCCAAACAGCAATCTAGTCATTCCAGTTTATGTGAAAACTTAGTCCAAGGTAGTAGCTTTAAGGATCACAATGGGAGGAGAGTTGACAGAATTTAGCAGAATGCAAAAGATTTATCCTTGTTTTTCAAGTATCTAGAAAATAAGTTCACTCCTTCATTCTTAGTAAATGCGTAGAAAAATATCAACATAAAAAAAAAAAAAGTGGGAGCCATTATCCCTTTTGAGACCTCTTTCTTCCTGAATCTGGAGAGAATGAAGAAACTACTGTCCTTAAAAAATATGAATCACCAACATGAGTTTCAAAGGAACTGCAAAATGACCTTTATGAGAAAACAGTCCATAAAGATAAACATGCAGCTTCAAACCAACGAAAAAGTACCAAAAACTAGTAAGCAGTTTCCAATGTGTTTCTATCAGAATAAATCTAAAATAACGGGACCTTCAGCTGTCAGAACTGATCTACAGACACATACTGAGATTTTATCTTTTTTTTTTAAGAATCACAATTTGACTGTACGTGTCTCATTGTGTAGAAACGTAATACACAATTTAAAGGAAGGGTTTACTATGCCAGAAGAGAGAAGGGCAATGTTTCAGTATGTTTTTAAGTCCTACAACATCAAAATTCCCATTAGAGAATGCCTATCTTGGCAGTATTGCTATATTGATCAAACAGCCTCATTACTTTTATTCTAAAACTCACAATTCAACTCAAGACAGATTCAAACGTACACATGCATGTATCTACGTGATAGCATGCAGAATGGCTTAAACTGCAAATTACCCTTACAGAGTAAACTGGAGGAGACAGTTTAGGAAGTGACACATGAAGACCGAAAGCATATTGGCCTGACAATTATCTCCATGGGAAGTTTTACTTTTCAATATTAAGGAGGGCTACTCAATTCCCTTAGAAATACAAGTATATTAGAGTTCAAGAAAGCCCAGGAATTTCTTTACTGAAAGAGTGATCAGACATTGGAACAGGCTGCCCAGGGAGGTGGTGGAGTCGCCATCCCTGAGGGGTATTTAAAAAATGGGTAGATGAGTTTCTTAGGGACATGGTTTAGTAGAGGGACAGGCACGGTTGGACTTGATGATCTCAGAGGTCTCTTCCAACCTTCCGATTCTATGATGCTTTTCACTTAAAATGTTGGTCCCAAAAAGATTACCATTAAAAAAAATATTTTTGCAAACATGTTCTTATTAAATCTTCATTACATTATGCTTTTCTCCAGATTAAATATGTTTTCAAGTAGGCATATTATAAAATACATTGTTCCAATAATTTACTTTATTAGTGACACAAAACTCAGATCAAAGCTTTCCTCAGCCATTCCTGCTCAGCTCACTTACCAAGTTGTAAATGCCAAGCAGCAATGCTTCAATGCAACCATTACTCTGCCTATCCCTGCTGGCAGTAAGACGCAGATATACCCAGATCAACTCTGGCAAAAACTGCAGTGTGAATCTCTTGAGCCGAACTTCAGAACTACGATAAAGTTCAAAGAGCTGGTGGCAAACAGGCTCCAGGAGCTGTTGAAAGACAAAAAAAAGGCTCATGAATTACATTCCTTGATGGCAAGCAAGTGAATGAACCAAAATTATATCTGCATTTCTTTTAAGGAGATCTATAAGGACAGACTTGAGGGGCACTGGTAGGTAGTGGTGGGAAATGTGCCCTTACAGCCACTACCATCTTGTGCTTCGCAAGCAATATTCTCTAGGGGTGTCAGGATGAGATTTATTTTGTATGCAGGTACTAATTTCAAGCATGTGATGGACACATGGCTTGAACTATGTGCACCATATAACTTTAATGGTGCAGTTTTAAGTTTTATAGAAGTACAAAGGTTAAAGACTGGCTGCTAATGACAGCTGTTAATGACAAGTCTATTGACAAAATATTAATTTCTTACAGATTGTTAGTCTCAAACTCAACAAGTGCACAATTGTTCATTACAATGCAAACTGACTTTTCCATCTTGATCTGCACTTCAAGTTTCAGTACAAGAATCAAAAAAGGCCCTTATCAAGTCAGTACGATATAAGCATGAGAAAAACTCTGCCTTTTTAAAAGTCTACAATGCCAAACCAATAGTTGAGACGCATCCAGAACCGCTGATGAACAAGAAAGCAAAACAAAAACAGAAACAAAAAAACACAAGTAACTGCCTCCCCTTTTCCCATGACTAATCAAGTTTTCAAAAATAAAGTAAAAAATAATTCGAAGAGGACTTTTAATGTGGTCTAGTAATACAGTCTAAAAAATGGGATGATATGGCCTAAGGAAAATACTCATGGGATTCAATGTCCAAAAAGACGAATGGCATCCATGTAACCTAAAGCATCCATACTCATTTAGAAGAGTTACAAAGTCAGAAAATAGATGCCAGAATCTCAAATAAGTCTCCCTCTAACCATACATGTTTTATGCAGCTCTCATATACAGACAATAATATTAAACATTAAATTATACATTATCATTTTCTTTAGCAATAAAAATCCTACATTTAACCAACACAATAGCAGCTGTACTGGTGACAAAAAAAGGCAAAAATAGGAAGTACCCAGTGTAGAGCAGAAGATCAGATGAGGCATATGTGACTCCTTTTTCAGTACCCACTCTCACTCCAAGGGATATGCAGCTTAGGACTTGCAGAGCACAAGCAGTATGTTTCATAAAATTTGATACATTCTTCCTGAATGATATATTCATTGATTTGTCTATTCATCGAAAACTTAGTACCCAGAATTTCCTGTAAAATTTACTGTCACTCTTCTGCTATGCTGTATGAAGAGGACTTCTGTGGTTTGTTGTCCTCTTAAATTTTGAAGAAGTCTTTTGCTATCAGCAGAGGTACAGACTTTTCTACGTGTAATTAATCTGAACGATAAACATGCGATGCCCTAAATCTGTAGGACTGTACAACTTCACATACACATATTTAGACTTAGATATTTTGCTCACAAGCACAAAATATAAATTTGACTGAATTTTCTATCAAGATAGCTGCCATAAGAGAGAATCACCCAAGAAGGAGTGAACACAGTTTCATTTGTAACACTATTCTGGTCAATGAAGCATACTATTTTTAAACCATCGATTACATAAGCTGAAACATGACATCTACATAAAATAAAACTTTGCTATCACACAAATCTTCTCTGATACAAGGCTCTGGTATAAGTACTTTGATAACATGGCTTGTGATTGACAGCCTAGTTACTCTAAGCTAAAAGCCTCTTTTTACAACAGAAGCAAAGACAGACTCCAGAAGAGGAGAAAAGAAAACTAACAGTGACAACATCGATACGGAATGAAACAAGCCTACACAGATTTTTTTCAAGTCATCCATGTAAAGTACCTCAGCACTTAATTTTTGGTTTGGGATCTAAATGAAATTAGAAGCCTGTAAAACGTCTATTGTAATAATTTGCCTTTGCTATCAAGTTGAGCATACATTATTTTATCTAGTATATATATTCCGGTATTTCATTTCATGCAAAAGAGGCATGATTACATCCTTTCTTAGTATTTACTTAGTAGAAAATCCTTTCCAGAAGTGACACTCATTATTAAATTATCCAATAACAGTAAATGTTCAGATCCTTGGAGACAGAAGTGTTTTATGAAAGGCCTAGCGCTTTTTAGATATTCGAATTAAAAAGTGGTTAATAAATAATTCAGAGAGCACTGAATAAATTTGTAGGTTTTCTTTGAAAGAAAATATGAACAAGATACTAGTGTAAAGAGGAAAAAGAAGAAATCTCTGGAAACAATAAATATAAACATCTCTGCAAGGAGACAGCAGATGCAAGAAAAGCTAAACATTATCAGAAACCAGATATATAATAGCATTGCTATAAACTGTACTTCTACTAGATAAGATATGACAGCAGCCCAAAGCTGTTTCCTATTTTAAATTAGCCAGTCTAATCAAGTTCCATTAAAACAGTAGAAAACAATAATTTGGTTGAAGTCAGATGAGACTCAACCAGAGCAGTTATTGAGTTTATTCTGTTTTATTTCAAATGAAAAATTTATAAAATCAGCCTTTTACATGAAACCATGCTACCTAGGAAGATACAAGCAATATCCATTCACTGGTGTTGCAGGTTGTTTCTAGCAGTGCAAAAGATTTAACAAATGTAAACTACTTAAGGAAAACCCAGAAGTTGTTTGTAGTGACTACTATAGCACTTTTGGTGTGTTCAGCAATTTAAGTCCACAAGAAAAAGCTGCCATCACAAAGATGTTACAACACAAATATTTTCAAAAATACCCAAGTTTTTCCTGTCAAAGTACAGTATGATCATCTCCCACCTGGAAACACAAAACTTGACACTGTAAGAAAGAACAAACGCTTTCCTTGCATCCGAGTTATCTGGCTTTTCAGAGAACCAGGCTCCTCCAATTAATTCTCTGAATACAAATATTGGGAAGACACTGCATAAACAGAGGAAAATGAAGCTTTTGTCACCAGTAGTAGGTGCATACATGAACTGACATGCACTTTTTTAGTTCAAAAGAACTTTCAGTCCAAAGACAAAGGAAACTCAGTAACACTACCGCAGCCAAAAAATCCAAGCTGAAAAGTCTCTTGTAACTGTACCTCTTTCCTGGCAAACTAAAAACTTATGTTAAAAGATCTTTCCCATTAGCATAAACAGCAATCAGCATAACAATTACAAACAAAATTTTACTGGTTTAACTATACAATAATTGACAATGATACAATTTGCAGACTTCCCTTTTACACCTTACAGAGATGTAAGAACAGTCATGCTCTAAGGAAGACAATGAACAGCTTTAGTTTGGCTTATTTTACAAATTCACTAAACTTTAAGAGCCATAGCTTGAAGTTAAATATAATGTGTTGTAAAATGCATGACAATGATACAAAATGCATTTCAAGAATTCATAGCAAGGTCTGAGTCAGAAGGGACCTTGAAGATCATCCAATTCCAACCCCCATTCAATCATGGTAGAAAATAATGTGCTCATTTTAGGTTTAACTATAACAAAATGAGTAAAATTATTTATTGCATGAAGAGTACTGGGTGTGGGAAGTGCTTGGTATTGCAAAGGTGATGCCATTTCAAGGCTAAGCTTTCCAAGTGAAACCTAAATAGCCCCATTTGAATAGTCAATGTTTAAATTTCAGTACTGCAATAACTTGAAATCCCTACAGCATTTAGGTCTACAACCACAAAACAACTCCCAAAACTATAAAACAATCTAAAAAACGGTACTTTGAAGTCACTTTACTTCAGAATTCAAATATTACGCAAAATCGATCCACAATTCAGTTAAATAAGCCGTTTATGAGCAAGATCACACTCTACTCTTAAAGTAACTCTCCATTCTAGTCATTATCTTCTCCATATTAAAACAACTCAGGGAATTTCCTAAAAGGTAAACACTAACAATTGTATTTAACTTGACAGTATGCTTGCCTTGCTTTGATAGCTCTCAGATTGGTAGACAGTGGTCAAAAAACAAGAAACACCTTGGTAGGTTGTTCTCTTTCCATGTTAAACTAATAATCCTGGTCTTATCAAAATATCGTGATTCTAGAAAAAATCATGTTTGCCCTACACAGTCTGCCCCTTTCAGGAAGTCTTAAAAGTAGGTTAACTTTACTATCAAGCCTATACTAAAAAAAATTACTTGTCCATCAAGTTTAAGAATCCAGCAAGTAAAATTTTTTTAATAGTCTACCATATAAGCTTTATCTTCATAAGCAGTTATTCTTCTAACAAATAATGCTCTATAAAGCATATTTTAAAAAAAACCTCACAGCCAATTATTACCACAGAATTATGCAAAGTAATGAACTTACTATGGTTACACCCCTCACACGCAAATAATTTTGGAAGAAGTGTGACAAGGAAATACACACTGCCTCAACAAGCAGAACCTGCAGTTAGTCATCTTTGAGTCTGCAATTGCTTATCTTATACCCGATACCAGAATCAGACCCAAAACACAACCAGCAGCTCCAAAGAGTAGTATCTGACAAGCATCAGTGTGTATTAATATAAGATTACTGTCACGCCCTTAAGAAGATACTCTTTCGTAAATCTTTGCATCATTAAAAAATAAACAAACAAATCAAATACTCTCAAAGCAAAGGACAGCTTTTACGTTTTCGGAATTATACACACACAGAGAAATACACGTATACTAAAAAGACAACAACAGCAATGGTGGCCACTATCGAGTGAGAGAATAAAAGTAGCTTTAGTACAAACAAGAAGATCCCTATGCAGGTTATTTGTAACACTGAAATGAAGCTGACAGCTACGAAGCTTTTTTTTTAATGCGTGAGAATTATGAAATCTCCTTTAAGCTCTATCAAGCATTCAGCTTACAAAAGCAGATGAGCTGTGCTCGGGAAAATAAGAGAACTTCTTTGCTGTGTACACTTGCCATTTAATTTTTAAATATATAAGAGATCACAGGTGATAAATCAAACATTTGGAAGCATTTTAGATAAAGTAGTTTACACAGAAAAGAATGGTATGCTTGGACAATTTATTCAGAAGTTATACATCACACACTTTCCCAGAAATGCTCATAGCAAAAGCCACAAGAAAAGAAAGCTTGGTTTAATGTTATTTGCAAACCAAATTATTTACAAGGGTAAGCCAAGATTTCATTGTGTGTATTTATATTTTGGGGCTCTGGTTCTGTTCTTGTTTACAGCAGGGTAAACCACATTACTCAAACATGATACTACCATAAGCAAAAGAAGATCTGGTTATTGTAACAGGATTTAATAAACTGATTCCATCTTCCAGTGTAATAAGCCACCAGGTGAGAAGCACATTGGTCTTTACTGAGTTTCACTGTAAGGCTTACTTTTTCTCTATTATGACTGAAAGGTAGCTTCTAAGGGGAAAAAAAACCCCAACTTAATTCCAAATAAAATGTAACAGTCAGCTGTGGCAAGTAAAAAGCACATAGAGTAAAATGTATTTTTGGGAGCAGCTGAGGTTGTGTCTTACCAGAAAGGCATTAAAGTAAGCATCAAAAAATATGAGAGTAAAAAGAGGGATAATATCCATGTTAGACTACATTTGAAAGCAGAATCAAACAATCTTCCTATCTATCTCTTCTCAATTACCCTAATTTCAGTTGTAGAGGTGGAAGATGCAAGAATGTGAACAAAAATGTTTTTTAAAGTCTCCTACCTCATTATCTGGGTCTTGAATGACCTTATAAAGAGCTGGTACCAATGGTTTTTTTCGGTGCAAAGTAGCTGCATAGCTTGAAATTTGTGTTTCAGGTAATGCCTGAAGAGAAAAAAAAGTTATCCTGATAAATCAAAGCTTCCAAGCATTGAAAAATGCAAAAGGATTTAGTCTCATCCCAACATAAAGAAAAATTCCTTAAGTCCAGTAAATTTTCAGACTTGTAACCTAGTTCATCCATTACAAGTACTTCTCCACATGAATAAAATTTGGGGACAGATAGCAACTTTAAGGGTTAAATCCAAAAGCAGTTCGAGATTTATCTTTCATAAAATCATTTGCTCCAGCTTGATATGAGGATTCTCTTTCATGATATTCTGTATTTAACAGGCACTTTTCAAAGTCTTTATTGAATTATTTAAGAGGTATGGATAATCTAGAATGAGTGTGGACAGCCTCAAGTACCACCAAGCAACCACATCTGTGGATTTTGCATCCTTGGCTCTTTAACAAATCTCCAACAACAGTATGTAATGACTTATTGTGTATCATCAATGATGTGAAGAACTACTAATTCATATTTTAAATAACAGATTAATTTCATATCAGTCATGAAAATCAGTTTTCTTGTTTATGCATTAACCTGTTTTCACTCAGCATCATTATCAACATGCAAAATAGCTTAAAAATACTTTGGATTCTTCACAACAAAACAAACAGTTTTATGCAGACCATAGGGAAACCACAACCAAGTATTTTTCTTTAATAATTTTTTAAACTCAAAACATTTTTACTGATTTTTTAAAAATAAAAAAGGTTGCTTGATTTAGGCAGTGTTATCCAGCTGATAGCTAAATTGATCTACACAGATGTATATGCTTTAAAAAAACCCATAGTGCTATAGTAGTATTCTGCTCTATAATAATGAACAATAAAAATAAACTCCTGTTACAACTATGCATGGTATAGTATGTACCAGTTGACTTATTTACATAGACATTTGCATGCTTTACGCTTTATAAGAAGCTGAAAAATCAAGTAATAGATATTTAAAATGTTAATTCTTGGATATCAAGAAAAAAAATCATGTTCTGTGGCAAATGGTACAGCTATCATTCATCTTCTCATCTCACCTTGAATTCTGACAGCCATTCTTCCACGACACCTCGTTCTGATCCCAGCATTTTCTTACTTCTTTTGTTTCTCTCTTACCTTTAGAAGAGATAAGAAATTCAATAAGAGTTCTGACACTAAAACTTAGTTTTGTAAAATCCTACCCCAATTAAAACCTGTTAATCTATTTCAAATAGAATCATTTAATACCAAACAACAGGAAAAGTTGTATTTTGGACAACTGGTCTCATTTTCTAACAATGATTAAACTGGTCTCTTCAGACTTTTAGTCAGAAGTGCTGCACATTAATGGTGGAGGAGCAAAAAGAAGGATTCAATGCTTCAGGCCAAAATGTACATTATTTAAGACAAACACATCATCCCATTCTTGCTCCTTTACCAAATATAGTACAAAGAAAAGTCAAAGGAGCAAAGTAAAGAACATAGCGGAAGAAATCATGTGAGACATTGCCATGACAGTTTTAGACACAGCTCAAAGTAAAGCAGTTGCATGAAACCACTTATTAGAAATCCTAATAATAGCAGAACTTTACTCCTTAAACTTTGCCCTTAAAGGATTTTGACGTTTCTTGTTCAAATCACAAGATTTAGCTCTTCTAAAAGTATGTTGGAACTCTCCAGAACAACAAGAAAAGAAAACCTGCAAGGAAAACTGTTATTTTACACTTTATATACAACAGTCGTATTCTAACACCTTTTGAATTCTCCAAAATTTAATCCTCAAGGCAATAGCAAAAATATTTAAAACACGAGGCATCATTAGACACCTTTGCTTGATGTTTAAATAGGTCTAAGCAACAAGGGTCATTTTGTCTTTCTGCAATGATCTCAGTACAGGATGACAGTATCTGGAAATCATTGAGGTCCCAGAAAATTTTAATCTGATGAAGTGAAATAAAGCTGTATCCTAATATTAGAGGCTAAATCCTAAGAATAGTGACCTGACAAGGGATAAATTGA
Source organism: Neomorphus geoffroyi (assembly GCA_033558235.1). Lineage (NCBI taxonomy): Eukaryota > Metazoa > Chordata > Aves > Cuculiformes > Neomorphidae > Neomorphus > Neomorphus geoffroyi. Next base: position 34,866,821 of record JAUMJM010000027.1, read on the forward strand.
GGAGACTGTAAAATATAAGAGCTGTCTGAAGCTATACTAGATATATGAAGACAGCAATTCTTAGTTAAAGTTTAATCAAAAGTTTATTTTTTACAGGATCTGCAAGTAAACAACTGTCTGAACAGAAACAAGAATAGAAACAGAAAGTCTGTGAAGGGACACTGCATTTAAGAGATACTTTGGTCACTCTTTTTTTTTTTTTTTAAAAAAAAAGTAGTTTATGTTGCTGTATTACAATCATATGCAACAAAGGTATCACACACTGTCATACAGCCTTACCATATTTTCCCTAAAAACTAAACTACAACTACCCTTTAGCCTGGGATGTGGAAAAAAAAGAAAAACACTTCCAAAATCAGATGATAACAAAATGAAGACTGCTTACCATCTTCTTTAATGTCATAAGCACTTATGCTCATCAACTTCACACAAGTAATATCAAGAATATATTAAGTGCTACTATTTGCAGAATTTATAAAATTTATAAGAAAAAGGTAGATAAACATGAAGTGAATTACCTACTTTTTAATCTTCTTTCAGATGTGTTTTGAAAATTATTTAGGCTCAACCAAAATCTACAAGTTTGATATGATAAATGGCATAAGTAGCCAGACTACACGACTGGAATCACCTATTCTGGCCAAAGAACACACTTGTATTGATTTATGAATGAAGATTCGTATTTGAGATCAGATCAGTGTTTGTTAAACATTAAATTAAATAAGAAAAAAAATTGTGTTGGGAAGTTTTAAGTTCAATGTTAGTAACTTTGCATGAACAGGGCTACATACGGAATTTTGCAGGGGCCTTGGCAGCAAGTCATTTAGAGAATACAAACTCCTGTGTGTAAGGAACTGCCCCAGATTTCTAAAGCATGTTTAAATATCCTAAAGTGTGTCAGATTCAGAAATAATATTAGATTAATTTAAATTCAAGTAACACTTGGGTGACTTCAGCAGAAGTGCTGACAAATAATTCCATAAAATAACACAATACAACAAAACAGATGTCTGCAAACAAAAGTTTTCAGACATCCTTTTCAATAGAAAGTGAAATAGTTATCAGTCATCAGAATGAGACATGGATAGAAATTAATTTAAAATACCACAGGACATGCCACAGAGAAAAATGAGATTTAAATTAACTTTAGCCTGGATAAAAAAAACCCAACATTTTTAACAAAGTGCAACATTCAACTTTACCTCTTTAAAGAAGTCAGTTTTCTAAAGGAGGAAGAGGAGGAGGAGGAATACAGCAGTTTTTCAACCTGGGATGCATTTGTCAAGCCTTCACGTACTGTCCCGTTTTCTGAAAAGTGAAAAGAAACTCTAATGGTCACAAAATAAGGAAAAATATAGTAAAGCAAAGTAACAGTAATGTAAATATTTTTTGACCTTACAGTTTGCAGTTTATCAAATCCACTAAGGCACCCTGTAACAAAGCAATCTGCCGTTAAAAAAGAAAAAAAAGGGGCCTCTGCGTTTTACCAGAGGGAAGAAGGGATGAATTCCCTTTCTCCAAAAAAGAAGGCTTTGTCACTTATGTGGAAAAACTTTACGCATTAGTGGTGCACAGTACTACAGGCACACCGGAACGGAAAAACTGAAACTATTTCTTACAAAGAACAGTGCAAGAAAGATGCAAGATGGAACAGAAGAGTGATACTTCCATAAAATGTGAGCTGAATTAATACTCTGGCTTTGGAAAATATATACCTCTTAAATGGAATATATTAAAGACTGTAACTACTAACATTATTCCTTACAGAGCCGAAATTTCAATGCAATTGCAAAAACCATGTATTACTCTAAAGTTCACCTTTCACTGCAGGATCCCGTCATGCCAAGCACAAGGTAAACAAGGCACAAATGAGCCCACTCTAAGTAAATTAGAGGATTTCAGTATCTGGAGACCTCCAATAGGGAACTGATCTATACAAACAATGGGCATATTCCATTCCATATTGCTTATTCAATTAATTACTTTTCTAAATTACTGAATTACTGAAAGGTCCTTTTATTTTCCTCCTCTGCACTAATTAGTGATAGGCTAATAGGAGGCACCATCCTTACCGTGCTACACTGCAAATGAAATCCCCTGCAGAAACCTTAAATAATCTGAATGAATGAAATTAAAATCCTTCTCTTCTTTCCCTGACAATATTTATAAGAAGTTTGAAAAATTAAACAAATTTCTACCCTATAGGCACACTGTAAGTCAATCACATGCAGAATTTTAAACATGCACAGGAAACCTGAAAACCAAACATATGTATCTATTTAGCTTATTATCAGGCATGCATCTTCAAGACAGAATATCGGGTCTAGAAGAGTTGATTCAGGACTTGTAGAAGCTCCCCAAGTTTTACAGTATCCTAGAAACAACCTTTACATCTAGACATGAGAACTGATACACACTGCTTTCTCTCACAACGTCCCAAATACCTCTAAGTTATTACACATGCTACCTACAGGTTCAGTTGTATCTAACCTGCTATCCTCAGTGTCAAAATCAAAAATACAGATCCTGGAAGTTCACCAGGCAGGCCTTTCCAGAGCTGTGTTAAGTTAGACATCATTTTTTCCTAGGTAGGAACTACAGTTATTTTAGCCCTAAAGAAAGAATCACTCTTATATACTAGCAAATCAGACATGGGATTTTCTATTTCTGTATAGTTTTCCTATAGGATTAAGCACAAGCAGATGTGCACAGACCTGGTTGGAGAATCAGGCTGTAACAGTTCAAACTTTTTTGTTCACTTGGTTTACAAGCCAAATCTGCAGGTTTTCTCTAACTAAATTTAAAGTAGAAGATAATTAAAAAAAATAATTTACTTAGCATCACAAACAGGGTGTGGGGTTCAAACTGTTTTACACATAGAAAACAGGAAAAATCTGTGCATAAATTAAAGGCAAACATCAGCTCATGGCCAAAAATTTCTCTCCTCCACAAATGCTTACTTTAGCTTGGAAGATCTTGGCAAGAAACTGCTCTCCTCCAGCACTGGAGAGAAACCTTGGAGAAACCTTGGGGGAATTTAAATTATTCTTAAAACCAAACTAACAAAAAAAACCCCCAAAATAACAAAGAAAACCCATGCCAAAACACAAATTCCTCTTCTCTTTACACTCCAATGAACAGCACAACTACAACTACAACAAACTACAGCACAACTCTAACAGGAAAGACAAACGTATATTCAATAAAGCTACACTTAGCGCCAAATACTATTGTATATTTTAAGTAGCAACAAGTGTTCTTTGCCCTATAGCACTGCAATTCAGAACAAGACTGCAAGAACACCACACAAGCTAACTGCTGCAGAAACAAGGAAATGCTATCAAGAAACACACAAATCAGGCCAGTAAAAATGTAGTTTGGTGTAAGAGATGAATACTACAAATAAGTGAAACAAAATTAATTTAAGAATTAGCAATTCTCAAATCACGATTTAGCATGGCATTCTAAAGAAATTACAAACCCACCAAGAACTGTAAGAATGAGTCAAATGTGTTACTGCAGATGCTATAGAGACTGTCATATTCCTACTATGTTAAGTCAAAAATGTCAACTACCATAATAGCATAACATAATCTACCTCAGAACTTACCTCCTCTTTACAGTCTATTGAGCCTTAGACAAAGTCTGCATAGAGCTGTTTGTCAAACAAGTCAACTCACACAAAGTTAAAAACTGAATCCATGCTAGTGTCAAAATTTCGCTGTGGTTTGATGTTACAGTTAAGCCCATCCATTGGCCAGCTGCCATGAAAAAGGAAAAGTTGACCTCCTGCAGTATCCCACGTACTTCTCTCCTAATGTCTGGGCCATGCACTGACCAAGCAAGCCCAGCTTGGGGACTTCTTGCAGTGTAAGTTCACTTCAGAACCAAAGCCACACCTGCTGCCCAGGAAAGCAGCCATATTGAGAGCAACAGCTGAAGCACAGACTATGCTTATGCCCTTCAAGAACAATGCCAGAAACACAATCCAGTGCACACTGGTTTTTTATACATGGTACAACAAGACTTTAATAGTTCTACTTTGAAAACACAGACTAATTTTTGTTAGAGTTGTATGTGACAATCTCCAAAGTATGCAAAGGATTAAAACCAGGAATCTTGTGCTTATTCAATCCTGAAGAAAAGGACACTGTATAGTGCTTTTGGAGAACAGGCAAAATGTTTATATGACCTTTTTGGGCCACTTCTACTGTACAATCTATCCATTTCACTCAATTAAAATTCCTCAGGCAGGTTTGTGCGGTTGCTTACATAAATACAGCCAGTTGTTCAGATGCTTCCAGAATGTTTTTGATGGGATGTACATTAAAGAACTATATCCCAGGAGGAAAAGCACCTTATGTATGTATCAGTCTTGCACATGTTTATAGAAAAATATAAACACAAACTATTCATTTGCATTCTTCCCGTAAGACTTTTTCAGATGTTAAAGCTTGCTTTGCTCATGCAGCTTTAGAAGGATGCAGACATATAGTTCCGCTCTGTCAGTACAGAAATAGCCCATACCTATTCCAGCTAGGACTAGCCTACTAGTTTTGGTTTAGGACAAACCATCTCTCCCTTTGAAATGTTCTCCCTGACTATTAAAAACATTTTTAAGGACTTATACAAACAGGCAAGGTCGTCAGGTCATGGATTTACGATACAGTAACCCTATGCTGACGCCCCGCAAACACTTACAAAAAGGCCAGTGAGCATCAGTGCCTGGTGGCTGTGTCACCTCGCTGTGCCCCCGCTCCACGCTGCCCCATCCTGCGCTGCAGCAGTCAGGCTACACCCGATGTGCTTTGCCACTTTTGCTAGGCAGGAGCCCAAGCACAACAGCTGTGGCACTGCCACAGCCTGATATGTGGATTGTTCCCTGGGATCTTCACATAAGCATCTGTGAAGCACACCTCAGGCTTACCTGTACTCCCTGGTGTGCCATACCCTTGGGGCAGGGGGAGGGTGGAAATAGAGATATATACACACACACTCGTATGTCTCAAGCACCACGTAGGTGTGTCCCTAAAATAAACTGGTTCAGCTCCATTAAATCCCGTGCATAGTTATTCAACATTGAAGCAGCCTGACCTGACAACTGAATTTCATTTCCAGAGTGTTCATGTGTCTCCCAAAGTAAAAAAAAAATACAGGGAGTATAAGAGATTTTTCATATTTATTTTAAAAAGACTAGATTTTTTTTTTCCCTACTATGGCTCAAAGGTTCTTATGATATGTAGGAACCATAATAACTAAGCAGAAATTTAGTTACTAGTAACAGTAATAATCAAATATACTAACATATTTTCTCATATAGACCAATAGTTAAGAATAAATAAATACCAAATAAGCAAGCAAGTTTAAATTTACACTAAAGTATGGAACAGAAAAGTTATAGTTGTGAACATAGTTACTCAATGTTAAAATCAAATATAAAAATCAATTACTGAAAAGCTTTCCCCAAAAAGCACTTAAAAGAGTAACAAAAAAATTTTCTCCTAAACTTATTTATTTGGCTTAAAGTGGCAGAATATGAGACACAAGGCTGTTAAATCATTACAACTGGAATCTTTACACTTACTGTTAAAGCCACAATACTCTGTTCTCAAAGGAAGTCATAGTCTTACATCGTGCATATGCCAATTTCAGTCAAGATCTAAACAGAATTTTACCAAGCAAGCGCACTCTCCTAGCTCATGCTATGCACACAAATTGATGTCAACACATGAGCTCCCTAAACATTTAAGAACTTATTTTTCATTGGGATATATGCGATAGTACTTCACTTTGACTTTCCAGGTACACTTACGACAGATTAGGGAGTTATAAAATATGTATAAACCAAGAAAAAAAATGAAGTTACCAACAGACTGAAATACCATGAGATTATGTTTAAATTACAATCCTGTTACTTGCTAACCTAGACAGAGATACCCATTTTAAAAATATCTTTTATATAATTCACCATTCTCTGTGTTATTGTCTCTGAAAATATCAGTCTGAAATAAAGCTTATTACATTAATATACTACCAAAATAATGAAATGTAAAATTCTAAGTGTTCAAGAACTTTCTCATGTCTGTTACTGTAGAAGTCAAAAGGGTGTAATCAACTTCTCTCATTAGAGAGCATGTTTTTTACTTAAAAACATACTGACTAAATACATTATTATTTACAAGTTTAAACTATTTAAACCACTAACCAAGATCAACCTGCACCAGCAAAATGATTAGTCAAACAATCGGAGCCAGCAGCACTCACCATACAGATATAGCAAGTATTACAGTGGGGACTTAAAAGAAAAATAATTCTACCAATTAGATATTAATAATTGTTGACACTTAAGAAGATATGACTATTCAAGTAGGCAGAATGTTTTTTATTATTGATTCGTATTTTATTTGGCTTTTTTGTTTGTCTTAAAGAAATCAGAATTTTACACTGGCTTCAGAACAGACAGGGGAGGTTACATAAAGGGCACGTGTACTTCAAGAATGAGTCCCTTTTTATTTTTTTGGCCATTATATATTAAATGTCACAATGTGTATAATGTAATTGTGTCTTAGCTGCATGATGAATAGAAATACTATATATTTTTACCTCAGAAGCTAGGGTAAGAATATTTTGCAATCAAAACCTGAACTGTCTCAACGAGAACAACAAAGCTTTAAGTTGCATGATCTCTTTCTAGAGCCACTCATGCAAAAGAACACTGCAGGCTGCTACTAAGTCTAAAAGAACAGAAAACTCCATCATCAATATAGCTTGTTCTTCCAAGCCACTCCTCTCGTATCTGTAATTTACTACTGCACTTGGAAAGAATATTTAAAGAAAGATCTTTCATTGTGCTTCTGCAAAAAAGTATCACAGAAAGCATCACAAATGCATTATTACTCCGAATGTTCGATTCCTTTGATGCAGAATCTTCATAGCTCTGTAACAAGAGTAACTTTGTTTAACAGAATTAACATTGAAGGAAGTAGAACAGATAAAAGACAACACAAGATAACCTGGTCAGAAGTAGGTAGGGAAAATGTTTCCCCACCACACACACTTTAACAGACCAGTGAACTCTGAAGAGAGGAAACTGGGCAACATCCTGACGAATGCAGCTAAAGAGAAAACAATTAGAACTTCTTACAATGAATTATTCCTGAATGCAGAGGTTTAAAAGACCGAACGGAAAAAGACTGGTTAATATATTCAAGAATTTAATGAAAGCATCTGCTCAGGAATTTATTAGTAGCCAGAAAAGAAATCAAGATGTTTGACCACACAGAAGCGGTACGAAATAAATCTGAAAACATGTAAGTAGAGCATACAAAATTGATAATATGTTCTTATTTGAAATACTGGCCAACATTTAATTCAAGCAACCAAAGAAGTATGTATAAGATAGAAAAGGGGTTAAGAGACAGTTAATGACAAAGATCATGAAAAACAACTTCTAAGCTGGATATGGGAATAATTTTTAAAATTCCAAGAAAAAAGCATTCCATTCCTTAGAAAGAAGCACATGGAATTAAGTGGTAAAGAAGGTAGAACGGATTTTTTGTAACAAAACAAATCGTTAAAATGTAACAAGGTGCTAGGCTGCTAACAATATGCTGTTCTTCATACTGTAAGAGTAGGTCTTACAGTAAAATATCATGAGGGCGATAAGAAGAAATTTTTTACATAATTACTAGTTTTGTAAACCAAGAAGAGTAAAGGACAACACTCAATGATGGTGTAAGCTAGCACTTAACAGATATGCTTTACAAAAAAACATCTCCCAGGAACATCTCCTTCCTTAACTGCTCCATATATAGGCATGTGCAGCTTTATCCAGTTACTGTCAAGTTAAATGCTAGAGTATATTAAACAGCCATGCTATGGCCTGATTTCCACACTGGAAAAGGGATTGACTCCTAGGCTAATCTGATCCCAAGAGAAAAAGACCACCAGCTTTGGGAACGTTCAATTTTGGAAATAATTTCTTGTACTTAAAGGTAAATGTATTATAATACACATTTTTAATAATAAACATATCACAAGTACCACTGTGATTCCCTTCTATATCTACATAAATATATTATTCTAACACAATCATATTTAATAAACACTTACATTTTGGTAAGGACACAAAAAATAAATGAAAAATCTGTCGTCCTAAACAAAACGGAACTACAACTGCAACTTGGCATTAAAAACAGGTGCAAGCATTCTGCCAGAACTCTCTTGGCCATACAACTGCATAACACAGAGAAACAGAAATTTTGTCAAGGTACAAAACTGACAAAGGCAGAAACAAACAGAACACTCTCTGGACAGTTATTAATTTAAATCATCGGCTCAAGATGATAGAAATAGAGCCCTCTTCCAACTCCAGTTCCTAGGTAATTTAATTGCAAGCTTAAGCAGACAGACACACATTCCAACTTTAAAACATAAATGCTGACATTCTATATGTGGGATTTACACTGACAGCCTTATTAGACAAGTCTTAGTCATGTAAAACAACCTGGATAAGACATTTCTTCCCTGCCCACTCTGACTCACTAGTAATAACCAGGCTAAAAAAACTTTTCTTTTGGATACTAGCAATAAAGAAAGCTATGTGAAAATGATGGCAGAAAGCCTTACCACAGGGAAGACATAGATAATTGGCAATACTGTAAATTTTCATGGTACCATACTTGCACAGTGAGCTCCATTTCTTATCAAAAAGGTTGCATCAATTCTGACTGCTGCCAAACAAGGGGTAAAGACACAGCCCATCTGTTGCAAAAAAAGCTCCAAGTCATTTTAAGCCCTAAATTATCTTCTGTGCCTTTTCAAACAACAGAAAACTCAGCTGCCAAGCCTTCTATCTTTCTACAATTACAACCGTGAAACTGTACTTTGCAGATATAAAATTGCTAAAGACAATTAGGGCAGTGTGAATGAAAGTACAACACTGAAAATAGGCACTTTATAACAGAATTTTAAAAAGTATTTAAAAGCTGATGTTTTCATTTATTGCACAGAGCAGTTGTAGAAAGCTACGGAAGTCAGTTGACTCCAGATAAAAATTTAAGTCCTCTTTGCCTGGCATAGTCTAAGAACCTGAATAAACACAATTGCATATTTGTAGCACAAATCCTCTCAAGAGTTCATGCAATAAATGAAGCAGAAAAGAGGAGAGAGTTAAGGCGATCTGAGAATGTGGAAGGAAATATTCATCTTCTGTATATGAAGAAAGTACTTCTCTATTTACAGGATTTGGGAAACAACAATATAATAAAGAATTTATCCTGTAGCCTCAAATACAGCAACACACACATTAATTATTCTATTATAAAGACATGACACACTTAAAAATATATATGTATACACATACAGACATAGGTTAGTCATAGAAATGTTACCTTATTTTCTCAGCACCAGTTTCCTTAGAAACAACTTCATGCAGTCATCCTACACTAAATCTAAAACATTTTCTTGTCTGGATCCTGCGTGATAACCCACCCTACGCTAAACAATACAGGCTAGTCCTCCCTTTTTTATCAGTTTATATGCAATAAATCTTCCTGTGCTACTTTGTCTGCAACTCATGAATTCATTTACTTACGAAAACATTTCCATGCAAATTACTTTCCGTGTAACCCTACCTCTCCCAAACACCTTCTTAGTTCACTGTTTTGGTTCATGAAGTAAACTGAAATGTAGAAAGACTTAATTGAAGATAGAAAATGCAAAGTAAAACATGGAGCCTAAACAAACAAACAAACAAAAAAATTGTAACACCAAACTTAACACTTGCAAAATCACGTTAAGGAACACTCAGAGCCAACTACTAAAAATGAACAGGCACAAGCTAGGATAAATCTTGAAACAGAATTTTGATGGGATAAAAACCAAATTCAAAACCAAAATAAAATAAAAAAACCCACACCACCAAAAAACCCTCAACACACACTTTGAAAAAGGACTGCAAGCATTATGCCAAGATCACTGTCTTGCCTGTGAAAGAAATGCATGCAGAAACAGTCCTAGAAATACAAACTGTAGATTCTAAGTAGCTTCCCATTTTTGAGCTGTAAAACCCTCCCGTAAAGAAAATAAATGTCTGTTATATTATGAAAATAGCCATAAAAATTAAGTCCTCTGTAACTTCCAGACCAATAAAATATCAATACATATTTCTCACTGCAGTATCTGCTACCAACTGTAATTCACACAAACTAGAATTTAGATTACATATCCATTAATTAATTTACCTAACCTCATTTCTCCTACCCTAAATATTCTGAAAGGGATCTAACCTAAAGGATCCTCTCTCAAAGTCATGAAATCCCTCATTCTAATCTTTCCAACTTCCAGACGGTAAAGCCTTAAGCTGCAGGAAATAGAGATAAGTAAATGAAGCTGAAGTGACACATTCCGCCCCCCCGCATACACTTACTTACACATCCACAAACTCTTAATTTCATAGAATCTTCAAATTTATCTGAATTTACTTCAGTTATATCTAAAATTTTGTCATATTACTGGTTTTTAAATGACACAGTAAGAATACAAAGTAGTTCCAACACAAACTTTCAAAATGCCAGAGTTAAAGGTCCATGAGCACTAGAATATATTGCTTTATTGCATGATGCCATAAATTTCATATATGTGACTCAGATGCATCATTCACATTTAAGATGTATGTTTTTCAAGGATAAAATTAATTCTGATTGATATTCTGCTCTTGCTTTTCCAATATGAGTTCCCAGACTTGAAAAAGCAAACTGAACAACAAATACAGGTACATGAAACACCACTGATCTCACAACTACTCATCAAGAAAACACAACTCCAGAACAGCACAGATCTCTTCCGCTTGACCTAATGGAATATGAGGCAGTCAGGCCCTGCACGCAAAACACAAAGAGGATTTAAACCACACACGGAGGCTGCTAGCTATTCAACAGGTAAAGCAGAACAGCATCAAGAATCCAAAACCATTAAGATCTGCTTCAACTTTCAGGGTCAAAACTGGTCAGATTGTAGCTGCTTTTACTACCTCCAATTGTTACTTTACAGGAAACAACTTGTCTTCCATGTCATGCATCACAGCGTTATTTCAGCGTCACACATTTTCAATCTCACACTTGTTTTCTGAAAGTTAGAAAGGGGTCTTAAGAACTGCAAAAAACAATCTCACAAAATGAAGAAAAACAGTGTTGTTTTATATTGAGTTTAGACAGATCGTATGTGTCAGAATTTCCACACATACGCCCATGTTTCTGACCATCTTAATTTTGTACAACACAATACATTAAGAGCCACCTTAACATCAGCTATCCACAGAGCTGGCCCAATTGATTAAGATGACTGTGCTATGAAAATTGATGCTCATGACCAACTCTACTAACTTTACTAGGATTTCTCCAGAGCAAGAAATTACATGACCTTTGTTGGACTCACTCCTTCACAGAAAAATGAAGAAACAGTGCCACTAAAGAAAACACAACCCTTTTTCATTACCTCATTAGAAGCTCTTATGAAATTCTGAAACTCAGCTTACTGTAACGGATGTTCTATGGCTCCTCACATGGAAGTATATGCTACTTCTCTGTGAAATAACTGTACGAGAATTAGAGTATCAGTAAATGTAAACTAGTGCAACAACTACACCAGTTTCCCCTTTTGTCTTGGTATGAGTTCAATAATTAATCTTCACTGTTGAATAGTTAAACACAGTGTATATTGTTTACACAGTTCTTATTCTTCTACTGTCAAACCAATATTAGAACAGAATAGAGACCAGTCATAAGGAAGGACTTGTTAATATTTTAGTCTGAAGTGGTTAAATTTTTATACATATTTTTAAATAGTGAAGAGCACAAAGTTACTAATATATGTGGGGGGGATCCTTGTGAAGGATGGTTGAGGGTTTGTGTTTTAGTTATTTTTTAATCTGAAATGTAAAGTCCATTTTTTGTGGGGCAAAACTTCGCATACAAGCTCCTTAGAAACGTAACATAAACCCAGCACAAATAACTTAAATCAACCAGATCTTTTCTGTACTCTGTTAGATAAGACTTTCCACAATGCTTTTCATTTATCTAATGCAGGGGTGTCAAACTCACAGCTCCCGCCGTTCTCCTGCTCCTGCAGCGTAACGTGTCACACATGCTGCACACATGACCAGCGCTGGCAGGAGCACAGGGGCAAGGAGCTCGGTGCTGCCGCTGGGTAGAAATAAGGTGCTGGGGCGGATAAAACAAAGTGGAGGGCCAGATTTGGCCTGTGGGCCATGAGTTTGACACCCCTTGATCTAAGCTATAGGTCAGTACAAAAAAAAAAAAATTAAAATACAAGTAAAAAAAAAAAGAGGAAAAAAGGCAGTCTTCCACAGGTATAGCCTTGATGACGTCAACCGAAATGCTCAGCCTTATTCCCCCCAATAAACATTGCAGAAACAAGAGCAAGAGTGAACTATTAAATGTATACGACTATTTTCATGCACATTTTCTACTCATAGACTGAACAAAAGTAAAATATTTTTGTCATATACTGCTCTAATGTACATTCAAAAAGCAGGAGTCTTTCATGAATATGAAAAATGACAGATTTAACAGGCAGCACTGGAAGTCCATGCAGCCAGCTTCATCCGTACTCTTCCTCCTGTTTGTTTAGTGCGGAGGGAACAATGCAATTTATTTATAAATGGTCACTTCTATAGTGTTCTAGGTTTTCAAACATATTTTGTTGCACTCAAAAAAACCCAACAGCAGTCTTCACCAAGGACTCAGTGTTCTCAACATTAGCCATTTTTACGTAACCTCACCCATACAGAGAGAAACTCTGGGGCTTTGTTTGTAATACTAAAAGATTTCCTGCTAAAAACAAACTTCAAAAGCAGCTGATAGAACAGTATTTTCCTTCCCTCAAGTCTCCTGAGTAAATTTACCTTCGGAAAAAGACCAGAGATGGCCTTAAATGCAAATGTGTCAGTTATATTACTGCATTTTGCAACATGAATCTTCTTCAGTAAATTCTATATATTACATCCACTTGAACTAGAAATACACCCACATGACAGCCACTATATTAAATAAAAATAATATCCTTGTTCTTTTACAGGTAAGTCACACTGCCCATCTAGGTAACATTTATGATATTCTAATTTTTTATTAATTATATTGGCAGTACAGTAAATTCAGTTCATTCTTTTCAAACACACAGTCAAAAAATTCTTACCAAAGCCTGAGTTTCATTAAACAGCCTGTTAGAAGTGCCACTCTTCTGTTTCTATTTGCAATTGTGCTGATAGGAATCAGTAGCATTAACCAAAGTTTAAGCACAGGGCACATGAAATTGTTAGATTGTACATTTCTGATGTAAGGAATACACTCATCGAACAGCATGCTTCACAAAACACATGCAGTCTTTCAAGGGCAGCAGACAGGAAGTTTAGAAATACTGAGTGACTGGAATGCAGACAGTAGACCTGCAGAAAGAACACTGAGTACCTTCTCCAGAAGTAGGATTGATCAGGTATAAAGTCAAAACCCGAAAACCCCAAACCACCACAACTACAAAAAATAACAAAGCAAAACCAATCCACACAGTCCACATGCAACTATTTCAGTATATGAGAAACCTGTTCTAAACAAAACACAAATACAAATCCAGATGCTGATACTTAAAATTATGTGCAGATTTGCAAGTCAAGATGATTAAGCAATAATTATTTCTTATCAGTGAGCAGCTGGAGTCTCATACTTCAGGGGCTGGGGGAAAATCTTCACGTTTTTTGCCTTACCTCTCAGCTATCCAGTCGGCACATTAAAAAGATATTTATAATTGTATTTTTAAATTTTTGCTTCCTAATTAGTTCTATTTCATTTGAATAATTAAAACCAAGAACTAAGACTGTAACTTCAACCATTCTCCTGCAATAAACGCTAATCAAAATCTTTTTCATTTTCCATAGATGTTACGCACATGCATAAACACACAGAATTTACTCATAGCAACGTTATACATTTCAGAAGGTTATAAAATCTCCACTTACACAGACAATGACATAATCATCACAATCTATTAAAAGTAAACACACATTACTAAAGCAGAATGCCCCAACAGTTCATAGAAATAGCAATCAAATAACTACTACTGGAATTTTGCATACAGCTACCATATGCAGAAAAAATACTTTGTCTATCAAAATTTAAATTGGAATATGAATTTGAAATACCTCAAAACTTGATAAAGCTGAAAACTCTTCAAATCATGATTAAGGTTTCCTAATTAGCACAATAACGTCCATTTAAGATCTCTTCCCTCCCCTCACAAGAGAAAAAAATTGTTATCCAAATAAGCTACTGAATACAGTCTCCAGTAGGTTACAGTCACAGGAGCATCATCAGTAGAGAAGAGCATTTGACCATCACATCCACACACATTTCCACCAGCTAAACAGGGTAAAGTTCCTACAGAACATTTCAGTAAAATGACAGGCAGCTGAAGGAACTCTTTCCTAGAAGCTGGCAAAAAACCAAAAAAAGGCATAGCTCCCCTACTGACCAGATCATTTGAAATCTTTCAGCAGCATACAGCAAATCAGGAGTTATTAGGTGAAATTAACATCTAGAGCCACTCTTCTCTTTACATAACCTTCCTTGAAATTCCTTCTACTTTTCTTACATAGAGCCCAGTATTCTGTCTTTAGCAGAGACCAATACCTGCAAGTCTGAAAAACAGGCATAGAGCAAATTAAAAACAATCCTTGAACATTTGGTTAATTGTAAGTGGCCAAATAAAGTAAAGGGGACACACATAAAAAACACCCTGTGACAATCAGCACAATACTTGATTACACAATTTCACCAGCACCAATGCCAATTAGCATTGGCCAATGAACCCTAACTCCATCTGGAATTCATCCACAGACCTTAACCCGCTTAGGACTTTGTGCACAACAAAATGTGAAATCCCACGGTTGCTCATTTATTCTTCTGCCTTAGCACCACGAGTTTTACTCAATTTAAATACTGAAATACCTAGCTGAAAAAAAGGGTAAAATTACTAACAAATTTATGTATAAGCATTACTATGGAATTTATAAGAGCATCTCCAGTTGCTTTCCTAAAAATTCCAGAGTTTAAGTTTGGGCTAACTTGTCAAGTTAAAAAATAGGCATAAAATTATAACATTTACATTTCAATTTAAAAGGGAAATTAGTCCAGTAGCTTTAGTTTTGTCATGTAAACTGTAAAAATTAACTGATAAAAACTACCGTAGACCTGTAGCAACTGAAAGTATTTAACCTACATTGAAAGGAAAAAAGTAAAGCATGCAGTCTCTCGAAGAGTTTAGTACACTGGCTCCTGGAACACAAGATGTGTGTGTATAACACAGCTGCCATCTGAATGATTTAAACACCCAAAAATGCCTCAAAATCATTTTTCTATGGCTGAAGTGACTGTAACATTCCAATTACATCTCAGTTTTCTATGTGCAAAGAAGGACTGCACAAGTATTTTCACCATCAATGCAGAAAAGGTTCTCACTCTGAGATGGTAGCAGTTATTCTCACTAGAACTATTCTACATCTTAAAGGTTTACAATGTATATTTCAGGTCCACTGAACACCTGCACAAGCAAAAAAGTCACCTCAGTTACTTCTGCAGCTGGTCCTTTGGAAACTCACGGACATCAAGCTGTGCCTAAACTGTTCACATTCCAGCAATCAGCTGGACAGACTGGGCAAATATTCAGGGCAAACTATTTCAAAATTTTTATTTGGTGTTTCAACTTCTAGCACTGATTATGCTGAGAAGAAAGAAAAGCTTGTTCTCTCCTTCTGCCCTGAAGAAATGAAAAGAAAGCTAGGAAGTTCTTTTATTCCACAGATAAACAGAGGCTTCTCAAACTCACCTGGTGTTTACAGTAACCTGGGTGAAGGCAAAGTTGGAGTTACAGCACATGAAAGAGGCCTTGGCAGAAGCAAAGATCTAAGCAAACAGAAAAGGTAGCAGACTGCCACCAGCCATCAAATTCACTGGGGAATCATGAAATACACATGATAGTAATTATTTAAAGGATGGGTTGCTGTCACAGAACAGCTATGAAAATAAAAAGCACAGAAACAGTCTGTGAATGCTTAGCTTAAATTAGTTCAATATTTCAGGTATTTCTTTTCTACTTTCATTCAACTTAGCCTCCAGCCCAAGATTCTCGTCTCTGTTTCTATTTCCATAGTTAGCACTTAGCTGTTTAATAGATTTTCATGAAGCTCTTGCTACTCTGATACGGCAAGATGCGTGCTGCAATTTGCTGCAGCTCATTAACACGAATTAAGCTATTAGAATGGCTCACATGAAATCTAACAAAATCAACACCTCACTCTGCAATCTACCACAGATATTTCGTAACTCCCAGACACTATGTTACTATTTGGAACAGATGCAACATTTAAGAGATACCCATCAGGTATCATGGCTTGTTGGTTACACAGTTACCAAATAGAACTTGGCATCCACAATTAATAATCTAGAAGCAGCTTTGGAAGTTCAGCAATTTCATCTAAGTCTTGTTCTGCGCTAAGAACAAGAAACAAGCAGCTTAAAAAAAAAAAAAAATCCATGCACATAAGGAACCTGTCATTTTTTTCATTCCATACCCAAACCCCCCTCACTCTCCTATGCGTCTGTATTTAGCTCATGTCTCTATGCTATTCCAGCTCAACCAAACATAATTTTAAAAAAGGCAATGGAAAGTTCTCCACTGTTACGCACAGAGAAATATGAGCTTTTGCTAGGATAAATCCTTCACTAGCGTGCCTTACATTTCTATGTAAAAGGTGATACTACTATTACTTAATCTCCTCAATCACTTCTTGTGTAATTTCACTGAAGTAAAAGGACTTTAACCAATTACCTTGTCTATCCCACTGCTGGGGTTTGAAAAGCTATTAACACCCTCTCTTACACTATCTTCCTTGCATAAATAAAGACTCACACTATCAAGACTGGGTTCTAAACTAAAACATAAGCACTAGTTTTGTCTGCTGAAGTTCAGTTTTACATATTTCCGCAAGTCAACATGGTTACAACAGAAGCCTGGAAATTCACACTCTAACCCTAATTCCACAGAAATATTAGGACTACCTTCAGCTGTGCCAGAAACATGGAGAATCTTCATCCACAAAATTTGGATCGTGGGTATCTACACTTATCAAGTGACTTGACATCCTTCATGATGTTACATACAGATCCTAAAAACCAATACAACAATCATTCTAGGTACTGAGCTTTTTTTATTACTATTTTTCTATGCATGTGTTGTTTTCAACCATAAAGCAGGAAGGCCAATTGACCCATGCAGAGGAAGTAAATATTTTTTCAAAAAAAGTACAAGCCTAACCTAAGGTAATAAAGAAGAATCAAACATCAAAGTAGACCATTTAGATTTGTCTTCTTCATCCTACTCTGATGGCACGCACTAGGATGTTTGATAAATTGCTTACTTCACCCCCTCCATAAGTCAGTTTATGTCAAAGCCTCCTACCTTCTGAAACATGTCTCAGCGAGGTTATTAACCCTGCTATGTTCAGCCATCGTTGTCTATCAATGCTACCACACAGGAATTATCAACGTAGCTTGCACATGGATGCAAGATCTTTACGAAGTTCAGGTTAAATAAAAATTCTAAAAAAATAGTAATTTCTGGCAAATTTGTTTTCACGTTCAGGAAACATAATATTTAAATTTACAGAGACAAGCTAACTTAAGCTATTTCTAAAACAAAATCTGCTATACCTATGCCCATTTATCTCAAAAATATTGTGCTTAAGATATTTGGGAAAGTTGCCTGAGTGACTACTAAGAGCTTCTTTAAAATTTTTTTCTACGTCAGCTTTTCTATCTATTTCAAATCAGAACACAGGTAGGCATGCAGAGGGGCTGCTTTTCAGCCTCTCCTAAAGCTCAAGTTATTCTCAAACCTAAAGGAAACAGAAAGGACAAAGCAGAAAATAAGATAAGGAAATGGGAGGGAAAAAACTGACACTGAAACTCTCAGAAAGAACCAGCCTATTTGAATGAAAAGAAAATAAATGAAGCCAGGAAGAAGAAAAACACAAGCAAATTTTCCACATACTTCACCTCATTATCTTTCAACCCAGTATCTTCTCAGCTGAATGGCTATGAAAAATAAGGCCATCCTTTTAAACTTTCTTACTGTCTTTCCAGATAGACGTAGAATAATTCCCCCAGCCCAACTACAGGTCAAGGCAGGCCAGAAATAATAAAATTACATTTTAAAGTTCATAAACTACTAAACATAGGGATTGGAAATAGAAAAAACAAAATCTTCCCAGTATTAACACTGTCCTGTATGAATCAGCAAACTACTGTCGTGCAGCCTGCAGAAATGTCCATGTCATACATTTCACTTGTATACAGCTCAGAGGAACAGTAAAGTGTAACTATTTAAAGAACTCATGAATGGTGCACAATGCAGACCCCAATACAGAAGATCTAGCCAGCTCAGTTTGCTGAAAAATCACAGTAAAGAAAAATAAAAACAGTAAGATTAGCAAAATTGTTGATATTACACATAAGAACATAGACCTAACATTGCTGGACAAAATTCACTGTCAGTCAAACATATGAATTACTTATACAATATAAAATGGGATGTCATTAAATGCTCTGTTCTGTAGCAAAAAAAAAGTCAGAATCTGCAGAAAGAGTGTGTTCCTGGAAGAGTGTTTTAACAGGCTTGGACTGCTCCAATCATCTCCATCAGCTCCTGTGCTGAACAGTATTATCCAGTCAGGGAACTTGGCATTTTCCAAGTAATGATACTCAAGTACTGAGAGATAAATAACCAAATAAATAGTTAATCACTTCACGGCAGTTATTTGCCTAACATTTTAGTTTGCTACCCCAATGAGAACTCCTTCCAAATGTCTCTGGTTCTCTATTTTCTTACAAAAGGAAGTTATTAAAATGAACCATAAAATCCATATTGCTCTACAGAATCACACCAGGAGGTCAAGACTGCAGATCTGACATAGGCAGTGGACAGCAGGAGGAGGCTGGACTGCCTGCAGAACAGAAAGCAATCAAGGAAAGACCAAAAAGGTGACTTGCCAATTACAGTCCTCTTTTACAAATCACCTGAATTGTGATTACTAATAAAATAGCTATCAAAGTAAAGAACCATAGGTGATTTTTATTTAGGCGTTCAGCCTAATTCTTCATCATGGTACACGAGACCCAAATTGCTGTACAGTGGCATTAAATTAAAAGATGCAGATTAGTTTAAAAATAGCTCCCTGGTTTCTTAGACACACACATTCCATGACCACATTATTTGTTACTGTTAAAATACTATAAATGCACATAAATGTCATACAAACATCTGTAGCACACCATTTCTATCTTTGGCTCTGAGGAAAACAGAATACAGAAAAAGCCTAAATTCATTATATTTGACAGAAAAATGTTAACACTAACAGAAGAATGACTAATGGCCACACTGCAATTTTTCTTATAATACAAAACTCTTACTATTATTGGTAACCTGCAGCATGTGTTGGAACAGTTTGCAAACTGTATATTATTTTACCCAGACCCTGATCAAGGTATACATGTTCTCTGAGGTACTGCTGGCAATGGAGAATTTTGTTTTACAGTAGGTTTTTACTTAGATAACCACATTTACTTCATCAGAAGTGCTCCTCTACCTCTAAAGTCAGAATTCTAAATGAAAAAGGAGACCATAAATCTGTCCTGTTACTAAAGTTAAAAAAAAAGACATTTTAAATTATTTGTCTTGTTATTGAAAGCGTGAATTAACCAAGCAAAGGTGCAGAGAAAACTCAACCAGCTTGCTAATTTACCCACAGTTAATGACACAAGCACAAACTCAGAATACTTCTATTCTCAAAAAAAATCTTTGCACCTATCTGGACACATATGGAAATATAAGAAATTCCACTCAAACATTAAGAAAATAATTCTTCAGCATGCCAGTGTTTAAACACTGGAACAAGTTACTGAGACAGGTTGTGGAGCCTCTGTCTTTGAAGACACTTAAAATCCAACTGGACAATGTTCTGAGGAATCTGTCCCAGTTGGCCCTGCTTTGAGCAAAGGGGTTGAACCCTTCCAACAAAACCAAAGGTCTCTTTCAACCTCAACCATCCTGCAATCTCAGTTTTTAAGAAGCTCTACTTCTGCCAAATAAGACCACAGAAGAAAAGTTCAGTAGAAAACAACAGTTCATTCTGATAATACCCAAGATGTGCAAATCTTTCTTAAAGTCATCGCTTCTATTTTATAGTTACCTTTGCAGCCTACATGAAATGTCTGAACAATTTACACAACTTGAAAGTTAATGTTTCCTTGAACACAACTCTGCATGAAATTTTATCTACTACAAGCAAATAACTGCAAAGGAAACACTATAGAAAACAGTATTAAATAAGTCAAGAATTACTTCTCCTTACCATTCTATTTGGAAATGAAATTAACTGACTGAAGTAGCAACTCAAAATGTATACTGATGACTGTGTCTGCTCAGATCAATTTCTCCTGAAAAGAGTCACAAGACTTCTTAAATAATCATTCCTATGAAACAGATGTTCTTCACCGTGAGTCAGCTGGGCAAGCCTTCAAACTTCACTTCCTGATACTAGTTCATGTTTTACTATAAAGGAGCAAGCATAAAGAAAATTAATGGAATCTAGAATTATTTTCCTGTCCAGACAAGTGTTTAAGTGTACACATTACCCTGATCTTTCAAGATTCTAAACTCATAACAGACTGCTTGGGAAAAAGCCAAACAGTTCTGCCCCTCCTCATACAGAAAACAGGGAGTATCACATGAAGTTCTCAGATAACAGGTTCAAAACGGAACAGAGGAATAACATACTCACACAAGACCTAAAGTACAGTACTTACTGCCAGAGAACACAGTTTAATCAAAAACCATACGTGTGCTCAAAAGCTTCTAAAAATTAAGTATATTCATGGAATAACAATTCATACAAAGCATGATCCCCACTAATAGACTGTGAGAGCTGACATAAGGAAGAACCCTAGATGCTTGCATAGAGAAGAGTGTAAGAAAAAAAGCACCTGCTGTCAAACGCTACTTAGCTGTGGGAGACAAGCAGAACTTGAAACAATAGTCCTGCCACATACCAGGACCCCAGGGCTTTAGGCTTCAAGAGAGAATAGCAGATTAGCCCAGTATGGCTGTTCTGTGAAGAATGGTCTTTGGGTTGTCAAAAAAACCCATCAGAAACAAAGACCATTGCTGCAGCACATCACTTCTCTAAAAGATAGGTAAACCAGTGGTTTGAGATCATGGTACTATCCATAAAATATTTAGATCCCTAATGCCGCCCAAGAAGATAATTTGCTTCCCTATCTTTCATGCTCTTTTTAAAAAAACATCCTAAGAAACCAGTGGACTAAAGAAAGATCTTTTCCATCAGTACTGTAATTAAAGCAGAATTGACCATTTTATTCAAAAGACAAAAGGCTCTCAATGACTTATACAAGACTACTAATACAAAGCCAGAGAAAGTAACATGCCACCTCAAGAAAAGAGGTGCAGTATTTAAGCAGTTTAAATATTCATTAAGATATTGAGAGAAAACAAAATAAAACAAAAACCAAACCAACCTCACAACTCTCTTCTGTTACCTCAAAACTGAAAATACTTCAAGTCACTGTCAGTCACACAGCTTTCTACTCCAGGAAACAATCATGAAGAGCGTACCTCCAAACACAGTTCAGTGCTACACAGAACATTACATGCACATACAGAGATGAGCAGTACCCATACTGTATCCCACAATCCGTTAATCCAGAATGCATATCAACACAAATTTCTGGAAACACAAGCTTTTGAAAGCTGTTCATGGCTGGATATAAGCTAACATAACTGTATGGTAGAACACTTAATCTTTTCAGTAATTATCACCACTATGAATAGTACAAAAAGGCAACTGAATAAACCACAAAAAGTACTGATTATTTGCACATGGAGTCCCAATGACCTTTCCTTCCTGAAGGACATCCAACATTTTTTACACCAGATGAAAATTTCTTTTCTTTATGTTCATTCCCTGTACACACTAGTCATCTCTTCAGAACTGATACTGTAATTATGCTGAAGTTTCATTCTCAAAAACAGATTGTAGCCAAACTGTGACCCCCTTGAAATTATACAGATGCACTTATTTGGTGAAGATTCTGCTTCAATAAATTTCCTATATTCCCAAAACATCACATCCCTCATTTTTGCAGTCTTATTTTGAAAAGTATGGTCCATACTTATTTTGAAAAGGAGATTTAGGAAGCAAAATGTTAAGCAACCTCATGGTGCAGTGAATCTATCAACTGCACACAGTTTTTCCTATCAAGAGTTATTATGTACTTGGGAGGGGGGCCCAAAACCTCATTAAACTTTGAAGGCAATTATGTATTTAAAGATGAATTTTGCTGAGTGCACTCCCCTGCTACAATCCTGTTCAACCACAATGGGTCACACAAAGTCAATATTCTGTGAATCAGAACTGAACGTTCATGTTGACAGACTGGGCAATACCAGTAAAGTATGGCTTCACACAAAATAATCAAGCCACGCTTCCAAGCACCGTGAAGAGAACCAAACAAAATAAACAAAATAAAACATATAAATAAAAACAGGCTTTTGTATTTTTCCTTCAGGAAATAAAAGTAAGGTGTCTGTTATCTAACATGTCTATGGGTCACTGAATTTTTTTTCTGAGGAAAATACCAACATTCCTTAGCAACGTCGGACTTTGAACAGATATCCATTTGAACAGATACCCATTAACTTTCAGCCACAATAAGAAACAAGAAATACTTCACAGGTATCCGACAGAACTTCATTCTCTATAAAACAGAAATTTAACTCCCGGGTACCTCACAAATACAAAGCCCTTGCACAATTCCACCCCACATACATCACAGAAAAGCAAATGTGTCTCCTCTTACCCTGACACTGCATATGCAGAGTGGAAGAGATTGCTCTGAATCTTGCAGACTTTATCTCACAGTGAAAAACATTCAATGCTGAAACCAGACAGAAGCAGTCTGGATTAAACAGATGGCACTCTATTTAGGACAGTTTCACCGTTAATAACATGATAATGGCATTCCTCTTGGAACTCTTCTCATGCGCTCCCAATAACCCTACAAAAAAACCCTGAAACCCAGATGCAGCTTTACATCAGGATATTAAAAAAAATAAGGAACTACAGTCTGTCCTAAAATCCTGCCAGCACAATGCTATAAACCGGTGTTTATTCTCATTCCTATAAAAGCATCGGAAATTAATATAAGAGTTTGTATTCTGCTATAAAGAAACAGCATTAGTTTATCATCTACAACTGAGGAATGATTTAAGCCTTTATAAGTCACCGACTAATTAACTTTTACCAGTTTCTTTTTGGATGAAGGGGGGCTATGTACTCAACCTTGAGGAATATATAACAATAATTTAATTATTCAGATACCAACACGACCAACGCTCCATAATTACATGGCCACAGCATGCAGAACGCCAAGCTCCCTGGAGACAGGTTCTCAATGGAGCCTCCCTCAAGAAGCAGCTGTCAAGAGAACCCTTAACTTCCATTTACCGTTCAGTGCAGTTCCAGGATCTCAGGATGTCTCCCCAGTTCTCCTACGGAAACAAGAAGTGGTGTCTTTTGAGATGATAAAATGGTTTGGATTGGAAAGGACCTTAAAGATCATCCAGTTACACCCCTCCTGTCACAAGCAGGGACACCCCCCACCAGACCAAGCTGCTCAAGGCCCCATCCAACCTGGCCTTGAACACCTCCAGGGACGGGGCAGCCACAGCTTCCCTGGTAACCCATGCCAGGGCCTCACCGCTCTCAGCGTTAAGAATTTCTTCCTAATGTCTAACCTAAATCTTCCCCCTTCCAATTTAAAGCCACAAATATACATACACCGAAATCCGTGCGGCGGGGAGCGGGGCCGCCCCCTGCAGGGTCGGCGGAGAGGGCGCGGGGGGGAGGGGTTGAGGCGATGCAAGCGCGAGGGGCAGCGGCTCGCACCCCCGCACACGCAGACCCTGCGGGGCTGCCGCCCCCGCTACGCCCGGGGCAGCGGCCGAGCGGGAAGGAGGAAGCGCAGCTGCCGGCCCCGTCCCGGCTCAGGCCCCCGCCCGCCGCCGCTGCCGCCGCCACCACCCACCGGCTCCGGTACCAGCAACTCCCCCGCCGCCCCCTCACCGTCTTCTCCTCCTCCGCCGCCACCA
This sequence comes from Neomorphus geoffroyi, assembly GCA_033558235.1. Taxonomy (NCBI): domain Eukaryota; kingdom Metazoa; phylum Chordata; class Aves; order Cuculiformes; family Neomorphidae; genus Neomorphus; species Neomorphus geoffroyi. The sequence continues at coordinate 34,891,115 of JAUMJM010000027.1, forward strand.
CCGCCAGCAGCTGCCAACCCCGCAGCTCAACAACGCCCCCACCCATTGGGCCGCTCCCGCCCCCCAAAAGACCCGCACTGATTGGCCGTTTCCTCCTCCCCGTCTCTTTCCCCTCCCTCCCGCGCTCCGTGCGCGGGACCTGCCTTGTCAAACGGCGACGGGAGCGCCCCGCTCAGCGGGGGGTGCACAGCGGCCTCGCTGCCTGTGCTAGGACAGCGGAGCGGCCGGAACGGAAGCGGCCCGGAACCCTCGTGTCCGGCTGCGCTTCCTACGGCACCTGGTCCTCCCGCTGGCTTCCGCTTCCGGGTGGCGGCTGCGTCCTGAAGGAGGGTCACGGAGCGGGCAGGTACCGAGGGTTCGGCCAGTGGCGGGAGGAGTGGGGGACTGAGAGGGGAGTGGGCGGTAGAGGCGCCCCCCCGCCCCCGGAGTTGTGCCCCCCCGCCCCCGGAGTTGTGCCCCCCCGCCCCCGGAGTTGTGCCCCTTCGCCCCCGGAGTTGTGCCCCTTCGCCCCCGGAGTTGTGTCCCCCGCCCCGGGCTGCGTCCCTTTCGCCTTTCTTTTCCACACAGGCTGCCGCGCCTCCCCATCCCTTACCGGGGGGTCAGGCCCTGCCTCTGCCGGCTGTGCTGGTGGGGAGCGCCCAGCAGGTGCTGCCGTGCAGCCCGGAGACCGCGGCCTGTGTGCGCATAAACCCCTTGCTTGTGGAAAGGTAAATACCGGCAGGACAGAGTGCTGGCTTTGTATGGCAAGGGTGTAGACTGGGGTGTAATCTGGGGAGAGCTTTTCGGGTAGTGTCAGTGTAAGAGCTCTTCCTTCTGCAACAGAGTCCTGTGCTTGCCTTCATGGTTTGGGATCTTCAAGAGTTACAGGCTTCAAAGCTGTGTTCTTGGCCCCATTGTGTTCCAGTCGATTTTGCTAAAATTAAGGATGTTAAATCTGTTCTTCACTCTCAGATGTGTGTCGAAATGGGAAATCCTGGCTCAAGGTGCTTTGTGAAAATCGACTTCAAAGCTGTCATTATTTTTTTCCAGTCCTTCATGATCTCACTGCAAATGTTAAGCTTCCCATCTGCCGTGATCACTGTTTTTAATGAGAACCTTAATATTTCCATAGTTATTTCAAAGGTGTGTTTAAAGAAAGCATATATATCTCAGTGTAATGAAATGAGTAGCATGGTGCGTCCCCAAGTCCATTCATCTACCCTGTACCTGTTTATCACCACAGTTATGTTTGGCTGAATTGCAGGCAACTTAAAAGGACCTGTGGAGTAAAGTGATGTTTATATTCAGAGCTTGGTGGTCACAGCTCTGTCATACTTAAACTAGAAGTTTCCAAACTGAACTCTGAGCTTTTTCATGTACTCTGGAAAGCCTGTAAGTTCGTGGGCCCTGGTGTTGCTAAAGTGCATTTGTAAGCATTAGAAACAATTGGTTTGCCCACACTATTTTCTGGCACAAAAAAATTTACATAGTTGATTCATGGATGTAGTGGGGGTGGTGACTTGCAACACAGTGACACTTAGGTTTGCAGAGTTTGCCTTACTGTGCTTACTCCCCACCTTCTGAAATGCAGCATGAAGTCTTTTAGCTCTCAGTGTACTGCAACCAATGTAGAATATGCTTCATTGTGCAGCTTTGCATGCTTTGGAACACTTCTTGGAACCTCCCCAGGGTATTATTCTCTGCAAGTGTGTGAAAATAAGCTGACGCTCTCTTAGAAATAACAACTCCTATCTTTTCCTGTAGGTATGGGGCATGGCAATGAACATGGCCATGGCCACGGCCATGGCAAAATAGAACTCCCTGACTACAGGATATGGAAGATAGAGGGCACTCCACTGGAGAAGGTCCAGGAAAGGCTAGCTAAACGAGGTCTTAGGGATCCATGGGCTCGGTAAGTGCAAGAGCCTCAAAAATAACATCAATATGTCACCTTATGTAGCATCAACTGGACTGTGTGATTGCAGATTATTCTTTAGTAAAAACAGTGAAAATAGAATATATTAGTTCAAATTTCAGTTATGTCTTTATTTACTTTTTTTGGGTGAAGGTCATGCCTTGCATCACCTTGCCCAGTCTCCACGTTTTGCAAGGCGCCCTTCCACTTTGCAGTGTTCCATGATGATCAGGCACATGACAAACCAAAACATGTAGGTAATATTAGGTGTTGCACACCTGAGTAAGCCTGTCCCACCTCAGCAAAGAGACTGTGCTCAGATCTTGCTGAAGTAGACATTCTGAGTAGGAATAACATTCCAGTTGTACAACAGGAGGCCTTTATTTGAAAAGAAATATATTAGTATACAATGTGAAATTTGATTCAACTGTGCATTTTGTTAAGCAGTAAATGACATAATGGAAATGAATGACATAGTGGAAGATCAGGTTTTTTACCTTTTCAGTTGTCCCACTCTACAGTGAATACTTCCCCTTTTTTAGCTACAGCGATTCTGTATCATTTAGGCAGTTATTAAAACAGGGCTTAATATATTTCTCCTAAATCACGAATTATGTAATGCTTTGCTGAAGTAAAAATGTCTTGTGGTGTGTAGTCCCATTCTTCTGTCAGGGAAGAGCTGCATGAGCAAACTTATTTCAGGAGCCTTCACAGAAAAGGCTTCTACTTCAAATCACTATAAGAAAAATGTAAGAGCAAACAGGTAATCCATTAAACAGTTGTTACATGGTAATAACCTATGGAAGGGTTTGGCATTGACAGCACTTTTTTCATTCTTTTGAAAGAGCTAAAGGCTGTAAGCATAGAGTAAAACATAGTTTTGATGATTATAAGAATAATTTGAGATGCAAATTCTTAAGATTATTGGTTACCAATAAAGTTTCTAGGTCTGTGTCACATTTATGTTGCTCCTGTTTCTGTGAAGTGCAAGGTGCATGAGATTTTTTTTCCTTTGCTTCAGACAAAATTGGTTTTGGCAATAAGAGTCTTATTCCCATAAAAACTGGACACAATTTAATATAATAAATTTAGTGTAAGTTAACGTTTTCATGCATACACTTCCAAGTACACTGCAAAATAGCAAACTGGAAAAGAGCTTGTGTTTTATTTGTTGCCCCTCCTAGATTAAAAAAATTATGTTTCTCTGGTAAAAGAAGGGGATTGAGCTAATTATATGAGGAGCTGAAATAAGGAACAAAGTCAGACTCTTAAGGCATATTTCAATTCCACAGGACAATTACGAGTGTCATGCCGATCTTCCTTAAGAAAGGAGATATTAAAGTATTAAGTTATTTGCTTCAGGAATTTGGAAGAAGATTGCATTATTAATGCCTTGCACTAGAAGTCCTGAAAAAGTAACCCTCTGCTCCTCTCTTTCATATGTTAAGTTCCTTTTAGCAGGGGATCAGCTTTCCACCTTTGTAGTAAATGCACATTACTGTACATATTCAACACAGAATAAGGGGTATGAAAGACGTCATATTTGAAAACCTAAGTCTTTTATCAATTAATATCCTATATTGGCATCTAGAAGATACTCTTCCATATCATTCCAAATCACAGAAACCATATGCACAAGAGGATGATCTAGGAACATTAATACTTGACCACCCTGTTTAAAAAAAATGATCTTCACCTGCAATGATGGTTCAGGTTTTATTGCTTCTTGCTGTGCAAATGTCTTTTTTCCTTGTCTTAAGGACCTAGAGGACACAGTTTGTCTCTTTTATAGATTATGTTGGTTGTGCTACGCATAATACTTGTAGTTAGTTTTAGCAGTGACTGATCTTTCAATAACAACGTAGGTTGAAAACGGTAAGGCAAGACAGTGTGTGTTTGTAAATATTCTGTAGCTTTTTAGCTAAACCCAATCTTTTCAGCTTTTTTTTTTTTTTATCAGTTATGGTAGGGTTTTGTATTGTAAAGCAGAAAGTGCCTCCACACAACAATGGAAAACCTTTCCCTTTTAAAATTCAGCAACGTTAAATACTGTCTAGCACAGTGACTGCTGGCCTTTGCAGTTACTCTATCCCATGCATGTGCTGGTGGGTTCTGATTTTGTTTCAGATCGTAAGAACAGAAGACAACAATTATGTAACAACTTTGGGAAGGTGATTCTTTTATGAGAATTATGTCGTTGAATGCATTGAGTGTTACACAACATCATGAACGTTACCTGTGGTAACTCCTGTTACTTAAATTATACTTACATGATAGCAATATTACAGTCTCTGTGCATATCTAGTTAAAATACCTTCATCTTTTTTTGCAAAGATATTTTTGTTAATGTTTATCACACTACCTCCACTGATATTTTGGTTTCATTTTTGTTCCAGTAATGAAGCCTGGAGATACATGGGTGGCTTTGCAAAACCTGTCACCCTAATGGAAGTCTTTACCAGGGGGTTCAAGTGGGGATTTGCAGCTTTTGTTGTAGCTCTTGGCATTGAATATACCCTGTTTCCTCCAAAGAAGAACGGAGGCCATCACTGAAGATCAAATATGACAACTTAATACTTACTCATTACTAAGCTGAAATGTACATAAGCCTGCTGCTCCATCTGTACTTACAATATGCACATTAAAGTCTATTACAGGCAAAACCATGTTCCTTTGATTTTATTATACTTTTGTGGAAGGATCAAAACACATAGCCAGGGCAATTTACCAGGCTTCAGTCTGGAGAAAAATAAATGGGACATACACGCGCTTTTGGGTTTGCTGTACAGTCCTCTGAAGAACAGGGGAAATGATCAGCCCAGCTTTTTCAGCCCTGCCAACATTCTATTCAGTGAAATTGAGGAAGTGTGATGCTTTAAAGAGAAAATAGGATTAATAACAACTATTTGATGGTAAGTGGTTATGAATGATTTGTAATTTCTTTAAAGTGTAATTTGTTAGTATTCACTCATATCTCTAAATAAAAAGAACTATTATCTTAAAAGCTTTAAGAAGTACCTAAAACTGCCTCGAAGTATATGAAAGTACTAAAGCTTATGCTTAAACCTCTTGAAGAGTTCATTAATTTGGCAGAGACTATGCACCAAAATAATCTGTTAATATGCAGAAATTAAAAAAAATACTTTGCTACCACATTTACTGGGCAAAGTAGCATGTTTCACTTAGCAATAACTGTACCTTATCCTAATATGACTTCCAGTATACCTGAGTGTAACATGTAAAAAAGAAAAAGAACAATTGCTTTTTACTTTGTCCTGGTCTATTAGGTTGTAAATTTGTAATGGTATAAATTTATTTATTTTTACACCTAGTCTCTTCTAATTTGTTTTAGATTCCCTATTTTTTCCTTAAATTATCTAACACTACCTGGAGTGAGGACTGTAGTAGAAAGAGGCCTGTTAGCTGTGCATGTCCTCTGCAGTGTTAGTAATCAGAATTGGCTGAATATTTGCTGAAAATTGCAAATTTTTTTATGTCATTAGTAACACAAGCCAAGGAGAGGATACTATCTAATTTTTAAATCCGAGTCACTAAGGAGAGAAGCAAAATTAGGCAAGTAGAAAACGATGAATGCCACTAGACAATTACACAGTGTACTTCTGTGGTGAAGGAACTGGCAAGTAGTCATGTCACAAATGGCAGGTTTACAAAAAACTTGAAGGTCCTACCAAAGCACTGCTAAAATATCTTTTATATATATATATATTCACACATAACCTTTCTGAGTGAGATTATAATACAGCTTTATTTTTAGAGCGAATAAACATCTGTTAATGCGGCAGTGAGCTGTCCTGTGCAGTGTGTCATCTGTATGACCCTGCTCAAGGCACTTCACAAGGCAAACATTTGTTTTGGTAAACTTTTCTTGCTTAATTTGTTCTCAAGCATCCCTATTCAGCTGCATAATTCCCTGAAAAACAAATCATTAACCTACTGTGTAAGGTCGGTTGCACAACATATTTCTGTGTTGTCCCTTAGGCAGTCCCACCCAGAATATGAATTTGCTAAGGCTGGGATTCACTGCTCGTTTTCTGTCTCTGTCCAAGACTAAATTTCTTAAGCTAATTGAACTTTAGGTGGTTGATCAGAAACCAATTAAGAGAGCTAGTATTACATATAGTATTGGTAAATCTTGCCCTTAAGTCTTTTAAAATGTTAACAAGCCTGCTACTCTGCTGATACAGCAGACAGTTTTGTTAAAAATCAAGAGCTTTATTTACAACTAGCTGAAGAGATATTCATACATTTATTTTCAAGCACTAGCAGATGAACACAGATTTAAAAGTTACTGTAATCATACTTTAAGCACACATAACCTTGGTACATGGCTTAGTTTATTTAGACCAAAAAATGCAAACCACATACAAATGTAGTTTGACTGTTACATAAATTACTGCATTCCTCAATACTTCTCTAAAATATATCGTTTTATCAGGAATTTATTGTATATGAAGAAAGTTAAGACAATCCAAATCTTATGTCTTCTGATTTCAGCCACAGTCAACAGAAAACTTACATGCAAGCAAGTAATATCAATTTTAATTTCATTTCCACAGATGCTGTACTTTAAAGATTGAAAAATGGAATTCATTCAGAAGTGCTGTCAGGTAGAAGGAAGATCATAAGAATAAGCTTTACCAACATTATGCATGGACAAATATATTGGGCACATTCACTGTAAGTCTAGACTAGTTTAGGTAAAACTAATGAATTTATGAGTTAAGGTGGTATCATTCAATGGTTTAATAGCCAGATGGTAGCCACTGCCCTAAACCACTGCCTTACTTTATGCTGAACATATTTTGCCAATATTGTGAAATATAAAAATGTCTCATTATTATTATACATACAATCCTCATAAAAATTTATATTTCACATGTATTATAGTATAATCTTGCCTGGGGATGAAGCATTTCCTGTGCATTAAAATAACAGCACCAAATCTGTCTTCACTGTAACCATAGCAATGGCTGTCCTTGCATTGAAACAGCCTTTCTACCAGCAGAGATATTTTACAGGGTCACAAACAGCAGTGGCATCGACGGGTGAAGAACATATATGATTGTAATATTACAGTCATAAAGCTTTTTATATATCTTAAGTTCTGAAAAATAGAACTGATGATGCTCCATTTTCTGAAATGCAGGTAGAAGTCCTGTCTCCATCAGTAGTTAAAAGTGCTATTTCTGCTTACTTGAAAAATACTTGTGATTTATCTATTCTTTTTGCTAATGCTACCTATAATGTTTACATCCTTTGGCATAATCTTCCAAATTTGTATGTTACACAAGTTAAAGCAGCTGAATGATTCCAGTACAATAGTGACTGTAGTGTAGTGTCTGGAATTCCTATTTCAGTCCTGTTTAACATCTTTATCAATGATCTCGATGAAGGGATCGAGTGCACCCTCAGCAAGTTTGCGGATGACACCAAGCTGGGTGGAAGTGTGGATCTGCTTGAAGGAAGGAAGGCACTGCAGGGGGATCTGGACAGGCTGGATCAATGGGCTGAGACCAATGGGATGAGGTTCAACAAGGCCAAGTGCGGAGTCCTCCATTTGGGACACAACAACCCCATGCAATGACACAGACTTGGGGAAGAGTGGCTGGAGAGCTGCCTGGCAGAAAAGGCCCTGGGGGTGTTGGTTGACAGCGACTGAACACGACCCAGCAGTGTTCCCAGGTGGCCCAGAGGGCCAGTGGCATCTTGGCCTGTATCAGAAACAGCGTGGCCACGTGGAAGTGATTGTGCCCCTGTGCCCAGCACTGGTGAGGCCACACCTCGAGTGCTGGGTTCAGTTTTGGTCCCCTCACTACAAGAAGGACATTGAGGGGCTGGAGCGTGTGCACAGAAGGGCAGTGAGGCTGGTGAGGGGGCTGGAGAACAAGACCTACGAGGAGTGATTGAGGGAATTAGGATTGTTTAGCTTAGAGAAGAGGAGGCGGATGAGGGGAGACCTCATCACTGTCTACAACTGCCTGAAAGGAGGCTGTGACAGGGTGGGTGCTGGTCTTTTCTCGCAAGTGACAAGCAATAGGGTGAGAGGAATTGGCCACAAGTTGCGCCAGGGAAGGTTTAGACTAGACATTAGGAAGAATTTCTTCACTGAAAGGGTGGCCAGGGATTAGAACAGCTGCCCAGGTAGGTGGTGGAGTTGCCATCCCTGGAGGTGTTTAAAAGACAGGTGGATGAGTTCCTTAGGGACATGGTTTAGTGGGGAGACAGGTACAGTTGGACTCTATGGTCTCAGAAGTCTCTTCCAACCTTATGATTCTATGATTTTATGTCCAAGCCAGAGATTTATATCCAATTGAAATGTATAGGACAATCACATCTATTCTTAATGTTATGCTCTATGGTGATTTACTGTTCTAGTTTACATACCTACTTAGAAGGGAGGGGGGAATGAAAAAAAAATTGCATACAACTCATAAATGCTGATTATAAAAATGTGAAAACTGTTTCATAACCACATAAAAACTGAGTAGATTAAGGAAAAAAATGAGTAAATAAACAAAAGAGTACACTGGTCACTTAAGTAATGGCTGTGTTAAATTGGCATATCATTCATTCAATCATTTTGAAAAAAAATCTTCTTTCATAAGGCTGAAGCCATACGATCTCCTTCAACCTCCTCTGTTGTCCTGTAGGAGTCTTTAAGTGTTGTATGGAACATATCCAAGGAGAAAGCATGTATATTGCTTCACAGCAGTTAGCTAAGTTTCCTTCTTAATCAGCAACAATCCAATACTACATCTTCGTATTATGGATACTGGGATACCCTTGAATGATTGATATTAAAGACAGAGCTTGACCATACAGTTTAAATAAAAATCCAGGTGTTTTTGCAGAACACAGAGCAGGCGCTTAGTACCTGACCAAATTCTAGTGTGGGTGATTACCTGCCTCCGTTTTCCCTGCAGTTCTAAAGGCAGCCTCTTTGCACAACAGCGTGTTATCCCAGAGTACTACTATTATTAGTGGCACAAAAAATTAATTACTGTTTTGTAAATGCTTTGAAATCCATTGAGCTGGGAATTAGATCGAACATGTCTGATTTCACTACAGATGGAGGTGGCGTTTGTCTAGTTCAGCCGATAAAAACAGCCCAGAATTGTAGACTTTAGGCCTTTAAGGGAGCAGCTCCAGCTACAACAGCGACACCTCAGAGCAAGCCACCTGATGGAAATCGCTGGTTTACATGCAGGAAATCACAACACCCAGTTTACAGGGTGTTGCCTGAATTGAAATTTAGTGAAGATTATACAAAGGGAAGCATACAGCTTTCATACACCTGTACAGTGTCATCCTTACTGTGAATGAACTCAGAGCAAGGCATTAGGCAAATAAGGGTTTACTTCTGTATTCCCTTTCACCAAAACACATGCCTACATGTATCCACATCTGGAACTGGTCACTGTGATACAAGAAGTATTTACTACTGCAGAAAATGGAATGTTTTGAGTTCAGCTAAAGTAGACTTAAGTTTCATTTAACTAACTATTTTTTGAAAGTTAGACAGGACGACCCATTTTTTTAATAATCTTCAATTTTTCCAGATGCTGTTCTTTAAGAACTGATAACGTCTTGTGTGAAGTATGATCAGTGCTGAGCAGATGTGTCTTCTTCTATAATCACTTCTGTTTTCAGTCTTTCTCTATCTAAAATGCAAAATGCTGGCTCCAAAGCTCCAATTAGCAGAGATTTGGCTATTGTGAAGTTCATAATAAAATTAGTTCTTGGAAAGCAATAGAATGTGCATGAGGTTGCTGGGAAAATATATCCATGTGCATCTAAGTGGGAAATATATTCTGTCCCAGCTCTTGTTACACGACTGATGGAATCATTCCCTCACGCATCCAGCGCTGAAATAAAGGATGTTGCTTTCTAAAACTCCAAACCAAGTCATAAAGAGTTTATTTGCCGGCATTTTCGGTATCAACTGAGGTCAAGGCCGCCCCACTGCCAGCCGGGCGCTGTTTCGTGCGTAACCGCCCGCCCCGGGAGCGGGGAAAGACGTCCCTACCGCCGCAGGCCCGCCGCCATCTTGTGCGGTTCGTGGCAGGGTGCCCTGCGCGCCCGAGTTTCAGCTCCTCAAGTAGACTACAAAGTAAAACGAAAAGCATAATCCTTCCCTCGCCTCGCCCCGCCCCGCCGCAGAATACCGAAGTGCCGTAGGGCTGCAGCACGTCTGCTATGAGGACAGGCTGAGATAGCTGGGGTTGTTCAGCCTGGAGAAGGCTGAGACCTTAGAGCGCCCTTCCAGTACTTGAAGGGAACTACAAGAAAGCTGAAAAGGGACTTTTTACAAGGGCAAGTAGTGACAGGCCGAGGGGGGGGTGGCTTTAAACTGGAAGGGGTAAGATTTAGGTTAGACGTTAAAAAGAAATTCCTCACGCTGAGGGCAGGGAGACATTGGCACAGGTTGCCCAGGGAAGCTGTGGGTGCACCCCCCCTGGAGGTGTTCAAGGCCAGGTTGGATGGGGCCGTGAGCAACCTGGGCTGGTGGGAGGCGCCCCTGCCTGTGGAAGGGGGGGTGGAACTGGATGATCTTCAACGTCCCTTCCACCCCAAACCATTCCGTGATTCCCGATAGAATCGCGAGGGGTAGGGAACGGCAGATGTTTAACGGCGATAAGGCGGCTACAGCCCGCTCCCTAGTCTCTCAGCCAGGGGGACATCTCCGCCTTGAGGTCTCTGTCGCCCCCACGAGAGGAACGACCGACAGCGTTGTGTTCGTCTCCGCTCTCGCGGAGCGGCAGCCGAAACCACGCCCGGCGCTGGCAGCCGTGGCCAGGCCAGCAGCGGCCCCTCCTCTTCCCCGCTGCCATGGCTGGACTTGGCCCCGCTGCTGTAGATGAGGACTCCCCAGCGCGTTTGGGTGCGTTATACCTTCCCCTCTTACTTCCCCTCAGCTCTCCCCCGCCCCGCGCCCTCAGCCCCGGCGCCTCAGCCCCCAGCACCGGGTCCCCTCGGTGCAGCTGCGGCGCGCGCTGAGCCGGGACCGACCTCGCTCCCCAGGGAAAGCGAAACCCAGCGCTTCCCGCCTGCCCCAGGCTTTATCTCGCAGAGCGGAGTTTCCCCTCGCTTCATTTTCCAAGTGTGATTTGAAATGTTGCGTGGAAATATGCATAGACTCCCTACGGTAAAACCAGTTTTAGGCGTTTGGTTTTTTATTTTGGTTTGGTTTTATTATAGGTGTTAAACTGGCGCATCTCTAAGTAGAAATTAGTGTGATCACTACTAGTTTACGTCGAGAACGAACTATTTAAGCCTAATACTGTAACGAGAAATGTAAAAGTCCCTGCGGGACTTTCCTTAAGTATCTCGTAGCAGACCCTTCCTTTTACAGGGCAATGGGAAAGTTGTGGAGCTTGTGCCAAATGAGTCAACACTGAAAAATGTCACATGATTCCGATTCGGAGTTACTTTGTTTCGTTCCTCCACCTCTACCTCTTCAAACAAAGCAGAGGAAGCACAAAATGCAGCTGGTGCGTCTTGTAGCAGAGTAACCTCCTACTCTCTCCGCTTTAGCGTAGGGGCTTCCACATGAGCTCACCTCGTGAAACAAAAGATCATTTTCTAAATCAGAACTACACCCACTGATGTTATATCCTGTTTTTGCTGCTGCAGAGATGGTTGTGAAACGTTCAAGAAACAAATTGCTGTCAGAAATTACCGACTCTTAATCGTAGCCCATGTTTAGAGTGTGAAGTGTTTCCCTGCTGCTCTTGGAAGACCTTCCTTGTTAATGTGAAGCCTTCGTTGACTTATATGTTGACTTACTATAGTTACTACAGACTACTTTGTCTTGATAACCACATTCATGTATATTGTGCAGCATTCGTGTTGCAGTCATGGGAGCAAGGGTTTCATGCATGGTGTTAAACAGCAAAGAGTAAAATTGCTTGAGCCTTTTACAGGCATTCCAGTCTCTGCTTGTTAATGCTAGCAGGGAAATATTGGAGCCTTGTGCGTCTTTATGTGTGAAGTTTTAGTTTGTTATTATTTCCTGCTCCTTAGGGGAGGGAGGAAATTGACCCTGATTTTGGTTGTATTCTATATGGACTGTGAACAATGTGAAATAGCTCAAAAATAGGAGTATAATTAACTTTCATTAGCTTCTATGAAGCTAATAACATATAGATGGTTTTCTGGTTTTGTGTGGAATGGAAATGATTTGTGGTCTGAGGAGTAAGTGTGCTTGCTAATATTCTTAGGTGTTTACTTTAAAATAATTCTTCTTGTGAACCTTGTTAGCAGTGTAATACCCAGGGTCAAAAGTCAGCGCGGACTTAGACAAACATGCATGTGAAACAGGTGGTATTCTCTGCAGTATGGGAGAAACTCATCAGCTTCAAAATCTTAACACTTTGTTCAGGAAAGTGTGGAAGTTAACTAATCCCAAAAAATGGTGTTTAAGTGAAGCTTGGTACTATCTCCTTGAGATACAATTTCTCTCAGACCTTTTGGGGACAAGAGCACAGCTGAGTCACCCTAGATTTTCTTTCCAGAGACCCTGAGGCTCCCAGAAGAGTCGTCTTCTGTGGAAATTTGGGGCTGATAGTGACGTAAAATAGGCAGTCTTACAGAAAACTCCCCTCACCAGGCATTTTCCCTCAGCGTGCCAAGAATTTTCCTGGTTCTTTGAATACAGGCGGAATAGCTTTTTGGTTTTGTTCCATGTGTAGGCTTGCCCCTTTCACTCAGTGTTACTGATGTGATCTTGCAGTTTCCTTTTATCTGTCCGTGGTGATGGTGGTAGTGATATAAGACTTCAGCTATTTGGAATGATTCTGGATTTCTCTGTAGTGCTTAAGATTTTTTTAACCATGTTCCTGCTTCATAAGCTTTGCACTGAAATGTTTACTCAGTACATGAAACAAACTGAAGAGGAAAATCTTGAGTGTTTCCTTGCAGCGATATTGACAAATTACACGTGCACATGAACACACAAACTATTAGGGCAGATTTATCTCTGATGATTATGAACTTTTTTCTTTCCTGTTGTGAAGATAAGCTGGTTTTCATCTCTAAAGGATTTACATTCAATTCATTTGCTTAGGGACATGGTTTAGTGGTGAACTTGGAAGTGTTAAAGTTTATTGTTGCACTTGATGATCTTAAAGGTCTTTTCCGATCTATACAGTTCTGTGATTCAATAACTCTTGTCGTTGCAGGGCCCGAGTAATCTAAATTGAAAGCTGAGTTTTACATTGTCATTGCTTTTCTTTTTTTCTTTAATTATAACAGCTATGATAATTGTATCTGTGAGATTTTAAAAAGTGGTCATATCAGATGGAAGGGTTAAACATAGATGCCCTTAGCCTCTCGTGGTGAAGCTGATTCAGCTCACATGTATGGAGATGGAATGTATTGGGATTTCCCCAGTAGCATGACATTCCTGCTGTCAGAATATGGTGACATGCTTTTTGGATGCTAAGTTATACACTTTTAATTTATACTAAACACGTGTCTCATATTGCTTCTACTTATTCCCCACTCAGAACCCTAGGGGAATGAATGTTAGTGACAAATCGCTACATGTGTGCCTGTTTTTCCTTTTATTTGGAGAACCATGCTTGATTCTCTGAACCAGTTGAATCATACAGAAGAATGCATGATCCTAGGGTGTTTTTCCCGGTTTCTCCCCTCTCTAAAATCAGGAAGTAGCCCCTAGCAGTAATTTGTGATGCTTTTACTTGTCCAACAAAAAATGAGCTGATGTAATCATCTTTGTCTATGCACTGTAATTGTGCGTTTTCTTCAGGTATTTAGCACAGTCTATGTAGAATGCACGCACAAGGTTGTGGCGGGCTAAACAGGGTATCTGCAGCCCTTGTTAGCTGCCAGCTGCAGTTGAATGCTTTGTGTTTCTGAAAATGAGACAAAGTGGCCTCAGTGCTGTTTGAGGACTCTGTTGGATGTACGTTAGATCTCATTTACTCTGTGATAAGGAAGTGCAGGAGTCCTTAAGGTGAGTAATGCTTGGGTCTCCTACTGTGGTGGGTTTATGATATTTTACAACTTGCCAGTGCTGCCCTTCCTTACCTCCCCCTTCTGTTTTGTTTCTGAAGGTGGGATTTTGAGGTCATAGGAACTACCTGTGTTATTCCCTTAGTGATTCAGACTTGCAATCAGCAAGATAAACAGGACTTTTTTTCCTTTTTTTTTTTTTTTTTAAATACTAATGACTTGCTATTGTGACTGTCAGCAGCAGGGTTGGAGGAGAAAGTCACTGCAGTCTTTGACTGCCCTGGGAATATATGTAGATACAGGAGACTTTGCCCCTAGGGTCTTGCATTTGATATGCTCTTTTAGTGTGCAGTGGAACCCAGTCCACTGATTTAATCAAATCCAACTCTTACTACTTTTTTGAGGAAAGCTAGGTGGATGTGTAAGAGCTATTTTTCATTTAAACAGCATTGGAATAGAAAACCCAAAAAGCATGTAGGTGAGTTTCTCATCTCCTTGATGCATGGACACACTATGTCATTGTGACTTCCAGAATGTGTAACAAAAGGCTGAAAATGCTTTAGAAAATGTTATCCAGGTGCTAGAATCTTTAATTGTATTAGGCTTTGAAGTTGAATTGGCTTTTGCTTTTCAGAATGGTTTAAACAAAACTGTGCAGTATCATGACTGAACCCATCATAAGAGCTAAGATTTGTCTTCAGATTGCTCATTTCGTCCTTCTCTGTGTAGGTAATGGGTATTAGAGAAGGTTAGACAGAATTTCCGTAGATGTTGACAGTGGAAATTGAGTGCAGCACCCTACTTATTTTGTTAATCACAAGGGTGGGGTTTTTTTCTAGTTTTGAATTTTTATTTCAGTTTTCAGTATAGTGAAACATGAATGTCACATGAAGAAGAAGGTGGTCTATGGCTTATCTATACCTTCAGAGTTAACTGATTTGCATACTTAGGGTTGGAATTTTTTCTTTCTGTGGTTCTTTGATCTTTATGAGAATGAAGGGGCTGTGTGGGGAATCCTTAAAACCCCAGTAACTCATTCATATTGGAATCAGTTCAAATTATACCAGTGAGAAAATCTGCACATTCCTGAATTTATAGCTAATTAATCTTTTAAAATATTACACATTATATTGTGAATATTTCTTTTATTCGGCTTCATTTAAGGCAAAGTGCATGCCTGGTAGCAGTGGTCTTACAGGGTTGAGAGGTGGTGTTAAATCTTTGGGCTTCAATGTGTGGTTATTCTACCTCTTACTCTTCCTGAGAAATGCCTTGAAATTTTTACAGGAGAGAAGATGGCAGTGAGCAGGGGGTGGACAGCTGCTGGGAACATACCAGAGCTTTAGACTTAAACTGATGTGGAACTTAACTCTTATTTCCAGAAATACTTGAAATATCACTCATCAGCAAGCTAATGACTTTTGTTCCACTTCCTATGGAATTTACTGACTTGTGTTAAGGTGATTTCACTTTAAAAAGAACTTCCATTTCTTTCTGATTAATATGACCTACCAAGTACTTTCTGTTCTGTAATGAACAGCTAGGAGAACCCCTTGAGAAGAGGAGGTCTGTGTAGACTACATTGGTATTTTGTTTGTAGGTGAAATACGTCAGATAGGAGAGTTAACTGAGAACTTGTGCAGCAGATTGTTGATTTAGTACTTTTAATTCTCTCCTACAGGACTACTTATGTAAAAATGCATCTAGTTAAGAATGAACACCAGAGAAGTGCTGTAGTAGACATGGGCTTCATGTCATGTTGGCTTCCTGTTTAAAAAACAGTAGGCTGACAATTTTAAAGGGACAGCAACAAAGTGATGACCAGGTGCCAAGTACCAGCTGCCCTTATTCACCAGATTGAACAAGAATTGGATAAAGAAGAAGAAGAGATGATGGTTTTCCTGTGCCGAGACCTTGCTCCTGACTTGGCCACTGCCAACCTTAGAGAGCTCTTGGTGGCTTTGAATGAGAGGGAGAAACTGTCTTTTTTTGGCTTGCCTGAGCTGTTGTACAGAGTTAAGAGGTTTGACTTGCTGAGGAGGATCTTGAAGACTGAGAAAGCAACAGTGGAAGCTAACCTTGCCAGGAGTCTCAGAATTGTCCCTGATTACAGGTAATATATCTATTACTGGTTTCAAGGCAAATCCAGTTTGTTCAAAATGTGTGGAGGTTGGGTTTGGGTTTTTTTGGTGGGTTTAGTTTTTGGTTTTTTAAATATGTCTGGAAGGTAAAAGAAAAGCAGAAAAGGGCATCATATCTAGAGTTATAGTGAAAAGAATATGTCAAATTTAGTCTCTAAAATAAATATTAGTAATGTCTTACAAGTAGAAGCTTCTTGCGTTAGAAGCACCTATCTTGAAGGAGTTTGTACATTAATAAAAACAAAGATGTTTGTACAGTTCTAGTGGGTAGAAATGACACTTTAGAGGAACATCATTTACAGATACTTTCTTTTCTAGTTTGTTTTGGACATATAGCCTAGCTTATTTCAGGGTTCCTGTCTCAATGCTTTATACTCTGTAGTTTTAAAACACTTAAATTAAGAAGTTCCAGTTATTGTTTGTGGGAGACTTCAGAAAGAAATATATGTACTCGTAAGGAATATTTTCCTGTGTTAACTTCTCACTGAAATAAACCCCCTGTACCTAGTAGGTAAAAAAGTTAAAAGTGTTTCTGTCTCATTCTCTTACTTCATGTCTATTGAAATATTTAGCAAGAGTAGGTATTCTGTAATTGGATCTTGGAGCAGGTTAGGCTTTTTTACTGTTTTTTATTTGGGAAGGTACATTAAAACTGGAACATGAGAGGAGTTGAGTAGTTGGGCAAGGGTGAGATCTTGCTGAAAGCTGAACCTTTAGAAATGTTTAAACTTTATTGCAGAGTGCTAATGACAGAGATTAATGAGAATCTGGAAAAAGAAGAAGTGAGTTCTCTTGGTTTTCTACTCAGAGATTACGCACCTCGTATGAAAATGTCAAAAGATAAGGTAATCTCTTTCTCTGGGGTCTCTGGAGCAATAAGAGATTAAATTGGAAAGGGAAGTAGCTAGACAGAAAAGGAAAGGAGAAGGTGTGCTGTAAGGCATAGCAAGGCAGGAGTAAACAGAAGTCAGGAAGTGGCGAAGAGTAGGGGCTTCTGTTTCATTTTTGATTTTTAATTCAAGGAAGGAGGCATAAGAAATAGTAAGAGGGAACAGTGAAGCCTTGCAGTAGTGAATGACGTTAGCATTATGTTGTGGGTTGCTTTGTTACTTTCTGATAGAGAACAAATTACTGATGTGACAGTTTGGTTTTCTGTTACTCTTCTAGAGTTTTCTAGCTCTTGTGATTGACCTGGAGAAACTAAATTTGGTGGGTCCTGATAAACTGGATTTGATAGAAAGTTGTTTTCGAAACATTCACAGGATAGATCTGATCAGGAAGATTCAGAAGTATAAACACGAAGGTAAGATGCTATTTTGCACGGGTTATTCTTGATAGCAAAAATCAGGTATGCTCTTACTGATTATAAAATTATGAATTGCAAGTCACAGTATTTGCATGCTTCACAGACTTAGGCTTTTAAAACAGTTTATATATCATTGTGTATTTCTCTGTGTGTTTGTGTTAAATTTTCAGCTTTAATGTCCTCCGTTCATTCTCAGCCAGTATATGTAAATGCACTTCAGGCATCTCTCCCTAATCTCAGTTTGATTGATCCTCCTTATAATTCAGGGGTAAGTATACAATAAATCAGACAGATCCTTTATTTCTAAATATTGCCAGCCATTGAAAGGGGATTCATCTTTGCAGAACCTAAGGAATGAGTGATTGCTAGTAACTAAATTATTACTTGATTTATTTCTCTTATTCCTGTGACCTGCTGGATTTAGGGTCTGATTTAATTTTTCTGACTTAAAAAGTTAACCTCAAAGAACTTCTGTGACTTTTTTTCTATTAGTTGGACATAAAAAATCAGTATCTTTAAAGTTTTTTTTTCTACTAATCCATGGAGTGAAAAGTTTTGCTTTGTCTGTTCTTTGCAAAACAAATTATTCTGCTTTGTACCTTTGGACTTTGCAGGGAAAGTAGCATTTTTACTTTAAAAGCCAAAACCTTCAGCTTTCAAGGACAGCTTTTCAGATTTATTTTTTTTTTGGTGTTTTGTTTTATGTCAAGTCATCAAATCCTATTGCATGCAGTATTTTTTATATTTGGGCTGGGTCTGATACTGTAATAGTAGAACCTTAATTAAATCTGTAGCCTTGCTAAATGAATTAGATAGGATTATTTCTGTCATGTATTCAGTAAATATGTACATATAAAGCTTACATACAAGACACTAGTGATGCAATTAACAAAACCATAACAGCTTTGTTTTCTAGACTACTAATAAGAAAGAGTTTGCATTGACTTTCCATATTATGATAATATTGTTATAATTTTCTTTCTAATTCACTGAAAGTTTCTCCCTGCTGCTCTACAGGAAACAAAATTCACATCTTGAGAGTTTTTTAATTTGTTTTACTATTTTAGGGATTCAGCTTTTCTCTGCTGTTACAGCAAACTAGTGATTTTTTTCTGAGGGGGAAGGGCTTTTTTGTTTGTGGCTTTGGTAGGGTTTTTTATTACTTGTTTTTAATTCTAATTAGCTGATAGATGTGAATCATAAAATATGTATTATATATATATGTAATTCTTTTGTTGAGGAAGAAAAATAGTGTTATATTTTGGAACATATAATTAATTCTTGAAGAGAGGGAAAATATACTCATTTCTTCACTAGGTCCAGAATGCGAGCAAAGAAAAAACTCAAAATGGACAGAGTCTTATTGTGGGTAAGAACATTTTATCTGAATTTTGATAATCTAAAAGAGCCAAATAATGCATTTCATTGTATCAAAAGGACAGTTGTTTGATAGTTGTGTTTATGGCTCATCCAGTTGCTACCACCAGGAGCAGAGAGTATTTAGTACCTCTGAAAACTGAGCCTTGCCTTGTTTTTTGCTCTTGTATCTGCTTTGCTTATACTGCCAGATCTTAAAATTGTTTTGGGCTTCCACTGTTACAAATTTTTAACAGAATAGTTTATCCATAAAATAATGGAAAAAGTTAACTAGCCAACTGTGGAGGCCCGTGTAGCGCAGCTGCATCTATTAAGACTCGAGTAGGAAGTATTTGTGTCCATTCAGTGGTAGACTCTCTACCAGGCCAGCCAGGAAGTTGTCCAGTGAGTACCAGGTTCTAACCATGTGTGTTGTGTTCTTTCTGGAAACCCAAAATACAGTTATTTTTAAGAGTAGTTGGCTGAGTTCTCTCAGTGTAGTTTTCTAGTCACAAGTGATGTAGAATGCAATCCAGATAACATTCTAGAGATGGAAATTTGGTGGGGGTTTTTTTGTTACTTAACTTCAGTAGCATATATAGAAACTAAGAGGTCCAGATGAGTAAGAACTTGGCTGAACTAGATAGGTTCCCCTTTAACAGATTTGATGTCAAAGAAATGTCACTGGTACCTACATACTGAGATTAATTCTGTATGTTTTGATTGCAGCAGAACCAGTCCACATGTCCATTCAGGAATCGGGATCAGTGTCACACAAGGTATATGCTTGTGCTTATCTATGCAAGTAAATATAATAGAAACCTCTGCAGATATTTACTTTAGTTTTCTTTGTTTTTAATTTTGAGATTTCCTTTAATTGCATGTAAACAGAAGAATGTGTACATCCATGTCATCCTCAGCCATAAAAACAGGTTCTGTGCGTTGCTTTTGTAGCTAAACTGTGACAATTTTTAGTACAAAATGGAAGCAGCAATGTGCAAAACGCATGTACATACAGTGTGCACACAAAACTTGTATATTTATTACTGGAGGGTAAGTCAAAAGCTGTTGTAAGTCAGATCTTTTGCCATCTGCATTAGAAATGGTGGGACTTTTTTGCGTGTAGTAAATTTTATTCTTTATTCCCTTCCTGCCTCTTGCTCTCCAGGTAGGAGACGGACGTGCTTTGGGTATTCCTGATAAGAATGGACTATTGCTATTTTTTACTAGTTCCTCTGGTTTTGTTTGTTTTTACATTTGAAGTTCTGTCCAGAGTTAAGGTTCAGTCTCAAACTTCCTTCTCTCATTTCTGGTACAGTCTTAGTCTTTGTTTAAGGATCATTATGGTAGTAAGATTGCATAACATAAGATTCGAATAAGCCTGTACTCTATGGAAAACAACATTTTGTGATTGATATGAGATAGTTAAATTTGAGAAAGGAATCAAGTTTGTAAATTTAGAGTGTGACATACTAACTTAGTATTTGTCCTTCATGTTCCTCAGGTGTTGGACCAGTACAGAATGCAAAGTCAACCTTTAGGAATATGCCTGATAATAGACTGTATTGGCAATGACACAGGTACGTCTCTGGAATTTAAAGTTCCTTGTCCTTATCTCAAATAATTAGAAGAATAAAGAATATGATGTACACGTACCAGCCAGAATAGGGTAAAGTTAAGCTACAGTCATACAGCAGGTTATATGCAGGGATGGTAAAGATAGTGTTTCCCACAAAACCAAAGCTGTTGCAGATTTGAAGCATAATCGTATTGGAGATGACAGATTTTGAATAGCTGAAGGCACGTGGTCCTTTATTAATAATGCTCCTAGGCTTCTGTTACATCTTGCACAGTTTAACTTAAACTGCCACCATAGCTTTACAGGGAAAGGGATTGTTCTTTCTTCCCTCTTCATTTAGTTTAAAAAAAAAAAAGCAAAACCAACAACAAAAAAAAAACCACCACACCAATTTGCATGTAGAGTTCAAGGTATTCAGTGCCTATTTCACTAAAATACATGACTCTGCCAGTGGGATTCAGGAGAGGCACGACATCCAGCATTAGTTAAAGGAGCTTGCTAGAAAGGCATTCACTACTCTATAGATTCATTATCCCAAGCTACTTGTGAAGCCTGAAAATACCAAGTAAAGAGAAGACAACAGGAAGAATGTTAGGAATTGTATCTGTGGCTTGCCTGAGAGTCTGTAGTTATCCCAAGATTTAATCTGAGGAAGCTGAACGAATAATAGATACTTCAGGATCAAGGATTACAACAATTGAAAATGTCCAGTATAAAAAATGTGAATTCATCAGATGCTGATAAAATTCAAACTGAAATGCACCTTGTTGTTTTATGAAAAGGTGCTTTTGTCTTTTTCCATTTAGAAACCAATTTTTATCCTTAAGTTGTAAACAATCAAGTGGGAGAAACGTTTTGGGTTTTTTTTTATTTAGAGTGGAAATGCTCAAAATTCAGTGGAGATTTGTTGGGAGATGATCACTGTTGACAAAACATGTTTTCTGATATTAGGGTGCAGCATGTAGTGCTGTGTTTTGTCTTGCCTTAAAGTAGAATTGCTGTATGCAAAGCTCGCTATGTATAATTTCTGATTCATTGTTAAAGTATCGAGTCTAAGTTTGTTTCGTTTAATTTTTTTAAATTGTGACACTTATGGTATATGGTCTATGGTGACACCAACTTTTGTATTTGTGTGTGTGTGAATGTTAGAGAGAGAACTAAGTTAGAGGAAAAGCAGTCTCCTTGCTGTAACTCTCATTTTGCATGTGTACTAATGCCCTCTAATGGACTGTGTGACTGCTAAACGGTATTAATACTGAGTCTTCAACCTGAATGTTGAGGACGTGTTTTGTTGCCTAAAATAAGGGGATTTGCCTTTCTATTTTCAAACTGAAAAATGTCTGCAAAGTTTTTGAATTACTTTACAAAATTTAATCAAGCCAACAGAATTGTAATGAAACTCTACTGTTTCTGTTTATCACCTTGCCATAGTATAGTTTCTATCTGCCTTATATTTTGCTGAGGAAAGTTAAGAATTCCATTCTCTGTTCCCTGTTTTCACTGTGGGATTTTTGAGGAGAACAGTGTGGTAGTACAACTCCTGCTTTGCTGGCAGTTACCTCTCAAGTAGCCACTGCTGATTAGGAGTTGTTAAGCTTTTGAAGTCAAGGAACAATCTAGCTTCCTGTAAAGCATTTTACAGAAACATGGTACTTGATATTTCTTGTCATATCAGAACCTGTGCATGGGTAATATATATGTGGTTTACATTAAAGATGCAATGTTGCAGGTATGAGTCATAGTAGTAGCTTGTGGTTCTCTGAACACTTGAAAAATACCTGTGGTTTTAACCACTATGCATCTGATTTCGGTCTCATAGTAATAAACATCCAAAGTAGTTATTCAGAGCATAGCACAGGTTAACACAGATACAAAAGAGTTAAATCTTGGGGTTTAGCCATCTACAGTTAATTGAAAGGATTCATTATTCAACTCCTAGGAACTGGGGATAACTGGCTCTAAATGAAAGCATGCAAGTGTGTGTAGAATTTGGAACAGATCACGTGCCAAATAAGTGTCTTTGCTATCATGACGTTCATACCTCATATTAAAGATAGCATGCATATAGTACTATAAGTATGTAATGTACTGTGATCAACATCAAGTACTCGCAATTTTTTAATTATTGTGATGAAATAAACTGATTTCCAATAGCAAAATATTGTAAATGCTGTAATTCAGGATTGAGAATTCAGATTTAGATTGAGCCTGTGATTGTGCTGTGATTTAACTATATCTTGCTATTTTCAGATGTGTTGGAAGAGACCTTCAGAGGCTTAGGCTATGACATTCATTGTCACAGATATATAAATATGAACACCATAAACCAAACATTACTTCAAGTTGCAAAGTTGCAGAAGCACAGAAATTGTGACAGCTTCATTTGCATATTAGTCAGCCGTGGAAGTCCTCAGAGCATCTTCTGTACAGACAATGAATTTTCTGGATTCCCTTTGGAACAAATAAAGAAATACTTTACAGCGGACTCATGTCCTGCACTCCTAGGGAAACCAAAGCTTTTTTTTATTCAGAGTTACATTGTGCCAGAAAATGAACAAGAGTGTACTAGTCTGTTGGAAGTAGATGGGAATTATGAGAAAAGCATTTCTAACACACAAATCCCTTCGAAAGTTACTATCCCCCAAGTAGCAGACATCTTTTGGAGTCATTGCAAGGTGGATGTGTCTACACTAGAAAAATCTCCAAGTTCATCCTCATATTATCTGCGTTGTTTGGCTGAGCTACTCCGCAATCCTCATAAAAGGTAAATCAAAAAAAGAGGAAGAAAACCCCCACTTTTCCTATAATAGCTTGCTGTCCTAGAGAAAGAGAAACGTTAAATTTCATCCCATCTTGTCCTGAAAAGGGTCTTCATGCTGTGTCATAGTTTAAAAGACAAATATACCTGGTGCTGGAACAATGGTACAGGAAGATGGTCTAAAGCAGGACTGAAGTTGCTGATTCCGGAGACTAAAATTAAAGTGTGTTATGGCACTCAGACTTGCAGAGTGGGAAGGGGAAAATCTGTCTGGGTATTGTATGTCAAAACTTTAGACATGGATGAAATGCAAACAATAAGTAAATCTATCTGGGTATTGTATGTCAAAACTTTAGACATGGATGAAATGCAAACAATAAGTTTATTTCCACTACCTTGTGAACTAGGGAAACTCTGAAACAGTGCCTGCACAGAGGAAATGCTAGGAATTATACAGGCAACACGAAGCTTGGCCCTTCCTAGAAAGTGTGAATCCCAAGCTGCTGCTTTGCCTGCATTTACCAGGCAAAGGTGGAGTAGTTTTCCACTGTGCTTTGATGTTTCTCACAGCAGCACAGTAATCAAAATCATGTTTTCTAGGACAGCCTTGAGTTTATCATAGGCTTTTTGTTACCTAAACACAAAAGATTATACTTGTCAAACACAAAACACTAAGCAAGGATTAGTATAATTTGTGTTTTTCTACATCCCAGTGGCAAGGTCATTTGAACATGTTTTACAACTCCTCCTCACCAATCTTCTGTTATATTGCCCCAGGCAGGACTGGAAATCTTCCTTCTCCAAGATAACAAGGCACAAGCTAGGTTTCTGTCAAATTGAGGATTGTCTTTTATTATTAAGAAGAGTTCTCCTTGCAAATATAAAAAGTCAGTCTCTAAGTTCAGGGATTTGCAGTTGAGAAGCAAGGACTTTGTTCTTTTTTTAGATCTAATTAGTTCTGCTCAGGGGCTGTTAGATTTCCAATTTGTAATCTTGAATTTAAACTATCAGAAAACATTAGTCTAAGAGATTATCAATCAGATATGTTCGGACATGTAACTTAGAAACAAAGGTTTTCTTTGTACAACTAATCTACCAGGGAGCTAGCAACTGTTTTTAAGGTAGTTGCCAAGTTAACATTTAGTACCTTTTTACCAACCCTAAAACCTTGTAATGAAATCAGACCATAATGTCAGCATAACCAATATGATAACAGTGATTAGGGCTATAACTGATTGTCTCCAAAATGCACGTTCAGTCTCTGCAATAAAGACTGAAATTAGAAACTTTCTCTTCACTGAGTCTGAAGTTGTCTTCTCTCTTGTGGATTCTTAAATGGTGTCTTGCTTCATTCTCTAACAGAAAGCTTTTACTTTTGTTGCTGCAGGAAGCTCTCTATATTAGATATCCATACGGAACTGAACAGAAAAGTCTATGAATGGAACAAGACTTCTGACCCAAGCCAACAATACTCCCTTCTGCTCCAGCACACACTAAGGAAGAAACTCTTTCTTTCTCCCACTTAACTGCTGTTGGAAAGGACATGTCTGAAGCAGCTAATGAGAAACACTTACTGTGATCATCTGCACAGTGTTGCATGTACTTTTACTTTATACATTGCTATTGCATGTATATCTAAAGTGCCTACTGCTTCCAAACCCAGGGATTTAGACGCATTTTGGTGTGTTAAGGCACTAGATTTTTATTTTTGTACAGAGGCTCTGGAAGCTTGGATGAGAATGGCAGCTATTGTATAGCACTACAACAGATCTTGCAACAAAGTACAGCAGGTAAACAGAGTGGAAAGAACTGTAAATTGTGTAGCTGTTCGGTTTTCCAGGGTTTTGTGTTCTTGCTGTATCACTGGTTGTTTTTAGCATACCTGTTAGTAGTGCACTGATCTACATTCATCTGTTGAGGCTTGAAACGAACAGAAGCCACTGCAAACCACTGAAATTCACTGGGTACTTACCCCAGCACCTGTTGTTGGAAAGTGTGTCAGAAGAGAATGCTTTCCCAGCCATGCCTGTTCATGGACAAGTTTTGGCTTGCGTGCCTCCACAGACTAGCAAAACAGAAGTAGGAGAGAGATGGTCTTATTTGGATTCTGTCTACCTGCTGCATTAGAGGTTGTGATTCATCCAAAACCCCATGTTGTCAGTACTGTCCACAGCACACAAGGGTTATATGTTAATAAACGAGGCAAATTGCTATGTTTTAGGCTAAATGTGTTCTCCCCGATTCAAAAATGAGTCTGCATGTGACAGGGATTTACAGTAATCTACTGCACAGTTTTAAAAAATGGGCTTTTGGAAGATGTTTGTGGAAGCTGAAACATGCTTCACACTTGTGGCACCAGGCATAGCTGTAAAAGAACACTTTATCATAGTTGAACCTAAATGTCATGTAGCAGGCCAATAGCTCTTAAGTCTGGATTAATTTAAACACCTCACCCTCACTGCTTTTGCTTATGAAAAAGGATGTCTGTTTATTTTTTTTCAAGTTTCCCTTTTTCTTTTGAAAAAGACATAAGTGAAAATTGTCCTAAATACAGAAATCTTTCTCCAGTGGAGCAGATGCCTAATGTGAAGAGTTCAGTAAACCTTGTTATATAACAGTATAGTCTGGATGAGTCGCTTTGAAACTTACTGTCACTGAATTTGGCATTCCCTTCCCTCCTAAAGTAAACCATTTGGAAACCTTTAATACTCTGAATACAGTCTTCTGTGTAGGAAAAAAAAATCAAAGTCTTGGTGTGCCTTGCATGGTTTCTGGTGTAGTTACCTACTTCCTTCTGGCATCATATTTCGTGCTAGCACAATGGAAAAGGACTTTTGCTAATAACAAGGTATGCTAGTTTCTTGAACAAAGACACTGCAAAAAGATTTTTTGCTAGTGTAACTGCATTTGATTTGAGCAAAAAGCAGGTGTAATTACATATATACCTTCACCAACAATGCTTTTCATTGTAGACCCAAGGCTATCATACAGCTAGCGCATTGACACTATACATTGTATACGGTCAGTATACATTAGTATATTGATAATAATTAGGAATAATTAGTAAGCTTACTCTGGTAGCAGTGACTTTTTAATTCCTTGATATTATGTTGTACTACATAGGTGGTTGCCTTGACATAATTTTTAACTTTTTTTTTTAAACCGGGTTTATTAAGTTTCATTCAGAAAAAAAAAACAAATGAGTTTTCAAATAGCCTGTATAATTGAGAGGAAAGATCATTTTTATTTGGCAAAGAGTAGATATCAAAGTCTAAAAAGTGCTCAAAGACCTTCATTGTTAATGTGATGTAGACCCAGTCTCTTCCTGGCTTAATAGGTTTGTAAACTGCTGGTTGCTGTGGATTGTGAAGAGTATATGAAGAAGAGAAGCCCACTGAAGAAGTTTGACTTTAACTAGCCACATGAAATTTTAAGATTAAAATATATATTTATTTATATTAATGTGCCATTTTGTATAAGATATAAAGTACATTTTATGCCATTGATTAAATCTTCACTTGTTATCTTTTTTTTTAATTTTGTGTTGAGTTTTATTTGCTTGTTAACTCTAGAAGGTTGCATACACGGTTTTGATGAGAAGAAATTTTTTGCACGATTTAGGAAAATATTTCACCTTTATGGCAAACCTTTGCATTCCGTACTTTCCTCTTTCCACTTCATAAGCTCTAGTGTCCCCTTTAATAAAAGTATATGGAACCTTTCTGATAGCTTTGGATTGGAAAATGCAACCCAAAATCTTATGTTAAGCTCTGGGTACACCTTATTTGTGTTACTGTAATTTTATGTAGTCACAGGCATAAGAGAAAATATGGAAAACAATTCCTTGCGAAATTCAGGCATTCTCTAAAAGCTTGTTCTGTATGGGTATTAGAGTAAAAATACTATAGATGTGGAAATAAATGCATCATAGTGGAACAGGGACAGGGGGCATGTCTTCCTTTTAGTGTGCTGCCTTCTGAGAAAGGGCTTATTGAACCGTTCCTTTTATTAATCTAGAGCCATATTGCTTCTGGCTTTAAAAATACTTTGTGTCTTAAAATTGCATTCATATTCATTCCACAGACTCAAGTAAAAAACTTAGTGCATTGCATCAACAGAAGGGTCTGTATTATATGTGATAGGTAATACAAATAGCATTAATTTCTAACCCTAAATATTTAATGACTGACTATCTAACAATAAAACAAAGCACATATAATTTTAAATTCTACCTTGCTCATGTTTCATGAGGTAAGAGAAGGATTATAAAATGACAGATTTGGAATCTTAGAAGTCAGTTCCTGTTGTGGCTGGTAAATGAAATAAATGGTGTGAAACAAAAATATGTTTTCTGTGGTTGTAGAAATAAGATGTGATTCCTAGTTATTATATATAGCTATTTGATGTTAATAAATGTGTTTTCTTTCAATTAACTTGACTTTTTCCCATTTCCCTTACTAGCTTTTGCACGTGATGAGCACTTCTGCTGCCTTATAGACAAGCAAAAGCAGGGAGACTGGCATCAAGAGGAGGCAGAGAGATGAGGGAAAGAAATATGGAAATATCAAGCAGGAACAAGAAGGGGAATGGTTGGGGGAAACAAGAAGAACAAATAGGGAAAAGAAGATTTGGAGGAAGAAATACGGCATCAATATTGGAAGGAGAAAGAAGAAAATGAGAAAAGTGAGGAAGGAAGGACGAATAATAGTGGCTATCCTTGCAGGATCAAACAATGTGTGATTTTGTGAGTTAGCTGTTTGGGGGTGTGGTGGTGATGCAACAATTCATTTAAAATATTAGCAAAGAATATATTCTGTTTCTGACAGTGTACGTTTTGAGGTTAAGTGTAAATGTTCTTCACCTTAGTGCATGACAGTAAGTAAAATCCATGTCCCCTTACTTAAGAAATGATGAAGAAATGCTGTTTTGAATGTAGAGATTCCTGTAAATAACTCTTAAAGTGAAAAAGAAAGAAGTCTCTTAATGTCTGGCTGCTTGGGTCAGAAGTGATCACAGCCCTCTAATGACCAAAGAGTTGTGGGGAAGTCATGTATTATGCAGTATTCGCAGATGCCAGATACTGATTTTCTACACTTATGTCTTGACCTTCAGTAGATACTTAAACCATAGCAGTACTCGTTCTGTAATCATTCATCTAAGCAGTAATTATTGCCTTGACACCTCTTTCAGGAGAGGTGTCTAGGTAGATTGATTCACTGCATTCAATTCCATAGTGAAAAGTCACATTATTTATTAACACATAGGAATCTTGTGATGCCAGAAGTTGTTTGTCAATTCTCCCATAGTTTTTGTGTCCCTGCTTACATGTGATAGAGACTGTTGGTTCTTGCTGCACTGTGCACCTAAAATTTAAGTTGGGAAACTGAGTGGATGAAGAGGCCTGGGTTGCATCATGTTTTACATGTATTACAGATAGAATGGTTGAATAATACCCTATTCCCATTCAGTAGCCATAAGAAAAGGGGAGAAAGAATTCTGGATCCACCATGAGTTTAGGATGTTAACACAGGAACATAAAATGTGACATTGGTGAAATTTCATGGCCACGGACTGCCAAAATGTCTAATTTTCAGAACCTGCTGTTGAGCAAGATAAAAGAAGCCATTCCTCCTTTTTTTCCTGTGTTTTCAGTGCTTGGAAGGAGGCTGTCAGAATAGCTGCTCCATTGCACTGAATTTCAGTTTTGCTTTCTGATAACTGAAATAGAAAGTTGCTCTACTTTTGTATGTGCTGTATATATGGAAGAGCGAAAAAAGAATTGGTGGAATATAGATGATGCCTTGCAGTGGCTCAGAAGATGTACCCATGAGGCAAGAGATCTGCAATGTTTTGCACCAGACTTAATTGCATGATTTTTCTCAGCCACCTACATTGATGTGACTGAGCCATAAATCGAGTTTACTTTGTACTGTTACATACTTACGTCTTACAGTGCTTGCCAACTCGTTATCCAGAAAAGATGATCAAGAGGAGTTTATGGTGCTAACAGTTGCAGATGGAGCATGCTATATGTCCAGTCTCCCCTTTCAGCTCTGCATAAGAAGTAACAGTGACTTCTGTTACAAGTACCTGCCATAAATGCTTGAACTTCTTATGAGAGCTTCTGAGAATTCTTTTCTGATATCCAGAGTTTTCATTTCTGATTTGCCAGATTTTGTCACTGAGAAGTAGATGCCATCTGTGTGGATGATCTGCTGTATATTCTGTAATGTATATTCTGTTTAAACTGTATCTCCTGTACTGAATAATTTGAAGAATTACTCGTTTTCAGCTTCTGTATCAGAATCAATAAGACATTGCAAGTCTTTCAGGAATTCTGATTTTGTAGATTGTACCTTTCTGTACATGTTATAACTTAAAATTTGTGTTACGCTGAGACTGTGTTTTTAGTGTTTAATTGTAGAAAAATCATAAGAAATTTGGTTTAAATTGGTGCTATCACTAAAATAGCACCATGATTTAGCAAAATTAGTGCTATTCTACTACTCCTAAATTATTATTAGTCATATGTAAATGCTGGATTTCAAGCTGGGTTTCTGAAGAAAATTTCTGCATGCTGTGGGACTGATTGTCCCTGTGTCCCTCCAGATCATAGAACGCCCTGAGCTGGAAGGGGTCTACAAGGATCATTAAGTATGACTCCTGTCCCTGCATAAGCCAAACATTCACACCATCTGTCTGAGGACATTGTCCAAATGCTTCTTGAATATTGTTATGTTTGGCATCATGACTTCCCTAGGGAGCAGATCCAGTGCTCCACCACACTGCATGAAGAACCTTTTCCTAATATCCAACCTAACCCTCTTCCTGCCTTCCAGGCACACCTTCCTGCCATTCGCTTGGGCCCTATCTTTGGTGACCAGTGCCTGCTTCTCCTCCTCTTACGAGGAAGCAATAAACTCCCCTCAGTCTCCTTTCCTCCAGGCTGAACAGAGCAAGTGACATAAGCCGCTCCTCATAGGACACCTTCCGGTAGCTTGATATCCTTTTCATACTGCCCAAAACTGCACACAGAACTCAAGGTGGGGCTGCCTCTTGAAGTTGTCGGTTGACTCATCTTGTAGACTTTCTGTGGCTCGTTAAATTTGGCTGTGAAGTTCCACAGCTCTAGAAAAATGAGCTGATTGAATAAAGGGTAGCAAGGCTTTTAGTTCAACAGGTAACTCGGCCGTTGTTTGACTCCCCATTCTGGCTCCATTCATCCCAGGGTGTGGGGGGATACTGCTGTCACCGGCAGGTCTGCTCGCCTGCCTCCTCCTCCCCTTCCCGCAGCAACGGTGCGGGGACCGTACCCGCACAAAGCCCGCACGGCACTGCTCCCGAGTTCTTCCCAGTGAAAAGTCTGCCCGACACGTTTGCGGCTATTCGGCGGCGTAACCTGCTTTGAAGGGGCTTGGCAGCAGAAGCGCAGTCGGTTGCTTTTTCTCTGACTAGGTAGCGAGGTTCCTTGGGCAGGGGGACGACGGGAGGTCTGCAAGCCCCGGGGCCGAGTGCTGCGAGGACCCCGGCCAGCTGGGGGTCGGGCGGCTGCTTCCCGCCCAGCTCCCGGAGCGGCTCTGACTCGCTTTGCGCCCGCGCTGCTGGGATGCCGCCTCCTTCCTGCGCGGGCTCGGGCTGGCGGCACGGCCGCTCCCGGCGGAGCAGGGAGCCCCGCGGCCGTGACTCAGCACCGCGGCACGGGCCGCTCCCGGCTGGCCGGCAGATAACGCCGGGAAGCGCCAAGCGCCGCCCCAGAGCCGCTGCCGGGAAAGGGGGCCGCGTCCGATTCGCGTGAAAGGTGAAAACTGGAGGGGGAAGCGGAGAGCGAACGAAGGAACAGCAGCTCCCGAGCCCAGAGCCGAAATCCCTCTCCTTCCTTACGGTGCCGTGCAGCTCCCGCGGCGCCGAGGCCGGGTAAGAGCAATTCCGCGCCTGGGGGGGCCGCGAGCGAGCCTCGGCGGGTCCCTGCGCGCCGGGGTTTTTACACTGTTAACTCTCCTGCTGCGGCAGCGCCCCAATCCATACAACCTTCAAGCAAAAATAGTAACTTGAACATCCTCGTTGCCTATTTTATGTGATTTTCCTTCTGTAAGGAGATATCTGCGTGCTGATGCCCCGTTGGCTCCCGCTGTAAATGTTGGCGTGAGCCACGGTAAAGCTGGGGAGCAGGCGGCTCCCGGGCCCCAGGTGTGCTTGTGCTGGGCGTTCAGCCTCAGCTGCTTTTATGGGAATAGGAATTGTTCGCTTGTTTGGCTTCTTTGCTTTAGAAAAACTTACTTTCTTTTTCACATGATGTTTTATAAATGGCCTGTAAAATGTATGGAGTGGTAGAGGGATGTAGAAACACCAGAGCAGTAAACTGAGCAGTGGGTGAGCAGAATTGGCTTTCATTGTGGTGCTGTGAGAAGGCCGGCACGGTTTGCCCTCAGCGCAGAGGCAGCAGAGAGAGGTGACAGGCACCACACGCTGAGAGGTCTTGAGGGTATCCCAAATGCAAGTGAAGAAATCTTTGGAGTGAGAAAAGCTTTCTAAGAATGGCAGCAACATAGACTTGAAAACTACTTTAAAGCTAGATGGAGGAATTAGTGCTTTGCTGATTAAATGACTATGTATACATGGTGTACACAACACTTGCCCCTTAAAGTGATGATTTTTTAACTCATTCATTGAAATCATTGGCTGTAAATTCTGAATTGTCATAATGCAGTTTGGACCTGGAATATATAGGCTTGTGAGTTTAGGCAGGCATCACTTTAGCCTAAGTTATTCTGTTAAATTTAGTTGATTAAAGCATCTAGATAGGATTTTAAAGTAGTTGGTGTAGTGGAAGGGTGATTAGTCTCTATTAAACTTCAGTAAGATGTTGCTTGTGCAGAGCCTATTTAGACTGAGCACTGAGGGCTATTACGTTTTAGCTGGCATTTACTTATAAAGGGAGGCTATTGCCAAGTGTGAAAGTCTCTTAGCAAGATACGACTGGGAATGGGTGGCTATTCCATAGCTTCAGCTTGGGTGTCAGGCTTGTACCAGAGGAACACCTCCCTACTACAGCCAGAGAAGAACAAGCCCTTGGACTGTAGTTCAAGGAATGGGTGTGAACCACTGTGCCCTTCCCACTGAGAATTGTAATAAGTTACTGCAGGGACTCTTCGCACCTACAAATGCGGTAAAGAAGTAAAGATCTGGACGTGTAAGATGCTTAAAACAAGTAGAAGAACTTAGAATCATAAAATCATAGAATTGCTTTGTTTGAAAAGACCTTTGAGATCATCGGGTCTAACTGTACCTGTCCACTGCGAAACTATGTCCCTGAGCACTTCATCTACCTGTCCTTTAAACACCTCCAGGGATGGTGACTCATTGCCTGACAACCCTTTCAGTGAAGAAATATTTCCTCATGTCTAATCTGAACCTCACCTGGTGCAACTTGCGGCCATTTCCTCTCGTCCTATTGCCTGTCACTTGGGAGACCAACACCCACGTCACTACAGCCTCCTTCCAGGTAGTTGTAGAGAGCAGTATGGTCTCCCCACAGCCTCCTTTTCTCCAGGCTAAACAACCCCAGTTCCCTCAGCCTCCTCTCATAAGGCTTGTGCTCCAGTCCCCTCAACAGCCTCATTGCCCTTCTCTGCACACGCTCCAGCCCCTCAATGTCTTCTTGTAGTGAGGGACCCAGAACTGAACCCAGCACTCACCAATGCCAAGCAGAGGGGCGCAATCACCTCCCTGGTCCTGCTGGCCACGCTGTTTCTAACACAGGCCAAGATGCCATTGGCCCTCTTGGCCACCTGGGCACACTGCTGGCTCATGTTCAGCTGGTTGTCAACCAGTACCCCTAGGTCTTTAATGCCAGGCAGCTCTCCAGCCACTCTTCCCCAAGCTTGTACCGCTGCAGGGGGTTGTTGTGACCCAAATGGAGGACTCTGCACTTGGCCTTGTTGAACCTCATCCTGTTGGTCTTAGCCCATTGATCCAGCCTGTCCAGATCCCTTTGCAGAGTTTCCCTTCCTTCAAGCAGATCCACACGTCTGCTCAGCTTAGTGTCATCCGCAAACTTGCTGAGGGTGCAATCCCCTCATCCAGATCATTGATAAAGATAGTGAACAGAACCAGACCCAGCACTGAACCCTGGGGAACACCACTCATGACCAACCTCCAACTGGATTTAACTCTATTTACCACAACCCTTTGGGCCCAGCCATCCAGCCAGTTCTATACCCAGCAGAGGGTGTGCCTCTCCAGGCCAATGACAGCCAGTTTCTCGAGCAGAA
Source organism: Neomorphus geoffroyi (assembly GCA_033558235.1). Taxonomy (NCBI): domain Eukaryota; kingdom Metazoa; phylum Chordata; class Aves; order Cuculiformes; family Neomorphidae; genus Neomorphus; species Neomorphus geoffroyi. Next base: position 34,924,417 of record JAUMJM010000027.1, read on the forward strand.
TACTGTGAGAAACGGTGTCCAATGCTTTACTAAATTTCAGGTACACCACATCCACAGCCTTTCCCTTATCCATTAAGCGGATAACCTAGTCATAGAAGGAGATCAGGTTAGTTTGGCAGGACCTGCCTTTCATAAACCCATGTTGACTGGGCCTGATCACCTGATTGTCCTGCATGTGCTGTGTGATAGCACTCAAGATGATCTGCTCCATGACCTTCCCTGGTACCGAGGTCAGACTGACAGGCCTGTAGTTCCCTGGATCCTCCCTCTAACCCTTCTTGTAAATGGGCCTAACTTTTGTCAGTCTCCAGTCAAGTGGATCTTCCCCAGTCAGCCAGGACTCCTGGTAGGTGTTGAAAAGGGGCGTAGTGAGCATCTCCATCAGCTCCCTTAATACCCTTGGGTGGATACCATCCAGCCCCATAGACTTGTGAATGTCTAATTGGCCAGGCAGGTCACTGACATTTTCCTTTTCGATCCTTGGATTTTTGTTCTACTCTCCCTCCCTGTCTTATCGCTCAGGAGGCTGAGTAGCCAGGGAACATCTTAACTTACTATTAAAGACTGAAGCAAAGAAGGCATTAAGTACTTATCCTCATCCTTTGTCACTATTGTTCCCCCTGCATCCAGTAAAGGATGGAGATTCTCCTTGGCCTGCCTTTTGTTGAGAATGTATTTGTAGAAACATTTTTTATAATCTTTCACAGAATTGGACAATTGAAGTTCTATTTGGGCCCTTCTGATCTACTCCCTGTGTGATCTCATTTCATCCTTGTTATCCTCCTGAGATGCCTTTCCCTTCTTCTTTCTGAGATCCACCCGAAGCTCTCTGCTCAGCCAAGCTGGTTTTCTTCCCCGCCAACTCATTTTACAGCACATGGGGATGGTCTGCTCTTGCACCACCTAGATTTCCTTCTTGAAGAGCATCCAGCCCTCTTTGTCTCCTTTGCCATTTAGTACTGCCTCCCAAGGAACTTTGTCAACCACCCTTCTCAACAGTTCAAAGTCTGCCCTCCAGAACTTCAAGGTGGCAGTTCTGCTGACCTTCCTCCTTACTTGTCCAAGAAGTGAGAATTCTGTCATCTTGTGATCACTGTGCCACAGGCATTCTCCAACTATCACATCTCCCACAAGGTCTTCTCTGGTCTTGTCTCTGAACAACAGGTGCAGCAGGACACCATTCCTAGTTGGTTCACTCACCAGTTGTGTCAGGATGTTGTCTTCCACACACTAAAGGAACCTCCTAGACTGTTTCCTTTCTGCTGTAACATACTCCCAGCAGACAACTGGTAAGTTGAAGCCTCCTACAAGAACAAAGGCTTCTTCCAGTTGCTTGTAGAAGATCTCATCAGTCTCTTCTTCCTGACTGGGTGGTCTGTATCAGACTCCCACCACAGTATCTGCCTTATTGGGTATTCCACTGATTTTTACCCATAGACAGTCATCATCATTATTGAGCTCAAGGCAATCAAAACACTCTCTAACACTGAGAGCTACCCCACTGCTTCTCCTTCCTTGCCCATCCCACCTGAAGAGTTTGTAGTCAACCATGGCAGCACTCCAGTTATGTGAGTTGTCCCACCACATTTCGGTGATGGCAATGATATCATAGTTTTCTTGCTGTACAATAACTTTTAGTTCCTCCTGTTTGCTGTCCATGCTGTGTGCATTGGTGTAGATGTTCCTCAGTTGGGCTGTTGATCCTGCCATGCTCCTAGGGGGAATAATCTTAATTCCTAAGTGACTATTCACTGTAGTTTCTAACCCATCAATAACCTTCACATCTTTGCTGCCACTTGAATTGCTACTCCCCACTTTATCTGAGGTGGCAGACCAGACACTGGAGTGCCATTCCCAGGCTTATTTCTGTCAAGCCTGGTTTTGTCCCCTTATCCCTTCATATTTAGCTTAAGGCTCTATTGATGAGCCAGGATAACTTCTTAGTACGCATCCTTTGGCCCCTTGGGGACAGGTGTACCCCATCCTTTGTCAGCAAGCCTGGTGTTGTGTAGGCCAACCCATGGTAAAAAATCCCTAAGTTTTGCTCCTCACACCGGATTTGGAGCCAGATATTTATTTCCTGGCTCTTCCTACTCCTTCCCTCATCATTTCCCGTAACAGGAATAACAGAGGAGAACACTACCTGTGCTCCCGATCGTTTCACCATTCGTCCCAAGACCCTGAAGTCCCTTTTAATTGCCCTCAGGTTTTTGGTTGGGTTTTCAGTACTGCCTACCTGGAAAATCATAGTGGATAATAATCTGTGGGCCTAACCAGGGACTTCTTGAGATCATCTAGCCCAGTTTTCTTCTCAGAGCAGAGCTAACTTCAAATTTAGACTGCATTTTTTTGAGCTTCTGTCAAATCTGGGGTGGGGGGTGTAGTCTTGTGTTTGGAGAAGGAAGTAAGTTTCAAATTTATTTAAAAGGAAACTCCTCTTCTGCAGAGGATTCAAGGCTTCCAAACAGCTGTTGGATGAAGTCTTGTTACAAGGAGTGTTGTATTGAAGATTCAAGTGTTATCATTTGCTTTCTACTTTCAGGCAGAGAGACTGTTGGTTCTGGCAACATGGAGGATGATGTCAGCTTGAAGTTCCGTCAGCTGCTTCTTCTCATTGATGAAAATCTTGTGGCTGAAGATGTATCAGCTTTAAAATTTCTCTGTACAGACTTGCTCCCTTTTGGAAAACTAGAAAATGTGAAGTCAGCATTGGACATCTTTCAGCTTCTTATGGCTGAAGACTATTTGAACAGGGAAGATACTTTCCTACTAGCTGAACTTTTATTCAGAATTAAATGTCACTCTTTGCTCAAGAAACTTGGTTATACCAAGGACAAAGTGCAAGAATGTCTGCATGAGAAGGGAAGAGTGTCTCCGTACAGGTAAGCTCTCCATTACTGCCATCTATGCCATATTGCTTCCCTTTCCATTTTTAAATTCTCAGTTTGCTTTTAGTTTCTACACTGTCTTATGTTCTGCTTTTGTGTCTCTGGATCTCTGTTACAGGCAGATGCTTTATGAATTGTCAGAGAACATTACCAGTGAGATGTTGAAGGATATCATATTCCTCCTGCAAGACTATCTTCCAAAGCGACGGACACATCTTGTACGTGAGGAGAAAGGCAAATGTATATACAGTGGGAAGGGAAGAAGGAGGGAGGAAAATAGGAGGAAAAGCATGAAGAAAAAAGCATTTGGCAGAACAGGGCATAATCTGCAACTAGGCTAGTCAGTATCTGTAGGGTTAGCAAGGAAGAAGCTGTTGACAGGTAAGTGTAGAATTTGGTGCTTTGTGCCAAGGTCAGTCCCTGACAGTCCACAGTCTTGCATTAGCTCATAAAAGGGAGACAAATCAAATCTTAGCCTTGCTTGAGCCATGTGGTAAGGAGATTCATGTCCATATGTCATTGGTACCATTTCACAACAATAAAACCTTCTCGAAGCCAAGAGTCATTAATGTAGTTTGGGTGAATCTATTTAAACAAGACCATACCAGATAATAACATAACCAGTAGCTTTCCTTGGAGCAACATTTCTACCTCCCATAGTGATGTAAAATTGACTGTTTGGACCTTGTCGGCAGGAAGCAAAGCAGATAATAATGTGATTGTTTGAGGCAGACAGGGCTGAGGTAGGTTTTGAGTTCTAATAAACAATAACTATATTTTGCTCTCCTTTTGGCTGTCAGTCTGCTCTGGAATTGCTGATTTTATTGGAAAAACAGGGCTTTTTAACTGAAAACAATGTACAGTTGTTGGAGGAAGTCTGTATGAGTGTTTCACCTGATCTTTTGGAAAGAGTAAACTGCTACAAAAGGACCAAAGGTGAGAGATTCGGAGTCCGGGAGTGGGTTTGCTAAAGTGCAGGAGGCATGAGAAGGGTCTGGGCAACTGAACCTCAAGGTGCTATGTGTGCGTTGCTGGAACAGGAGCTAGAGTGGGATCACTCATCCTGACACACAAATTTGGCCTAACAGTCCCTAGCTTGCATTACTTCCTAGCTGAATTCCTGTAGAGATGTGCTGGAATATCAGGCCACACAGAGCAGTCTAGTACATACAGAACAGGCTGGGAAACTGAAAATCTATTTATTGTGATGTCATACTCCTTCATTTCGCCCTGAATGGTATTGAGATGATGATGACTGTACTGTAAAAAGCACTTTGGTCTTTATGAATGTACACTACAAGGCAGTTGGCTGTTAATAAGCTGTCAAGGAAAACTCTGTTTGCGTGTGCGTGTGGTAGGATTTATTATTAAATGTGTGATTCATGTTATCAGGGATTGTACTGCCATTTGTAATTTTCCTTCATTTAATGTCCCGTGGAGTGACTATAAGCATACTAGGGAAAAAGTTCTATTTCCATTTATTTAAGAACTGAGAAACAAATTCTGGGAAGTACAAAGTTACGTCTTCCCGCCAGGTGCAAGAGCACTCGGTATTTCATGAGTTCCATTCCCCCATGCTTTCTGCGTGTGCTTCAAAGTTGCTTTCTGTTTTAATAAGTATGGATTTGCATTTGCCTAATGTGCAGATTCATACTGGTTTAACTAAAAGGCATTTGGCTTTTCTCATTTTGCCTCTTTCTGCTCTTAGCATCTCTGCCTCAGCAGGAGAACACTCTGCCAGACAAGAAATCTTCCCTCTCTCATGCTGGAGACATCAGAGAATTATTCACTTCCTCACAGGTACACAGGAGTACATACTGCCAACTTGCGTGTTAGTGGCTTACAGGGCTGGATTTTTTCCTTGGCTTTATTTTGAATCTATGTTGGCTGTGAGATTTTTTACTAGATCTTATTTGGTTTAGGAAGGGAACGAGCATATTTGTTCAGCATGTAAGGAACAGAGCTGCCTATACTATGAATAGTGGAAGTCAAAAATACTACTATTGGTCATAAGCAGTTGGAGGAAAAAAAATTAATGTTAGGAAGAGAGAAGAGAGAGAGAAAAAGCCTGACAGGTGCATTCTAGAGAATGAGTCAGTCCTCTGGTGCTGATTTTTAATGTTTTAACTGATCAATGCTGAACTGTTTCTAAAGGCTAACATCGTATTTTGAAGTTCAGTTCAAACTGCTGCTGCTTAAGGAGGTGTCCCATTTCCTCAATGTACCTGTACCTGCTCAGTTAATCCCCTCCTACAGCTGCGTGATGAGTCAGATTGAGAAACTTAATCAGGGCTATAACTGATCTCTTTTTGGGGGAAGAGGAAGACAGCAAGTTTTAACCCAGTTCTCAATGAGAAAAAAACAGTGATCTTTCTAAGGATACTTCCCAGAAGTGAAGTTCTATTAGAGAAGAGTTGAGGAAAACAAGCTATTTAGAATCAGAAGTGTTTGCGTTACTGCTGCTTTGAGATAAATTTGCTTTACATCTGTAGAAGGTTTGAGAAGACTTTGCATGTGGCACTTGGCACAGTAAGAAAATGAATGCAGTTTTATGAAGAAAACATAGATTTAAAAGAATTTTCAAAAATACTTAAGAGACTGTTTCCATAATCCTGATTATTGTGTTTGATTTTTCTTTAAATTGTGAGAGGTTATAGACTTTTTCCATGCTGTATAATAAGCCATTGCCATTGCTAGACGATGCCTCTTAGGCAGAACTACAGTCACTAGTTACAGTGATTTATACTCAAATAATAGTCTGTCCAAGGGAATTGATAAGGGACCATGTTGACACCTTTATTTAGTTTACAGTGATTACCTGCCCTGTAGTAAAAGGATCATTTGGAGGTGAAAGAAAATTCTTTGTTGTTTCCCTTTATCTTTAAGATTAAATGTAGTTGTTTCCAGCTTTGTGAGATTTGCTGTAAGTGGGAAGGCCTTTGTAGTTTCATTATTGAATGCTTTGCTGTTCCTAGGAATTCAGTATTTTTCCTGCTCACTACTTAAAGAGCTTTGTATTGAGCCTATTTTGCTAAAATCATTATGAAAACTTACTATATATAATAATGATTTTTAACATGGTATTCCCTCCACTCAAAAAATAGGAGACCTCAATCAAACCTGTCAGTTCTAATATCAATGGTAAGAATTTCTGGAAAAGTTTGTTTTTTCTTACCTTCATGTTTAATGTTGCATCCCGTTACTTTCTCTAGATAAAGTCTCAGTAACACTGCAGCTCCTTCTTACAATACACTGTATTTCTAAGCTGATTTCCGAATGAAAAATTCATTTGATTGTCTGAGGTGGACATCCTTGTACCATGGATATCTTTGTTCCACAATACCAATAGAAATAGAAACGTTACCTCTGTCACAAAAATATATATAATAAAAATAACTGGAGACATGTTCAGAATAGATCCTTTGAACATGACAACACTACATCATACAGAGGAATTATTCTTTTCAATGCAACAGTATTTCAAATACAAAAAGTGCTGATTTGTAGCTGAACTCCTTTTTACTACATTCACCAGTATTGGATTTTTCTTTATAAATATCTATGCTGTTTTTTATTTTTTCTTAGATAATGAAGGAGCTAATCTCACACAAGGCTTCTCTGAAATGAGCCTGGAGCTGCCCAGAGAATTCAGCAATGTAGAAAGCGAACCCAAGGTCTGAGACAACCTCATAAATCCTTCCTTTTTAATACCTGGGTGTGTGCAGTCTTCATCTCTGTAATAGCATTTATCATACAAGGACGTGTGAGATGTCTGTGGGCCTCAAAGTTTTTTGAGTTGGAACATTTCAGAGAATATTTTAAACTTTGGAGGCCAGAAACTTACCAGTATTGACAGGTGTGGTGGAGGCAAAGCAGGCATAATCACACATCAGAGCAGAGCACCTGATTATCTTCCCAATACAGGCAAAACGTTTGGCATTTTCTTAAGTTGTGCATGGAAATGGCAGCAGAACATACAAGACACAGAGACAAACATAACTTTCTGAATCTGGTTTAGAAAAATATTTAGGGCATCTGAATAAGTGATAAGGGGTAGCGTGAAAGACCATATAAGAAAGGTAAAAGAAGGCAAGAGTTTTTAGTCAGCTGTTGCAGGCATATGACAATCGTCCTCAATAAATCAGGAGTTTCAGTACAGGAGAAAAGACCTCTTTTGTGAGATCCCATCTTAGAAGCATTGTACAGCAGTGCTACCACTGAACTGTCCCTCTGGCTTTTCCCTTCTGGTGAGCGTGGATATTGGGGGAGCAAGTTGCTGCATTTGTTTGTAGCTATTTCATTTATTGAAGTTCTGTGCTGTAACATATGTTTTCATCACCTGATGTTCAGACTGCTGTAGCAGAAGTACTTCTTGATGCTGTTGAAGGAGCTTGGAGTGCTGCCTTCATTGTGTGCCACTGAAATGCAAAATAACATGTGTTTATGGCTGTCTGTAGTGAGCAGAAAGGAACTGGAGTGGTGGGAGATTTTGATTTCAACCCAAGGTTGGACTTGAAGAGATGGTATTTGAATTTTTTGTGACTTTTCCTGTTTTAAGACATTCTTTCTTAAGAGGGGGAGGTAACTCTTAAGTCTTAGCAAAAATGGTAGCATGGCAGATTTGTGCACTTCCAAGATTTCTGTTCTACTTGCATTCCTTTCCAGTGGATCAGTATGAAGTACCTGCTCCAGGTATTTATTGCTACTCTCAAAAAAGAAACCAACTAGGATGTCTAACATCCTATAGTTTCACTGTGAACCCTCTACCATATGAAGTTAAAATAGTGTTGTGACATTGGCAACAGTTGGGAACTATCCCCATCTCCAATTCACGTTGCAGAATAGGCAGCTGAATCCTCCCTTTTGCACACAGATGACCCCAAGCCAGCTGCTAAACTTTTCCTTTACAGTATCGTGGTGGAGTGTGCTTGAGGCTTCACCCATATCTTTTCACACAAGGAGGCATCATTGAGTTCCAGCTTTTCAAAAGTAATCTAGTCTTAAGTGCCTCAAATTTTTGGATGCCAATTTTTAAACACGTTAAGGAAACATGAGTAAACTGAATAAATTCATCAAGGCTTTTTTTCTCTCCTTTCTATAGAAGTTGACAAGCTACAAAATGGATGGACCACACAGAGGATTTTGTCTTATTATTAATAATGTTAACTTTGGTAGCTCTCTTCGGGAGAGGAAGGGCTCTTGCAGAGATGCTGGTAAGTTACTGAAGTGAGTTTTTCCCCATGTGAGCTGATTGTCTAGTATTGCTTTATATTTTATTGTCTATATTTTAGTTAGTTAATATTCTTAAAGACTACAATGTTTGATACGTGTTAAATTATGTTATTTGTGTATCCTAGAGGAGGAAAGGTTAAAAGATGAGTAACCACTGATGCAGTTGGATCATTCTTGAATCATTTTAGGAGTACCTTTCCTTTTATCTATAGCTATAATAAAGAACTAAACCTAAACTAAAACATTGTTCTACATGATATAATGCAAAATTCCATAATCAGGCAACTCAATGCATACTTCTTATTTTATTCTGTTCATTCTATTTATCGCTTGTGCATGAAACGCTTGATAGTCAAAACTGCAACTGGAAAATAATCATGTAAGGCATGTTTCCAACGAGCTAATCTGAAACTAGACAGGGCTTCCTCTTACTTTCAGGTGTCATTTGTGAGCTCACTTCATGTAGCATTGTACATTGTAAAATGTCATTGTATTTTCTGAAACTTGCCTAGAAAAATCCAGAACTCTGTGAGCTGATGCCATCTTCTATTAGTCCAGTCAACCTATAGTTGGTACTGGTATAAGAATGAATCTGCAGAAGTGTCAGGGTGTAAGGACTTTCTCAGTTCAGATTAGCTTGCGCAGTGACTTCATAAAATGATTTTCTATTGCCTCAATTTTTATTTTTTTTAATCTTTCTTTTAATTACAGAGGAACTGGAGCGAGTATTCACGTGGCTTGGTCTGGATGTGATACCTCACAAAAATCTGACGTCTCAGGAGATTAAAGATCTCATGCTAATGTGGCAGCGTTTGCCAGGTCACAAAGACAGGGACTGTTTCATATGTTGTATTCTATCTCATGGAGAGTCAGGAGCAATCTATGGGAAAGATGCAGAACTTGTATCAATCCGCACAATCATGTCCTACTTCACTGCCAAGCAATGTCCACAGCTGGCTGAAAAACCCAAACTCTTCTTTATCCAAGCATGCCAGGGTAAAGCGATACAGTGTCCTGTCTATGTTGAAGCTGATGCCCGAACTGCTGTCTTGCCTTCCATTCCACAGAGTGTTTCTTATTCAGAAAGCATTCCTGAAGAGGCTGATTTTCTCCTAGGCATGGCCACAATTGATGGATGTGCCTCTTTCCGGCACATTGAACACGGTACTTGGTATATTCAGGCCCTGTGCAGCAAGCTACAATCATTGGTACCAAGGTAAATACTTTGCTTAGCTCTTCCGTGAAAAAATGGGAGGAACTCTTCGGCATGCTTTTTTTTTTTTGTCTTGAAAGGCAAATTCACATAGCAACACTAACCCATGTTCTGAGGTGGACAAAATTAGTTAAAGTCAGGCAGGGGTTGGTCTCTTCTCTCAGGTGACTGGCAACAGAACAAGAGGACACAGTCTCAAGCTTCGCCAGGGGAGGTTTAGGCTTGACATTAGGAAGAAGTTCTTTACTGAGAGGGTGATTGGCCATTGGAATGCACTGCCTGGGGAGGTGGTGGAGTCACCGTCCCTGGAGGTGTTTAAGGAAAGATTTGGATGAGGCTCTTAGTGACATGGTGTAGTCGACAAGTAGGAGTAGGTGTAGGTTGGGTCATAGGTTGGACTCAGTGATCTCAGAGGTCTTTTCCAACCTTATGATACTGTGATACTGTGATACTGTGATTTGTTTACTTGCCACTGATAAGTTTACATTAGCGCTACTAGTACCATAGAGATCATATGGAGAATGTGAAGTTTATTGTAAAAAGTCTCAAAACCTCCCATTTATATTCTTTAAGGCAGAGCCATCTTTTTCTTGCGTGGATTTAAGTATAAATATTTTATTACATTACTATTAACTGGTTGAATCAAGCAAGGCAGAATAAGGAAAGGTCTTTTGCTTTTAATATGACTCGAATGAGAACAAAAAAGGAGAAATTTGGATAAAAGGATCTATTTTCTTTTTTGTCTTTTAAATGTTTGTACTGTATCTTCTAGATGGTCTGGGGGGGTGTTGAATGGAACACCATCTCCTCATTAATAAGTGATTTTTTTTTTTTTCTGCTCTTCTTCTGGCTGTAGGGGTGAAGATATTTTATCAATTCTTACAGAAGTTAATGAAGATGTGGGGAGACGTGTTGACCCCTTGGGGACAAAGAAGCAGATGCCTCAGCCAGCATATACCTTAAGAAGAAAATTGGTATTCCCAATACCTAGAGACCCTCCTCCTTCACAGCAACTTTGAGGCTTTTAAAATGCATTCTTTTACCAGCACATCTCATTTAAAGGAAGTTCACCACACTACCTGTTTTAAGGCAGTTACCCAGAATCTTAAAGCTGATCCTTGGTTCCGACTGACCCCTTCACTTTGCTGTGCAGCATGAATCAGTAGGGTTTTAACTGCCTCAGGGTTTAAGCTAAAGTGAAACTTCGTTTCTTTCAACAAAACTCTGATTGTTATGTATGATTACTAGCCATAAGGGAGGGTGAAAATTTGAAAGAGTACTAGTGCTGTTGGATGCAATTTTTAGCTTGCCCTAGCCAGGATTTCTAGGAGGGGAGTTCTGTATCATACCGAGAATTGAAATGTAGCCAGTTTGCCAAAACATAATGGTCACGTTTTATCATGATGAATTGATAGTTGTGTGATGCATCACGTTTTGAGTCTTCTGAGTTCATAGAATCATAGAATTGCCCGTGTTGGAAGGGACCCAAAAGGATCATCAAGTCCAACTCCTATCCCTACACAGGACACTCCCAACATTCACACCGTGTGTCTGAGGGCATTGTCCAAATGCTTCTTGAATGTGACCATGACTGCTTCCCTGAGGAGCTGTTCCAGTGCTCCACCAGCCACTGGGTAAAGAACCTCTTCCTCATATCCAACCTAACCCTCCGCTGGTGCATCTTGCACCTGTTTCACCTCCCTCCCTTGTGAGAAGGCAGTAAACAGCTATGAGATCCCTTCTCAGTCTCCTCCAGGATGAGCAGTCCAAGTGACTTCAGCCTCTCCTCATATGACTTCACCAGCCTTGTGGCTTCCTCCGGACACTTGCCAGTAGTTTTATGTCCTTTCTATACTGCGGCGCCCAAAACTGCACACAGTACTCAGGGTGGGGCCTCACCAGCACAGAGTAGAGTCCCTCGACCAGCTGACAAAGCTGTGCTTGATGCACCCCAGGGTGCGGTTGGCCCTCTTGGCTGCCAGGGCACACTGTTGGCTCATGCTCAACTTGCTGTTGACAAGAATCCCCAGGTCCCTTTGCGCAGGGCTGCTCTCCAGCATCTCAGACCCCAGTCTGTGCGTGTATCTAGGGTTGCTGTGTCACAGGTGCAGAACCCAGCACTTGCCCCTGTTAAAATTCATGCAATTGGTGATTGTCCAGCTCCCCAATCTGTCCTGATCCCTCTGCAGGGCCTCTTTGCCCCGAAGAGTGTTGACAGCTCCACCCAGTTTTGTCTCATCAGCAAACTTTGTCAATAAACCTTCAAGTCCTTCATCCAGGTCATTTATGAAGATATTGAAGAGCACTGGCTCCAGGATGGATCTCTGTGGGACCCAGCTAGTGACTGGGCACCAGTCAGATGCAACTCCATTCACTACGACTCTTTGAGCCTGGCCCATCAGCCCATTGTGCACCCAGTGTATTATGTGTTTATCCAGCTGTATGCTGGAGATTTTGTTTATGAGAATACCGTGAGAGACAGTATCAAAGGCCTTGCTAAAACCCAGAAAAATGGCATAGACCAGTTTTCCCTGGTCGACCAGGTGGGGTGGCCCTGTCGTAGAAGGAAATTAAGTTTGTAAGGCAGGACTTTCCCTTTGTAAATCCATGCTGGCTGGGACCAATGACTGCGTTGTCTTTCAGATGTTTTTCAGTAACTCCCAGAATAATCTCCATAATTTTACCAGGCACTGAAGTGAGACTGACAGGCCTGGAGGTACTGGGGTGCTGCCCTTCATGAAGTTTGGGACAACATTCGCGAGCTTCCAACCAACTGGTGCCTATTAGTATGGATGCTACACTTGAAGTCACATTTGTGCCACCGATCAAAAATGTTTTGTCTGTTAGTAGACTATATATCATATTGTAACATAGTTATGAAGTTTCTGGCTCACAATTAACTGTTCAGACTTCGTGCACTGTTTTGTGTGTTTAGGTAACAACTGAATTTTTATTGATATGGAGTCAGTACTCACAATAATTTTGACTTATTTTGAATGATCTTGTTTTAATTTTTAAGTTTGGTAGACAGACAATATCTTCCTATTACGTTACTTTCTCTGTAGAGACTTCCACCTGGGTAATCTGCGTTTAAATTGTAGGTAGGTCAGAAGGCAGTCAGAAGAATCTGAGCTGATTTCTGCGTTTTGTTCTCTGGGGAGAGGAATCCACACAGTTTACACTATCATGATTTATACTGTTCAATGTGATTATTTTGCTTGTGTGTGTGTATTGAGGGTTGTGTTCTTATGGCTGCACACTGTAATGCTTTGGGTGCATGCAGTGGTACTCTGTCAGCACAAGCCTGAAGGCAGGGTAGGCTTAGCACTACCACCACAGCGGCCGTTCGGCAAAGTGGTTGGATGTTCCTGTGTGATCTCCTGTGGTGTATGGTAAGATAGCAGTTTGAAAGCCTTGGGGGAGAGCATGTGATTTTTATACATCTTAGATATTCATCGCTCCTTGCTGTTCACATTGTGCACCTTCATTGTAACTCTTATAACAGAGTAATACAGAGCTATGCCAGAAAGAAATCAGCCTACACAAATAAAAAGTGGTTGGTTTCTGTTGCGGCTTACTGATGGCTTACAGAAACACGTGCAAATGTGCATACTTCCCACCTACAGAATTAGGAGGGTTGTGACTTGTGCAACCCTTGTTTAGAAATATTCAAGTGGAACTTGGGTAAGAAAAGTCTTTCTGTTGGGGAAGTTAGTATCTTGGGAAGATCATGATCTTAAAGTGGGATTTATAATATCCACCCACAAGTCTCTGGTATCCTGTCACTCCTATCAGGTTTTGTGCAGGAGCTGTGCATCCTGCCTTGTGCCAGCAGAGGCTGTAGTCACTACAGTTGATGAATAACCAGTAGCCTCAGCATTTTCACTTCCTTATAAGCAGCATTTCTGGGAGAGGTGAATTTTTGGCAGGCTGCTGTACAAGGAATAGATTGGGTCACCAGTTCTAGAGGAAGCTCAAGGGACAAAACCAGGGTGCAGGGAAGCCGGGAGAAATTGGAGAGACTGTAAGTTAACAAAAGGACAGGAACATTTTGGGGAAAGACAAGAGAGGAAAAAATAGGAAGTGAAACAGTAAAGAAAAAGCGGAAGAACAGTTGCCAAGAGGGCTGGTCCTTGAAACTACTGCATGATGGGAGAAGCCTCTATCTGGAAAGAGCCAAACTGGGCTTGGTCTCATCTGCAAATATTTTTCACACAGTGGTGATCACGGCACGCTGCTTCTTTTAAACTGCCACTGGAGTCTTGATGCAGTTAAGATACAGAAGAACTGAAGTAGGGAGAGAGAGACACTGAGGCATGGGATGACATGGAAACAGAACCACTTTGGACCTGAAGATCTGATGGTGCTTGGTGTCCGTCTGTGCTACTCTGAGCTTTTGGATAAAAGGGACAACTTGGGACAGTGAAATAGTCAGACGCGTTTTCTGAACTGTTACTAGCGTGTGCCTTGTGGAAGGAACTTGTGTACCTCATTCTATTGAAGGGTATGTTGTAATTTTGAGTTTATAAAGATAGATAGGTTGAAATCAATGAATTTTGGCTCCCCTAACTGTCTGTTTCCATAATGCTAACTTCACAAGCTTCAGAGAGTCTGATAGCTGTACTGATTGTTAATTATGTATTTCCTGCCGCAAGGAGGAAAATGGTGACCAGCAGACCATACTGGGAACCTTACTGTTGAAGGCAGAGTTCCATACTTCAAAGAGGTTGAAAAGCCAAAAGTTAATTATTGCTGAAATTCTCTTGTCAATGAGGAAGTACATAACTTAAATAATTTCAAAGGAACGTTTAGCCTTTCAGTTCCGTGTATTCACTGAGCACTTCTACTGCTGCTACTGCATTTGGTGCTGATAGTTGACTTTTTTTTAATTGAGGGCATAATCTTCCATGATAATGCATATTAAAAATAGACTAGGGTGAGTTGGAAAGGGACTTCAGAGAAGGGAGGCAAGTTGTGGAGGATCTGCTGACACAGCAGGATAGTGGAACCGAGATGCTTTTAAATGGGAAGATACAGTTAATTCAGCCTCCCCTCTCTGTCTTTTAATTAGGATTTATGTATGGGAGCAAATATATTGAGCTAGTATGCTAGTCCTTACCATAGCGCTTAGCGTGTCTCATTAAAAGCAAAACCTGGTTACTTTTGTGCCTTGTTGAGGAATTTTTCTCACAAGCACTGTAATAATTAATTTCCTGAAATAGGTGGAGTAGGAAATGGCTGTATTATAACAGTGTATTAATTTGTTATCACATACTTTTTGTAAGTCATGTGACAATACAGACCTTACTACAAAAGGCGGCGTTTTTCCCGGAACTTTAGAGGCTGTGGCTGACTCACATTTTTCAGAGTTATCCTAGCAGTCCTCCAACCTTTCCTCCCATGTAGGTGATGTAAAATATTAATACTAATACGACTAGTAATAATGTTTGCTTGTTGTATCAATTGTGTCTTTAGTAAAATGGGAGAAAAAGACAGAAGCATTTAACTACTGTTTTAGTGTGCTCCTTGTATTTACAGACAATATAGTGTGTAGGTGGCACGTATTCTAATTGCAATAATTTTGTGGGTTTTAAACTTGCAGCCTTTGAGAAATAAAAATGAAAATGCCCTTTACCAGAAAGACTTACTTTTATAAGCACATGCCTTATATCGTAAACAAAAGGCATGATTTATGTGAGAAAGAAGATAGCTTCGTAACTAGCTACCAATTAAGTATTCTTCTCTTACCTGCATGTGTGTAAAAATACACAATCAGATCTGAGATCACTGAACCGTGAGGTTGAGCACATGATTCATTCAGATACTAGTGGTTTTGTGGTGATACGGCCTGAATGGTATGGATTCTAATCTGTTTAAAAGTTCAGTTTGAACAAATTTAAAGAAACCACTATTTGGGGTCAGGGCATGAATTGTATATGCTGCATCACAACACATATTTTTCTATGTTATTGGGGTTTTTGGTAGACAGAGGTTTAAGATTCAGTTGTATGTCCACTCTTGCTAACTAACAGAATACTGATCAAGGTCATGCCACAAGAAGCTGCTTTGCTGTAGAGTGGTCTCTGGAGGACAGAGCAGTACAATTACCTGCTAATTTTTTTTTCAATATTTACTGTAGTACTGCTTCAGTTTGTCAGCTGAGCTACCTTGGAGCTGTTAGCCCTGGCACTGACACATTTACAGTAGCAGTAACATTACAATGAATTGCCTACCATTTCGATAGTGTAGGAGTGGGAAGTTTTGATTTACTCTTGTCAACTTTTCTGTCTCCCAGTGAGTTCTATGGGACAAGAGGCCTCTACTGAATGTATTTCTATATAGTTTCTCTTCAGAGATCCCTAGTGTCTTAGATTTAAGGCAGAGACAATATTAAGTGGCAGTGGATGCAGGTGTAAGAGTCGGGGTGAGACAGTTCGAAGGCTTGCATTTGGTATTTTCTCACTTCCTCTTGTGCTCAAAAGTTGGATCTATAAGCCAGATTCAGAATTTCTAAAGCTGATGGAAGAGGTGGTGAAGGGAGGTGGTATTTGATGCTCAGTGAAACTAGAATTAGTTTGACAAGGATTCTCCTGGCCTTTATAAAAGTGTTGGCTTGATCTGTGTTTGATTTGAAGATTGCAAATCAATTGAGAGATGGGAACTGCGTTTTACTAGATGCAGATAATCCAAACCAGGAAGAGGTGCTTTGACTGTGCTGACCAGGATCAAAAGCAGTGTATAATGAAAGGAGAAGCCTTTAAACTGTTAGTTTAGAACAGTTATACTAATGTGGACTCTTATCTTTGTTATAATGTCAAACCTGGCCATCTTGTTTACTACAATCTTTAAGACTGGCAAGTGGCTCTTGCTCACAAATGGGATCAAACCTCAGAAAAAACAAACCAAAACCAAACCACCAGCAACAGGCTATGGCTGTACGTCCTGTGCATCAGTACTTCCCTCTGTCTAGACACACCATAGGAAGCAAGAATGATCCCTGACTTTCTCTGTTAATTTCATTTAGGATATAGGGTTTGCATCAGTTGTTGAGAGAACTCATAGAGCTAAGCATCAAAGCTATGGTAGCAAGGCAGCCTCTCTTTACTAAAGTATTGCATGTATTTATTTTGAGCTGTTCTGCGTCTCTAACTTGCAGCTTGTGGGCACGAATCATGACGAATACTCACACAATGTCTCCTGCCCCGAGAGACTGTTCTAATGGATGGAGACCCACAGTCATGAATTTAATGAACCTTTGTGTAGAAAAATAATAGATTAGTAATCTACATATGTGTGTGTATATATATGTATTTGAAAGTATAAGTCGTGGTGATCTGAGCATGAGGTAAATGGTATGGAATGAGTGGTGGAATGTTCTAGTTTGAGGTTAAGCAGAATTAATTTTCTAACTTTTCAGCCAAGCCTCATCTAAGTAACACATTTTTCAGACAGTGTCTGTCTCTAGAAGTGATAACACTTAAAATTTATGATTATCACCAAAGTAAGAGGCATTGATGTTCAGGAAGGCCATTGCTTACATCTATCTTTATGGAGATCGTGGTCATCCTCAAATTGGTGGAATACTGTAAGTCAAAGGGGTGAAAAAGGGTCATACATACAGGGAGGGGCAGACAAGATAGGTGACCGAAAACTGACTTACAGAGTATTCCATGTCATATATATCACATGCGGTATAAAACTGAGGGATCAAGATGGTCAAGCTCTCTTCTTCGATGGCTGGCATCTAGTATGGACTTTGTCCTTTTGCCCCTGGTCTGTGATCTGTGCATTCCTGAATCCAGTTTTGAGGCCAACTGCAGTCTGCTGCTGCGTCCAGCTTGGGACCTTTTCCCTATGTCTGCTCTGCAGCATCAGTGGCAAATATAGTCATTGAGAGGGGGCGATTTCATATATTTGTATATACTTTTTATTATTATCAATATTATTTTATCAATATTATTTTCCTTATTATTGTTGTTTCATTAAAGCTGTTTTAGTTTTAGTTTCCAACCCAAAAGTCACTCTTCCATTTCCCTTTCCCTGGCAGTGGGATTGGCACGACAACTGCCCACTGTTAGCTGCTGATCAAGCTGGGGTGGGGCTGAACTGTGACAATGACGTTAGTACCTTTTATAATCATGTTGTTGCACTACTGTTACTGACAAATGAAATCAACTTCTGTTTGTATTTAGATCCAAATCCTGATGTGAAATGAGTACAGACTTCCACAAAGTCCTTTTTGATATTTCTGAGGCTTTGGTCACAGATGACCTGGCAGCTCTGAAGTTCCTCAGCCTGGAATGCATCCCCATGAGGAAGCTGGAAACCATATGGAGGCCACAGGACTTCTTCAAAGAGCTGCAGGAGAAAGGAATGATCAAGGCAGGGAACCTGTCCTACCTGAAGGAACTGCTCTACCGCATCTCTCGGATTGACCTCCTGGAAGCCCAGCTGGGCTCCAGCCGAGAGGAGATGGAGAAAGAGCTGCAGATCCCAGGCAGGGCAAAGGTCTCAGCCTACAGGTAAGCAGAGAAGTAGTAAATCTTTGCACACAAAATGTACAACACCTCTTCTGTACTATCTTGTTTTCTGTCTGCACTGTTGTCTTATGAATATCCAGTATAATTGTATTTATTACAGCATGACTACTTGCCATTGTGAGTTTTACATTTTGCAGTTCAATGCAGTTCAGATATGTCATTGTGGTGTTTACTTCTCATAAATTAATTAATTAGTCTTAATTATTTATTGCCAGGCAACTGCTATATGGAATTGCAGAGGACTTGACCCCAGAAGATGTCAAGAACGTGAAGTTCCTACTCCAAAAACAAATACCAAAGAACAAGCTGCAGGATAATGCTGTATGCAAAGTGATCTTGATATGTTTCTCACAAGGGTAGTTCAAAGCCTGCTAGTCTCTCTTGTAAGAAGGGAGGAAAGAAAAAGTGGTCTGCTCTCACTAAAATTGTTGTTGAAAGAGTTGTGATGTTAGCTGATAGCTGCTGTGTGAAAAAATGGACCCCTTTTTTTTTTTCATTTTATCTTTTCTCTGCCCTTTTTTGCTCTCCTGCTCCTATCTTCCCTTCACTACCTATCTTGCTAATCTTTTATTCTTACAAAATCCATCCTTTTTTCTTTGCTTGGCATTTTTAAGACATTTGTGCTATATAAAGGAAAAAAAATGTTTTGGAGACAGCAGATTGAATTCTAATATAAGTTCAATCACAAATTTGAGAGTGTCATTGAGTACATTTTCTTCTTTATTGTAATTTGGGGTAACAGCACTTTTTTAACTCCCCCATAAAATAATTAAGAGGTTTGATGAACTAGTTTACTACTTGTATTGTAAATAGAGAACAGTGTTATAAAAATGCTTGGTATTATTAAGAAGCTTCCTTAAAGGTCCTGTTTGCATTGTGGCACCATTAGGAAAATCAGCAGATTTATCTCCAACTTGGTGGACTATTGAGCTTTAAAAAACAAAATTAGCCCTGAACACCTTTTCTGCAATAGAAAATGTGAAATGGTGTAGCTAAATGACATAGCAGTGCTTCATCTGAACTCAGAGACACAAGAGGATGCTGTTCTCCGCATCAGTGGTTTGCAGTGCTGAAACAAAGCAGGAAAACCTAGCCACAGGCAATTTCTAATGATCTTGTCTTAACCTTAGTGATGTGGTTTTGCAGTTGCATTGCATCCTGACGCTTGTTTTAATGAAGTTTGGAGGGAAAAGAAATTGATCTTTAGCTGGTCAGTCCCTGGGAATGAAGATGTTGTTTTCTGCTCTTTCCAGAAGTGCCTGGTGCTGCAGTTGTTGAAGATGACTGGATGAGTTTGGGTTTTGTGTTTTTGTTTTACCAGTCAATGTTGAAAATCTTACTGGAAATGGAACGAAATGGGATAATTAAAGAAGATGACCTGGCAGTGCTGAAAGATATATTAAAGAGATTTAGAGCTGATGTAAAGAAAAAAATTGATACCTATGAAGACAAAAAAAAAGGTAAATTTTTAATCTGCTGTTTTAAGAGTAGACCTGGGGGTTTTGTGATCTTTGTGGCTCCATCCTTGTCAGCTTATCAGTCCAGAGATAAGAGAGAGACCTTACAGTATCCTAGAATAGGCAGAATGGCTCTTGGTACCCATGTTTTTTTAAGTTTTCTGCTACTTCATTATCCTACTATACCTTCTTATATCTTTCCTTGAAATACATTCTATGCCTTGTAAATGGTCTGCTTCTCTCTCCACTTAGCCTTAAACACAACTTTTTATCTTCAGGAAACAGTGTGGTGCTGGTTTTGGACCAGGATAGCTTTTCAGTCACTGAAAGAGACTGGAAGTGAGAGTTGCACTGTGGAAACTTGTATGGGGAGATTATCAGTGTTATTTTCTGTTAGCCAGGCTGCTTGCTTTGAGACAAAGGAGAAGTGCCTGGAGACCTTGTACTCGGCTAAGGTATAACCATTAGCTTTCTCTACCAGATGTGAAATTTCAAGGACTCCAGCATATCTGGGCTTTTGCAGCTGAGGTGGTGACATGTGAAACCATAACTGGGCCTTACTTTTTGTGAAACAGGATGTGTTGATCAACAGCAATTGAGTCCAATTAATTTTTTTCCCCAGAACCTCCATTTGGATGACTCAGGACAGGTATTTCCTTAGATACACCTATACAGCCCATGCAGTTCTTTGCAGAGATACCAGCTAGTTTCCCCATCATGTCTTTGTGCTGCTGCCCCATGCTTGTCTCTCTAAAAAAGCAGAAGAAAATTGCCAAGGATTGCTAGTGTAAGCAAGCTCTGTGTAAAGGAGATGGCTTTTTATTAGTGTTGTTATTGTTTTATCCTCCTTGATAAGTAGAAAAAGAACACGTCTTATAGATCTTGTTGCCCTGACAATTAAATTCCATTTAAACACATCTGTGTAACTTGTAAAAGGGATACTGTGATTTATTTTCTTTAGATTTATGGGTGTGGTGATTTCTTCACTTCTTTCAGGCACTTGTATTCAAAGAAGTGTTTTGTTGCTTTGAGGAGATCTGCTGCTGGTATTCTGCATCCTTTGTGTGTCCACCCAAACTGCAATCTAATCTGGCGAAGAGACGCTGGCCTCAGAAGTAAATGTAGTAGCTTTAGTGTGCCACTGTGCAAAAATGGGTCTCCTCTTTCACTTACGTATCCCATAGTGGAGATGCAAGTGAATGGCCTGCCTGGGGTGACTACTCACATTCAGCCTTTTATTATCTGGATCTTGTTACCAGTAAAAGAGCAGATAAGAAACGGAACACAGCTCTGCGTAGCTTCAATAGCCAGCAGTCTGTGAAACTGGAACCCTGCTTGCCCTGACTCTATGAAATAATTGTGTCTCAATGGTGTGGAAACCACCTCTACTTCACTCCTTGTACTGTTTTTTTGAGTGTTGAAATATGCACAGTGGAAGATTTGTCTTTTTAGTCATAAAATGTTCTGTTTATCTTCTCCCTCTTAGGAGGTGATTCTAAGGACGAACTACCCTTTCCAGTGCCCGTGTCTGGACATCCAGAAGGACGAGGAGCAGAGGGGGCGCCACCACACCCGGTGAGAAATACCTAGAGATTACTTTTAAAGTATTTATCCAACTTCTGGGAAGGGGGGGAATATAAATACTTAAGACTAAGCAGGTGGAAGAGCTGAAAGGGCAGGGTTCCGGCTTGGTGTGTATGTCATGAAACAGTTGCTATTTTCAAAACAAGACCAAGCCTTGTTCTTTTCTGAGGACCTGGCTATCAGCAAACCTTTTAGGCAAGAAATGAAGAAGGACCTGTTGTGTGAAGAAAATCAGTCTTAACAATAATAGAGACTGTGACTTTAAAGTCCTATCCAGGATAATCCTGGATGGATGGGAAGGGAACAGCAGAATCTGCTACCTCACTAGAAACGCACAAGGATTCTCAAAGGGAATGATAGGGTGCAGGAACTTTTCTCCTGCATATGCAAACATGTGTTTCTGGATACACAGTTTCTCTAGTGCCAAAATTGTATCCTAACCACCAGAGAGAGAGAGAGAGAAGGAGATATTCAGGGAGACAAAGCAGATTCCTCTTCCCTGTAGCTAGCTTGTATTCATAAGCTTTTCCTTTCTTCTGTCTTGGCCCTCATGATTTTTTTACACTTGGACATGAAGGACCAACAATCTGTGTATAGTGTATCTCTCTTTTGGATGCTTCACACTGCTTTCTTATATGCTTTCTTGTTTCTATAGCTTGTTGAATCATATAAGATGAAAAATAACCCCCATGGTTACTGTGTGATTCTTAACAACTACATTTTTAAAAATCCATGGGAAACCAGAGAAGGTACCATGAAAGATGGGGGTAAGTACTTTTTTAATCCAATTATTGATTTGTTTTTTTCTCTGATAACTCTGAAAGAATTAACTATCTTTCCTGTGAAGAAGAATCATGTCCACTAAGCTCCTTTGCCTACAGAGTAACTGAAATGACAGTTACTGTAGAAACTGAAAATGCACCACTTCCAACAGTTTAGCTTATGTCTTAAAGAAGGAACCACTCTCTGTTCTAGGTAATCATCATAATCGTCTTAATTGGTCATATGTACCAAGTAGTGAAGGAGGGATTATTATTCCACCTTTTCACTTTCTTATTGTTTTTAATTCTTAGTTATCATGGAGTATTTTTGAGTCCTAATTCTTTTTAATGCTCAAATAAATGTAACTGTAACTTTCCCTAAAGTCTGTCTACCTGCAAGAGTCTCTTTTAATATAAACCACAGTTTATCTTAAAAAAGTAAATTCTGCTTCATGAAAGCACACATTACTGATACTTTAACCCCATCCAGCCTGTCTACAGGCTGCTTGCATTTGCTGAGAAGTCAGCATAGCATTTGTTAGCAGGTTGCCATGCCTTCCTTCTTGCTGCATTGGTCATTCTTGCAGAATGAAAGACCAACTTCATTTAAGAGTGGCAGAATTTGTCATTCTAGAGAGGCACCTCTGCTGAGTGTTGTTCTTAAGCATTTGAAATTACTATGCAATGCACAGTAAGCTTCACTAATTTGTACCGATTAATCAGATAACCTGAAACCTGGTTTTGTTTTAGATACTGTGTTGCTTAACCCCGTTGTGTTTAAAAAAATGAAATTAGGCATTTGAGTTTTTCTAGTTAGATTTCCCAGGCTTAGAGTCAGTCAGGTGAGCTTCTGCTAACATCACAGACACTGATGTTTCAGCATCTTCCTTGTCACTGTTTAACAAGTGCCTTCTGATTTTTTTTCCCCAGAGGCTGTGAAGAGGGTCTTTAATTGGCTTCAGTTTGAGACAGTTGAGTACATGGATCTAGAAGCAGAGCAAATATATGCAAAAGTTAAAGAATATAGCAAAAAAGATCATAGTAACATGGACTGTTTTGTTTGCTTCATTTTTTCCCACGGTGAAAAAGACAAAATAAAAGGCGTCGATGATGAATTTGTAAATATTAAAGATTTACTGTCCTGCTTCAGTGGATTTAATTGTCCGTCTCTTGCTGGCAAACCCAAGCTGTTTTTCATCCAGGCTTGCCAAGGCTTTATAGGTCATCCAGCTGTCACAATAGAAGATGACTTTTCTGGCCATCTTGAGATGGATGCTACCCCTCTGACTTCCATTCCCGATCAGGCTGATGTTCTGGTTGGCATGGCTACAGTGGAAGACTATGAGTGCTACCGCTGTACAAAGACTGGCAGTGTTTATGTTCAATGTCTCTGTGACAAGATGGAGTTGCTTTGCCCACTGTAAGTACTATTTTTAATCCACGTACATTTGGGGTATTGCAGACAAGCACAATTAAGCATACTGTGCTGACACATCAGAGTTTTGCGTTTGTGCTATATAATGCCTTTCACCTGGAGGACACAGCAGAACAGTAATTATTCTGGAATTAGGCACTGTTATTCTACAAATGCACCAAAGTGCAAGTGAATTCCCCTGGTTTGTCTGTGACAGAACCAGGGTTGTAAAGGTGGACCATTGCATATGAACAAGTGTGTATGTGTGTGCATGTTTTTTGACATTTTTTGACTGATAAATGATTTTTCTTCCAGTGACACCAGATGAGAGGTGAATTTGTTGAGTGATTACATAGACAAAAAAAATCAGTCATAATTTTCATTGTTGCCTCCCTCCCATCCCCATCATAAACTTGATTTAGAAAATGGAATTTCTCTTCAGACATCACTTTCATGTGGTGTCCAGAAGAGGACCTGGAGAATGCATAGGTTTGATTCTGTTTATCTTTGTGTGCTCTTCTGTCTATAACCAATGTAGGGGACTGTGTTTGCTGGTAAAGTGATGTTACACAGAGGTTGCTTTTATTCCCCAAATGCACAGAATTCTGTGATTACACAATGGATTGTGCAATTTTAGTGATAGACAGGGTGAGGAGATATCCCCGAGATACTACTTCATTGGCACAAACATAGATCAGCTTCTTGGAGTAGCTGCAAGTACCATGTATTTCAATGTAACTTCATTTTTGCTTCATTTTTGTTCAAGCCGCAAGGATCTCATAACCATCTTGACAGAAGTGAACAAGGAAGTGGGAAGAAGAGTATTAAATGGATGGAAGCAAATGCCAAAGATCACATCAACCCTACGGAAGCAATTGCTCTTCCAAATTCCACAATGTCAGTCAAATGAAAAGTAGAAAAATAAGAATAAACTCAGCTAACTGAATCACGTCTGGAATAGGCTTCCATAGGGAAGAGGATTTGCAAGAGAAATTATCTGGATCAATGTAGTTAGCCCCAGTCCTTCAAGGGGCCATGGGACCTAAATTTTCAAGTTCCCAGGTTTGATCAGTCTCCTGGCACCTCTCTCTGTAGCAATCTGGTAAGGCTGTGGAGGAGTAAGATCTGGCTTTCTGTCCTGAAGAAGCAGTGGAGTCTGTTCAGTCTGGGTTTCAAGTGAGGAAGAACTTCCAAGTAGTATGATTTTCAAGTTATTGAAAGCCCCATTTCTGGCTGGTTGTTTTAAGTCCCTGAAACCTGAAGAAAAGAACAGATAGATTCAGAATCCTAGAGCCTTTCCCAGGGAGCACGTGTAAGGTTGTACTGACTTACCCAGACGTGAATCATTGGCTGTCTCTGGAAGCTGTATAATTTTTCATGGAAAATAACATTCCTGTCCAGAAGGACCAAGAAAAGATTATTATGGTAATACAAGTTTGATTCTTTTCCTCCAAATATTTGGCTTGCTTCATGTTATTAATTTACTTGGCTAAACAGAACTGCTGTTTTTAGGGTTTTTTCTAATTGTGTTTTTTCTCAGAGCTCTTAGGGGACAGTCTGTTTTCAGTGGCTCTCAGACACTTGAAGGAACAGCCCACTCCATTAGATCCACTACTATAAGATGCCGTCTCCTCCTGGCAACTGTCTCCAGCCCCTGTGGATCCTTGTTTCTGTTATAATAAATACTTCTGGTTTTCACATCACTTTTGTTTGTGGTGTGTTTCTCTTTCAGATGAGCTAACTGAAGGACAGTTAGTGTGATAAATACTTCAGCAGCAGAAGTTATTTTGCTCTCCATGGCAGCCACTCTGAGGGTAGCATATTGATATCTCTTCAATAGTAACTGGAGAGATGGCAGGAAAGACCAAGTTTAAGTTCAGGACTTTTATGATGACAGCTTATGTTCTTACCTTGCATCCTCAGCAATGTGTAGGTGGTGTGTGGGAGCTGCATGGGATTCTAATGACTACATTCCTTTCAAGCTTATAACAAGATAATGGATGGATGTGAGACACTTTGTAACTTCTGCTTTTTTTAGTTTATCTTTTTGCGAATCCGTGTCTTAAGCATAAAGTAGGAGTTCTGTATTCAATGCTGCTTGTGTTCTTGAAGCAAAACATTTTTTTGTGATTCTGTGCAATGTGTTGGCAGTTGCATTGTGCTTCCTCTTACCCTTTTTCACTTTCCAAGTAAAAGGGAAAATACCCCTTCTTAGAATCACAGCTCTATTTAGACAGGTTTCAGAAACAGACATTACAAGCACTTCGTAAATGACAGTACTCTTACTAGAAGGTGTTGCGAGGTACGATACAGCTCTGTTGCTGACATTTGGTTAACCATTTAGGAAATGTGGCAACAATTTATTTACATTTTATAATATTTTCATAAATGAGACCACGGTGTGAAGTTAATAATTAGATTTGTCAATCTGTTGTTTTATGACAGGGAAATACAACTTAAAAACTTGTATCCTCTGGGAAAAACTTGCTGGAAGGTGGCAGCCTCTCCAGTAGTGAAGCTGTGAATCTAAAGCATTTCTGGTTTTTTTTGTATTTGTCTGTATCTGAGTTCAATATTCTCAGATCAAGTTATTTCAGATAACCCACATGAGGAGGAACTGGATATCAGTTTTACTGCTTTAGCATATTTCCTGCTACGTGGGATTTTTATTTAGTGCAGTGATACAGCAACATACCGAAATCACAAGCATAGTTGTGCAATTGCAATGTACAGTTGAATCACAATACAAACATGATTTTCATTACCAGTCTCTGTATGCTCACCATCATGACATTGGGCATCCCCAGTCACAATGGAACATCTGGGTTGAAACCAGCTTAAGCCCATTGCTCTTTCCAAAGTTTAAATGTTTTATCAGTTCTCCAGTTTTTGTACTTTTATTTTGGGCTGAGCCACAAATTCAACACCCCCCCCCTCCCCCCATGATGGCAGATATTATTCTTTCTTAATTGCTTTAGGGAACCTGATGATTTACAGGTGCAACTGTCTTCTCTAAAACTGAGGTTACCCTGCACTCTACCTGATATTGAAGTAAACTGAGCCTTCTTTACCACATATTCTTCCTTGAGACTATCGGGGTCTTGCTGTTCTCCTCTGAGCTGTCCTTCACTGAGGTGAAGGTGTGCTGGTCGGTCACACCCTGTCATTAAATTGCTATGGTATTTTGTTCTATGTATTAGTCAGGCCACCTCCACAGCTAATATTATTGCCTGCTGCTGAAGACCTACAAGAAGGGAGAGAAAACCCCATTAAAATCCTCTAGAGGATTACAGGAAACAGCCATGCTATGAATTTATATGTGGCTTATGCAGTGAGCAAGGAAGGAGAAAACACTTTCAGTTTTATGGCTCTCAGCAAAGTATGCTCGCAGGCGCATGCAAACAGAGCTGCTAATCTGCCAGCATCTTGAAAGCCTTCCAAAGAGAAAGCAGGGTCAGGGGCGTTGGGAGCTTCTTTCTCTTTGTATCAAAATGGCAATGAATTGTGAGCGCCTTTAAACGAGAGAGAGGTGGTGGCTGAAGTGGGCAGGAATGGAGTCAGGAACAGTCAGTGCTTCCCAGTGGTGAAGCGAGGGGCTCAAACAGAATCATAGAATCGCCTGGTTGAAAAAGACCTTTCAGATCATCGAGTCCAACTGTACCTGTCCCCTTAGAAAACCATATCCCTGAGCACCTCATCTACCGTCTTACATACACCTCCAGGGATGGCGACCCCACCACCTCCCCGGGCAGCCGATCCAGCCCCCGACCACCCTTCCGGTGAAGGAATTTTTCCTGATGTCTAATCTGAACCTCCCCGGAGAGAAGCCCTTTGGGACAGGCGCCCACTTTCTGTCGTGTTGTTCTGTGTTTGGTTTGTTTCAGTTAGAAATCCAGACGGAATTACAGCCCCGCAGGCGCCCGGCCCCGGCCCGGAAGCGCGGCCCGACACGGGAGGCGCGTAGCGGGAGGCGGGAAACGGGAGGCGGAAGTGCCTGCGCCTGGGTCGGCGGCGCGCGGGCCATGGCGCTGCCCAGGCAGCGGCTGCTGGCGGTCAGCGAGGAGCTGGATGGGGCCGAGCTGGCGGCGCTCAAGTTCCTCAGCCTGCACCACATCCCCATGAGGAAGCTGGAAAACATCCAGAGGGCACAGGACTTCTTCGAGGTGCTGCAGGAGAAAGGCATGATCGAGGCGGGGAACCTGTCCTACCTGAAGGAGCTGCTCTACCGCATCTCTCGGATCGACCTCCTGGAAGCCCAGCTGGGCTCCAGCCGAGAGGAGATGGAGAGAGAGCTGCAGATCCCGGGCAGGGCAAAGGTCTCAGCCTACAGGTGAGTGGCGGGCGGCCCGGGGCTGAGCCCGGCCCGGGAGCTGCTCCCGGGGATCGGGTGCCCCGCGCCTGCGCTCCCTGAGCGCCAGGATAAGGCTTGGAAGCGCACAAGTGTCTTCCAAGACAAAGCAGGTACAAGCCTTACGGGAAGTGGAAATCTATGCTCAGTAAAAGGGAAAAAACAAAGCTGCCTGTGTCTGAAATACTGAGTAGCCCCCCAGGCCTGCCTGCCCGGGTGCTGTGGGGCAGAGGGACTGGCGCGAGGCTTTGTCCACCACTCCAGAAAGTTTCAGCGTGGTTTTGATTTTGGGAAAACTGAGCTCTCCTTAACTGCAGCTGAAAATGGTTTGGCTTCAGGTTATTCTGGGACTGACTTTGCCCCAGTTAAAATGGAAAAAAAAGGGAATATATGTTGTGGGGTGGGCGAAGGGGGCAGTTCAGCAGTACGGTGTAACTGTGCTGAGGGACGTGCTTGGGAACATGACGAAGCAGTGCCTTCCACTTCTTCTTCTAGGTACCTGCTCTTTCAGCTGTCAGAAAACATCACTGAAGATGAGCTGAATTCTTTCAAGTTTCTTTTAGGGAAGGAATTACCAAGATGCAGGCTAAACCCTAAGGCTGTAAGAATTTCTTTAATCCTTTTTTTAATTTTTAATTTATTATTGTAGACTGTAGGGGCATTTGGGTTGCTCTGAGGGAAATGAGTGTTATGCTTCTTGTGGCGTCACTCTTGTAGTGAACACTCTAAGGATGTAGCTGGAAAGGGATTGTCAGCGCTCTGGTGCGTGTGGGACTTGTCTGTGCTAGTGGTCTGTTATAGCTCTTGCAACAGTGCCCTGGTCAAGAAAGTATGAGCCAGCCTTGTGCACAGCACAGAGGCCTTCATGTCCAGGGACCAGATGGGGTGTAGGGGTGTGCCCAACCAATATTCTGTTGGCTGCTTTCTAAGCCATTACCAAACACAGAAGGTCATCCGCTGTGGCTGTTACTTTATGCTTTTGTTCTGTTGATTTCCAAATTCAGAAAATACAGACTTAAGCAGCAGATTCTCACTAAGCCTAAGGCCCAACAGCTTGGAATTTACAAATAGCTTTGCAGGCAATCCAGCTGGTCTTACGGTATCTCAGACTGCAGTTCTGACTGTTGAGTACTCTGTTCTGTCTAATGAAAACTCTTTTTGCATTTGCTCTCTTTTCCTAGAGGGGAGACTGTAACCATGTAGTGATAGCTTTTCTAGTAAATCCTTGGGGTCACCACTGTGCTCTGCCGCTTACTGTTTGGCAAGAGCTCCTGTGCCTTGGGTCCCCTGTTTCTTCAGAACGATCTCTACATATAGTTGCATGGTTATATCCAGTTTCACCGTTGCTCAAGATTGTCACTACAGTAATTACTGTGTTTCAGTTTAAGTGCACAAAGTAGCCACTGGCACTCAAAGGAATGAAAGCAATCTTTAAAAATGATATTATATATTATGGTACAATCACCCCTAGATCTTCTGGATTACATCTTACTTGATCTCGGGTGTCTGAGCTATGGAAGGGAAATGAATATGTTTTGAGAAGTTGTTTGTACTTGCAGGTTTTTTTAAGCTAGATTTAATGGACTCATTTTGAAGTCTCAACTGAGCTACCAGTCAGCTGGACTGACTCTCTGGGTCTCTTGTGCTGTCAGTACATTAAAGCTCTTGTGCACATGCACATGCTGCAACTTCCCTCCTGGTGGCAGCATGGATGTGCCCTAAGAGCAAACTACCTGTCTGATTACCCAGGCAATGCTGGACGTTTTCATTGAGATGGAGAAGAAGGGGATTTTAGGAGAAGACAACCTAAGTATCCTGAAGACTCTCTGTGCAAACATTAACATCAGCTTGTTGAAGAGAATTGAAGAATATGAATTAAACCTTTTTGGTAAAACAAAACAAAAAGGCCTCTTTCCCATAGTTATCCTTGAAGTAACACATAGCAATCAGACAGGACTAATAATGAATGCTTTTCAGGTGACGAAGAGATGCTCATCACAGAGGAGCAGAGGGGCAGCACAGGAGGCCCTGAAGGTAATTGTAACTCAAAAAATAAATATTTGGATTTTTTGCTCTTCTTCAGCTTTTGGACTCTATACCGCTTGCATCTCATGTCTTTACACGGGTGCCCCTCTAGAAAGTGATCAAGTATCCCGTTACTTAATAACTGATCGCAGTACATTTTACTTCTTTTTAATTGGTTATCTGGTGGTTTTTAGCTAATAGGAACAGCAGTTCAAACACAGTTCAGTGTTTTCAGAGAACAATTTTACCCCAGGAGGTACTGGTATAGGTGGAGAATAGGAGCAGAGCTTCATTTCTTTCTCTACTGCTACGTTCTGTACTTAAACTTTTTTTGTCTGTATTCAGCCCATGCCAGATGGCCGGTGTCGTCTGTGGCACCCGATGCTCCTAGCAGTTGGAATGAGTCTTCCCAGGTGAGTCAGTTTTTTTCCTAGAAGCATCATCTTTTTGTCTTAAAAGAGATCATCCCTCCATGAGATCAGCAGTTGTTATAAGCCCAACTGTTACAAGCACTGTCTGTAGAAAGGAAAATGAACCACTCTGTAACATCCTTTACTGAAGCAAAGTCACAGGCACCAGCTGCAGTGTTAAACCTTGGAAGCATTTGCAAGGGTAGCAGGATAGGCTGAGTTTATTAAACCAGGAAATACGCAGTTGGCGGGTGGCTGGGCATGGAGAAGAAGGTGAACGCAGCACCCCGTGTGGGCTAAGCACAGTGATGTGGGTCTGGAGGGATGCCTTAATGCTGTGCACAGACTCCCGAGGGTGATGGGGCAGGTCCTGGAATCAAAGCTGTATGGAAAGAGCTTGCTACCTAGAGAGAAAGCCAGCTGGCTCGGTACTCTACTGTGCCACTTGCAAGGGCTGAGAAGCCCCAGAGAACAATGCAGCAGTTTCACCAATAGTCTGTCTGTTCAGCAGCTTGAAGTTTACAAAATGACTAGCCGGCCCCGTGGAGTGTGCCTCATCCTGAATAATCACGATTTTGCAAAAGCCAGGGAAGCAGTGCCAGAACTCAAACACATGAAGGATCGGAATGGGACAGATGTGGATGCAGGTACGGTGAACATTAAACATGATTTTGTTTATCTTCAAAAATAGAAACCTCATTTCTATTCTGTATTAAAGGTCTGTATTTCAGTCTTCCTCTTCTAGGATACTTTTATGGTAGTGGCTGTGTTGTCTCTGTTTCCTGTGCTGACAAACCCTAATAAACTTGACAAGCTTTTACTGGCTGACTCAGAACAATTCACTAGCATTTTGCTATTTTACTGAATTTACTGCAACCTTAAGCAGCAATTTCAGCCAGGGCTTTACAAGCCAGGCAAGCTTTGCATCAGCCTTATGCGTGCTGCTTCTAAAATATGCAGAATTGGAACCAGATTTGCTGCTGGAACAGAATTGGACATTAGTTGCTTAACATCTAACTTCAAAAAAAAAAAAGGTGAGAAGGGGAAATGTTGGAATTTAGAGACTCTGTTACCTTGCTGTTCAGGGGCCCTGATTTTAGCAGGCTGTCCTGCAGCAGCGACATAGCTTGTTGCAGGTTCTAGGGTCTATGGGATGGGTGTATTTGCACTGTCTATGCTAAGAGAGAAGATTCATCAATGGGCCTTCCCTGATTGAATTGAACTCTTAACTTAATGTAAGAATTACAGTGCAAGGTGACTTTTTCCTTGCGACACGGGTACTACCCAAACGGGTTGTGCCCTCTCCTCTTGGGTAAAGCAACTGCACTGCTCAGTGCCTTTTGGGAGACAAAGGGAGTAGCTGTAAAGTGGCCAAGCATACAGCTCTCTTAATAGGTCTGCACACTTTCCAGGCAGAGGCAATGCTAAGTGGCAAGATTGCAAGGAAACCTTCTAATGAGAGTGAAGGGAACTTAGTAGATGTGATTAGACTACTAGATTATTTTCAGAGCAGGAATGTCACGACCTGGATAGTAGTGTAGCAAGACTCAAAACCACATGTTTTTGTGTCTAGAAATGCAATTTGCAATTGCAGAGTCCAACTTGGTGTAACGAAACAGCTCCAATTCCCCTTCTGCTTACTTTCCAGCATCTCTGAGAAGAGTTTTCAGCAAGCTTCACTTTACAATAGCAGAACACAAAGACCTCACTGCAGAGGAAATCCGTAAGACTGTGAACATCTACCGGTGTGAAGACCACAAGGACAAAGACTGTTTTGTTTGCTGTATCCTGTCTCATGGGAAAAAAGGCATAATCTATGGGGTTGATGGGCAGGAAGTACCTATTCAGGAACTGACCACTTCTTTCACTGGGCGGAATTGCCGCTCACTTGCTGGGAAACCGAAAGTCTTTTTTGTTCAGGCCTGCCAGGGCGATGCTTGCCAGAAAGGTGTGACCATCGAAACAGATTCCAGTGAGCAAGATTCTTGCATAGAAACAGATGCAAGATTTCAGCTCGACTGCATCCCCACAGAGGCAGACTTCCTCTTGGGCATGGCTACCCTGCAAGATTACGTTTCCTACAGAAGCCCAAGGCAGGGCACCTGGTACATACAGGCATTGTGCCAGCACTTGGAGTACAGCTGTCCTCGGTAACTATGATTCCATACAAGCTTCTATTTTGGCAACACCTGTATTTTCCTTCTGACTGACAGGACTTTGATTTAGATGCAGAAGTAAATGATACACAGCGGGAGTGCTCGCTCAGAGTGAAAACAGCAATTTAGGACAGAACATGCAGATTATTCAAAACAGTTTATTTTGTTGCTTCAAAGCCTATTTAAATCAGGAGCCATTAGAGCTGGTACAGATCCAAGATATAGGAAGTATGTGGTATTTCTTCTGTTGTTAACTACTCCCCTAATACAAAACGTGTTTGTGTTGTTGCAGAGGAGAAGATATTCTCACTATCCTGACAGCAGTGAATCAAGAGGTGAGCAGGAAGAGTTGCATGCCCAATGCAGAGAAGCAGATGCCACAGCCCAGTTTCACACTGAGGAAAAAGCTCATCTTTCCAGTCAACTAAATGGGAGGGAACTGTATCGTAGAGGGAGCTGCAGCACCCTTGAAATGGCTGATACCAGCTAAGAATTTGGTAAAATTGAACAGACTTCCAGTGTCTGCTCTTAGCAGAAGAGCAAATATTTTTGCTAAGGTTTTTTTTCCCTCATCTGTATTTTAAGAAGGTAATGTTAATATGCATGAAACTTGAGAGCATCTCTGAGCTGGTCTCCTTTTTGTGGTTTGCTAGGTAAAATACTGTCTGATAGTGTCAGCTGTACCATATTGCTGTTGCTTTAGTGAGGTATCTTTACAGTGCAAGCTTTATCTCAACTATTATGAAGCCTTATGTATTTTAGGCTTAACTTTTGCAAAATAAAGGAGTAGTAGTGCCACAAATTTTATAAGATATAATCGGCTCACATCAGTGTGGTTTTTTGTGCTTCTCCGCATCACTTACTAAAACCAATTTGTTTTATGTTGGTACATCTCAAGAGAGTCAAGCACTTGGCTTCCAGCATCCATAGCAGGATGTGTTTGTCAGCTGCGCTTGAGATTATTCTCTATACAGAGTAGTCTTCAACAGTGAAAATCAGTTGCTCGGGTACAGTCATCCTGCATTCACTCACCTTGCTGATCTTCCAAGTTTCAGTTCTAGGCACAGCAAGAGTACACAGTTCCTTAAGAACATTTCTATACTGCCTCCTGTGATTAGCATGCACACAGAACAGGGAGTTTTACAAGCTGCAAGTAGAAGCTAGAGCTTTGTTAGCCTCTGGTTTGTTTTAAATGAGATGTTTGTTCTGTTATTACAGCTTTCAGTATTAGTAATGGTATCAATGTAGGCATTTATTGAACTGAACAGAGAGATCTTCACTGCAGTTATTTTAAGAGCCTCAGTCCTTCCCTGGACTCCTGCACTGAATACTTCTCTCTTTGGTACCAGTTTGTGTCTGCAAAGACAAGGGTGGTTATGGAAACAGGCACGTCTGTGCTTTTACATTCTAGGAGTGATTTCCCAAGACAGTTGTTTAGGGATTTATCATGAAATCATTGCGAGTTGTATTGAAGCAAGGACAGCTCATATACAGGAGTTTGTCTGTTACTTAGATGTGGCCAGAAAGGTGCAGTCCAACACTGATACCAATCCTGATACCAATGCTGTTTTCAGCACAAACCCAAAACGTAGCACTATGCCAGATACTATGAAGGGAATTAACTGTACCCCAGCCAAAACCAGCACACACGCTTTCTGTCTTTCCAATTAATTTCAAACTTTCTTCTAGAAGCACAGCTGCACTTGGGTTACCCAACCCTATGCACTGAGAGCTCAATTGCAAGAGTTACGGATATTTTGGAGACTCCAGCCTACACCAAAGACCTTATTTGTATTCAGTCCTCCATTACAGGAAATGCTACTTAAAGGCTCTTGCTCCTGGGAGACTCAAAAGTCTTTTTATTTTTTTTTTAGCAGTGTGGCCAACTAAAAGAAGGGAGCTCAAGGCACTTCCAAATCTTATCTGTGCAGAATCCCTCCAGCGTTTTTTTTTTTACAGAATTGCCAAAGTCCCACTGATCTAGGCAGCTTAATGAACCTATTTTCTCCAGGAAACTCTTCCTGCAGCTTCAAAGGGGTTACAACTCCTTTCTTACCGTATCCAAAGTGCTAGGGAAAAAAGCCCTCCCCGAGCTCTTTGTACATGCTTACAAAGCAGCAGCCAGCCATGCTCAGGCGCGGGTGTTTCAGGATGGCTGAAATCTCTTGAGTTCAACAGGAACTGGCATTCTGACATCAATTTGCTTTTCATATGCATCATGAACAGCTTTGATGCAAAGAGAGCACGTAGCCAGAAATCCCAACTCTGCCAGTATCTAACATTCCTCTGGTTTCGTTTGGCTGCCTCTGGCCACAATGCCTCTGCTGAGGGACACGCTTCTGAAAAGGCATTAGTTAATTAAGTAGGTAATATAGGCCTTGGTTCTGAGCACATGAAATACAAAGGCAAACGTTAGGTACTCGTGCATAAATACAATAAATATGAGGAAACATGAATATGAGGGAAGGAAACTTGATCAATGTCTCTTGCAACCCAGATACTGGTGGTCCAGTCCTGCTTAGGATGTGACAATTACAGAGAACAGTGGGAAGAGAATGTCTCCCCAAAATGTCCAACTTAGAAGCTTCAGTCTGTGAAAAGCTGAGCTGGAAAGTGAGCTTCAGACTGACCACAGCGCAAGCCCTTCTCCCTCTTCTTATGTTGGAAAAATGAGGAAGCTAAATAAATACAGGATACTTACCATAGGCTAATGGTAGTTCTTCATTCTTTGAGTTGTCATGCACACAGGCTACAGAGGAACCCCTGTCAGTAAGTGTTAAGACTAATTCAAGAAAAAAACTGTAAATCAGCATTCTTCCCATTCTGTACTGCTGAAGGAACCAAGTGTTTTAGGGAAAATGATCAGAACCTACCAAGCCTGAAATGTGAGAACAGGAGCTTGTGCTGAAGGTGCTATGCACAGCCCCAGGTGGACACTGTCAAGACTTGGGCACCTCTGCCAAGAGAATTTCAGTGAGATTACACAAAGGGAGTTCTCTTCAAGACCAAGGAGCTTGGTTTTGAGCTCTACCCTATTTTATCACAAAGGGCTGACATAATGAGCTACTGAGGTGGAAAAACAACAGTGTTGTCTAACACCATAATGCTACAGAACATATTAACTGCTGTAAAGTAACAAGGAAAAAACCACCAAAACACACAAAAAACCCCAATGTACCAGAAAATATTAACATATTCCTTTAAAGCTGAGGCTCACATTCAAATAGTCTACCTAGAGGCTGATGAGCCATTTTGCTTTGGTGAAGAGTTTCATTCTCAAGTAAAAGGCTTTTCAAGCTGCAGCAGAAGCAGTGCCGGCGTTCTGTTCTAGATTTAAGCGTTGCATATTTACTGTTGCAAAGTCAGACCACAGCTTGTACTGCACATCTGCCACCTTTGCTTAGGTATAAACACAACAGCAAACAGCCCAGCACAGCCTGATCAGGCTTTTAAATCAATTTCTCAGTTTTTAAAGCTACTGCTTGTGCAGATACCAACTTACTAAGCTTGTGTACAGTGAAACAATCGCTAAATTTTAGCCAAAAAAAAGCCTAACTTTATGTTTATTAGACAACACTGTAGTATAAAAGTATAGAAGATGACATCTGGAACAAATCACAAAAGATGACCAATATACTGAAAAATGGTATGTTATACATGTTTATTATCAAATTTACATTCCACTATGAAACAACGGTAAGTGCAAAAACCAGATGAAAAAATACCATGAAGTTCCCAGACTGTTCAAACATTGTGTATAGTCCCCTTCTGTAACAGCCAAATGAGGCTCAAACCCAATGTTCTTCCCTCCCTGCTGCTGTTTTAACTCCAGTAGACTTTTATCTTTGACCACAGGTATGCTGACCGTGCAGTTATCACTGAGCTTATCAAAACTGGCAAAACTAGAAAGCTATAAATTTGTGCTTGGTTTAAGCTAACCTGAATAAAGGTAAACACTACAAGAATTTCCTCCTGTCTCTTGAGACTCATAAGCACAGGGAAGTGCTTTTTTTCTTCTTTTTGTCTCAAACCTTGCAAGATAACAGAACCTTTCTGAAATACAATTCTCCAGCACTTCCAGTTCTACCTCCTTGCTCAATCAAATGACACTTTTGCATCATCAAAACATCTTGTGCAGGATCTCCGCTATCTTAGTCATGCAGGTTTGTCTCCTCTCTTTATGGGATGCAACAGAAGCCACATCAGTTCTTAGAAAAATGGCAGCTTTTAGTATGTTATTCAAAAATGTTTATCTTCTAGGTTTTGGCACAAAACAGTAAACTTGGAAGAAGTACTGGTCTTCCCTGTTGCTGCAACCCAGGCACACACATACAAAATGCGCGTGACCACCCAAAGGTATAAATGCATGACAGAATTGCAACAACACTTCACCACAGCTTCAGTCAGATAGACACATACACACAAACACAATGGTATATGGATTCCTTCATTTTCTTCGCACCTTGTATCTGATGCTACATTATGCTACAGAAAACAGACAAACCAAGCTCTCGACACATCCACAATACTGTTTGAACAGAACCAGCTTATATTGGTGGGCTGTGGAATATGGAAGCATCCCAAAGGGAAACATGCATTTAATTAATGTGCTTTCAGATTAATTTTAACTGAAACCACATCTGCCAAAGGAATTCTGATTTCGTTGATTTGCAGTTTCTGCTGCGAACACTGAATGATCCACTGGCAAGAGTTTTCTAATGAAGCTTGTTAGAAACGCAGTGTAATACCTTCAAAAATTAACTGTATCTTACATGTATCCCTATAATAAACACACATAAAAGGACATGCTTTTTACACACTGTACACTGTTGATATCAAATTGTCTGATCTTTTGTTAACTCATTCCCGTTGTTTCCCTAGAAGTTACACATACACAGCGGGACATGCTCATCTGACTGCACTGGAGAGCAAAATCACCTCCCCTCACTCTTGCCTTATTCAGCCAGGCAAGACCCACGCACAGCTAAGTACAGACAAACATAAATACTTACATGAAGATATTAAATATTTTTCATTTAAAAACCAAAAATTTAAAAAATAATTTTATTTAAAATAAAATTCACCTTTTTAAGTGTAAGATTGCTTCAAGAGCAAAAGGCAGCTCCAGGAGTTCCTGAATGTTTCTGTGCGCTGCTGACAGGTAAGTTTCTGCTAAGAATCCCTGTGCAAGTTTGAAGTGGTTACTCCTTTTCCCTTTACAAAAAGAGACTGTTATATCAAAGAGTCATCACAAGAGCTATACAACTGTAAAAGCAGAAAGGCCACATTACAAGTTTCCTACAAACGAGGTTAAGAAGCTTTCTTTTCCTGTCCTACTCTACTCAACCCTGCAACAAAGGTGCTGATAACGGTGGATGTGCCTTAGGGCTTCACCCACCCAGACAGATACCAGCTATGCCCCACATACACCGACACAAGCAAGGTAAACTCTGTTTTATCTAATTGTATTTAAACTATAATATGTTGTTAGTTACAGTGAAAAATTACATAAAGATTAAGAACCTGCTCCCATTCAGGTCACTAGCGAAGACCCATTCCTCTGAGGAATTTTGGGCAAACTATTTTCTTCAAGTTAGACTATAATCTATTGTAGATTATTCAGTCAGGACTATAATCTTGGGCAGGAACGAATCCAAAAAGCAGCATGGGCAGTAATATTTTGCTGATTACCACTCAAATACCAGATTTCTAAAATGGACTTCTCTTTGGAGATGGAAAGTCTGCCTCAGCTTTGTTTAGGACCACTCTCCATGATTAAAACATGGGGTTTCACAAGGCAGACAAAACTTATTTATGGTCACTAAAATGCTACAAAGAAAACTAGATTTCATCTCCCTGTTTCCAAATATAGACAGGTAATTTTTGCTCTTAATGAAGTCTTTTAAACAAAATCCAGCCTAAAATCAGAAATAAGTGAATAAAAGACATGAAGTTTACTGAAGAGCTCTCAAATATACATCATGTCCACCTGTCAAGAGTCAGGTTCCTGAATTTTCAACACTTGTATTGAAGTAAACGCTCTCAGCTCTGCCAAATAAAAAGAAACCCTGAATCAAGCATCTAGGTTTTATTTCCTTTTGCAGCACTGAAATGTGCCAGAGATTGTTATTTGTCTGTGCAAAAATATCCTCATTTAAAAAGACGCACAGCACACTTTGGGATGATTTCTTCGCTTGGTATTTTCACCCTAATATGCTTTCCTGCTGCTTAATTCTTATTTATTGCACCTTCCTCTTTGTACTTCAGAAGCTCTGGAAAGAAATTAACTTCTGTTAATACCTCACTAGCACAACTGCACTCTTTCAAAATATAAATCCTGGCCACTAGTTTCTGTGTTTGTAAAAAGAAGTATTGTTTTCTTACAGATAGCTAAAGGTTCTCTCCTCTGCTTCCCAAAGTGGAGAGGAGTTCAGAAGAGCACAGTTTCTGAAATGGAAAATACAAGAATAAAAAAAAAAATAAATAAAAAATCCAAGTTTTCATATTTGCTTGCTACACAGAGAAACTTGGACTGATAATGCCAGTTTTAATATTATATTTAAGTGATACAGCCTGACTGCTAACAACTAGTAACATACTATGGTCATGTGGTGAAAAAAACAGAACAGCACCTGCAGGCCTGTTCAACATACACAGCTGAAAAGTTTAAAATACTGAAAATGTCTACAATGGTCTTTTATTTTTGCTTAAGACAGACGCTGAAGGGGGGTCTCAAAACTAAGCTTTGGTTTCTTCTGTTTTGTTTTCCACAAAAGCCTTCTTCCTCAAACCCAAACAATGTTCTTTTTCTTCCTGATCCCAGTGCTCCTCTCTCCCACATGGTTAACATGCACGTGCCTTCTTCAACTCTTCTGTAACACACCTAATGATGCCTGTACTGGATGTTTATCCCTCATGTATCACTTTAATACACTAGAAGTCAACCATTTTTCAGACCAGTCAGTCCTCCTTTAGGATACTCATTTTTGATGACTGTGTGCAAACTGGAGCTCCCAATGCTCCAATCATGGCTGGAAGACTCTGGTTCCTTCTCAGTCCTGCCATTAAGTTGCTACCTGCATTTAAAAACACAGCTGAATCCTGTCTCTGCAAGGTAACCTCTGGCCCCTGATTCTTCCTGTGCTCCTGTGTCTCAGGAGGCTTGATCACCCTGGCAATACCCAGCCTCTTCAGCCTGTCTACAAGGTTCATCTTCAGCTGCCCTACGTCTGGAGCGTTACGGGAGGGCTTTAGGCCATACAGTTCTTGCAAGAATGTTTCTGCTGGTCGAGAAGCCAGGAAATTTTCTGAGTGATGCACTCTAGGCTCAAACGATGGAGGGGAAGGACAAGGTGAACGCAAGGGAGAATTCGGCGGAGTAGAAGGAATGGGGAGAGTTCGAGGGGGCTGTAACGAAGGCAGTTTTTCTAATACAGGGCTATCATAAACCTTGGCAGAGATGCCTCGTTCTTGCAAAAGTTTAGCCAGACTGCTTGTGCTGCTGAAGGTAGTGGTTGAATCTCTTCTGTTGGTGAGAAATTCTCCAATACTAAGCCTGTAAGAAACAGCTGGAGTGCTCACTACTGGATTTCCAGCACTGCTGCCAGTATTTCCAACTGAAAATGGGGCACACATGGAGCTGAAATAAAATAAAAACGAAAGAGAGAAGATGCAGAGATTAGACATCTTTCTACCTGCTCTGCTCTGTATTTGCCTTTTAGCATACAGAAGGCTCGACAACTAAACTACTGCTATTAGCTGTGACAGTTTCAGCTTTAGCAGATTCAGAATTATAGTTACACAAAATATTTAGAAGATGCTAAGCTGACACAGAGGCCTTGGTGTAAGTACCAATGAATTTACCTTCTGTGATCACCTATACTGTATCAGATAGAGTATCAACACAGATGTCTGGTATTAATTTAGTTTAAAAAAATTATCACACAACTGGGAGAAAAAAACCCTGGTCGTATCACTATTGTTTTTACAACAGGTATAGGATACAAGGCATTTGCTATTTAAGAGCATACATTTATTTCAAGTTACTTAACTCTCATTGTAGAGAGCTGCAAGTTTTGCCATTGCAATTACAACTTATTTGTATGAGTAACATTCTATGCATTGCCCAGCTGCCCTGGTCTTTTCCAGAATGGGCCCACATATCAGAAGGCAGAAAGCAACTGTTTTATCCAATTCAGCAACTCTTAGGATGCCAACAGTCATCATACCTGGGAGTAACTTGAGTGACATCAGATGGGTGAAGGATCCTACAGGTAGTAAAGGTGAACGTGGAATTCGTGGAAGACAGACACTTCCCTGGATTTGACGCTGCAAGGTGGAGAATTTACATCCATTCAAGGTAAAATAAAGACAGATAAGGACTAATCAAAGCAAATTTTAAAGACAATGTTATTTTACAAGTAGGAGTAGGAGTAGGTGTAGGTGTAGGTGTTGGGTCATAGGTTGGACTCGATGATCTCAAAGGTCTTTTCCAACCTTATGATACTGTGATACTACTAATATAGACTTTTTTTTAAGTAAAGAACAAAGACAGCATTGTCACAAGGTCAAATACTTTCCATTGAGAAAAGGACAGTGGAAACAAAAAAAGAAGAAAAACCACTAATTGTGCTTCTTACCAGTAAGTGGTACTGCTGCTGAGCTAATAGGTGGTAGGAAAATTCCTGCCACTGGATTTGCCATTGTACATTTCCTTTCCTCCAGGAAGGACTGTTGCACTTGAAATGTTATACCTCCTTCACCTTCTTCCCCATCATCCTCCTCCAGGTCAGAGATGTGGTAAACAGTATCATCGGGCAGAGGGGTAAAACCCTTTGTAACAACACCTGGTCTTGGGTCAAGAATGGTGCCTAGGTTGGGTCGAGCAAGCTGCTGCCAGTGAAACAGGGTCTGAGATCCTGGGGTGACAAAACAGCCGAGTTTCAGATAGCCATCATCCACTGTTGTATTGAGCTATAAGAATTCACGGTCAAAACAACTCCAGTCAACTGATGGTGACACTGTGATACACAGGATGCACTTGGAAGGAAATGCCAAGAAAAAGCCTAATGCTTAACACCGTATCAGAAAGCCAAATAGAAAGTGATACTGATGAGGTAGCTGGCACATAGTCTACCAAATACTACCACTTGCTCTTACTGCAGACCATAACCAGCTATAGACCCAGCAACAATGATTTAGTTGGCAAATTAATGTAAAATCCTTTTCCACTGATGAGAGAAGGAAGATCATCCTCTTACCTTCAATGGGTTTGACAATTTGCAATTTTTCTGGTAGGAGGACACGGAGATTACTAGAGCTGGCAGAGAGATCAGTGAATTCAGAGTTTGTGCCCAAGGAAAAACAGCTTTCTGTCGGTGTACTGCAGCCACTAGCCCCTTCTTTCTGCTCAGCCAGCATATGCATTTTTCGTTCCCATTCCTCCTCAAAAAACTGCTTCTCACTCAGGTAGTTCTGATGACGGAGGGAGAGCCTGTGCAGAGCTCTGACTAAGTCATTGTCTCCAGGGGTTCCCACCTGGCCAGCATTAGGAGTGTCTCTGTGAGAAATATCAAAGCGTAACAGATATTAAGACCATTAAATTAACTATATGTCTCCTACACAGCAGAGGTCCAGTCAGTTAGTCCGAATCAGTTTGAAACAGTTAGTTTAGAAAGAAGAAAATAGGCTGGTTTTCCTACTTCAAATCTTTCTCAGAGCTGCTCCTCTGGGTCATCTGTGTGTGGCTCTCCAACTGATGTACGCCAGACTGGAAAGGCTTTGCAGTCATAACAACACTTGACCGATTAGATCCAGGGATTGGCAATGGGGCAGGAAAGGAAGAGCAGCGGCCACGAGTGACATTAGCAACCTTGACAGTGTCAAATACTCGTTTCTGTTGACCTCTGCAGAAAAGACGAGCAAACAAATGTGGTTTTCGGAAGCATTTTCAAAAATATATAATAAAGAAAAAGCTCTGAACAGTAGACTTCTAAAAGTCCGCAGAGACCTGACTAAAGAGATATAAGCACAGAAAAACAGGACTGCCCAAAACATTAATGTCTTCAGGAGTAATGCTGTATTAAATATCAGAATTACTGCCTACTTTGACCTGGAAGACCTGAACCTCTATTGATAAAACACTTCAGAAGATTCAAGAGCATATTTTATTTATTTAATGTATATACGCTTTCAGGAGCATATATTTAATTTATTACTTCTTGGTCAGAAGGGCTCCAGGAACTGGTCTTCAGGGCTTGGGAAATCATTATCAGTCTTTCAGCTATAATTTCATTTGCCAGAGAACATTTCTATAACTATTAATAGGGATAAAATTAGTCCTGTGTCTCAGAGAATTCGCATTAAAAATCTCACTAAATAAAGAAATAACATCCTTTCAGCAAATTCCCAACTTCCTCATAGAATCAAATAAGAATAGTAGGTTTCAAAGTTGAAAAGATTAATAAAAACATTGTGTGGTATTTGGTAAGTTACATAGAAAACTTATTAGAGAGAGAACAGTCACATTTATAGATTTCCTGAAATCTATTTCCCCTTACTTAATACAAGCATATGGAAAAATATCAAAATAGCACACAGAGATCTGAAAACATACTTCTGCTTGGAGATAAGTGATTCATCACCCTGACTCAACTCCTTCCGCATTGTCCCTTCAATTTCTGCTGCAAGGGAATCCTAGAAAAAAATGGAAACCAGAAGAGTTGACAAATTAGATTCAAGTCTTCCTTCTAACAATTTTAGCAGAAAACATCTCTAAAAGAAATACTAAAAAAAAAAAAAAATCTCCATTTGTTTCCCCAGTATCAGGATGTTTAAGACAAACCCTTTGGTCTCTGAAGGAAGGGCATAATGGGGAGTTTTCCATCAGAACTACACCTACATATAACCAGTATGGGCTTGGTTTTCATTACCAACATCTGTTTTTTCTTGGTACTCTTCATGTTGGTTTCTTTAGTTAAGCTACAATTTTAAGAGTGTGCATGAGGATTCTGTATACACAGAACAACCAACCAAAACCTGATGCATTTCCAGCACTCCCCAGAAATTTTTGAGAGGAAAATACAGTAATCAAAACATATCTGACACTAATAAGAGGAGGAAAATAAATGCCTTTAACCCTTTTCCATTGGTTTAGTCATCACTGGCAATTAGTCTAACGTCATGCATTTCTGCTGATGCTTAAAATTTAATCTCATAAGATAAAGAAATAAAATTATACCATGAACTACATAAAGAAAGAAAATACTCTTTGATCTCTTTAAAAGATGCCCTGTTTCTTCAAGAAACACTGTCAATTTATACAATTCACATCACTATTGAACAATATACCAGCACAACCTAGCACTAGCTGTAGAACACAGAGATTCTTCTATTTAACTGAAAAGGCATATAAAAAGGAAAAATAACCTCAATATCGCAATACGGCAAATGAATGATTAGTTTCCTAACACATAAAATTCTCAAAAGAGGACATATTATTAAAGAACCGAAAAACCACGAGATCACTTCCTTTGCCTACTGCAAAATAGTTCCTACTACAGCTCCTTTCACAACTGTTTTACTCATATAGTTGTAAGCCACAGGCCACATGTGCCAGTCTGTGTGCCATGCTAACAGTATTTATTACCACAGGAAACAATCCACATGACTGGGAGTGGCAGAGACAAGCAGTAGAGTTAGCTCTGCTGCGCAGCAGCTTCACTTCTTCTTGTGATTCGTGCAACATCCCTAGACACTCAGCATTCCGATCTTGCAAGTCATGTAGCTGAAAAACAGGACATCACACGATACCATTTAGCTTCAAAGAAAAGAGAACAAAACTGAATTAACTCCTACAGAAGTCTGTATCAATTGATTCATCATTGTAATATTTTTCCAACTGCGTGGCACATGCATACACCTTGAATGGACAATGCTCAGCACTGAACCTATGCCAATTTTAGTGGTGAAGCATGAAGTCCAAATTAAGACTTAAAAGAGGAAAAAGTATGATAAAATCCAAAGGAAAATATGTTGGAAAAATCTGCAAATACAGTAACTGCTGATGCAAAAGAAGTAAAAAAGAGAACTTCCTTAAAATCTAAGAACTACAGTATTGTTGATATAATCAGTAATACTCACACTAAAACATTTTTTCTTCTAACTACTAAGAATATTAAGACCTCCCTAGCTGGAACGCCTTCCTTGCCTTTTATACTCCTGTGAACTAAAAAAATATTTGTGTGAAAATATTTATTCTTTTCTTCCAATCATATGACTCCA
The DNA here is from genome assembly GCA_033558235.1 of Neomorphus geoffroyi. Classification (NCBI taxonomy): domain Eukaryota; kingdom Metazoa; phylum Chordata; class Aves; order Cuculiformes; family Neomorphidae; genus Neomorphus; species Neomorphus geoffroyi. The sequence continues at coordinate 34,968,727 of JAUMJM010000027.1, forward strand.
ACCACAATGAAAAATGAAAAGCCCTACATAATTAAAAAAACAATAGTTCCCATTCTCTCTTAGTTTTCCTTTCTCTTATACTCTATTCTAAACATTTATCTAAATGTATGTATATATAAACCTTAAGTACCTCTGCTGTCAGTTGTCTCTGAGCATCCTTAGAAGCCTGTAAGTGAAGTTTCAGCTCCTCCTTTTCAAGCACGTGCTGAAAGCACAAAAAGGTGCTCATCATTTTCTCAGCCAATATCCCCAGGAGAGCAGACCCTCTGCTATAGTTTCCCATAACAGACACTCTCCTGCAGTGTAACCCTCTGTCAATTTTTACACACTGTAAGCACCAGCGTGCACACACGCACGCTCGCACGCGGCACATACAATCTTATAAGTATTCCCTTACTTCTTTGAGTTTATGTTGAAGATCAACAATCTGAGACAGCAGGGACGAGATCTCTTCCTGGTAGCGAACCAACTCCTCACTCTTCTCTGACAACTCCTCTGTTATTCTGGAAATTTGAGCATTTGTTTGCCCTACAAAACATAAAAGGAACGTAGCAGAGAGCTTTTCCCAACACGACAAAAAAACCCAAACCAAACCCCAAACCGATCAGGGAAAGTCAAGTATAATCTGCAAAACGACCAATACTTTTAGGAAATCAACTCATAGTCCATAGGAGTAGGTGCCTTAGAACACTCATAAGGAAAAGATGATAAAGAGAAATTGTGGGGAAGAGACGGAGAATGAGCACTAGTATATTACACCTGCATTTGAAGAGCTAAGTACGCAGAACCTGAAATACATATCACAGGTATGTGAAATGACCATAATAAAATCCAAGGTAAACAGCTATAAGCGATGTCAAATGACACGCTGGCTCGTTACCAAGGCCATACTGGACTAAGTGAAGAATTCAGGCTCTGAATTGATCTTGTTATTAACTACCATTCTCTGTAAGCAAAGGTATTTTGTCAGACCTTGTCAAGCATAACATATACCTGTTCAGTTCCTAATTCTGGTCACTATCTATTCCACTGCATATAATTTCCAGTTTCTTTTTTTATTACGAGCAAGCATTTCATCAAGTGAGGCGACAAAGCAACTCAGAGAACTGAAATACCTTTATGCAGTCAGTATTGCTTGTAATATTGCCCCGAAAGCATAGCAAAGTCATAATAAAGTCTGTGCAATCCTGCAAAAAGGTCACACTACAAATTCAATGGTTATTGTACTTCACGGATCTAGTGCAGAACAAGGTGCTGCCCATGGGCCTGTGGACATTTGGGATCACAGTCAGATACCTTTTTCTTGAAGACACAAATTTTAGAGCTATAGGCTAGATATCCTTTGGGAGAACTTACATTCTGTGAGTCGGAATTACCTAGCATGCCTCTATGTGCTATAGAACGGCACAAAACAGAACTTGGAGACATTCTCATTGAAGTAAATTAGGAGAGCTTATATGAAGTAACTTCTATTTGTAAAGGACATATATTTTCTCAGAGGGAACAGAGTAAATTAGAATCCAACTATGTATCAATTAATAGTATTTTATGGTCATCTGGAACAAGAAAAATCAAGCAGCAACCCAGCCTTCTTTATGGTGGTTGTATTGAAACAGAATCTTAAAAGTTAAGCTTGATGCTATTATGCACAATGGAAGTAGCACACAACAAATAACTACAGATAAAAAACTCTATCTCACGTTACACAATCATGATACAAAAAAATGTTGCTCCTTATTTTTTCAGGATACTTGCATGCATTTTTATAAGAGCAGCTGCAATTCTTTGCAAATAGGTAGTTCCCAAAGGAAATATGTGCAACGGTTCTAAACAACTCCAAACATTTGACAATTTAAATAGTTTGGTTTATAATATATATTTTAAGAGTGAACTGTGTTTGTAAATATATAGTAATTTAGAACGAGCATTTAAGAGCATATGCCCTGATCCATTTTGATGTCACATGTGCCGAATACTCTGTACCAGTAGTATATTTTGTTGATTTTCCAGCATCCGTAGGCTTCCACTTAGGAGGTTTACGAATACTTGATTTTATGTCCATTTTCTCTCTCTAAACATGGCACACATATCTGAAGCTGAATGCCAGAGTGAAAACTGATGAAATACAGAAACAATTTTGCGCTTGGGTAAAAAGCAAGACTTGAATAATTAGCATAAATTACTGAAGCTCCTGTTTGGATTCAGGGATAACTAAGAAGGTTTAGGCACCTGGTATTTCAAATACCACTTTGCCATTGCAAGATAGAGCCTGGATACTTACGGAGCTCTTTGACACAGTCATTGACCAGCTGCTGTTCCTTCTCTTCATACGTAATGGTTTCTGTCTTCAGATGGCAAGCCTTCAAGAAAATGATTGGTATTCCAATTTCAGTTTATCTATACATACATTAATGTTATAAATTTTTATTTCTGAAATACTTGCAACTGAAGAGTCTCCTCTCCACCTATCTTTATAATTTCTATCCTTTTTTTTCCATACTTCCTAAGCATTTTTTCTACTACCATAACCTCTTTTCCTGAACTGTGTATGTTTCCTCAGTGAATGACACACAGACACGTGAACAAAACCTGATCTCTCTCATGCCTCTAATTAAAAATTATTACAAAAATATGTGATTTGGTGGGGAAAGTAAATCAACACAGTAATCAGAAGTAAAGCAACTGAATTTGCTTCAAAACTTCTTAGGACAAAGAAATGTTGAAAACTGAATGATGTTAGTCAAACCTGTTATGGCACTGAAAAGCACTCAGTAGCTTTTCTCCATATTCCCCAACTACTCTATTTAGACTGTAAATTTCCTGGGTCAGAGACCGAGTATCATAACAACATCAAGCATACTGATTCCCATTTTAGTTTCAATGGTAAGAAGGATAAGAATATTAAATTTTACACATCTAAGTCTTCTATGGCGAGGACTGATTGTCAGTAAATGGCTCATCATAAAACTCAGTAAATGTGTTTAAATATTATCCAAGCAAGCAGAAGTACAACTACACAAGAGAAGACCTACACACTTCTTTACATAATGCTGTCACGTGAAAATTAAAAAAAAAAGGCAAATAAAGGCTTGATATAATTGAGGCTATTTCAAGTCAGTGAAGGTTGTGTTATATCACAGAATGATAGTAGTCACTTTTCAAGTCCATCATTTCACAGTAAGGTAGACTAAAATAATCTCTGGTATGTAAAGTTCTGTAATTATCTATAGGGTTAGGAGCATAATAAAAGCAGTTTGAACTTCTCCTCCCATACTATTAAACTATCCATTTGGTCCTAGGGAGTTTCAGGAAGGACGTGCATCTCAGGCTGAATATTTTGGAGACAACAAGAGGAAAAGTATATTTTCTTCACATTAAAGGAAATTAGTCTCTGTTGTACTGTTGTAACATGCCTCTGTTAGGAAAGGCTCACACAAAAAACCCAAAACTAAACCAGAAAAACCATACACACCAACCACCTTCACATCTTTCTTACAAACACCCCTCTCTTTCAACCAATTTCCTGTTTCACAAATTCCACTCTCCACCTCTGAAGAAGAGGCATTGCATCTATAGATTCTGATTCTTGAAAACTTTGGTGTTTGTTCCATGATTTTTATAGCCATTTATTTTGTCTGGCCATTTAGTTCCTGTAATGGCACACTGCCTGTATTCATGTTTTATACATGAGAGACAAATTAAAACCCAGAGACTAATCACCTAGTCAAAACTAAATGTTCCTGTAAAAGAATCTGAGTAGACACCTACTAACTCTTAATACTGAATATAGGCTGACAAAAAAAATGTAATGTCAATGCAACTGAATTTCCAAAATACTACTACTAACCGCAGTCAGTTTTATATCTAAACAGGTTGCACAAACTTAAAGGTCTGATAGGTCCAAATACTTGTGCTGGATGCTCACATACGTTCCCATAACTTTCACACACCATAAAGAAACTGAGGAAGGACAACTAGAGGACCCTGCAGATAATGAGGAGTAGTGAAGGAACAAAAGGATGTAGGGGGTGGAGGGAACGTGTTTGGGTATGATTTGAATATAGCAACACAAAGTCATATGCATCAAGAGAAAACCAAATGCTGGATTTTTTAACCATCTGATTTATTCTATATCCAGCATATGTGGAGTACACTGTAAGTCAGATATACCTTCGATCGTAGAGCAAGGTTCTCCTCTTCCAGCTCCCTGAGTTTATCTTGCAAGACATCCAGGTGCAACAGATCGTGTGATACATTGAAAGACTCATTGAAACGAAGTGGTGTGGAACAGCTGGAATCTGTTTCACTCTCCTCGGAAGCAATCGAAACAATACGAAGCAGGTCATCTTTCTTTGACAGTTCATGCTGCAGCTGGTTAACCTATGACAAAAGAAGAACACCAGTTTCTGAATTATACTTTAGCTATACAATATTACAGTGAATTACTAATGCAACCTCTTGGAACACCACTGCTCCAGTCTAAAATGAGGTTAAAAAACAGCTCCCAGGTTTACAAAAGTTTACAAAATCATAATTTTAACACTGTAAGGGGACTGAAAATTCGGGATAACATAAGAGCAAATTACCTTTTTAATAGTTTACTTCAAACTGCTTTGATACATGTTTACATTTTGCCATGCTAACTATCATTTTGATTATGGTTATTTTTCTGAATGGTAACCTCCTGGAGAAAAGGATTGATAGACATCTACTCATACATAGACTGGTCCCAAACCAATCTACACATCAAATGAAATGCAGGACAAATTAAAATGAGAGAAGAGACAGATCTCATTCAGATAAAGTCTATTTTGCATATCTGTATTTTTACATTCATACTTAAGTTTATGCTGTCCTACAGTACGTATTTACTATCAGCATACTGTTCTATACAAGCAGCTGAATCCACTTCACTGTAACTTAAGACTACATCAGTTGACCTTCGGGTTAAAAACCTCAGGATACTTTACAGGCTGTTAACTATTTAATTACTATTTTTACAAAAGAACAACACAGAAAAGAGACTAGATCAAGAATCTATGCTTAAAATTAAGAACTTCAGGAGAATTCATTAAGCCAGTTCATTTTCTGGCTTTTTCTTCACCTGTGAAGTTGTTATGTAGCAGTTCATATCAGATACCAGCTACTTATTTTGACTTAGATTATTACATTCTTAGTTTAATGGCAGGATATCAGACTGATGGTCAAAACAAATACTTTGAAAATGCAGTTCTGCTGTAGATATATCACAATAATACCTAATGTTGATCGAATTTCTCACTAGTTACAATATGCAGTGTTCATAGTCAATTCTTGGACTGAGAAAGTTGACTCAACTATGACAATTACGAGAATGACTTTTAAGTATACTTCTGTAGTTTGGGAGCAGCAACCACTCATTTTCTCAATGAAAGAATATATTTCTATTAATCCTCCTCCCACCATCAAAAAAAGAAGAAAAATGAAAAAACCAATCACTCACTCGATCTAGTGCTTGACCTAACTGTTCTTCCAGTGCTTCATTCTGTTCTGTCAACAGATGGTTTCGCTTCAGGAGGGCTTGTCCAATTCGAGCTGCCAGTTCCAGGTCTCGATCCTTCTTCTCACAAAATGAGAAAAATGTCTACTTTTGATCGATAAGGTTTAAATTCAGAGTAGTTTTAGATTTTCCTAGCTATTGTTTAGAGCATCACCACTCTGAGATTCCCCTTCACTCTCGAATGGATAAACATTGTTAGACAATGATTAATGCTTCATCATTTGGATCCAAAACACATCCATACCAGTGTTTCTTGATACAGCACATTCTCTTCCATAGTCACTTGCAGTAACAGGGGGAGGTGAAAGCACCAAACCTGGTGGTTTGGGTTTTGTGCTGGGTACTGGAGAAGTTATATGGGCTCTGCTGAATCACACAAAGCAGCAACGTATGCTTAGGCATGTGGCCTTTCAAGTGACACTTTCTCCAGAACAGACTGTTTAACTTGAAGAGTGATGAGAAAGAAGGTAGAAGCAAAGGAGCAACAGGAAAGTAGAACAAAGCTGTTACTTTCTTAGACCTCACTGTCTCCATGGGTGCCTATAGTTTTGCTAAATTTTGTTTCTGAGACAGTGGAACCCAGTGGGCAGCTTCTCATTACCTACGTGTTTGACAAGCAGCTCCTGAAGACAACTGAACCAAAATTTCCAGTAGCTGAATAAAATCCTTCCTTGAATACATGTCCTCAAATACATCAACACAGCATTACAGAGACGAGCATACCTCAGCTAACAGATGTTTGACCGTGTCAGCATCACTGTAGATTTTCTGCTCCACATTATCCGTACCAAGAACTGAGAAGAGAAAAACACACTTAATGAAGTAGCTTAAGTACAAGAAGACTGCTGGGAAGGGAAAGAGCTAAAACTCAGAGGATGCTGTCTACATAAAAATACAGTACTAAGCTGATGAAACTAGTGGAGGCTGTGAAAATGCATCTTAACCTCATAAATATGAAACAATACTCTTTTGGGAGACTGAAACAACAAGGTATTGAACATTTACAACTTTCAGCAATATTAGCTAAAATTTGAGGTGCTCACACATCCTTCAAACTTAGCAAAAGAGAAAAAATATATCTTAAGATCAACTATTTGAATACAGTTAAGCTATTAAATCTCCAGCCTGCTGAGAAGAACGGAAAGAGTATATCGGAGTACATCCAAATATAGCTGAACTCAACTGCAGACTTTACTCTTGAAACAAAATTCCTGTCAGTGAGTGTGACAGCTACACACAGGAAGTATGGAGACCCCAGAGACATATTTATAGAAGTATTGGATCAACTCAGAAACAGTTAAAAAAAATGGGATAATGTATGTCTGAAATTCCGATGTAGCAGTAAATCCTACCTTACTGACTGAGTAACTTGGAAGTTCGAAGAGTTTGTAAAACTACTTAAAAAATTGAGAACAAGTAGAATTTGAAAACCAGGACTGAGTCAAGAACAAACAAAGTATGAAGAATTTGTGACAACCCTGAACAAAACACAGTGCTAAACCACAAAGCACTGGTCTGCTCTAGTTCTTGTCCTGAGAAATAGAAGATGCTAGTAAAGAAGAAATATTAATTACCTTGAGGAATTTTTTGAGATCCAGTCAAGGAGGAAGAAGGAAGTTCAATAAGAGCTAGTGACAGAAAATGAAAGATAGCAGGGGGAAAAAAAGAATAAAGAGGAGATAGAATTAAAATGTAATGAAACAGGTGATTTATTTGCATGCATCTATCACCAACAAAAAATAAAGGCATGTGTAAACATACTTTTTACACTATTAAAACTTTCTTAGAATTTCTAAAGACCCATTTAAATGATTCCTTTCAGGAACAGAATTATACATCCCAGTTGCAGCTGATGGAAGTTTGCATTGGTCCAAGTTCACCAGAAATTTCCTATTTTTGCTTTATAGAATCAGGATCATGAAAGTAAAGGCAGCAGCAAAGTAAATTTAACAAATATAGAAATATCTGCTTCAACTGAAGGTCAAAGTTAACCTGTTTTGAAACTAATTCCATCATCACTCCACTGCAAAATGAGATTACCATGGATTTGGTCTAAATCTATTTCTGAAGATTTTCTTGAGTCTTCTGCCTTGTTTACATCTGATTCATACTCTGAATACAGTGGTACTGGTTCTCAGCTTTTCCGTTGTTTGTTTTTGCTGAGGACTGCACATGAAGAGAGGGTGAAGTGCCACGCTAACTTCCCTTACCTATGTTATATAATCTATGTATGTCCTTTACATCCATAATGTCCCTAATTAACCTTTTAAAACATAACACTAAGGCTATGCCAGGAACAAGAAACAAGCTGCATTTTAGTATAGAAATAAACTTTCTTGAAAGAAAGAAGAATAAATAAACAACATAGAAGAAAAACATTTGCTGAACATTTTCTCTAAGAGCTTAGAAGAAAAAGAAATCAGACTAACAAAACTAACATAAAACCCCAACATACATTGTTCAAGTATTCAGGAGCTTTGAACTTAGTGCAGTACTAATTGTATTTCTAAGCAGGGCAAAACCAGAAACTCTTCACAAAATTTGAAGTACCTACCTATCAGCAGCATAACATGCATTTGGGAAGTCAATTTCACTGTACTGCTCGGTTGCTGAACGAGGACTCTGAACTCATCTAGCTTACTATTATTTGCAAAATTCACTGCACACACACAAGTAAGTTTCAGCTATTACAGGCAGAGTATTATAGCCAGCTCTCCTGTATTAACTGTTCACACCAAGTGATTTCAAGTTACAGTGCAAAGTCACCTTAGCAAAGATTTACACTAATTACATACAAGGTTACTCAGGTAATCTAAAAATCAAAAGCAAATATAGTTACTCTGATAAATCACAGAACAACTTTGAAACTTAGCTCTAGATAACTTTGTTATTTTCTTACAGTACAGGACCAAAATTTTACTTCTGGCTCGTGAACACACACAGGTGCAAGCTCTTTTCACTCACCTTGCCCAGTGAAAGCTGCAAGGAACTCTTCATTTCGGTTAATATTCTTGTATTGTGCCATGTCCCTTTATTCACACATATGAAATAACTTAGGGCTTCTTAGGCTACCAATGTTGAAGCAGAGAATATTCTTCCACCTCACTGAAAACACTGCCAGTGGGAACTCAACTGGTCACCGGACAAACCTTTTAACAGGCGGCAGCAGCCATAAAAAGAGGAGGAGCTCAAGTGAAATAACTGTGGTGCTGGCTAGTTCTGGTTTTTTTTCCCTTGGATGTCAGCTACAAATCCACTGAAACCATGAGTTTAGCTCTCTCTTTAGGAAAGCGTTATAAAAAGTGAAAGGGAGATATACACATTAAAAAATGAAGGTATGCTTCAAGCGCATGACTCACATTTATTCCCATTCTAGCCAACAGAAAGATACAAATGTCACCTAACAAGCTATTCATCACTGATTATAATCAGATCTTGATTTACATCTATATTTGTCTGGGATCTTCCCAGTATGTCCCTGTAACTTACTAGGCTCAAAAAGCTAATGTGATGACTTCTGCATTCAATCTATTTGGACAATTTGTAGGAGAAGCATGAACTGTACTCAACTTGAGTTTATATGACTCAGCATTCACTACAGTGTTCTTAAATGATAGACTTAGTTTTGTACATTATGCCTAACCATTACGTTTTAACTTAATGTCAGCTCATTTTTGAGAATGTCAAGAAAACACCCATAGCAACTGTTCAAAAATCTCTCACAAGCCATTTACTTTTTTCACAGGACATCTTCTATACTTAAAAAGAACTCATTCGGTGAAAGAGGAAGACACCGTTTTATGCAGGACCTTGACAGGCAAATAATACATGACTGTCTTCACTGAAGCATTGTTGAAAACACCCCTCCCTCTTGCAGCAGTTTGGAAATGCAGGCTCACACAGGCCGAAGCCCTTCTCTCAGAGCTCTGTACTTCATCATACTGGAACTGCAGGTGTTGACCAGAGAGCTTCAGCAGAGCTGCATTTGATGCAAAGCTCCTCCCAGCACTGACAGACTCTGATCCCATCTCTTCATAATTAAACTTGGAGGCAAGTACACACCCCAGTGACTACACAATTGTTTCCAGTGAACTACAAATATCACTTATGCTTGCAATATTATTATCAGAAACAGACCAAGCAATAAACATTAAGCGGCTTTCCAAATACTTCCCACAATCAAAAGGAGTTCCAAGCCTATAAGTTCAATTCATAAGAAGACTGTTTTAAATTGTCCAGTACTTCATTATATATATTACTTATATAATATATATAGTATACAATATGTGTTGCATTATTGAAGGTAACACTTTATTTTTACGTACTCATTTGCTATACACCCTAGCTGGAGACTCAAAGTGCAAAAACCAACAAAAAACCCTTTCAGAGGTGGCATGTACAAGGAAGAGGTAATCATTACAGATTGTATATAAATACCAAGATTCTATATAAATACCAAGTTCACTCTCCCAAGAGGTTTATTTCAATAGTTACTATATATGGAGAAAAAAGGAATTTCCCATTTTTCTAAAGTGATTACAATGCATTTTTCTATTTTCACGTGAAAACTCTTGAAACTACAGGCAAATAAATGTTAAGTTCTTTTGGCAGCCTTCTATACATGATTTTTAACATACTAAAATATCCATCATCCTCCTTTATGATCTGTTAGGTTTAAGGATAAGTTATTTAGTATTTTCAAAATGGGAAGGCAATGATCAATACTGATCTCGTACCCACCTATCTGGCATTCACACCATTTCTGTCTCAAGAAGAAACCATTAACAGCATTTCAAATATAACATCGACACAAAACATTAGGACAAACATCATCAAAAGGACCACAGTGTTGTTAACATTCCTGAAAACAGAGCTGCTGCACACTTGATATCTCTTGTATTGCCTCTAATCTAGTGTAATTCTAGCTTCCTGCCTATCAATATCACATTTCCATCCTTATTTCTAGTACTTCACTTGAATTCAGCTTTTTCTCCCACCTGTCCAAAGTTTTCCAGATTTGAACATTTTATAATATTAATAATACCGATTTTACATTTACAGTTTGGCCTTCAATAAATAAATAAATGAATAAACCTAGGCCCAGATATACTCACTCATGTAACGGAAGGGCTCCCCATTCTGACCTGGAGAACTGATTTCAGGAAGATGGCCATGGCACGCAGGTGACTGAATCCAGTCTTGATTTTCATACAGACACAGAGAGTCCACTCGTAACTTGTAATCTGGCAACTGCTCTTCTAGCATGCCCACCAACTCCACCTCAGGAAGGTCCTCACTGGAGCAGGCATCTGAAAGTGAGCAAATGCCAGTAATATTATATTACTATTAAATATGATGTATATTCAATATTGCTCCAGTAGTATACATTCTATCTACTATAGAATATACTTCAGTATACATATATATATATATATACTTCAGTAGATTTAAGAGGAATTATTCTGTACTGGACAAATTATCAGAATACTTATTGAATCAATACTTCATTGACATTGTAATATTTATACGTTCCTCATCCTGAACTGACTCCACAGCTTCTTAGAAAGCTGATCTAGCCATGATTCCCTTTGAATTCTTCAATATGTAATGAGTTTCAATTTCTATCTTTTAAAACTGTTCATTGAACTAAAATGCAGACCTATATTCTACCAGCTATTGATTTTGTAAGGTTTCATTGGCTTTAGCATACACTTCCCTTTTCTGAAGGAAACTCACATTTTTCCTGTTCTTCTGTTTATCTTTTTGTCTAGTAATGAACATAAATGTAAATAATCTTAAAGTAACTAAAAAAAAATCAACTGAATACTGCCTTGAAATCAGAGAACAAATATAATTATCATCCATACAGAAACACACTCTGCGAAACATAATACTCAAAATCCTGGAAAAGAAATTTAGCTCTTTCTGTGGTGTTGTGTCTCCCCCTCCTTAATCTCTTCATAATTACTGAAGAAAAAAAAAAAAAAAAAGAAACATTTCTTCTAAGTTGCTAAAACACTGCACATGGTATATGACGATTATCTTCCCAACACTTTCACTAAAGAAAAAATACCAACATTGATTATCAACAGTAAGGATTTTAAAAACAATATTTTACACTGGAAGTTGAATTTACAAATTAGTTAAGAAGACTCATCATTTTTGTTCATTCGCAATTTGCATTTCAAATAAACAACACAAAGAACGTGAAAATTAAGGCTGTATTCAGGTTGGTGTTCTGGAACATCTTAGATACATTCAGGAGTTGTAACAGTTGATTTTTCAGCTTACCAGAGACGCTCTCCAAGCCCTTGTGATCAAAATTCATGAGTCCTTTCTTCACAGTTCACTTATTTGGAAACAGCATTCTGTAGTCACATTGTGCACTGTCCTTTTATTGCTTTGGTAGAAAGATGGCTTTGGTTTAGAGACAGAGCGAGTGAGTGCCATCAAGCCACTGAGACATTAACAAATCTGGCAGCAACTCACTTCTGTACAGTGGTCCATACTGCAGATCTATTGCCATCTTAGGACATGATTAGTTCACCTGGGCTACTACTGAGCAGTACAAATATCTACAGGATATTTCGTGTAAGCTTCATGACCTTCTCAGCTCAGCCATCATCTAGAAATAAAACAAAGAGAATGCCAATGTTTAACAGATTTCTCCTTTTCAAACCAGACAGGTAAATTAATGTGACTGTCCCTTTCAGTCTGAATTTCCTCCCTGTTTTATCATTTGAGGGGGAAGGAGGAAGTAAACAAACACTTTAACCTTGAGTTTTACACACTACATGTAAAATGAGGAATTAAAAATGCCTTTGCCCTGCAGACATAACATCTCACCTTCAGCATCAACTTTGTCAATTATCCATTTCTCTATTCCATTCCTCCTCTTTTATATAATATTTACGACAGGTTGAATCACTGAAATGAGATATTCCCTTTTAATCTAAAGGACAGCAGCTTCAACTAAACAGAAATTTTCTTCAGGCTACTACGTTTATTTAAAGTGTGAATTATAAAGGCAGGATTTCAAAACCATCATTCTTAGCATTTTGATTCTTAAAAAAAAGTTTTATAGGATTGCTTGCTTTAATCTCTTCCCCTTAAGACGTTTGTTAACTATAAAACTAGATCTATCAGAAATTTACTTTGTGGATTATGGCAAAATTTGTGTTTTCTCTTAAGCAGGGACTCATTTAAACTAGAAACTACCACAACTAATCAAAATAATCCATCAGAACAGTTGAATAAAGTAAAAATTCTGCTGTTCCCTTGCCAAGACTGATTCGTATTTCATGTAAAATACAAGAGCAGTCTTAGATGACAGCAAAATATAAAATGAAGGAGAACAAAAGTTACCTTTGCTCCTTCTACATTCAGTATACACAAAATTCTCTTGAAATCTTACATTAATTTCAAATTGGCTCTTAACAGTTTCCCAAAGATCTCCCATAACCAAGCACAATAATCATTGGTTTGTGTCACTGTCTGTAGCAACCTCTCATTGACAAGACCAAAATGGACAGAGCAGGAGCTTTTTAAAAAAAGCCTTGAGTCTGCCAGTTCATCTGCTTGTAGACTTTGGCAGAAGACCAAAAAACAACTTTATTCCATTAAGGTCAGCTCATACTTGTGAGCAATATTGTCTGGTCTGTCATTTGTTTATAGATATACTTTATTATCCATATTAGACACTTATTAAAACCAGGAAGACTGCGATTTTGGAAACCTCTGCTAACTGAATGTATAGCTGCTTCTAACATGAGTTTGTGTTCTTTTTCAAGAGGCTGTTTTTTAAATGGAGTGCTGAAAAGCATTAACTACACACCCTCCTCCCAAATACAGCAGAAGACAATATTAAAGATGACTGTTGTAGATTCATACAGCCAAGATGATTTCATCTTGTAATAAAAAAAGAGTCGATGTAGAGTGAGACAAAATTCAGCAGCATAGGACAGTTTCTTCACAACTCTGATTGAATTGTCTTCCTTTGAGTTTTAATAATGTAAAAATGAATGCCACTTCCTCTGAAGATTGGATTTAATCCCTCTTCTAAATAGTGCAAAGTAGAAACACTATTTGTTGTGGGTCAATTTCAGTTCAGTTAAAGAGGGAAAAAAAAAGAAAAAAATCATTTGGCTCAAAGTTTTCTAGAGCACCAGCAAACATCAAGCTACCAAACCGAAAGGGCAACCTCATTTGAGATGTTTCCTAGATAAGCAAACTATAAAAGTTAATGCTCACATTTCCAATGCTTCTCACCACTTTCATTTACTGTGCCATGGGGCAACTTCTCTGGAAATTCAACCAGCTACTGCACAGTGCAGAACACCCTGAAAGTAACTCAGTGACCCTTTCACTCTGAAGATATAAAGGTATTTTCTAAGCACAGATAATTTCTGCGTTATAACCGTAATTAAATACATCTAGGTAAAACCCATAAAATTTACAACATGGTTTTAAGATACATGACCGTGCTATAAAAAGACGGTCCAGAAATTAAAACTGTTAAATCATGCAGAAAGGCACGTCCAAAACAGAAGCCAGAAAACCGTCCACCGTAATGTATCATAGTCCATAGGTTAAAAAACCTAAAAGAATAGGAACCGCATATTCCACTAACACTGATATTTCAACACATGATTTGATCTTAGTCAGAGACAAAAATTAGTTCTCCTGACCACATGACAGGAGTTTTTATTAATTTTCCATTCAGTGACTTAGATCTCAGCCAAGATTAACTTGCAAAAGCAATACTGAGTAAAGCCTTAGAAAAGTTCAAATAGCTATAAAAATTGTCTTCTCTTTATAACTACTACTTTGAACAATTCAAGATAGACACAAGAAGGCAGTTGTGCCACCATATTTCAGAACATTCTCCGACTGGAGAACTGTAATTCAGTTTTCAATCATCAGAAAAGAGACTTGAGTTGCTTTTATGACTTGAAACCACGCAGACCCATGTGTTTATTTCTTTGTGCATAAAAACTTAAACATATATCCAAAATATTGGCATCTATTTTGACAATATCCAAACCTGAACATAAATATCCTGTTATTCCTGCTGTGTTCCACTTGTTTAGAGCAGATGACTCCTCACAAGCACTTAGAAAGGCTAAACTCGGTCTGCTCCTCTGTCCAACTGCAGAATGTGAGATATCAAGCCACAACTAACACAAACAAACTTTCAACAACAAAGAAGACTCCAATTTGACTGAGAGAGCAGGCAACAGCTATTTTCCAAAGAGAATCCAACCAAACAACTCAATTATTCTGGGATGGCGAATTTTACTGTTATGTAAATATTCAATGAAAATAAAATATCACCCACTCATTAACACTACTAAAATTGGAATGGTGTCAAGCCAGCTAATAACAATAACCATTTAGCATTTCAAGGTTAATGAAACAGTTCTATTCTTATAGCAAACATGACCACACATTTCCTGGGACTAATGCTCAGCAGCAGAGGCCAAATCTTTCAACACTAAATAGCCTGAGACGAAGACCAAAGGACTATATACTGAAAAACAAATCGATGGGAACATAAACTTCATCTTTCTGTGTGCCTAACGTCTGTCATTTTTCAGGTAAAAAAGAATCATTTAAAAGAGTACGCCAACACAAGTGTAATAATCATAACCAAATCTGCAACAGACCTTCAACCAAAAATAGTATGGTATAAGAAAGTAACTGTAAGAAACAAAACAAAACCACAACCCCCATCTCCTGGGTTTCTTTTAATTTGTGATGGGGATAAAGGCTCAAGAGTGGAAGCCAGAAAACACCTCAGAAGACAACGAATATCAAGGGGGTCTTGATGAAGCTGACCACAACGGCCCCCTCATTCTTTTTATCCAGAGTTGTGAAAAGCCAGATTCACTTGTTCTCCTTGTTAGTCATTTGCAATAACGTGTATTCTCCATAAGTGGCAAAACTACCTGTTAAGTACACGCTTATATGCTTTATGTTTATCTATATGCATAAACTTTTGAATACAACAGTTTGATAGTAAGATTTTTTTTAAAGTACAACATACTTGGAGGTTGTCTGTATCACCCTTAGTACACAGTGTAAAAACAGGATACGCCTAACCGAATTCTAACTTCATCTGAAATACCCATATCAAGTTCTATGAAATCCTAATTCTTTTTCATAAATGCACAATCATAGTATGACTATGTGTATTCATTATTTCAGGTAGACTTCTTTCTTCCAAAAGAAGAAAGCCTGCAAGAAATAATGTACAAAATGTCTTATATGCTCTTCAGGCAAATGCCATGCTAATATTTCATTGTAAAAGTTGTTACAGGCTTCTTTTTTAAAATTGAAGCTTAGTCTCTATAAAGTATATTTGAAATGAACTTAAATATTGTTAACTGAAATCACTAATGCTTTTAAGCTAATATAGAGCTGAATGCTGCCAAGGAAGTGGTTTAAGTTTTTAAATACATATCCCCAGGCAGTGCTCAGCATTTTAACAGTTACAGTTCTGTATTAATTAGAATAAACCAGACTGATCTAACTGACTCAGTCAGCAGAGCGTCACTAGCAATCTAACTAGATAAAAGGATGGGTCATATCTTTTGTAACCATCTCTGTGAAAATGCTATTTTTGCATCTTCTTGGAAAACTAATGAATGAATCACATTTATCCTATCCCTCTATCGCACAATGTTAATCCCAGCAAGCTCTCTATTAGAGAGAAATAGAGAAACCACTATCAGAAATGCCTGTAATTTTCCAAGACTCTAAGTCAAATTTTCAGATATTCCTAAGAGATAATAGATAACACCATCACTACAGAGTTGACAAATTTCAGGTACTGGAAACTAGGGGTTTTTTCAATTTAGCTTCAGTATTGGAAGTGTAATTATAAGGAATTCTACCTATTTTTGCTCAGAAATACATCTTTTGAAAGATAAGCATCTGAAAGCAAACCTAAAATTCACTGTCACCTTGTAATATTGTGGCAAAAGTAAATTAGTTATCTGCATCATTCTCACAACCACTCAACAATAACCCTGAAACATAACCAAAAAAAAAAGTCTACAGGTGAACGTTGCATTATGAAAATACAACACGTGGATGCAGCTCCATACAGCACTTTTTCACCAGAACAAAAGACATTCGCTGTCAGATACTCTCGCTACAGTTTAACCAGCCGATCAGACGTAACAACGTGGATTAACACGCTGACAGACCCCCAGATCTCCTTGCCCTCGAATCCATGGGTGAGCAGGAGCACAGCTAAGGCGTCCCCAAGCCATCCCTTCCCAGGGCAAAGACACGAACCTCCTGGGGCGCCCGGCGGGCGCTGCTGCCGCGGCGGGGACGCTGAAGGTCACAGCGGCCGCCGCAGCCCAGGGCCGGCAGCCCACCGCACCCCGACTCCCGTCAGCTGCAACACGAGGCGGGCGCAGAGACCCGTAATGCGCCTCCCCTCCGCCCGGCCCGGGACACCACCGCCCGCTCAGCCCCTGCCCGCTCAGCCCGCGCTCAGCCCCCGTTCCCTCGGCAGCCGCCGCCCGCTCAGCCCGCGCTCAGCCCGCGTTCCTCGGCAGCCGCCGCCCGCTCAGCCCCCGCTTCCCGGTAGCTGCCGCCTGGCCCCGGAGCGGCCCGAGCCAGGCACAGCGACTGCCCCGGAGAGCCTGGGTGCTGCGCGGCTCAGCGGGGCGCGGCCCCGAAGCGGTTAAGGCGAGAGGGCAGAGAGCTCGCTAAACCGCCGCGAGGCGACAGAGCCGCCCCGAACGCGCGCCGAGCCCCGCTCACCCGCCCCGCGCCGCCTCCCGCCGCCGTTCGAGGCCGACGGCCCCGCGTCTAAGCAGGCGGCGGCTGAGGAAGCACCCGCCGTTTCCGCCTGGCTCCCGCCCAGGACTACAGCCCCCGGCCGGCCGCGCGGCGCGGCGGAGCTGCCGCGAACCACAAGCCCCACAATGCCCCGGGCATCCCGGTGCGCGCGGCCTCACCGCCCCGGCGGCTCCGCGGGGCTGGCAGCCAGGCGGGGTTCCGGGCGGGCGGGGCGGCCGGTCGCGCCGGCCCCTGGCCCTGACCTCGGGCAGCGGGTGGGAGCTTCCCTGTGGGGCTTCCCGGCGGCGCCGGGCCGGCCGCGCCCTTACCGCCGCTGCGGAGGAAGCTGGGCGGGCCGGGAGGGGGAACGGCGCGGGGGCCGCCGTGCTGGCAGGGGCGCAGCCGTGTCCCGGCCGGCGGGAGGCGCCGTTAAACCGTGAGCTCCGACTCTAACGGGGCTGGTGAGGAACTCTCCCCTGAGAGCCGGCGGGGCGGTGTTTTCTCAAGTTCCGTTCCGTTTCGTTTGTCACGGGCGGATCGGTTCGCTCGGGATACGCGAACGCGAGCTAGAGCTGCAGCCCAGCGGCGGCAGCACCGGGGCCCTGGAGCCGCTGCAGTCCCCCTGCTCACGGGCACGTTCTTCAGCTTCTCTTTCTCACGCATTGTATCTAAAGCTTCGGCCGAGCCGGGATGGCTGTGTCGGTTCAGCTGTGCCCTGCTGTCCTATCCGCGCTGCAAATAAAAGCCTGCAATACAGAAAGAAAAATGGGGAACGGGTTTATGTAGGGACATGATCCAAAACCGTATTGAAAATGGAAACAGTGTTAAAGGGCAGCAGAAAAAAAAAAAAAAAAAAACAAAAATAAAATGTGGATCATGGACACTTGTGTTGGCTGCCTATCCCCCTTTAAGCAAATTCTGCAGTGATTTGACTTCGGTGTATCATAGTTATTAAGACTTTACTCTTCATCTTAGCTTTTGTGGCTTCATATTCTAAGCAACAGAATAAATTATCTTGTGTAATGGAATGAGGTTGTCTCCTTTCCAGGTAGGAGAAGGATGCTGAACCCATTACAGTGCCAGCCAGTATCTTGAAGCACCTGCATTTTTTTTCCTACTCTGCAACAGACTTCCTCAATGAAGTTGGGTAAGTTAAGCCATGGTCCTATGAAGGTGCCCAGTACCTACTAAGGATCTCCTTTTCTCTCCCGTTTTCAACTTTTGTAATGAATTACAGTATTTCTCACCTTCAAGCAGACTTTCAGAGTAAAATATATTAAGAATCAGGAGTGGCTCAGATATTTGGCAGTGGTGGGAGCCTCTTAGCTTTTCAAGAGTGTTACCTTGATTAAATAGCTAGCATGCATAATTTAATGCTAGATATAATCAAGCTTAGCTCCTCGAGCAACAAAATTATCAGTTTCTGATACAGTACTTCACCTTTTTAAAGTTAACTTTCAAGCAATAGCTAACGTGGAACTACCTCCTATAACTGACTTTGTCAGCCACCAAGTAGGATTCGTCATGGTAGAAGACTTGCTTGTGGCTAAAGTAAATTAGCTAGTCCCACTATACACTTCAGAAGCTTTGATAAGCTTATTAGACATTAGTTGTTTCTCTCTCCTCACTGCTTAAGCTTTCAAAGCATCAGACCTAAAGTAAGTCTGCTGGAGGACTTTCAGAGCGGCTGCTCTGAGCTGTGAGGGAGTTTGAATGCTAATTCTGTAGCCTAAGTAAAGTGGTTCAACTCCCTTTTTTCTTTTTACTGAACTCCCTTACAATAGTATTTCGTCTCTCACTTGTGGAATATAAAGTCCAATTGCTTCTGGCTTGCTTGTTTTGTGAATTATTTCAGATGTACACAGCTGAGCCGAGATTTGACTAGAACAGCTGTGCTCCTTTAAAACCACAGACAATGATTTCTTTTGCTCCAAACTGCTGGGGATTCATGAATCCATTCCTTTTTATTTTCTAAACCTAGGCAGTTAACTTGCAATTCAATTGTTTACTCAGAAATAAGATTACTAAACCCATGAATCAATAAGGAAAACTTGAGTTGTGACGTGTATTGTATATCTTCAATATGGAGTCTGAAATCCATAGGCTGCTTAAAGGCTTAATAGAAGTAGGCTTTCCCAGAGCTATAGTTTTGGGGGTTGTGTGTGTGTTAATTGAGAGGAACACCTCAGAGTTGTCACTAGAAAGATTTATGTTTATCAGAGACTTATGTACAAGCTTACAATGCTACTTTCATTTTTCTAGGATAAATAGGTTTATATGACTTTTCCCTTCATCTTAAAGTGGTTCCATGTCTTGTTTGGTAAGTTTGTATTTTTTGGCAGCTGTATCTCATTACCCAGTCATACCTTAGTGTGAAAATGTTCTTGTGAATTGTCTTGCTTGAGGAGATTTCCACAATGCTGAGATGTTTAAACTTTGTTGTATCAGGTTTGGGGGAAGGAGCCTATTCACTTTCTCTTCTGTGTATGCCTGCCATGTATGCACTTTACGCTGTTTCCTAACCTCTTTCTTGACTGATGTATAGTAGGAAACTTTCTGAACTCCTGCTTATAGGGGCTACTTTTTGTGTTTTCCCACTGCCACGTTTAATAAATTACAGCATCTGCTCTAACATTCACTTGTTTCTGTTTTCAAGGACTGTTCCTGTATTCTACGTACGCCAGTTGAATCAATCAGACCGGAAGAGCTATCTCAGAGCAGCATCCATGAATGCCTGGTAAGAAGAAAATAGAAACATTAACTGGCAATGTTAAATACAAAGCTGGTACATATTCAAAATAATCTCATTAAGGGGTACTACTTATAATATTGACAGCAAAAATAACCAGAGTACTTTGGGGCTTCCACTTTAGGAGACGACTATAGGTAACTAAGTGTTAATCTTGTACCATTTTAAAACCAAACCAAAACACACACGCACGCACCCACGCATGCACAAAAAAACCTCCAGCAGTTCATAAAACTGTCAATGTAATGATAAAAGCAACAGCTTGAATGTTCTGACTTGAGTGCTTGACTGTAGCATTCTAATTAATGATATTTCTGCATTAATTTTAAACATGTCAATGTTTAAAAATTACATAGTCATTTTGAGAACTGTTTTTCTCTCACTGTTAGGCTGATTATGATCTAGCCTGGATTCCGCCATCTACAGGAAGGAATGAAATGGTATTTTGCTCTTCTAATGTCTCTCAATATGAACTCCAGCTGGAAATAGGTAACATAAATGTACCTTAATGTTTCTTGTTCTTGCAGATGCATGCGCTCAATAGATAATAACTTATTGCTGCTAATTTCCTCCTAACTGCAGTAAATACGAAGTTTGGAAAATGTTTTATTGACTGACTAGAACTATTCTTGTGTCTCCTTAGTTCAGAAAAGCATACAACATTGGTCATGTTTCAGTAATTGCTTACTTTAAGATACAAGACAAATTAACGATTACCTGATTTTTGCTATTGATGTTTTTGCATGTGCATGTCAGTTTTCTAAATCTGTGGTATGTGGACAATAAATACAATAAGTACAGCGTTAAGTAATACTTGTCTTGTTGCTTGGCTACCTGAGCTGATTGTTCCAAGGACAGCTGCCCTGAATTCTACTGTGCCTGCGTATGTTTATATGAATATGCATGCTAAAAGTGTTGTTGTTTAGATCTATAATGGATACTGACAAATGTTTAAACACTTTTAGTAGTTCTAAAAATAGCAGAGCCACGCTTTAACTGATTTGCTGGATGTATTTTGCTGCAACTACTTAAGTTCTTGACATTCTCAAAGAAAAGGTCATGCTGCTATCAATTGCAATTTTAGAACAGTAAAATTATCTCTAAATATGAAGGAAATTATATGGTGGATTATTATATTTTCCAATGTTAAGGTAGCCACTTCTGGTTTCAGGAAGGAGGTTCAATGACTTAACATCAGTCTACCTTGCACGGCATACGCCTACAGGCATGCAAGTGGCTGTAAGGATCACAGACCTAGAAAATTGCTCTGAAGAGCATTTGAAAGCCTTACAGGTAAAGCAACAGCACTTCTGCACGAGTCTCCTGAACATGGTGATGAATACATATGAAGTAACCAAACAGAGGTAGCCTTTATGTTTGTACTGGGTCATTTCAGTAAAGTTTTTCCTCCAAAGGAGTAGTATATAAACATAAGGCATGTATAATTTGAGAGTTACTTTCTGAAGAAAACAGTTTACCAGTGTTTTAGAAATACTTCTGGATTTGTACAACTTTTTATTTGAAATGTGTTCTGTACTGTATATGTCAAACACCAGTTTTGGTGTATGAGCAATCTAGGTTTACTTCAGGCAAATGCAATTACAGGCAAGTTATTTCCATTTCTGTTGCAGGCTCTGCACAAAACCTGTAACTTAGTATAAATACACACAGGGAACAGTTCTTTCCACTGATTACCCTATGTAGATAATGCTCGTAGTAAGACTGTTGTCTTGTGGTTAACATGTCCGCTTTCATTTAATTCCGTAGAATGAGGTGGTTTTATCCCACTTTTTGCAGCATCCCAATGTAATGACCATTTGGACAGTGTTTACAGCTGGTAGTTGGCTTTGGGTCATCTCCCCATTCATGGCTTATGGTAAGTACAACAAGGGCTGGTACAATTTGGACCACATGGTCCATGAGTGGTTTTCTTTAAGCATCTCCTGGCTTGTAGAAAAATCACAAACTTTTCCCAAACCTTTTGTTTGTAGAAGTCTTCTGTCAGTGAAGACTGGTACTTGAATAGCATTAAATTGCCCTTAGTCCTAACACCCAACCACGTGAGGAATGATTATTGGGAGATGTATTTGACTTTACGTAACTTTAAATTTGGCCAACAGAAGACTTGTCTGGATTTAATACAGGTTTGGCATAGACTTTCAGTCAACTGAAGCATGACTTGAGTGTGATCTTTGCCTGATAGATGCATCAGTTGTATCCAAGTAACTGTTCTCAATGTACCATAGTCAATATTAGGACGAGAATGCTGCTCTTGATGAACGTATACAGTGAAGCAAGCACAAACAATTGGTTTAACAAGACTTGTTAAGCCTAGCTAAGGTTTTTTTTCACTCCCAGGTTCTGCTAGACATCTGCTGAAGACTTACTTTCCTGAAGGAATGAGTGAAGCTTTGATAGGAAACATCCTATTTGGTGCAATCAGAGGATTAAATTATGTGCATCAGAACGGCTACATTCACAGGTAGGAGAATGTCAATAGGTAAGAACTGAATTACAGCATCCAGTTAAAGAATTTTGTTGAACTTCAGCACTCATTTTCAGCTTAAATGTTGTCTCCTTCCTTTTTCTCTGTGTAACGTCTTATATCAGACAGTGCAGAAACTACTTTTTTAATAATACAACAGAACCGTGTTTGTATAAGCTTAACAAGAATGGTGCTTGTACATTACTTAAAGCCCATTGTTACAGGATTATACATCTGTCTGGCTTTGTTTCTTTCAAGTAGGAGAATCAGAGTTGTAGAAAGGGCTTCCAAACTTTACACCGTATGCGGGGATCAAGGGCCCTTCTCCAGTTTCTGTTTCTGGCAGTTTTTTCTTGCTGATCATCTCCCCTTTCTTTTGGGGCTGTACTAAGTAAAGACAACTCATAGTGAGTGGAGAGTTTCTGTGAAAATAATCTGCTAAACAGAACATCTTACTAAAAGTTAATGAAATATGAAAGCCTTTCTACTCTAGTAGTGCACCGAGCAATTCTTATAACTAAAATTTACCACTTTATGTTACAGGAATATTAAAGCTAGCCACATTCTGATTTCAGGGGATGGGCTGGTTTCTCTCTCTGGCTTAAACAACCTCTACAGTTTAGTTAACAGTGGACAAAAGTCAAAGGTGGTATATGATTTCCCTCAGTTTAGTACATCTGTGCTTCCTTGGCTGAGTCCTGAACTACTGAGACAGGTTAGTATAAATTACACTTCATTTCTACTTTTCAAAGTTACTGGAAGTACTCAACTCCTAACTTAAGTCTGCTTGTAGAAGTGGAATGGAAGCTGTTGAACTCTAACTTTTAAAGACATAGTTGTGCTGAATTTGTAATTCTCCAAATAGAGCCAGTTTTAAAGCTGTTGGTAAGGTGATGCTGTACTAAGTGTCTCTACCTGACCTTCCTGGAAACTACTGCAGATCCTTAAACTTGTCTTCAGTACAACCATCAGATTCCTGAACAAAGCCTAAGGTTTCACAATTTAAATGCCTCAGTCCTGTGTAGATTACAATAGGGTGTTAGAATCTTGTCCTGAAACAGACACTCCAGTTTTTGTTTGGCCTTGCAAAATGGCATTAGTGTTCAGTTGAGATTTGTTTCTTTCACAGGATTTGTCTGGGTATAACATGAAGTCTGACATTTACAGTGTGGGAATTACAGCATGTGAATTAGCCAATGGACGTGTTCCTTTTCAAGATATGCCTCGCACTCAGGTATGATGCTAAACCCTGTGTCTACTTCAAAACACTTAGAGCTTTTTTTGTTTTACTCAAAGAAACCAGTGCTATTACTACTTAAACAGTGGCTGCTTTTTGTTGTTTCAAATCTGCATGCTTCTTTCCAGATAAAGTAATCCTTCTGTTCCTGGAGTTTCACAGCTTAGCCTGAATAGGTCTGGATAGCTGTTGGACTCTTACACTGCTTTTCCTTTCTGTTAGATGCTGCTGCGAAAGCTGAAAGGTCCCACATACTGTCCTTGGGATATAAATACCTTCCCCCATGGGGAATCCAGGATGAAGAATTCCCGATCAGGTGTCGATTCTGGAATTGGTGAAAGCATGACACGCACAATGACCAGTGAAAGACTACAAATTCCCTTTTCCAAAACGTTTTCACCTGCTTTCCACAACTTGGTAGAACTTTGCTTGCAACAAGACCCTGAGAAAAGGTAAGCTTCTGGTGAAAATTAATTTTCTGGCACTTCAGCCTAAGATAAAGTATAGCCCACAATTTAGGATACAGTAATTAGTTGAGTACTGTTAAAGTCGAAATTTCAGACCGAAAGTACTCTGTAAAACATCACAATTACCTTTGGTTTTGTAATTTAAGAATTACTTTGTTTGATAAGCCATGCTTTTAAAGTTGTTTGAGCCCCTGAGCCTGAATTTCTTGTAATATGAATGTGCTTTTTAACAAGAAAAATTAATTTTTAAACATGTATATTGTTCAAAAAAACCCCAGGAATCTGAAGTATATGTTTCCAGTACTATGTCTCTTCTGAATGAGGCATCAAATTCCTTGTTAAACAGAAAAGTTAAAAAGCCTTTAAATATAAACAGATTTCTTTAGCCCATTTTCCAAAACCAGTATTTTCCTTACAAGAACATAATTATATTGTTAATTTTATGATCCAGGCCATCAGCAAGCAGTTTGCTTTCGCATACGTTCTTCAAAGAGGTGAGTTGAATACATTTTGTTAAATGACACAGCTGTAACCTAAATAAACCACAAAATATTAGAGTTGGATTACAAAATAATCAAGTTAACTGGATCAAAAAGCCATTATAATGGTGTATCTTCATCAGACTTTTTTAACAAAATGGTATTGATGGAGTATAGGAAGTGCAAGAGTAATCCATTTCCCCTTTGATAACGTTAGTTTAACTTAAGTCAGCCTAACTAATAAGAATAATGGTTAATATACTTAACGTAAAGCAGAAGAACTGCATGGCTAATGTAATTGGTCTTGAAAGACTAATTCAACTTACTCTATAGTGAAGAAAGCTAAACATCCTGTTATTTTCAATAATGTAACAGGCAAGAACGTGGCTCTGATTTCACATGCTTTTACTGAACTTTTATGTGCAGCCCTGTTTTGTTCAACTTTTTCATCTTCCTAGATAAAAGAACAAACACAGAATTCGCTACTGTCTCTGCTACCACCTCCTATTCAAAATAACAGATCGGAGTTCTTGGCAGTGCCCTCAACAGCAGCTGGGACTAAACCTGGACATATTACTGCAAATCAAGATGATAGAGACTGGGAATTCTAAATAAATACCAAACAGTCATACCTCTCCTATGCTTCTAAGAAGGAAAATGTGATTTGTACTTGCTGCTTTAGTTTGTATGGTTAAAATACAATTAGAAAACGTATACTTGAAAATGCCATCAAAGTGGCCATATTTCATTAACTACTTCCTGTGTTGGCATCATGAAGTGCAGTGTGCCTCACTTTGTGACCATAAGGAAAACTGTATATAGAGAACAGCTGAATTCTTATCTCCCTCTTTAAAATTATTTCTTAACAAGACAGTTCCTGCTGTCATCTTACTCTATACTGTATTTTCAGCTCATATTGCTGCAGTCCCATGTGCCTTTTTGAATTCAGGCTTGGGTTTTGTCTGTGACCTTACTTAAACAATCTGTTTGTCTTTTAAATACCACCCACATTATTGTAGTAAGGTGGGATCCTCCACTTCCAAGTCAGAATTTAAAACCGTACAAATAAGTTGCTTGTGCAAATAAATGTTTCTCTTTTCACACGTCAACCTCATTTTTCTCACTTGATGTGCTGCCATACTTGCCATGAGTTAGCTATGCATTGTTTTTCATGCAGTTTTATACTGCATGTTTGCCAAAGAAGTTAAACTACATGAAAATGTGACTCATGCTCTTGCATTTGTCTGCATTCTTATTACAGATTTGTGGGTTTGTATCTCCATTTATTGTTGTGTAATTTTAGCAATTAATTTGAGGACCTCTTACTATGCAAAGGAAGTCTCAAGTTATAACAGGTATGGGTTAATTTTGAAGAATCATCTGAAATAATCTAAAATTACTGTACATATTTTTATTTATACTGTATTCCTGTTCACCACCAGAACTTACCTAATATGGTTTTCTTAAAAGAACAAGCAACATGCATTAAGCTTTACTGGCAAATATGCTGCTTCTGCAAGGCAGATTTAAATTCCCATGGATAGATTCAGCCATAACAGGAATATAATAAAACCCCTAGGATCCTACAATAGATAAATTCACAAAGTCAGATGAAAAACTGCCTTTCTTCTTCTTGCATTGCAGTTAAATTCTCATATGTCATACTGTACCAGGCAACTCAAGCCGACCAAAAGCTGCTGGTTTTAAAAACTGCATATTCTCATCATGTTTTAGCAAAAGTTGTATCCCCAAACCACTAGAACTTTACTGATGCAATTCTGACTGTAGTAAGAGTGGATAAGTAGCTACCAAATGGATTTATTTTAAATTTTCAAGATAAACATTCCACATTATGCCTTCAAGTCTTCCATGGCTGAGCCAATCTGCAACCAAACTGGAGAATACCCTTGAAGACCAAATGACCAAAACAGAAGGCTGAGACAGACACAATGTTCTAAATGACCACATTAAAGCAGTAACAAAAAAGTTTATTCTACTCATTATGCTGTGAAGTGACCTCTATATTTCAAAGTCTATGTGAAATGTAAAAGCCTTTCAATATACTTAACCCTGTCTCCATTTATTTCTGTAATTCTTGTACTTTTATATTCACTGTGTAAGAACCTACTGTGAAATAAAGTTTTTTGATGTAACAGACCAGTAATGGTTTAAGAATTTTGAAAAGAAAGCACTGAAACATTGAAGTGGTCTACGAGTAACCAGCTAGCAGAATAACATTTGGTATTTTAACATAACTAAACCTATCCAGAAACTTGAGACTGGAAGAGGGAAATACTACTAGGATTAAGCAGGATTCTGTGGAAATCATCATTCCTAAATGAAATCAACTGATTCTACTCCATAAATTAGTTTTAAAAATGTGTTACTTACTCTAAAGTCCCATGAAGTTCCTGAAAAATGCCCATTAAAAAAAAGCAATAATTGAATGGGGTTTTACTTTTAAGTTATAATTACAAAATATACCATTACTACTGGATTTATCCACAAATCTAGATTTGTGGAATCTTCACAACTTTATTTTGTGTCACCTTTTCTTTTTCATCATGCTTGGCTTGTAAAAAAGACACATTTTGGGCGATCTGCTGGAAAGGAGAGCCATGACCTACACCAGTATTCTGCTTGATAAACAGCATCACAAGCATTTAAAATCAAAGAAGAATTTACCATTTCAGGTATTTCTCTTTTATCAATCATATGACTTTTGTTTTAACAATTTCAAAATCTTCTATTGACTTTGCTATTTTATTTTTTTTCCCCCCCTTTTGTTTTTTTTTCTCAAAAGAGGTTTCTGGTTAATTCATTTGAGGGTTTTTTTTTTCAGGGTTACTTCTTGTGGGGTTTGGGTTGAGGTTTGTTTGTTTGTTGGGGGGGGGGGCTTTGTTTGTTTGTTTTCCCAAAAGTCCATTAAACTATTTGGTTTACACTGTGTATATTAATTACTACATGTATCAGTGGGTATAGAAATTTATCCTCAAGAAGATATTGTTTGGGTTTGTTTTTTTTTTATTGCCTCTGTAGCATTATCTCTCTGAGATATAATGCCCAGGGAAAAAAAACAGACCTTCCCTGACAGGAGAGAAAGCAAAGCCATTATTTGCAACACTACCACAAATAAAGAAAAAGTGTTTTCCCACAGTCATGTGTTCAGGGCTTGTATATTACATATAATAAACATTTAGAAACAGGACAAAGTAGTACACTAATTTCTAAATAGTTTAGAGCAGTTGTTTAATTGGTTAATATATTTAAAACCAAGTCATTGGCACTAACATCTTAGTATTTTTTTCATTAACACAAGAATACTGCATTAAAAACAATGGTATGAAAATGCACAAAGGCATTTCAGTTAAGGCTTCTACAGATATCACATGTTCTGTAATTAAACATCTATTTTGTAAATTCGTTCTAAAACTTGACAAGTAGCTAAACAGAAAATCTCAGTTAAACATATTCCATTGTGAGGCTTAATGGAAGAAAAAGTACTTGGTAAAATATATAATAAGCCATTAAATTGTTTATTAAATGTGATTTTAAATGGCAAACCTCAAACCCTATTAATTCAAGTATGCAAATACTTAGATCATCCCAAAAAAATGAACTGGAAAGGCAAGCCTGGTTTGAAATATTGATCCCATTAAGTTCATTAAGTTAATCCCTGCTCAGCCAATTGAACAAACTACTGTATTTCACAACGACGACTCTGGCTCTTGGCTAGCATCACTTTGTGCAAGGGATACTTGGAACGCCAGTTCCTAGTAATATCAATAATCAAGCAATGACATTATTCATTTTTTTCCTGTACCGATTTGCTACCTCAGGACTGTTGTGTTTGGGCTCCACGCTTGATGGGCAAAATTATATTTCTTACCCTGCCAAGATGACAGAAATGTCAAACAGCAAAGACAAATCATTATTAATGTCATCTTCAGGAGCTCAACAATTCTATAAATCAGACACCACATCTGGAGAAAGTGTGGTGGCAACTTGGATGGGAACATAGTGCCTCATCCACCATCTCCTATAGACAAACTAATTACAAGAACCTCCAGTGTAGCAGTGAAGGAGCAGCACCATGAATGTCTCCATTTTGATGTACAATGGAGGGCCAGCTATAATTGAGTTCTATAGTTCTGCAAAAAAACATACACGGGAACCATAACGATTTACAAAAAAGGTTAACAGCTCCTTCCTACGATGAAGTGAATGCAGCTAACACCTGTGGAACGTATGCCAATTTTAGTAAAACTCCCACCCCTTCCCCTCAACAATTAAAAATGTCACGAACACTGAATTTTTGAATTACTGGAATCTGCTAGATGAGCACAACAGAACTCAAGTCCTCAACAGGGCAGCAGCCCTGGTTATTCATGTTCCCATCCTTGGTTTACTGCAAATCAGGTAACAGCACAGAAAGTGACTGGCTCTTTAAAATCCCCCTTGAAGTCTTGTCCTCACTACTCCAAAGTACAATAACTCTCCAAGGAACTCTGACAACTACAGAACTATGTTTAAGATGCACATATTAAATAAAACAAAGCAAAATCAATACATATTAAATAACAAATGCAAATAGTTTTGGAGTTCTAGGTGATACTTTTTTGAGAAATGGATTTTGAACTAGCTCTTGTCTATGTCTACTAGGGAGACGGTTCCATCCTGCATGACATCTGTATTTATTCACATCTGCAATGGTTTCATTTTGCCACTTTAATATAAAATAAAAAGAATGTTGGCCTTCATCATCAAAACCCACCAACTGCCACTACCACAACACTGTGAAAGGTGGATTGCTGTAGGGTTGCTGTTCTGCTTTAGTCAGCTTTTTTTTTTAATTTTAGGACGAAAGTTGCCATTCCATCCCAAAATAAAATAAACATTCTTTTGGGGAAAATCATTCTTCATTCAAATATATAGATGTAGGAACATTTTAAACATCTGTGACATCCAAGTTTCTTCAGAAATAACAGTGAATATATAGAAGATAAGGAGAAATCAGAACACTATTCCTGTGAATGGCTTTGTTAATAGTTAGCATTCCGACTGTAAAGAAATTACAGAACATACGTGTCATGCTGGCAACCCCAAAACACCCTGCTTGATTAAGAAGACTTATTTAGGTATTCATTAGCGAACCAACCTGTTGCAACATTAAAGCTTTTGTTTTCTGTGTCTATGTCCATTTGAAAGAACCTGTTATCATCAAGACCTTTGTCAAGAGAACTAAATGAAGACATTAAAAAATATTGTCTTCTTTTAAGGAATTTTCAAACAAAATCCCTGATAACCCAATTCCTTATTCTAGCAAATATTTATTATGACAATTAAAGCCAGATTATTTTATGCTTGCTAACTTTGTCACGTTTATGTTTGCTCTGTTTTGTTATAATCTTTCTTAGACCATTTTCTTCATAAGATTAGTTTATAAGTTAAATAGACAGTATTTAGCCAAATTAGGTGAGCCAACTGCTATCAGAATCAGTAACAAGCAGATTGTTGTACATCAGTCAAAAAAGTACTGAATACAGAATCTTTTGCATCCATCTTGTTTCTTTGGCTATACAGGTAGCAATGTTTACAAAACCACTTTGACTTCATGCACATATCTACTCTGTAAAATAAAAACCAAAATTATAAAAGTTTTCAATAACATTTGAAAATTGTAGCATACATAAAAGATCAAAATCAAATCATCAAATATAAAAATACGTTTTTCTTTAAGAAAATTATAATACATGACTATAATACAAAACATGTTGTGCCATCAGTGACAGCTGCAATATTTGCAGATGCTTGTTCCACACTACGGCTGGACTCTGGGTATGATATCTCCCTGGGGAAATTCCTCGATTTCATCATGAAATATCAGTTCTAAAAGACAAAGAAAAGATTTAATTTTTCTTTTAAAAGTTTCACCTGAATATTATGTCATTATTCCAGAAAAGCATTCTGGTGTTCCCCCAAGCTCTTCTTCCCAATCATAATATCAAAAACTTAGAAATATCAAGAGCCACCACTGTCTTGAGAAAACTATTGTTGCCCCCCCAAATTAACAGAATTAGCAATGATGTTCGCAGTATCATCCTGCATTCAACCTGGACACTGAAACAGAAATCTGAAAACCAACTGAGGGATTTGAGAGTGTGAGACTCAAGAAGGAAGATTTCTGTTTAGATACCCACTCATTTATGGATGTATCAGCTCAATACATCACAGCATTAGTTATCAATGATAGAACCTGGCATAGAATCATGAATGACATTGCTCACAGTTAGCTGTCACCACGGCAGCTCAGGCACGGGAGACAGCTTAAGGTCAGTTTGAGATTCACATGTTTTTGCTACCTCATTCTTTGTAGACTAAAGTTTCTCTACTATTTGGGATAAGTTCTAACAGAATTTGTCTCTTGAAATTTTGGAAGCAGGTTTTCTAATCTTAGTAGGCACGTGTAAATATCAAAAAAGCTCATCGAACCCCAAGTTAAATCCTTACACTGGCTTCTCTTGAACATCTATTATAAATTTTACTTTCAAAGATTGCAAAGGCTGCCATCTAGGGTTTGGGTTTTTTACCATATAGAGTTATTAGAAATAAGCAGACTAACTGCAACCAGCTGAAATAGAGAAATCTGTACATCAAAATTCCAAAGTCACCTTAAGAAGCATGTTGAATCTGTTTCAGCCTCCCAAACAAAAATCTGTGCTTTAACTCATGATGCTCTCTGGATACCTGCTGACTTTTAAGATGAAACTTAATGATTTTATGTATGGCATTGCTTCAAGTCACAGGCTGCAAGCACTTCAATAGGAAAGCTGAGTTGTGATCCCAGTTGGAACAAAAAAAGGAAGAAGGCCTAGTCTCTCGCAAAGCATCTTTTAAGAAAGGTGGATGACTTGGCTTGCTCCCTCCTCCAGCCTGGACCAATGCAAGCAGTCCTCATTTGAAATCCTGTTATGAAATCTGACTTTTCAAAGCTTGGGAATTTCCAAAACTACTGCAATGTTCTACTGAAAATAATACTGAAAACTCAAAAGGCATTCAGCATTTGCAAAAGGATCATTAAAAACATTAGGGAATTTTCTAAAATACAAACAGAAAAAATACATTTCAAATTGTCAAAATGCTGTTAAAGCAAAAATTATTTTTCCTTTCAATGAAGAAAAGGCAATGCACTCTCTCATGTTTCAAAATTCATGTTGCTTCAGTCATGAGAAACAAGGCTTTTCTTTACTTTTCAAACAAACACAAACTCCAGCATCCTAAGAAGAAATCTGGAAATTTGGAAATTTGCTAGGGGATGACTGGTTTTCCTCAGCCTCAAAATATCTCAGGACTAGTCTAGAACACCAAATGCAGAGCACAGCAGATAAAAAAGCCTGAACAAACAACATTTTGCCTGTTACTGTTTCCTACCTTCACTGTGGTCTAGCTCTGGTCGGCAAGACAAGAAGAGCCAGCTTGTCCCAACTAGAATAGACACTACCAGATTCACCACAATCCATGGCTGAACAATTTCTTCCTCTGTACCTGCCATCCTGGGAAAAGCACATTAACCAGTCAGTCACAGGTTTTCTGTGACATACAGATTAATAATCATTTCAACAGAGTTACATAAAACCAAGCTTGCTAAGCCAGATATGAAAACAGAACTACTTGTACCATCCTGACAGTCTTGCGTTGCAAAGGCCTCATAAAGACAGCAACTACCAAAGACAACAACTCAGCTAAGAAACCCCATTATCTCAGAGAGAGCATCCAGTTTTGACATTTAAACAGCAAATTCCTTTTCTTGGCCAAGAGACAGAAAATAAAGATCAAAATGCACGGTCAGATTTTATTGCAGTTAAAGACACTGCACAATGCCATCAGTCTTATTTTTTCGCTAACCCTCACCCGGCAGCACAGAAAGTGAACAGCACATCGGTAACATCTGTCTGTAAGCTGGTGCGAGGACTTGTGTATGGGTGCTGTGGGGTGGATGAGATAGGGCTTTATGATTTAAGTTTTCTTACTGTCATAACAGCAGGTTGTGGGTTTGTTACTAGTATATGAGTTTTTCAATAAACGACTCAACAAACATTTATAGAAGTCCTAAAGAAAAAATATCTAACTGCCCAAAGCAGCAAACTGTGCGTAAATGCTTTTGTCCTACTTCTCCTGATCAATATTCAAAACTTGTGATACTAGAGTTTCAGTCGATTAAGGAACTACTTCAGAAAGTAACAGTTTTGCATGGGATCTCCTAGCATGAAACAGTGCTTCATATTCAATGTCAGTTGTGTCTGCTGAGCCCGTGCATCCTGTGGCAGACGTACTGCTTCTTTGTAATACCATGACATTCATTTCTTGGACAGAGTAGCTCATCTCCTTCAAAACCAGTGCTGAATCTCTACAGAATGTCCTGCCCTTGAACACAAGAGTTACCTCAGTAGGGTCCCATTTTTCCAGCAAAAGAGATTCTTAATGTTCCTGCCAAATAACATTTTCAGTACCATTCCAACAGGCTCTTATTTGAGATATAATGGATTTGCAACCAACGTGGCCAAAACAATGCTTGAGTTCTCATTTTTCAGAGAAATTATCGAAGATTCAGGACAAGCTCAGACAAGGGCAGGTTTAGCAATGAAATCCTTCATTATCACTTTCATGTGTATGCTGTATAACCTTTTCCATCCACTAAGGTTCCTAAGTGGGCTGTTATAATTTACAGAAGGGATTTCTTAAGTTTCCTACCAGATGCTGCCATTTTCAGAAGGTGGTGTGTAGAGATTAATTCTGGCACATGTCATCTGCTGGCTTAAGGATAAAGTAAGAGCAGCAAAGTACACTGGAAGAAACGGAATTAGTAGTGTCAGATATAAACCCCAAAATGCTAAAAACTATAAACCCCAAACTACTTTTTCTTTCCTTTCAATCCCCTGCCTCCAATGACAGTCTCCTTCACTTCATTCTCTCTTCTACAACATTCCCGACCCATCAAAATCTGGTTTCTGCACTCACTAGTAGCCCCAGTAATGCTATTATTGCAAATACTTTAAAAATATGTAGCAAAGTGTTAATAGCCTTTGAATGCTATTTTCAACTACCTAGCAAGTCACATATTCTACAGTAAAAAATAACCAAGGAGGAAGAGTTCACTGAAAACAGTATGTAGGATTTCTCCATACTGTCTTTTCTGGACAACTTCCTATCCACTTGAGAATACTTACAGAAAGCGGCGGCTGCTGCTGGGTCTAGGGTAAGAAAGCCCCTCAGTGCAACTGATGCTTTTGCCAAATTAATCCTGATTACAAAAACAAGAGTCATTAACACAGCTCAATAAGATAATAATATTGTTCTTCTAACAGTGTTCTTTTACTTTTTGCAAGATAGCTTTTTCTGCTTCTTTTACAGTGCCTTAATACACAACTACATTCCACACACAGGCAATGATTTCTGGAATTGCGGGAATATGGACAGATCTGTCCCCTCTCTAATCCTTACCATTCCTGTCAGTGTCCATACCACCAACCAAGTTACACTGATATAACTGGTCACGCAGCTTATGCTCCTACAGGAGCAATTAAGTATAACTTGGGCTTCCTCCTTGCTGCCACTCAATTTCAAAATGTCATCATTTCTTCCACAGAACAGACTTCTCCCCTGGCTCTACCATGCTACCGTGGACACCACCTATTACTAAAAGAAATGTCTATGTATGTGCTCTGTTTATGGGCTTTTTTGCTCCTCTTTCTGTTCTTTCCCACTCTTAAGCTGTAATACAGAAACCCCAGCTAACACAGGAAAGCTGTTTCCACAGTCATGTTGCAAACATGACTGGAGAATGGATTCACACGAAAAGTAACCTGATGGATAGAAAACATTACTCATCTCCACCACCCCTCTCGCCCTCCAAACAAGACAAGTCAGCTCTGCCATCTGGGTCACCTCACAGTCACACAAACAGCACAGTGAAGCAAGGCTGCAGGCAATGGACAGAAATGAGTAACAAGGGTCTGAATGCACAAGTACCCCCTTTATCTGTACAGCCAGCCAAGTGTAAAATCATAATCTTCAATGTATCACATTAAATAATCAACAACAGGTCAAAACATGCCAACAGAAGAAGAAAGGAACATATTGCACATGAATTATGTACACCTTTCAAATACATCATATTTTACCTGTCAAAGGCTGTGACTGTACTGACAGACAGCAACAAATAGAACAAACTTTGAGCTGGGTACGCTAGTGTCTTATACTGCTGGAGCAGGTTAGAAACCATAGAAAGTTGATTTCCTGCCAAAAGGTAGATCACAATGATATTCCATACAGCAAACCCAGCAAGGAAGCCATGGGTGAAGAGTCCTATCGCCCTGAATAGAAAAAAGAACATTAGATAAGTTCAACACCTTGAATTAGCCAAGAGCTACAGATAGAAAAGGCCTATAAATCCATCTGTTCAACCCTGACGCCGTGACAGGATCCCAGACATTTTTTTGTGAGTGCTTTTTCTGATCTAGTTTTAAAAATTCTAAGCAAAAGGACTTCTGCTTCCTCCCTTGGCAAACTGCACCAGTACCTGAGTACTCAATAAAGAAAACAGCGATGTTTTGCCTGATTCTATCACTTTTTCACTTCATTACTGCTACCAGAATCAAATACTTTCACTTGCCACACTCTCCTATTTTGCCTGTAGCTTTGCAAGACCACTGCCCCTTACACTTACACAATACTTATAAACTTGTCCTCGAGTCAGTCCTTTCATTATCTTCCTTGCTAAGAAAACACTGAGGAGGATAAAATACACCAGAGAAAAAAATGGCTGTCATCTTCTCATTCTGTATCACAATGTGACCACATATTAAAAAAAAAAAAAATTCTGCTATTGTGTGCAAGCCTTATGCCCCAGTCCAATGTCACTCCTCCCTCTTTTTTCAACAACCAGGATTTTTCTCTGAGAATTATTTGAATTCAAGTATTATCATTCTGGTCATGTTCTAGCTGACGGGGGAGTCTCATTTTGTAACACATTTTTTCTGTAGGTCTCTAGTCTTTTTGTTATCAGCTCAATCTCTTGTTATTTGGATTTTGTTTGAATCTTTGCAGTATGAATTCCTTAGGTGTTTTTTGTAAGCTGCAGTTCACATGTGAGG
Organism: Neomorphus geoffroyi; assembly: GCA_033558235.1. NCBI lineage: Eukaryota > Metazoa > Chordata > Aves > Cuculiformes > Neomorphidae > Neomorphus > Neomorphus geoffroyi. Next base: position 35,004,632 of record JAUMJM010000027.1, read on the forward strand.
TCTACACTAGAAATAGATATTATTGTCAACAAATACCAAAAGCTGGAGGACTGAGAAGCTTTGTAACTGTTGCATCCCAAACCACCATTCATTAAGACTAGCTGAAAAAAATAAAGACACATCACAGTGATAGAGAAAAGGTGCTACTGTCAGGGAGCAAAAAAAACCAACCCTGATTTCTGCTTATTTACATTAAAATATTTATCTTTCACCTGAAACTTCGGTGCGCTGAGAGGGCAACATCTCTGGTGGTCCATGAATCCTTCACATCCATAAGTACATTGATATTTTCAGTGGTTTTAATAAATTCTGCACGGTCAACTGCCTGAAAACGCCCTGAAAAGACAAGGAAATTAGTTTTAGACAGTACTGTTACCTTTTATCATAATTTCAACATTAATATTTACTAGTGTTAAAAAGCTGTAAGCATCGTAAGTTCCCTCAGAATGTTTTTTGTCCCCACTTCCTGCCCTTTGTCAGCTTACACTCATACCAGGATGCCTCTGTCTGTATGATACAACCCAATGGCTCAGGCTATGGATTTAAGAATATGCAAAGCACTTTGGATAACACTCAAGTGCTCCCTGGTACCAAAAAAACCCATCCCACCCAAAAAATTTCCACTTGAAAGATTTTTTGCAATGCAGTAAATGATACTTTCTTCTAAGGTATGGTGGCAGTATTAGGTCAAATAAGCCTTTTTCACCCACACCATGGATTAAAACAATCCAACCAAACATGCCAGCACAATAACACTAACACTGACTATAGAAAAAATAAATGTATATTTATTTCCAAATAAGTTTTGTGCTGGAAAACTTCTTTTTCTTTAATTCTTCCCAATAGTGCAGTATTTAGATTTTAAATAAATAATACTTTATTTAGTTGCAAGAATGTCCCTAAATTACTTAAATCACAGGACATACTTACGATGTTTTTCAACAAACACTTTGCTAACAGGCTGGCTAATTCCAGTGGGAGCAGCAAACACAGGCTGCTGATCTGGGCTCTTTCTGTGCTCATCTTCAATGATGTCTTCCTCGTCCACTTCCAGCTCTTCGGAACACTGCGTTTCGGCTGGCCGAGGTTTCCTATCAGCATAGAAGAGAAAATGGGGCAGAGAAACAACAGGAATTAAAATGTAAAAGCCAAAGGCTCCTATGAACATTTAAGATGTCTAACTTGGCTGATAAGAACCAATCAGGCCGCTGATCTGTACAATATTACCTCAAGGATTAAAATTCTCATGGAGTTAGCTAACTAAAACCGTAAAGATAATCCTTGATTTTGGGGGCTTTGTCTCTATTTAAATTCCTTCTTTTGTCAAAACAATAAGATGAGAACAAATACACATCAACAGATTAAGAATTAGAAAAAATGTACAAACTAAATACAAGGCCAAGAAAGTGGAAGCTTGCAAATGTAAATGTAAATGTGAATGTAAATGTATTCAGAACTGTAATGTATCCAGGTATTCATAAAACAAAGAAGTGAAGGAAGCCAGATCTTAACCCAGGAAAGAACTGCATACATTTTATTTACTTCACATACTGAATGGTATCATGGGCTTCAAGATGTAACGTGACAAGGTCCAATGCTACTCAGCCACTTTCACTATCACAGTTATTCCAAATTATGAGCTACACTAGTTTTGCCTCACTTCGGTTTTTTTCTCTGTTTGCGGATCACTGTTTCTTCAGCTTCAGGGACATCCACGCCATTTCCATTCTGAAATAAGGCTGCAACATTTTGCTGGGTGAAAGAGGTCTCAGAATCTGAAGATTTAAAATAAACCACATGAAAATTTCACAGCTTCCATAAAAATGGAAAGACATTCACTTACATACATAAATAGTTACATAAACACAGTGGCAAACCAGCAATGCTCTTCTGAGCTTTGAATGATATCAAGGATCTATTTTATTGCTTCCAAAACTGTATGGCCACTTTTTGCACAAGGGTTTGTACCCTCTGGAATCTTAAATCAGAAACTCTAAGCTACAATTCACTCAGCGATTACTTTGAGCTGCTTTAAGTACATGATTTGAAATATTTGAAGCCAAAATACAAGTCGACCAATCATATTTCTGTGTTGCCAAGTTTTATTCAGCGCTCTTTCCAATCTACAACTATTTCACCTACCGGTAGGTATTTTCTTCTTTTTGCGCTTCCTCTGAGGAGGGACATCATGAGGTTCAGGAGTCAGGGGCTCACTGCTTTCAGACTGCCGACGAACAGCTGCTTGGACAATGCCATCTGCAAATCACATGAAAAGATCCAGCAACCTTAACTCAGAGCTGCTGAGAAACAGGCAAGGAAAACCTGCCGTTTCCTACATTGTACAGAATGTCTGTATTTACGTATCTTATATCTGAAATGAAAATGTACTGGCTAAAAAATGTAGCAGTTGGGAAAAAAAATATGACAAGGAAGAATACACAAGGTGATAACTAAAAACCCTCCTTTCACCCTGACAGTTTCATGCCTGGAAGGAAATGTAAGTATCCAAGAAGCAGCACAATTCCCGTTTGGGCATGCAACTGACTGAAAGGAATCTACCACAGGGAAGAACTATACCTTTGAGTTTTTCCTTTCTACATGCAAAGATTATAATGCAAGAGACAAGAAAAATTAGCAGTTTGTTAAAAGCTGATGCATACACATAAATGCTAAGGCAAAATATCGTAATATCAAAGGGAAATTTAAACGTTAAACAAACACCACAAGAATAAAAGAGGAGCAGAATAAAACAACACTGAACAGCACTCCAGTCTGAGAGATGAATTACTATGCTTTGGAGGAACTAGATTTCCATGAGATGTTAACAAGTATTCATCAAATATTCTAGCAGGATTGATTTGCATGATTAGAAGTAGAAGGACAAAGCTACTTCTCCATATTACATCACATCTGCCTTTTCATAGCTCTTTGGAATATTGCAGTTTTTATGATAACAACCGAATCTATCTTTGTTTTCACTTCAAGCACAGGTTTTCCCACCTTCTAGAAAGGATTTCTGTGCTAAAACGCAAAATTAACCAGCAAAGTAATGGTCAAAGCCAAGATGTACTGTCCACCACCATTCCGCTCACTGAAAACAAAGGGTAAACAATACTTGATCCTTGGGAAATCCTGCTAGCAAGAACTCTACTTGTTGCAGTTAAAGGTCTTTCAATGAGCCCTCAATTGTGCATTTTTTTAAGCGAATAAAGGAGGTTTACTCACTGAAGTATTACACAGTCAACTGGTTTACAGAAATCCACCAGATTCTATCGCTACATCATGCTTTATCAAAATAGATCAGATTTATAATCTTGTTTTAAACAGTGTTTGTTCTGCAGATGCACTTGTAAAAATAGAAAGCTCTAATGTCACTCATATTTTAGACTCTTAACTCTTTGATGGCAACGAAACAAATCACTCAGCATTAGAGACTTGTTCTACAATGACACTACTTTGGGAAAAAGATTGCAGTCATTCAATACAAAATCAATTGCAACAAATTAGCTAAGAACACTGTTCAACAATAGAGTACAAGACTGAAAACTGTCTATCTGTTGGGAGATTGGCTACAGCACAGGTCTCACCCAGGAATACAAACAGTCTCAGCAGGTACCTTACCTAACGGAGTCTTTCCTTTGGGCTTCCTTTTTTTGGGACGACTGAGTGGAATTTCATCTGCAGAACATAAAACCGAAGTGTAAGTGCACAGCATGGAGAAGCTTCCATTTCCCTTTTTTAACAGCCATTCTATGCTAGTTAAGAAAGGGATTCCTTTTTACAGCTGATGACATCCTCCACCTTCTACAGATAAGATGACAATTCACCAATTCACACAAGCAGGAGGGGTACGGAAGATGGCAGCAAAACAGGATAGGAAATCTGTCTTAAGTGCAACAGAGGCTAAATACACTCATGAGTGTTAAGTGAAAAACAAACACTGAATGCTCTGACGAATAAGCTTCTTGTTTAGAGTACAGTAACATTCCCATTACCTTGATTTGATATGGAAATCGCAAACAAATTAGCACAACAGTTCTAGAAATAGTGGCACAGGTATCCATGCAGTTTAAATAATCAGCCTGCATTTAGCGAAAGCATAAGGCCCTATCTGTAAAGAGAGGATGAAGTGACACCAAAAGGAATTATCCATGTTTATAATTGTCTTTAATTCTGGAATAACTCACCTTGATTTCCACTTTATGTTTAAGGAGAAAAGATGTTGAAGAGCAGGATCAAAGGAACAAAGATGAGAGGAAAGTTACTTTTGAATCGATTACAGTTCACAACAGTGAAATTCAGACTACTGCTTTTGTGATTAATTTCCTTATCCCTGCTCCTAGTTCTCCTTATGAGCAGTTGTGTACAACAGGGCTAAGGGTATGAAGCAATTGTCAAGACTGAACACTCCCTTAGTGACTATGCACAGTTTCTTGATTGGCTAACTGTGGATCAGATTAAAAGCTTTAATTACCTAGCTAATTAAAACTTGTCTTACTGCCTGATATGTAACAAACCAACAAAAGTTATGAAACATCTAAGCACATGCATTACTAAGACCAAACTATCATTATGTCATTAATCATGAATGTTGCATTTGTTTTTAGGTACATTGAAGGAATTCTGAAATACCATATCATAAAAATTATATAATTGCCTTTTCTTCCACAGTGCTCAGAAAAAAAGCCCAAATTTCACCTGTACTGGTATATACCTGATACCTCTATTCAAGAATATATAGTCTAATTTCAGAAATTCCTCTTCTGAAGGATCTGTGATTCAAATACACTGAAGAAGAGGAAACAGGGAGGGAAGGAAGAAGCGACTGAGAAAAGGGACATACATAAACCTAAAGTAGATGTTAACAGAAATTAAGTAGCTATTTGTCTGAAAGTTTTTAAAGGGTTTATCTCTCAGAGTATTACAACTGATGTAATGTAAAATTTCTTGATCTCTAAAAAACTTTAATATGCTTTGCATTCCTTGTAAGAGGTGCTGGGACAAAAAATCAGTAAGAAAAGCAAATATTCTTAAAGCTGTTACACTTACTCAGATGTTTATTAAACGTATTCTTCCTAATATGATTACTTTTAAGAACATTGCAGTACAGAACCATGATCAATTCCATGGAATGAACTGCTCTTACCTTGGCACTGGAGGGAGGGCACGAGGTGGGCACTGAAAGACAAGACGGGGACAGAATTCAACTTCTGTCAGTGTAAAATGACCTCTCTTCTGTGTGCCTGTTAAACTACTTCACAGAAAGCAGCTATTTCCAGATGTGGTCAGAACATGGTAAGTACGTTTTGTTTCACATGCCACTTAAACATCTGATGGAGATGTTACATAAAGTGCTCGGCACGACACAGGAATATTATGCTTTTGCAAGTTCTGATAGGCACTGCATTAGGTAGAGACCTAACAGCTGTGCATGAGGGCACAGCCTGCATTTCAACATCACTTGAATAATTTCCACTTTTCACGTAACCTACTGCTTCCTTCGGAAGGTTTATCAGTCCTTCTGTTTAAATATCAAAATATTGCAATAATTTATGTGTTCATTATATTTGCACAGCATACAGAGTGAGCTGAGTGTTTTCTATTAATGAAGTTGTAAATTCAGAGCAATATTAAGTAAAATCAATAAAAGGAAATAAGCTTATTTATGAAAAATATGACAGAACATTCATTTTCATATAATTCTGAAAATATTTACCAGCAGGACAAACACAACTAAAATCTAAACTAATATATTATAATAAATATCTCCTATTAACAATCTGAAAATGAGATCTTGCACTTCCTCTCATCTAGAAAAATACAGTTTACTTTCAGACTTTGTATTAGATAATTATAGTGAAGAAGCATATAGGAGTATTTCCCACTCTGCAAAAATTCAGTTGATATCAGAAATAAAAAAAGGCTCTAAGACTGGTAAGACCCGAGGAACAAACTTACCACTTGTTTCTTTCCCATATCATTTGAAGCTGTTCCCTGAAAGAGGCACTGTGAACCGTTCTCCACTCCCTCACGCTGCTCATGCTGAAGCTCAGCTAATTCTGAACTAAAAATAAGCTTCCAGCAGCCAGGATTAGCTGCACATGAACCTTCCTGCCCCTGGGTTAGGGCCCAGTACTACTCCTGTTTGAAACAACTGCAGTTTGTTCCATGGCAACAACGTTACTTGTACTGAAAATCCTTTAACTCCATATACTGGTACAAGCTCCAGTGAATAAGTTTAATTTAGTTCAGTTTCCCCAAAACAAATGAGACACCTTGTGTAAGGAAGGGTTTGCCAGATTAGGCCTCAGGTCTCTCACTCAGATTTTGGCCATGCTAAAGACAAAGCGAGTTCTATTTGCGTGGGTACAGAACAGCCCCGAGCAGCACCCAACAGGCTGGTCAGGATGGGTCACACCATACAGGTGCGCCATAAGGGAGGAAAAATACCGATAAGGGTCAGAGCTCTTTGTTTCCTACATTGTTGTGGCACTAATTATTAAATGCTGAGAAGAGTTGATATTTCAAAAAACTAAAATCTAAAAAACCCCCACAAAAACTAATAAAAAAAGCTTTATGCAGCAGTCCCTGCCTGTGCATTAGTACATTTGTGTTCTGTAGTACCTCTGGATTTTGTTACTTTCCATGAGCAAGCTAATTTCTGTATTGATTATTCCTTGCAACAATCACCTGCAAACAGAGCGGTGAACACTCATCTGCCCCATCTGTATTACCACAGAATCACAGAATGACCCGAGCTGGAAGGGACCCAAAAGGATCACTGAGTCCAACTTCTACCCCTACATAGGACACTCCCAACATTCACACCGTGTGTCTGAGGGCACTGTCCAAATGCTTCTTGAATGCTGGCAGACTCGGTGCCACGACTGCTTCCCTGGGGAGCTGTTCCAGTGCTCCACCACCTGCTGGGTGAAGAACCTCTTCCTAATATCCAACTAACCCTCTCCAGCACATCTTCCAAGAAGTCCCCAACCTGCCACACAGATGCCACCTTTACTCGATTAGTTTCCACTTTCTCAGACTCGCTCCAAACACCACGGAAAGGGTAGGTTTGGGCACAGGTTTCCAGCGCCGTTTCGTTACGGCATAAGAGCCCGTGAAGCCAGGAGACCCCGCAGAGCGCACACCCACTGCCTCAGGGGGAGCCCATGCCTGGGCACGAGCCACGCCACAGGACAGCAGGACACAGCTGGAGACGCTCATGCGGGGGGGAAAGCCCAGCTACCCACGCACCGGGTGTCCCCCGCGCGGCTCCTGTGAAACTCAGCCCGCAGAGGCGTTCGCGCCCGAGCTGCCCCCACCCCCGGGCACAGGCTGGGAGGTTCAGCAACGCTTCACCAGTCTTTACGGATGTGAAGCTGCGCGCACGTGGTTTCTTCCAAGATCGGGATGTGTACATACATGTACATACAGGGACACCCTGCGGAAACGCCTGCGTCCCCCAAAAACGATGAGCAGAAACATGCGAGCCCGCGGGTGGCCGCGCCTCCCCGACAGCCCCGCTCCAGTAGCCGCGCTCGGGGCGCAGCGAGCTTCCCCCCCTCCAGGCCTGTCCCGTCCCCGCCGCGCCCTCACCCCGCCAGGGCCGGCCCGCGGCGCCGCCATGCGCGCCCGCCCCCGCCGTTCGTCTCCCGGGCGCCGCGAGGCGGAGCCGCCGCTCGCTTCCGCCCGCGCCGCCTCCCTTTCCCGTGCGGGTGAGTCCCCGCAGCGGGATGCGGGCCAGCCAAACCGAGTGCCCGTCAGCCCGAAAACAAGGCTTCCCGCCTCCCTTGGCTTGCAGCCACGGCACGGCTGGCACAACGAAGTACGCACAGTAAACGGGAAGGAAAAGAAGGACATTGTTCCCGCAGAAACGGCCAGAAAGCAAATGCAACTCTTACCAAAAAGCTCTTTGTTTTCAAATAGCGAAAGCGGATCTGGCTGTAAGCAGACATGAAAGAAGTGGGCAAGGGAGCAGCGGCACCGCGCTGGCATCAGCCTCACTGCCACCCGTACTCACCCCAGGGACGCACGGGAGCACCGAGGCCTGGCCCTAGGACTCTGGGAGCTGCACTGAATAATCTCTTTTCGAGCCTGTTTAAATTGCTTTTGTTTCTTTTCCGCCAAGGTCAGGTAGGCCAACAGAATATTCGTGTTCCTCGGGGCAAGACAGCTGCAGCACAAGGTGAACAGAGCAAGGAACGTGTGTGCCACAAGCACTGCCCTGCTTCCTTAGGAGAGAATGGTACCACAGAGCAAACCGATAGAAAAAGGGGCTTCTGACTTGTTCCCTTTTCGCTAAGTCTGTGTTCGGTTGGTTGTTCTTCAGTTTTTACTCACTTCAGTTGAGGGAGCAGGAGAAAACACATGCTGTGTGTATTGTGAAGAGAACTGTGGTTTCGAGTCATTTTTATTGTGACACCACAACTCTGCTCCTATCTTAAAAATTAAAAAGTATAAGCCACAAACCAATACCTTCATAAATAACACTTTTTGCTCAAGAGAACATGCTAAAAGAGCATGCTCCGGACTGAATAGTAACTTAATATTGTTTGTCAGTAAGGCTTCCAGAAGGTACAGTTATCACAGTACTGAATAACCAACCATAAGAAGAAGAAAGGACTTTTCTATAGCTATGTACAAGTAAATTATGCAGGTACCTGCAACAAAATAGATTTTTCTTTATTCTTGTATTTGAACACTCACAATATTTCCTCTTTTTTTTTGTACAAAAGTGGATGCAACTGTAACATAAAAAGCTGAAGAGCTAGGCAGAACATAGAATGATTATATATCCTGTAGGAGCTTCCTTCCTAATCCTCTTCCAAATCCCTAATATGCAAAGATAAATTCTTGTAATCCTGACATTAGGATTATTCTTGAAGTAAAACATAAGCTGTAATCTTTCTGAAGATGCCTGCTTCTCTGAATTAGGGCTGAGTGTCTGAGCATATCCATATTGCAGGGACCCACTGGGGCTCATCTTGTGCACGATGGACTGCAGACAGCAGCTGCGCAGATGCTTCTTGTAAATTGTCATTCACAATCACTTGATCAAAGAATTGACCAAACTGAGCTTCCATTTTCTTAGCTGAATCTTCCATCTCTTGTAAATCTTCTTCCTGTGAGACACAGATTAAGTCTATAAAGCTTTAGCATTGTGTGGAAAAACACACCTCCATGGTGTGTGCAGAACATCCTGGGCCACATGAACAAGAGGTAAATAGGTAGTGCCGGTGTACTTTACACCATTTACGCTTTGCTATAGTGAAGTATGTCAGCTACAGTCGCTTCCAAGTCTTTGAAACAGAACTGGCTGCCATATCCTTCCCAAGGAAATACCTTGCCTCTCTGTATGCTCCATTTGACCCAAAAAGGTTATTCTAATGATGAGTGCTGGAGAGGATGTTAGATAACAGAATGACAAACACAGTAATGCTTGTGTTCTCATTCCATATGTTAGTGTATTTCCCCAGTGTTCTTGTTTCCTTCTGCCATAGCAATCATGATTCATTTCCATATAGAGTTAATGACTCAGGTGTCCAAAATTTTAAGATGCTAAGCTTGATTATGATTTGCATGGAAACAGTTGTAACAATGCACAAGATACCTATTTCCTGCAGAACTTTGTATAGAAATAAGATTGATACCATTATTAAGCATACTTGAAATTAACAATACATGCTTATAACTACACAAAAAAATATTTGATTATATTACTGAATCAAGTATATACCAGATATTTCAGTGTAAACAATGAATGTGTGTGTTGACTCAAATCTTGTCACAAGACAGTTAATTAAAACAAAAATATGCAAAATAGCCTCTCCTTTATAAAGGGAAAAATGATCGAGGCTAAAAGCCTCAGTCCCTCTGGTACATATTACAGACTTTCCATTTCAAAGCAAATCTGGAGAAGGAAAAAAAATCCCAACAAACTAAACAGAAAAAGAATAACTTTGATTTGATCCTAAAGACACAATAATCTTTTTAAAAGAGTGAAGGTAGTAACATAGTAGAATACATTTATGTTCTAAACACAGAATCTCAAAATAATAAACAGAGTCTTTTCTACTCCCAAACCTCACCTTGAATTTCATGTTCACGTAATAATCTGTAATGATCCTGGCATTTTTACGAGTCTGTCTCATGCAGCTTATGCTGGATGGCTTGATGAATATAATGTAGGGCTTTAATTCGTGAGTCCGGGCTACTTGTATGCCCTGCAAATTAAGAGTAGAAAGAAGTCAAGAGTATTTCAAATATATTCATCCCAGTTTCCCCCTAATAAAAAGCCAATTGTTCACAATGTGCTGTTATCTCCAGACGTAGCAGTAATCTCTTTCAGGAACACCTACTTTAAAATGACCTCACTAATAATCCCTGGACCAGACAATGTTAAGCAACTGTAGCATACCAGTCACTTAATTCTGCTTGGTAACCTTATTAGGAGATGCTTTCAGATCCAGCAAGTGACCAGACATTGTCATTAACAGATCTCTACAATCAACTACATTAATGATGAATCTGAAATCTGTTTTTTTTAACTGCTGGGGAGCTATCTTTGGAAAAAGTACACCTTTATTGCTCTGTATTGGAAGAAAGTATCCTGCTTTTGCAAATCTTTGTGCTCTGTAACATTCCCTGATGCGAACAAGCATTTTTAAACTACTACAAAGCTGTGGAAGGAACCAGAAGAAAAAGTACAGCATATAAAGTTGGCTAATTAATCAGATTTAAAATGCCAGTATGCAACTGGGCAGTAACTCTTGTACCTCACAGCAGTTACTAAAGAACAACTGCGTGCTATTACTTTATACCTTTCCCAAAGCTTGTTCTTTAAACTCACACCCTAAAACACTGATAGTGGCACATCTGTTCAAATAGCAAGATTATATTTTCTCCTCCTCTTCCTCTTATTTAAGAGAAACATAGCAGAAGAGACCCAAGGACATTTTTAGATGTGAAATGAAGACTAAAGTGAGGCCTAATCTGCCCCTTACAGTGGTTTGGATTCTGAGTAGTACCCCACAGTTCATGTAATTTAAACAGCACAAACCCCTGCTAACCTAAGGCTCTGACTACACTGGCTCTGGAAATCTCTGAAAGTTACTGTCTCTCTTTACATTCAGTTAGAAGAGATGCTGAAACCCAGTAGCCTAAACAGCTCCAAAATACTAAATATGAAAGTAACTCAGAAAAGTTTAGTAGGATGTTACTGGATGCAGCTTTAAGTCTTGTAGACATTTAAGAACTCAGACCTTAATTAACCTTATCTTCGTCAGCAAATTTCAGGCAAAGATAGAAATGGAAGAGAAAGTGAATAAAATCTAAGTGAAAAGATTAGCATGCTAAGTAGTTCTGAAAGTGTTAAAGTGAAAAAAATACAGAACACAGAGATTGCATTAGAAGGGTTTTTTTGCAGTGCCCAGCATAGAAACATCTGGTAATCACCCTAATATTTGAAGCAGCTCTTGTCAATGTCTGCTAGGGCATATGTGGAAGCTGTGCAAGCTGCTCTTATAAACATTTTCAAACTGTGGTCCCTAGATGAGTGGTGGTCTCCATAGCGAGCGCTCACTGTAGAGCTGTTTGGTCATGTGCACCAGCTGCTGACTTTCAGCTGTTAAGTTACTTCTGAAGAGAAATAAATGCGTGATACAATTCCCTGTTTTTTCCTTGATTTTAATAGTCACTGCTTTTACCATAGAGCGTTCAGATGTTGCTAACAGAAGGATAGCTATCTCAGTAAAAAGAGCTTGGAGGAGGAAATCCCACGCAACAACCCCCATGTGAAAAAGAAATCCTTGTTTTAAGCAAGTATAAAAACTCTTTTCTGTACTATTCTACTCGATAATGCAGCTGCTGACTTGGAAACAAATGAATTATACCAATTTGTGCACTGACCCTCCCAAGACCCATGCAAAGAATAATCTATTATTAACAGGCATCATAAGGTAAAGTGAAAAACAAGTCCAACTCTATTCCAACAGCTCAAGAATGCACAGAGAATTATTTTTGCTCCAGGAGACACGAACTGTAGATTCCCTGCCCCTTTACGACTCACCTGTGGTTCTAAATCTATTATACAAATCTTGCCTTCATCGAGGACTGTTCGCACTGCATCAATACTGGTGCCGTACAGGTATCCCTTGTATTCCCCATATTCCAGCATTCTGCAACCGTGGTGAGTAAGAAGGAAAATTAAAGAGGAATTACATCTGAAAAACATTCTATTTCAGGGTAAAATCTTCAAATGTAATCCAGTGATCAAGACTGAATGATCATAAAACATAGTGAATACTGATGAACAACCTTCACACCTTTGCTCTTCCCCACTACATCGGGCACAAAATCAGAACCATTACAGTTCAACATCTCCAAAACATGCGTTTTTACTTATCTTGTTACAAATTATGTGTTTAGAGGTCATGACTCTAATGATAAAATGCTTGTCATTTACATGGAACTAATAACTTCGTAAATCAGATCTGAAAGCACTTGGCACAGCTCAAGGAGTGTAGTTTCTGGTGCTGAGATGGTCTGTCTTACAGGGATTATTGAGGCATAGAAAGGAGCAGACAGTTTGAAAGTTTGGCCCTTACAATTCAGCTGCTTATGTGGAGATGCCATCACTGCAAAGATTCTGCAATGCAGCTGTAGAGGAGCTTATTTGGAACTGCGCAAACACAGTTTTTAAAGCAATTGGCTTCCAAATATACATAGTAAGTGTGAGTGGAAGAACCCAAACTTGGGACCTAACTACAAAACTGCCTTTTCTTAGGTTGTGTTACGTTAAGCAATAACAGTGTGATTTGTCTCTCCTAGTTACCTGTGGCTATACACCATGTTTTCAAAAGTTTCTTTTGATACGTAGTGATATTCACGACCATTCATTTCATAACTCTTCTGAACACGAGTGGTATCTGAAAGAAGATATACACACACAAATATCAACTGCAAATAAATTCCTTTAATTTTATAAATGAAAATGAGAACCTTCATAAAGGACTATAAATCAGTATTTTCATAAGTAATAAAATGAGTTGTTTCCATTTGTCAATGCAGAGCAAAAGCCTTGTCTACTGTACTGGTTGCCAGTGGCAAATCCTGGAAAACTAGCAAAGCACATCTGTATTTCTTGGAATGGAAGGAGAATGGTTTAATCCAAATATCTGTGACTCAAATCAATCATGAAGTGCTTTGGAACTGGTTGCATGACTGTTTTTACTGCTCTGAGGTAAAATTGATTAAAGTTCATTCAGAAACATCCCGCAAGCCTTCCCACACTTGCACCTTCCCCATATCTAGGATCTTATATGCAAAAGAATGTCAGAATTTTCAACCAACTTCAGATTCATACACTCCCTGTTTGGATATCCAGATCACATGGACCAAATAATCACAGGTAGAAATAATTTCAGTTATTACGTCAGAAATTAAGCGGTGTAAGTCTCATCTGAGACTATAAGGCTAATAAGGAAAGCTGCAAAGCCTATTACCAACTTCTGTTGCCTTCATTCTCATATCTGATCACTTAAACACTATGAACTTAAAATATCCCTAAGAAACATTCTTATTTTTAAATTTAGTAAGAGCAAACCTCAAGATTAAACAAAATCACGCAGATTATCTACTGCTACAGAGACCTTTAAGGGTTTCAGGAGCTATAACTTGAAAATACCTTCAGCTGATTTGCCAAAATAAGGAGAAAGATAGTATTTTAAACTAACCCTTATAAAAGAAAATGACTATGGTTTGCAGCAGAGCTGAAAAAACAGCCATACAGCAAAGAGTATATGGATACACAAAGGCAAGAGGGAAGTACCAGGCATTTCCTATTCATGTTTGAAGAGTGGAGTGAGAGAAAGAGGAAGAACATTACATACGAGGTACAGCACTTTGAAACTGTCGTGGGTTACTTGCGATAAGCCTTCGCCTTAGCTCATTCACACCAACTCCTGCAGGACCTGAAAAGTCGGAAAAGCAACTAAGACTACTGACAGAGGCAGGTTTTGTATGCATATCCCCCCACCCCCTATTTTCTAACATGTTGCACACACACAAATGAAATATGAATAGGTTCCCCAAAAGTGACCGAAATGTCTTGATGGATTTCAGGGTACAAGTCACCTCCCCACCAATATAAATCACACTCAGAAGGCAACTCATCAATCTGATTTTAAAACAAAAAATTAACATCAAATACTTACCCATTTTGAAAGGACAATGGATTTTCCTTTACCTGGTTTGCTTTAACAGGATCACGGAACATTGCAGAACAACAGCTTCCTCCCAGTCACTACCATTAAAGACTACTTGAGAACCTGCGGCCCACGTAATACAGTATTTCCTATAGCGAGCATTATTAAAGGTATCTTTTAGCTTTCCCTATGGCCATGATAGAGATTTTTCTAGTCTGAAGTTTAAAATTAAATATTCTTAACATTGCCGTATCCACACATTCAACACTGGCTGTAGAAATGCCTCCCTGGAAAGGTGTTTTCTCATCACTTTCTGTACCCATCCCAACTGAATATAAAACTGAACCATTTCCTTAATAAAATCCATTGTCAACCAACATTCATGATTGTACGGCATTGTCCAAGGACTTAATTTTAAACAATCACTGTCTCAAGCAAAGAAGAAGATACATATATTAAACTTCAAAACCAGCAATGAGGTCAAATTACAGACAGTCACTCCTGAAATGCTGCTTTGAGAGCTACCTGCAAGTTCTGCAATGGCTGCAATCAGCAGCAGGAAATCTCAGTGGATTAGACCACTTCTCTCTGCTACAGGTTGTGAAATTTGTATGGGAAAGTAATTAACCTCTTACCCACTAGTATAATTAGTCTGTTCCGGTCTGCTGGGTGCCGCTGGTACCTAACCACCTCTTCATATGGAGCTGCAAGAGTGCTATAACAGCTACTGGGGCATCGCGCATAACACGACTGCTGGTTGTTGCGGGATTTCCTGCGACACAGGCGCATGCTTCTACGGAAACCAGCTGTAAGGGGCAAAGACACCAGAAATGGAAAATACACTCAAGATGCATGGAACTAGTGCTTCAGTCTAGATTGTCTCTTTCTAAGCCATACAACATACTGGGGTTTTTTTGAGCTTTTTGCTGGGTGAAAGTTAGTGAATTTCATTGCCACACTTGGTATGTCAGCTTGGTAGAACCTCAGAGCATCAAAAGACAGCTAAAGAAGTCAAATCTCACTGACCGTCACCTGAAAATTAGCCCAGAGTTCAAGATCCCAAGAAGATCTCAAGCCAAGAAGTTTCCAGCCAGGTTAAATCATCACTAGGGAACAAGTCAACTGTTTTTTTGATAGTGTAGTGGGTTCACTCTCCTTAAGAAAATCTGAAACATTTGGTTCAGCCTCCAGAATGAATTTAAATATTTTAAAGGTCTGTAACAGGGATTAGTATGGTTTAGTAACAGGGATAGGTTTGTTGCTCCACCTTACCACTCTACTCTGAAATCCTTTCAGGTCTGCTTTTCTAATTAAAGCCCTCATGAATTTTTCTCAACGAATAACAGACAACAGAACAACATTATGCTCCAGCAAAACTAGTCATGAAGTAAGGGAAATCTTAACAGCCACCAGTCAAGTTAAAATAGTGGTGGTCAGGTCTCAGTAGTGACATAGCAGGAAGAGCCATTTAGATAGAGAGGACAAGCATTAGCTGAGCAAAGTGACTTATTCGAGTTTGGAAAACAGAGCAAGTAGAATTCAGGTCAGAATTCAGTTCAGTAAGGTGAAATAAAACCCAAACCATTTTATAATATTAAACTTCAGAGAAGCACTGAATCTAGATCAAGCCCCGAACATCTTACTTATCTTTAGTCATTGCGTACCAATAAAGACTTGTTGACTAAATTCACCAAATTCTTCCTCTTCTAGAAAATGAAGAACAAATACTCATGAAACACAAAGAACAGTGAAAGCTTAAGACCTAGATGGCTAACAATTACTTATGATCCCAAATGAAAAATGGTATTTCAGTAAACACTTGGAATTACCATGCCTAATGTAATAAAAACCCACAACACTTCATAATATGAAATATTAAAATATTTTACATGACCAATTCAAAGGATCAATATTTCTGTAAGATAAAAAGTAAACTTAGAAAGTCTTTGTATTTTCTAAATTAGATTAGAAACTCAACATTTTATATGTTTCATTCCTAAGACAACTAGATGCCAGACAATATTTTGAAATACTTATGGTGAAAAAACCTCCACATCATTTAAGCTTTTCAGGTGAAACTTAGCTTACAAGAACTCTTTAGTTATAAGATTACAATAACCAACAAGTCAGTAGCTCAAAAACAGAAATAAGAAATTTATAATGCTATTTCTGCCCAATAGCATGCTTGGAAAATGCAACATGCATCTGCTCAGATCTTTCAACCAGAAGATCACATTTTGTTATTTCTTTTTAAATGAATTTGGATCATTGATATCTGTGCTCCAACACTGCAGACTAATCCATTTCCTCCAATTCTTTTTGTGCCCAGTCTCCTGCTGTTCCTCATGGAGGCTTAGGTATTCAGCTGATTCTCCTAAATCTCTACAGTAAGGCTCAAAAATATCAATTTCTCAATAGATCAATTCTCTAACCATTTAGAAATTATGAAAAATGGTGTCAGCAGCGTTTAGATTTCTCTTCAAAAAGAACTCCTAATATTCCCCTAATCACATGTGTAGTTATCCAAGCTGTGTATTCCCTTTATTTAGGCCTTGTTAAAGCAAGAATAAGATACAGAAGATATAGGCATATCTTTAAAAGTTAGTAATTGTTCCAAGGCAAGGACATTATTTTTGAAGCACGAAAATGGAAAATGTATTGTCTTTTAGCACCCAGTTCTGTGATCACTATCTCATAAGCATGCAAGTATCAAAACAAAATTAGATGCATCTTAGTTACTCTTCTTTCACATCTGTACACTCTTCACTACTTGCACCTTTAAAATACAGTTTTATTCCTATATTTCTATATGTATTAGCAACTTCTTGTTTATGACTGTAGAAAAAACAACTTGGCACAAAGCTGCTCTTTCAAGGCAGGGTACTGTTCAGCTGACACGCCTGCATCATTTCTATCTTTGGGCCTTTTGAGCCATCATTCAAATCTTTTTGAGCATTTCTGCTTTATCTACCCTCTGTTCTATGGCATGGAGTGCGGTATGGAATCCTACAGGGAACAAACAATTCAGATACCAGGTATTGTAAAAGGAGTGGTAGTACCAGGTAATGCAGTAAACACAGATAAATTCCGATAGAATACTGGTCACAGGAGACAAGGAGAAAAAAGTTAGTGTTACCTTCTTTAAGTTCCTCTGCATGTTCAGATGGAGACAGACATTGAACAGTTAGTTTTGAGAAGACAGTCTAAACTTAAGATTAAAAAAAAAAAATCCAACCAGCATTGTCGAATGCATTTAGGAAATTTTGGAAACAGGTACTGAAGGCTTTAAATCTAAAATAAGCCTGTTCAAGCATAAATTCTCAGTTCCCAAAGAACAAGATACTCAGCTACACAATCTATATCAGTATTGTACTTGCAAAATACATCACACAGGTGTTCAACTGCTGGTAAATTTAAAGTAAAATGTAGGATAGCAACTATTTGCACCTTTTTTCCTCTGACTGTCTGGATGCAGCAGACAGCTGACTCAGCACTGAGTAGTGAATGGGATTTGCAAGAATAATCCCCAAGTGCACTTATCAGAAACATCCTAGCCTGAAAACAAAAGACTGCCCTGTAGACCTGCTGGTTCTGTCTTAAAAGCTTTGGGCATTGCTTGAGAGGTGGAAGAGAACAAACCACTTGTGATACGAGGAGAAAATCTGACTGGCAAGTAGGAACCTTCTGGAGAAGAGCACGTGTAAGGTGGAATGACAATTTTCTCTACAAGGTTACCAAATGTATCACACAAGTAGTTTAGGAGTAGAAGACTTATTTTAGTGGAAAACTGATTTATTTTAGAAGACGTAAGTTTTGCAGAACTCTGAGTATGCTGTAAATAGGTAGCTGTTCCCTAAAAAATAAACCAACCCCCAAACCAGCTTGGTTAAAAAAAACACTGGTTATTCATTTTATAAAAGTGTTTTTGTTTCTTGTACATAACCAGGAATCCAGAACAGCTCTTCTCTTTACCACATCAGCTCCTACAGGTACTGGGGATTCAGGCCTCCTTACCCTAAGGTAATCCAATTATCCACTGACATCAGTGCAGCCCTCGCTGTCACAGCTTGCACGGGTGTAACTGATTAGGATTTAATAAACAGATCTGGTACTATTGCATGAGAAGGAACACTCACATTTCTGGGATAAAAGGACAAAAACCTTACTACTGAGGCAATCGGAGAGCAAAAGGAAGACTTAAAGAAACAGAATTTTACATAATGGCTTTTCAAGCCAGAGTGGCATTCTGTTTTTTGTCATCTGCTTGTTTTTAAGACACTTGTCTCTGGACAACTTTTCTCACAGCAGAAAAGTAGCAAGGAATTTGGAGTTAGGTCAGAGGAACTTACCAGACTCAAATGTTTCTTCATCTTGTTTAGTAATCCAGATAGCAAAGATATTAAAATAAATTCAAAATTTAATTCCTTTCCTCCTATAGAATTTCAGAATCAGAAATCAATTTCCCAGCTCCTATCAGGCTGTCTCACACAATTTCCCCACTTCTCTCTACGCTAAGGTGGCAGAATTCAGCTCGCCATGCTTGAATTAAGTATCTGGTCTCTCCAACCAGACTTACAGAATCACATTCTTCCATCAGAGCTTCCTGAATTACCTTGGGAGAAGGAAGAATGATCTGTGCTGCTTTGGGGAGCAAGTAAAGCTAACAGTCTTTACATGTACTATTTACATGTAAAAACCTATTCTTGCTTAGAGCCTAAAACCACATTCTCCTGAGATCTGTTTCTTGACAATGAATTGTGTGGGTTCTCCGAAACTACAGTCATCTGTGGCATTAAATCTAAAACAGGCAAAAACTCTGGTAACAGTACAGCCAGAGTCCAAAACCTGAATCAGAAATGTTGGATCTCATCTGGGCATGAGTTTTCGGGTTGGTCCCTCTTTTCAGCACAACACTTCACTATAAGCACTGTACACTGGAACTGCAAGCAGCTCGTTTTAATACACTAATATAGTATGAGGTTTCCAGGGTGTGAAAACCAGAACTTTCTACTGTTAAGTTCACTAAGAGAATGAGTGGTTTTTTATGTGGGAAACAAAACCAGGCTTTAACTAGCTACTGCCTTGAAGCAAATAGAATAACCTCAAGTGAATTCAGTTACCTGTTTCCACACACTTCTCATCAATCTGCATGTCATCCTCTGCAGATCAACACAAGAAAAAAAATCCATCTGAATCGGGAAAATACTGGGGAGGAAGCAACCTTACAAATCTTACAGTACTGAATTTGGACATTAGAAAGAATATAGTTGAAGCTCAGATCAGCTTTAGACATCTTTAAGAATTTTAACACTGTTAACTCCAGCTTACTTATGTTCCCTGTCTTTTGTGAACAGAAGTGCTCCGAAGGGCCTGTGGCAGCAAACACGTCTAAAACGAAGTCTCCTTTTGAAATAATAGAATGTTTCACATGGCTGTCGCTCTGCTTACCCTGCAGATATCTATATCTATTAGGCATTGCCATGACAGAACATAATTTTCCACTCACCCCCTTCTCTCCTGTAGCTTTTATAAATCTGTTTCTTTCCAATATGCTTCACTCAAGAAAAGTGGTTTGTTTGGTTGATTTTATTATTACTTTTACAAGGAAGAAAAGGAAAAAAAAAGAAATTGATTCAGCTCCTTCTCCATCCCCAGACCACATCAATTCATGTTCCTGAAATGCGATCTCATGGGCTTAGGCAAGCTCACGGGCTCACAATACTGCACTGTTTGTGTGCTCTGTTCTTGTGTGCCCCTCCAGATAGGTCCAGTAAGAACTATTTTCCAGTTATAGGGCATCTATCAACCATATTCTGCCCATATGCATCCTTTAAAGAAATACTGTCTTGGAGCTGCTAAGGTCAGCTGCTGAAGATGGGAGAGAAAGAGGGAGAGGAAGAGGGAAAGAAAAAAAGCAGTCTTTCCTTCCTCAAAGCAACCCATCCAAACCATCAGTTCCCTACTATATAATACATGGCTTATATATACACTATATAATACATGGCTTACTTTTCCACTTTAAGACAATGTAAGCTTCTACTATTTCAAGAAAAAAAAAAAAAAGATGATTTCAATTACACTGAGCACACAAAATGCCAAAACTTGGGTTTCTTTTGCGTGTGTTTACCAAACTGCCTCATTGCTGACAAATTTTAAGAAGCCTGTGCTATATTGATACCAGTTTGTGCTATATTGGTTCCAGTTTCAGGAATGCAATATTGTCCCAATACAATCTCATACCTTCTTCCACAGTGCTTACTGCCCACAGCATATCCAGTGAAGCAGTTAAAATGCAATAAAATTATGGTGAAAGAGAGCTCCAGCTCTAACAAACAAAGCAATTAGTGTGAGAAGAATCCTAGGTAATCTGGGAGTTATAAAATTATTTTTACACTAGTATAAAGAACCATAGAAGGAAACGAGGAGAGAGAAAACAGGAAGAACTTTATCTGGGAATAACTGCATGTTTACAGAAAGTTCTAGTTGGAAGAGGATAATGTTTCTGGATTGTCGCTGTCAATAAACTGATGGGCAGCACAACTTATCTTACACCTCAAGGAAAAAAGTTCTGTCGTTCTCTCAGTAGTTTTGATGACAAAGAAACATTCTAAACATACTGCATGGCCTCTTCCTGTGCAAAACTCATCTGTGTCCCTGGAAAACTAGGCTAGTACTACTGTCACCTCAGACTTACAGCCAATTCTCCTAGAGAGAATCGGCTCTCAGAGAGCTCCTAGATGTTACAGACTTCAGAAGTTGAATTCACAGCTTCTCTCACAGTCAGATCCCAAGTGCACTGGAGACAGCAACCTCCACCATCAGTACTCCAGGTGCAACTACAATTAAGTATTTAATTTTCCTGGGGGTAGTTAACACACATCAGAGGTAACAGTATAGCTCCAGAAACACTGTCTTTGAATTAAACTGAATTGTAGGAGCTTCTGTTTCATTATCTGTGGAAACACAGACAAGACCTTTATTTGAATGCTAGGGTAGGAAAGAAGTTTTCACTCACACATTGATGATTTGAGACAGAGATGGGGCTGGAAAGGCTGAGACCACCAGAATTCTCGCTGCTTCCTACATAGAAATAAATTTATCACTGTTAGAGAAACAGAACCATCCACAAGCACATTACGCTCCAGTCAGATTCACTGCTTACACTTAAGATCAATCAGTACTGAGGTGACAAAAGACACCAAGAATGGAAACAGTGCCAACATTCTAGCCCACTGCAAAGTTCTGAAAGAAAGCTGATGTGCTATTGGAACTATTTAAAGGCAATTTCCAAAACAACAGCCCAGAAGTATTTAGTATTTTGAGTTTATGCATAAGGACAGGAAGATAAGCCATACTGTTGTACAGACACCTGGAGAGCGTGCTCCTTCTACAGGTAATAGTGCTACTGCCTCTGTTGCTACTGAGCCTCGTGCTTGCAGCCTCAACCACAACCTAGTCTAATTTCAACTTCTATTATAGAGACCACAGCTAGATTAACATATAGTACACCTGCATCAGCGCATCATCTACAATTTCTACAATTGCGTGAGGCCCTATGTTTTCCTGAGGGTAACACAGATGGGACACATGGGTAGAGGATCAAACTGAAAAGTGAGCTACAGCAGTTTAACTATTCTGGTTCTGAAAACAATGGGCTATATATGTAGAAAATAATAGGCAAGGGATCCTTGTTATCCCTTGAGCATGGTTTTTTGTTTGAGCGTTTTCTTTTCTTCCCTTTTAATCTGGTTTACTCAGTTTTCACTAAAGCTGAAGAGGTCACTCATGCCTCACAGGACATCTCTAAATAAGTACTGTAGCTATGCCCTTATACTACATATTTTGTATCCCACTCTTTTGCCCTGCCAGTCCCCTCCCCACTTTTTTTTAAAAAAAAACATAGGCAATGATTCTGAACATTCAGGGCCCTTAATTTCCACCCATCTTTCAGCATCTGTACTCTACTAGGTGCCTTAGCACCTAGCACACACTAGACAACTGCTGCAGACTTCTTAGTGCCAATTGAGGGTGATACAGGTGCTTTCACACTGAATTGCACTGCTACGTAGCTTATGGAAATTTTAAATAGCAGACTCTGAATAACTAGTTAAATTCTGAACTGGAAATTAGAAAAATGAAGATTTCTTTACCTTTTAAGAAGGTGGTTTGAGGGTATAAGTCCAGCACAGGCACTGAGATCTGAAACTTTCCTGGCCTGCCACCAGAGAGCATCATTCTGGTCCACAATCTGGAGTATTTCACCCTTCTTAAAAGGCAAACCTGCGTCAGCACATGGTATGGCAGGATCTTGCAAGGGCCAGTAATCTGCCATTGCTCGCACATACAGCTGGTAAAGAAAATATACAAGAGTAAGTGCAAGCCATGTTTAGTACAGATACAACATGAGCTGCTTTACAATCATAGGACCAGATCTTGCTACTGCTTAAGTCTATTCATGATGAAGTTTCAAAAACAAGATCAGACTCAAGTCCTGCCTGTTCATTAAGGGAGAAAAAAAAAAGTCTGATACATTGAAAAGAATTGACCTTCAACCTGTAGATCAATCTGAAAATGTCTTCATTACCTTTAACACACCTACCGAAATATAGCTTATTGTCTTTACTGTTTCAGCAACAGCATACTGATGTCAGCTGAGAGGTAGCCATAAAGGCAACTGAAGCTTTAAGGATTGCAGTATAATTCCAAGCAACACCCTTTCCTTGTATCACACCATTAAACATTACTGGGGCAACTCTTTGCAGTAACAATCCAGAAAAAAGAACGTCTCTTACTGTTGTTTGGTTGCTGACAGGCCGATCAGAAACGGGAATTAATTTGAACATAATTGTCCCCTGAGACAGGGCCTAAATGATTAAAAAAAGGATTAAAACATGACTGGTATTCAACACAAGTAACCAAACATTGGCCGCACAAACTTAACACAGCATGGCTTTGAGGTTACTATAATGTCTATATTACAAATAGAATTCAGGCACACAGAGTCCATATGGCAACATTTTTCAAAAGGAAACTCAAGAATGAAACTTCAAAGTCTTGCTAAATATTTTTAATTCAATGTTTCATTATAAATAGATATAAGTGCATCATTAATTCACATAAAACTTCTCTACTGAAATCTAATTGAAATTAGTATCAGGGTCTGGTTAGACAAGTGACACAAAGGGGGTAGGAAAAAACATAAATATTTAAGAATTAAGCATATCAAGAGATTTTGTATTTCTTATGTCTACAACTGTTTCTACAACCAGAGAAATTACACATAGAGACACGATATTGATTACAGACAGCAATACCTTACTGACTGGCACTAAGGCTTTGCAGTGAAGAACGCTGAACGACTGTGGGCAAAATGATAAGCAACAGGGACAGCCCAACAGATCTCTTCATGAGAATTTTGATAACAGTAATTACAACTGCCCTTTTTTTTGCAAGATGAGGTATGTAGCTTACAATTTTATTCACCTCTGCTTTAGTGCATTTTGTAACATGGATTTTTATTAGAACACCACCTTTACATTACTTTCTTGTGGAATATTAACCAAGTGGAACTTCCAGAAAAATTATGGATCAGTAAAGTGTGAATAAAGTAATGTTTCCCAAAAGCTGAAAGTGGATTAGCCACAATT
The DNA here is from genome assembly GCA_033558235.1 of Neomorphus geoffroyi. NCBI lineage: Eukaryota > Metazoa > Chordata > Aves > Cuculiformes > Neomorphidae > Neomorphus > Neomorphus geoffroyi. Next base: position 35,028,483 of record JAUMJM010000027.1, read on the forward strand.
AAGCTAATTTCTGTCCAGAACAGGGGTTAGGTTTAATTCTGGTTTCATACATTGTGATTTCATGAGCGGTTGTGAGTTTCCTTACTGTGGTTGAAATTATCTTAATTTTCTGTTAAAAATTTCAGACTTTCTCCTCAGAGACAGAGAGAGAGAGGAACAGCATACAGTTGCTCTCAAGGTACAAAGTAGAAAAAAGATTCAGTACCAGGATATTAATAACTTGCTCAGGCTCAAGTCCCTCAACAGGAACTCCATTTACTTCCACCAGTTTGTCTCCAGCATACAGCAACCCTACAGTGAAAATAAGGATGAAAGCAGCAGCAGAAGTTTTGTCACAGCACGGATCAACTTGCGTAGGCAAGGCAGGGACACACAGGTATACCACAGGCTTGGAAGTCAGCATGAAAAGTTGCCATTCACCAGATATGCAGAAAGACATTTTGGATTTAGGCTGTATTGTCCCTGGATAGGACTGCAGACTTCTGTGGGTCACAAGAACCTTGCACGCTTCTGTTTCCTTATTTCCTCCCACCTCCCCATACAACATATTTACCATCTATTGCTGATTTGCTTTAAAAGTGGCAGGAAGATTTTACTATATCTCCACTCTAAACTCCTTACATTAATAAACTACGAGACTTGGAATCAGACCCTTAAATATTCCAGGTGCAGTGGGAGGCTTTGGGACTGTTCTGTCCTTTACAAAGTCTTCAAAATATTCTTTGCCTTTACGTTTTCCTTCAGTTCAATTAAAACATTACTCAAACTAGGAACTTAATAAGCTGTTGTCTATAGTTCAGGTTTTCTTCTCTATACAAAGGCAGAAAGTACTAAAAGGAACTATTTTATAATGATTACAGTTTAATTTTACTTTGGATGGTTTTTTACATTTCATTTATGTTTCCCAAGGAACATGAAGCACATTCAATTCCAGGATGACAAAGTAGTAACATTTCCAAGGAAACTCCTTGGATAATTGCTTAGCAACTAATGCTACCAAAGCATTTTGTAGACTAGTGCCAAGAAGAATTACTACATATTCTTTAGACCATTATCTTATAGAATCACAGACTACTGATTCTCTGTTGTATTCTATAGTTCTGTCACTTAGTAGGCACAGTGGTATTGAGCTGATGGTTGGACTTGATGATCTTGGACGTCTTTTCTAACCTTAATGATTCTATGATATTTTCCATTTCTCCATTAGGGAATAAGATGCTGGTATTCATACCACACTGCAGTCTGGGATATTCCTGATCAATTTCATGACAGATTTATCCAATTATTGCTGCCAAGACCATATAATGAAAACTAGATTTGTATCTCAACTCAATCTCAAACATAGCACATTCATAAGAAACCTAATGAAACCACAAGCAAAGTCACTGCAAATATCACTGTTTACAGTGCTGTCCAACGTACACACTTTCTTGCTCTATAATGGAAGACTAGTTGTAGAAGCTAAGCTATTATCTTACTTCAAATATCTTATTTAAAGGTTTTGCCTTACTTTGTTTCAAATTACACATACCACTTCTGTCTGCTAGCCCACCATGGATCACACGGGCAACCGTTATGTCCCCTGTTATTTCATGTCGTTTAATGGTGGCACCCTGGTAATTGAAAACAAAGATGCTTATCACTGAAGAACTGTAAGTTTCCTTACACATCCCAAGTCAGATCTTTGCAATGACAAAAATGCATTGAAAGATACAGCCTTTTTAACACCACATGGATCTAACGAAAATGTAACGTTATTAGTACTAAGTCCTTCAACTTCCATCATACTAAAATACCCTCATTGACTGACTGTAAGAAATCTTCTCTACATCAGATGCTACAGCTATCTTTTCCTAAACCACACTAATTAAGCTATATGTTTCCAACTTATAAGCACTAATGATTTCTAAAGAACCTTTCAAAGTCTCTCCTCCTTTCCTTACTATGTTGGCCGATGGAATAGCTGTCAATCAGGTTTGCATTTTCATTATATAAGATAAAAACATCTACCAAACGTTCAAACCCTAGGTGGACAAGGCACTGAACAACCTGCTTTAGTTGTATCCACACTGAGCAGGGCTAGATGGTCCCCTAAGGCCCCTTTCAACCTCAACAATTCTTGTGATTATGTGAAAACTGGACAAGAACACACACAATCTCTGTGACGTTCCTGGAAAGAAACCAACTCGCATTATCAATACTTGTGGAAGTTAAAATAATTTGACAGACATCCAAGAGCTCCCTCCTCACCAGTGGCTGGTTGTTCTTCACTAAGCAGACAATCCTCATAGCTTCCTCATTTTCAGGTATGTTGTCCGGCAGTGGTGGAAGGGTTGGTTCAAAATCTTTCTGGGCCACAGTATCGTGAGCAGATAGCAAGGCCTGTCGCAAACAAAACCAGCAAATCAACTAAACCCTAAGCAAAGGCCAGACCAAGAACAGCTTTAAACAGTGACTGGTCAGAAAACAGAACTCAGCAAATAATTATCTATGTGAACACAGATCCCTTTCACAAATTGACATTTCCCTCCTTGTACTCGGAAATTCAAAACCGTGAAATAACCTTTCAAGAACGGTTTCTCTCTCTTCTTCTTCTGGAAAACTTACAGAAAATGAAACATTTGTATGTGGAATGTTGGGGTAAAAAACTCAGGTTTTGTAATTACAAGGAAAATTTGGGTTTATATGCCTGCATCAACTGCTCAGAATTTAACTTTGTAAGAAACCTCTCTCTTAAACAAAGCCCTTAAATAAAATGCAGCCCCCTGCAGGGACTTCAGATACACAGTGAACATCTGAGTCCACAATTAGTTTAGTTCACGACTAGGAAACTGTGTCTCTTCTGGCTCCTTTGCCAGTTCTTGTGAAAAGCTGGCTACCTGTTTCTTTCCCCACTGCAGACAGCTCTCTATGAATAAACATTTTCTTTCCCTAAGCAGGACTTGCCTTTAAATGTGGAGCTCGCAGCAGTCGTCTTAGCTCTTTGACCTCTCCAGACGGAGGGGCTTCGCGCAGTAACTCTACCACCTGATAAATGTGAGAGAAAGCACAGAAACTGGTTCTAGTGGACAATTAATTTCGAAAGGTCTGCGTTCAACTTAGAGGAATATGGAAAGGTATGAGTGTTAAGCCCCCCATGTTTTATGACTTAGCAGATCCATGCAGTTTGCTCTAGAATTCTACAATACAACCACAACTGCACAACACTCATCCAGGCTTAATTTATTTTAGGCACAATGCCATGCCGTGTGCTTTACATTAGTTTTTTCTCTTGTGCCTCAACCAATTTCATCACTAGTGTCAGTTTCTCCACTTTGGATTTTTCTAATCATAATAGCTGATTATTTTTTAATTTCTGAATTAGAGGGAGAGTTAATGACAAAAAGCTTTTCAAAATACTCTTATCAGACTGCTTGATTGTAGCCATAACAGTGAACCACAACATATTTACATGGGAAAAAAAAAATATATGGCTGGTAGTTAAACAAATAAATTTATGTGTTCATTAGGCTGGCCATGGCTCATGCAGCCTAATGACCATGGCTGTTCACATTTCTCACCCCCTGCTCCTGAACACAGTAGGACTTATCGAGTAGTTTGACAAATGTGTGAAGAGAGGATCTTTCAAGTTTACATGGTGCACTCAGACTCGAGACACAAAACAAATACCAGAACACCGTTATATGCAGCTGACCGGTTTGGTATGGATAAGTAATGCAATAACTATCTTCGGACAATCTTACCTCACGAGATAGTGCACGTGCCTGCAGCGTGACAGGAACCGGCCTTTTCCCAAGGTAGTGTTGGAGGCATTCATAAATCTGTTGCATGTCATGGTAGACAAAGTGCAATGATGATATGATCTGTTCATATGATTACACATATACAGACACAGCATGCAAAGGACAATACTGTATTTCTAGATGTTTCTTCGACCTTGCAATCTCAATCCTTAATGTCTAATGCGCTTGAAATTGACTCTACAGTTCACTGTTTTTCTGTATTATCATTCAGCGAGCGAGTTATGTTGTGGGTTTGAATTTTCCAATAAGAAAAGCTGATTACACAGGACAACAGCCTGGTAGCCTCAATTGCTCTGACTTGTAGCTTGCTTTCTTCCCCTTGCTGCAGGTCTGATTAACAAAGCAAATTTAACTTAAAACAAAATAAATTGCTATATTTAAAATGACCTTATGGACATTTTTTTTATCCACTGCAAACTTCTCTTGTTTAAAATTGAAAAATGTTAAAAATCTGACAGAGGAAAAGCAGATTTTTCTCAGAGATACAATTCTGTTCAAGAGAAACACCAGCCAAAACTCTGTTCTATAAACAACAAAATCTTCAATTACACATCCGATTAGAGTGGGCAAAACAGAATAAATATAATTTCACAAGCATCCATGCCCAAAAGTGGGATGCAGAGTCATACAGAGATTTAAGAATAGACAAGACAGCTGAGCCATGTGTTCAGCCAAAGTCTCCATCTCCCTGGCATTAATACAGACTTGTAACATAGAAGAGCTTTAATGTCTAAGATGTTATGAAAGAAAATCTATTTTTTTTCTTTAAAGCAAAAATAGTTTTGTTCACCTTGACTGCTGATGTTCAGACTGACATTAGAACCGTCAACACTTAGTATAAATAAGCATTTATTGTCCTGACATGGCCAAATAAAGTAGCTGTCCCCTAGAGGTTGTTCTCTGGGAAACCTTTGCCTTTACGGCTGAATATTACTTTACCTTTAAAAGTGCTTGCAGCCAGCGAGATCTGAGCAGGTCATACAACATGCCAACACCATTGACATCTTTTTTACAGAGCAAACTCAGTTCTTGTAGCACTAGAGTCAGAACATGAGATACACCTGAGCCCAAGAAACAGAAAAGTGCAAGACATTTCATTTCAAATAGAAGACCAACTAAAACTAAACAGTGACCCAGGCCTTTGAAAAGCACTTTTCCTCAGTTTATACTTCCAAGAAGCGCACCCATTTCCTGTCTGCTTTCCTGGTTTCCTGCAATCAACACTGTTGTGTAAGAGCTTTATTTTACAGTGTTACTAATCAGCAGGGTTAGGTCAATAGTAGCAATTTTCAGCTGACCTGTGAGAAAAAACACATAGGGAGTCTCACACACAGCAGTCTGGGTTCAAGCTTGGGTTCAAGGTAAACAAAAAATCATCTTGTTAATTCTGGAGGGTTTTCTTTTGGATGACCTGCTGTTTACGCCAAGGACCATTTGTTTTTTGCCACTCTTGAAAAGTGCAGACATTTTGGACAGTATCACAAATTTCAGGCCAATACACGCTGCTGTCACAAACACCCACAACACAGCCCAGGAAAGGAGAAGAACCTGTCTCACTATTAGAAGCAGCCCTTCATCTGTTAAGAACAGTATTCTAATACAGTGGAAAACAACAACAACAAAAAATCCAGTGTCTTTCTAAAATCTCAAGGAGGCAGAAACTAAGAGGTGACGTATAGATAAGAGTTAAAGTCAGGCCTAGATACAAACTGGATTTTTGTGAGTGCGTGGAATTTAGTTTTAGCTCAGAAATGGCAACAGATAATTTCTGATGAGTTACACTTCCTAAGAAACACGATGTTTCCAACAGCACTAATATCATACCTAACATGCTAGGAGTTAGATTTATTAAGCTATAAGGGTTCTTAAGGAGACCATAAGAGTTGGATGTCTGACTCCCACTGAATGTCAAAGAGAAACAACTTCTCGACTCTTGTGTATTTTGGTAAGCTCAAGCTCTCTCCTTGCTCTTTGCTGCCAGAGTAAGTGTAACCAGAGACCTTCCATTGTACTTCTTTGTTTACGACATTAAACTTGTCACATTTCAATGACTAAGATTATTATACAAGAAAAACGTTGAAATAAAACCAAGACACTAGGAGCTTTGGAAGTTACATCAGCCAAAGTCAGAATAATAGTTTCTTAAAACTAAGGCTCATTCATCAGACTCAGAATAGCTGAGTGCTCGCTACCACAGACAACATTATCAGCTGCTATCATCCAGTCACCAGAGGTAACCTAAACCTGGAAACCCTTCTTTACTTATTTTTCTCCTTAGCACAGTTTTTATAGACATTGACAGTTAATTTTATCAGCTCTAGGCTTTGATGTTACTAACACTTACGCAAGATCCATCTGCAACTTTAGTTTCACTGAGGTATCCTCCTTATGCACGAATTTATACAGGTACTTGCCTGCTAAATTTCTGCAGATGGGACTTCTGCCTCAATCATCAGGCAGAAATTATTGAGCAGCCAAACTAGGAAAGCCTGGAAATGTACCTCGTTATCAAAAGAATCATCTGTTCCTGGAAAGCAGACATCTAAGCATGTAGAAAAATCATAAAATCTGTGAACCAGATTGCGAGTCCCACATGGAAATATGTCCCAAAAGACAGTTAGCTTAAAAGCTTTCTCTTCTACGGGAGCTTCCTAGGGCCTAATAGGACATTACCTTTGGGGCAGACACTTTTTAAGATCTTTTCCTTATTACCAGCTGCATGTTTTTGAGAGGATTTGTACCAGTTATCTCCTAGGGTACTATCCCTACGTGAAACTGGGCTCACACCAAGATGTTGCACATAGAAGCACAAACTGTCAAACTACAGAGAATCATTTCCTTAAGCAAAAAACCCTCTTGCAGTTATTAGTAAGTTTTGATAGAGCTGCAGAGACCCTTGACTTTATAAGCCAGAAACAAATGCCACCCTCTAAAGTGCATACTACCATTAAACATCAACAATCGTTCCAATTATTAAGTAGTTAGACTTCTAGACACATTCATCTCTCTCATGACTCAATGGAAGAAGAAATATAGGGACCAAGGAATAAAACTTTTGTCAGCTTTCTTTCTCTTTGAAAAAGAGATGGCAAAAGTTATGAGTACCGTTATCTTGACTGCAGATTGTTGGCACCTCCATCTTTTCCTTTATTCAAGGAGATTCCACCCACTTCTTCGAGTACTGCATTCACGCCAAGTAGGTTTCACAAAAATAGATGCTGAACTAGGGAAAAGAGTATATGCATATCAGAACACTGTCAGATATATTAGATTGATAAGAAAGTAGAATTTAAAATAAGGGAGGGTCCACTCCTATTAGAAATGCAGAACAGGTTGCAAGCTTAAGTAAAATACATGAGTCCCATCTGTAAATTCAGTTACCCACTGGCATCCAGATACAGACAGACAAAACTTCAACTGCAATATGACATTCTATTTCCTTCCCAGAACTGTCATTAGCTTGCTTTGGTACATCTTCTGTTTCTCAGCTTTTCAAGTGCACCACCATGGAAAGCTGTAATTTTTAAAAGAACTTTTAAAGCTTGTTTTACACAAATATAGCTTGGAAAATAAAATAATAATATTTAAGAACATGTTACATTTAATTTTTATTTAATATTGGAAGACTCTGGAGCTTCTACTGAATTTTCATTGAGTAATGATGTGACTTTGCAAAAAAATGGATACCTCACTAGTATAATCATCTGTCAGGCAATTTATAATGGGTTGCTACTTTTAGAGTGAAAGGAGTTATTTGCTAATACAAAAAGCCCTCCTATATTATCTTTCAAAAAACCAGCATATACTAACTTATTGTTTTTCCTTTAAATTTTGAAATAGGAATTTTTAAGTAGTGCAGAAAGTTCACACGAAACTTTTTGCATGTAAAAATAAGCCTTCTAAAATTTTTTTTGATGCTCCTTCCCTCAGCCTTCTGTGACAACCTATCACTAACCTATAATGCTCCCCTAGACTAAAAATAAAGCAGGCTCTCCAATCTATGGCCAATAGGAAACAATGCAGTACAAGATTGCCTCACAGAATTATCAGAACTCTTCAAACAAGTATGGAAATTTCTCAGGGAACACTATATGGGGCATTTATACCCCAAAACATCAGGAATCTGTAAATGGAAGCTCTGAAGCAATTCAGAATCTCATGACATCCTCGTTGATCTAATTTCAAATCGTATTTGATCCAACTTTGAAGATGTTGTCACGATTACCAGTGTTGTAAGATTACCTTAAAAGAGTTAAACATTTAAGCTGGTCACTCAAGAGATGATTCAGCGTACGTGTTCAAAAAAATTAAAATGAGTTACACTTCACAGCACTCCAGCAAGCAGTGAACCACGGTGGGACACGGTAAGCACAGCGAATGCCGTACCGAATTCTGTTAAATACTCAGCAGTTTCCCTCTATATCAGGTAAGCAAACAAGCAGCTGTTTTCCTCTAGGCTGTTCTGTGGATAGAAAACCTCAGAGGTGCATCTGCTTATAAGAGCAGAAGGCATTACTGTCACTTTTACTGCGCTTCTTAATACTTATTTTTAGAACATGCTTCCTCTCTCCTGTTAAATCCTACAACTGCTTTCAAAAGGCAGCAGAAACAAAGGGAGAAAAAAACATTCCAGAAGTTACGAACTTACAATTCAAACTACTGAGCATTAGTAATTCACATTATCTCTACAGGATACTCAGTGATACAAGTAATCGAAATTCTAACCCAAAGATTGTTTTTAAAATTACGACTTCTTCTTTCAAATACTAACAAAAGTACAGTTTGATCCTTCCCTAATACCCAATGCAACACTTCCATTTCCGTGTTACATTATACCCAGCAAGCAAGCAATTTAGTAGGACTTTTTTTCTAAAGAACTGTACAGAAGCAAGATACTATTTCTTCCTCTTTCCTGGTAATGACTTATTTGATCATTTTTCCAATGGGAACAACCGTTCTTCATACTTTATGTAAGCAACACTGAGTCCTAACCATGCATCAACAGGGAACTGGGTTTTGAGCAGCAATGATTTCTTTTTTTGATAGTCTTGAGTTCTGTTCCTTTAAGAGATTGTCTTCCCCTTCATTAAGCTTAGTTGATCGGCCTAATGAAGGATTTAACAAAGCAGGCCACATAAATCTAGTCACGAATACCTGTTTCTTAATTACTGAAGACATTAGGAGTAGGACAGAAATCTTTACTTTGGGATGGTACAGACATGAAAAGAGGAATCTCTGTGTCACAAAGTCCATTCAGGACAGCGGCACTTCTGGTTTTCACTGAGTAACAGTGATATGAAAACACAAGTAACCCTCAGCTTGGTGGACCTCTGTTCCCAGTCCCAGCCTTTTTGGGTACTACGAGTCTTCAGCTCCAGATGCATTTGCAAAGAGATGGTACTCAATCTGAGAGTTATGTCCTAAGAAGGTAACTTCTGGCAGCTTATCCCATAAACTACATTTCAGAAGTCTCATCTCCTATTATTATTATTAAATATAAAACTTCTTTAGCTAAAACATAGCTATGGGTTTTTTTCAGATTTTTTCAAGAACTAAAGACAGACCCTGCTGACATTTGTAGGTTCCCATGTACAACAGTGTTTTGCTTTACTTTATATAGGCTACACAGACAGCCAACAGCATGCTCGCAATTCAAAATTCTGATTAGTTTTGTGGTAAAGGATGTCTGAAGACAAAAGAACATACCCACGCATTTCAGATGTGCTATAAGGGAGCCAACTCCTGATCTATGTGTTTTATTTCACATCCTGAAAGTCCAGATTTAAAAATCTCATCCCTCAAAAAAACCCCAAAAACCAATCCAAAGTTTTCCTCTCAAAATAAGAATAAATGAGTAAAATCCTTGTTATAATATAGCTGGGCTTTTTGGGACAACTCCTCTAACCCTGGCTGAAACAGTTCAAACATCTGCAAACATATTCTGTTTGTCAACTGTGCATTTGTTACCAGATGTAGGATTTTCTAGCAGCCGGCTCCCTGAAAGCATATACAACTTTTATCATCAAGATACTCTGCCACCCTGAAGGCTCTCAACACTTTGTACTTGCAGTACCTTCCCATTCAGCAAAGCCAGAATAAAACTCTTATTATTTTGAGTCTAGATCTGGCTTTTTCTATGCTTTGTCCTGTTTGGCTTCGAAGCTTCGGACTGCATATCCTTGTAATTAGGGTGGGACTCTGCAAACACACAGAGAAACGTGAAAGACGAAATATTTCCCGTATTTGGGGTTTTCTACTTAAAAGAAAGTCTAGAAGACCCTCTTCACCTCAAAACAGACAAAGTGGACCCCTCTATTTTTTTTGTGGAAGACTCCTCAGATGCATACTAAAAACTGAATTTTCTCTCTCTTGGTGCTGTCAAAGGAAGAATATTCTGCAGTCTTCTACTGAACAGGTATTGTGTTTCTGAATACACCACTGAGAATCATCCGGCAAATAGAGACAAAGAAGAACATTTCTGGACTTGCAAAAATACTTCTAGTTCTGCTAAAATGCTAACCAATACCCCTTTAAGTACTCGTGAGATTGATTTTTCTCCCCATGGAGCTTTGTAGCTTCTAGTATCACTACTGCTTCCATAGAGAACAGATGTGGGATTAACTTGAGTGTGGACAGAAGTTTTAAAACACACTGCTTGTCTTGAAGGTTGACTTCAGACTTCCACAAAAAACTGGGAATACTGGAAGATGAATGCTTGCCTTTTTGGACGTGATCCTTGGGTACAGCTATCAAAGAGCTGTGAGGGTTAATAATTAACAAGAGAACCCCTTCACTTTGCCTTTTTAAACTCCAGTTTATGGTCACGCTGACAGTATCTGTAAAGTAGTAGCCTTTTCATATTTTCACACCATAAAAGGAAAGCAGCTTCAACTGTGAAGCCTGGTTTCAGCCAGTAGCAATCCATGACAAATAAGTCATCACCAAGAAAGAGGAAGAATAGTATCTTGCTTCTGTACAGGTCTTTAGAAAAAAAGTCCTACAAAATCGCTTGCTTCAGGGGAAAAGTCAGAATTCAAATGAACTTGTGCCTTAATTTCCTAAGAGTTCCATCTCTGCAGGCTCTAAGGCCACAGTTCAGGGTCTTCTCATCCCAGGGATCTAAATAAATTAGATGGAAGTTCTTACTAAAAGGCTTACGTGACTAATCTCCCAGCCAGTGTAAGGTCCTTCCCATTCACATGTATTCCATCCAATTACAGATGCTCATTAATAGAAAACATTTCTCTTTGCTGTTATTAGGGACAGAAATGGATATCCATGCTGAGTGCACAAGAATTTAGAGTTAAAAGGTGTTCATCACCTCATGTCTAAAAACATCCATCATGCCAAATCTGGGATGCAGGTCTTAGTTCCTCAAGCAGTAGAATATAAAATGCCTTGACCGATCTGTCAGACAGACCAGAAGGTATCATTGATACCATGGCAGAACTGCAAGGGAACCCAAGCCCTGCTTCTAATCCAGTTTGCAGAATTGTCTTTAAATGTACAATTTTGGATGCTGTCAAGTCTCTAAACGGGACAAGACCAGGGAACCTGACATTCAGAACAGCATCCCTGCTGCTCTTATAAGCTTCTTTGGCTAAGGTGCTTGACAAGGGTTTTGAGCATTTCCAACGAGGAGAACTACTGACATCTTTATCAAAATTAATCATTTGGCATACTGAAGACTGCAAATTAGCTTGAGGGCAGGGAACACTGAAAACATTTTTTTGCAAATAAGCCACTCAAAATCAGCAAACTGAGTAGGTAAAAAATGGCAGTAAGAGACAGGCAGTGTCTCTCAAATGGCATGCCCTATTCGGGACTTTTTTGTTTGGCATTAAATAAACTTCATTAGGCAGGTCTCATCACTGAAGTCTGTCAGCTTCTTTTTCTAAGTCAGTGTAAAAAAAGGTCTAGCTTTTTGTATACTTTGAGACCTGAAAGTGTTTCAATTAAAAACAAACATCAATGCTAGATATTAGTGGAATGAATCGACACATTTTAAGCAAAGGTTAAGACCTATCCTTTAAAACCACATATCCTTATTTTAGCCCAAGAACCACTTACTGCAAATCTCAGGTGGCACAGGTTAAAAATCCACTGAATTTTATGTTGATGTAAGGTATTCTGCGAGATTACATAATCACACCTGCAGAGGTAAGGTTGCTGATGGAACAAGTTATACTATTACTCTCTAATCAGATATACTCAGTGATGACTCAATCCACCTCCCTCTAAAACAAAACCTTACAGTGTCAGTGGTGGTGTGAGCATCTTGTTTACATGGGGGTAAATGCCCCTAAAGCCTTGCTTCCTAAAAGAGCAGCACATTCAGAGAATACTCAGGCACGGTGCAGTGTAGTCACGTGACACAGCCAGCTTTACTTCCAGCTGTTTACTGCCAACAGCTTGAGCTTACTGGAAAATCAGAATCCAAACAACAGCCATGTGACATCAACACATTAATACTAAACCATTATAGGGTACACAGATAAGTACTTCAAAGAAAGGATCTGTTTTACAGCCCTGTATTAGACATGTATCTTTCTTCTATGTCATCTCTCACCGTACCAGAACAGGTTAAGTTCCCTAAACTGCTTCTAACAAGTACAGTTAGGAAGTGAACCAACTTCTGGCAAAATAAGTCAATGTACAGCACCTGGAATTCAAGTCAGAATATTGTGTGAAGATCAGGAGCAAGGAAAAAATTCTCTTCTGAGCTCCTACACCCCACTCATACGTATCTCTACCATTTAGTTAACAGGAACTAAACAGGTAACACAAGCTTAAATCAACTTTGCTGTAGCTACAGAAGAAACTAAATTTCACAGTTGCAGGAAGGAAATGCACCTGTGCAAGTACAATGGTTTCAGTAGAGTGCGTATTTTCTTACCTGCAAACACCGCAGAATACACCATGTTCAGCTCATGCAGCATTTCCAGAGGGAAAGAGTATCTGCTGGATGATGGTAGAGCCCTAGCTAATCTGTGGACATCCTCTCCTTTGTAATCCGCAGAAACCTAACCTTAGAACTACTCATTACCAGGAAGAGGAGAACAAATCCCCTTAACCCTTTTCTTACATAGAAAGTCTATGTTAAGTTGTCTCTCACTTAAGTAGTTTCTTATTCTCGGCAACTTTCCCAGCCAATATGGCACTCATCTCTCCTGCAATTGCAATGAGAATCTGTAACACTGCAACATTGATCTGTTGCTGGTTACAGGATTTCTGCTGCAGCAGAAACATCCGGCTTTCAATTTCAGGAAAAAACAGGCAAAGAAGATGAAAAAAAATGTAATTACCATGAAGCAATACAGACAGAGAAGTCCTGCAGGTTAACTCATGTCTTCCTTAGCTACAGAAATAGACAAATCAAAGCTGGTTTGCGTTGATTTCTTACTGCATTGCAGCTCACAAAGGCTGTAAAGTGGAATCTGTGTCAGAAGCACATTTAATCCTAGGATTCTCTTCAGCTAATAACTGAGCTATGTATCAGAAAGACCAAAAATAATCCAACTCAGGCTGCCTGCTTCCATTAATCAGCAAGCTAAATTCAAATGCAATATCACTACCTTTTGTATGAGACTGTGTGTGCATACATTTGTATGTAAAGGCAGATGTATTCTTTGGGTTTTTTCTCAACTTTGTATCTTTCACAGTGAATGACATTAAACATTCAAAGTTGCTGGATATTTGGGGAATACACCTTTTTGAAAGGCAGAAAGGTCATGGGAAAACTTCCGAACTCCAGTTACATTCTCAATTCCTGCCTTATGTTTCATTATACTCTCCACTCCTAGTTGTGCATCTTCCCCCTCTTTCTCAAATTAACTTATTTTTATAGCTTCCCTTTTATTCATATTATTGCTTATCCCTCCTCAAATTATTCACTGTAATTTAAAAACAAGATTAAGCTAACATTATGTGCAAACATGAAGAAATCTGTTATCTGTACTTTCTTTCACCTCTGTACTCTATTGCAAAAACAACAACAGTTTTAAACATCACCTTGCCAGAATTATTCTTTCCTCTTCCCTGATAAACCTAAAAATAATTTCAAAAAAACCAATCTTTTTTACTTTATTATGAAAATTGCTACATTACAGTCACTGTTCAAAACAGCATTTCATCCATTTCGGTGTCAATACACAAGCAATGATTTGTATTTCAAAAATACGATTAGCGTTATCTGTGGTAGTTTGACATAACCCATTTTAATATTCTATGATCTATTGCTCCCTCCCCTTTTTTGAGTCAGCCACAGTAAAAGAACAGCACCTACATACCCAAATTATCCATGAGTGTTATTTGTATAAATAAAGTCAACCATAAACCACGGAATACACACACACACACACATGAAAATCCCCCAGGGAAATCACTTGTTCTCTACATATTTGAAAATGCAACAAGGTCAGCTTTTTTCACTCTGACACCTAAGTTAACAGGCAAAAGTCTCAAGTCTAATTCACTGTCAGTTTGTTCAAGAGCACATTCTCATTCTCCTACCACATGGACTTCCAGAGAAAGTATTTGTCCTCAGACCTCAGGCTAATGAAACTGAACACTGCAGATTTCGGCTATTTAATTCAGTGCCAAAATCTGAAGTGGTCAATGCCTTTTATTTCTTTTAGAAACAGAAATAATGGTGAATGTCTTGATATTTATAATTCTAGCAAACAGGGAAGTCCGTAACAGTGTAATTATTTCCACAACAGTACATTAACACTGCATTCAGCAATTCTGTTCAACACAGATGCCTCAAAACCTTTACAGCCAAACACACTATAGGTTACCCATTATAAATACATATTTCTATTTTTTAAATAAACAAACATATTAGCTTAATTCAGGAAGACTGAATGGTTTTGTGGTGCAATTCATTCTCTTTAAAGGTCTCTGTTGACAAATCAGGAATAATAAAACAAAACCCACTGCTTTAGAAGCCATGCGGTCCAGACTTTCACATGTACTGTAAGTAGACGCCATGCCTTTCGCAGCATTGTTAATTGAAGTAAAGAACTTTTCTGTTATAACAGGAAATTCTTTCTTCTTGGCAAGTACTTTACAAACCAAGTCTCTAGCTTCACCACCACTTCACAGAGCCTTAGGCTCCAGTTTTACAGTCTTACAATTGAAAGTTCAGAAGAAGCAACTTAATGTTTTCGTCTGTAACAACAGAACCATAACAGAGTATTTTCCAAGTGCCATTTCAGGGAAGAAAGTGGGTATCAGAAGTTCCTCAGAGTAGATTATCCCACAGAGCCAGGCTGTAAGTGATGGTCTAGGTAAGCTTTTCATGTTGAATCTGGTAGTAACATGCCTGCATTAAACAAAGTTCTGTTTAGCACAGGTATCAGTACTCAGCAAGCTGGTACACATCATACACAAAAACATGGATTTTTTTTTTTTTTAAATCTAAGAAATTGGAGGGCTAGGTTTTCTACAAGCAGCGATGGTACACTGACCCTCTACATATGAGAATCTTTTGATATGAACACTAGCAAAAAGAACAACCGAAGATTATAAGTTACAAATTACATCCAACTCTTAAGGAAGCAAGATAGCATAATTTGAGACTGAATACTTCAGCAGCTCCCAGCTTTGCCTATTTTTCTGCTCAGAAGTCTCTTTGTCCTTGGACAGCAGGACCCAAAAAAGGAAAATATTTTCTTACAGGACAAGATGCAGGGATTAAGCGTTTCAAAAGCACTCAGACTGAAAAGCAAAAGGTTTCTATCATCTGGTTAAATATCCTGACCTGCTGCTTTACAGCCTTTCGCTCCTAAATGCTGGTTCAAATATGCATTGGGTCAGGCATGACCAGAAAGTTGACGTGCCTCAGACAAAACCTGAGCTCACAGAAAATAAGATTCTGCTTCTACTACATGAATTCTTTGATAAATTCTAACCAAATCAAACCTTTGCTTTCTGCAGCACTATAAAAATAACAGATATGAAAAACCCTCAGCACCCAACTATCTGCACAGACAGAAACAATCGTGTTCACCTGGCAGCTCAACTTGAGATTTTTATTTGAGTTCTGGGTTAACAGCCTCCCTCCTAAACAACCCCACAAAAAAGCTCCACGCAGCTGACTTTTCACAAGACCCCCTTGTCGGAACAGTTTTGAGGTACCAAAACAACTCACTTCATTATGGAGATCCTAGTGTACAACAGGATATTCATCAAAACAGATTCTCTCCCTTTTTCCATACTTAGAGAACACTAAATGGAATGTGGGGCACAGGAAAAGCATTTTTTAAATTTTTTCTTCAAATTTGAATTCCTGAAGTATTTTCACATAATGTTAGACTGAAACATTACTGGAATGGCTGATCTGCAAAGCAGAACTTCATTCCAATCTATATAAAAGAAGCAAGGTTTGTTATGATGCAAGGGAATCACAAGCTACAGATGAGCATTCAGATATATAACAGCAACCAATATCACATTTGAGTGAAAATGCATGTGCATGCTCCATCATTTTATCAGCTGTACCTGCAACTGTTACATTAACCCAAGCTCTAAGTTAAGTTTCCTTGCTATTCCTAGCTTAAAATCTTCACTAAAAGTGTCAGAATTACAACCTCATGTTCATAAAACTGTCCTAAGCTCAAAGCTGATTAATTTCCAAAGAAATCTTTTAATAATGCTGAATAATTTTCATACCTTCAAGGTAGTGAACATGATGCCTTGCTCCCCATGCTGCAGATAAGGGTCCATCAGGTCTTCGATTAAGTGTACCTCAGACCCCAAATTCCTTATCCTGTCACAATGTAGGCAGAGAGAAGGAGAACAGGCAAATGACAGATACTGTCATAATGTTTTAACTTTTTGCACATGGTGTTATGCAAAACACATGCTTTTCCCTAACCTCATTTTGAGGTCATAGCTATTTCAGTTAACTGCTCAAATTCTTTTCAAGTCAAAGCAAAAAATGGACAATTTACTAAGTTACAAAAAGCTAATAAGTATTCTTATATCAAGAAGCAGGAATGTTTAACACAGGTAAAAAGTACTCACACTGTCTATGTTCAATTTGTGACTGATGCTGCTCTTGATGCCTACCTGGCTCGTAGCACCACGTAGAGAAAAACAGGAAACAGGTCATCCATGGACCACAGAAAATCTTCCTGAAGAGTCTCGAGTACATTCTGAGAGATCTCTTCAAAAGTCTGCTGGATCACCTTCAACTTGTCAGTGGGGGTAAAGGTGGTACTGTTTGGAGAGCAAGAGTAGAACAAAATAAGCAATAACAAGTTACATATCTGCATCTAAATTAAGACGACGACTTGCCAAGCATGCCTGTTCCCCATGTCCAAGAAGGAAAGCCAGGTCATTCACATGGCAACAACTATGGCTGCCAAGGCTGTATAGTACCCCAGGCTATAATCACTGGATCAAGGCACACTACTGCAAGTGAGAATGTCCTCACAGTTTTAAAGATGTTTTAATGTAGTGGTAAAGGGGGAAAATTCCTTTCTAAAACCTTTTTCATTTCTACTTACAGTCTTACAGTGGAATTCCTTATGTCAGCTAACAGACAGAGAAAAGTTCCCCATACAAAGGTCATTTTGCCATAACTGTTTAGAAAGTCACACATATTTTATTAGGCTTTTTCATGCTTTTGCTTCTGCATGGTCTCCTATGGGCATGCCTCAGTCGCATTTATGAGGCTGTACTTCATTCCACATTGGGAGAATTTGCTAACAGCTTTAGTGGAAACTCTGAAACTTCTTGGTGACTTCTCTTAAGAAGGTGAACAAAGAAAAGGTGATAAGGATCATAATCAAGTAAACCAGATACTACTATGGCAGGAACAGTAAAACACTGAAAGACAAATTTCAGAGAATTACCTGATTTGCTGTAAACATTCAACTGCAGAGGCAAAGCAAGCATCTTTTGTATTTGACGACACCTGTGTAAACATGAGAAGATTCATTATACAGGTTTAACAATCCCACTATTCAGCAGCAGAAAAAATTATCACAGCATACAACACTGGCATAAAAGACTTTTTTTTTTTTTTTTTTTTCAGTTTAACAGTGCCAAGAAAGGGGAATGTGCCTGGACAGTAAAATAATCCAGGAAATCTCCCTACATATAATTTGCATGAGTTTAATTTAAAATTTAGAAAACCCTGTACTAAATTCCTCCGCATGTTACGAGAATCATTGACGGTTTTGGACATCTTCCAGGTCAAGTAAGACTAAGAATGATTAAATCTTAATCAACAGGGAACCATGAAACTGGAACAGCTGAAACCTGGAAAAGTCATAGCAGTCAATAACCAGAGACTCAGGCTTGGAGCAAACAGAAAAGAATAAATACTAATGCTGGCTCTTAATATGTGATTGAGCTTAAGTCTTTCTGAATGCAGCTGGCAGAGAACGGATTGATGCAAGAAGACTTGAAGAAATTCACAGAACTACGGAAACTGGACAGAAGAGAGAAGCAGACAAACATGACATCTTGGATAAAAACATCCTGTTTAACTGAAGGAATGACCCAGCAAATAATGTAAATGGCTGCAGAGAGCACCACGTAATTCAGAGGAGACACATGCCAAGCAGTACTTGACAGTGGAGGGGCTCTACTCTATAACTGAAAAAAACCCAGCCTTAAGTGTGAAAGATTCAGACAGCTGTTAAGAATTTTGCCTGGTACCCAAAACCACAGAAGATCTGAAAGAAACGTTACTTGCCAGACTTTGTAACATTTATAAAAGTCTGAGTGTAGGCTTGCATCATGTGAGTCACATGAATTTTCAATGTCATGATTTAGGAAAAAGGGACTTATCTTGCTGGGAACCTATAGCCTTAGGGAGGAGGTTTAGCATGAGCTTTGGTTATTACGGCAAACTTGTAACACTCAGTCTCTATCAAGGAATATCAGCTTGTCCATGTGCAGCAACTACTATGATGAAAGCCACGCTTCCAATGAGTACAGATTTTGCACAAGCCACAGTTACAAACAGGGAAGAGGTGATCTGAAGGCAGGGTTATCTAAACAACTATAAGAAATTGAAAATTTCAGAGAAAAATATAAGTCTTGTCTATCTGTGAATCAGTAAAATACACTGTAAACATTCAAATTGTTCAAAGTTATGGCTATTAAACCACTCTTACTGGAGCACAGAGACTGAGTATTATACTATCGCCATCTAAGGCCAGTGTTCAGCCACTTTCAGCAAGATAATGATTAAGAACTATACAATTTTTCTCCTAATGAGAAAGTATACAATGGTCTAAATCTCCTAATCAAGCAGCTTGAAAATTTGCTTGGTAGACTTTTATTCTAACACTTCCATAATTGAAGACTGTCTTCCTGAATCAGAAAGATTCAGAGAGAATGTCTTCCTGAATCAGAATTCATTACACAATAAGACAGTAAGTGATAAAGCTGGACTGGCAACTATTGTAAGAAAACTGCTTTCAAGTAGCAGACAGCTCCCAAGGAAATGAGACAGCATTGCATCTGTTAAGCAAAAAGCCTGGTTGAAAATTCTTTGACTGCTTCTTCATGATCTCAGCTTCTTGCAAAAGGCATCAGGCAAAGCATACTGTAGTCAATGTCCACTGAACGTACCTTTCTGCTCTCTCCAAGGATGGATACAGTTCCTGGCCAAAATTTCCTGCAAGAAACCCAAGACAGTCTATTAAGAGAGCACAGTTTTAAAGTGGTTTTCACCTTATGAAAACAAAGTCATCATGTTCTTCTACGAGATACAACAGCTCTTTCTAAAGGATCAACTACAACTTGTACAAAGAGCTGGAAAGTAGCCTAATTTGAAATGCCTCACTTTGGTTTTATAGCGATGCCAATCTTTTCCCCCTCTTTTTGGAGGAGCGAAGTCTTGATTGACTTTCAAGCATACTAACTAGCTTAAAGATATGTTTAGATGCATTTTAATCAAGCACTGTAGGTCTTTTTACTTGCTTTATCTAATTAGATGCCATAATCTTATTCCAAGTTATGTTTTATTGTTGAAGCATACTCACGCTTGCACTCCAAGAAAACTTAGAAGAGCCATGTCAGTTTGTTTGTTTAGACGTAAAACACATTCCCAATAAATATCTTCCTCACGCTCATTGTCTAAGGCATACAACATAAACAGAGGAGGATAGAGTCGTGGCAGTAACACAGGGAGCAGCAAGCCAAAACTGGTTACCACATAGCTATAAAAAAAAAAAAAAAAAAAGGGATGTGGTTTGAAGAAGACATTAAAAACCTGATTATCTATAAAAATTGAATGAAAAAAAACCATTAGAACAAATCTTTAATTTAGTATGAGCCTATTCTATAAGGGATAAGAATAATAAAATAAGCACAAATCCATCTAATAGCATCCATGCTAAGAAAGACTTAGGAGTAATTTTCCTTTGCAGTCCATACAGGGATGGGGTTGGGGTGGAGACAGTGGCTGAGGTGCAGGGGGTTTTGTTTTCTGTGTTTCAAACAGAACATTGGCTTACTTTCTTATATAAAAGCCAATTACTGTACTATGTTATAGTTCAGGTTTTACCCATATCTTCATGCTAATCATTTAGCCCCCATTGAGCCACTTTGCTGACAGCTGTGCTTTACCTTCAAAACACAAGCTAGAAAATAGGCTAAACTCCAGTAAGTTACCTAAGTCCACACACTCACACTCCAGGCTTCATAAAGTCAGCAGTTACCTGGCATCAAGATCTAATCCTAATCAGGAAAGCTGAACTCAAAGTGCCTACTAATACCATCTGCACAGGTCATTGGATCTTTTCTCAGAAGGCTGTCTCTACTGTTCCCTCTTCCTTGTTTCAGCCACACCTTGACGCTGCTGTGGATAGGACCACAACGGACTCAAGGGGGACTGGCTATTTGTGATGCAGTACACGTGCACTGGACCTGCATTACCAGTTGCCCTGCTGCCCATATTCCAAAATGCTTTCTGAAGCCCAGTCTCAAGCCTGAACTTGTTTACCTACAACAGACAAAAGCAAGTTTGGGCTTAAGTAAAGAATGATTGCATGGAACAGGGATGAAATGGTTATTACAACCATCAAGTGGAAGTTCACTTATCAGAGTCTTATCAGAACCAAAGAAAAAAAAATCTGCTTATATCCATCAATTAAACATGCTTATCTTTCTTCCCCCACCCAAGAAAAAACTGCAAACAGAAATAAAATGAAGTCTTCCTTATTCAGTTTTTATTTTATGTACCCTGGCTCAGGAGATTCTGATCTGGAATCAGATTTCCCACTGCAAAATGATCGCCTTCCCTTTGTCTCTGTTGCCTGAAATGGAATTGTGCTGCCCTCTTCCGGAAGATCAGGAAACAAGAACCTAAATGACAAAACACATGATATATATCATTTCATGAAGTTTCTACAAATTGTAGCACTAGAAGGTAAGACTGCAGAGGAAAGAAAAGTCTGCTGAAATAATACACGGTAGACTAAGACAGCATAGGTAACAGACATACAGCACCATCTACCTGGAAGAAAATTATGAAGGCCAACCCCTCCAATGCCAAAGACACCTTTCCTACCTTGACATCATTTCCTCCAGACAACACTTCTAATGGTAAATAATCTGGAGTATTTCTGCTTTCAGACTGGCAGGACCCAACTGAACCTGTACTTGCTCTCAAGAATCTAAGCAAACACTTCATAAGAATGCTGCTCATCCATATTGGTAAGAACTTCAATGTGAGTCCCCATCCTCATTATTTTTCTATACCCTTTGAACATTGTCTTTTCAGAGCAGAGACACTAAACTGGAAATCCACATTCAAGATGAGCTTCCTCCAGCCATATTTTAAAGAACAATCGAGGATGCAATATACTGTGGTGAAGATTTTAGTTTTCCTATTTTGACACAATATTCAAGCCTCCTTAAAAAGGTTAAGGAAAAACAAGAAGCACCCAAACCAGTAAAGAAACTGGCATACTTGAACTGAATAAACACTAGATAAATTCAGTACATGAAGTAGTTTGAATTGAAAATTAGTCTCATTACCTAACCAACTGGAAGATGCGTTTGAGGTAGGACTTTATCTCTCTCACAGCCTCCTGCAGTAATCGCCGATTAGCTCCTACTCCAACATAGGTCATCCTGTAGACAGCTACTAGTGTTTCCACCAGCTTGCCCAATGGATGGAGAGGAGTATCACAAGCCTAAGGTGAAAGATATTAATTGGCCAGTCAGATAGGTCAATGCCGGACAGAAAAAGAGTGGAATTCAAGAGATGGATCAGAGATTCAACAACAGGCTTTGGAAAAAAAGTATTACAAATACATCAAAAGGTGAGCTATATTTAAGAAATTGCTGTTTAGGTTATAGAATTTATGTACTAGCTGAATATAGCTCACATAGGAGTTGAGAATATAAAAGCTTGCACTACTACTTGGACAAGTCATCTGTCTAGTGCTATTAAAACTAACATGCAATAATTCACAAGTATTTAAAGATGCTTTGCTTGGATCCAGAGTATAAGAATTAAAACAGAAAGTCAACTTCTGCTCAGGTAAAGGCAGTATTCAGTAGGTATACGATGATTTTAGTCAGTTGTGGATTTAAATTCAATAAATTAGGAAGTTACCACAACCATGAATGAATACAACAAGGACTACAGGAGTGCAAATATGGAAGGAATTGAGGAAAGCTATTACAGAGTGAACTTGACTTCATACCTTACCAACAAGCTTTGTAAGCACTTGAGTCACAATACCTTTATCAAATATTTTTTTATATTTTCGTATTTTTCCAAGGTGAAGGCACCAATGTGTTGTGGAATGAACTCCAAACTTTCCAGTGTCTGAGTGTGTGAGCGGCTCAATAGTTCCGGGCTGCAGTTATAAAACAGGACAAAGACATCGTACAGATTATTCATCAGACTTGTATTAGGAAAAAAACTAAAGCTAACAACTGAGCTAATTCTAAACATCAGTGTCGCCAAAAGGTTTTATAGCGCCTAGTATTAAGAGTTCTGATTTAATTTAGGATTATTTGTTGTTGTAACTGAATTTTTACAGTTAGAGTTTCTAGTCTAGAGTAGAGTCTGATTCCGATTTCTTTCTTAATACTTTCTTCCGCTTGCTGTTTATATTCTCTAGGAACCAACCTCTCTTTGTGTTGCCGTCGGTTGGTGGTCAGGGCCACTGCAATGTTGTCCCAAGCCTTCCATCTGTCCCCCTGGCCTGGGCTCTCACAACCAAGCTGGTTCCAGCACTCTTCAAATACTGCCTTCCATTTCTCATCGGGAGGCACTGCCAGGATCCCAAGCTTCCGCCTAATAAAATGACCAGTTAGTCTGTTAAAATCAAAACAGTCATGAACAACACATTCAGCTATGAAAACCACCTAATGTCAATCTAGTATCTCATGCTACTTTACCAAAGCTGGTATAGTTAACAGTCTCTACTGTGAACTAAATTTATCACCAAGAATAAGCCTAGAACTGACTACTTAACGTCTTAACTTTCAACACCTTTTAAAAAGAACTTAAAGTTATACTTATCTCTAACTTTTTTTCCTTGGTAACTATCATACATTAAACCATACAACATATAATGTTACGAGATTAAAATGTTTGTAATATCTACACATGTAACAACTATGAACCCGATTAAGACTGATTTGTCTAATGCTCTCTTTATTACATGAAATTGTTTGTTTAAACACAAAAAGCACTAGTTTGATTTCCAAGCACACAGAACATATCGCACTTATCTTCACCCCAGTATCCATTCAGAAGGCTCAGGACACATTCTGGTAGCAAAGACTTAGTACAAAAACATCCCAAATATCTCACTACTCTGGAACGTACAAATAGCACAGTGACACAGATAAGCACCTAGCCATGGGTATATGGCTTCTGCCCCTACAGGATTATCTGCATATCACACCGCATGACACGTTAGAGATGTGCTGATAGGAAGTAAAATAAGCTCAGGCATCTTTTCCTCTGATAGCCAATGCTCAGGGATCCTCTATAACCAAAGGAAAACCAAGAGCTGTTATTATCCCTATGTTTATTAATATATAGATATCTGAGAGTCATAAGATTTAGAGCTTTGAAAAGGTTTCATAAAGCAAATTAAATGCTGTCAGAGTTAACAGTTATATTTTGATTTAAATCAAGTGTCAGAAATTGTCAGACCTTTCACTATTACTTTTCCCACCACATCTAAGATAAGAACTAGCAACACTGGTATCCCCATGCTTCCAGTTTCACAAAGTAAAAAAAAGTAGTCTCTAAGCCTTTTTACAAATTATACAAGAAGACTTTCTACTTCAAGAGAGCCTGAAAAGGGGTAGATGAAACCCTTATTTCACAAGCAATCTTCACAAATACGTACATACATTTATTCATAAACTCCCTACTGGCATAAAAATCACAGTTGCTAAGGTTGCAAGTGTTCAGTTCAGCAGGGAGGCCTGCTTAACTCTGTGTCCTGTTGTAGGTGTCAGCACTGTCAAAAGAAATTACTAGCAAATGCTTCAGGAAGCACACTGAGAAGTAATCTAGGTAAAAACATTAGAGTTGTCTTTCCCATTTTAATCTGAAATTCAACAGCATGCGGTAGAGATACTGAATCCCGTACAATAATTACTACTACTGTAAACCACTATACAGTGATCCAAATACTAAAATTTCATCAACTCTTTAAATTTACTTAAATTTCTTCTACTCAAAGACATCAGTTATGACTTAAATAAAACAAATGTGGTTTTCCCCTCCAAAGATAATTAAGCAAATTGAGCTAATGCACCTGCTATAAATAGGATTATATGGACACTTTTCAAAATTATCTTTGTTAAGGTGTTAAAACACTCTTTTGCAATTCAGCAGATTTTCCTACTATTTTCTTACGTGGTGGCATTAGTAAATGACACATTAAATGAACTGATTTATGAATAGAATAATTGGCAGAAGGCAGAGGTCTGTGATTGACTTACTCAACTGTAACCAAGTCTTTCTCAGTACCTCAAAAGTCATCAGCAGCTGTAAACTCTGGGTCTAACAGTCAGTTTAGAACAAAAAAAACTGAGCCTGCTACAGGACAGTAGCAGCACATCAGCTATCCTGCAATTTCATTCTGTTACTGGTGTATTCAATTAGTAATTAAAGCAATAACAACTATAAAGATTATTTTAATTTTATTTCCTAAGCAGAAGGGAAAAGGAATGAAAAAGGAAACAATATTTTCAAAATCTCACTGTTTCTTTGGAAAAATTATTTTTAATTAGCTTTTGTATAGGAACAATAGTTATGTTCTGAAGTACAACTGAACCATATGAGAAATTACTTCTTATTCAACACTCACAATGCTTTAGGTTTGTCCTTCTCATTCTCATACAAGCTAGGTTTGAAGTAGGTTCCTGTAATTTTTATTCCAGACCCCCATTCTCCACTGAAGAGGCCTTCAATATAATCTCCATTTGGCAAGGTCAGTGTTCCCTTGAGAGAAAATAATAAAAAAAATTTAACTGAAATTCATTGGGAACCACATAACAAGGGAAGAGATGTTTTTAAAGATGGTAACAGTTTACAAGTAACAACTAACACCAACCTTTCCACTCAGAGTCCAGTTATCTGAAAATTCCCCCTCATAGACCGTGTCATCCTCAGAAAGCAGAATTCCAGTCCCCTGCGAAGAAAATCACAAAGAATACAAAGTTATAACAGGAGGCCAGGCAGCAGATCCAAAGATACAGTGAGAAACCTGTTACTAATTCTTAGCAAATAATGGTTTTTCTAGAAATAGTTTCTGAAATAGTCCCAGGTAAAACAGAGCAGGAATTATAAAGACAGTTTAAAAAGCCAGAACAATAGAAGATTAGAAGAACAGAAGGTTTACACATACCTAACATACACTCATCTACCCCAGAAAGCTACCACGCTTAGAGGAAAAGTCACTATTGCAATGTTCAACTCACCATCATTTTGTTGGTGCTGAAGGCTCCTTCATAATACAGTCCAAACTGAGTAACCACAACACCATTGCCTTGGCAAAGATCATCATGCCACATTCCCATATACTTTTCTCCTCTGAAGAAAAAGGAATTAAGTAGAATACAGTCTATGAAGCCTATTTATATCCTTTTCTTGGCTTTACTGTGATACTTAACCGTTACAGAAACCACTAGAAAAGAGGCATCCAGCACTGGCTTTGGGTCTGCAAATCTGTTTTCACAAGCTTAATGGGATTAAAAGACTCTTTTTGAGAGAAATAAACTATAACGCACTTCCTTTCACAATTCACCTTGCAAATTGGCCACATCCAAGCAAACTGCTCCTGATGATCTGGAACAATGCTAAAGCCCCAGTTAAGCCCAATTCCTATCCAAAGGAACCTGAGCAGTAGCTACAGCACATAAGAAATGGGGAAACTTGTTAGCTGATCTGGAACAGTTTTATCTTAGATTTAAGTTGCATATGACAGGGGATCTTTGCCTTCATCAGGCATCTACCTGATGTATTTAACAGTTATTTACAAAAGATGCAAGAAGCTTATTTTAGGCAATTTTTTTTTCCAAAGGTTTTGATTTCTTTACTTATATTCAGATGACTCAAATTGAGAGAATAATAAACAAAAGTCACTAAGCTGTTCTACTTGGGCAATAGGAGGGAGACGTACAAAGTCATACATGACATCTTGAAAATATTCGAGTGCAAAAATTATAAGAAAAAAGATTGTGTTGCAGAAAGTTTCTAGATGATAGCCTAAAAATGGTCATGCCATACAAAACATTAAAGATTACTCAGAAGTAAACATCAGTGTCATACTTTTTTGTGAGAGTAAGTCCACAAAGGCCAGGTCAGAGTGCTTGAAACTAAATGCAAGGCCCAAATAATTTGAAACAATCTATTTTTCCACTTGTTCTGAAAAACAACATGTTTTCACCATACAAGTAATGGGGAAAAATAACCCCAGCTTGTCAAGAATGTTCTTTTCTTTTAAAGGTAAACTAGTGATTCACTTAATAGAACTCTGCATTTTCCTTCTAGCATCCAGGAAAAATTATGGTGATAGTAAAGAGAGCAAGCTCTGCTATTATTTAAATTCAGGGATACCTTCCAGCTGCTTGGACCCATACCTAGCAGGATGCTGGTCTGATTGACCAGCGAGCCACAGGGGTCTCTGTTGGGTGAAAGCTTTTTGAAGAGACAGATGCAGTGTGCTCAGTTACCAGGACAGAAACCTAACAGAGTAAAAGTCCCACTGGCTCAAATGACTGATTTGCAATAATGACAGCAAGTTATAAAGAGTGTCTGCAGCTACTCCTTATTTGTCTGGGTTGGAGAACAAGAAATGAAGAAAATGAATACTTAGGCCATAAAAATATGCACATATCCTTCCCTGAGACCAGAAAGACCCTGCTACAGAGGGCAGTTCGCTCACATTTGAGTAACTCTGGAAAAGCAAGCAAATGCCACATTCTTCCCCCACTATGAACTGCCACTGCTTTTACAAATTCTGGAGGTGAAAGGATCTGCAAGGAAAAGCTGTCATCTCCTTAGTTTGTCCTAGGTAAATAAGTGACTAAAAAAAGGATGCAGGAACATCTTGACACTAGAGTATAAGAACAACCACGACCACTGAACAAAACAAGATGCAAGACTGACATCAGGAAATACCTAGGGATGCTATAATAGCTCTGTTTCAGAAAAACATTCATATATACGCTGCATTCCCATCCACATCCTTCACCTCCAGACTTTTTACTACTCTGCTTTTTGAGTGGGCTTTCAGTTCAGTTAAATGAAAACCATTTTTCTTGGGATCTCACCAGAAGTTCTCTTTTCAGGAAAAAAACAGCATTAAAATGGTGACTGAAGAAACAGATGGCATCGATCTGTGCCCAGATAGTATTCATTTAGAGCACATATATAGTGCAAGTCTGTTTCTGAAACCATCATTTCACTCATCTGCCCTGAGAGAAAGCATCTTCTCTTTGTCACAGACAGAATAAGTCAATGTAAAACTTGATCGTGAGCCGAAATTTACCTAGTCCTGTATATCCGATCACTGAACAACCCAGTCTTAAGCCTGAGGCTCCTCACATGACATTCATAAAATTTTCAGCACTCACACAGCAAGATACCTCGGTAAGATAACTTATTCAGTGTTAGTTTCCAGGCAGGAGTATGACAGGAACAAAAGGCAGTAAAACACAGCAAAACAAACCCCCCAGATTTACTGCAGAACCCCACAAAAGAGCAGTCTCAGACCCAATTCTTTAGATCATCAACCAAGAAAGCCTAATATAAAGAAGACAAAACCCCACAGACAACCACTAATATTGCGACTAACAGATCAAATCCTTTCCTACTTTTTTTTTTTTGCAATTTTATGTCAATATCAGAGTTTAAGAATTTGTGGAACTGAAGCATTACCTTGTGATATCATCAAAAACTCCATAACCACTCTTCTTGTCCATTGTCCACTGTCCAATGAACATACTAGGAGAGGAAGAGGTCAGCTTCCCGCTGCGTAGCAGACCATGGCCATGTCGCATGTTATCCTGAAAACATCCCTCATACACCTCACCAGTAGCATAGCTATAATGAAAAAGAGAATAAGAAAGATTCCTATAATCTACTTATGTGGGTTTATTTGGTGGGTGGTTTGGATTTCTTTGGTTGGTTGGTTGGTTTGGGGTTTTTTGGTTGGTTGGTTTTTTTGTTGTTTGAGGTTTTTTCCCCAACCTTCTCTTTTTCCTTCTATTATAGCAACACCAAGGAGAAACTACAATCAAATACTTTTATTTGAGATAAAAGGAAGCCTTTAATACAAGTTTTCTGATGCTTTTTGTTATAAAGTCACTCTCTCCCCAACACGCAAGGCCATTAGAAACCATATCTCTCAGGAGTCCTCTATTTTTGAAAGGTGGCAGCAATGCTAGAATAGATATTAGTAACAGAACACTGTACACAAGTACACATTGTGAGCAGTCTACCAAAACCAAAGCAAAAAAATAAGTCAAGCTAACTATAACCACAAGTCTGAAATGTAACAAGAAAGCTACAAAGGCTGGGTAATCAGTTTGCCAGCGTCAGCCCTATGCTCCCTTCTGCAATGACAGCAACACAAGCGCTACACATTACCTGTAGACTCCATGCCCACACATTTTGCCTTCCTTCCAGTACCCCACGTAATGGTCATCCTTATTCAATGTTTTGTTCGGCACTCTGTATTCACCATACCTGTCAACGCACAGAAATGGAACACACGCAGCTATAAAGCAAACACATTTCATTAAAACCAGGAACTGATACTCATCACAGACCCATTCTAAAACCAGCATGCTCCATGTCCTCTTTAGTGCCTCTCTTCAACTACAGTGGTTAAACTAGATTGGAAAGGGGACGGGAACAATACTGGACTTGACGGAATAAAGCTCGGGAATAACACTCCAGGCTCTGAGGGATGGTTTACTAGTGAGGGCCTCTGGTCTGCCACCTCAATGGAAGTGGGGGACAGCACTCCACGTGGCAGCCAGAATTCAAAGGTTATTGGTGGGTTACAAACAACAACTAGAAGACGCTTAGGATTTCAGACTACTCCACTCAGGAAAGGGGTTGATACAACAGCCCAACTGAAGTGCATCTACACCAACGCACACAGCATGAGCAACAAATGGGGAGCCAGAAGCTATTGCAAGACAAGAAAACTATGATGTAATTGCCATCACAGAAACATGGTGGGATGATTTACACAACTGGAGTGTAACCTTGAGCAGATACAAACTCTTCAGGCAGGATAGGTTAGGAAGGAAAGGCAGAGGGGTAGCTCTATGCTAGAGAATGTTTTGATTGCATGGAGCTTAATAATGGTAATGATAGCGCTGAGTGCCTATGGGTAAAAATCAGTGAAATGTCCAATAAGGCAGATGTAGTGGTGGGAATTTGCTATTGGCTGCCCAGCCAAGACAAAGAAACTAATGAGATCTACAAGGAACTGGGAGAAGTCTCGTGTTTGCTTGTCCTTGTGGGGGATTTCAGCCTTCCAGATGTCTGCTGGAAGTACAATACAGGAGAAAGGAAACAATCTAGAAGGTTCATCAAGTGTATGGAAGGCAATTTCCTAAAGCAACTGGCAAGTGATCTGACTAGAGAAGGTGCCCCACTGGATCTGCTGTTTGTGAGCAGAGAAGGCTTTATGGGAGAGGCGACAGTTGGAGGGCACAGTATCTTGAGATGACAGAATTCTCAGTTCTTGGAGGAATAAGGAGGGGGTCAGCAGAACTGCCACCTTGGACTTACTGAGGGCAAACATCAGATAGTTTAGAAGGCTGCTTGATAAAGTTCCTTGGGAGGCAGTTCTAAATGACAAAGGAGCCCAAGAGGGCTGGATGCTCCTCAAGAAGGAAATCCTGGTGGCACAAGAGCAGACCATCCCTATATACCGTAAAATGAGTCGGCGGGGAAGAAAACTGAGCAGATAGCTTTGTATTGATTTCAGAAAGAGGAGGAAAGTTTATGACCTTTGGAAGAGAGGGCAGGCATCCCAGGTGGACTACAAGGATGAGATGAGACCATGTAGACAGAAAATTAGAAGAGGTAAAGCCCAACTAGAACTTCAACTAGCCAGTTTGGTGAAAGATAATAAAAAATGTTTCTTCAAATGTATTAACAACAGGAGGATTACGGAGAATCTCCCTCCTTTACTGGATGCAGGGGGAACAGTACTGGCAAGGGATGAGAATAAGGCAGAGGTACTTAATGTCTTTTTCTGCCTCAGTCTTTAACAGTAAGGCAAGATGTTCTCAGGATACTCAGGCCCCTGAGCCAGAAGACAGTCACAGTAAAGCTCCAACGATGCAAGAGGATTTGGTTAGAGACCTGCTCAGCCAATTAGACACACACAAGTCTTTGGGGCTGGATGGGATCCACCTGAGGGTATTAAGGGAGCTGGCAGAGGTCCTTGCCAAACCTCTTTCCCTCATCTACCAGCAGTCCTGGCGGACTGGGGAAGATCCACTTGACTGGAGACTGACAAATGTTACACCCATTTACAAGAAGGGTCGGAGGGAGGATCCAGGGAACTACAGGCCTGTCAGTCTGACGTCAGTACCGGGGAAGGTCATGGAGCAGATCATCTTGAGTGCTATCACACAGCACATGCAGGACAATCAGGTGATCAGGCCCAGTCAACATGGGTTTATGAAAGGCAGGTCCTGCCAAACTAACCTGATCTCCTTCTATGACTAGGTTACCTGTTTACTGGACAAGGGAAAGGCTGTGGATGTAAAGCCTTTGACACCGTTTCTCACAGTATTCTGCTTGAGAAACTGGCTGTCATTGGCCTGGAGAGGCACACCCTCTGCTGGGTAAAAACCTGATTGAATGGCCGGGCCCAAAGAGTGGTGGTGAATGGAGTTGGAAGACGGACACAAGTGTTGCTCCCCAGGGCTGAGTGCTGGGTCCAGTCCTGTTCAATATGTTTATTCACAATCTGGACGAGAGGACTGAGTGCGCCCTTAGCAAGTTTGTGGACGACACCAAGCTGTGTGGAAGTGTTGATCTGCTTGAAGGAAAGGAGGCTCTGCAGAGAGATCTGGACAGGCTGGATCCATGGGCTGAAAGCAACAGGATGAGGTTCAACAAGAGCAAGTGCCGAGTCCTGCACTTAGGACACAATAACCCCACGCAGTGTTACATACTTGGGGAAGAGTGGCTGGAGAGCTGCCTGGCAGAGAAGGACCTGGGGGTGTTGGTTGACAGCCGGCTAAATATGAGCCAGCAGTGTGCCCAGGTGGCCAAGAGGGCCAGTGGCATCTTGACCTATATCAGAAACAGCGTGGTCAGCAGGAGCAGGGAGATAATTGTGCCCCCGTGCTCAGCACTGGTGAGGCACACCTTGAGTGCTGGGTTCAGTTTTGGGCCCCTCGCTACAAAAAGGACATTGAGGGGCTGGAGCGTTTGCAGAGAAGGGCAACGAGGCTGTTGAGGGGCTGGAGAACAAGTCTTACAAGGAGTGGCTCAGGGAATTGGGGTTGTTTAACCTAGAGAAGAAGTGGCTGAGGGGAGAACGCATCACTGTCTACAACTACGTCAAAGGAGGTTCTGGTAAGGTG
Source organism: Neomorphus geoffroyi (assembly GCA_033558235.1). Taxonomy (NCBI): domain Eukaryota; kingdom Metazoa; phylum Chordata; class Aves; order Cuculiformes; family Neomorphidae; genus Neomorphus; species Neomorphus geoffroyi. The sequence continues at coordinate 35,060,360 of JAUMJM010000027.1, forward strand.
ACTGCTGGTCTCTTCTCCCAAGTTACAGGTGATAGCATGAGAAGAAATGGCCACAAGTTGCACCAGGGGAGGTTTAGACTGGACATTAGGAAAACTTTCTTCACTGAAAGAGTGGTCATGCATTGGAACAGCTGCCCAGGGAGGTGGTTGAGTCGCCATCCCTGGAGGTGTTTAAAAGACAGGTAGATGAGTTTGAGGGACATGGTTAAGTAAGGGGACAGGTATGGTTGGACAAAATGATCTCAGAGGTCTTTATCAACCAGATGATTCTATGATTGTCCTCAGCTGTTTACCATTTCCTCCCTCCATCCTACAGTTGGGGACCACAAAGAGTTTCACTTTTTTTATAAAAGAGCAAGTTTTTAATCACACAGTTGCGAAGTCTGTTGTGAAGACAACTAGCATACCTCTGGATAAATGAGAGATTACCTAGATATGAACATACAGATGTATTTCGCTAACATACCTAACCCTGAGTCAGTAAGATTCACTACAAAACCTTTATTTTATTATTATGTCCTGCAACAAAATGTATTTCTTGCCCTCTGGCTCTACAAGTAGTAGTAGGATCTTACCCATCCTCCAGACCAGTTCGGAAAGTCCCAGAGTACATTCTTCCATCTGCCCACTTTAGAATCCCTCTGGAAAAAATACAAAGCCATACACGTGTCTAAGATAATCAGTTCACTTTGCACATCCCAAATAACTTCTGTGAGTCAGTCTACTTATTTATACAGCAATGACCTCATTTTGTTTTCAACTGTTACATTCAAATGCTTTTACCTGCCATGGGGTCTTCCTGAAAGCCATCTCCCATCATAAACAGCATCCTTAAATCGAGGGTCTTTATAGAAGGTGTATTTGGCACTGCGAGAAATAGGAGGTTCCTGTCTTGGCACATTCCCACCAGCTCCATACAGAATTAAGTCAGAAGTTCCTTTAAGGGCCTGATCCACTGCTTGGCTTATTGCCCTTAGCCACTTGGTCTGAAACAGAAAGTTTAATTGCAGAATTTAGCTAACATCTGTCTTTGCACTGAATCTCACCTTCACAGCAACTACAACCATCTCCTGCACACTTCTCACTATACTGTTGTAAATTGAAGTACTGCTAGAGTCAAGCACAGTGTACAGTTCAACCTGCATACCAAGTTGTAGGAAGTCTTCATTCTTGGTGAATACTAATGCAATATTTCTCCCTATTCGGTTTCACAGTAGGAGACAAACACTCATATGTATCACTAGAGCTGTGCAAGATTTGTAGATATACCCACCTTTTCCTGTGGTGTTGAAGAAACAAGAACAAACTGTTCTTCTGGTGTTGTAATCTTCAATCCATTTCTACATGGGGGAAAAGGCATTTTAAACTAGTGAAATTTCATCCTGGAAAAGGTAAGGTTTCTTAGAGCATGATTTTTCTATCTTCCCTCCCCCACCCCAGCTAGCATTTAATATTAAGTCAGCAGTGAAAAGAAACAGCAAGAAAGACTACTCACTTTCCTCTTGACTACCTTATTCTTTCTGATGCTTATACTTTAAGACACAGAAATACAATAAGTTTTCTGCAACAAGAAAGAGGAGTAGGCATGATTGCATCAAGCCTATACTGCTCCTAGTTTACAATAACTGATTTCAAAATACTCATCCTCTCTCCCAAGATATCTGACTATTTCAGCATCACAAGCAAGAATACTCACACATTACCAGCTTCTTCTGAAAGAGCTTCTACCCACAGTGTGGACAAGGGAAAAATATGGTGCGTTGAGAACTGCAGGCAAGGAGAAGAAGGAAAACTTCACCAGATACTGTTTTTTTCCATTACCCCTGCCTCAAGCTTTTTCTGATCAGCTTCTTCCCTTTCTTTGAGGACTAGGGAAACCTGAGCATTACAAGCTCCTCTATGTACTTTGCTCCAAGAAACAGCAAACAGAATCCACAGGGCAACAGCAAACATTTAAAAAAAATACATCATTTCAAATTTATTTGTAAACATGAAAAAAAGATTTTTAAGTGTTCAAGCAACGTTGCAGTGAACGATGTAAAAATTTATCTTTACTATATGAAAAATACATCATGTTGATTGAAGCAGAGAAAAAGTTTTGTTCCTGAACACAAGCTGGCTTACCTGAGCATGTACCAGAGCATCGTTGAAGAGAATGAACCAGTTTACAGAGAATCTTCCAGCATGCTGTAGAGACAACCCCCGATTGCTGCTTTCACAGATTAAACGGCGCTCTGGCTTCCGCAAGGAATCCTACAGGTAGGGTTAAAAACAAAACTGCAGAAGCTTACTTCTCACTAAGCGCAACTTAAGGTCAGAGCTATTTGCCTTTCACAGTAAAGGCCCATCCGTTCTACAGTTAAGGGTAATACAGCAACACAAATTAGAAAAGCAAGAACTGCAACTGGGAGAGTAGCATCAGTAACAGAGACAGGGCATAACAATAACAGCAAAAGATTCAAGCTAATGAATGGACTCGTCATTATACCGTCATTTTCCCAGGAAAGGTCTTCCAGAAGCCAAGCGTGTATTCTGCTTCTTTCCTTTTTCTGCTAAGATGGACAGCAAGGCTCTCGTAACAAGAGCTAGAATCCTGTAGCTTCTGGTACTCTGGAGATGCCTGTAGGGTACAAGGTAAGACAGACCTGAGAGGGTTTCTGAACACCTGTGCCAACAAAACTAACCAAGCTGCAATGTTTCATTTTATTAAATCAGCATCAAATGCAAAACAGTTGTTCTGGTTAATAAAGTAACAGTGCAGGCTAAGTTTTCTTGGTCACTTGTTCCATTGGTGTGCTAGGAGTTTAAAATCACAGAAGTTCTGTGAATATTAAGAGTAGAATGATTCACATACAATCACATGATCTATCATCTTGCTGCACAACAAGCTGCAGCAGAAGTAGTGCTAATAATTGCATGAGTAATACTTTAAATGTCTATATCAGGATAAGTGTACAAGTTTAATCATCTTTTTTTTAAAAGAATGCAATTATACACATCTAAATGGGTGGTAAAATCTACCTAATACATATAAAGTATTTTTAGTAGAGCGTTGCAGCCACGGATAGCTACAGTAATGATGCCAGACAAAACTGAAAAGCAACAGACAACCATCACAATTAAGCACTCAGGCACATAAACAAGTTCTGGCAGGGTAACAAGTTTCTACTTGCCATGCAATCTGTGCAGGTGTGGTGTAAGACTGCGCAAATAGATGTGCATGATCTTCCCTGCAGCAAATACAAGTCCGAGGTAGCTTCTTTGAGGACAAAGCTATTTTTAATTATCTGGCATTTGCTTCACACAGTTGCTTCCAAGCTGTTAAGTTTCATACATATATTTATTCAGATAGAGATAATAAAGCCAGCTTACCACTTCAAAACATGTGGCAAGTTTTAGCAAAGTTCTGGCATAGTTATGAAGTCGTCCAAATGGCATGAAAAAGAGAGCATTCAGAACTTCAACTAGCTGCAGGTTTTCCTCATTCTTCTCTGACAGTTTCTGTAACAGCTCCTGGTTTTTACTCAAGAAGTCTCTGAAAAACAAGACCATTGGGGAACAGAGGGGAGAGAGAAGGCAAAAAAAGACAGTAGGATATAAGTGATTTATATGAATGCCCCTTTTTGCATTATCACAACCAATAGAAATTATAAAGGCAAATATATGCTGCTTATTAATCTAATCCCAATTTAGTTTAAGGAAGTACAGTAATACAGATGTGTAGCTCTAAATGCAACACAGGACATTTACTTCTCTCACATGTTCAGTCATTAAACTGGTTGAAGAAAGTTGACTAAATTGCCCCATTTGGAGAATAACTAATTGCCTTTTCCCCCTTTAACTCTTAAAGAGTTCCACCTGTTAGCTAAAAGAGCTAACAGGTGGAATGACTTCCACATTATTGCTGTACTTAGTTTCTCAGACTGTTGATTCATACAAGACAACCTGAAAGAATCTTTTCTCCAGTGTGCTTCCCTAAATATATCCAAATAATCTCTTCCCCACCCCTGCTGTTCAAGACAGCTGACTAGTTTTTCCCCTAACTAGAAAAATTACATCCTACCTCAAAGAAAGGCAGGAAATCTGTTCAATCCTCAGTCTCATTTCCAAGAGGGAGAACTAATCTAGTTCAGAGAATAAGAGGGAAATGATTCTGAAGACAACGCGTTAGTATACAAAACCTGGATTTCTTCACTAAAAGGAAACCAAACCTACTTTTCCCTCTTCTTCACCACATCACTACACATCTGCATTAAAACATATCCAACATATCCAACAGGGAAGCATTTAAGCCACAAGCTGCAAGAATCGGGTGCAGCTGAGAAAGCAGGCCCCAGGGACAGCAAAACAGATCAGAGAATTGCACAGCAGCCCCTTAGAATTCTACACAATTAGCAGGATATTTCACACATCGAAATAATGTACCTTGTCTAGGTCTGCTAACAATATTTAAGAACTCTCTTGTACAACAAGCCTTAGGAATTCACAGAATCACAGAACGACCTGAGATGGAAGGGACCCACAAGTATCACCAAGTCCAACTCCTGTCTCTTCATAGGACAACCCCAACATTCACACCATGTGACCAAGGACATTGTCCAAATGCTTCTTGAATATTGTCAGGCTTGGCAGTGTGACTGCTTCCCTGGGGAGCTGTTCCAGTGCTTCATCACCCTCTGGGTGAAGAACCTCTTCCTAATATCAAACCAAAGCCACTCCTGACACATCTTCCTGCCATTCCCTCGGGTCCTATCATTGCTCACCAGCAAGAAGAGATTGGTGCCTGCTCCTCCTCCTTCCCTTGTGAGGAAACAGTAGATGGCTGTGAGGTCTCCCCTCAAGTCTCTTCTTCTTCAGGCTGAATAGATGAAGTAACTTCAGCCTCTCCTCATATGATTTCTCCTCCAGAGCCTTCACCAGATATGTAGCCCTCCTCTGGACACTCTTCAGTAATTTCATGTCCTTTTTATACTATGGCATCCAAAACTGAATACAATATTCGAGGTGGGGCCTCACCAGTGCAGAGTACAGTGGGACAATCCCCTCCCTCGACCAGCTGGCAAAGCTGTGCTCAAGGCACCCCAGGACACGGTTGGCCCTCTTGGCTGCCAGGGCACACTGCTGATACGTGCTCAACTTGCTGTCGACCAGAACCCACACAAGTCCCTCTCCGCAGGGCTGCTCTCCAGCCTCTTGCTCCCCAGTCTGTGTGTACATCCAGGGTTGCCATGTCCAAGGTGCAAAACCCAGCATTTGCCCTTGTTAAATTTCATGTGGCTGGCAATTGCCCAGCTCCAATCCGTCCAGATCCCTCTGCAGGGCCTCCCTGCCCTCCAGAGTGTTAACCGCTCTCCCAAGTTTCATGTCATCAGCAAAGCTGGTTAGTAAACCCTTGAGTCCTACAAGAATTAAGTCTTCTTTAGAGGGAAGACTATATTTCTTTATTTTAAATTTAAAATGGCTTGAATTTTTAAAATGCTTCAAGATGTTCACACCGAGGTGTCTCTGTAGAACCATGTCAAGAGATAGCAGATTCATTACACTGAGTACAGCTCCTCTGCTCTTTCAGAGGAAATGCTCAAAATCCTGCAACAATCCTGCAAGCAGCAGGACAAAACTTTTAAGTCATCTCCCTGTAGTTTCAGAACCTGAAAATGTCTGACGAGACCCTGGCTGCAGTAAGAGAAGCTGTGACACCTGACAGTGACAACTGATGTGAAGAAATCAGTATGAGTAACTTCAGCATCTAGTAATTATAAATAAGCTTATACTTGAACTAAGATTTCCAGTAAGTCACCTTAAATATCTTGACCAATGCAGGAATACTCAGTATTTCTCTGATGTGGGATTTTTTTTTATTTAGTCTTCAGCACTGATCCAGGGGTGCAAAAGGTTCTTTGCATTAGGTATTCTAGTGTTTCAAGGAACTTCCAGTACCACCACTTACACTACCTTCAAAGCGCTCCATAAACAGCTGTAACAGAACTATTCCCAGACTACAGAGTTTAGGAAGAAAGTAAAGCTGGCAATTTGTCAGGCAAGTTAAAACCCCCCTTATTTTAACAACTTCATAGCACAAGAGTGAAAGATGCACAGTGTAATTACTTTATTTCCTACACAAAAATACTACTGAGCTGAGAAAAAGGCTTTACTTTATGATCTATAAACTTCAAACACACTCAGGCCTTAAGGTACAATTCCTCTCTCACACTGAAGAGCACCTATGCATGAAATAGCATAAAGCAGCCTTGAAATGCAGAAAAGATCCAAGTGCAGAAGCCCTGTTGGTTTTGCATCATTTTAAAGTGCTTCCATAAACTTAAAAGAACTCAAATTAAAGGCAATTCATGTTATCCACTGTTACTAATTCTTAAAGTTTACTGTTGTGTATTTATTGACAGCAACATTTGAAATAAACACTAATAAACTAATAACACTAATAAACATGAATAGATGATGAAAATTTAATAAGACTAAGCTTTCAAAGAAATCATTATCTGAAATCTGTTTCCATTTCTTTCAAAGAATTTACAATAATTTGTTTTTCCCTCCTTCCTCTACTTTCAAGATAAAGTAACAGAACACAGTCAGCAGGATTTTAATCTAAGTTTTCATCACAGTTGAAAGAAGTAGTAATTTTTTCTTCTTCTGTTGGAAAAGGAATTAGTGTACTCAAGTCAGCTAAGAACAAGCGTCTGCATGCTCATTACTACATACACACACAATTCATTAAAGTACAGCTCTTTGCTAGTTGATCAAAAACTCCAGAAAATGGTAAAGGTTTGCTTACATTGCTGGCTTTGCAAGGAGTGTAAATCCTCCCATTACCAGGAAGTTCGTTACTGAAGTAGAATACCTAAAACATGGAAGAAAAAGTCCTTTGGTTACAAAATAAGAACATCCCTGGAAATAGAAACTGTTGCAATTTCCAACAGTTTACCAATGAGATTGGTAATATCTTTTACTATACAAGTAATCCAAATACTTGAGAACGCATTAAACACAAAACCTCAATGTCACTGAACACTGAGTATTCACTTTTCACACGGAGGATAGAACACTCATTACTATTCCACATTTCTGCTGCCGTTAGCACAACACAGATGGCTTACTTTGCAATCAAAACTTTTTTTGTTTCCCCCAAATTTGAGCATGTACAGAATAGGCCATTGGTTTCAACAGTTTAATACTACTAGCATCTGATTAAACTCTAGATGGAAATCTCAAGAGTGGAATTTCTCTTTTCCTGCTATTCAACATTCTACACCTTTCACTTCTCCCCTATCAGAAAAGAAAACCATTAAAAAAAAAATAATAATCACCTTTCTCCAAGAAAAGGAGTCTCAGCCCAATTAACAGACAATTCTTGCATTGTCTGATGGATCCTTGGAAGCTGTCAAGGCACTATGCTGATGAGCATGCATAAATTCTAATGCCATACACAGAAAAATGTGTAAAGCATTACAAAGGGAGAGAGAAGATGGGCAGTAACCACCAGAACAGAAATTAGGTATTTCAGTCTTTGACAGGGAAGAGTAAGAAATTAAGGAACTTTTCTAATCTGAGCACTGAGAATCAATTCTAGAAATCCAGATTACAAGAAAAACTCAAGTCAAAGACCAAGTATAAAGGGAGAAAATACTGTTTATAATTATGAGCAATCCATTTGATAAACATAAAAGAAAACTTCTTTTAGGGTGATATGGCATAAGTTTATCATTGACCCAGCAGAAGTGGTAGCAGTTGTGCTTGTGTTAGAAAGAAGTGCAACCTGCTGCACATCCAAAATGCTACTGCATAACAACGGACGATCTTGAAATTTTGTTCCCTCAGAGATTTTCAGATGTCTAGTAACCAAGACGATGTTCAGAGAGGATATTTTTAGACCCTTCCCTGTGTCAAGCCAGTGTTTTTCACAAAAGTCTGTAGGTATTAAGTATGTTGAGACTTCTGCTGCATTTGGATAACATTATCCAGCAACTAAAAAGTTATTGAGGAGAAAGAGATCAAAACAGCATGACTGCACAGACTTACTATCCCCAAAACATTAAGCTAATAAAGATAAAAACAAGGATAATTCAGACTTTATTCTGAGCACTACAGCAGCTCGGTCTTTTGGGTGAACAGTGTAATGCTAGCTATTTAGCAGTCATCAGGACAGAAGAATCATTCTTCTGGAAGACAATTTTTAGTTAATGACTACTAAAAAGGCATTTTGTAACTACAATAAACCCCCCAAAAGTAGCTTTACTTAGTAGCCTAGCCATGGTAACTCTATTACATTATATTACAAGATCCTTGCCATTAAGTTATGAACATATCAATTTTTAAGAAGTATATACACAGCAACCAAAGAGGAGTTTGTATGTAAAGTTTTACACTGGGGAAGCTGGAGCTGTGCAGTGGGTTCCACTGGTGAAAACTTTAAATATAGAGCTCACTACAAAATGAATTAGTTTGTGTAAAACTCTCCATACATTTTAAATTGTAAAAATACAGTTTGTGCAACAGTAACTCATGTAGCTTTCCATATGATCTACTTTACCCTAACTCAGGGCTTGTGGTCAGTAGATTAAGCCTGCAGAGACTCAAGATGAAAGGGAATTGGATACTTGCTCGGTGTAACTATCCAAAAAGAGACTGGAATGCTTCAGGATGGCCAGGCTCCTGGCTTCTTTTACTCCATGAAGAAAACTACTTAAAGAAGCTCCATGTTGACCAATGAGATAGCACAGCTTGCTGAACCTGCTTGCCATTTCCTGCAACAACTGGATTGTACTTGCATTGCCCAAATTATCTGTAATAGACCAGAAAGCAATTTAGATTACCTTACAAAAGTTTAATAAAAAAAATTATCACAGGGTGCTGTTTACCTGTTGTATTTGCAATTTCACCTCCTGGCTACATTATCCAGAATCAGGAATTGAACAATTTTAGACTAAATACAGCTCAAATAATTAAGTGATTTCAGGTGAAGCAATGAGGAAAGTGCAAATACTAATAATATAAAGTAGATATCACAATGCAGCTATATTTCATCAGTTTGTCCAAACAAGGGAGAAGAGTAAGAGCTTAACTTTATATTAAAAATATATAATTAATTTTAAATTTTGCATAAAGAAATTTGTTGTGGAACATATGGGAAATAACGAATAAAGAAAATATTAAAACAAGTTCTTACCTAAACCCAAAAGAGGTCTAAGAACCTGAGATTTGACCTCACTCAGTTTGAAATAAAACTTTCTCTCAGTAGAAGCCAACTCATGCAAACTGGCAATATATCCCATTACATTTTTGTCTACTAACACCAAACAGTTGTCACCACCAGCAATCACATTGCTTATGTACCCTATCTGGAAAATGAAAAAGAGAAGAGAAAAACAGCGGCTTTAACACTTTCCTTTTTACACTCAAATTTAAAAACAGGATGATGCATAATAAAGCATATCTTTCGGAGCACTAAGTTGACAGTAAGTATGAATTGCCTACAGTGACAAACAACCCATTCAATATTGGCTTAATACAATAATGATAAAACCAGTAGAAACATTTGCAGTCAGTGCTATTCATTTAGCTGGTACTAATAAAGCCTAAAAGACAACAAACAGACCACCATTTAAGGTGAGTCATACAACTACTCCACGTTAAGAGACAGCGACCTTAAGTTCAGTCACTTTTACAACTGCAGTATATTTCATGCTTATATCAACAATGCTGATATTAAATAGTACCATTACATCAGCTATTTCTCCTATTAACTAGGAATTGAGAATCTAACAAGGCCTTAATATTATGACTGTGCTCTGAACTATAGTCCTTTCTGGACCTGAAAGATGTCAATTTATTGATAAGAGTAATATTACAATAACAATAAACTGGACTAATACTAATATCTACACTAACACCACAAGTAGTGTTATTGTAGGTATTAGTAACACAGTAGTTGGAAGCAAAATTTTTCTCTAAGGTCAGCACAAGAGCCACTGATGCACTGTGGCTCCGCACTAATTCAGATTCACACACAATATCATATAGTAATTCAGTGTTTGAGTTCCACTTTTATTTCCATTGTTGTAAAATAGAGGACTCTTTAGCAACACAGGCCAATTCTGATATGCAAGAGCCTACAAGTCACCCTACAAGAGAAGGGAACAGCTAGCAACACTCTTACAAAAAGAATACAAGTTTGTGTGTGTCTACACACATATACACGTGCGCACAGGCACACACACGCATGTGCACAGACTCAGTGTCTAAATCCCTGCCCCTTCTCAAAATTCCTCTCCAACTGCTATTCTGCTCCATCTAGGGAAGTAGCTATGAGATCCAAAAGATCACAGAAATATAGCATGCTTTGGGATCAAAGGGACATTTTAAGGTTAGCTAGTCCCACCACCTTGCAGAAGCAGGGACACTTTTAGAAATCAGGTTGCTTAGAGCCCCATCCAAGCTACCATTTAATACTTCCAGGAATGGGACTTCTGCCACCCCTCTGGGCAACTTATTCAGTGTTTCACCACCCTCAGCACAAAAAATTTCATCCTTATATCCAGTCTAACTCTACCCTCCCTCAGTTTAAAACCATAATTCTTTGTCTTGCCCCAAAAGGCCTTGCTAAAAAGTCTCTCCCCATCTTTCCTATAGGCCACCTTTAAGTACTGGAAGGTTGCTACAAAGTCTTCCCAGAGCTTTCTCTTCTCCCAGCTGAACAGCCTCAACTCTCTCAGCCTGTTCTCATAGGAAAGGTCCTCCAGCCCTCAAACCATTTTTGAGACCCTCCTCTGGACCCGCTCCAACATGTCCACATCCTTCTTGTGCTGAGGGCTCCAGAGTTGGACGCAGTACTCCAGGGGGGGGTCTCACCAGATCTGAGCGGAGGGGCAGAATCTTTTTACCTCCATCATCTCTTTTTTCTTACCTTAAACTCAGGTTGGCCTGAAATCATACAAACAACTTGGAAGAGGATGTGCAGTCAGAGTACACAATCCTCCAGCTCATGCCAACTTCAAGGCAGACGGGAGATTCAGCTTGATGAATGAAATTGCATAGGAGCAGCTCTTCTCTCCCATAAACTTGCAAATGCACATTTTGGTTCCTTTGCTTAGTTCCCCCTTTACATTCACAAAAAACGGGAAGAATGGGGGAAGGAGATGGTGCAGAATTCAGGGGGACTTTCTGCCCGCTCACAGACAAGATGGATAGGAGGCAGAATGGAATAGAGCAGGCGAGTGCCCTCAATTACTTAAGAAACAACAGGAAAATGAAGAGCAATGTAGACATGAAGACTGTGGTGAAAACAGAGCACAGCTATAAGTGTGCATTTCCGCAACATGCACTCATGGAAGGAAATGGATTAGACACACCTGAAACATCCCCTTGTCCCTCAAACAAAAGGGAAGACCAAGAAACAGGCAGGGAAGAGAACAATACCAATTAGACCTTCTCTCTGCCCTCCATAAGCTGTGCTGCTGATTTGACTGCTAGGTACCATTTACTTGACTTGGCACCCTTAAAGCTTGCTGATTGTTCAGCTCTGTGCTATTTCCAAAAAGCATCAGCATTATTTGCACTAACTTAAAGGCAATACCACTCACCTTACTACAAGATAGTAACAAAACTGGAGTCTTAGTACAGCTATTTTCATATAAGTTATTTTCTGTTGTCTCCTGGCCACTGTAATACAACCCAGGTTGGAAGTCTTCCTCATCTGCCAAGAAGAGGGAATAATCTAGTCCTGCTGCTGTACTCCAAACACCATTACCACACACCTGAAATTCACAAGGAAGGAAAAGACATTAGAAATCATCACCTGAAACCGGAAGAGTACTTAAACTCTTCTAGCCCAACATGCACATAATACGCCTGCCAAGAAAAAGTACTGTAATAATCAGTAATTTTTCAACTTCAGCGTCTCATTTTTTGCATGCGTACTGAAAATTATCTTTCTTTCCAGTCTTCTTTCTAATGGTTTCTAAAATTATCAACCACTTTTATTTTTAAATAGGCATCAGGTGAGCTTGATTAAAGTCAGGACACCATTGTTCCCTCTACAATGAATTGGGATAACTAAATTTGGGACAGTTGACATACTGTACACTAATTTGCATAATTCCTAAGCAGGAAAAGTCTGCTGCTCGTTTTCCACCAAGACCAGCACCAGAAAACATAAGCAAGGGTCTGTTCTAACCCAAAATCTTTATTTGTTTATTCACTTTATGTGATGAAAAGTTCAAAACAGCTGTGACAATACAGAAATTAATAACAAATATGGTCATGGTCTAGTAAAGCTAAAAATGCTAGAAAAGTACTTGGAATAAAAAGTGTTCCAAGGTACTTAAAAGTTTCAGCACTGCAACATTGATATCAGAGAAACCAAATATAAGACAAAAGTGAAATTTGATAAGAAGATACAATGTCACATTTCTCAGGTTTAGAGAAAAAAACAAAACAAAACAGTGGAAGATTGTAAAGGATTTCTTGCATAAATTTTCACAAGCTCATAAGGATTGTATTCACATCATCAGCCAAAGAAATCAAGAGCTCTATTAGTACACAGCAGCACACAGATAAACAAACAAGGTCTGTTTTCAGAAATCACTTCGCACTCACTTGTGTAAGAACAGACCCTAAACTGAAGGGAGAAAAAATACAGAAAACAGGAAGTACCTTTGCAAGACGAGGGACTGTTGTCGGGGAGTTCAAGTGACCAAGCTGGCCAGAGATATTGCTGCCCCACGAATACACCTGTAAGAAACACAGCTAAATGTGAGAATGTAAGGTTATATACACGGACACATACTGAACTACAGCAGTGCAACACATCAAGTCTCCAAACATGCACAAGTCAAATGCATATGATTCATGTACCAAGAAGCACTTTCCTAATTTCAACTGTCTTCCTATATTCTCAAATTGTCTTCTCATATTCAGAAATTAAATGCACCACATATCAAGTCATTACAATCTTTAAACAGGTTGAAGCTTTGTGCAGAACTTTGTCAGAAATAGAATTAAAATTCCATACTACTTCCAAGTTGCCTCTCACACAAACAAAAGTTTAGAAGCAAAAGAAGCAAAATTTAGAGAACAAATATGACATTTGTGTCGTAGAGAAGCAATGAATTATAACAATCGCTTGTACCTGGGATTTGGCAGTGAGCGCTAAGGAATGATGGCCACCAGCAGAGAGGTGAATCACTTCTTTACCATCTAGGCTTTTCACACACAGTGGTTGAAGCCTGTTAATCCCCAGAACGTGGGGCAAGGGGAGGTGTAGAAAAAAAGATTAGAGGTATTCTTAAGACAAAAATAAACTTCAGGTTTTATTATTTTTTCCCCCGAAAGAGAGAAAAACACACATGGAGTGTTCTGGCAGCAAACCAGTATAATCAAAAAGATCAAGAAGGGAAAACGTTGATGATAAACCTCATTCCAATTTGGACAAAGTCAAAACATCACCTAAACTCTTACTGATTACAAGGCGAAAAGACCTAACTAATTGACATTCAGTAACAATACAGCATAAAACTTGTTACTTGGAGGAACTTCGGTCATGACACAAAGGAACAAGAATGTAACGCGAGGTAGTTGACTGAATTTGAGAAAGCGAAATAGTCAAGATTTCCTAGTGACCTACTAATGAACATTTATCAAAGAAATCTCACCTTGGCAGAACATCACCATGTCCTAGTTGTCCTTCCTTCCCCTTTCCCCAGCTCCATACTTCCGTTCTTAGAGAGGGTAAAAGAGCATCAGCCTCACCGCTGTAGGTTGGCGTCAAAGCTACAGTCCTCATTTTTGCCCGCCCCACCTTCCGTAAGAGCCTAGGAGAAACTGAAAATAGGCCAAGGGATGAAAAAATTGCCCATCGTTTTAGGTAAATATATCACTCAGTGTTTTACACAGTAACAGTACCATTTGAGATAACTGATCAGGACTTCTTAAAGACATCTTAATTGAGACCATAGGCTGACACATAACAAGATATGTTACCTTCGTATACCAGTAACCTATGTGCTAAAAGTTGACAGATACCAACTAATTTTTACCAGCTATTAAAGGATAACAGACATATGAGAACTACACAGTTATAATGAAGCAAATGAATCAAAACAACCTGTATATTAAAAAAGTATTTTTTGAAATAAGATATATTATTGCAGTGAACAAAATATATCAATGCTTCCTAAAATCTCCCCTCAGAACCAAGATGAACATAGAACTAAATTACGTACCCATCCATTCAGAGCAATTAACAACACTGAAATCTATGAGGGAAGAACATAATTAACTTTGAAGCTTGGCAGGGGGAACTGGAATAGTTCTAGGTCCCTGGATCAAAACCATCTCAGTGCTGTAGGGATTACAGGCCACACAGACCTGCTATGAAACCTACATGAAAGGCAGTCTGCTGTTGTGTTGCAATTAAGAAGCCCAGACTACTACAATGTGCCCATTTTACCTTACTTTACCAATAAACAACATTCCTAACCCACTATGCTTTTAGTTTTCTTAGCACACAGTATCTGCTAGTCTTCACTCCCTCCACCACTTTCAAGTCCTAGGATAGAGTTTACAATTCATAAACACCTTTGATAGTTGATTAGATTTATGTTTAATAAATGTTTTATTTTCAGTTATAAACCTTCACATTATTACAACTTATTACAACTCTTAGTTTTCTCAACAAGCTTTTTTACCTTGTGACAACAAGCCAGGCAAGGAAAGTCTTCGACTCCCTCCTTCAGATTCCTCCTCTCTAATATCTACCAAACTGGAACTCTTCTTCCCCTGCATGGATTCCAGTCTGACCTGCTCTTCTCGACTGTCTTTCAGAGCTTCAGGCCCTGGGGAACCGCCACCAGATTGACATCCTGGTTCACTTGAAGGTGTGCCATAGAAGTTCATTACTTTCTTCAGAGACAATGCCCCAGCTTCATACGTAGCAGCTACTCTCACACCAACTGCTGACGCACAAGAGGCCACCAAGCTGTTCAAGGCATATGTGCTGGTACCTGGAGGGCCAGGGACACAAGCACTGAGTTGTTCTTCTCGAGAAGGCTAAAACCAAAGAAAAATCAAAGCCTATCATACCAGACAGCACATAACAGTAGGATGATGAAATACACACATTCACTATTCAAACTATGAGCTAGAGTGAACAAGGCATTACAAGGACGCTTTTTATACCTAGGTGTACAGCTATTCCTCAGAATCATATTTAAGGCAGGACCAACCATCATTTCCACACAGAATGGATTTTGTCTGTTGCACTCATCTTGGAGCTCATCTGTAAGCGCCTGGGAGTCTGTTTTTTTAAATAACCCCCCCCTATGAATCCTTGCTAACAAATAGGAAAAGGGGTTTAATTTTAGGCTTATCACTGACTTCTTTGCCACCAACTAAAGTTCATCAGTGAGCATGCTGTATTTACAGAGAGAGAAATTCTCCCTTTGATATGTTAAAAAGAAAACACTGATTTATGAAATCACTCTGCAAGGTCTGTCTTACGACCATTCTGGGCTGTGTGTCTCCTCACACTGTAGTTGTATCCATAGAAAGCTTAGTTCATAATCATCAAGTCACACCAGGGACAAAATGACTGAAGGCAATTATTAGTACTAGCACATGATTACCTGTAAGAGCAATCAATTTCGCCACCAAATAAGAAATCATGCACAAGATCATATTTGCCAAATAGCTGGAATGTTAAAACAAAGATAGCAAAGTCCCATTTTCCCACTCAACACATGATGGGAGACAACATTAATATTGCAGCTCATTTTATCCTGTCAGTAGGAAAACAATCTTTGATTTCTTTTTTATTGTGTGAAGTTAGCTAAAGGATTGAGATTGGTCCTATTTACTTGTCCTTCATTCCTATTTATAAAAAGATAAGCCTAGAAATACAGAAAAGCAAAGTCAATTTGAATAGGATAGTAAAGAAAAACAAAGGATTTTACTAATGCTGAAACATTATCTCTAAGATCATTCTGTCCAACTTTCAATGCAACACCACTGTGCCTACTAAACCATATCCTGAAGTGCAACACCCACACGTTTTCTGAACACCTCCAGGGATGGAGAATCCATCACTTCCCTGGGCAGCCTCTTCCAATGCTTCAACACTCTTTCAGTAAAGAAATCTTTCTTAATATCCAATCTAAACTTCCACTGGTGCAACTTGACTCCATTTCCTCTTGTCCATTGGGAGAAGAGACCAAAAACCACCTCGCTACAATCTCCTTTCAGTTCTTTGCTCTTCACATCTATGCTCCTTTGTGTTAAATTTCAGTAAATCAAGTCCAGGCTTTTTTTATGTGTGAGGAGAACAGTACTGTGAAAATGTTCCAGGAAAAAGGAGTTGAGAAAGAAACTGAGAGCATGAAACTACATGTTTTAGTCATTTCCTAAGAGTAGGAGTTCTTGCATGAGTCTGAGAAGACTATAACTGCTAGAACGCATCTGTATTACCAAAAAGCAAAAGGAAGGACAATTGAAATATGGTTCCCTCAGAATAAGAAAATGTAAATTCTGAATCACCAAGTTACTAGACAGTTTGTTATCACCTCTGATTGCAAAATAAAAAGTAGTATTAAAACCAAAACAAAAATCATTTATTACACATCGTGACATTTATCTCCCAGAATTATCATGAAAAATTTCTTACTGTAACTATATAAAAAAAAAAAATTAAGAAACTGATATCTACACCACACTTGAAATAAGAGCTTTTGTAATTCTATGAGCCTTGGGCCACAAGGTGGTAGTTTTTCTTACAGACATTACCTTTACCATAAACCATCCAGCAGGACAGTACTTATGTAAGGACTCCAGACTACACTGCAACATACTGGATTAGCTTCCTGTATAATAGCTTTTGGGTTGCATCTTTTCTGCCCCATACCCTAAGTAAGATTTTTTTTCAGAATACTTGACAATGTAGTAATTTGGCAGAATGCTGGGAACAGCTCTTGAACCTTCATATCAAGCATTTTCCAACACTTATTAAGAAATTACTACTATACTGTTCTGCTAGAGCATCAAAACAGTGCTGTTGAACCATGTTCCACATCACACAAACTAGAGTAATACTTATGCACTTCCCATCCCTGTTCATGTTTATGCCACCACTACGTGATTAACATTAGTAGCCTTTTGATCAACACTTTAACATTACCCTTACAATCTTTACTTGCCATCTACAATTTTTAACCTATTAAGAAATTATATTTGTGAGGCATTTGTTCCACACACAGAAAAAAGTTCTACTTTAAAGGTAAATAAGACAAATGCCAGCTTCCTGCTCCAGACAAATGGGTAGCGCATGCATTGTACAACTGCTACAGAATGGGAAATCGACTTATGTGGTTCTGATACTGTGGACCAAGAGAGACTGTAGCATTGCTGAGGTTGCTCACATTACAGGGTTACTACTGAAAAAGGAAGGAGGACAAAAACTCTTCCTCTTAAAAGATGAGAGCCATCACAGAGAAGAAACGCTTTGAAACTAGAGGAACACCACAGTTACGTTAAACTAACAGAATTTTCCATTAGTGAAAAGAGTAGCATCATCTTGTACACAAGAGGAGCTGTAGCAAATTAAGAGCTAGTGACTGGATACCAACCTGCTCAGGTTCTGTGCAGATGTTTTTCTCCAGTCTCTCATTTAATGACTGATCTGACAAACTGATTAAGTACTCTTTCACTTCTTTTTTATCTGGGAACAGAATATTTCGAGGACTAGAAATTACACTGTCTTCCTGTTCATCATTGCTTGAAAGCATACCTGCTCCACCAGATTCTCGAGCAACAAGCACATGTTCTTCCACAAGTGGTTTCTGACAGTCTTCACTTTGGCTATCTGTTATACTTTTCCCTTCTAGGGTTTCCAAGGAGGGACAGAAGGCATGGTTTTCTGGTTGGCTTTCAGATAGTGTCACACCCAGTGGGCAACAGTGACTATCTGAAATGATTACATGATCCTCCTTGTCTGTCATGGTAATGAGGAGTTGACTGCAGTGATTGCACCTCTCTGGAATAGGCTTCATTTCCTGTACAGGGAGACATTGTACCAGAGCTAGGCTGTGGTAGGCTCCACAAGCAATCTGGAGCACAACACGTCCTGCCAGGTGCTCTACCTTCTGCGGCTTTGTCACTGGGAAAGTTGTTGTTATGAGACCGAGCTGGCAGCCACTCCCCCAAGCCCATATCTCTCTGCTTAGTGATAATGCCAGCGTGTGTTCCTCCCCACATGCCAGCTGCAAAATCCTTACTGATAACAGAGGGCTGGTTTCAGAATCAGAAATACTGATAGGCTGCGGTTCTGGCACACATGGCTGATTAGCAACTGCACACTGGCCAGCAGAATTGTTCCCCCACATGTACACCACACCGCTTTCTGTCACGGCTCCATTATGGAAGCTGCCAGCTGCCACTGTAATAACATGATGCCCAAGCAAAGTATTTTCTAAGATAGGACTATTAGCACATAATTCCTCCGGTCCTGATCTCCAGGGCAGCCTTCCAAAACTGTAGACCTCTCCACCTGAAAAAAAATAAACAAACACCAAAAAAAAAAAAAAAAAAGCATTAATTCAACAAAGTTGAACCAATATAACATCTTGAAAAGAAACTCAGATAAACAGATGCCACTATTCAGCTTACTCCAGGCTCAAAGAAACTATGGCTATTGATACAGAAGACTGCCGACTGCTCTCTGCTATTGCTGCTGCTAAGTTCTATACTTCATGTTAACATTACCCTTTGCATGCATGCACTGTTGAACTAAGTAATGCTTTTCTGCTTAAAATTCTACTGTACTGAAATTAATATATACACTACACTATATTTATTAGTCCTTTCTATTTGAAGAATATACAACATAATACGGAGATACAATGATGCTTGAAGAACATGACAAAGCATAGAGCTCATCTTGCCACACAGAGATCTAGCAAACTGTACTGTTTGCTGCCCTACAGTAAAACAGGATTAACCCATCAAGTGGAAAGTGGGGCATGGGTAAATGTATCTTGCCACTGGTTTAATATTGTACTGGGGCTCCTCCAAAATTTCATTACCTTTACCTGAAAAGATTGCAGCAATGTCAGTTCAAGTTACTTTGCTAAATCTAAAGAAAAGCAGAAATCTGTTTGCCACATGAACAGTTGTTTTCAGTGAAAGAAATATGGCAGATCATATCCACAAACAACATCCTTCATGGGACAAGAACACACATGCAAAAAAGTCATCTTCATTATGAAAGAAACACGTTCTAAAAACACATTGGAGCTCCACAGCAAATCCAACAGAGAAGAGGTGCTTATGCAAGGCTCACCAATAACCTGTAACTTTCTTTTTCTGAAGCTAATTTAAAGTTTTAAAATTATCTTTCCTTCAAAAACAGAGAAAAATCAAAGCGGCAACTTCCAGTTTATTCTTTACAACTGTGTGCCCATTGACCAGTAAAAGAAGCAAGCTATGCAAACACTTAAATGGACTGGCTTTTCGAAATAATTTTTTGATTCACAGTGCCAAACTGCTCACAAACCAAGACTCTTTCTAATGCATGTTAGTCACACATTTTTCAAGAAGCACACAGAAATCAAAGCTCTTACACATCAAGCAAAACTCTTGCTGTACTGTACATCACAAGCGTCATTTTAAGTTAACATGGTTCAGATTACATTGCTATCTTTAAAGAAGAAATCCAGAACCACTGTTAAAAGAAAAAAAGAGAGTGCAAAAGACAACAGGCGGACAGTTTCTATTCCAGCATAGTTTTAAGTAACACAACTAAGAAAAAAATGTAACTTTGCCAGTATTTCCAACTGTTTAAAAGTTGTCCATCACACTCAGAGACAGAATGAAAAGAAAAATTCTAAAAGAAGGAATTAGACAATAAAGCTTGTTATTACCTCAAATCTTTAAAATTAAAATATTCTAACCTTCTGTTAGAAGCAACCCATGATGTGTTCCAAGGGATGCCTGTAATACAGTCTTTCCGCTAAGGCCTGGAAGCCTTTCTGGAGTTACAGAGCAGGAACCAGCCTTCCAAACATAGACCAGGCCTCTCTCTTTGGCTCCTTCTGCCTCTTCTGAGCTACAAAACAATTGGAGGAAATGCAGAATCAGCTTGAAGTTTTTTGTGGTTCAGTAATGCACAGAACTGCTTTTGACACACATAGGATAGACTTGATAGAAGAGGCATTAGTTTTCATTTCAGAAAGTCAACATATTTCATTTACAATTTGATAATCTTAATTTAAACATTATTTAAATTGAAAACAAACATCTTTATGTGAAATCATAGCTTTGCTTTACATTTGTACTCTACTGCCTGTGAAGAAGCTGATCTTGTTATCAGTACAGCTAAATATACTCACCACTGAAAGACCCTTTACATTACATATTTTTGCTCACAACAAGGAGATTAAATTAATGTACAATTCTGCCATTGTATGCTGAGGGAGATCATTACATCAGTTCTACCCAAATGTAAGCAACTCTGTTGCACTCCGAACAGTGGGAGTTACAATGTTAACTCTTTGTTTTTTAGAAAGCAGAAGAAACATTTCTGGTTTATTAGAATTACAGGAAGGTTGTACTGTATGCAGATTTTACTGTGAACTGATTGTTTCCATTCACGCTGTCTTCAAAACATTACACTTATAAGAGCTCCTCCTTTATATTCTTCCATTTCTACCACTGGAGAGAAAAAATTAGGTTTTGGTTGTTTGGGTTTTTCCTTTCTCTTTTAATTCTCCATGAGTTTCTCAGACTAAAATGAGACGGTCATTCAAATCAATTGAACGAAAAAAAAAAAAAAGTATATACTGAACCACAAGGGAAGTACCCAGACTTGCAGGAGTGATCGCAACTATTCAAAGCTGGTTTAACACTTCAGCACTCCTGTTTGAACCTCAGTCACCAACTTCTCTCATTCAGCAGAAAGAAATACCTCAAACAACAAGCACAGTTTTAACAATTTGTGCAATCGTTTGAGTTAAACACCAAAAGTCATTATAAACACTGATACAGCCTCACAGCATTTCAAGCTAAAATAAGAGAGGGGGCTGCATTAATTTAAAGCTTTATATAGAATGACTTCTTAACAGCCCTGCACGAAAAAGTAGGTTTAGCTCCTTATTTGCCAATAATCAAGTCATTTACTCCCCACATAAATCAGCTCTTGCAGCTTGCATGAAGTTGTGAAGTTAAAATATTAAGGTAACATGGAAAGCTTTGATGGAATGACAATCTTTGTCTAGAAGAAAGGACACAAAAAATCAAATGTATTACAAGACTGAAGCAAACCTAGAAAAAGCAAGTTGGATAGGTCACATTATGAACAACTTATGGAAGTAGCACATTCAAAAGCTGCAAGGTCCTATTCATGAAGACTACTGATTTTTTAAACTAAAATTTTGCTAACTGTGGTGCACAGGATGAAAAATACCTTTGCGTAATCTGCCTCTGAAACATGCAAGAGAAGAATACCTAAGAGATGGAATTAGGTCTCTATTAGCTCCTGTGCCCATCCTCAATCTCTCCTCTTTTTCCACATAACAGAAAAAAGAAAAAAGGGAGGGGGAGAATCAAGAAAAAGCTGACGGTCAAGAATTCTAAAATTCAGATAAGTAGTCTAATCCAAACAACATATATAGCATCAAAATGCGGAGTTCATCTTGTATTTTAAATACAAAGGACTTATGTCTCGAATAGAAGTAAATTAAAAAGGAACCAATCAAGTAATGTACAGGCCAGAAAAAAGTTAGAAAAATCCAACGTCATAGTTAGTACATTTACCAAAATAAAAATATGGGTTTAAATCACATGGGGAAAGCATGTTAAAGAACATAACATGATAATACAGAGTTTTCATCAACCTACTGTGCGTTAAATTCAGTCCAAACCCTGGTATCTGGGCTTTTATCCATTTAATAAAAGTCTTCAGTGACTAGCATAAGACAAATTTGGACATTCATATACCAGGATTTATTATAAACCACTAATTTTCCACCCCAAAACCATCTGACCTCTCTTGGGTAACTTAGTGGATGAAGCAAGGCACAAAAGAATAGTTTAATTCAGGGATATTGATCAGGAACCAAAACTCACAAGTGCAGGTAACAGATATGATTTACGTACTTTTTAAGCTTCCAGCCTATGACTATTCCTCCACAAGTTACAACAATCAACTAAAAGAGAAGCAGCTGTTGTAATAAGTTGAGTGTTACAGACATAACTGAAACTAAAGCTAAGTTACTCCTCCCCTTCAGTGTAGGTCACAAAGAGTACACTGACATCACTTAATAATTTTACAGGCTGGTCACAAGCTGGCATATTTCAGGGAGCCTCTTGTGGTTTCACCTGGCTGCTCATTCTCACCTTCTTTCCTGTGAGTCCATCTGTCAGTGGCAGCACTCCATCACCATCAAATCACTCCTCTTTCAAAAGGAACAATATAACTTCTACAAACTGTAAAACATAAAAACCCAAGTATTTAATTGCAAATAATGTTAAGCTTGAAAAACAAAAAACCCAACAAAAACCCCCCCAAAACCCCAACCCACAAAACAGGAAGCAAACCTTTAGATCCCATGTTAAATAAATAAGCACTACCACAACGCTGGGATGGCTCAAGTATTTAGAGTATTTAGTTCACTCACACTGAGTTGGCAGACGAAAGCTAAACAGCCAAGCTTGTTCTACCTACTCATCTCACAATAGGTCTATTGTAAGGACTGACTGAACAAAATGTAGTTCAAAGGCAGAAATTAACATTAATTCTCAGTACACCACTCAAGAAACATCAAAGCAGGATAACCAATCCATTTTCAGTCTAATGTAAGATAGAATTCTAGGTGCAAGTTAAATTTATAAGGTAAACAGACTTGTATGAACAGAAAATGGTTGACTTGAATTCATAACTCTATTCCCGAAGCAAAGCACATATTACTATTAAAAGGTGCAGTTCTATTAAAGCCTGTGCAGAAATGCAAATAAGAGTTCAAAACATTTCCTCGTGCAAACTGGCAGCCGAGTACCTATGAAGATATGATAAGACCACAGAAACCAGAGGAAAAAAAAGTGACTGCTCTATTTACGCTTTATTTCTTTCAGGTTTTGAATTTTGCAAGTTCAACCTCACATCTTTCCATCTTCATGAAGATGCTTTTAAATTACTTCTCTTGTAACAAAACAAAGCTACTGTTAACTTCTGTTTCTTACAATCTGTTTGGCCTTTTAATACTGAAAGAATTGTAATTTTCCTTGATCTACTGCCTTACTAGATGAAGAATTTTAGTTACATTAATGTATGCATGTAATCATATTTATTCAAATAAAAGAAGTTTCATAAATTCTTTAGACCTTTTCCTTGTATTATAGTTGATACCCACTGTAATAAAAACTAAAAATAAATTATTTAATATAATGGTCTTATAAAACAATACATCTCCCAGAAAAGACCCAGAATGAATTGTCTGATGGTCTTGCATAGAGAAAACAGAAATAAAACATAACCAGTCTTGATTACAAGAGACAGTATAAGTCAACCTGTAAATTGCATACTTGGAAACAGTAATCACCAAGTTGAAAAATAATTGAAATACAAATCCCAACATTTTCACTAGACTGCTCTGAATAATGAAGTACCAAGTAGACCTTAACAGACAGAAACAGCAACGCACGATATTAATTGTTTTCAGTTTTCAAAATACAGGACAGTAAAAATAGTGATTTGGGCTTCGCGGTTGGCAAAGAACACATCACAAAAACAAAGAGCCATGAAAATATGAAACCAAATTAATACGACAGAATAGCATTGTGATAGGTCAGAGCAAGTGTTCCAGGAACAGACGCGCACCTGCCATCTGACAGATACTGCTTTCAAGACACTTCTGTCTTTACTTCCTTAACTAAGAAAGGAGAAAAAACCAAAAAAGAAACATACACACACAACAGTAAACTTTTAAAATATTAAGAGAGGAAGTCCCACAAATATAGGCAAACTGTCAAGCAACACTTCAGTAAGAGGCGTTGATGAAACATCGAAGGAAAATGGAAGCGCGTTATGGAACTGCTATCTCTGTGATGTGTTCTTGCTCAGAGTAGGTACATTTGCGGGTTTTGTTAGCATACCCAAAACCACCCAAACCCTACAATCCATTTTCTTGAAAATACTGGCACTTCTCCTCTGAAGAACTAACCACATATAAATATCCAATGGATCAGTGAATCAGATGAAGAGATGGGAGCTGTGATAAAGTATCAACTTATTTAAGATCAAGGCATTCAGGCTTAAAATTCTTGGCTTCTATAACTTAGGAATTTTTTTAAATTATTTTTATTTTTTAAGGGCTCAAAGAATAAATTTCATTTCTGTTAGCTTCAATTGCACAAAACATACTATAATTCTCACAAAAATTTCTGATTATAACAAAACAAAGCTAAAGTCAGGAATTTGATCAGCTGTTTCACAAGATCTCCCTTCAGGGCTCAATTGAAAAATGATTTATGTGATTATTAAATAAGAAATCTGCAATACTGGTGGACTAGAAATGAAGAGAGTGATAGGATAGTGGTGATATATTTTGTTTTCTTTACAAAAGCTCACGCTTAAGGTTGCATTACTAAGCATTTATGTATATTAGGGAAAATGCTAGTCAAACTGTTTTATGTCCACAAATAAGGCACCTTTAACCCATTTTTAAATAATTTTCAAGTTCAGTGCAAGTTTTCATTCACCCCTAGCATAGCACATTATTCCTATTTCACAGCTAACACAAAATACAAGTCATTTGGTCACAGCTACAAACTAAAGTAATTCTAAATAGAAAGTTTCTTCCTTATAATAGGAACATGTAATTTTCCTTGCTGATTTTCACATTTATATATTGTTGTAGCATTACATACACAGAATTTCTTTTCCACTAAGATTACCCAAATTATTATTAGGTTTAATGTTTACAGAAGCAAACAGCCAGGCACAATACATCATTCTCATGGCACAGAAAATGAGTACGATACCAGCACCTGCTCTGCCCATACACTTGCCTTCTACATTTTTTGCTTCAAACCTGCAAGAAGCAACAAGCAAAGAACACCCAGTAGTGCCAAATTATGAAATGGATTTGTGCTGCAGACAGATGGTCACTAGCATGGCACTGATGACATACTTTCCACTTATAGAGTGGAATGATAATTCAAATTCTTCAGAAATCAAACACTACCACACCATAATAACTGCTATGGCAGGGAATGATGTGGAGTAAACATTACTTTCACTAACACAGTACGACGTCCTTCACTGGACATTGACCATTCTTTAATAAGCATCAGAGGTATAAAAGTAATCTTACATTCAGTGCTGAACAAGAAGAACTGGTATGTCCCTGACTTTCAGAAATACTAGCAAGTCCAATCAGCCTCAATTTTTTTCTACCTACTACAGTTAATAAAAACTACAAGTACTTCTACAACTTTCAGACATGTTTATTACACATTTGCAGACATGATTAATAAATTTGTTGCATCACATTTAGCAATAACTTTACACCACCAAGGACGCAAGTTTGTTAAAGTCACCTACTCGGGTTTTGAAGGAGGCTACCTCAGAGCATCCCAATTCAAAACAGAGTTGTCAACACTAGTGTAGTCTACAAATATATGAGTTCTTATTGCTAACTGTGGTTCATACATAACACATGACCAGTTCAAGAAACCCTTGTGTTCTGGTCAGCACTGACCATGCACAACCACCATTTTTAACACTACGCAACTAAGATTTGCTCAGAGCAAAACAGAAGAATTTGCTACTAGAAGACAGCAACGATCCCTTCAGTTGAGGGCTCAAAAGGTTTTAATGCCAGCTCCAGCAAGAGAGTGATGGTAGCAAACAAATATAACCATGAAAGAGACAGGAGGGCGAACAAAGAAAGGGCCTGGTATCACCTAAAAGAACACAGCTGAAAAATATCTGCTATGGCACATAATTAATAATTTAGAATTTACCAAACTCATAAGACAATAAAAAATGTATTAACATCTCTTCCTCCTCTTTTTCTTTTGAAATTACATGTTCTTAATTTAGCACATGTTCAGGTGCTTCTATTTCTCAGAACAGTTAACACTACAGATATCAAAAGATGATAAGCATAGCTGCTGCACTACAACAGCTATGATCAAGTACCAGTCGTCTACGAATACTCGAGCTGCTCCCCAGTGTCTCACCACAATATTTCTGTGCTGGAAGGGCAGGCCTGTGAGAGTGACTGCACACTACGTCACCTGGAAACAACACTGCAGCCACGCTGGAACTATCAATCCACAGACCCCGAAAGTTGTAACAGCAATTACTCCTCAGCAATCAAGGCATGCAAAGAGACAGGACTGTGAAACGATGCTGGGAGGAGATACAGGGCACACAACTCAAAGTTTAGATGGTCTCTTGCCACCTAAAGAGAAGAGTCTTTAGGAACCCGCAGAAATAAATCTCAGCATCTCTGCCCTACCAGGCTCTCAGAAGGCGAGAGGAGCTGGACAGCCAGCACCTCCACTCCAGGCTGTTCCTTCCCTTCTGCCCCAGCTTCTCAAGCTCATTCCCGGCTAAGACGGGGCCCATTTCCCGATCCCCACCACCTCCCGTCCCGTCGCTCAGGTGCGGAGGCGCCCCCGCAGTGCGCGCCTCCCCTCAGGGGAGGGCAGCCATTTCCATCCCGCAACCCCAAGCTTTCCCCACCTGTTGTCCCGCAGCCAGGGCAGCACCTGCGCTGCTGGAGCGGCTCCCGGGGGGAGGCTCGGGGCCCGAGCGGCGGGCACGCAGCTGCCACGGGAAGCGCGCGGGTGACTCGCGGCAGCGCGGAGCGGCGGGAATAGCCCCACGCGCCGCACAGGCCGGGGCTCCCCGCGCTGCCCCAAGGCCGCCCGTGGGGCCACCGGGTGCGGACCAGCTGATTCACGCGGGCGCGCGGGGCGGGGCTTCGGCCGCGCAGGGGGCGGAGCGCGGCGTCCGCCCGCGCGCGCGCAGGGCCGCCGAATGGCGCGGCCGCAGCCCGGGGGGCGGGATCCAGCGCGTGCGCCGACGGATCCCGCCCCGGGACAAAATAGTGTGGGGTCCTGCTTCGAGGCTGCGGCTCAGACCCTTCTGGCCCCAGCAGCACTGCGAGCCCATCGACCGGCCTTGCCGTTCCCAGCGCGTTTAGACTGACGAACCGGAGAGTAGTGGAGTGGGCTGTGCGACACCACCGTTACGGTGCTGGTGCCAGGAGCGCAGGAAAGACACCCGAAGATGTATTTTAAAGTGTTAGAGGCACAAGTGCTGAACGAAGCTGTAAACTGCGCAGGAAATCTGGTCAATAAGCAGCGACGTATCCGGCCGTCCTTGCTCCGCAGACCCTCCGAGCTCAGCTCCTGGTTGCAGTGGGAGCAAGACAGCCAGGAATTTTTTCTAATATCCAATCTAAACTCCCCTGGTGCAACTTCAGTCTGTTTCCTCTTGTCCTGTTGCTGGTTGCTTGGGAGAAGAGACTGCTATCCACCTCACTACAACCTCCTTTCAGGTAGTTGGAGAGAGAGAGAAGTTGTCCCTTCAAGCCTCCTTTTCTCCAGACTAAACAGTCCTTGTTCCCTCAGTCTCTCCTCGTAGGACTTGTTCTCCAGCCCCTCACCAGCCTCATTGCTCTTCTGTGCACACGCTCCAGCCCCTCAATGTCCTTCCTGTAGTGAGGGGCCCAAAACTGAACCCAGCACTCGAGGTGCAGCCTCACCAGTGCCGAGCACAGGGGCACAATCACCTCCCTGCTCCTGCTGGCCACACCGTATCTGATAGAGGCCAGGATGCTGTTTGCCTTCTTGGCCACCTGGGCCACTGCTGGCTCATGTTCAGCCAGCATATGTGTGTACATACGTGCTACATATGTGTGTTTCTACTTGGAACAAGTTTTGCAAAATGTGGGGTTTATGTTATTTTTATGTTTTTTACTTAGTACTGACTATTAACTACATTGCCTGAAACTTTCCTTCAAAAATCATGGTATGATGACAGGAACAGGCTCTCCTTTGTAAACTTTTGCATTTTCTAAGGATAACCATCAAACGTTTCTGTTAGAACGTTTCCTCTGCTATCTGGAATGAATACTCCCTCCTTTTTGCAAGTACACAGAACCATCAGCTATTACCCTGCTTTCTTCATTTACCTGCTCTTGTAACTACCAAAATTTGGATAACTTTTCTTTGCAACACAGTAATTCCTCTCCCTGACACAAAACATACCTAAGATTAAAATTAATATCTTAATATGAATTGATACGTATAATTTTATCAGGTCTACTTTTTGTCCATTTACCTTTCCATTCATTTAGAATGTGAGTATTTTTGCTTAAATACATTTTTTAAGTCCATTTGTATAAACATGGTCGTAACAATAAAAATATTTTCCAGAATAAGAAACTTTGTACAGATGGGCAAACAATGCTTGCGTAATCAGTTCGTTACTGAGTATGGTGCATCTGGACGACATTTCTCATGCCTGGACAGCACATGTAAACTATTGCTGTATTCTGATAGCTCAAAGAATACATGGAAAATAAGTAGAAGACTAAAGTCCATGATGATAGATATTTAGCAAATTATGGCTTACTAGGGACTGCAAAAGAAAATCAGGCAAAAGAAATCAAACCTTCTAGGTACGCCAGCTCCTTCCTGTCATGCAAAGGCTGGGTAGTTTATTTGCAATGAGACACAGAAATTGTTCCTGCCTTCCGAGGACATTTTTGATTAAAAATTCCTTTTGCACAAGAGCGTTATTCTTACACACTGGAACAATTAAGCAAGGGGAAGATTTCACATCATGCATTCAAATAAAAACTGAAGGACCTCAGGGGTTAGCATAAAAATTCCTCAGTACAATGCTTGCTCCCTCACCCCTTGCCAGCGTTTTTCTCAGGCCTTTCACCTTTACACTAGAGTGGCGGGATGTTAGTCCTAGGAAGATGCGCAGTCATCGCCACTCACAGGGGACTGAAAGGACTTTTATTGTTCCACATCCAGCCTAATTGCACTGTGTGTTGCCTGTTCAGGACACGGTTGATAAAATCTGGTTTGGGCTGGATTCATCAGTTTGCTGTGGCTGTTTTGACCTGTGGACAAAACTATAGTCTATCGGCTACAACTCATCGCACTCCTTAGACAAGTGATCCCAAAGGAAGAGACAGCCCCTCATGCTGACATTGCCACCACATCATGGCTAAGAAGGTCATTACCAAAGCAAAGATGGTCAACATGCAGGTTCATGCAAGCACATGCTGCACAGATAGCTCAGCTTAAAGCCAAGTGGCATATAGAACAGTAACTGCTATAGACAGGAGGGGAGTCCAGCTGTTCCTGCATGAAATCTATCACCTAATTACCTAACATATTTCACTGTGAGTTGCTTAACTGAAAGAACTTTGTGTGAGCAGAAATTTTGGATGTATTGCTTAATTCTCCATCTTTAGTTACGAAAAAAATCCTTGGTGTTTTTAGAGGACACATGACAAATGAGCTGAAATCAATGGAGCTGCTCCAGGGGTGAATTTGGATCACTGCGTGTCGGAAAAAGAAAATCACAAGCATTTGAAACATGCTAACATTCTACTGCAGAAATCACAAGGTTGCTTTAAGAGACCTTATGCAAGTCATTTGCACTGTTAGGACAGACAGAGGGATGAGGACGATCAAAGGAGTAAAAAAAGAGATTTTTAATTGCATCAGGACAACACCATGGGAGATAAGTTGTGTGTAAGCACTGTCAGACCAGGATGCTGCAGCTACTGTTTGGAGAAAAGAGTCTCCAAACATATCCAAGGTCTTCAGCACATGAAAGCAGCATCAACAGTGGAGGTATTTAATATGATATCATGATAATTCTGTACTGAGACAGGTTAAGCTTGGGTTCTTCCACCTGTGGTGCCAATGCAAAACATTCATATTTGCTTCTAACCAGAAAACATCAAACTTTGGAGCTTCAGGCTTGTGAAGCTACTGAAAGATGACTCCATGCGTTAGATGATAATAAATTCATTTGATGTGATGAACAAGGAGATGATTGCACTCCAGTGAGCTCTATGCCAGTGGGGGATTGTAAAACAGGAAGGGAACCAACAGCCTACAGTTCTGGAGGAGGCAGCATGCCATAGATTACAAATTCTGTTGTACTTAAGCCAAATGGCAATGCAGGTGCCCAGCCAATGTAGCTGCTCAGGAGGAGCTTGCAGGCTGCCTACCATTCATTACTACTATTTTTGTAGTTTATGGCACTGTTATTCTGTATGGGCCAAATTAACAGGCTGTATAAATTATACAATGGTGAGGAAGTGGGGGGAGAGGGGTTAAAGAGGAGAAGACATAAATTTAAACTTCCTGAAATTTAAATCCTGCATTTGGGGTTTATTCCCTGCCTTAAAAGATTGCTGTCTAGAGATGCATAAATCAATGGTAAGACAGAATAATGTGCATTTAGAATGATTGTAGTAAAGTGTCCTCTGCAGTTAAGGCAGTTTTATCTTTGTGTGTTCTCAGAGTGAGTGCTACGATTTACCAAGACAGGAACATGCGGCAGGAACAGAGATAGGGAGGGAGCAAGGGTTTTTCCTGGAATGAGAAATCCCTGCGTGATGGAGAAATTAGAGGTGAGGCCATGCTGCCATCACAAAGGGGCAGGAGAGCTATGAGAGGGCAGAGTGAGAACACTGCCCAGAGCCACGCTTTAGCAGTACTCGTTCAGCAGAACAGTGCTACCCCAGCCAGGCGGGCAGGCTCCTGTTTCACTGCTAATGAAGACAAAATGGAGGTGGGTTTCAATTCCTTTCAGAGCTTGGCCTGGGTGGGAGAGTGAGCCCTAGAAATTTTGCTTGGGTAGGTGTGGAGTACCCCAGGAGAATGTTAATGTTGTCAGCATGCCGAGCTTTGAGGTGCTTTGTGTGACCTGCCACTCTGCCCTGACAAGATCAATGGCCAGTTGGTGACGTTGAAGGTGATCAAGTTGGAGGCAGAGGAGGGACAGCCTGTTACAGCCATTTGGGAAGGTAAGACATAAAGAACTTCTTCAGACATTGGTGAAGAGCAAGGAACATAATTCTTGAAGAGCCTTTGTTTTAACCTGAAAAAGCTCCATGTGACTTCTTCGTAAGTCCTTTCTTCCCTACTCAATGTGCCAGTTGTCCTCCCAAAACTCTTAGTTTCTTTATCCCCTCATGAAGGAGGCATTTGTGCTGGGCTGGAGGAGCATGTGATGGACAAAGGGGGAACTAGCTGGCCTGTGTGTTCCTTCATGACAGATGCATCCAAGCTTGTGATAAGGAAAGTGCTGGCTGCAGCCAGAAAAGGTCCTTTCTAGCTGTGTAGGGCTCCTCTTACACCTCCTGCCTAGTATCTGCTCCTTAGTTGCTTTCTCACTTCCATTTCTATACACTAGGACTGAGAAAGAAATGCTTTTGTTTAAGTGTTTGGTTTGGACTGAATGTATTAACATGTCCCTACAGACCAAGTTCACAAACTGCCTGGTTGATTAAGGCTTCTATTTTTGTCTGCTTTACAATCCCAAGACGATCAAAATCTGATTTCTCCCTTGTACAGAAATACGCAAGCTTTGTGCCAGCTGTTGTCTGGTATTAGTGAGAGCTATCAGTGTAAGAGGTCACACATATTTTGTTTTTTACTTCTTATTGCAGTTCAAAACTAGAGTTGATTTTTTTCAGGGACCAGTTGTGCCACTTTCACAGAGCAGCTGCAGCACGGGATACTCATACCGGTCAACTCAGAATAATGAAAGAAGTCAGTGAACCCACTCCAGATTTCTAACAGTGTAACTAAGATAAGAAAATTTACAAAGTCCTTAGTCCAATTGTAGGTGAAAACAGAGAGGTACCTCAATATGTCTTTTTACAGAATGGCGTGTGTTACAGTTTCCTGTACACGCATTTGCTATGGTGCTTTTGCTCTGCGTTTACACTTGTAGCCCACCAGTAAAATAAGCCTTAAAAGCTTTATCTATGTAGAACTAATGATGCTCTAAAGATCAGCACCCCTTTAACGTGCTTTACTGGACAGGCCGAGAGCCTTAACTTAATTCATTATGGGAGAAAACAAGGGTGATCCTATGAAGGGTCCACTTTAAGTAGATCTTTTGTGTACTGCTGAGCTTTGCAGCATCTGACACCTCAAATTTACAATGTAAGTCAGTAGCGCAAACAAAGCAAAAGATTTATTAACACTGTGCATTCTTTTCTGTCCTGGAGGACTGACACTCCCCTGACAAAGAGCTGCTTCGCCCCAGGGACACCCACAGAGACGAAATGCATTTAAAGCTTAGTTCTGGCTGTAGCACCTGACACTCCAGCAGGAGGTTGCAGAAGCAACCAAGTGAGGAGAGTTCCCAAGGGCACGGGGGCTAAATCTCCATATTACTGTGGGCCCTCTGTACTGCTCCTCTGGAGCAAAGCTCTGGTCATATGGATTTTCTGAGGAAGCACAGAGCCAGGCAGACGGGATATAACCAGGGTATTTTTATTGGGTTCACAGGTAACTAGGTGCGATATGGAGTGTGTTTAAGGGTCTGTCATCGTCCACTCGGTGGATGCATGATCATTCGTTCACCGTGATCTCGAAGTGCAAAAATCAAGGCGACCATGCTAAAGGGTTATGCTTCAATCAAACAGTGCAACTTTATTGTTTTGTCCATAAAGCAGCGTGCAATAGACAGGAAGACTGACAGGAAAGGAAAGAAAAGGTAAAGTAAAGGGAGGAAAGACGATTATAGCTACCATCATGGATCCAAGGTGTCCCTGTGGTCCCAGGTCCAGGCAGCATCCTACCAGTCCTTCCACGTCATGATCCATAGTGGAGAAGAC
This sequence comes from Neomorphus geoffroyi, assembly GCA_033558235.1. Lineage (NCBI taxonomy): Eukaryota > Metazoa > Chordata > Aves > Cuculiformes > Neomorphidae > Neomorphus > Neomorphus geoffroyi. The sequence continues at coordinate 35,093,254 of JAUMJM010000027.1, forward strand.
CTTCTTCCAAGCACGGTGGCTGAGGAGCCATCTTTTATGCCAAGCAGCACACCTTGCTCCTTCTCTGTCCCAGGGATTGTTGACAATCTCCACCTCAAAAACGTTCTCACTTCACTTGCCAAAACTTAACTGCGCAGGCCCAGTAGCTGTGGTTTTGCAAGTTTGGCTGAGGCAACAGGTGATATCCATCTTCTGGACAGCAGCTATGAAGCCTTATCTCAGTTGTTACTTGCAGTCCCAGGTATCGGGGAACAGCACAGTACTCTTTGTACCACAGTCCTTTCTTTCAGGGCGTTTGCTTCTTGGTATCTCTCCAAGTCCCTGATGGTGATGTTGAGACAAATACTGTTCCTCAGGCTGACTCTTACAGGGTCATAGTGCCATGCACTGAAATCATACTGGTGGCAGCTAAATGGACCAGTACTAGAGAGTTTAGCTGCAGCTGCACCAAGCTCTATGCAAGTACTATTTACAATCTTTGCTGTTTCCAATAGTTATGCTGACTCAGGCATCCCTTACTGCTCAGCAGTCTCAGTATTGACATATGCTTAGGCCACAGCTGTGTAATACAGTACATTTGGCTGTAGGGCTTTTAGAACCAGGTGAAATTGTTATGGTCACAAAAGGCAAAGTGCTAATCCAGTATAAATTCATGCTTTGCCAGCACGAAACACTTCAAATGTCTTTTGCAGATTGTTTGAAAAACAAAAAGCGGCTTTTATCCAAGACCAAAACTCATTTGGCCTCCCATGGGCAACCCAAGCTCTGTATTGTGTGCAGTGGCTAATTCAGCAGAAATGAGATTGTATGCCCGTGCCTTATCTGGACAAAATTTGTAGTCTGTCAGTAAACTAATTTGGTTTTAATCAGCAGGGAAACATGAGTCTGGGGCAGCTCCGAGGCTATTCTGCTATGTCAGAAGCTGAACTAAAATCTGGAGTCAGGGACTAATGTTTTTGTTGAGCTTTGAGCCTTCTGTCTGTGCACAGTTTTGGTGTAACAGGTGGTTCAGATTCTTCAGTAGTGCCAGAGATACAGGCAAAGTGAACCCAGCCCCACCACTTCCCCATGTCCCTCCCCTTACAGAGCTATGGCAACTATTGCTCTTCCTCCGTAAAGACTATCTTTGAGGCTTCCTGCTGCCTTCATGATCGCATCAGCTGGAATCTGCTCTATCATGAGAAACCTAAAGCAAGGCTGAAAGGCTCAGAGGGCTGTAGCTTTTCTCTTAGTGGTGGTTAATGCTCTGTGGTTGGTCTAAATGGAGGCAGAGACTCTTCATGTGCTGCCCCCTCAATCACTGCACCCTAGATGTGCTGAGGCTTGGTGAAGGCAGGTCAGCACCTAAAGACCAGGGCTACACAGTTGCGATCATGCTTTAAATCGTTAGACCAAAAACTAAAACGTGCCAAAGTTGTATAAATACAAAAAAGTTGCTGCTCACTCAGTAAATTCATCATCTCTGCCCTATGAGTTTTAAACTGGAGAAAGTAACAAATATGCTTTCTGTAATCCCAGAGCTAAATTCAGAAATCAGCTTAGCCTCTACAGTGATATCTTTTGGCAGATTTTTACACCCTGGTATTGTGAAGTTGGAAGCTGAGAGGAACTCAGCTTTCCCCAGAATTCTTTTAAGGGAGGGCACGTGCCAGGAGATGGATGGGAAAAGGATGAGAAGTTCAGTGACAGGCCAGAGACTGCTGCATTCTGGGTCTGGGAGCTGCCATCTCCTGCCTCTCAGCACTTGCCTTGAAGAAATTACTTCTTCTCAGCTGAGAAAGTGGCAACTGGGAACTGTGAAATGAGATGGACCGGTTCCTGCCAAGCTCAGAGCACTGATGGTTGCTTCTCTAAGGAGCTGTTCCATCCTCCTCCAGACTCAGTAGCTGCTGGTTCTTAGGGAACTGCCAAGTTTGGACTGTTTCTCCCAGTTTTTTATTTTCATTGCCTTGTGGTGTGTACTGTCTCCTTCCACTTCCAGCAGCAGCAGTTAAGTTGATCTTCCTTTTGTGTTTCCCCAGCTTCTCTTCTCAATTGTCTGAAACACGCCAACATTGTACTGCTTCATGACATTATGCAGACCAAGGAGACATTAACATTTGTCTTTGAGTACATGGTGAGTTGACCTTTTTTGTCGCTTCCTGTGGAGCTAGTAGTGGGAAGAACTGGGAAGAGGCTGCGTAACAAATTTACTGCATTATGAGACACCTACAAAGAAATAAGTTTTAGTCCTTTAATGCAATGATTGTTTTTCCTTCTTGATCTCCTGCTTTCCAGTCACACAACCTTACTCTTTTCTTTCTATATACGCAGCAGCGATATGCAAAAATGATTCCACATTTTATCTCCAGTGGGGTGGCAGACACTATTTACCTCCATTTCTGCCTTGACAACACAATAAAAGTACTGTTCCTTAGCCACAGCAAGAATAGGAAATAATGATATAAGCTTACATCCCAGGTGGGGTCAGATTTGGCACTGATGCCAGTGGCGCACCATGACCAAGCTGTGGGTTGTTCTCATGGGGAGGGCAGGATGCCAATAAAAAAAGTTCTCAGCATGAGACTTGCTACTTCTGTTGCTTTTGCTGATAGCTGTTAACCAAACCATAAGTACAGGGTCTATATCTTCTTGCTGAAGTGTAGTGATTAATTCTGGCACAAGCGTGAATTCTGTTACCTGTCAGCTTGAAGTCATCAACTGAGATGAGATAACAGGTCAGCCGGGTCCCTGATTTGGCCCGTCCTGGTGTGCTGCATCAGATCACATGTTCACCAAGGTGAAAGAGATACCTTTGTAGTGGCTGCATATTTTTTCCACTTAGAGAAGAGGCAGTGTTGGCAGAAGCATTTTACACTAGTGGCTTTACCTCAAGTTCTCCTCTTTTGTTTAGCACACAGATCTAGCACAGTCCATGGGCCAGCATCCTGGAGGACTTCATTCGTACTATGTTATGGTCAGTTCTTTAGCAGGCAAATATCCCTTAAAGCAAGAAGAAGTCTTGTTTTCCAACATGTATGATCACTGTAAATTGGTTACTAATATTTTTTTGTTCTATATATGACAAACATTTTGGAGAAAAGTCACCTTTGATAAAGATGTAACAACCTCCCTCTCAGTCACCAAAGCCTTTTTTAGTCCCTCTTTCCACTTCCTGAGCCTGCAAGAGGACATTCAGCTTTTGCGGACAATGACATCTTGTGGCAAGTAAATCCTCTCTACTGATTTGTCCTTTTATCATTAGAGTACATTGTTCATTTCTCTAATTAAAGACTCTCAGATCTCACTCTCTCCTCATCTGGAACTATCTCCTTATTTACACTCAACTAAATCCCTTTGTTTCTGCTACAGCTTTTGGGTATTGGTTCACTCGACCTGAGCACAGCTGAAGTTGTACCCTTAACTTTATAGACTGCTGTTTGTTATAATAGTCTCCTAACTCTCGTTTGTATGCATCTTCACATTTAATTAACTTTCAGGATTTTTGCTGCATATGGACTTGAGGTTTCATAGCAGATGTTCTCAGTGAATGCCTGGGTCCTTTTCCTGAGCAGCTTCAGTTAATTTGTCTTACAGCTGTCAACAATAACTTTGTATCTTATCAAACTGCCCATTCATCTGGCTTTGTCAGATCCCTCTGAAGTTCTTCGCTGTCACTTCTTATCATGGCTAATCTAAATACTTCTGTCATCTTCAAATATTGCCACCTTGTTCGCATCTTTTTCCAGATAGTTGTTAAGCAACTAATGAAACTAACTAACAACTAATGAAGTGACTTGGGGGCCCAGATCTTAAACATCCTTAGACCTCAGATATGTCCATGATGCAATGTTGCAGTTTTGGCACAGATCTCAAGGGCTCTGCTACCAGGGGGGCTTGTAAAGCACATGGAATACAGAGCTGTAACATGTACTCACTGGCATTCCTGTGAGTAAACGCCAGCCAGCTGCTCTACTTGCCTGCCCCAAATCCCCATTGTCAGCAGGAACTCAACTGCAAAATGATTTACTACTCATTTAGGAGGGTCATATAGCTTCCTTAATTTTTGTTGGCAAATGTTTGGTTTTTTCTTTGAGTGATTCCTAGCGAATATGATGCAAGTATGCAGACTATTACAGGGACACTTTTCTGGTACAAAAATGACCTATGGGTGTCACTGTTTTTCCTCCTCTTCAGATTAAGTTTCTGGTGAAAAACAGCTTTTCTGTCGTGAACTCTAAGGATTCTGCTGTGTTTTGTTTCTATCCACTGCCCAATTTCATCATTTGTTTCAGCCCAACTTATTTTACCTCAGGCTTATTTACATTGCCATGCTGGTGAGAGTCAGATATTTCTTTCCTCTTTGCTTTCTTGCTTGCTTTTTTGCTTGCTTGCTTGCTTAATTCACTCATCATATCCTTGCGTTTTTTCCCAGCACAAAGGTAACAGTTCACATTGTCAAGCAAGTCAGTTCACAGCTCCAGCTTACTGGGAAGAGGTGAAGTACCGTGGCCACAGATCTCCCTCTGCTGGTATCACCTGGCTCAGATAGGCAAAACTTCCAGGTCCTTGAACCTTCATTTTGCTTGACCGTGTGTCTTTGTCTTGAACAGTGAAATCAAATATCTACTGTTTTCAAAGCTGGGTCTGTGTTTTGGCAAGTTGTGTTTGCTCCTGCAATCAAAATTTCATTTCTAAAGAGAAGTTAAATTTCTAAAAAGTGCATTTAGGGACTGCACTGTAACTGCTCTCGTGGCCAAATATTCCACCCTGAAAATGTCAGAAAGCTGCAGGGCAGTCATAACCCACCACTACGGTTTTCTCTTCTTTAGCCAGCTCTACTCATTTTGGAGATTTTTAGTGGTTTCTTACTTTCTTTGTCTCTGCTTTGTTCCAGGAGTTGCCCTGAAGTTCAGGGTTAATGTATCAATGCAAAGTCAAACAAAATAATTTTATTTTTTTTTGGCTTTTTCTAGTTCCTCACGTTCCAGCTTTTGCGTGGCCTGGCTTACATCCACCAACAACACATTCTTCACCATGATCTGAAACCCCAGAACTTGTTCATCAGTTGCCTTGGTGAGCTCAAATTAGCTGGCTTTGGTGAGTCACTGTTTGGATATTGCTAATATATCTGCTCAGATCGAAGCATTAGCATGCATATAGATCTGTATCCACAGCCAATTAAGGCATAAAAGCAAAGCCTCTTACTGAACTTCAGGGAACTATTTCTGTGGTCAGTCCAGCCTTTCTTGCCTTTATACTGATAGATGCAGGCAGTAACCTCATTTAAGTCAGAGCAATTACTGCCACCATAAAACTGGCTCAAGAGAATTGAGAATCAACCCCTCTGTCTTCAGCATATAATGTAACATGTGGAGTCCATGCTGAACCAAAAGGGTTTCTTGGCATTGCTTTGGGATGGCTGCTTCCATCACAAATGGTAAAGCCCTACAAAAACACAGCATACTGCTTGATCTGATCTGCCCCAGAGGTATATTCCAGACACAATTTCTTTGTCAGTTGCTTGTAAACTACATTGGGATTGCTTATGTTTAAAAATCCAAGAAAAAAATCACATCCTATCTGTTATAATAGATAACATTATTATCTATATGTTGTACAGGTAGGACTGTCCTAACACAACAATCCTTGATTTATTTAATTTTTTTTGCAAGCTTTGCTCAGGCCAAGTAAATCCCCAGCCAGACATACTCCTCTAAAGTGGTGACACCCTGGTACCTTCCTCCTGATGTGTTGCTTAGTGCTACAGATGACTGTTCTGATCTAGGTATCTGATCCTGACCAATTTCAAAGCATATGGTGTCCCTAAGGAAAAATCATCTTCATCTGAATTAAACTAAGTCAACTAAGTTACAGTAGATATAGTCGTAAATAGAGGAATTAATATTTGCGAGCAGTGGGGAGATTTGTACTGCTTGGGTTCATATAAGTTTTATGAGAATTATGTCACTATATCACAGCTATGGATTTATATAAACCTCAACTGATAATATTTATGAGATATGTACATCTAGATAAAGTTTATGAAGCAGTTTCAGGTCTTGGCAACAGAACACCTTTGCTTAATGCACTTACTATTTCATGTCTATGTTCTTGGCTGAGTCAGTGGTAGCTCTCTACAGCAATGGCTTTGTGAAGAATCAAATGGATCCAGTCATGACTGCACCAACAATGACTTTGGCCTTGGTAACAAAAGGAGGCATTAAAGGGTTTCTGAATGGGTCTGGAGAAAGAAAGGTGTCTGAGATTTTCGCTATTGCTGTGATACTTTGTCCTTCTTCTCAAAGAACGTCTCAAATGTTCTCTGCATTTCATACAGGAGAAAGGCTGGGTTTCTTTAAAGCATTTCTACCTTATGAACTTTATCCCAAAATCTTAATGTGGCTGAGAATTGCAGGAAAAAAGCCACATGTTAGCAGAGAGAGAGAGGGGTGTCTCTGAGAGTGGGCAGAAAGCAGGAAAGGATGAAGGCTTTACAGGGGTCCCACTATTCCTTTTGGGCTGGCCCTAGGGTTCATCTGCCTTCTGGCTCATTTCTGTATCATCCTGGGTCCACTGCCAGCAACACAGTCCTGACTTACTCGTGGACAACATGCAGCTCATGAAATTGTAGGAGACTGCCCTTATTCTGGACAATTTTATGTCTGTAGACAGCATTGCTGCTTCGCTATTAGACCAGTTTATTTTCTGCCTGTGCCCATCACACCAGGACTTTTCTTAACTGCTCTGCAAAGTCAAAGGCTGGGCAAGGGTGGAAGCACAGCAGGCTGAAGAATGTGTGAAAAGAGGGCTGAGTAAGTTTACAAACAGCAAAGCTTCACGTCCTCTCAGGCTGTATACCCCTCCTGAGATCTGCAGCTTATTGGAGACTCTGATGACCTAAGTCTGGAGGGCAGGTCAAGGGAACAGGAGTTTTTCAGTTTGTTCACTTCCCTAGGCCTGCTGCTAATTTAAGTGCTTAAAGATTTCTCCAAGGAGGAAAACATTGCTAAATTCTAATGGCTTCCAGCTGCTAAGCTAGTCTAAATAGTCCTCTCTTCTTTCCCCCACTACCTGTCACCTCCTCTCCAGACAGTCTCTCAGGAATGTCGGCTGAGTTTGAAGGTGCCTGCCTAGCAGATTGGCAGGTTTGTATTAGGCAGGTGCTGGTATAAGCCTGTTTTGTTTTGTTTTTCCTGAAAGTTGACCCCTATCCAAAGCCTGGGCTACGCACAGAAAGCCTGGCATTTCTGCCTGTGCAAAACCAACATCACCACATAACTCTGCTCTAGTGTAATGAATAGCAACATAGGAACAGTATGCAAAGATCCCATCCAGCACTCTGACCAGCTTTAACAACACAGTACTCTCAGTCCCACTGAACTACACTCACACTATAGGCACCTTTGTTATAACGCCTCTTTATAATAACAACATTCAAAGTGTTTGCCCTAAAGAAAGATGTCACGCTGAGAGAATAGAGAGTACTTCAGTGAGCTCTATTCAGTAACTTCCTCTAACAAGAGCCATTTATTATCCTGATGTACACTGCATTTAAGTTCAATTTTTGTCTATTAGGAAATAATGTGAATTCACACAGATGTTACTTGTCTGTTGGGAAGAAAGGAAAAAAACTCCTTATGTCTTTTCGATGCTGCAATTTACATGAAGGCAGGTCAGAATGCCCTTGGTAATAGCATGAGACAGTGGGTGTTAAAGCCTTGGTTTAAAGAAACCAATTATAACAAAATAAAACATTATGGCAATTCATGCATAGTGTGCTTGAGCAGCAATACTGTCAGTGGGAGGCACATGGGAAGTGAATGAGGCCTTGAATAGATGAAGAAAGAGATATAGAAGGAGACTCATTCGCTCTTGGACTAACTAGAAAAGCTGCTTTAATCTCTCTGTATCTCTTTCTCTCTCTTTCTTCCTCACTATCTCTTAAGGACTTTAGAAGATTCAATTAAGGGATTTCAGGGAGACTAGCATTTCAGGAGATTACACTGCACTTCAGAAAGACTTTTTTTTTTTAAACACCAAATGCTTTATGCACGTGCTGCTCTAGTAGTTGCTAACATCATGAGTGTCTGAAGTCATGCCTTCTTTTCAGTCAGGCTTTCCTTTTATAATTTTCCGTAAAAAAATAATAAAAAAGGGAATCTTCCCAGGTAGGTTCATATAGAATCGGAGTTTCTATGCATTTATTTAACGTGGACCTGCCAAGCTCGCTACAGCTTTCTCCACAGCCTGGTTTGCGTTGCCCTGCTATGCCGAACTGGGAGATACAAAGTAAGAGCTCCATTATACAGACCACACTTGGTGAGGAACAAGAGGAAGGATATATTTCTAGTTAAATAAAAATGCAATCTCCCAGTGCCAGAAAAACTGTGGAGTGGGAACTCTGGGCTGCCACAGAAATATTTTAAATCTTAATCCTGATGAAGTCATCTCTCCACTGCTGTGTGATGCAGCACTGCAGGCTGAGGAGTAAGTGCAGTGTTTGAACCTGCCCTAGAGATTGCAGGCAGATACAATCACGTTGCCTGAACGTTATGCTCACTGGAACTAAATAGCCCTATAACCAGTTATACCTCTCCTGTTACTTTAGCAGTCATTGTTTCGCATGCATATCTGGCACATGCTGAAACATCATTCTAAAAGACCCCTTCTGCTGCCCTAGCATTTCCCAAGGCAGTTGTATGAGACTGAAACCCACTGAGAAACTTCTAGACTTGAAGATATAAGAGGACCTCAGAAATTAATATTAAAGGGGTAAGGAGGAAAAGGGGAAAACCAAAACAACACTAGGTCTAAATCTTTAGAAATATTTAAAAGTAAAAGTTTTTGAATGATCCTCGTTAACAGAAGGATCCTCATAATCCTGTGAGAGAAGTAACTGTAAATCCTGTATCTCAGAAGGAAAGTTGAGGCCTCTGCTGAAACACTATTATGATAACCAGTGCTAGTTTCCAAAGTCCTACTGTAACAGAGAGACAAAAATACCTGGGAAAAGAGGAGGATGCCCATATGTCAGTTATTCTAGCTACTTTTGACTTTGTTTTGTCAAGAAAAGCATATTTCATCTGGAAACACAATGAGATAGAAACGCTCATAATTGCCACTGATGAATCAATACAGGATCAAGCAGGCATTAAAGGCAGATGGTCAGCCGAGCGAGCCATAGGAAAAAAACAGTCTTTCCAGCACTTGTGGTTGCTCTGGTGGCTGTGTCCTTATTAGAGACACTGAAGTTTAAAGGCTTCCAGAGATAATGGGTATAAACCAGGAGTGCAAAAGAGTGCTCTCCCAGAAGGTGCATTCATAACAACTCACAAGTTGTTCCTCTCCTCAAACTGACAGCTTGCCCATTAGTGAGAAGACTGTTTCACTAGGTTCGAATTTTTTAACTCTTTGCTCATGAGTAATTCTTAGTGAATGCTAGCTGAATCTAGGAAAAAGAACATCTCGTTCTTAATTCCATTTATTGTTCTGTTTGGATTTCTAGACTTCTCAGCAATAACAGAAACCATAGCAGATCCGGTTTTCTGTCTGCCAGGAACTCCGTTGCCTTAGACCTCTGCAGCAGAGCAGTTAGGCCACAAGGACCGCATTTATAGGGCTGTTTCACTGTTACTAGCCCCTTTGCCTTAGGAAATGCTGTGTACCTCCAGTTCCCAAATTCTCAATGTCTTAAATGCAATTTAGGCAACAGCACAGCCAGTTCATTAGAATCTGTGTAGAAAGTCTAGTTGAATCAATTTCATTCAGGGGCTGCAGTGGGTCCATATGAAGTTTCTGTGGTTGCTAGTCTACTAGCCATTTCCAGCCAGGATATCAGAACCTAGACTGTGGGTGAATGTCAGAATTATTTGCTCCAAAACCACATAGAAGTGATTCTCTTCTCCCTACAAATCAAGAGTACCAAAAGTGTTTTGATCCTGTACAATTAAACTGGCACAATGGAATCTGTGGACTACAGTAGCCCTTGTGGTCACAAAATAGAATGAGCCACTTGGGCTTGTACATCTGCTGTGAAAACAGAGGGTTGATATGACAGTTGCCTCAGTAGAATCAATCTGTGGGCTCCAAAATAATATGTAAGTGATGTGGTAGTGCTATGAATCACAAAAGAAAAAATCTGTGTTGCAAAAGCTGTGGATTAAATTTCATGATGCCTGGACCCTGTAAGGGCGTATCAGACAGGTAAGGAGCAAAGCTCACAAGACCTAAGGTTAGGGTATGGATCTGCAAATAGGCTTGTCACCTGATGCACAAGGATGACCAAAATGAATGCCACAGATCAGTTGCATGTCAGGCTTTCAACTGACCACAGTCAGGTGGGAAAAGCATCTACAGTATTATAGTACTACAAAAAAAAAGTGCAAGGGGTAACACAGAAATACCGATGATCAGAACAGAAAACCAGGTGTTGCTCAGCAAGTGAAAAATAATACTTTCAGAGCCTGTTAGACAAAGCTGGATTTTCAGCATTTGAGCTTAAAGGACAAAAATCTTCTATAATCAAAGAAGATTGAGATTGAAACTGGAAAAGCTGGGATGGGGCCTGGTGAAAAATGGGAAATCTGGATAAAGTTTGTAGGAAAATATTAAAAAGTAAATGAGCAGTGTTTAGTACAATACAGTAAGAGATGGAAATACTTGTAAGTAGGTGTCTACCTTGGCCACAACTGTCTCATCATTATTGCCAGCAGGACTTATCCACCTTAGGGAAAATAAGCATTTTGCAGGGTTTGCTGCTTTCTTTTTTCAGGCTGCCTGATTTGTTTTGGCACAAGTGCAAGAACAGGGGATGACATAAAAATAACAACACTTTAACTTGCTGTTGTCACTGAGTTCTTTATGCTATGAAATCTTGCCTTCAGTTTTCCACTGAAGAGCTAATTCCCTCTGAAGAAAAAATTGTTCTAGTGGTTAGTGCCTCCAGGTTCTTTCTGTATCAAATGTATCCTTCAAGCCAATATAGTGTGGAGTAATTCGCTATTTATGTTTCCTACTGTTATCACTCCAATTTTGCACCTTTTTCTCATGGAAAACAACCTACTATTCCACAGGCTTCTGTCATGACCACCTTTATAGATGTCTTTTTAACAGGATAAGTTGAAAGAGCCCTGAAACAAACTGTTTGGTGCTGGAAAAAAAGATGATGCTTAGTGGGTTTCTGTTCCAAGGATATCACCTGTCTCTCTTGCTGGTGAAGGGGGGGGGTGGTTAGTGGATGGTGCTGATGAGAAAAAGGAGATGGGAAGAGGCTTGTGTGGAACTTGGACTGCTTTATTTTTTTCTAAAATCCCAGAGGGATATGTATGTGACATATCTCTAGTTTGCTCCCCTCCTATTTGACTTGTCAGCTTTTGAATTCAAGGGTTTCAAGCTGTGGAACTTGGATGAGGTTAATGATACTACAAACAGCTTGCAATAAGTTGCAATAACTTGCAATAAGGGGAAGTTGCAAGTGCTTAGAATAGTGCTGAAAGAGCAGCGATGTAAAAGATGGTCCTTCCCAAAGGAAACCTTCCTGACTTCCCACAATCAGTAGGGGTTTTTATAATGCTACATCCTGCCTACTACCATACTGTAGAGGTATATCAGCCTTCACTGAAGCCTGTAGTTATTTACCTATGTATAGACACCCTACATCCGGCCTCGTTTCACACACACACACACACTCTCTCACTAAGTGACATGAGGTGGGTATACAATTACCTACACATCAGACTGGTACTTTCAGACTTGAACTGCAAAATAGGTAGGGTTTACAGCTTATATCAGAATTTCTGCATTTACAAATCAGAATTTCTAAATTTCTATTCCAACAATTGTCTGTCTTCCTTTATCGGCTGTTCATCCCAACAGACATATTATACGTCAGGAGTAAGTTAATATCTTGGGTTTCTTGCAGGAGTGCAGGCTGTATATTTGTTGAAATGATCCAGGGCCAGCCAATATTTGCAGGAACTTCTGGTACTTGTGAACAGCTGGTGAAGATCTGGGCAGTAAGTAAAATATAACCGGAAATGGAAGAGAAAAAGAATTTGTTCCCCCTCCTTAATTTTTCAGTCTTAAGCATAGGTCCGATCTGCCAAGTTCATAGGAGACTCTGTAACCCATTTTATATTTGGCAACAGTCTTACAAAGACAGGAGTAAATCAAATGACTTTTCTTTGATGTTTTTCATCTCATCAAAAATTTAAAGCAAATTAAAGTGACATCAAATAGAAGAAGGCATAAAAGGTGTGCAGGTACTGCAAATTCTATTCCTTCTTGTTAAATCCTTTACTTAATGTAGGATGCAGGCACCTTATTCTCACAAAGGAGCTCTAATACTGCTTTTAAACTGCCTTGAAAATGGCAAGACCCTGAGGTTTTTAAGGGATCCTTCATTTTAACTTGGAGCACTTTGTATCATCCAGTTTACAGTGCAGCCCTAGAGACTGCTTTGGCATAATAGAAAGTGTGAAATTACTTTAGAAAGGCTGCAGCAAGTGAGAGCAGACATATTCAGGAGCCTTTCAAGCCATTTTTTCTGCTGAGGAGACTGAAACACAGAGCCACATCCTTAGTGTGGCTTAGTAGAATTAAGGCAGTTACTATCGGATTCTGCGTGTTCCTTACTGCTCGCTGTTGCCCCTGTTACTGACTCCTCAGGAAGGTCATCCTATAGATTCCTATTGGGTTTTGCTCTAGGTGTCTGCCGTTTCACATGTCCTCCCAGGGATCTACTCTTCTGCATAGAGTGCTCCTGAATATGGATTTTCAAAGGAGAAAATACAGAAAACTGAAGTTTGGAGAGTGGTGAGAAAGGACTTTGTAGCCTCCAGTCTGCGTAAGTCAGATTTTTCCTCCTTAATCCCTTCTTCCAGAAATACTCCTGCCTGGTAGGGGTTTTTTTTCTGCTTTTAGCTAGTATGTGATAAAAAGACAGACAAGCGAGTCCAGTTCTTAGACTTGAATTCAGTCCATTTAAATAAATGCTGAATTTCCCTTTCATAGAGAGTGGGAAAGAAAAGAATTCTTGAAAAAAAATCCATGCTAGGCCAATTAACATGGTTCAAAGCCAGGGCAGGGTCCAGTTTCCCAGAGTGTGAATGAAGGCTATCCTTCCACTTATGGCTCTGAAATCTCTGGGTACATTTCCTGTGGTTTTGCAGTTGGAGGGTTATACCCCTATCGTCATTTCTCTGGTATTATAACTAATACCCTGATTAATAGGATTTGTGCTATAGAAGGCAAAAAAAAAGCTTATTTAAAAATCATGAGGAAGCTTTAAGATCCATGAAATAATTAATACCTTTCACAGAAGGTTTTATGTTATTACACAGCCTGGAATGAGGCTCTGTTGTAAGGCCAAGATTTGAAAGCTCCTTAGAGGCTTTCGATGCCTAACTTGAGATATCTTACTGAGTGTGAGGTTCAGAACAGGGATTCCTACAGTTTTCTAATAGTCAGTTCCTTTCATGTACTAATAACAGAGACACCCAGCACTGGTTTAGAGATGGTCTGCATTTGTCTGCATGAGCCTGTATCACCCAGCATGCTTATCTTCACGTATGGCTGTTCGTTCGAACATGGTATAGAGGTATAGCTGGAAAAGTCCCATTCTTGAAATGTGTTTGTCCTGTTGAATCATCAGGACTGACAGACTCTCATTTCACCAACATTTCTCCTAGTGGCAAGTGCCACCTTATGCAGTCTCCATTCCCCATCTCTATCCTTGGCTGTTCATTCCTGCTCCTGTGTCACCCTTCACATGTGGGGCTACATGAACTGGGGAAGCTATAACTTGTTTTTCTCTTTCGGTTACTCAGTTAAGAACAGTTTATTTACCCAGTTCATCATCTGCACAAACCCCAGCACTAAGGACCAATAGTACTAATGAAGAGATGATGCAGGAGCAGGACCAAATGGGAAGGGGATGAAGAGAAAGGAGCTACTTAGGCCAGCAGCACTGGTTATGGAATTATGGCCTGAGTGAATGCAAACCGCAGTGTCTCCAGTTCTCTTATGGCCTGGAGAGTGAGAAAACCAAATAAAATTAACATCTAGAATGCAAATTTCCAGAGATTGGGCATAGGTTTTGCGTTTTAAATATTCATCTTATTGAGTAACGTGCTGAGAAGGACTTCATCCTGGCTGGATGCGGCTGCAGCATCCCACCAGTGTGTTTTTGTGGCTAAGCCGAACACAACACATAAGACTGGAGCGCTGGTCAATTCAGCAACCGTATGAAGTTTAACAAGGGCAAGTACTGGGTTCTGCACCTGGGACACAGCAACCCTGGATACACGCACGGACTGGGGTCTGAGATGCTGGAGAGCAGCCCTGCGCAGAGGGACCTGGGGGTTCTGGTCAACAGCAAGTTGAGCATGAGCCAACAGTGTGCCCTGGCAGCCAAGATGGCCAACCACGTCCTGGGGTGCATCAAGCACAGCTTTGCCAGCTGGTCGAGGGAGGAAACTGTTCCACTCTAATCTGCTCTAGTGAGGCCTCACTTCAAATTTTGTGTTCAGTTTTGGGTGCTGCAGTTATAAAAAGGACGTAAAACTACTGGAGAGTGTCCAGAGGAGGCCATACATCTGTTGAAGGGTCTAGAGGAGAGGAGAGGCTGAAGTTACTTGGTCTGATCAGCCTGGAGGAGACTGAGGGGAGACCTCACAGCCATCTTCTGTTTCCTCACAAGGGAAGGAGGAGGAGCAGGCACCAATCTCTTCTCACTGGTGACGAATGATAGGACTCGAGGGAATGGCAGAAAGATGTGTCAGGAGTGGCATTGCTTTGATATTAGGAAGAGGTTCTTTACCCAGAAGGTGGTGGAGCACTGGAACAGCTCCCCAGGGAAGCAGTCACGGCGCCAAGCATTTGGACAATGCTCTCAAAAAATTGATGTGAATGTTGGGTTGTCCTGTGCAAGAACAGGAGTTGGACTCAATGATCCTTGTGGGTCCCTTCCAGCTCAGGACGTTCTATGTTTCCATGACGGATTTGGGGCAGCTTCCAAGGCTGAATGTATGGGTGAGCGGAGACGAGGATCCTGTCCCTTGGTCTTTGCTGTGGTGGGCTGAGTCCATAAGTGATTTTGAAATGTGGGCCACAGCAAGCCACCCCCCACAGAACAGCATGCTAGCATGTGCCAGCCCTGAGATGCAGTCCCTGCTTGCGACTGTCTTCTCCAGGAAGCTGTAATTGACCTCACAGCTGTTTCCTAACTGTGAGTGAGAAAAGCAATCAGCTACCAGATGTGTAACAACTGCAATAGCCAGGCTTTAGATTTCTTCTTTTAATCTATTTTATTACTGATGCTTGTTTTCTAGCAATCTTGTCACAAGCTTCTGTGAGGCGAAGTTTCCCCATATCATAGTTCTCAGCTCTCATTTTAAGGCAAAGGAATTGTCTATCCTATGCAAAATGTAACTAATGCGAGACAAATCTAATGTGGGAGAAGGGGAAGTGAATGAAAAACCTTGACATTTTTCATGTTAAAGTTTCACCATTTTTTAAGAAAATCTGATAATTTGAGGGAGCATCTGGATGATAAGATTTGAATGCTTAGAATTAGCAGTACCGATTTATAATACAAAATCACATGCTGTAAACTCTTCTCATATATATGGCTTTACCTCTTTAGCACAGCTCATCCATATCAATAAGCATTTCACATGCAGTAAGTAATAATAATAACACTAAACATACACAACTGCAACTGGCACAGAAACGTAGATATGCTTGATCTCACAAATTCCATCAACTAAAATGAGGGTGGAGGATACTTTACTAAACCAGACTTGGCTCATTGAGGACCTACTTCTGAAACCCACAGTTTACAATAAAAGCCAAAGATACTGCTGAAGCATTGGACCTTTCAGGATGAGACACTGGGCTGCTTTCTGGTACCTGCAAGTAGACCTGTCTGCCGGCTTTCCTCTTTCACCTCAGAATGGTAAGAGTTTCTATCACAGCTCACAGTCTGTGATGCCACTAAGCGTATCAGCCGCTAACAATGCAAGTGGGCAGAGTAAGTCCCCAGTGCAGCCTGGGCACAGGACACATCCAGTGGCAAAAGGGGCTGCATAATGTGACCCCTGGCCTGGCAAACACATGCAGGAGTGGCACCTGACAGTGAAGCTCCATACACCTTCAGTCATGATCCCAGCAGCAACCACATTCAATCTCAGGAGGACCCTTTCTGCTATAAAATGAAGTGCTAAATTGTCAGTATCCTTTATGCGCAGTGGTAGATCTGACGCCAGCCAAGGCAATATGAATCCATGCTGGTTTACACTAAAGGCCACAGTTTCTCTCCTCAATTGAGACCAATTCCTCCAGCCGCACAGCCAGGCAGGGTACTGGCAGACAGAGGTTATTGCTCTTTTCACTTTTTTCTTTTGCACAGCTATTGGGAGTCCCAACTGAGGTCACCTGACCAGGATTTTCCAAGCTTTGCAATTATAACCCAGGTAGGATTTAAGTCACAAGAACGTCAGCTTTTTCTCTGAGCCACTAGCCACTTAATTTTTGAGTAAACAATTCTCATTATGAAAAATCCTGTACTTCAGTGTTACTAAATCCCTTGAGCTACTTAATTATAGTGTTGTTTTAGGACCTACAACACTGGGACTGGCCTACGATACAAACAAAGTACATGTGTGGCAAAGTTGCCTCACTGAGTGCTTGGGTATATGTTAAGCTGATGGAATATTACATTGCTGCAAGAGCTGACAATGTAGCCCGTCTCCACTCCTCAGTGCAAAGGACCAATGGCTCTTGGTTTAGACTGGAAAAGCTGACAGGTATCTGGAGACACAGTTTATCTGAACTCTCCTTATTTTTATGGAGATTGGTTTGGGGGCCTTTAAACCTTGGTTTTAAAGGTCACTGTCCCTGATTTTCATGTGGGCAAGGTGAGAAATCTGTGTGATTTATAAAGCTGGCTTCTTTTATTTCCACATGGGCTGGTAGAGAAGTCTGTGTCCTGGACTTCAAAGGGCCAGTTGTCTCTTATTTTGATGTGGGCAGGTTGAGAAGTATGCTTTGAAAAGCTAGCTCAGTCACTCTCCCTCTCCCTCTCTCTCTCTCCCTTTCTCTCTCTCTCTCTTTTTGTTTAATGTTTTCTCTTGGGAAAATATATTCAAGTGTCGGTGAGGGGGAAATGATGAGCCCGGATTCTCAGCCTCTCAGCAGGATCATTCTCTAAGAGAATTATAAAAGTGAAATATTAAAAACCCTAGAATGTGAAATCCACCTATCTACAATCCAGCCATTCTCTCTCACTCGTACTTTGAGAGAGTGGCGGGGGGAGCCTGTCTATCCAGAAGGAGGAAAAAAGAGCGGCGGGGAGAGGAGGAGGGAGAAGACGTGCTTTGAGCAAGAGGTTTACAGGTTTAGTAGAGCATAGTAACATCTTTTCAAAGAAGTGGGTGTTGCTGTGTGACCCAGTCCAAGATGCCCCTCCTTTGATTCCGATGCATGAACACTAAACAGCCTCCATTTTCACATGGTAGCCGCAATTGGCTGAACAATAACCTGGTCTCACAGCCGAAAGGACTGGAATCCTTCACACAATTAGCTGAGACACATTAATCAAACCAGCGTGAAATGGGAATGTGTCGCTGTCCACAGCAAGTTTAATTTGGATAGGGAGCAAGCACAGAGCAGACAGAGCTGGAGGGAGCACTTTCTTCTCTTAAATTGTTGAAGGCTTTGCTGGGTTGTCTACAAGTTGGGCAGGGTAGTCTGAGAGGAAAGAAATGCTCGTGTGTGGGACAAACTGATCCCAAGGAATTTTTTTTAATGCCAGTCATCTGCTCATACAAGGCCAAAAACTCTCAGTGATGATGATCAGGTATCCTGATGCTATGTAGAGGGATAATCTAGGAGTGCAAGCATTAAGGCTATGCTAGCAAAAAAACTACTCCAGAAAGCAGAGAATGTGTGAGTGTCCCACTTAGCTCTATTCTGTCTGAGCAGCAGTGCTGTCTGCTGCTGTTGAGGGTGCCAGGGCTGGGGAGGAGAAGACAGGCACCAGGGCGGCATGGATATAGCTCCAGTAAAGACAGCTCTAGTCATCATAAGCAGTTTTAAAGTCTCAGTTGCTTTCAGGCTTGGTAGAAACTTTCCCTAATGGACTCTGGTGGGGCAGAATTGACCTGTGCTGTGCTCCTGTGATGCTCATGCCTTTTGTAGCTGGAGCAGACAGAAACGGCGCAGTTAGAGGACACCGAGGACACCTTCCTGTATGAGCTTCCCACCATGCTACCAAATGCATGGGAGAGGGGTGCTGAGTAAATGTTTGGGGCAATAGCTGTGCCAGCTGGAGAGGCAGCATCCTTTCCCCTCCTCAGGGGCTGCCTAAGGGGCTCTGAGCTGCTCCAGTCATGTACTGGAACCAAGACTTAGCTCACATCTGGATTATAGGAACCAGTCTGGACAGAGGAAGGTTAGTCTTCTAATAGTTGGACTATTTGCCCTAGTCATGAGGTAAATCACGTCAGTTTTTGATTGGGTTGCTGGTAAGAAGCCAAATTAGTCTCTTTGTTAAGAGCTATTTGCCGTTCACATGCTCCTTTGCACTTCCCCTCTCTTCCCTGAAGCACAAGCGCTGTTTCACCCTCCAGGACACACTCAGCCTGAGTGAAAGCTGTGGAGTCTGCATAAGAAAACCTCTCCTGAGATTATTTCCAGCCCAGTTGTGAGAATCTGAGTGCCTGGGATGGTTCAGATAAGCAAACAAACTTTGGAGCGCTTCCCCAAATCTGATGACTTGAATGCTTTTAGCTAGTCCTATTGATGTTTGCAGTGAGTGCAGGCAGCAAACAAACAAACAGGTTCCTGCCCGAGGCAAGGAAAGAACACGGGCAAAACAAAGCACCGAGGTGTGATCCTATTCTCATTGAAGTTGATGGCAAAACTCCCACTGGATTCAGCAGTGTAGGCTCAGCCCCAGACTGAGGTTGTTACTGGAAGGGTTCCTGGGCCAGGTGGGTTAGTAGGAATCTTTGAAATGAAAGCTGGAAAGCTTTAGATGTTTTCCTGTCACTGTGGGCTCGAGCACATCCTGCAGCAGAGCCTGAAGAGGAGATAACAGCATGGCCTGTGGGGTCTGTGAACCAGGCACACGCAGGGCAGCGGGAGGAAGAGCAGCTCCCCTGCCCCCTCTATGGGCAACTGGCAACGTATTAAACGTGCAGAGGAGAACTTTTTCACCCTATACCCCTGTGCCTTCTTGCACAAAGAAGTTCAGAATGAGCCTCAGGCCCATTGCCTACAGTTTGCCAAAATCTCAACCTGTGGCTGTGAAGAGGAAGAATGGGTGAGCAACTCCCGTGGTCAGCCCTGCAGCTTGTGATTTCCACACCTCTCTGCAGGACGGACACTTAGGGTAGGAAATTACATGCAGCTGTAGAGCCTGAAAGCATGGTTTTACCTCAGCCTTGGCTTCAGAACCGGTTCCTGTGGAACATGAAGGGCTGGGAGACCTCCAGCCCCATGTCTCGGCACACTTGGTGCCCTCTCCCCGGCTCCCCAGGCTTAGGAGCCCTGCCCATAGCGACAAGGCTTTGCTCTGTGTTTGTTCATTTGTTCTGTTCCCCTCATTTTGCTTCCCGTGAAAGAGGCAGTTGTAGCTCTGTTAACACTATTTTTGAAAGCTCTCATGCTGTGTGAGCTCAAATCCTTGCATTAATCTACTGCTGTGTTCATTTCACTGTGCTGAAAAGCAGGGAGTTTAAATCCCCTCTAAACACCACTGGTGACACCAGAAGGCCAGTGTTTTGATCCAGCCCCATTAATGGTTACAAGTTTGAATCTAGACAGCAAGGGGTCAAGGGCAGGAAAGGATTAGGAATCACAGCCCATGACATTAAGCCAGTTCTTTGCCAAATTGGGAATACTGGAGCGCCCAATGCACTGAGTTGGGATTTGTTTCCTTTTCGTGACATTTAGATTCCAAGAGTGGGAAACAGTGCTTATTTATTTGTAACATGATGAGCTTCACTCCCTGATCCATCGCACAGGGTGGCTACTGATGTTTCCCACGGCAGGTAGCGTCGCCTCACTTAGCAGATCCAGGTTTTACACTTGGCTTTTTCAGATGCAGCAATGGCTTTTAAATTAAGCCCCCTTTTCCACATATTTGCAGACTTTGCTACGCTGAATAAGATTTAAAAGCTTTCCAGATTCAACTTCTGCTCCCGAGTAGACTTTTAGGCTCTGTTGCATTTTCAAAGTGCCCCCAGCAGATGGAGGCAACGAGCAGCAGGCGCTGCACCGCGAACAGTAAATAGCATTTTTGAGAATGCAGATGAAGTTTGCACTCCCAGTCCTCGTTCATCCCACCCCACCCCCCTTGCCTTTTTAAGTCTCACTTTTTATGCTGATGCTTTATTTAACAAATGAGATGGTTGGAAACTGAATTATAAAACGATGAAATTTTTTATTGTCATAATAAACTGCATGTGGCTTTGATCCCAAAGGGGAGAGCAGCACCGTAACTAATGCGCAGTATATGCTGGTCAGGCTGCAGGGAAACTTCCTATCTGTCTGGCACTGGGCACAGACTGCAGTTTCCAGGCTGCCACACAGACAGAGCTCTGCTTCTGTCCTGCAGTCACAGAGATTTCACTAATGAGAGAAATTTTCTCTGCAAGCCTGCAACCCCAGTGCCTTTATCCAACAGCACTCGGCATCCTTTTTCTCTCTCTTCATCAATTAGGAAAGTTTAACTTTTGTCCTCTGGCTTGCTTGCCTCATTATCAGATCATTAGCCACTTCCACCTGGGTTTTCATATAGGAAGGTATTTCCTCATCAGCACAGTGCCTTGCATAGGGATAGAAAATAACAAACCCAAGCACTACCTTTCAGATCTACTCATGTTCTTAAAAAAGCCAATCAACCCTACGCAATCCCATCATTTTATGTCAATATCATCATTGTAAGACGATTAGATCAGTAGTTCATCCACTTTTTGAAATTATATCTGAATATTCTTTATCTGTTATGCTTAAAGAGTTGTTGTTTATGTTGTTTTACAATTTCAGATTGGTCTTAATCTTTACAGTAGGGAAAACATTTACTGCTCTGTTCTTACCCTGCTTAACGCAATGGGGCCTTGACATTCTCTAAGGTTTTTGTCTAGATGGGGTCAGTCAGGAGATTAATCTGAACTGATTTGAAGGGGATTAGTTAACTGCATTAAATCCTTGAGCAGAGACATACTGTTTTCTTACTCATATCTCCTATTTATAATCAAAGCTCTGTATACCCAAGGTGGCAAATTTGGCAGTCCCCACTCATGCAGATTTCTCCACTGAGAGATGTGTTTGGACAGGGACAGCAGCAGTTGCCCACTGGCTCTTACACTGCCCCTTGCAGATAATTATTAATCTCCATGTTATAAAAATAATAAATTTAAGTGAAGAAACAGCAAAGACTATAATTTAGGTATTCCTCTCAGTTCCCAGTAAGCAAGCCGATATTTCTATCTGTAATGTAAAGAAAATTCTATTTCTTCTTTGGAATGTTAATCCTGAAAATGCACTCGACAAAACCAAAGGGACATTTCAGTGACGTATCACTGAAACATTTTGCCCTTCCTCATTATCAACTGAATGTGCATTGTTTAACTCTTATGTTGAACTCATTAAATAATGTTAATAATAAAAAATATTTTGGTAGAGTTAAAGTACAATATTTAGTCACCTTGACATTTCTATTAAATATTAAAGGAAACTGATATATTTGTCATGCCATGTTTCCATCTCACAAATCAAAGTTTTCTGGCAGAAATTAAAGCATCTGAAGGTTTTTGGCCAGCTCTGTGAAGAGGTAAAAATTTCAACCTCGTATAAAAAAATCTTATGCCTTTCGATACCAAATTTTAAATTGTTTTTCTTCTATTCTGCCTGGAAAGTTTATATCTCTACTCAATATGGACAATTTATTTCTACAGTTTGATTACAGGTGAGGAGGCAAATGAAGGAAAGAGGATTCAGATAAAATGTTATTAGTGATCCAAGAGGAATGTTCTGCCCAAGTTAATCTTGGTGACTGATTTGAGAAGGGGGCTATTCAAGATACTGATATTTAACTTCTATATATTGGCAATAGTTTCAGTGCTCTGGCACCTAAACAGTCGTGAATCCCATCCCAGGCTATATTGCCATTTACTGCTTTAGCAATTACCTTAGTATTTGGGCGTAGGAGAACACTCCGGTTGTGACCTGTTACTTACCCTGTGATAGACAAGTTTAACAACCTGCTTGCCTGGCTTAATGGTGAAAGATTGCTGCTGGAAAGGTTAAGTGCTTCAAGTTCAGTCATTTGCACTTATTCAAATTATCTCTGCATCAACTCAGAAACTGAGTGATGGAGCCCCCAGGCCTGGCACTCTGGAAACAGCCATGCAGGTGAAGGCAGAGGGGGCTCCTGCTTTGCCTGCAGCTGGCAGCTTCTGTCCCTGAATGATGTGGCCGGTGGTGCTGGGCAGTAAGAAAGGGCAGATGATTTCTGACAGTGCAGCACGAGCTGCAGGTGAGCTCCGAGGTTACTGCCAACAGACCAATGCCTCCTGGTGGTCTCACTGCCGTGGGGAATGCTTGTCCAGGCTGGGCTGGAGGACAGGTCTACACCACATTTGCTGCTCTCCTTTCCATGGCCAGAGCACTGTTCATCTCTGCTGTCAGAAATGGTGCTCAGGAAAATGTAGCTGCGTAGAGATTGCAGCCTTTCTGATGCAAGAAAATGTCTCCGTTGATTAGCTCTAAGGGGAAATCTTCCAGGTTTAAGGCATTCATTCATATCTAAGCCTAAGAAAATTCACGTTTCATAAGAAAACATTTGAGGAATGTATTCATCGACATTTTCCACAATGTTTAGAAATGTCCTTACAAATGGCAACAACAACACAGCCTTCCCAAAACTGCAAACTCTGCAAAATTCCAGTCCGGTAGAGATATTTGAATTGGTACATGCAAAGCACGCAGGAAAACGGTTAACTTGATAAACACCAAACATAGTGAGGGACTGGCAAGAAGAGCAGTGGGCAAGAAGAGAGTGGGATCCAAGTGCCTTTGCTCCGTCGTCAGCCTTTTTGCCAGACTCGTGCAGAAAAGCCCCATGTGCCTGCAGTGCAATGCATAACGCTCGGCAGCCCCGTGGTAAGCCAAGACAACTGCTGGGGATGCAGGCCTGCGAACCTCTTTCTGCTTCCCTTGTGGGAAGGCTTTAGGGTCTGATGCTGCTTTTACTGAAGTCAAAGCTAAGACTCGCACTGTAACAGAAGGGCGCCCAAGGCCTGTATTCAGATGTATGAAAGGAAAGGGTTACAGATCTGGAACAGCCTTATTAGCATCAATGCTAGTACTCAAATCCTATAGGAATAACGTATATTTATAAATACTAAGGTGACAGATTCTATAGGGCCCTTTGAAATTCTGAGCATGCGGTTTTTTTGTAAGGGCTCAAAGCATGGTTTTGGGCTTGATTTCATTTAATCCTGTGATTGCATATTACACTTTCTAGAACTGGTTGCTTCCAGGAGACCTCAGAGACTCCGAGTCATCTGTGACAGGTAAGCTACCTATAATGGCAATGTCAAAATTGCCTCTGGGTTTATTTGTTTCTTTATGCAATCATTTACCTTGAAATGAGCTCTTTTGGCAAGCTCAGGAAGAGCAGGGTGGCTCTGTAGTAACAAGCAGATCTAACGTCAGTTAAGCAACTGATTTTGAGAGACTGCAGCAGAGGTAGGCACATAGTGGGTTTATTATTCTCAGAGGAGCAGCGATTACTCTCAGATAAGCAGTGATTCAATGACATTATGTGCAGCTTTTTGCAGTTCACAGTTCAATTCAGAAGGTCGTACTTTCCCAGGACTTCTTGCCCAGACCAAAGACAGACTTTGCAGTGTCCCAGTTTTCATTTCTAGAAACAGACTGCAGGAATATTGCTCAACAGTGGTAAGGAAGACGTGCTAGGACAGCATTTTTACGAGACAATGAAATGATCTTGTGATTAGTTAGGAGGGGAAAATGCACATTCTTCAGTGGCAAAAAGCTATGAGACCAGGGCCATGGTTACATACCGCAGCTTAACCAGATCGCTCCCTAGTGTGCTAAGAGAACAGTGTATTTTCAAGCATATATTTGTATACACACACATATATAATGTATATACAGATCGGTGAAAGAAATTTATAATCAGGCAAAGTGCCCTAACTCGGTGTGCTGGTTTCGGATGGGATAGAATTAATTTTCTTCATAGTAGCTGGTATGGGGCTATGTTTTGGATTTGTGCTGGAAACAGTGTTAATAATACAGGAATGTTTTCATTATTGCTGAGCAGCACTTACACAGACCTAAAGCCTTTTCTGCTTTTCACACCACTGCACCAGTGAGTGGGCTGCGAGTGCACAAAAAGCAGGGAGGGGACACAGCAGACATAGCTGGCCCCAGCTGACCAAAGGGATATCCCATACCACAGGACACTGTGCTCAGCAATAAAACTGGGGAGAAGGTTGGCCAGGGGGATGCTGCTTGAGAACTGACTGGGATCAGCCAGTTGGTAGTGAGCAATTGTTTCATTTTTCCTTTGTCATTTTTGGGTTTTATTTCTCTCTGTTTGTCATTTTCCTTTTAATTACAATTTGTTATGATTATTATTTTTATTTTATATTTTATTTCAATCATTAAACTGTTCTTACCTCAACCCACAAGCTTGCTCACTTTTACCCTTCCGCTTTTCCTTCCCCTGATCCTATGGGGATGAAGTCAGTGAGCAGCTGTGTTGTACTCTGTTGCCAGCTGGGGTTAAACCATGACATCTACCTCAGAAAGTCATTATCCCCCTCCCCTCCCCAGTACTGGTTCTGAGGCACGTAACAGGCTTTATAGATATGTAGAAAAAGGCTAGACAGGATTTGTCCTCAGGACTGTGTTCATGCACAGGTCAAGAATCAAATATTTTTGAGGACATGACCACATTTTTCATCACTGCTATTTAGTATCTCTTCAACTCATTGTTTGGGATCCAGGTCTGCTCCAAGAGTAGTGTGCTGCCCTTCAGAGCTGGGTTTCCCAGACACTGTTCGGAACGGCTGAACAAACATGCTGAAGTTTTCAGCAAAGCACAGGCTGCTGAAATGCTACCCATTGTCATGCACGTCTTCAAAAACGCACAACGCTCAGCAGTCCCAAACCCTGATAATACAGGTCCTGCAACAGAACAAATCCTCTCTCAGCCTGAACAAACAAAGAGCTGTGTTCCTTGCGGCTCTGCTGTACTGCGCTGCTGCTTTTTGGCCATAATCCCTTTCCAGGCCCCATTACAGCTCCGTACCAGCGGGCTGGCCCAGCACCTCTGCAGCAGAGCTCTGGGCTGCATGTGGGCCAGCTCCAATGCTGCCTTACAGAGCCCCTGTGCCCGTACGGCCGAACGGCCGCCCTGAACTGCTCAGCTCTTGAGAAGGAAAGAGCTGCTTCATGCAGACCGCTCAGCCATGACTCTCCATGGCCAATTAAGAAATCAAAGGGGAGCTCTGAGCAGAGCTCAGCCACCACCAGGAAGCCTGAGGCACGGTGGGAAGCACCGAACCATGTGTGGGAGCCTGCAGCAGCAGGGACTGAGGGGGCAGAGGGTCTCCAGTAAGACCCTGCCCTGGGAGGGCAGCCTGTGGTGCAGCTCTGGCAAGCAGCCTCAGGCTGGATGATTTGGATCCCTATCCTGCCCTGCTACCCAAGGCAGGGGTGAGGATTCAGCAGTTGCCTACCACGGTGAGGCCAGAAACCTTTTATACATCTGTTTCTCAGGATATCTCTCTCCGTGTTTTTTCCCTTCTTTTTTTTTTTTTTTTTTTTTTTACAGTTTATCTCCTCAAAACAAAAATGTTGGCGTGTTAGATGTCTGGTGTGGGGACAGGGAGCACAGGGACTGGGGAATCCCAGCGCCTGATGGCACTTGGAGGGGAAGCACTGGCGGCAGGGGCTGAGAAAGGAAGCACAAAAGGCCATGCTCCAATGGGCCTCCTGATGCTGAAACACAACCAGAACAAACAAACAAAGTAAAAGCTGTAAAACTAAATGACTATTTTTATTTGTTTCCTTGTTGGTTTGTTTTCTCTCTTCCACTTCCTTGTCCCCAGCTGTGTGCTACTCTAGAAAGCAGCCACTTGGCACTGGTATTTGCTGGGCATGGAGCATGCGTACGTGACATCTATTTTATGCACTCATCCTGAGAAACAGATTAATCTCTGTGAATCCCCAACACATTTTACAACCAGCTGCACTACTAGGGCTAGGATAGGGAAAGTACAGTGTTGTCTTTATTTTTTCAGTTTTGACCTGTGGTCTGCTCCATGGGGCAGTTAGGTTATTTGTGCACTTGCATTGTCACTGTAAACTGGTAACACCAACCTCTGATGGTCCACTTAAGACATGTAAAATATAGTTTTCTCAGAAGTATTTTCACTTGTACTTACAGCCTTCTTCTTACAAAATAACTATTTATTTTTAGAATTCCTCTGAAAACATGACTTTGAGATGAAATCCTAGATGCATACACGCCAACACAATTGAAGACTCACAGAAAAGCAAAAGTCCTGGAAAGCTATATAGCTGGGGTGGGTTTATCCAGGACCTCTGTGACCCTCCACTATCTCTGCCTTGAGCTCTGAGAAGGACCGAGCCAAGTACTGGATCCATCTTTCTGGCTTGTGCTCATCTCCTATGCTGTATGTTCTCCCGTTTTCCTAGGCTGAGCAGGGTGCTAACAGCAGAGGATTTGGCCTCCAGGATGCTTACAGCCTTCCCTCGAGGCCAGATCTCTGTGCAAGATGTGCTTTTTCATGGCTTCTTCAGCCCTCTGCCTCTTCAGCTCTATGAGGTTTCTGCTGATAAGTTAACTCTTGGTTTCATCTCACCAAGAAGGAGTTAACTTTACATGCCATTTATTATGAGTTTCTTCTGCACTTTGAAAGTCTCTGCTGTTCACCCAGACATTTCTCTTTTCTGCCTGCCCTCCCTCCCCAGCCCTATATACTGTTAAGTTTACATCCCATTGCAAATCTGACAGCTTGTTTTTCTGTTTTCTTCCGCTTGACCACAATGTTAACACTAGAAGGGGACCTGGATGTGCTGCCACCATGGTCCATTTACAAAGCAGAGGGGTATATGCTTTGACAGGTCGAGGTCGTTTCTCCCCCATTCCATAACACCTGGGGCCCGGAGCTTTCTCATGGGCTGGCTCCCAGTGTGTATTCAGTGTAACTCACATGCCATTCCCTTCTGATGTCCTGAATTCCCACCTGCTCAGCATGATGTGCTAGCCCCAATTCCCCAGGACTGCTCCTCCTGCTCCCTTTTGATGTTCAGAGACAACAGCTGTTCCTCGTACCCTGTCACACCAGTTCTCCCTCAGTTTTACCTGCTTTATTTTCTTCTTCCCTTGCTCCCTTCTATTAAGCACACAGCTGCATACACACGGATCTGCCTCTCCTTCCCTGAGCTGGCAATAAATACAGGGTCTCTCAAGCTACAGGTTCTGTTCCTCACTAGGAAAAGCTCCCTCCTATTGGGCAACTGGCCAGACAGCCCTCACATTCCCTGTTGCCTCCTGGGCACTCGCTGCGTTAGTTAGTTTGGTATTTTTTTTAAGATAGGGGCAATTAAGAAGAAGCCTTCTTATACTGTGCTGTCAAGCTATTTGAAAACCTAATTTCTGGCTCCCGTGACACATCCCAAGTGAAGGAGCAGCCAGCCAGCGTCTCTCCCAAACCGCTGCCCTTCAGAAGGTGCTCTGTGTGTGTATGTGCATGAGTGAGAGACATCTGCATTCCTTTTCTGTTCACCCAGCCACAGAGCACAAATCTACTTTGACACTTTTAGAAAAATGAAAAGATGGAATCTCGCAGGAGCCTGCCTGTGCTGGGTGGGGGGAGGAGGGGAGCACACACAGCAGGAGGGAAGTTGACTTTTCTTTATACATATAGGGTTTTTTCCATGCAGAGTTTAAATTATGCCTGATAAAAGGAGTTTCGTGGATGTTTCAGTTCTTTCAAACCCTCCTGGCTTCCTCCCAATTAAATGAGGTTTGTCAAAGCCACAGGGCTCTGCTGCTGCCGGAGAGGCGGACAAGCACTTCCCGCAGTGACATCTCCAATCCCCAAGGGAGAAGATGAAAGTGTCAGTGCCAAGAGAGAGAGAGAGTGTGGAAAAAAACAGGTACAAAGACAGACAGTGTGAGAGAAAGGGAGAGAGTGAGGAAAAATAGAAGGCATGAGAAAACAGATTGGCATAATGTGTCAATCTCTCCGACATGCTGCCTGAGAGGGGATAGATTCATTTCACCTGGGTTTATGCACCATCCCATATTTATTATCCCCCAAATTGCAGTGAGAAGTACCTTGTGGACAGGCATGGCGTTATCATAGCAACCAATGTGTTGGGAACAGAATCAAAGTGCACAGGGCTGAAACAAGTACAGTATGATCATGCAAGACCATATTCATGAGTGACTCATTAAGCCTGTAAAATTAGGCAATTCTGAATAATTCCCCATGTAGCCGTCCATGTTGCCATAATCGTGTAAGACATTTGTTCTCTTGTGTCACTTTGGCATCACACTATTTTCAAATTTTTATCATTTTAAAATCCTTGTTGCTATGATAACACAGTGCAGATTTTAAATATATTCTGTTCCCGCTTTGTTCTGGAGGATGCTGGCTATTAGTCCTCATCCTCTGAAGGAGAAAGTTAAAGCAGAAGGGCAAAGAAAGAGCTGGAGATGAAAGGTGAAAGGAGGAGGTGGTTGATCTCAAGGTGGGTGAGAGAGTAAGAGGGAAACAACATTCAAAAAATAAAAGGTTCCCGTAAGAAATTATTTTCTATTTTTATGAAATAATTGTATCCATAACTGTCCTTTTATATATTGCTATGACAAGCTGGAAACTAGAGGATGTTTTTCAAGGGTCAGTTCCTGGGAGAAAATAATTGGAGAAATCAATGTTTCAAAGATAAGTACCCCTCCAAGTGGCACATCTCCGATTACTGAGGGGAATGCCAATGGCTGGAGGCTGGTTGCTGCTGGGAAGGGTGAAAGGGAGCACAGCTCTTTGCTTCCTGGAGGTCAGCTCCTGAAGAGAACAGGTTGCTGTTGTTTATGTTTATCCGGATGCAAAGTGCTAGAAAAAGAGAGTAGCTCACGCTGTAAGAGGAAGACTCTCTGTGGGTGGGGCTGGCCTCTCCTACAGCTGCTCGCTTCGTGCCTCTAGTACTAGAAGGGGCTGCTAAGGCACAGGTTCAAACCCCACCTATCATCTTGGTGGCCTTAATTCTACACGTCACCATTATCTCTGGATACAGCAACAGAGGAGAGACACCGGGATTCTCCAGCTTCCTTCCACTGTGACAGTACCCTAAGAGGTGGCAGTGATGACCTTTTTTAAAACCAGAGCATTTGCTGTCCTTCTTCTGCCCTAAGCCAATCCTGAGACAATTAACTTTGTGGAGTGCAGCCCTGCACAACAGCAGCTCCAACAAAACTTCAGTCTAACCCTTTGCCACCTACTAAAGCAGAATGTTTTCTGTCCAATTAATCACTCCTGTAAGAAAGATGAGACCCTTGAATCAAGGAAGTATGAGCTGTGCTCTCAGCGTCAGCCCTAAAGTGCAAAGGGCCTTCTGAGAAGGTATTTCACTCTGCTGTCAGACAGGTCAGACACAGTAACAATAGCAGCTTATTATTCTTAGTTATAGATTTGGTTTATTTGCCTCTTTTTTGCTCATGAATGCTTTAGAGCAGGCTTGTGAGCAGGAAGGGTAACCAGTGTGCTCCCAAGAAAACACACTGCAAGAAGAGCTCTGGCCAAACAACCCAGGCACATGGGCCAGGGAGGCCAGAGCTGGAACATGAGATCCTTTGCCCACCAAACCAATGTTCAGGCTCAGCACAGACCTTTCCCACCGTTCAGGAGATGTTCGACCCAGGGCATACCATCAGCATAGCAGTTAGCCATTACATCCAGTCTGTGCTCCGTGAGGAGGATTGCGTGTTGTGCGTGTTTCCCCCAGAAATTTAAAACCAGCGTGCTAGGTGGTGAAGACACTGCACAGTTTCTCCTAAAACAGTCTGTTATTCAGCTTTTCAGAGACAAGGAGGAGGAGGGAGGCTTAATGTTGGCAGAGCACTGTCATTTTAACGCCTCTTGCATCTGAACTAATGCAAAACAAGCGTAGGCAATGAGGAGGTTAAGGCTGGAAGCCGCTGCCTACCAAAAAATCCCATTACTGTTGGGATTAGCCTGGTTTTCATAGGTTGGGCTGGCTGGTTTCCCTAGGTTC
This sequence comes from Neomorphus geoffroyi, assembly GCA_033558235.1. Taxonomy (NCBI): domain Eukaryota; kingdom Metazoa; phylum Chordata; class Aves; order Cuculiformes; family Neomorphidae; genus Neomorphus; species Neomorphus geoffroyi. The sequence goes on from JAUMJM010000027.1 coordinate 35,123,581, forward strand.
TCCTACACAGCTGAAGGGTTTATATAGTCACTTATATTTTTTACATCTGTCCTTTGCCACCTCTGTATACCGCAAATGGATATCCTTCACTGCAGATCACATACAGATACCTCAAAATCGAAGTTTCCACCAGGTGTAGGAAACTGGGTTATAATGTGTCTTAATCAAGGAATAAACCCAAGCTGGTGTTGAGCTGCAAATCAGCTGTTACTCCTAAACCTTTTCTGTGAGGTGATAAAGAAAATTTCACTTAACTCAAGGAAAACACCCCTCACTTTGACTGGCCTGATCTCCACAGTGGTGGAAGATCTTCTTGTGTAAACGCTGACAGGACATTGAGGTTTTGAATTCTGTCATTAAGCTACCACCCTAGAAAAGAGCCATTGCAACATCACCGCAGATGCTTGCCAAGGGCGGAGGTCTCTGGAGATGTTGCCCGGCTTAAGCTCTTCCCTAGGTGCTGTCCTGGAGCAAACATCAGGCTGGCAGGTGCTGGGCCCTGTTTAGGAGCATAAGGGAAAGGGGAAGGTAGGAAAAGAAGGAAAGTTTCCTTTGCTCACTCCCCAGTTCATGCTCTTGCAAAAGCACAACTTGCGGCAATTTTGGCCCACATGACTTGTGGAAACAAAGTCCTACAGACATGGATCAAATGCTCTGAATCCCATTGATCTCCAGCCAGAGAATCTCTATAAAGGTCTTATTGTTCAGGGAGATGAACTGCTGTTGGTGGGGAGGGCTGTTAATGCCCTTCATGGAGGCAGACGTTATTGCATCAGGGGTTAGCAGATGTTTTTCTGTATTTTTTCTAATTGTAAGTTTTATCTGAGGTTTTGTTAACTTCCACTTTCCCTTTAACGCTCTTGAACGCAAATCAGAGAAGATTTAGTTGTCTTGTTTGCTGTGAAAGACATCTGGTCTGTAACTCCCATGTAGTTGTTCCCCATCCTCAGGTGCACTTCTGCCTTCACCCAGTTATCAGCAGAAAAGAGCAAATAGGGATGTAGTGATCATATTTCTAAGGTACAAAAGTTAAAGCTAAGTTTGAAATCGTGACAGCAAGCAGCCATGAGCCTAGGAACTCAATTAGCCTGAAAGACAACTATCTCATTATCTTTCCTAAAATGATATAAATACATAAGAATATAAAAATTTAAAATAAACTCTCTCTCTATTGACTGTCTAGATGACTGAATTTCACTGCTCAATTTCTTTAAACACCCACTTTAGTATTTATTTATTCTAAGCGTGAAGCAGCTACGATAATTAGACTGTCAGATTTGGTAAGTTAATGAGGAGTCACTGAAGTGGAAGGGTTTGCATTTGTGCGATTGCTGAAGGAGAGAAGCTCCGTGCCTTCTCTCTATCTCTTTTTTTCTTTTCCTTTTTTCCCTCCTCTGCTGGGTGGGAAGGAGAGAGCTTGGCAGTGCATAGATCCATTTGAATCCTTTTGATTAGTGGGTAGCATTCCCACCACTGTTCCACCAAATAATATTTTGCTGGTTGTTCCAAGAAGAAGAAAAAGATAAAAAAAAGAAACCGTATATGAGATTTCTAGAGGAGGGTGCCCAGATTAAAGGAATCATCTTCCAAAAAATTCAGAAGGACAAAAGCTGTGAGAAATAGATCTTGAATTAACTTATAATGTGGCTTAATGTCACAGGAGCGCATTAGCAAAGTAGCACAGTGAAGGAAAATGGCCATTCTACAGCTTTTTAATTAACCTCATTTTTCCACAGGACAATCAGTGCTCACAGTTCCAGGAGTGAGACTCCAACATGAAATCTGTGACCTGTTTGCTTCTTACCAAATAGGCCATCTCTCAGGAGGTTCGAGCAAGTTTTGGTAGAAAGCAGGGCTGATTGACTAATTCCTGGGCAAGCACATAGTTGCCCCTGTGAAAGCTGCTGCCATCATCCTCAGCACATAAATTCCTTTGTGTATTGAAGGTGGGAAAATAGAACTGATATCCAGGGCTGGATGACCATATCCCAGGTTAACGACAAAGTGGGAAATCTCACATTCAGAGAGAAGAGATGAGAAAGCCAGTGGCCTCAATGCACAGTGCTCAGAGGTATCATGGGAGATTTGGGTTTATTTCATCATATTCCCAAGTCTCAGACCAGTGCCCTTTCCTCTGATGCTTCCCCAGTCAAAACATTGCCTCATTTCCCTATTGCTTAAACTGACCAAATTGATCTGCTCACCTTTGTCCTTGTCCACCGAGTTCCCATTTTGTAGCTTATTTGTTTTGGTTTCAAAAGTAATGGAACCTGAGCAGAGCTAGGCAAAATCTTCTTAGCTTATAACATCCTTGGGTTTAATTAATCAGTATTTTAATATGACATATCTCAAATTTATGCTTCAGCATCAACATTTTTAATCTCCTTTTTGCTACAGAAGACCAAAAGATCACTTAAAATCATTGTTATTGAAAGAAATTATTGGAAAAGCCCTTTTATTATAACCTGTCTCTTTATTTTGTGCATTTGTTAACAGCATGCGTCCAGTCAGTGTCACCGGCTGAGTCTGTGCTTGGAGAGCAAACCTGGAAAAATAGCTTAAGGCCAAATTAGTTTGACTGTCTTATTGTCTTCCAAGCCAAGAGGCAACGTAGCTGTGATAGCAGGGGAAATTCGAGCTACCCGTCTGTGCTTTCAAATGCATGGTATGTACCTGCTACAGGATCATTCCCAGCACTCACAGCCTCTCCCTACCCCATCCACCCTCATCGTGTAGACAACATCAGGCAGACAGGACAGCTTTCGAGAAGGACCTGACATTGCCAGCCCTGTGGCCAGATGGGGTTTTGGAGGCAGCATGAAAACATTCCCTGCTCACCTGCTCAGCTAAGTGTGGACAGGGCTGCCACAAAAGCTGGTTGTCAGTTCCACTAAGGCTTCTGGGACAACTCACTTGAGGGAGGCACTCATGCATCAATGTTCAATAAACTTAGACTTGGCCAATTTTAATTGATTTTATAAGTATTTCACAAATAAAGTAAGGAAATGATGAAATAGTAGGAAGTATTCTTAAACTTTTTTTTAGTATTAACCTGGCCTCGAAATGATTGTGACCCTTTTATAAAGCTGCTTACAAAACATACTAAACAAGCTCAAATGTCAACTCAAATTTTCTTTTACACTTCATTACAGAAGAACATTCTGTAAGTGATGGTGTTTATATTATTAATTCTCTTTTTAAAAAAAAGGCATCTGGATTCAGACATGCAAGCAAGGTTATGAATTAAACAGTATTTTTTGTGTCATTTCAATAGGCTACCAATGGAAAGCAGGGGGTTCTGTATGCTTTTTCAAATCTAATCAGAGGTAGATAGGCATCTAAAGAACAACAGCCTCAATGCTGGTACACGACAGAATGGAATTTCCTGCGAATGTAATGAAACAGTCCAGCCCTCCTTCATCAGTCAACCTGAGTTAAGTTACAAAAATAGACAAAACAAAAAAACTAAACATACCAGGCTGAATCATGAATTCATGGGTTCAGTGACACAGCAAGGGGCAAATCATCATCACACTCTCCTCTTTGTTCTCCTGGTTTCAGGATGGGAAAAGATAGTGCCAGGCATCTCTCCCACGGTGATACACACTCCATGCCAACACTCCATCCATTTTCTACCCCGTTCCACCTCTTTCTACCTAGCGAGGAGGAACATATGGATCATTGGAATCTTCTCCCATTCTCATGCTGCCTCTCAAAATGAAGATAAATAACAGTGCCTCTTACATGTATGTGCTACTGTATAGCTAAGTGTAGTTGAATCTACAGGAAGGTTAGAGCTTGTCTTAAACAAACTGTTAACAAAAAAAGTAGCTGAAGTCACTAGCCCCGCAGAATATTTGGAATTAGGGTTTATTTTTCCTTTTGATTTGAGACTTAGGCCATGGATTTTTATCTTAACAGAATTCCTTTGGAACCGGTGCAGATTCTACTCTCCGTTACACCAAGGACCTTTGAAATAATTCTGGATATTGACAAAATGAAGCAAAATCTCTGAGCGTATAAAACAAGGGCAGAGTTTGGTCAAATGTGTGTGTGTATTTTTAAAAGTCGCCTTTCAGTAGAAGAGAATGAAATTGTGCAGATGTCCTGCCTTTTGTTTTTCAGAAAGCAATGTCAGAAAGATTGACTTGGCAACGAAGATGTAACAGCACAGTCTGGACACTGGACTTGCAGAATAAACTCAGCCATGTGTCACTTAATAGAGAGATCCCTGGACCAGAAGATCGATGTACAAACAGGACAGATGGGGACTGACAATTGAAAGAATGTAGAGGCTGATCCAAGGCTTACAGAGACCTGTCATTCCTGGGGTTTGCCTACAATCTCCTTCAACAAAAGAGCTCCTGAGGGAAGGAGGGGATTAGTCAAAAGTTGAGTGAAGTCTCCAGGGAAGATGGTTTCTTGGATAAAGTTGTCAACAAAAGGAATTGTTTAAGACTATTTGTTATAATTTCCTAGAGGGAACTTCTGCCATTGCTAACAGGATTACCAGCATACTGGTTCCACACCAGCAGAGCATTAGACGTGTGCATTGCAGAATGGTTGCTTAGAGCTAAATTCAGGGATCTTCTTATTCTGGGTCCCAAATGTGTGCAGGTGTTGTTGAGCAGAGGGGAGATAGCAAAGAATTAAGATGCAGCCAAACATGAGCCATTTTTGGTCCAGCTGTTGCAGAGAGTCCTGGCTCATTAATGAGTTATCAGGGTGTTTTAATCTCCTTGATCTCAGGGCTGCTGACAGGCTATGAGAAGGAAAGATAATCTAAGGTGAGTGCTGATTATGATACATGGGGAAATCAGAGAGATCTTTCACAACTACAATTACTACGAAATTTCTCATAGAATTCTTCCTGGAAGAAATGGGAAAGCAAATAACTTACAGTGTTCATGTACCAGTCTGCTTGGTTTCAGTTATCTGGGATACTTACTATCAGCTCTGGGACATCAGAAACCAGAAGCCTCAGTGTAACCTCAGAGCAGATCTGGGAAGAAAAGGAAGATGAAGATAAATCATTAAGGTGCAGGTATGCAAACCTTCTTGAATACTACTTATTCATGAGTAGTGTCACTGGCATGACTGGGAGAATTTCTCTGGGCAAGAATTATGCAGAGCATTGAGGCATTGGAACAGAACCAGCCATGGAGCTATAGGGAAACACAAAAGAAATGTGTGGCAGATGCAGAAAGGGCTGGAAGGTGACATTTTAGTGTAAGGGGGCTGCATCTCAAGCCCCACCCCTGCTCATCATTTGCTAATCAAACACTGAATATCTGGGCAGGAAGCAGCACAACTATTTATGTTCCCCTTTGCCTTTGCTATAGATGTAATTGCAGGAACATATAGATCAGCTACGTAAAAGAGTGCACAGACTACCTGCAGCACTGTTCAGTTAAAAGGACAAGAGCTGTTCCTTATGTTACATGACAGTCCTTAACGTTCTCTGCCTTGATGAAAAGGCAAGCTATGCCTTTACACCTTTAGATTGCATGGACCCAGGTCTCCCAAACACCAGCCACTCTCAAAGTGAGCATCAGCACCTGACCTCCCTTTGCAATACTGAACAGAAATTTGTCTCAATATTAGGACCTTCTGCCTTTCATTTGCTCTGCAATGAATCTGGGCTAATATTTCAGTGCCCTCACAGCAGTATAAGCAGGATCAGACTAGAGTATCCCATAGAGTTCTATTTAGGCATGTATCTGTCAGCTTCCCATGTGCAGGTTTATTTGTGGAAAGCAGGGCATTTGAATTTGTTTTAGAAAAAAAACAATAACTCTTAAGCACACTGGCACTGGCTGCTGTGTAGCAAAAACTTCTCAGAACAGGTACAAATAAGATTTTCTAAAGTGGCTGGCTGGCTGCATAGATAGAAGATAGCTCTCTGCTTCTGAGTTATGCTGAATTGTCACATGCATGTTCAGAATGACTGTAAATGATGCGCAAGTTGGGATAGGGGGGTTCTGTATTACTTTTGCATTCTTGGAGATGGCTGGATGGACTAAGAGCAGTGAAGAAGCAGGATCTCTAATGCCTGCCATGGGATTATTATGTCTGGATGTCTGCTCTTAACTGGGAGCCACTAAATGCTCTTATGTGTTTGGAAGATCTGGGTCCATGCAATCTAAAGGTGTAAAGGCTGAATGATACCTTCTAGCTCTGTATCAGGAGAGGTGGAAAGCCAGGAAGATCCTGGCAAAAGGATCCCAAATTTCCCAAATTTCATGTGTGGCTCAGTGTGGAGTGGGAAATGAGAAGCAGGGAAAAGCCATGATGTTCTGGATGTTTGCTGTTCTGTTTTGAGGTAATAACTGAACAGGTTCTGGTGAGTAAGTGCTCAGTACTGCTATCGTGTATAATGGGCCATCTGAAATCCAGGTACGTACTGTTGAAGACCTCACAAAAAGTCCCAGACATTGGCAGAGAAGTGCAGGACTGAACTTTCCTTTTTTCCAGAAAAGACTTTCTCTTGGCAAGGGTAAAATGTCTTGGTAAAGCAGGTCAGAGTTTATGAAGTACATGTAAATGGAGATCATTGTGCTTGAGGGTCATCAAACTGTTTCTTCTCACCACCTAATAAAAAATCAAAAATAAATCTGAGATTTTGGAGGAATCTTTACCTAACTTTAGGTAAAGAGAGTTTAACAGCGGACTTAAATATTTGCTTTAAAAACATCTTGAAGTAAATGGAATAACTTCTTTCCCAGGCCAAGATTCTCTGTTTCACTTCAGCCCAAAGTAAGTTTGTTGGCCAAATTACATATCCCCAAGAAAAACTCCAAGGGCTTTAATACCTGCAAACCCCTGTCTGTCATGGTACAAGTGGGCAACGCTCTTCAAGGGTGGAAAAGAAGCGCCAGGAAAACCCCCCTCCCAAACCAGACCTGCATTTGGGGAGCCCAGATGAAAGCGCTGGTGCGGGTCATGTGGCAGGTGTCACCGCAGTAATGATAGCGGGCAGAGATAAAAGCCCTCGCCAGCCACTCACGTGATGCTGCTTCATTACCAGCACAGCGGGTGGTCTGAGAGGCTCAATGCCTGTGATTTTTTATTATTTTTTTTTCTGTGATAATGAGAAAATGTTTAAACTTCCATCCCTGTGTTTAAACACTTCTTCATGCTGACAGCAGCAGGAGATCCCTTGATCAGCTGTCAGATGGGAAAGTGCATTTTTTCTGGAAAGTAAACAGCATGTTTGCCAGTTGGAAATCATTTTCTGTTTGTTGGGACTGCTTGTCGTGGCGTGATGGAGCCATGTCACAGCATGTGACAACTTGGGAGTGGGGAATAGAAAACAAGCTGAGAAATGGGTTTTAGAGTCTGCCTCTGATAAGAGGAGCTTGAGATTTTTGACACTTTGCTATTGTTATTGTGGGGAAAAAAACCACCACTTATGGATTGCTTATGAAACTTTTAAAGCAGCGCTCAGTGTCAGTGTGATTATGTGGGACCTTGTAAAAGAAGCTCCTGTGTTTTAGTAGAAAGTTCCCTAGGGAAAAACCAAAAGTGACGCAAAGGAACTGAGAGGTTGTGCAGGCGCATGGGGGGGTGAAGGTGGCCAGATCTCCTTCCTGACTAGCAAGAAAAAGAAAAGCAAGTTCTTCTTATCATTATATTACAAACTGTTTTATGGCTCTGACGTCACATAGGCCTGGGGAACCCACTGGGAGTTTCAGGTGAGACGAGGAAGGCAGATGTGGTCACAGTGAACCAGTGGCCTGGCCAGTCATGCCAGTGAGCTCAACTCCATCACCAGGTGGCCAGGGCTTGGCTGAAATCAGAGCTGTTAAGCTGTCCTTTAGAAGTGCCCTGGAACCCAACTAAGTTCACTTTAAATGCTAACCACATTTTTTTCTTTTCCTATTAGGCAAATGCCTTCTCAAAGTCAATTCACATAGAGAACAAGAGATACAGATATAATGCACATAATTTTAATTAAAATTAAAGTTTGAATGTGCATATGCAGAGGCATACACAGCATTTTTCCTATGCAGACATAGACAACATCTCATATGCAGAATCAACAAATCAAACCGATTTCAACACTGGGAAAGTTAATTACCCAGAGCACAGCTTGGATCACGTATTAGATATTTGCAGCAATTATGTTACATGGTGTCCTTGGGAGTCTCCCAATAAATGCTTTCCTCTGCTGGCTGCACTGCAGCCTTCTCCCTCTTCCTAAAGATGCCCATTAAAAGCTTCCTGCCTATTACACCTCATGAAGTCTTGGCTCATTAAAACTGAAGTTTCGATGCCCAGTTGGTACCTTGCTTGCACCAGGAAAGTCCGAGTGCTGGTGCTTTGGCTCAGCCCCACATTCCAAAGCAAAGCCAGTGGAGCTGTACAGCCCCTCCATGGCTGCAATCAGGGGCAGGGCTGCATCAGCAGCAAAAATGATCCCAAGCTAAAAAGATCAGATCAGAATCTGGCCCTTTGTTAGCAGTCATTAAAAAACATTGCACTTTTTAATAGGAGCTTATTCAATTAGCAGACTAACAGGCTCCATCAGATAAGCTGGGGATTTCCCTGGGAATCTGAGTCACATACTGCCAAAGTGGCTCTGATTAACCCTCTCCACACAGAATTAAGTTGAAGACAGCAAGTCCCAGGAAAAGGAAAAGCCCTCCATTGTGGCTCGAAGCCCCCAGAGGTGTCAGTGCGAAGCCTGAGTCACACAGGCTGGAAGGACCCAGGAGGACCAACGGCACCAAACTGTAACTGCTGTAGATGGGAGGCTTGCCTGATCTCCGATAAGCACGCTGACATTTGGCAGCCTGACAGCTTCACAGTCCCATAAGAGGCTTCCTAATTAGAGCCTAGGTGAGAAATCATCCACAACTTGAAGTTTGTCTCTAGCTGCCTTGCTGTACTGTTTTTTCCTCCTCTTTTTTGGTGCCTTTTCTCCCTTTTCAGTGTTTTCTCTCACACGTTCTCAACACATTCCCTCCCAGCATGTGGAAGTTGTTTGAAACACTGAGAAGTAAAGGGTCATTTTTGCCTGTCTTCTCAGCTCAGAACAGCTCCCAGCAAAATCACCCCACTTGCATTCCAGTGTTGCCCTTGAAGAAGTCAGGGAGATAAGGCAGGGGAAAGGACAGTACTTGGTGAAATTTATAATGAGGCAAAGTACCGCTGGGCTGCAAGAAAACCAAAGCAGTCCCATACGTTCCTAGTCAAATAAGTAGGGCAAAACTAGTGCTCCCAGCAGTGGGAGAATGGGAACTCTGGATCTGGATCTGAATTTTGCTTTGCTCTACAGCAAGCTGCTCCTGAATAGCATGTCACGGTAGCCTGAGTCTTTTAGCTGGAGCCAGGGTCTCAGTTTAGCATTGTTTTCATGATGTCCAGTACTGTGATGCTATTGTGTCATAGCAAGACATTCATCAGCTGGTCATAAGATGAAATATATTTTTTAGAGATATGCACTGTTACAAAGCCAGACCTTTTAAAGCTAAATCGTGTTCCACCCATTTACCTCATCACATGCATATTCTCTGAATAGTTCCAGAAAAGCTCTTCAAATGCAATAACCTCTGAATCTGAGATTACATCAACAAGCAACATCTGCTAAGACAAGTATAACTCTTTTATGTCATTTATTTCCTAGAGGGTTATTTGCTGATACTGGAACTGATTGTTCACTATTTAATATCACAAAGTCTTTTCCTGGGTAATGAGACAGGTAGCAAAGCTCTTCAAAGACAAGAGCCGTTTTATGCTCTGCAACACTTGGATACAGATACAAACATCAGAATCCACTTTATGTTAGAGGGTTGTTTCCCTTCACTGTCGTCCTTGGTGAATACCATATTCCCCAGATAGCCTCAGGAAACAGGCAGAAACTTGGGATTCTCCAGTCTCGGCCATACATTACACAGGATAGCTCTGTATGTTACCACCATTCGGCAGGATCTCAGATGATGACACGGGACCAATACGTACAGATATTTGACTGTTAGCTCACTTCAAAGCAAAGAGATTTCATTCAAAATATGCAGCTGAAATTATTTCCAGGACAAACATATCTGTTGCTGAAACATAATGGAAGACTTCCATCCATCACCTCTAGAGTTCAATGAGTCTCATCCAGAGGACTGGGGGTCCTTGAGGAGTGCACTTTTTTGAGGTTTCACTTTGGGTGCTACATTGTGATTGATGACACCCGAGTGTTTCATGTGCTGCAGATGTCTATGCATTATGCAGCTGTGAGAAAACCTGTGAAGCTACACCTCCGTGCCAGGGAGAACAATCCTGCATTAGGTAGGGAAAGGCCACTAGTGTCATTCTCATCTGCAATGCCTGTACTGCTAAGATACTTGGGCTGAGAAAATTGTCTATTGAATGGATATTTCCAACAAACAAATGTCTATGAAGTAAGCAGAGCTGTTCCCTGAGGTTCTAATATTAACAAATTCCCTGAGTAGACTGTAGCTGTGTGTTTTCTGCCATCCCTATCCATAAGCCGGAGTATGGATTAGTACACTATTTATAGAGCCCAGCCCACTCACTCGCTTGGAGCACCCTTGAAGCTGAGGGAGATGTAGCTGCATTCTTAGCCAGGCACCACCTCCAGGGTCCACGTAGCATCATATTAAAATTCTGCCTTTCAGCATAGCAGAAACGTTGGAAAAAAATTAAAGGTTGTTCTAGGCCTCAAATATCTGGCTTCATCCCTGCCCTAATTTTTTTACATGATACATGAATATAGATACGAAGAAGGAGGAGATCAGAGATGTGGGGAAAGCTCTCCTGGAGTTCTAAACTCACTGAAGAGTAGATGAGGCAGAGCAGACTCGGACCTGAGTCCCTGTCCATGCGAAGTGACAAAGGTCAGAAGAGACACATTTTGCGCACACATGCATCATTGAATTGAACCATTTTAAAACTCAGGTGAATCAGATGCCATAAGCAGGTGCAATACCACAGGAGCAAAGAAAAACATTGACTCTTTTCAATTAGACTCCATTTTTTTACAATTTAGAATGCCAGTAATTTAAATCCATTTAGATTAAGATTTGAAATACAAGTTGGCAGCCTGGAGGAATTATTTTTTAATTATTTTATTTTAAGGGATTAACTCAAGTTGGTAGATTTGAACATTTTTTAAGTTTGTTGGTTTCAGATGTTTAAAAAGAAATTTAAAATAAACAAACAAAATCCAGCTGAAAATTTGGCAAGGACTGAATCCTTTGGGCAAAATTTTCCCAGGAGAAGCACAGATCTCTGACAAGCAATAGAGGAGATGCTGTATTTCACAGCTGCGATGCAGATCTGTGGCCTCTCCAGAGACCCCCACACTCTAAACAGGGATTTATTTAGCTTAAGTGCCAGATCTGCTTTGGTCCCAATGAAATTCCAGAGGGGCATTATCTAGGAAAATGGGGCACGTTTAATGCACTTTATCATTAAGGTAAAGAACAGTCTCAATATCTGTGAAAATCAAACCCATGTGTTACGAAAGGTCCTTCATATTTTGAGTAGATTAAACTGTGCTCACTGGCCTGCCCGAGGCAGTTGGGCCACAGCTTGTAACATCTCTATTTAACACATACAGGTCTTTCTGGATCTGTGATGAAGCAAGAGCTAGACCGCTGGCCTAATTGGGCACTTCCCTGAAGGATGTGCTGGAAAGTTTAGTTTGGTGACTAAGGCTGGAAGTGCCACAGGCGTCAAACGAAAATAACAGCTCTGAGCAACACAGTCCGACTTTGGCTTCGACCTTCTCATCAGGAATGGTTGTTGCATTTTCTTTGCAGAACCTTCTCTGCTAGTGAAATCTCAGGCCATTTGACATTTTGACTGGATTTAGAATAAAAAGGATGAATATATTCTACACCACTGAACAGGGCTCTTGAGTTTATCACCATGTGACAGTACTACCAAGGCCAACTACCCCCGCGATGAAGTCTGGTAGCAATTCCTGTGAGCTAAACACAACGTTATTGCATAGGTCTCCTCCTGGGCAAGCAGCCCCCATGCTGATGCTGATAAACCAGGGGTCGAGCTGCACAAACCCTCATCCTACAAATACTGAGAAGCTGCAAGATAGTTCGCACCGTGCTTCACTGGGTAGGTGCTATGGGCTTCTGAGCTGATCAGATGCCTGCTTTATACAAAACCCTCTCAGAAGCCGTTCAGCTGGACACAGAAAGACCTGAAAGATTTAATTCAGTTGAAAGACTGTGGGACACCTGGGTGCAAGGATACTGACCATGCCACTGTGGATCCTGTGCAGCAAGAGTCAGGAGACAAGGCTGGAGATAGCTGTGAGGCCCCCAAGCTTGTGACCACGTTTGAGGCTCCTGTGAGCACAATGATGAGGCTGCCTTGGGGGCTGAGAGAGGATGTGACCTGAGAACCATTAACTCTTTGAAGATGATAAGTGAGAAGCCCAGGAAAGCAGCCACCCAGCTGGCAGAGAAGGGGCCATTACTGTGTGGCTGTGATGAATGAAGGTGGACAGGTCACCAGTCAACCTCGGCAGCCTGTGCTGGAGTAGATTCTGCTTGACTTAGTACAGGAAAATACGGCCAGGCCTGGACAGAAGCATGCTGTGAGCAGAGAGGGCTGGACGTTCCTTCCCAGACAGTGCCCGAGGCAACTAAGGAGGAAACGTCCCTGGAGGGGCTGCCCTGGGGCCCTGGCCTGGGGAGAAACAGTCCCTGAATATGATCTTGTCTTGCTCTGCCCCTTCCCTTCCCAGCAGGCACTGCTCTATGGAGTTCCCTTTGGTTTGCACAAGTGAGGGAAGGAGAATGTGTCCTCATCTCACAGACTGCCTCCCACTTCCCTGTGGCTCTGGATGAAGTTTTGGAGGGATGTGGAGCAGAGAAGCTCATCCCCAGCTGTGGGTGGCTGGGCAATGTCCCTTTCAGTGAAGAGCGCAGCACTTCTGTGAGCTGTGCACGCTTCGGAAGGAACAGCTATATCATCCCCTTCAGTTGCTCCCAGGTCTCTGCTTCCATCAGGTGGATCCTACAGCAGACACTGAGAGCGAAGGCAAGCCTTGAGCAAAAGTTCGAACCCCCCAGTAAGATCAATGCATTTACCAAGCACCCAAAGTGTTTTTAAGAATCTAAAGATAACTTCCATTGCTAGGATGATTACATACTAATGAGATTTGAAGCAAGCCATTTCTTCTAAACAATGGAGCTATCTCATTCTAACCCATTTAGATGATAACTAGTCTTCCAGATATTAATATTTTCATATTAATATAGAACCTTTTATCCCTGTAGCTTAGCACTGGGTTCTGATTTATTAATAGCTGGCTCCCTCTGGACTAGGGGAGCAGGATGCTGCGTTGTGATGAGCTTAATAACTCACTGCTCCCCATTAGTAAATCACAGACTAGCACTTCAAATTTGCAGAGAGAATTGGGTTGACTTTCCCTCATCCCTTGAAGCATCTTAGTCCTGTTGTGCAAAACTACCTGCTAAAAATCTTTCTTAAATGAGCCAAGTGCTCTAATACGGGTTCAATCCCACTCAACTGAACTGTTAACAGTGTTTCAGGGAGCAAGGGCAAGAGCAGAGTTAACAGATTTCACTGGCTTTTCCTATCAAATGGTGCCAGGGCACTTTTCTGGAGGCACCAGCAATATAAAATCCAGCAGAATTAATGTATTTATTATTTTAGAAGAGCTCATGTTTTTTTAATGTCTCCCGGTTTGAAGGAAGGGTTGAAAGTATGGGCAGCTTATTTGCATTGTGAATAAAGTTATCTGCCTCCTCCACCCCCTGGAATATGCAGAAATAAATGCCTTCTAATGAACCCTGGGGGGCTGAAGCTTTGATATGGATCTTGCCGGGGGTATAAGTGGTCGGGGAGTTCTTGACAGACTGAAACCCAGCATGGCATGGGGGGTAGGCAGTCTTCCTCAAGAGGGCGAGAGAAGGGAAATTGGATTATCTTGCTAGCAGTTGGTGTTTTTCTTTCTTCAAGAATTTACAGATGAGAGGCCCCAGTTGGGAAGTTAAATCCAGGTCTCTACAAACAGTAATGGATTTTTCCTCATCTAAATAAAAGAGATGATCCTGACCAAGTTCTGGAAACTTTCTTCTCTTGCTTTGGCTGGATGCAGGGCAGGCAGGTAGAAAAGAGAAACTGCAGGATTTGAATTTTAATTTGGTAGCCGCTGGAAGTGTTGAGTATGTGTGGTCATGTGTTTGTAAACACAGACTAGTCTTTGAATGTGACATCTGGCTTTCAAGGAGCTCCCACAGCAGGCAGAATCACAGCAGTACACACTTCAGTTCCTTCAGACAAATCTATTGTAGAACACTGTTTTGCAGTTTACAGCACATCGAATAAGCTCAAAAAACAACAAATGCAGCTGAAGCCCCTTAATAGAGAAAATCTGGTTAAGTTGGTTGCTTTCTGGGAACAAATTGTTGAATAAAAAGAACACCCTGGCAATGGGGAAGTATTCTGTGTTGCCAAGAGGTTCCATAAAAAGACCATTTTATAGCATTAACCCATTCCCTATAGAAGCTGGAGCATACCACAGAGGATCACATGCTGCCTGGGAAGCAGCAGCATAGAGAGATGAAATACAGCAGCCATTGACAGAAAGGGCGTGCAGCATCCAGGGCAGCTGTGCTCGCTCCCTACGCAGTGACTGGCATGGGACAGTGCTCTGGGGATTTCACCAGCGATGCCAGACCAAAGCAGCTCTTCCCTTGGGGTGCAAACACGGACAGGGCAATACCAGAAGTGTTGAGAAGGCTCTCTGGGACACAGAATGTGCAAGGAAGGAGTGAAGGGAATCACCAGATTTTTCTCCTCTCCTAGAGAAGAAGGAAAGAGAAGAATCAATTCTGCAAGAGAGCTGGGATAGACAGGAAGGAACCAAGACATAAAGTGCTGCTGTTGTTTTTCAGAGCCTGGATCCTGCACCAGTAAGTTTCAAAAGGTTGCAGCACCTTTATGCATCAACTGCAGAGTCTTAGTGGCAGAATTTTGGGATGATTTGCCCTGATCACTTGAGAATTTCTGCAGCCTTTTTGAGAAAGGCGTCTGTCCGCCTCCCCACTTCTGTGCAAACTCCAGGCCAGCCCTGACACCGAGGAGAGCACTCCAGGCAGGCCCTCTTTCAGGCTGTGGTTGCATTTTTGACAACAGAGCTGCCTATATGAGTTTAAACAATCCTGCTTTCCTTCCCCTCCCCACTACTTCTTTGCCCGTACCACGCACCATCAGCTGTGCCAGCGTGCTGTCTGTGTAGTACCTGGCAAAGGAGACCCGAGAACTGATCCAGATAAAAAGCAACCTGAGGGAAAAAAAAAATGTTTATTTTTCAGCTGGATTGGTTCCTGCTCTGGGTCACTGCACAGCAGGGCAACTCAGAGATGAGAGCAAGTGCTGAAGATAGGGTCTGTAAGCTGTCAGGCAGTAAAGGTCTCTGCCACCACCACCCCTTTCTATCTCTTTATGTGATGATTTAGACTTAATTTTCTGTAAGGCCTTTACTTTCACCCCAAGTTGAGATTTCTCTGCAGTGATCCAACATACAACAAGAGCTTGAGATCCTTCCTATTTCACAGAATAGCCATGAAGTGTCAGGCTACATTTCAAAGCGCAGCTCACTGCAAGAATCCTCAGGATCTCTGGCAAATAGACTTCTCTGTGTGTGTGGCACCATCCAGCACCACCAAGTGATAGCAAATCCAGTTGCAGGAACAACAGAGCTGTGTTATTAGCATGCTGCACACTGTATAATTAGCTTTTTCCTTCTCAGCATGTTTTTTGGTCGCAGGGACGTAGCTACTCTGCTGCTGGCTCTGGGATTAGTGGCTTTTGGGCAGGCAGTGTGGGACTCTGCCCCATGCTCCACCACAGCCTGAAAACACAGCCAACAAACCTCATGAGGCAGCCTCTCTCTGGGCTGCACAACACTTGTCTGCCATATTGCAAGTGGGCTGGTTTTAGCACCAACTACTTCAGTACCAAAAGGTGTCATGGAATTTTAATGACCGCAGATGGCCACAACTTCTGTTTCATGTCTAATTTGAGCCCCCCTAACCCCAAAACACCACGACAACAGCACTGTGCTCCCCTCCTGACAGGCTGGGGAGGGGGAGAACTCATGTTAGCGAGTGATGTGTTTTCTACACCTCTGCTACCTGCTGCCTAGCCTGGATTTTCCTTTCCTAACACAGGATGTGTTAACTACATGTAAATATGATGGAATCAGGCAATAGAAAACTACAGGTGAATGTTGAGTAAAATACTTTTGATCCACCGCCTCTAAAACATTCCATATTCACGTCCTTAGGGTCTTTGAGAGACATATTAGATGGGACACCTTGTTTTTATACTGGATGATTAGATTCCCACAATTTTCCACAGGCAAAGGAAGCATGCCCAGATATAGTTCCTAGCAACCGTGAAAATTTGTTGTAAGTAGTGGCCAGATGTTGGCAAGAAGAGACTTAAGAGAAGTGCATGCTATTTACTCATTTAAGTGTACAAGAAAATGAATTCTCCTATACAGCTGTGAGCCAGCCTTTCCAGAATACATCCTGGACTACAGCTGATACATGTGCCTCCCACAGCCCGTAGGATTTGATGCCATTCCAGGCATGCTTCATGGGGAGCATCCCATTCAAAATAATGATCAACTTGAATAGAGTAAGTACCAATCTACGCAAAAGCCACTTTGCTGCCTGGAAATAGATAATAAAGCATATTTGGCTATTGTGTGCATGCTTGTAAATTTTTAAGAGCTAGGTAAGGTGTACGAGTCTGGAGAGCATCAGAGGATCTTGAGAGCACTAATGAAATGAGGAACCCAAATCTTTCTGCTTCTTCCTCCGAAAGGAGTCCCAGACTGTATTCGGTAAAAGTCACCACAGCTTCAATAACTCCTAATGAATCTTACACTAGCTTCAGATTTGGGGAACCCATACAGGAAAAAACTGCTCCCAATCTCTCATCTCCATCTTGGATACATTATTTTTTCCTTATGGTCTTTCCCTTACATCCATAATGCTCCACCTCCAGTCCAGACAGGTCAGAGTAGTGCAGATCTAACTCATGCAGCATTGCCACCACATTGCTCTCTCTCAATCCCTTCACTGTAGTACCCTTTCCATCACACCATGTAGCAGGGCTTCAAGCTTCTCTCTAACCCTCTCTAACCCTAAATAACTCTTTTATTCACCCACCAGATCTTCTCATCAGTTACACTGCCAATAGGAGGCAACTACCCACTTTGCTCCTCCGACGTTAGCTGCTTATTTTCCTCTCTGGCCTGCATTTCCAGCAACTGCCTTCTTGTTTCCCTCTGCAACGCCTCCCACAGCACTGCCCTGCCTCTGAAGTTCTGCACAGTAACACCTCATTTAGACGGCTTCTGGATAGTATCATCCTTTGCAGTGGCCATGATAATCTGCCTAAATTAGTCACAGGCTTCTGAACTTCACTTCTCCATGGGTTTTCCCTAAGGGAATGACAACATTGGCTTTTGAGGTGCATCTCAGTGTTAAAATCCCTGAAGGTGGACAAGAGAACTTTATGTGTAATCTAAACACATGATAGACTCACTAAAACACAGTAGGTTTGGAACGCTCCCGCTGTGTCCTGAACACACCGCCAGCTGAGGTGCAAGTATAGACTCCCCAAACAAGATTGAGGTCTGCAGTCTGGTCCATAAAGCTTCAAGACTTAGGTTGTGGTTTGATTATAAAATAAATCTGACTTTGTGGTTCCCAGTATTAGATCAAAAATGTGACAGCCATATGAGATGAAGCACGGATCCAGCAGGAACTCACTCCACCAAGTTAAATGCATTTAAAAACTTAAGATAAGTCAGATTTACATGGCAAGGCTTTGCAGTAGGCCGGGTACAGTCTGCATACGCCACCCTATTTTCCTTCCAAATCAGGTATAAACTGCCCACCACAACCAGCCCCAAACTGACATAACAGCATGAAGTTGCACAAGCTCCGTGTTGTGTGCTCAGGTGAGATTGACAGAAATGCAGTTGTGTGTACAGGACCGACACAGGTAAAATGGGCACTGCTGGGTGATCCGTGAGTGCCCAAACTCACAGTGCTGGTGAAACTTAGGCCTTTAGAGTGTTCTGAGGTTCTTTCTTCCAGCACAAGGCAAGATGTTCTGTTGGCAGCTCTGTGGTTCATCCTGATGCAAAAACTGAAGCAAAAAGGCTTATGTGGGATGTAGATGACCCTGAGACTTCAATAAGGATATTGGAGAGGGGAGCTGTTAACCTCTTTCTTGAAATGAAAACTCTTTGCAAGCTAAGACTGGCTGCTCTAAAGCACATCACATATTGTGAGTGAAACTGTACTCCCTGTAACAGAAGCACATTGGTAACCAGTCACAAACACAGTCAAGGGTGAGAGTAAAAAAAGCCTTGCACAAGGAAATACGCAAAGGTAGCAGAAGGGGATGAATTCTAAGTATAGGAAGGCAGGTGGGATGGGGTGCCTGGGGCAAGAGGCATGGGGTAGGATGGGGCAGCCAGGGGAATGAGCACTGAGGTAGGATGGAATGTCTGGGGCTATGGGGCTCCAGGGTGCTCCAGGGCTCCAAGAGGAATGGGACACCCAGGAGGGATGGGACGCCCCTTCTCCACCCACTGCAACCTGGTAGAGGGGTGCAGAGAGGCAGTGCTTGTGGTTTCAGAGTAGGGAAGGGGTTAACTGGATTCGGGTACCCCCCTCTCTGTTGAACTCATAGATTCCTTTTCTCTGTTCCTATTTCTTACTTTCTTCTCTCTCTTGCAGACTGATTAAAAACTCTTTGAGTTTGAAGGTTTTTGTGTCAAAACAGCTCAGCTGCCAGCTGGGTGCCAAGCAGTGAATATTCATGGTATTTAAATGTGACAGTGCAGTGGGGGCTAAAGTACGGGCTAGTTAGCTCTTTTAAGATGGAGATTAGCTGCCTCTTTGCTCCTAATCACCACTGTTGTTGAAATATTACAGCTTCTGTTACAACTATTAATGTCCTAAATGAAGAACAGGCTCCTCTGAATAACTTCAAACAGGAAATGGTCACTTCCAATTTCAGCCCCTTTTTCTCCTCTTTGCTAATGTGTGTTTTCATGTTAAGTGGAGACCTGCCTTGGTACCTTCAGCTTCGCGCCCTGCAGGAGGAGAGGAGCTGTCTTGGCTCGAGGGAGCTGCTGAGAGCCCGAGGAGCATTGATCAAGGAGGTCACTGGTTCAAGAGAGGTCAGTAGCTGGCCAGAGACTGTTGTTTACCTTGGAGTCAGGAGGGGTACCCGGCTGCGAGTCGATCTTTCATGGATGAGCTTTCAGAATCTGATACTCTAGGTCAGGGGTGTCAAACTTTGCTCCCGCCATTGTCTTGCTCCAGCAGCGTAACACGTGTCACACACGCTGCACGTGTGACCGGTGTGCTGGCAGGAGCACAGGGGCAAGGAGCTTGGCGCTGCTGCCGGGTAGAAATTAGGTGCTGGGGCGGATAAAACAAGGTGGAGGGACAGATCTGTCCCACGGGCCGTGAGCTTGACAGCCCTGATCTAGGGGAAGCCCCTGTTACCAGAACATGACACAGGCAAGTAAGTTATTTTCTTGCAACTAGCGAGGACCCAGGCACGTGTGAGGTGAGGCCCACCACTGGAGTGATGTGCAAGAAGGCACAGTGCCCCATTGCTCTCTGGGCTGGTGTTTCCCAGGGATGAGATGAGAACCGCACCCCTTGGTTCCACCGGGAACATTATAAACGGTGAGGAAAGCTGATAGGCTCCCATTTGAGCTTTACTCAGATAAAACTCCCACTGAAGTCCAAGGCTGGATAAAATCTGTGACAAGGTGCTGTGAGTTGGTCCTTTCATGGCAACAGCTGGAGGGAAGCCTGATGGAAAATACTTTGCAGCAAAAACTGCCCAGATGTCCAATGGGTGTTTGGACGTTTGGATCCTCTCTGCATTCATCTGCAAGAGCTGCCCACCATTATCTGAGAGCATGTCTGGCAGTATGACGCAGAGGAGGGAAAACCCATGTGTGGTCCTTAGGCTCTGGCAAGAAATAGCAGAGCAGAACACCAGGCTATTGATTTCATGTTTGCTTTAAAAACAACCTAAGTGCATTCCTGGAGCAAGGCTGGTCTGGAAGCCTAAATAAAATAATATTCTTCAGCCTTGAAAACTGACACTAGACTTCAATGACTGCTTTAAAGTCCTGTCCCCCAGACTAAGACTGCACATTTTCTAAGCTCTTGTCTGCATAGAAAAATGGTGCTACTTTAACTAGACTAGTGTAACTAAAGCAACACATCT
Organism: Neomorphus geoffroyi; assembly: GCA_033558235.1. Taxonomy (NCBI): domain Eukaryota; kingdom Metazoa; phylum Chordata; class Aves; order Cuculiformes; family Neomorphidae; genus Neomorphus; species Neomorphus geoffroyi. The sequence goes on from JAUMJM010000027.1 coordinate 35,143,870, forward strand.
CTCTTCCATCCCTTTCTTCTTTTCTTGCGTGAAAACTGTTAAGAAGTACCCTTATTTTGACAAAACTTTCTTTATTGGAGGAAAACACGTTTTTACCAATACAAAGCTTCTTACTATCAGCACATCTAAGCAGGACTAGCAATAGCATTACTGTTTTGGTAGCAAAAAATTGCATCCCTAAAGAGCATAATTGGGCTGTATCAGAAAGGACGCATAGAGAAAGCCTATGGAAAAAGGAAAGCAGAAGAGGTCTGGTGCATCTTCCTCCTGGCAGGACTTATCTGCTGGACTCCACAGAACACAAATGATCCCACCTGAGATAGTCAGGGGCTCCTCCGACACTCACAAGGCTGCACAGTATCTGGTTAAACTTTGTGCCCATTATATAACGCACAGGCAACACCACAGAATTCAGACCTTTCACAGTATAAGCAGTTTAACAGAAACTGCATCTTAACTAAGTTCCCTAGAAAAACACCACCACCCTGAACAACAATGACCAAACAGAAGCAACAATGCATTCATAGATACAAATAATAGATCTGAGCACTGGTCTGTTAGAAATGCAGGTTTCCATGGATGGTAACAGTAATATGAAGGCCTGGCCCTTTAAAATTCTTGCCTCTCAAGAAGAATTGCATTGGCTAATATTGAGATCCAGAAGAAAAAAGATATATACAATATACATATATTCCCTTCTGGCAGAACATCAGGACTGTAGATTTCAACACAATGCATTTGATATTCAGGATGCTTGTAACGATGCAGTTGTACAGGAAAACCAACAATTTCTCATTGGTACCTTTGTAGAGGTAGCTTCGTAATAATAGTCATAATAATACTAATAGTAGGTAGTAGTAGAAGTAATAATAATAATAATATCCAACTCCTAACTCTGTCTTAATACTCTCAGGATTTTCCTGCATCAAACCTATTTCCATTCTGACTGAACAACTTACCTAGGCTATAAATGCTGTGTTTAAAGCTTCACCAATTCTAATATTCTCAGTAATAATATCAAAGCCTTCAGGTGTATTATCCATTGAAGTTAGGATGACCAGAATTGCAGTAGATTTTCCCGTGAACAGTGGTTGTTTCATTTTTTCTAAGTAAATCAGATGGTACTTAGTACATACTTCCAGAGGAAGAAAAAACAAAAGACAGATGGATGTGGCTCCCAGCAGGCAGCAGTTTGAAAACATGGCACTAAATACATCAATAGTCTCAGTCCGTTCTTTGACATATTGGAATGCCTCTTGCCTTCCTCAGGTAATTTTCTTCAAATATGTTCAGCCACCACAAATTCTGAATTCCAAAACTGCATGAAATGGAAATATTCCCAATGTAGCCATAAATGAAGCTGTGAAGCGGCATAGCTATACAGCAAGAAATGCAAGAATCCCCCTAATGCACTGATGCTGGTGAAAATCAGTATGCAGGCACTATTAGCCAACAAAAAATGAAGGCAGCAGCAACCTGACAAAGCTCTTCTGGAGTAGCCCCTCCTTGCTGTTGATCCAGGAGCCCAAGCTTAGCGGTTGGGCCGCGTCGGAGAGTTACTGGTGTTCAGAGCTCTCTGTCCCCCAAAGGATCAGATATGCCAAGAGATCTGGTTAGCTAAGCCACAACAGGACAGAAAAATGGGGGAGCAGCTCTCTGGTCTAAAAGGAGACTTGTCAAACAGACACGCGTTTCAAAGATAGTGCATCACGTTCTAGCATTTCTGCTTGTTAGTCAGGAACCAGAAGCAAAATTATAAACTATGCTGGCAGAGAAGGGGCTACAAAATTTCTAATACCTCTCCTTTCTGACACCAGTGATCACAGAGGAAAAAATATCTAACTCTTTGATTAACTGTCCTGCCTCCTAGTAGTCCCTCAGGAAGAAAGGATGTAGAACAGTAGGCACTTCTTCTCTTAGTCACAAGTGTCTGAGGGCATCCTCTTTCCTCCATTTCCTTCGTTGTCCTCTTAATTGAGGTTTGCTTATGCTGTTCAGGAATAGTGATTTCTGAGCTATTGATTGTGAGCAGAATGAACTGAATGGGCATGTCCATCTCTTTCTTCTAGTACCGCCATGTAATCTCATCTCTCCCCACTTTCTAGTTCACCCAAACCTCATTAGTAAAGTTGCCTTCCTCTGCTTCGTTACAAGTATCACATCTTTCCTCTCTCCCCTCCATCTGTCCTTCCTCTGCAAGACTTCAACTGCTGACCCTATGCCCCATTCTGTGCCCTCCCCTTCCCCCTCTCTAGCTCCTTTTGTGTCCTTTCAGCTCTTTTGTCTTTATCGTGCTTATCTCCCCTCCCCAGCACAGTCACCAAGTTTCAAGCCACAAAGCCTTCCCCAGCTCTTCCAGAGACACCACTTTTTAAAGTATGCCCTTCTCATCACCAGTATCTCTCTGTTATCACATGCATCTTGTGTTGGTTTCACCTGCCTGAACTGATAAATACAGACAAGTTTGCAGACCACTGTGCAAATTTGATTTATGAAATGATTGCTAATGAGGGGTTCTGTGCATGGATGTATGCTCCAACAGACCTTCACGATTGCAAAGCTGTGTCAGGTTCCCAGTGTCTGCTGGTGGCCCAGCTAACACAGCCTGTCCCATTCTGTTTGGACAGGAAATACATATCCTTTCTTTCTGCCCTGAAGTCTGCTTCAGATGGGATACCTGTACCGCACACTTCAAGCCCACTAGGTTGTAGGCTGAAACAGAGCTCCCTGAGCTCATGAGGAGCGTGGTGTTGCTCTCCACCGGGCAACTGCAAATGGGCTTGAGACTAAGCTCATTAAGTCCTTTTTGATTTAGACCTTGCTGTCTCTGACAATATCTCCTTTGTTTTCAAACTTGCAGAAGTAAAACCAATGTGGGTGACTTTGTTAAAAACTGCTGGGCTACTTTCACATCCAACTGGTGCAAGCTAAGAGCACCTGATACAAGAAAGCTTTCCACGAGAAAAGCTGGAGGTAACCAATCTACTAAAAATAAGAGCAGACTGAGAATGGGTGATAAAAATAAAAGCACCTCTCCCCATTCTCCACAGCTCAGAGTATCCAGTTGCCTACACCCTGCTGCATCCCTGCTAGTGCTGGCATTACGCTTTCTCCATCTGAATCTCCTGCATCCCTGCTTCCAAAGATGTTATTCCGAAGTGGCTTAGTTTCCATGCGCTCATTTTTAGAAGTACTTAAATCAGTAGCTAGAGGCTACACAAATGACTGTTTCCAGTCATTCACCTCCATCATGTTTTTCTTGCCTTAATCATCTCATGCATATCTCCTGTTGGCTGTCTGGCACTCACCCTGGCACATTGCACAGCCTGGGCAAGGTTGAGGTGAGTGCTTCCTCAGTTATAACTTATCTGAGAACCCATAAGGGACTTTCTGAGATTAAAGAAGATAAAATCTGCACTTCTGTCTTGTCCAATCACCAGGACAAACAAGGGTACATCTCATCCCCAAAAGCCCACCTGGTAGTCTGTGGCAGAAAACACAACAGTGACAGAAGTGGCAGACCCTCCCTGGCTACCAGCTGCCCACTTGCTGTCTCTGCTAGTGTCTGTTCTTCCCTGTGCATGAACCCTCAAGCTGGCCCTTCCCACCAAGCCAGTGTCCAGCTGGAGAATGATTTTCCATCTTAATTTTCTTCTTGCTCCTTCTTTCTGTTGATCAGATCTCTGGTGAATTTCTAAACTTATTCTTTCCATTTTTCAGCAGACACCATTACATCTCTTTATGGCTTTGTTCATTAAAATTATGTGCATTTACATAGGGGATGTTAACGTCTTAAGGCACTGTCTTGCTGCTGATCTGTCACGCAGCATAAAGCACAAGGAGGAAACTGAATACAGGGTCTAGGTTCTTTTCACAAAACCAAAGGCCTACTTTCCTCCAGGAAAGCAGTGTCCCCTCTGCCAGCTGGACCCACAATCAGGGTCTGCAAGGAGCTCTAAGCGAAGCAGCCCTGCTAGCAAAGGAAGCGCTTCATAACGGCACAGTTCCTTAAAGCAGACCCAGCTCTGGGATCTAAACTCTGGACAGGATTAATTACCCAGCAAGTGGCTGTTAGAAGCTATGTTGGCACGCAGATAAGGGGAACTGTAATGGAATCAGCCAATTAACCAGACGATGGTGCTGAACTAAATGTGACCCCATCGTTAATTGTGGTTGTTTCTCAGCAGTTTTCTCATCACGTTGGGTGCTGGAGAGGTGGGAGAGAGAGGTCTTATCCAGGTGCTTAATTTATTTCTGCTCACAAATAGGAATCATGGGATATAAACTTCATGACAATTACATGGCACAACTTTAAATCTTATTACACCTACTCTTCCTGAAAGAGAGGGGAGATGAAAGTCCTGGAAAAGCAGAAAAGAAGGCCTCCTCACACTCTTCAGCAGAGTAAACAGCTGTCCAATATAATGAAGCCTTCTTTAACGTAGTTTACCTGAAAGTAAATTTTCTGTGTGAGTGGTGTGTGAGAGGAATTCCTCTTGCTCTATCTGCAACATGGCCTGTGGCCCAGCTGCACAGTGCAGAACAGAACAGAGCTAGTGGTCTCAAAGAAAGCTGACATGAAAAGCTCAGGATGGCCTCGAGCTACATCTGTGGATCTGGCTCCAGACTTCCCCTCAGTTCAGAGGTGTTTGAATCTCAGCCCCTTGCCGAGCTTTTGAGCCAGATGGAAAATCCAGGAATGAGTTTCCTTAAAGTTCAAGAGGGTTCAAGAGGTTTCGCTTTAAATCCATCTCTGGGGATGACCTAAAGCAGTCAGTGATGCAGAACAAAGGTCTGTCTTCTTCCGGCTGCTCCCCTAAAGGAAATAGTTGGACAATTCTTTGTTAGGAATTACTCTCACATGCTCCTGAGCAGCTAACCCTTCCCTGGAGTAGAACTGCGATGAAAGAGCATCAGTCACAAGAATGAGTACATTAATTGCTAAGTGTCGTCGTGCTTCCTGGAGGATGTGGAGTCTGCATTGATCTAGCCACAGCTAGACCTGTAACACCACCCCCGCCATACCTGCCTTGGACTTGAAGTCCATCTTCTTCCACATCCTATCTGCCAGTAGCCAATATGGCAGCTTAGAGCAAAACACAGGAGAGGAACAGAATGGAGATTCTTCCTATTTCCTGCAATCTGGAGCATCGAAACTTCCTGAGCTGGAGGTTGCATCTGCATCCCTGAGTTTTGCATCTCTTTTTAGACTTTACTTTCATGAGTTTTCCAAACCCTTTGAACTCATCTATAATGTGTCACTGACTTGTGTCTTGTGGCAATAAATTCCAGGTTTGGCCATACAATGATGAAAAAGCATCATTTTCCTGTAAAGCTTTTGCCTGATAACTTTGTTTCCTGCCCCTTTGTTCCCATGCTGTGATAAACAATCATTCCTTACACGTCTTGATGCACATCATGACTTTATGGATCTCTAGTGTAGCCTCCTCAGCTGTCACCTTTCCAAGCTGAAGAGCCCGATTAGTCTACTTTTATAAGAGAATGATTTCATACCTGTTTTCTCTATGCTTGTCACTACTGACCCATAGCTCTTCAAAATTCCACCCTGTAGCTGCTCCTAGCTCTGTCCCTGCCTCTCACTCCCAGCCAGAGCTCCCTGTCACACTGCAGGACTCATGCCAGCACTGCCACACTTTTTGTCATTCCATTACATCCTCTCTGGGGCACCAAGACTGCATGCAGCATTTAAGACACAAACACACTATGGATTTATACAAGCAGTATAATGATGTTTTCTGTTTTGCTACTAGCTCCTTTCCTAACTATTCCCTCTCCCCACCTCCAGTTTGACTGATGCTGCAGTTTTCCTCCCCAGGATTGCTCCAGATCTCCCTTCTGGGTGGTAATAGCTAATGTAGGAACACATCCACTTATAACTGGTTTTCCCCACGTTACTTCTACATTTATCAACATGGAATTTCATCTGCCACTCTATCACCCACTCATTCTGTATCCTGCAGCTCTTTGTTCATTACAGTTTATTACAGCAGTCTCATGGAAAAAAGCTCATTACAGTCGAAAAACTCACGCCTTATTCTACTGGCTGAGGGGCTGCCTGTCTTGGAGGTGGTGCTGACTGCTTGAATTTCTTCCCAGCTATTAACAGAGGGCCCAGTGTGAACTCCCATCCCCTACCCAGAGGGGCAGGACTGATTGAGGCTCCTTCATCAGCCAAAAGGGCAAAGGATCACATGCACAACACACCATTATTTCCCTACTGCTGGCAACTTTCTCCCAACAGACTGCTAATGGCAGTCACCTACTCACATCCCCCTCCAATGCTACCCGTTCCCAACACTACTGCTTCTTGATAGAGGGAGAGAGATCAGCTGAAGCAAGACCCTTCGCAGCACAGCCTGAACTTGTACACCAAGGATCCAAGTGGAGCAAAGAGAAGGGAAGTGCTCTGGGAAAGGCTATCAATAATCTATCACAACAGAGAGGTAAAGAGCAGGGAAAAACAAAACTTTACTGCTGCAGTTACTTGGACCTGTTAGCATGGCCAAGGATGTTTTCTCCAGTTTTGTATGCAAAAGCACTTCCCTCTCTTTTTCCCCAAAGGAGACTTGTCTGCATGGTACCTTGGGGGTGAATGACATATTAGTGTCAATCCTATTTTATAATTTTATCTTATTATTACCAGCTATAGCTTGTTACAGCCACTGAAATTATTCCCCTCCCTTGCGGAACTTGCACCCAGCAAGCACCTGTACACAACTAATCTCATTTTCTTAGGCTCCTTGTTATCTATGTTGCATTTATTTATTTTCTTTCCTCACCAATCAGCCACTTTAGTCCTACAATACCTCTCAGTGCCTTTCCCTGAATCCTCCCAGATTTATCTGTACCTTCCTGTTGTGTTACAGCCCAGACCTGAATGCAGTACGTTTTGCTTGGGATCTCGTCAGAGGCACTGAGAGGAACTGGTGCCTCCCTCAGCCATGATTTGATGCCTTTCCATACATAGATAAGAATCTCATTAGCTACTTTCTCTTGCCACCATAACACACTGTAGCCACAGATGCTGTTCAATTTGTTGCTACTATCACACTCCCATCTTCTTGGGCAGAACAGCTTTACAAGTTCCCCTTCCACTAAATCACTGTGATCCAGCCGACCTAACTGGCATATTCTGATTTGCACCAGTTAAAGATTTGGCCTTTTGTTTGGCAAAAATCCTCTTTAGGCTAACCAGCCTTCTTTAATCCAGGTCGAATCTCTCATCATTTCTTGCTCGTATTGCTAATCTTTGCAGTTTCTGGGGGATTTTTATTCAAGGGAAGAGTCATAAGTCTTTCTTCTTTGTACCATCTGTGTATTTCCACCCACACAGCCCAGGAGATGACTGAGTACTCTGCACCTTCGGATGCCTCTCCCCTTAGAATATGGCATTTCATTTCCAACTGTTTATATGTGGTCTATGCACGGTACTCTGCCAGCCAGCAGTCCAGGTATGAGAATTCCTGTCCGGAATGACTGGAAATGTGTAGTTCAAACAAAGATGTGCCTGATTTTCCATTTCTGTACTTATGTTTTCAGTGACAGCCACGCCAGTGTGTGGGCAGAGGCAAAGAGTGCCACAGCAAGGTCTGTGAGAGCTGCTCAGCAGCCTGTGGCTGCCTTCGTCACAGGCTTTCCGGGTTTCAGATTTCATCCAGTCCCATACAGCAGGGGCTCTTACAAAGCCGTTCCAGAACTAGCTCCTACAGCGCACATGTCTTTTTGCCAACTGCCCAAAATGTTGCACAAGAGTTGTCAGGTTTCAGACAAAAATAAGGCTGATTTTGGCCTGCATGTCCTTACCAGGAATGGGAGGCTTCAGGAAGTGGGAGACTTGCCTTATTGTACTGCTGACTGCCTCTTTGATGCCATTTAGCCCACAAAAGATGGGATGTTGCGAGGACCTTTTGCTTGCTGGCATTCACAGCTGCAGGGAAAAGTTTGGTAAAGCCTCCTAGCCACACAATAGAATAATCAGATGCAGAGCTGACTGCCATATGAAAGAAGGAGGGAAGCCAGCAACTTACCATGCTAACTCTGAGAAGCAAAAAGAGAGTCCTTCTCAGCCTATATCTGTAGCCAGAGATGTGCTTCCTCCTCTGTATTAAAGAAACACCCTATCTTGTTCCCATGAGCTCCAAAACTTTAGGTCTATGTTGCAAAACAGCCTGTGTGGATTTAACAAAGCATGCGGGTTCTGGAAGTGCTGGACAGGCAGAGGAATTAGAAGAACCAGCAGCCTGTGGGGACGGCAGGGCAGGGATGAGGGTGCTGGCAGGGTGCCTGCAGTCTCTTCACCCTGAAAAGGAGGGTATAACATACCACGGTCACCACTTGCATGGCTCCTGGGGAGAACGTCAGCTGGCTTTGCAATGGAAGACCTAAGACAGGCAAAATATACTTCTGCAGGTCTGCTTTTGGTATTTTCAGAGTGGCTATGTTTAAAAGCAAGAAGTCCATACAGATGCATTTGCAATGCTAGGTCTGGCTCTTCATGAAAAATTTTAGCCAGAATAAGGCAGCACAAGTGTGGATAAAGTGTTCCTTTACACAGTCATACAGTCCCTGATGGGTTCTTAAGCTCTCAGGAGCCTTGTTGGACTTTGCAGAGATTTAGGGCCAGTGGGAATTGATCTCATTCATTCTTGGCCTGCCAAAGTCTCTATGAGATCTTGTAAACAAAGCAGCACCTCAGCCATATTTGCTATACTGGCTGTTTCCAGAGCAAGTCAACTGTATGTCCGTGCAAGTGAATTCCAGATATTCCTGTTTATAGGCAGTGTGTGACAATAGATTTCCTCCATACATTTTCTTTATACTCTGCAAAAGGTCTGGTAGACTTTCACACCTCAGCCTACCTCTTTAGTCTGTTCTTAATACCCAAAGAGCACACAGTGTGACAGCCCTGTTTGCAGAAGCTGAGGGAAGGTCACTGCAGTCTTTGCCATGAAGCTGTTTCAGGATCCAGACACATCACGTTCAACCCACTCGGACTGTGGCTCTACAGGAAGGCAGGTCCAGCTGGAGGGGCATCAGTGCCCATAGAGTATGAAGCACTATATACCTCAAACACCTGAGGTTGTCACTTGCTAGCTTGAATTTGCTCAAAAAATTATAAAGAGGGACCTTTGTCCTTGCAGAGTTGATGCTGGATCAGGTATCACGTTAGTTTCCAAACCTCCTTCTCCGCCCCTGCAGCTGACAGAGGCCAGTACCATGTGCTATGCAATTTAACTACCTAGGCAGAAAATCATTTGGGCTCCCTCATGATGCAGACGAAAGTCGTGCAGCCTCAGGAGGCTGCAGGAGAGCAGAGATCTGGCATTAAAGAAGGCACAGCCATGCTCTTAAACTAAGCACCTACATGCTGTGCAGCTGCACTGGGCAGCTTCCTTCCTGTGCTCCCTAATATTCCCAATTGTGTGATTGCTCGGTAGCAATGACTGGCTTCATCCCCTTCACGATCTGGCTCTTGCCCCCCCGGGGTTTAGGAGAACATATTTTAAAGACCCTCCTGGGAGCTCACTCAAACTCTCTGTTTACACAGCAGAGTGGTGGCTTCTCGTTTGAAGTTAGGATTTAAGCTGTTCTTTCTAATTACAGAGAGACTCTGAAACCTGAGAGATCTCTGCTGTTGAAGACTAAGCACAGAGGAAAAAAACCTAGTTGCATAGGTAGAACACTGCTGCATCCAAACTCTAGAGTTTGCTTTAAACAGAAGGCCCCTGCAGCAAAATAGGACATATGCTGTTATTTGTCTCCTATAGTCTCTTTTCATCACGCTGTTTTCTGCTCATCACCTCTGTTCCTTGCAAGTTATCACCAGCACTCAAGGACATTTGTTCCACTTTGTCTACTACAGAGGATAGGGGAGAGCAGAAAATATCTCAAAGCCAGCAATCTTCCCCAGATGAACAAATGAAAGCCAGGGTATTTCCATCCTCTCCAAACCAACAGCTGCCATGGGATAGAACTACATTAACAGATTATACATTCAAATTCATTTGAGCCAATCGGTCACTAATGTTTCCACTAGGAGAACAAAAGGGAATATAAACCCACCCCATTTCAGAAAGGCAGTTACAGTTTTTAAATTATTCCTTAGTAGTTCTTGTGTTTCTAAGAGTCAAAAAGTACTGCCTCAGTGCCCCAGTTTCCTGTAGAGGTATCAAAGCTTTTTATGCACTCATCCCTGCAAGGAGGACAGGACAGAAGATGAGATTTGGGGCAAGGTGGGACAGCATGGTTTGCTGCCTCCCAGAGCACCTTGTCTCTGAACAATGTAAGATTTCCCACGAGCAGGGCTGGTTCTTGCAGCCTTTCACATCCTGAGCCTGCCAGGAGCTTCCAGACCTGGCTATCAGTTGTGTACAATGGGACACTACCTCGACTCCTTTGCTGTCACTAGGAAGTGTGATGTTTTTGCAGTTGACAGAGGAGGCAGGAGGTGGAGGAGGCAAGGTGAGAAAATACTTTGGGAACTTTCCCAGCACATGAGAAATAGTCCTCCAACAGCACAAACCCACAGTTGACTGGTTCCCAGTTCACCTTGGGTGCATCAGCCAAATGAGGAATACATTAAACAGAAGGTGGAAAGTAAGAGTAATCACACTTAAAATAAGCTGAAGCACATGAGTCTAATCACAACTTGCAAGCAGGTCCAGTCCTTTCCTCACCTGAGTCTCCTTTGTGAAAGACAGCTGCTCTCTGTTGGTTCAGGGCAGTGCCTGTGCCCTTGCCTCACTCTGGACTGAAAGGCTAACACTTCAATAATGAGATTAAGAGCCTCAAACAACAGCTGTGTTTGTTCTCTGAATTAAAGGAAAAATAATTATACATTATTGTTTTCCTCCAAATTAAAAGACTGTCTCCTCTCCTCCCGATTTCCATTTATTTTCCCTGAATAAATACACTGCAGCATTAACAGCAATGAATTACTGCTGCTCAATCACACTGATCTGTGCAGACCTCATAACATTTATAATCTCTTATCTGAAAATGACTTAAGGGAAGGGGACCATAAACCCCCTTGAAAGTTAATTCCTTCCAGTATTATCCACTATTCAAATGGATATACGCTGAATAATTGGACCTGATTAATTAAAAGCTGCGGGGCACCAGTGGGAGAGACTAATGTAGGTCTTCACTGAACAACCCCCCCCAAGTTTTCTGCATTATTTTAAAAGACACGACTCCCCACTGCTCCAGCTTCATTTGCTGCAGACCAAGTGGCACCACAGTGGGATACCTGTGAGCTGTGTTGTGGCTGCCGTGTTCTTTTTGCCCTGTAGAACAAACACGGCCGTCCTCACACAACTCTGTTAGCACAACATCCTGGCATGGGCGCCTCTGTGCAATTTAGGGGACTCCTTGCACATATAGCAATGTGCTACAGATTAAACACTTCTCCTCTGAGTTTTGAACCAAAAATCATTACATTAGCTACAAAAAATTATTACAGGGGCTTATGTTCAATGTCCTGTGACACAGGAATGTAATCCCTGTTTGAAGGTAACAAAGTTGTGGCTGACCTAGGGATCCAACCCATATCCCATGGTGGACACAGCCACACCACCATCTTCCTGCCCACTGGTACATCTTCGGATGTCTGTCTGGTGCAGAGAAAACACCACATGAGCGTAATGGTATTTGTGTGGTGGAACTGGGGTGTGATGTTAAGATTTTGATGCAAATTTTCTGCCCTGTGCTCCCAGTTTCAATGCTATTTGGGCACAAAAAACCTCAGTGCCCAATGCTATTTGGGCACAAAAAACAAGACAGTGCCAGAGACAACCTCTGCAGCCAGTGTGGGTATTATTTGATGAGTAGAATATTACCCCAGTCCTCACACTCGGGATGTTATTTACTTCCATAGTCACTCTTCCCTCTTTCCTTTTCACCCACTGGACCTAATCTCAGCCAAATCTCCCATGGGCATTTCATGACTTGGCAACAACTTCAGGAACAGAGCCCTTCAGGATTTGTTATTAGGAGCAGAAATTACCACTGTGAAATCTGAGACAGTTTTCACACACGTAACAGGAGGAAAGGAGCACAGGCAGAGAGAAGCTTGAAGAATCTGCAGAGTAAGTCATTCTTCTCCTGTTTCTAAGTTAAAATCACTGGCTTCCCAGCTTGAATATTAAGCATGGATCAGCAGAGCAGCAGTGAGACAGCTGCAGTGCTGAATTTTTATTCCTTTTTTAATGGGGGGATACCAACTCTGAAGGGAAAATGGTGAATAAGGGAGGCAGGGAAGAAAGAGGGGAGAAAAAGCTAATGGATCTTTCAGGTGCTGGGAAGACTTCTCACACTGAAGTTAACAATGTGAATTTTATGTTAGGGGAGAAAAAGCAAAATTACACCTACTCATAAAGCATAAACACTTCACCACAGCCACCCTCTCCCTTGCACTGAGTCTGCCCACATGGAGGGAGACACAGGGACTGTGACTGAGGTGGGGGACCCCACCACAGAGAGCAAATAGCACTGATAGTGCTGTTGCTGGGCATTTTCTCCACGGGATTCTGCATCTGACAACATACTGCAGTAACTTCTACTGGGGTAAAAGAGGCTTGTTGCCTTGCTAGGTGCTTCTCTGCTCCCCCTTATATAGGTGTGTGTGTGTGTATGTGTATATACTCTTTGTTCTTCAATCTCCAGAGTCTTTCTCTAAAATGCCAAGCAGAAGAAGCAGCTGGTTATTCTGCTGCACTTGAGCAGACAACAGCACTCAGAATGACCCTCAGCTCTTTGGGTTTCCTGAGGATTTTCTATTTAACTACCTTTCACAGAAAAGGATCCCCTTTAATGAAGTTAAAGCAAGGCCAGTGTCAACACTTCTGTTAGAGTATTACCTGTCTCCCATCCCTGGCTAGCTTGGCTTTAGCTCACTGAGAGCTCCAAGGGTAAGAACTATGCTTTCTCCACCTTCTTGTATTTCTGGTGTTCAACAGAATAAATTCTCTGTAGGGGCCCTATGGTGAAATATCCAAAGCTAATGATCTTCATGTTCCTGGGGACTACTGATTGATATCTACCATTTAGTAATGCCTTCTGCAGCTCTTGCTAGTTTAAAATCTCCTGAAACCATTTTCTGCCTCTCTGTGCTGTCATGCAGAGTCATCAGAGACATCTGAAGAGGCCATCAAGTTAGAGAATTTAGGAGAATTCACGTAATATACTGGCTTGGCAATTACAGAGATTAGGAAGTTCCTGCCCCTCTGCCTCTTGCTTTTTCTTCCTAGGCCATGTTGCTGCTTCCTGTTTCCTCAGTTGTACCAGAAAAGAAGAGTTCATAGACTGTGATGCAAATCAGACACAGAATGACTTGGGGAAAAAAAAAACTTTTTTTTTTCCCTTCAGTTACTTTTCCACAATGAATTGTGTATTAGAAGATGAAAGCGACTATTTTACTTTGCGGTAACACAGTTTCCCTACACTATTGTTAGTTTGCCACAATGCCAAACTAAAAATCAAAAAATCCACCGATTTATTTGAAATTGCTCTTTTATCTAGAGAGTCAGAGGGACAGGTAGGCCATCAGAAAATGCCAGCTACACAGTCAGTGGAAGTCTTTATATAAAGGACTCCAGAGCTGGATTCCTAGTCTTGGATAACCGATCTTTACATCACCCAAACCTGCTGCAAATTGAATGGTAGCCCCTTGAAATGCAAACCTTCAAGCTTAAGCTCCCGCGGACACTAATGGTGATGGTTTTCATTGTACAAAATAAATACCAGATAATGCCAGGGCTGCACTCAGTGTCAGGCAGATGTTCTGCGTTTTTTTACTAGGTGAGTGCTTACAATACAGTGTGGGATTCCCTTCAGAAGGGAGCCACGGGCTGGATGGCAAGTGCATGGCTGACAGAGCTGCTCTTCCCCATAACAGACTCAGACCACGAGTGAGGAACAGCACAGACTTGAGATGCTGTGAAGAAAACCTGTTTCCCTAGAGTATGAGTGGGTTGGGGCAGTAGGGGCTCTATATGAACACTAAAACAAGGTCACCCGCAGTTTAGGGAAAGGTAAAGCCACATCAGAGCTGAAGGACAGAGAACCGCTGGTCAGAAGAGGATCAAACAGAAACAGAGGAGGAGTACTCCACTCCCCCTTGAGAAAGCCTAAGGCAAGAGAGTATGTTGAGGACAGAGCTGGTTTGCATAAGTGCTCAGAATAGCATTAGAACAAACCTGTCTGACATTGTTCAGGAAACAAAAAGCTGATATAGTAAAATATACTCTTTGTACCTGCACTGTTAATGTTTATGTACTGCACAGACTGGGCAATCTGGAGATTGTTTGACCATACATTGTTTGATCATACTTGTCCTAGGAAAGAAAATTCTTAAGCAGATATGTCTGAGGCCACCTGACAGGTAAATGAAGAGATGTGCCATTTTCCAAAGGTGATAAAAAAATAAGAGTTTTACAGGCACTTTGCAAATGCCAGAGGGGCGTTTTCAGCATGGCGCAAGAAACCTATGGTCTTAAATTGCCAAATGGAAAAATATTAGCAGCTCTGTAATGAGTTCCCATACAACAGCAGAAAAACAGCCTGATTATATTCTTGTGAATCATCTACAGTCATCTGCAATCCCTGTGCTGTGACTCTGTGCAGGTAAAACCAACCTGTGCAAGAAACAAGCAGTGCCAAGCATGAGGCTGTGCAAGGACAAAGCCCTTGACCCCAAACCTAACTCTCCAGGGCCCCTTGGGCCACAGGCTGGGTAGAGAGGTGCTGGGGTACAAGGACCACACCATGACTGGGCAAGGCTGGAGTGCAGCAGAGAACAGGGGTTTTCTCAGCACACATAGGACAGCAATGTTGAGGGGAGCAAGGCAAACCATGAATTAAGGTAATGTATCCTGAAGGCACTCTTCAGAAGCAGTTATTAACAATAAAGCTACTGAGGATAACTGGGATTTGAGTGTAATTTGCAACACTAACCCACACCAGCATCCTGGATCTGCACATCTGAGGCACGTGGTGACTAATGGGATCAGCTCATGCAGAAACAATTGCTTTCTGTAACTCTCCTCTTTTTAGGAATGAGCTTTTCTGCCTCTCTGAAACTGTTGATAAATTCTCATCAGCAACAATGATCAGGAATTAACCCTGCAGCATATCCAAGTCCCTGGATTTCATTGTGCTAAACATGACTGCCTCTTCAGCACGTTGGTTGCTCAGCAGACTTGGCATAAACAATTGGCATTGCTGGGGTGTCACAGTAGGGCAGCTTGTTACTGCTCATCAAATACCAGCAGCTTCCACTGTGTGCCGCAGAAACGGGGAGAAAAGTGTCTCATCTCATCCAGTTCTCATGTGTGATTTTGTATCAGCATGTATCAGCATTTTTCTGAGATGCAGTTAGTTGGGTTCTAGTACAAAACTGTCACTCCACTTTTGAACAGAAGATAGTAACATTTCACCTTACTACCACAAAAGAGAAACTTGCTAGAGATTAAATCATAAACCCTGTCACCCTCTGCCAGTTTTAAAGTACGTGAAGTAATAAACCCTGCATCTCTCTGGCAGTAAACAGCATGGCAATTAGCGCAGAAAATTCTCCCTGAAATACTTCTTCTAAATGAAATACCTGGGACCTTCCCTCACACTGAAAAAAAACGTAACAGCAACAAACAAGAAGGACCAAGGACTTTCCAATGACACTTTCCCACCCTCTCCACACAGCTCTTTCCCTACGGATGTGGGAGCTGGAAGAAGAGCGCTGGGGCCCTGCCACAGAAACCCTTTGCAGTGCTCTGTGCCCCAGGCAGAGGAGAACAAGCCTCCTGTGAACTACCCAAGGGAGCAAGACCCCTTTGATTTTGCTGAGGGAAATACACTACCTACCAAGCTCCCATGTGTGCTACAAATGCTGTGCAGATTTTCCATCAGTCAGATAAATCAACACCAACAACAGGTTTAGCTCCTTGCTTCCCACTGCCCCTGGCTCTGACAGCACAGCACAGGCACAGCTCACTTTGTTTCCGCTCACAGTGCACATAGGGCGCTGGGTGGTATCTAGTTGCTGTCTCCTCTGATTTTATTCTTTTCAGTGAATGATTTTTTCTTTTATTTTTTTTCTTTTCTTTTTTTAAATCAGCCTGAACCCGCGGTAGACTTCATGCTTAACACTGAATTACCATTGGTGTTTCTCCCTGTTACCTTGATATGAGCTATATCACCTTGGTGGATTATTTCTTCTACCCTTATTACTTCCAAATTTCCGTATAATTGCCAGCTGCTGAATATATTCCACATGATTTTAATGGCTTCAGAGTTAGACAGGAGAGAAGCTGCTAAATACGGGTATAGAAGTCACCTGGAAAACTGAGTAGCTATTTTGTAAACCAGTCTGATCTTCTTCAAGTCCATAGGCTTTTCTGCATTCCCACTACAAATATGCAAAGAAATAAAAAGAATTAGCAGTAGTGATTTGGCTTATGAAGCAAATTCCAAATGGTGGAAGCAGGCTACTTGTTGTGCTGAGTAGAGTATGCACTGTTTTTAGGACACTATTTCTGATTTATAACATTTACTTTTAACACTGCAACAAATTTTAGTCCCTAAAAATTGTGGCTTGTATCTGAGAAACCTGAGTCTGGCAGCAAACAGCTGGACAGAAAGAGCGGAAAAGTATTCCTACAGTGTGTGTCATGCAAATGAAACCATTAGGAGCTCCCCAAACTAGAAAATACATCAGCAGTATGTATGAAGGATGGCAGTTCTGCCAATGCCACTGTCACACGACATGTAAACCCCTTTGCCTTGAGATACAGAACTTGTGGTTCAGCCCTGGGGTGCTGAGGGAGCTGAGGAAATAATCAGCAAGGCAAGGCTGGCTCCCAAATGTCCCTCTGAGTAATTTTCAAGAAGGTGAATCAATCAGATGGATGATGGGTGCTGTAGGGAACTGCTGTGGATAAAAAGAGGCTACACTACACACAGATGTAGACCAAGTAATAAAGTGCTCATCAATGTGAATGGTTTCCCCTCTTCTCATCTGCTACTCTTTATTGTTGCTCCTGTTTCCCAGCTCATCCTTTCCCAGCTAGCCATAGCTAGCCCTCAGGCTACCTGCCAGCAGGCCATTCTCATTCACAAGGCGCTAAAGAGAAGGCACAAAGCCAGCCAGTCAGAGGCATTAACCAGGCCTCAGAGGCAGCAAGTCCCTTTCTGCCCTCCCTGGGTCCATTCAGTGCATGGATTCTTGCTATGCAGAGCAAGACCTTGGATATTTCAAAGCAGAAAAGGCATCTGTGCTTGCTTTTGTCTGGGGATTTAAGCACCAGTTATGTGTTTGTCCCAGAAGATTTAGTCAACAAGAGTTTTAGTGAACAAAGAAACACAAGCCAACCTGGACTGGAAAGGGGCTGGAAGGAAAGCAGATCAGGTTTCCAAGGCAGTTCTGTAGGAAGCCATCAATAGACACTGCAAGTGCTCTCAGAGTTTCGTGTTGGAGCTGAACTCGATATAATCAATACCACCTGGTTCATCAGTTCCAATAAGTTGCTTGTCAGGCCCTTTGAGAGCAAAGCATAAATTGGTACCAGTTCTCCCTTCCTGAATGCAGCTGATGCTTTTTTTCTGTTCTAACAACACAGGTTCTCACTTTCTGATGGATATCAGGCTGATTGCCGTATTCTGATGGCGTTTGGTCTGTAGGCAAACCTAACGAGAGACAAAATAGGAAACCCTTGCTTTCTACATTGATTACTCATAAGTGAGTTGCTGAGACTTAGGACTTCCAGTAACTCATCTGGTGCTCAGCTTTCAAGAAGCTACAGTGGGTGCAATTCCCTCTGCCACATAACAGCACTTAGAGTAGCATTAAAGCTACTGAAGATGAGAAGGGTGGTATCAGCAAGCCGTGCAACCAAAATTGGTTGGTTTTGAGCATCCTTTCCAGGATACTTTGGCTATGCTGTCTTTGTTATACATGCCATGGAGTGGTCCTGGTCCTTGCTAAATAGGGCAGGCTGCCTAGATGGTGCAGAGCTTCAAAATCAAACACTCTGACTTTCCCTGCTGAGAAAAACACCTGGTACCAGAGTCTGGGTTCAAACTAATGCATATGAAACGTGCCTTTTGGGGGCTGAGAGGCTGGAGGCTAATAGTGTGGAAGCACTGAGTTACGCAGGACATGGAGAGGTAAAAGTAATGTCCTTTGCTCAACTTGCAGAAGCAGAGCACTATATAGCTCCCCTATGGCACAGAGAGTTAGAAATGCAGTAGGATCTCCACTCTTGGGGGAGAAGTCTTTAAGACGGTGCACTGCAGCACTGGCTCTAATACAGCGTTTGACACTGGCAAATGGTGCTGCAGGGGTGAGGAGAAAGAAAGATATATGGGGTAGAAGGAACCAGGCTAAATCACCTTTGTAAAATCCAACCATTCCTGGCTTCCCAGTACAGCTTTTTGGACCTGACCGTGATGAGGAGTGGTTTACAGAGTCATCCTGACACTGTTAAATAACACTAGGATTCAGGAAAATGCTGCAAACAGAAGTCTTGCCTGTGAAATCTCTCAAGTTCCAATTAGGACAATCCTGAACTCCTACTCCAGGGCATTCTCATTGTGGTCCTTGTAACAGCTTTTATGACTGCCTTTCCACACAGTCTCAGGGATTTAGGCACCAGCTCTGTTATAGGTGTCTTAATGCCTGCAACTTTGGAAAAGCTCAACCAGCACGCACATTTGCAATGTTCATACAGCACTGAAGAGCACAAATTATGCAGACAACTTACAGTATCACAGTATCACAGTATCACAGTACCATAAGGTTGGAAAAGACCTTTGAGATCATCGAGTCCAACCTATGACCCAACACTTACACCTACTCCTACTTAGTTAAATATACAAATGATATTTGATGTTTCAGCCAGGAGGACTGGGAAGTATGGGTTAGAAAGGCTTCCGAAGACCCTCACAACTATTTACATCCATTCTGCACAGTTACAGAGGCCTTTGAACTTCATGAGGGAACTATTTCTCCTCACAAGTCTCCGAGTTTCACAGTTCAGTAGTGTTCATCTGGTCACCGATTTTGAGAGAAGGGTGAATGAAATGGATCAGCCTTCAAGCCAATAAGGACAGTAGTTAATAGGTTTTTAAACATATAATTTAAGGCTAGCTTGCTTTTGAAAGCAGTCTTGCCACTATGAGGTTTAGAAGCCACTAACTCCTGTTTGTTAATCTTAGTATGAGTAGGCCTTAAAACCTTTTGCATAAAAAGGTTTGTGCTGGTCCCGAGCTCTTTGCTTTCTCAGAGCACATGTCTGCTGCTGAGCATCGCGCCAGGGAAGAGCAGACTTAGCCAAGAGCCAAGCACCACAGCAAGAGAAGAAGCTGGTCTCTGACAGGCACGTAGCAACTCATATGCGAGTCGGCAGCGCCCAGCTGCTGTGCCAGCTGCTGAACAAACCCTCTTCACCTCACTGCTCTCTGCCAGGCTGCCTCCCACACACTGTGCTGACAAGGGCTGCATCGCCATCTCAGACACTTCATTCTGTGCTTTGAAAGTCCAGTCTAATTAAGTGACAAAGTCATTCTACCTTGCATCTCATCAGAGGATTTTACTCTAAACACCCTTTCATCTTCTGCCCTTCTCCTCTCTGCCCTTTCTGAAGCCTGGCTAGCCTAAAGCCCAAAAGGGCACATAAAGGGGCAGCTGAACCTTTCCAAAGGCACATCGTGTGCTCTCCCAGCCTGAGCCCTTCCAGTGCAGTTGGTACTCAGGGGAAGTATTCGGTCTGGAAGCAGAAGAGGGAACTGCAGGCGCAGCCAGGCTCGCTGGTAAGAGCCCAGCCCCTCCACAAACACAAAGCCATGCAGGAGCCATCTCTATCCTGCTCACGGCACTCTCCATCAAAGGACAAATCTTTCTCATGTTCCACAAGCAGGCTCTGGGTTACAGTTGCATTGACCAGTGCTGTTCCCCAAAGGCTAAAAAATCAGGATCAGGGCACAAACACTGCAAAAACACAACCTGGCAAGGTCCCTGCCCTTGCCTGCTTCCAGACTGAGCACAATGTAAGAGAAGAGTAGAATAAAAAGTGGAGATGGAAAAGATAAAACTTCCAGGAGTCAGACAATGTTACTCAGGCTGAACATACTGATGAGTGTTACATGAATCACTTGTCCAGCTGCCTAGTGAGGCAATTTCTTAGAAGCAAAAATAGTAGTAAAAGTTAAAAAAGAATTAAAGAATACAGAACCATCATGAAGAATTTAAATGAGGGGAATCTAGTATGGTCCTTAGGTATACCACTCCCCGAATTTAGTATTAATATCAGTATTGCCAGAAGAACAGTAGATCAATCCCTCCTACACTGCTTTGCTTTCACAGACTTTTAAATTTTATCATTCCTATCACCTCTGCAGAACTCTCCTTGCAGTCCTGCCATCCCTTTTGTCATATATTCACATGAAAGAGAGACAAAAAGCATGAGAATTGTATAGCCATCATGATTCCCAGTGATGGATGCCCAAGTATTATCTCCTTAGAAAGCATGTGTTTTCCTTCCTATTCTGCCCAAATATCCTCTCCTTCCTCTAACGATTCCTTGTTATCATCAGTTTAGGAGAGTGAGTTCAGTCTTGTGGTTGCCCATACCAAAGCACAAACAAGCAATTTCTGAGATGTTCCCCAGCTGGGCTACCACTGATTCAGTAAATGGTATTTTCCCTCCGCAATACACAGACAATCTCAGAAGGCGGGAGTTTTTTTGAAGGCGTGCCAAAATACCCTGTTAAAGTCCTCATGCCAATATGGGTGATGCCTCTCCACCTCCCTGAAGTTCCTCTGCCATCTTAAATTGATGCTTGCTTTCTCCACCTCTACCCTAATCAGCACAATTCACCCCGTAGTCCACCCATCCTCCAAGATGGTCCCATCTGTTCTGCTACCTTTCCAGAGGAGGAAGCAGGAAGCACTGCTTGAGCAGCGTATAATACGTGTTGCAGGAGTAAAGGACCAGTGTTTACTGTGCCTGTGAACAGCTCAGCACTAATAGCTTCTCAATAAGGGAGAAAGAAGAGGCTGGTGCCATGTTTCTTCCTACAGTCAACACAGAAGTCAAGTGCTATTATACTATTACGGCCTGCACAATGGTCCCAAAAGGGGAGTCTGGATCTAATAGCAAAACTCAGACATGATTATAATGTACTGGAAACACCATGTTAATTCCACATCAGGAGTGGCTTAATTTCCATGGAAGACATTATACGTTTTACCCTTTGCAAATCTCTATGAAGAAAAGCATGGAACAAATGTAAATATAAATTGAAATGTATCTTTATATTTTCATTGCCTAATAGATATGTATGCATATATATATACTTAATATCATACAATAATATTAGAGAAAGAACCAACCAACGTATAGAAATTACTTTCCTCTTGCAATGAGGCTAATTATCATCATGTGAAATTCAAGGGTTCTTTCTACAAGCTTATACCCTTCTGGAATGTTGATTTTAGCCTAAGAAGCAATGGCAGGCTCTATTCTGAGGGTATAAGGGCTACTTTGCTCCTCATACTTTATTCTGTATAAGCATCCGAAAGGAAACCATCTGGTCTGAAAGATGGCTATGCTATCAATTATCTGTGAGGATGTGCTTTCAAGGGGAATTATATCCTTTCAAGGTCTGGCTACTTTGTTTAGACAACTTTAGCAGTGGAGAATTTTCTTTCGGGTGCCTTAAGCATGTAAAGTTTCAAGACCAAATATTTCTGCAATAACAAAGTTAAAAAGGTCAAACAGGAAAGTGAAAGGCACACTGGCTATAGACCAGGGGTATCAAACTCACAGCCCGCGGACTGAATCCATCCCTCCACCTTGTTTTATCTGGCCCGGCACCTTGTTTCTACCCAGCAGCACTGCTGAGCTCCTTGCCCCTGTGCTTCTGCCAGGGTGCCAGTTACGTGTGCAGTGTGTGACATCTTTTACAGTCAGAGTAAATGAGGATAAAAATATCACCAGCTCAGTTGGGTGGTATAGCTGATTTGGATCAGTTGTGTACTCTTAAGTATGGAGTGAGCAAACCGGCAGCAGCAAAATCCACCTTATTCCCACTGTCCTCCCTAGTAATGTCCTCATGTTCCCAAAGACTGAGATATATTTATTGTCCATGCCCACCCAGAGCCTTGTCATGTCAATTTTACTGCCATTCCACAACAGGCTTTGTGCCATTAACTATTGCTCACCCGAAACCAACAAACACAGGTCTGTTTGGGCTGATCAGCTTGTCCTGTCCCCCACCTTAAGATAGCTATTTGTTAACAGTGTTCCGTATCTCTCACTCGAAGTCTTCAGTTAGTACAGATCTGGTCCATACAGCACCTGGCACTAACCTTCTCACCATGATGAGATGTAGCATCTGTACAGCAGGCAGGAACTACAGTGTCTTATCCTGGTCTGACACCAGCTCATCAGATAACGGGAAGCTATGTCATCCTTTCATGCCTGAATTTTTCCAGCTCTAAGATAGGGATAGTAATGTTCTTTGAAGCCTATCCAGATCCTTCGATAAAGGACAAAGATTTTAAAACATTATTCCTGACTGCACACTCTTGAGGATATGAATTGTGTCCTTAGCAAGGGAACTCCTCTAGCACACGAGTGTTAACACTGACTCAAAGAGAAAACAACAAAACTTTGCATCAGCTGGATTACAGACACCGGGAAAATGCACATTGACCGTTGATACGCTCTTCATTTTTGGCAAGTTGGTGTGTCATTTTTAAACATAACTGCAAATTGCTATGAGTTCAGAGAATTATTCAGCACCGTGTAGGGTTATCTAGGAGGCAAGGAAACCTCCGGCTGTATCACCCTGTGTCCTTGGGAATATTCCTCTGGTTTGATCTGAAGCTGAGTGCATCATGAAGACACACAGCTGGGTTTCCGGCCATCATTTAGTAGTATACATGCTCTGATCAATGTACTTGCCAGGGGGAGTTTTAATTTTCTTATTTAGAAGAACGAATTGATGTAATAGGTGTTTGCATTGGCTCTGTGCACAAATTTTATTTTTGCTTAAAGATCATATAATATTTGAACTAAAGCAGCGATGGCTGAAGGAGCACACACAGCTCCAACTCAGAACAGGGAGGGTCCTTCTTATGTCACTGCTGTCAACTTAGGACAAAAACGGCGATGAATAGGAAACAATAAATAAATCTTTTGTTTTCAAAGCTAAATAGCCAAAAATGCAGCTAGAAAAGTTCCATAAAGGTTTAGCTTTCAGCAACACATAGTGGAAACAAAGCTGATTCCTTCTCTTGCTGTGCCCCCTGACCTCAGAGTTTTATATGTCACTGCCTAGAAGGCCTCTAGTCACGGCAGCCTCTGTGCATGGCTTTCCCAGGACTTTCAGGGTTTTCCTTGGGGGATGCTTGAGTGGGGGAAAAAAGGGCTTTAGCACCAGCCTTCGATTTAAAATAGCAGGGGGAGTTTACTGATTAATATTCATGAGACGGGAACAGTCTGCTTTTTGTTACCGCAGCAGTTTCCCATGCAAGGTGGGTTGAGAGGGAGGAATACATTAAGAAACATATCCTACTGTCACAAATACCACCACCTTTAGAGATATAGAAAATCAGGAGCCTAAGCAGAGCTCAGATGGTAAATATTTAACAGGGAAAGGACTTGTCTCCTCCTTCTGCCTCTATATATTAAACTCATTCTTTCATTTTAACAAGGGAACTGTGTTTTCCTGGGCTCTCTACTCCCATCCCTGCGCCTTGCTTAAATTCTGGGCCTGAGTGGATAGTTCACAAAATGCTATAAATCCCTTCCACCACTAAAACAATTGAAAGTATTTCCCAGTTTGGTTGTTTTTTAACATTAGGCCTTCTCTAGTGGGAAATGAGACTTCTGTTCGCTTGGGGACAAAGAAGAGCAGGGCTTGTTCCCTTGCACTTATGCCAGAAAATTTCAGCGATAACCCAGCTGAAATCCATGATTCTCATACCAGTCTAAAGCTCACATATTGAAACAGTGTGAATGAGGCAATGTTTTTCACAAAGAGGTGTTGATTTGGGGTGCCTTTGAGTTGCAGGCATTCGGCTCAAAATACCCAGCCTCTCCTGTGCAAAAGCACAGAGCATGGTCCCCCCTTTAACTTCTTCAGTCCTGGCATCCATATCCCCATCCACATCTGAGTTCAAAGATCCCAGAACCAGGAACAGTTTCTGAAAATTATAGTGAAGGGTCCAAAGCTTCTCCTGTGAGGATGAAAAAAGACTCCTTGATTTCTGTGCAATCACTGGGAAAATACACCAGCTCATTTGTCAAAGAAGTCAGCTACTATTTAATAACTCGGTAGAGGTAAGAGATTGTAAGAGCTGTGATACACCTCCATCTCTGACATCAGAAGTGGATTCAGGGAGGAGCTGAGAGACCTCTCTGACAAAAAATTTATGTCTATGTTCCTGACCCTATAATAGCAAGGCAGGAGAAAAGTAGCAGGGCGGGGGGAGGCAATCTGAAACAATCACCATTTTACAACTTCTCCTGCACTGAGAGAAACAAACTCTGCTGGCACAACCACACTCCCGCTGATACCACCTCATGGAGGGAGCCCTGTGAGCTCGTACACTTGAAAATGTTGATCTGAGCTCATCACAAACAGACTTCAGTAGTACACAACTGAGACCACATCTGGATGCCAAGATAACATCACTCTGACTGTCACCTTTTCTCCTCACCTCCATAGAACAAAAGAACATTAGTGGACAAAACCTGGCAAAGCACATGGCTTGTGTAGGGAGACACCTCCCATGGGGGCAACAAAAGCTGTGCTCTGAGAGTCAGGTCAGCGCTGGTACCAGCTGCTGCAGAGCCTGGGGTCAGGCTGGGCCTGGAGGGACCGTGATCCCACATCAGCCTCATTGTTTTTACAGATGTCCTTAAACTAAGTGAAAGTAAACGGTTTGATACAGCCAATTTCACCTGGAGGATGATGGGATGAAAGGAGGAAAGAGAGAAATGACTGGTTTCAACCACAGCAACTGTCACTGCCCCGAAGGCCTGGCACCAATGCAATATCTCTCTATTCCTTCAAGATCCAGCTAGAAACTTTTGCCACTGGAAGCATCCTGCATTTGCACTTTACAGAGACAAAACCATGAGGAAGCTGTACCAACATATGTAGTTTTGCTTGTTGAGTGTCTGCTCTGTGTGAACTGAAACATGTCACATTGGCAAAGGACACCTACTACCATGAGAAGACTCATTTTCACTGCTCAGGTAGTAGAGCTACTCCATTAAGGCAGAAAAAGTAGATGGTAGGGCCCAGAGTTTCTCTCTGAAACCAGAGAAGCAAGGTTAGGACTGGTTTAGGGATGACATGAAGCATGAGTAGACATTGCATGGAAATATGAGTAGGTTTCATCATCACACCAGCCAAGGCTAAGAAGAAAGGAACTTTCTGAACATGGCCAGGCAGAGAAGGGTACTGTGCGCCTCACACCATCTCCCTGACCTTGGCTGCAGCACACTCCCAGCCCGAGTAGAGCATGTTTCACTGGAGCTCTTGCTTTGAAGAACTGTGCGTGACTCTGGGTTGATTGTGAATGCAGAGCATGACCCATTTTAAACAGGTAGGCCACAAAATCCTCCATCTTTCTGCCTTTAGGGACATGTTTCAGAATACAGAGGACTTTTACCTCGAAAATATTTTCCATACTATTTGATGTTGTGGAACTGTCAATGGGAATACTGAGAGCATTAGATGCCTGGGTGGCTTATTGATTTGTTCTAGTTTTATTAAATTGGTTAAAGTTCATTTAGAAATCTCCCTCCCCCCCCACTCAGATACTCATTCTGAATGCTATCTTGAGAGAGGCAAACGAGAAAAAAAGAAAGGAACTTGAAAGTTGAAAAATTTATCTAAAGAAACCTGTGATGTGAAAATGGACTTTATAAAAAGTACATATTCTTTATATCACTAATGCAGTCTAATATTTCTTGATATTTAAATTCTGGGAGAAGCTGGGTTTGTGTATGCATGATGTTTCTAATGACCACATGCACACATACATGTGTGTGTCTATGTATAGAGGGAGACAGACCAAAAAAATAAGAATTAGTCTAGCACAGACAATATTTTTTCTTTTGTCAAGCAAAGAAATAAAAGAAAACCTAGACCATAGCCTTTTTTGTGAATAAGAAACTTGAGAATTACATTCTTGGTAACCTATATCCATGAAGTAATGACAGACAAATTAAACGCCTGAGGTCACACAAGACCAGTCCAGACCTTTCCCCTTCCCCCAAAAGTAAGATCAGACACTCTGGGAGATTTCCAAGAAACTTTACAGATTGAAGTTGAAGCTGTGAAAATCACCAGTGCTCAGCAGCTCAGAGAAGGACCGCAGGATTTCACAAGGCCAAGTTATAAATGGCTTGGGCCTGGCTGAAGGGGCATGGAGGAAGAAGAGGGGCAGCACTGGCACTGTTACACCCTGGGCACTCTCCCAGTGCAGGTGGGACCTGCTGTCAAACAGGCTTGGGTCAGGCTGGGGAACACAGAAGGTGGGGGATAAGAGCGTATGTGTCTCCTTGGATCCAATTCCAGATTTATCCATTCTGATGTGATCCACAGATAACTGTCAAAAGAACTACATCTGTCAGAACAGGTGGGAGACCTGAATTTGATCCTTCTCTTTGCTTCTTCCATTGCTGAAACAGAAATTAATTCCCATGTTACTAATCCTAATGATATTTAACCTTTGTTACAGTCTCATAGAGAGAGCCCAAGAGATTGGGAGATCTTTTTTTTCTTAAAAAATTCCTCTCTTCACCACCTCTGGGTCTTAAGAAAAATACCACAGATTTCATCTGCTACAACTTTAGAATTTTTCTCTGAAACATACTCATAAAACAGCTTATTTCCCTTCAGTAGGTCATTTAAAGGCATAAGCAGATTAAAACTGATAATTCTTCTTGCTGTCTAATTCTGTATATATTTTAAGATGCATTTGTGCATTTGTGTTTGAATGAGATCTTTTTAAAAAAATCATTAATTGAAGCTGCCTGGCTCTGTCATCCCGCCCTCTCGTTCTCCACCCAATGAATCAGTAACTTGTAACAAGAGAATCTGGCTAAACAAGTTCCTAATTCAAACGCCATCTTATGGACAAAGAAGTCTTTGAAAATAGTATCCATCATCGAGCTTCTTGTGACGAAGTGGAAAGTTGTGTTTCTACTGTTCACAGAATTTGTCTCCCTTCAGTGCTGTCAAATGTTGAGTACGGTGCAGTAAGAAAAAGCGGAGTTCAGGGAGAGGAGAGGGAAGGGGGAGCCTCAGCCACAGGAGCCCAAGGCAAGCAATTTCCTGCCAATTAACACACAGCTACTGATAATATTTCTTTCAAGAACTGAGTTCCAGATAAGGAGAAATTTTATACTGGTTGATTCCAGGTTACTGATAGAGCTTCCTTCCTTTCCTATGGTCCAGTCATCTTCTTGCTAAAGTGATCAGCTTCCGTGCGAGCAGTACAGGGTCTCAGAGCGTGCGCGAACCAGGCTTGCTTTGCTCACAGAAATGAGATGTCGGGCAGAAGAGTCCCACTTCCTAATGGGAGATTTCAACAGCAGCTTCTGAAGTTGAGTGCGTAACTTGTCACAGATGTATTTGTATGGGTGTCACTAAGCTGTAGCTCTCCCTGCGAGCTCCATTTGCACTGAAAGGCAGTGTTGTGAAGTTCCTTGTGTAAGTGCTACAAAACTAAACTAATTAATCTGTGCAAAGTGGATTCAGAGCCAAGCACTGTGCTATCCACAGTAACGAACAAACCAAACAAAATAATCCCAATTGCTAGTGATCAAATTTCAAATATGTCCATTAATGTCCTTATAAAGCAACCTCCTCTTGGCATGCTTGGCATTTTCAGGTTTTTTTGCTTTTCTTTTTTAGATGTTGGAGTACCTGAGAGCAACAGAGCACAAAGGAATCAGAATAAAAGACGTTTGTTCTAAGTATAAATGCACAGGGCATTTTGTGTTAGGAGACCAGACCCTTTTCCTTTACTCTCCTGCATCTTGTAGCTTCTTTGAGGAGGCTGGTGGGAAGAGGTTAAAGGTTACCTAGAGCTGCCAGTAAGAGTGAAAAATGGTGGATAGTGCCCCTGTTCTTGACTTCAAGTTCCTTTATTTTCTTTTGTCATGGCAATACCTTCCCAGGGAAGGCCTGAATGTTGCAAATTAGTGTTCTAACTTATCTTTCTAATTACATCTTCAGGTGTAACAGTGAGCCAGCTGCTTGCATGAACAAAAGAAACTGCTCAGCAGTGTCTGTGTATGGGTATCTATCTGCCACAAACTTTTTTTAGGCTTACCAAGTATCTGGCTTTTTATTAAACAGTAAGAGTAAAAGGATTTCCCCCTTTTCCTGGGGAAGTAAAGATCTTTCCCTGACAACTTTAACCAGATACAAAAAATTCTAGTA
Source organism: Neomorphus geoffroyi (assembly GCA_033558235.1). Lineage (NCBI taxonomy): Eukaryota > Metazoa > Chordata > Aves > Cuculiformes > Neomorphidae > Neomorphus > Neomorphus geoffroyi. The sequence goes on from JAUMJM010000027.1 coordinate 35,172,355, forward strand.
AGAAACTTTACCTTATACCAGTATTTCCGAACACAACACAATTAAGACACAATTCTGTCCCTCTGAAAGTGAGAGAGACGGAATTAAATCCCTGAACACAGGGCTGGAGAGCCTAACTTCTGCCAGAGTTGCGTGAACAAGAACTGCAGCTTTTGTTTTCCAGCCATGCTTCTTGGGAACAAAGGAAACCTCTCTCTGATGGCAAAGGATGATGATTTTGGTAACCACATACAAAAGAAGTCTCAGGAAAAATGCTCAGTCCTTGTGCTTCTTCAGAACAGAAACCCTGGAAATTTCCAACAAATTCCCAGGAATGCCACCATCTGCCATGTGCTCAGGCTGCTCCTGAATACACAGCTCTTCCTGGTAAAGAGGATGCTGCCATGGAAGACTCCTTCCAGGTGAAAAAAGCTGGAGTTGTTCTGCAAGAATTGTCACCAACAAAGAATAGCAGAGACTAAAAAGACAAGACAAAGAGACAATAGACCATTGTTTAGGACTTTATATGTAACCATAGACAATACAGCTTGAGCAGGATACTGAAGCCATCCTGACAGGTGATGGTCTAACCTCTAGACAGGGAAGAGAGATAAGGTTATCTCAGCTAAGGCTGACCTAAGCAAGCTGGTAAATCACGAAGGCACATGAACTAAGGAATGAAAATCTGATTAGAAGTATATTGTGGCAGAAATAGCTCTTCCTGACCATCATCAAAGCAGACTCAACTCTTACTAACAATATGAATACACACGCAAAAATGTATACTTACATGGGATTTGTGGCCAGACAAGGACTTTGTCAAGCTATATGCAAGTATGGAGTGTGAGCTGCAGCGAGGTGACAGAGGTTAGTGCAATGGGCACAACAGGACTGTCATGGGTGCACGGCTGTAAGTAAAATCTGAATGGTTGGACATCTGGATCTACCTAGAAATGCTGACTCCTTAAAAGTTAAGCCGCAAGGTTTTTTGTGACTCTGGCCATGAAAGTGTAAGAATTTACATTTTCAACACTGACTGGGAAATCCTACCATTAAGAAACTGTTTTCAGAAATAAAAAAACCTGCAATGGTGTGTCAAAAAAACCCCCCACCTAACCAAAAAACAAACCAAAACTGCTTTAGGGTAACAGATAAATGAATAAATATTTTTCTTTATTTTATTTATTTTTCAGTGGGTGTGTCTATGTCAGTATGGTGGTCCAGAGCAGCAGTAAACTCTTGCAGCAAATGCAAATTGCATCAGCTTGATTCCTCCTTGAAGGTTGCTAAGCCAGAACTGGTTTGAATGCAGCCTAATGAGCTTCAGCCCATTAAGGAGACCTGAGAGTCTGAGTCAATGCATGGTACTTTGGAGAGCTCCAAAACACATCTTTGTTGAGAACATTTGGTTCATGCAACAAGACCACCTAGTCCAAAGAAAAACTCCTAAATCATCAAGAAAGTCGGGTGTATGGGCCTCGGCACCAAGTAGCTTCATTGTACTGATCCACTCATGTTGCAGTAAATTACTTTAGACACATCCTGACTCAAAATATGCCAAGTGTTTACTGTTCCATAATGACGACCTGCAGAACAGTGATTCCAGCTTATAGCAAATTATTACAGCCATGCTATACTAAATAAATCAGTGGTTATGACCAAACACAGGGAAAACTGCAACAGATAACGCACTCATTAGAGAATAATTGCCAAGCTCTGGACAGAAGAAACAACAGATGTGATACATAAGTGTTCACTTATACAAACCCACAAGGTTCTGGTCATACTAAGAAAACAGCTACCGCATTCTTAGTGGCTTTTCATGTTGAGCTAATCCTGAATAATGTTATTAAAATTAGAGTTTTCCTGATTGTCTTATTTTTGGTTGATAGTTGAACGTTATCATCTTGCCATAGAACAAGAAGAAAAAGGTGAAATCCAAACTGTTTTCAAAAGCTAATTTCCAAATCACCCACAGAGGGCTCTTTGATGGGTGCTGGTGTTGTGGTATCAGAAGTAATTCAGACAGGTGATTAGTTCATTCAAGTCCACACTCAGACAAAGGGGTTGATTTTCCTCCCTCTCACTCCTTAGACTAAAAAAGTCACTTGTCAATGATATGAGGTTTTTTAAATAAAAACTAAAACCTTCAACAGAGTTAGAACTGTTCTTGTAGAAGGCAGAGAACTTTTTTCCAACTACTATTACATATATGGGATAAAAAAGACATCCTGGAAAATTCAGATAGCTTCAGGTATCAGTAGCATTTAATACAAAACACTACAAATATTTCTTCAGCTAATACGTAGCTTTTTATCATACATTCACTATTTTGTGTGTTCATACAGTACAACCATGCGAACAGAGCTGATGTCCACACTAAATGTAGTTAAGGCAGGTAAATTCTTAATATAAGTTTTACGCAAAGATGAGAGAAGAATTCAGGTCTTTCCTTGTTCCAGTTCCTCTTTATGGTTCTGTAAGAGTGTGGGAATCTGGCTAAACACTTTCTGATTTTCTGATTGGAAGGCAACCTCCAATGAACTGCTCCTCCATCCCTTCTTGCCTACGGTTACCTCCACCCTGCTTATACAGAGGAAAAGCTGAGAGACAAAAGGCTCTGTCTCCACTGCCTTAATGCAATGCAATTCCTAAGCAGCAGGTTCATGATCCAAGAGGAGTCATACATCAGGGAAAAAAGACAGGATGAGTGAATGAGGCAGGTGCAGATTGAGGCCAGCCAAAACTCCATCAGAAAGTGATGTTTACACCTGAACAGAGCTGTGCAGGCAGAAGAAGGAAAAAGGAGGGTAGAATCCTGGTCATTATCAAATCTGTGTCTTGAAATCCAACTTTTGCCCATCTTTGAGATACTAAGGTGCTGTGTGCCTCTGTGCTGTGCTGCCCCCAGCCATTGGAGTGGTGCAAGACAGGATCCCCTTTTGCAGCACTCTGGTGGTGGGGAGCAGCAGCCACAAAGCCAGACCAGCCCCTTCTGGAAGGCAGACCCATAGGTGCTCATTCAAGTTACTGTGTTTATTCAAAGCCCCAGATGCAATCTGTATTTCTAATGTGGGAGAGCAGTGACTTCCACAGCCATTCAAAATAGCAAATTTCCTGGTAATTTTTAAAAATCTTTGTGGGTTTGTAAAGTTGCTTCTTCTCTGAGGGTACACGGACCACTGGCACAGCATTCCAGTCCTGGGAATGTATTTACCCCTCCTGGTTAGCAGGAACCTGGCTTTGGGGAACCTGTAGTGATGCCCTGTCTCCAGGCAGCAGAGTTGCTGTGCAGGGCTGCAGGCTGCACACAGAGAAAGTGAACTGGAAATTTGCATTTTGTTGTTATTTTCTTTTGTCCAATTTGCAATTTCAGCAGCCTCTCCGTAGCACAATCAGACTTCCTTTACTGCCTCAGATGGCGCAGGCCCCAGCCCTACCCTGGAGCCCCAAACAGGCAACAGGTTTTTTTTTACCACCCTGCTCATTTGGGTAAGTTCGAGAGCAGGGTCAGATTGACCCCATTTCCTGTCTGCTTGGGACCAATCGTAATCAGTAAGAGAATTCAGATAGTCCCAGATACTATGAAGCTAGAATGAATGCAAATAAATGAAACTGTGACACACAAATCAGCCACTAAGCAAACACGGTGATTTAAGAGGGGATTATAAGATGGGAAAGAAGAGAACATGGAGTGGAAAAAGTACTTTAAACATTGATCCTGTGGAGAACTTTACACTAATTATTTCTGAGTAATGCTGAGAATGAAAGGCTGCATCAATACGTTAACATTACTCACAGCAAAGTGTGGTTTTACACTGCCACATCATTCATCTTCTGCCTGATCTCTCTGCATCTTGCAGACATCCAGCACACAGATCAGAGCAAGGCTAACACGTCTGGGTTTATTTGGACATGCCTCTTCTGCCCCCAGATTTTGTCTGGAAGGAAGGGAGAATCTCAGGACTTTCTTTACCTTTATGTGGGATTTCTGGGAGTCCAATGGTCCAGCTGGAAGTACTATGTGGTAGCAAAGCCAGGTTAATCAATGTCCAGAAACCCCAGACGTTTCCACAGATCAGCTGCAGACAGTCTGCAAGCGAGTCAACATTTCCCAGAAGCGTCAGAGGGGTTTGTGGTGCATATTGGAATCAGCTGCGAAGCCAGGGCAGAGTAAATTCGACACTTCCCAAAGCACTGGATTTGTGGTGTACATGCAGATCATCTGTGCAATGCACAGAGATCTTCTGGCACCACTTTGTTGGTTTTTCTTTACAATGCCTTTGCCAGGGTTCTGCAGAAAGAATTACAGCAGCCCAGGGCTAGAAAAGGAGCCCAAGGAAAAACATCTGATATGAACCCTGACCACCATTTCTGCTGTTATGAGGCATAAACTTCTGAACTCGCCTCCTAACAGCTATAATGTTAGTGACACGTGGCCCAGAAGTGCTAGGAGCTCCATTCTAGAGATCTCACGCTGGCACATGTGAGCTGGCACAAGTGAGCTGTTGGTATGAAAGCTGCAAAAACTGTCCTTCTGGGAATCTGTTTGGGAGCGGTAGGGGTTGTTCAGCTACTGGATATGAACAGAAATAAAAAGCTGCTAAGTTTTATTTTCGTTAGAAAGCAAAATACAGCAGAATCTGATATTTGGTGGACACCAGGGTGAAAAGGAAGGCACAACTAAACCTTTGTAGCCTCTATCTTGCTTCTGAAATAACTTAAAAAAAGCTATTTAGAGAGAGAAGAAACTGCAGTACTTTTAATCATCACCAGCAGGTCTTTAACCTCACAGGAAACAGAAAAGGAAGGACAGATTGTAAAATATCCAGACAGACTAAAGGTCATTCTTCTTTCCCTTGGGATGAAACATGGCATCTTGCCTTAAGGACAAATATGTATCTACTATATACATGCTGTCATGCAGAACATCCTCATCTCTTCACTGTCACTCATAGTGGCACACCAAGTTTACATTTGAAAACAGAGATAGGCATGGCAACAGTGAGCAAGTGACACACTTCCCCACAATGACAGAAGGACTGATCCAAGTCAGATATATTTAGTGGCTGCGTAGCTAAAATTATGTGCATTATATAAAAACAGTGTTCTTGTGGAGCCTACATAGGAGATAGGAGTTTGGTTGATGAGGCAGCCCAGTGCTGTAAGAGCAGAATATGCTTCCTAGAGCTCACCAGCTCTTCCCTTCACTGATTTTGGGCAGCTCACACAACTACAGTTGGAATGGTAACACAAGGCTGAGGGGCAACCGAAATGTGCCATCTCCGCTATATCTTTTCACTGGGGTAAAACCCCTTAGCTGAAGGACAGCTGGACACCTTCCTGCCTGAACATTCCTTCATGCACAGACACTTTCTTTGGGCTGTTGCAGTCAGTTGCTTCATTTTCCAGCATCTAGCCTAAGCTCTGTTGGGGAGGCTAGGTGACAAGGCAGCTGCAGAGCTACCACTGTTGATAATTCACACGTGATTTTTTCCTCTTTTTCCTCTCCAAAGCCTGAGGACTAACAAGGGCTGTGGGCATGCAGAGCCATTTGCTTATTCCCTGCAAAGAATCTAGCACAGAAAAGACCGCTTCACTAACCACTCCACACAGGGCCATTGGGATCTGCTTGCCCTTCTCAGGTCACGGTGTCATTCTGGGAAATAGAAGGGCTCCAAATTTTCATAGCTAGGAGCATGGAAGAGGAAGATTTCCATCTCCAGCTCGTTGTGCCTCCAGAAGAAGGGTGGAGATGTGCTTTTCAGCAACGCACCACGGCTGCTAATAAGAAGGCAGAGGGGAAACTGTGGGAATAAAGGAGATTGAGCACACGGATGCTGCAGCACTTCAGGACCTGTTGCTTCCTCGAAGAGAACTACCCAGGGGAGATGCTGACAAAGGCTAACTTGAGCGGCCAAGCACAGGGACAGCTACATTGTCAGTGTATGAATGTCCCCATATGGAGATGCTGCTCCATCTGCTGCATTGCATCCACCATCAGGGCAGCTGTGTCAGGCAGTTTGGAGACAGATGTTCAGGTAAGCCTTAACATCTGGGGAGAATGGCAAAACCCATCCAACACCTCACTGTCACAGAGAGGAGAGGGTAACTCCCTCCTCCTGTAGTTCCTCTCCTTCAGGGTTTACAGTTTAGCCATGTTCCTTTTCTACCGGCTGAGCTGCACCGCCCACCAAGGGCTTTGGGGAGGCAGTCTATGTATGGGCTGGGACGGAAGGAGCGGGCCAGCAGAGGGGATGGAGGCAGAGGGGCTGCTGTTCCAGCAGCACTGAGGAGCTGGGTTGGCTCAGCACACCCTCCCTGGGAGCCACAGGCTCCGGGATCCAAGGGATGGTGGTGCCACCGGCAGTCAGTGCCTTTCCCTCTTGAAGGCTGGTAGCATTGTCCCAGCAGAGGCATTTGCCAAGGACTGGCACCGAAGTTGTTAACTCTTAGGGGAACTAAGCTGGGGATTTCGCATCTTGAGGGGGTCGGGCTTTGAGCAGCCACACGGCAGAGGGTGGGGGACACAAATCCCTTTAGAGAGAGCCTGAATTGCATCAGTACTGAACACCTTGAGCTGCAGAGGGGCCAGAGGGATCTCTCACTGTTCCACACCCTGTAAATCCTTTGCTAATTGCTTTATTGCCGTTATTTGTGAAGATAAAGGAAAAGGATTAATTAACTAAGAGCGAAGAACACACATGTCCCTAGATGGGCACCATTAATTGATATGGGAGGGAGAAAAAATCAATTAACAAATTCCTTTGCCTTCTTGATCAGTCTGGGAACAGAGCTGTGTGCTTTTTTTTGGGGGGGGGGGGGGGGGAAGACGAGGGGGAGGGGGAGGGCTGTGAATGATAAAAAAAGCTCTCTCCCCCAGCCAGCTGCACTTCATTCAAGCAGCAGCTTGCAGTTTACATCACTGTGGTGGTGTAAAGGCTGTGCTTTGCAGATATTTTGCAATTCTATGACAACAGGCAGAAATGTAACAATGTCTGTGAGGTGAAGCTTCTGGGCACCAACTCTCTTGAATTTTGATGCTTTGTTCTTAGCAGAAAGCTACCCGACTATGGCAAGAAAATATAACTTTAAAAATAATTTTTATGTGGACACTGTTACCCAGACAGTGTAAGTTAGCACAAGATTTTCTGCTATGTGTGACAAGAAGCAAAAGAAGCAGAACGGACGATAACACCACATATTGCCTGTATTCGTAACATTCCTCTGTCTTCTTGAACCCAGACACAGGAATCTACCCAAGATTCCTTTCGTGTGGCATATTAGTTGAAGGAAATGAATGGTCCTCCGGGATAAGGCCTCAGAGGAAAGGAAGTATTTGATGAATGAGGTTAGAAAGGTCTCGGTGTAGCCGTGTCATGCCTCGGTAAGGACTTTTCCAGACAAGAACGATAGTGGTATCCATTGCCTAGACAAACAAGGGAGGATATTCAGCATCTGTGTTGCAACATATAAAAAACAAACAACAACAACCATCAAAACCCCAACACACCCTATTTCTACAGTTCCATCTAAAGCAATTGGAGTAAACCAGATGTAATACCTTCAATTGTTTAAGCACTATAAATCATTACTTGAGTTAAAAACACAGATAGGGGGAGAGTTGTAGTTATCAACTGGGAATTACACAATTTGAATCTGATGTCTTGGGCAGCGACTCTTAAGTTTTGCTGTCACTGTCTCCCAGGGACAAAATTAGTGAATAAAGGAGAAAAAGAGAGCACAGGCACAGAAACAGAAATAAAAAAACTGCAAAAGAGGGACAGAGCAAGCTAATAAATAAAACAAGAGCCTGAAGGGAAGAGATGCTTTGTCAGAATATAAATATTTCCCTTCCCCTTTTATCTTTAATGTGGTGCGAGGAGCTTATTAAGGGGAAGTGCAGCTCTGTCCCTGGAGTCCATCCACACAACTGTGTAGGGAGCTCGGTCCAACACAACCAGCACAGCCACTCACATATAAACTCTTTCTGCTGGAAACAAATGTAATGTACCAAGTAATAAAATGGAAAGCAGGAACCCACAGTGGTCATTACAACTCTTATCTTGCTGGTCCTGGCGCTGCTTTACATTAAGGGGCAGCAGCACTACCAGGGGCCCTGGCTGGGGAACTCTACTCTCCTCTGGTCTCAGCTGTAGCCCAGGCTGAACAAACCTCGTCCTCCTAGTGCTCTTCAGCAGGGAGAACCAAAGTGGCAGTTTATAATGAAGCTAAATTTGGGGTTTGGGTGAAGTAAAAGAGGGAGTGTGTGAAAGTGCGTGTAAAGGGGGAAATGCTTTCCTGTGAAGACATCATGCTGTGCATGAAGCGCAGAGGAAGAAGCCCTTCATTTTAATCACAGCTTGGCATAGCTGTCCCCAGTAGCCAGGCCAGGTCTTGCCTTCCCCCAGTGCAGAGAGGACAGCAAAGCACGAAGCAAAATTTTGTATTAATGGCTCCTCTCTCTCAGAGATCTGGTTTCCGATAATGACTTGGTTTCCCTTCCTAGCGCTGGCACTGGCACCTCTTTGCTGGCCCTTCAAGATGTTCGACCATATGGCCACACAAGCTGCACCATCAGTCAAAGCCTCCAAGTCAGGGAGGGGGACAGTTTCAAATTGCTGCCAGCAGTTTCTTTCCCACTATTTCTCTTGCTTGTGCTGTCACCGATACAGGTGTCAACCTGGCTCCTTTACTGCCTGGCTCTTTTCATCTACTCTTAAAAAAAAACGGGGGAGAGAGGGAGAAGGAGAGAGCAAGAAAAGAAGAGCTTTGCATTTCCTCTACTCAAGTTGGAAAAATGAAGGGAATTCATTGTTGGTGCTTGCTGATCCCTCCACCCCTACTGTTGCACCACTGTGGCCCTTTGAGCATGACAAAATGAGCTCCCCAGGCTTGATTATGCAAAACACTAATTCCTCCTCCAGCCAAGCGGGTGCCTGGGCTCAGCCCTATACAATTTGGGTTTACCCAGCTTTTGTTTTTACTTCTGTTTATAGAGATAAACACTTGGCATTTTTGCATTAAAAATGGACCTGATTTTTCTTTTAACTGTATGCTTGGGAATAGGAAAAGCCTGTCTTGTACAGTCTTCTTTCAAGTATTTTTTCAGAAAAAAATGTTGGGATCATTTACATTTTGGGTTTTCCCTCGTGGAGCTCCCACATGAGCTCCTATCCCAATTGTCATTTTTTAAAATCATGTTTGAAAAGAAATGACTTCATATGCTACCAATACACTGAATTTTCTTGGAAAAGTTTTCAACAATTATTTTCAAAAGTGATTTTGATAAAAACGTAATGAAAAAAAGTATTTACTTTAAAATCAATACTTTTTAAGACAGACAAAAGCAATAACAAAGTTTTATACAACCCCCATGCCAGCTCTGGGATTTTTTTAGTTGTCACTGTTAGGAAACAATCCCTCAGACCCTAGGGAATTCATCTAGCAAAATACTGCTTGTGCTGGCTCTCAGCTGCCTGGCTTCAGTTGCAGCTCGGGAGCAGCTCCCCTGGGGTGGATCGGCGCCTCTGAAGAAGCTTAGAAGCAGCCTGGCTCTCCTCCCCTCATATGGCCCTGGTGGTGGTCACCCAGAATCTGAAAGCATCTTAAAGGGAGAGTCAGTCACACTTTAAAAAACAAACAACCCCCCCCCCAGATCCCCCCCCCAATACCCCAAAAAGGGCAAAAACAAAAGCAGCTTTAAGATTTGCAGATATGCTTTGGAAGCAAATCTGATTTTTAGATCTTCCATGCTTTAAGCATAGCTGCTTCACAAATACCTGGAAAACAGAGCTTTTCTCTGGCGAACTGTTGAGCAAATTTGGAAGCTGGTGAGCAGCTATTATGCAGCTGCTGAGGTTGCTTCAGAGAGCCCAAACTCACGATATCTGCATAATATCTAAGGACCAACGCCTATAGACTTTACTCACAAAAAGCTGACCCTTGTGGTCAGGGAAAGCATTGAGTCACAGACAGAGCTGAAAAATCAGATGGCTGCTGCAGCTCACACCCCCTTGTCCTGCCCTGCTGCTCTCCCACAAGCGGCTGCCCCTCACACAGGGATCTCTGGGCTAAAAGTAACAGGGCTCCAGGTATCACCTCAGTTTGCAGCCCAAAGGAGGGAAGTGAGCCAGTGCCAAGAGTCAACTGCCCTAACGCTGTGGGCCACCAGTTGCGGCAGTCCTAGAATGGCTTTGAGCAGAGCACAGATGTCCTTGCCCTGGAGGAAGCAATCCCTGGCAGAGGGCAGGGGACCGGCTGGGTGCAGGCACCACTTGAGCTGTCCCGCTTCCCACAGGTTGTTTCATGAGTCAACACGCTTCTCTACCACAATGAGAATCTGCATGAATAAGATCTCACTGGGCAGAAAATGCTTTTACTGTTATGTCTACAAAAGCACCAAGAATCAGACTGCACTTGGATAAAAACAACGATACTAACAGCAGCACATTTTGAAGGCCTATTGCTTTCCTAACCAGGAGCCACTGCTGCAATACTGGCTTCACTCAAATTCAGTTGAGAACAATTTAAAGCACTTCACAGATGCCCACAGATCACCAGCCTTAACAAAACGCTATCAATGTCCATACATATTTTCTAGGATTAGCACTCCTCCACCACTGCCAACACAGAGTGTTTGCTTTGCCCAGAAAGTCAGTGTTTTAATATTAAATCTTGGTTTTCTGTATTATCCCACATCATCCACAACAGCCTTTATGAAAATAAACCAGTAGGAGTTTGGCAAAGACACCGGCATTAAAGTTTCTACTTCTGCAATTGCACTTTAATAGCTATCAGTGGCTGGATTTTCAGTTTTCACACCCCAGGCAAAACCCTGCACCTACAGCAGGGCTGGGAGGCAGGGGCAAGCAGAGGAATGCCACCTATTGTATTCCCAGCATCACTTCCTACACCGCAGGTCTTGCCATGACGCTGACTCCTCGCCACACCAGCGAGACCAGACACTGCCCAACTTGCACAATATCCCCAAGTGCGGTCAGAAACAGCACTGCAAGGCAGGCACATGCCATGGCCTTACCGAGCCCAGTGCATGCCTGCTCACTCACAGCAGAAAGAACACAGTAATCTGCCAAATCCTATGATTTCCTTCAAAATAGAATTTTTTTTTTCTAGGAGTAACTTCTGCTCCAGGCAAACCCCTCAAACCTGTTTGTAAACAATCTTGAGTAGCACAAGCTTTGAAGAATTTAGAGTCCTACAATATTTATGTTTTCAGAGGTATTTTGCTTCCTTGCAATTTTAAAACACCGTTGCTTTTTAAAATGGCTAGTGGATACTCCATTACACTGTAACATGGATCCCCGCCTCTTGAAAAAAGCAGCATAAATATGAGCAAGTTCATCATTTAAATCACAGCTTTACTATTGTGCAGCAGCCGACCAAAATACGGCTAGCTATCAGGTCAATAAGTTACAATCATCAAAAGAAAATCATCTGACCCCAACAACAAAGTTCTACAGAAGCCCCACAGCAAACTACATCCAGTTACACTCGTGTGAGCAAAGCAAATGAGAAACAGAGAGTTAAAATTTGAGCTTGGGTCAGTTATCTCTAAACTCAAAGCGATGATCTGCTGGAGCAAAGAAAGCAGGACTTGTTGTTCTTAGAAGTCAGAAGTGAAACAACCTACCACATCAAGCACATAAGAATTTGGCAGCAAATTAGGATTTGAGAGCTCCAAGCACCTTCCCCAGACTGAACCTGTGGATTGCAAAAGATCCTCACCATTTCTTAAGTCACAGACATTTCCTCAGCTTTCTAAATCCTTAAGAAAAGAAAAAGAAAAAAAACAAAAGCAACCAAAGACTGAGTAAAAATGTTAAATACAAATACACATACATTCATGAAAAGAAGCTGAATCCCCATTGTTCTGAGGTCTATCAAATAAAAGAAATTGTAACCGTGGTCCAGGCAAATGTAAGGGCTGCAGATGCTACGCGATATTAGGCTGAATTCAGAGAAGAATTACAGATATTACTTTGAATTTCCCAGCTTTGGTAGGTGCAAACCAGTCATATGATGTTATTTCTTTTTAGCCCATATGAGAAAATGTTACATGCAGCGGAAATCTATTTCAGACAGCAGTGTTTCTTTAGCAGAATGGGAATTCTCTAATGCTTTGCTTTGCTCCATATGCTTCTAATTATTGCTCAATTCAAACAGCTATTTCTGCATTGACTTGCAGGAATCTCAGAAGGCACCTTCTACATAGGCAAGAAGCATAGCCCATTAATAATTTCAAAAAGTATTAGAGAGGGGAAGCTTCATAGCTTTTCATTCCAATCTGACTATGTGGTATTTAAATAAACCTTTGTGGCTTTCCAGTAACATAGTAGGAACTCCCAGGTGGCTGAGCTGGGGGAAGAGAGGGAGGAGAGCACTAAACATACTGATGAACATGTAATTGAGAAAATGGGCCCTCATTCCCTTCAGAGACTCCATGAGGAGGGAGCTTATTTGAAGGGCTGTTTTCTGGTTCCCCTCCCTCCACGGAAGGAAATCAGCTTTAATATCTCCAGTGCCATTCAGAGTGCCATTGGTCCCAGCCTCGAGAGAGTCCAGCCAATGCAGGCCGATATCAAGGCAGAAATTATATGGTTTAGAAATGACTGGTTGAAAAAAGGTAAAGAAGAGTGTGTGATTTTGGTATACAAACTTCATGGCTCCAGTTTCTCAGCAGAGCTGTCTGTAGACACCAGCATTAGCCCTCTGTCCCTTTTCTTTAACAGCATTGCTTCACTGAAATGCACTTTGGGTCACTACTGCCCAGGGACTCTTGTGGAAAGGGAAACTCTCCATGCCGCAGGTTCACTCCTCCCCAGGGCTCACAGGGATGCAGGAGACAGTAGCCCCACAAAGCAAACCTTCACGTGGCATTGAAGCAGGGAACCACTTTGACAAGAGGATCTCCAGAGTATGACTGGGACCAAATTAAGAAACAATTCTGTTTAAAAGCTTAATTGTAACTGTTGAGGACAAGGGTTAATTTGTGCAAGCCTATCAGGAAGAGGGGAAAATAAAAGTAAAATGTTTGTTTCTCTTTCCAATCCAATTTTGGAAGTGGAGTCGGTTAGGGAAATCTCACCCTAAACATAGGATGGTAGCAGTGATTGGTAATTTAAGCATTCACGGGAGGAGTAGAGAGAGGGTTTTGTAAACAGAGGCTTAGGAATTCCTTAGCCTCTTTAAACATCTGGCAAATTCTGTATTGAATAACAGCTCTTCTTCCCTTGTTTTCTAAGCTTTGGAAACAACATATTTCTGGAGGCTGCACTCATCTTTAGTAAGTCTTAATCAAGCAAAGATAAACCATTTGTTTGAACATCAGGCAGTGGCTTCCTGCCAATATGATTGTTAGACGGCAGAATCATGTCCCAAGAGAGATAGCAACAGTCCCATTATCCAAGGCATTTAAAATTAAGCTAATTATACCACTAGCATATGTAATAGCAGGGGCTAAATGATATAATGTGTCTTTCCCATCTCTTATTTTGGGCTAAATCTGGTTCTTCTTCCTACACAAACAGAGTTTGAGGCTTTGATGAGTACTCTGCTCTGTTTCCATTGAAACAACTGAAACCTCACACAGTAACTCAAACAGGACAAGTGCAAGCCTTCAGTCTGTGCATTAAAGAGGATTTAAGATATAATCTCAAATAGATGAGTCTATAGAAAGACAAAATTAAAACAAGGCTGGGTATAAATGACAAAATACGTAGCGCAACGCATTTGACCACTGCATCCCTCACAATCAAAGGTTATCAACAGGAGAGTGATCAAAGCATCTAGTCACTACGTCCACACCAGCCCCAGTGTCAGTAGCAAAACATAATTCAGTGTTCACAAATATTGTGGCATCATCTGCAATGAGGTGGAAAATTTACACACAAACTTGAGAAACTTGGCTGGTTTTCATTAAATTGTTACATACCTCAGTCAGCCTTACCTTGCTAGAGTTATATGCAGAAATGCTCCTGGATAAGAGATTGAAGTCACTTTAATGGCAGCTATGCAAACGGGACAGCTATACAGAACTGGCTGGCTGAAGGAAGGAGAACTGTTATCCTCTAGCTTTTCTGCAGACAGCTGGGCTTTGTAATTGCGCAGTTACTCCTGGAAGGACCTAGAGATGGGGTGTTAAGCACTTTGGCTTCAGAAACTGATGGGGGAATCACACACAAGTAACAAAATCACTGGGTTTTGGAGGGGAAAGGGATGTCTGACAGACAGCCCAGTCTAGGTTAAGAATCCATTGCGTGGAAGAGAAGTCTAGAGGAATATAGTTCTATGAATGGGAGCTTGAACCATGAAAAGACACTAGCCAGACTCCTGAAAAAGATTCTGTGGTGGTGACAGCAAAGCAGGGAAGGGCATACTAATTTTTGCTTGGATCTGTAATACTTTGAGGGTTGTAACACAGGGACTATCTCTGCTGGAGACCTTTGCAGACCTGTGAGTTGTGTTCACAGGCACTGAAAGAAGTTCCAGATAAGCTGGAGCACCCATGAGGCTGAGAATCCTACAGCATCTAAGAGAAGGTGGCCAGCCCAGGAAGCCTGGGGCAGATCCCTCCCAAGTGGTTCTTCTCCAGGTGGTGCCTAGGTTGATATATCACATATCCCAGTGTACATGGAATCGGCCAAAATCAGATACAGCAGTCTGGGAAGCACCCAAGCTCCATGCCAGGGCAGAAGTACCTTTTTAAGATTTAAAGGACAAGAAAGTAAGTTTGCATGTTCTTATACTAAATCCAGACTCTCAGAGCAGGATCTTCCCCAGCGACGGAAAGAGAGCAACAAACACAAATGTCATCTTTTCCCACTGTCTCTGGAAGCTTCCCTTCTTCCTACTGCAATATTGCTGCACCCAGGCAGAATGATGACAGGATCTGGCTGATAATGCTGCTGCCAGCAAAGAATTTGCCTTGTTAAAAGAGCACCTAGCTTGAGAAAGTGAAGTAGGGAAGGACTGCGTGCATGTTATACCAAAGGGCCTCTGACATCCTAAAATTGTGAGAAAGCAGATTAAATTCACATTAAAGAAACAGGGGAATTCAAAGGGTCATGCAAGGGTTAAAATGTAACTGACGTCCTCACCGAACCGCTGAGTGGGGATGAGCAGATAAACTTCAGGTTTTGCTTTCTTATTCATGGATCTGGCAGATGAAAGCAATCATGAGCCTGATAGGGCATCTTTGTGAATGTTTCCTAATGTTTTCCACAATTTGATCGCAAATGTGGAAAGCAGTGCTGCTTCCTTGTATCCTTTGGGATACTCCTTCATGAGCTAACGATTAGCTTATAAATCCATGATGCAACCAGCTTTTACCTCTCTCACTGTGGGAAACCACACCCCCTCCCGCAGTGTCCCCTTTCTTTTGTCACCTGTGCCCTTCTCATAAACTTTTTTCAATCAGTTTCTTATGTCTTCAACCTAATTTCTACTTAAGGCTTCATGGTGGGGGCAGGGTCTCGCCTCCCCCACTCCCTGCCTCTGTCATTATGGAAAGACTAGATTTCTTTGGTGAGCTCAGACAACATGCAATTTAGAGTAATCTATTAGAATGATAGAAATGCAAGCAGATATAATACTGTGAACTTATTTTATTTCTAATTATGCAAATCATTATGTAAAATAGGTAAATGCATAATTTCCCCCCCAGGCTCCTGGCATTTCCTCACTAAGCTTTAGGGAGTGCAAATTTTGATGTTCTTAGCTCAATAGCCTGCCTGATCATGTAAGATTACATGTGAGTATGCTTTAAAATGTTGAGGTTAAAAATGTCATGGAAGTTATTCACTAAATGTAACGAGTCTCACGGTTCACATGGTTGTGCTGTGGGCATTGGTAGTGCTGCCTAGCAGGAAGGCTGGTGGGGCCCAGCAATTTTCTACAAGCAGGAGGAAAGACTGGGGGGGGAGAAGCAAAAGGCCTTTGTTCTTCTCAGGGCAACAGGACTGGAAGCCTTGCAACAGGTAATCTGAAAATGTTCACCCCTGGGGCACTCAAAATTAGTGGTGGAGTGGGGCAAGGGTGTTTTGTTTTGATTTCCCTCCCCCCATGGGAAGAGTTCTCTATCAGATGGGATAGGAAACGAGGAAAATCATATTGGCATCTTTTAAGGAGACTTTAAAACATCAGGAAAAGCCATCAGCTAGGGATGCTGCTCCTCACTCTGACTTAGTTTGGAAATTGAACTGGGATTATTTTTAAATATGTAAAAGGACAGATAACTGTTTGTTCCAAACAATTCTTCCCTATGCACGGCACTCTAGTCAGACAGGTCCAGAGCTGGTACCAGGACCTGAGACTGTCAATTTATTCTGGCATCTTGGACTTGCCAGGACTTTGCTTGTGAGAGGTCCATTGCTGATAGACCATGCAGCATGCTCAGAACACTATTTGTTAAGAAATTTTGGGAGAAAATCTTTTGAACTCCTATGTGGGTGCAACAGACAATTTCTCAGATGCTGTGAAGTCTTGCACAGCACATTTGTTCTCTGTGGCCGATAACCTGGCTAACGGTGGCTGCCTGTGCTCACGTGCTGATGAGAATCCCTCCTGTTGCGAGGAAATTTAAGTAATTTTGCAGGCTAACACTTGTGAATTTAGATTGAGGTAGAAACAGGAGACAAGTATAAGTTTGCTGCCTTTTGAAACACGGCTGATGCTACTTACAGAAGTTCTGGATGCTTTTGGGTAACCTGTGTTCCAGAATCCTGGATTTTGCTGTTGCTTTTTATTTTCTCTCTTTTTTTTTTTTTTAATTGTCTCCTGAAAGCTGTCAGGATGTCCTAGACTGACAACAGCCTGAGATTATTTTTTAGGCCACAATCTGCCTTTTTGAGACTGCCATTGCCTCTCTCAGTGATTGTGTTCCATCTCCCACTGAGTCTAAATAGGAAAAAACATCTCAGAATTTGGTAACGTACCCGAGAGGTTTTCTTCCTCCATCTTAACAAATCCTGTTGCACATTCCTGCCATCTGGGATGGCCTAGCAGCATCATTCCACACAGCAAGTTTAGTCTCTTATCTCCCTATAGAAATAACCCAGGATACAGCTTTTCTTTCCCCTTCCTTTCTGCCTATCCTTCCACTTCTTTTTTTTTTTTTTTTTTTTCCCTTTTGCTTCACTCTGATTCTACGTGATGTTCAGCACAAGAGTAATGGAGTCACACAGCTTTTATAGCACATACCAGAGCTCCCAGCTATCTTTTTGTTCATGCCATGGTTTGGAGGAATGACCCTAACAAATGGGACCAGTAGAACACAGGGGGAATCATTGCCCTGTCTTGTAGATAAATATCCAGTTAAAGTCTTGCCTCTTGATTTGACATTCCTTACTCTCAGTTTCTGTCACTGCTTCGCTACTGCTGAAAGATAGTTTATTGCAGTACCATTTTACTAGCTCTGAGCCTGTCTCTTCATGTACAGAAATCAGAATGAGCAATGCATGGGGCAGAAACTTTACAGTTGCTTTACTTTCTCTGTATTGTCATTGCCTGCCAGTGAAACATCTCCTTTCATCCAGTATTTTTCATAGTGAATATCGCCAAATGCTTTGCAGATAAAGTCAGTCACATAAGCCAAAGTAAAAAATAGAGGCTTTAAGGTTATTATTACAGATAAGTGACTCAACAGTTCATGGAGTGTTACAGAAAGATGGAAGGGGGGGGGGAGGAAGAAACAACTGGAAAGAATAATCTTTTTGAAGGTTACTAACAGCCAAAGAACAAACAACAGAGTAGACAAGTTCATGTAAGTTTGTACCTTGGGAGGTTATTTAGGTTAAGAGTATCTCAAAAACCTGCTCAGTGACTAGGTGTAGAAAAATATGGAATTCAGATAACAAGCCTTAACAAACAGAAAAACTGAAGTTCCTCTAAGGCACTCCCAAACAGATATAACTGAGAACGAAGAAAAGACTTTTTTCTTTTCCAGAAGCAACTGTTGCAGTCAGGAGTAGTGAGTCTTGCCTGTACCTATTTTGGAGAGAACAGTATTAATTTTTCTTAAAAAGTCCACTTTTAGAGGATTAAATTTATTTTAGTAAATCTGTTCACAACTGTCAAAAGCTGGAGCTTCGTAGTCTTACTGGCATAAGGACACATTTTTCAGGAGCAGGAAAGGATATGGGAAACATTTGTCCAACAATTGCTGTTGAAGTTCCTGAGCCAACCCCTGCTCTCTTCAGCTGACCCAGAGGATGGCACCGCTAGGTGTATTTGCTGAGTTGCATGAAAGCACAACCCTGAGTAAAGGAGTAACAGTAAGAATTCCAATAGTACAGTTCAGAGGACTTCTGTCCTCAATGGGAGGGATTGGGTGAGCTGAGTAATACTTAGTCCCAACCTGTCTTCAACCACAGGCTCTCCTAGGCCAGTGTGAAGGAAAAGCAGGCACTGTTGCACGGCTTCTATCAAGCACACCCTTTCTGTGCTGCAGAGGACAAGCTCCATCTGCACATTCCAGAGGCTATATGGTTCCAGCAGCCCCTGTTTTGGCAGAGCACCCCAAAACACAGCAATGCTGCAAACCCCACATTTCTGTCGTTAGCAAATTTATGTTGGTCTAGTGCTAGATCTACTCAGCGTCGCCTGGCAGGTCAGTAACAGCCCTCACTCAGCCTGTGCCATTTTATCTCTTACAGGCAGGCTAGGTGCTTTCACAGAGGAACTGCTGCTTTTTTACAGCCTTTCGAGTCTCTTAAGGGCTTGCAGCAGTGCAGATGGGGATTTAAAATTTCTTCTCTTTGCTTAAATAACACTGGACATTTCAAAAAACCCTCCCTTCCTCCAGCTAAAGCTTAGATCTGCATGAATAAAGCGTTTATTCTGCTAGCAAAAAGCAACGGTCATGCTGCGACAACAAATCAAACCCCCCTGGCTGGGGGAGGCGATGGCGCACAGACACGAACATCCTCACAACGTAATCAGCTTGTGTCCCCCCCTCATATTTTTTCCCTTCTTTTTCATTAACGCCGGGCACAGGCAGCTGGTTGCATTTTCAAAGCCTGCTCAGAGAGCAGCCAGTCAATTTTAGTTTGCCCGGGCCACCCTGAGCGAGCTGCCTGCCTGCCCCCCCCTGCCCGTTCCCAGCCGTGCCCTGCAGCGCAGGGGGGGCGTAGGGGGCCCCGGGCGGGCCCTGCCCCCGCCTCGCCAGGGATGGGAAAAAGTTGTTCCCAACTTTCCCCCCACCCTCCCCGACGAGGACTCCTCCCCCTCCTCTCCCCCGCCCCGCCCCCGGCGCCGCGATTGGCTGCGTGCGCGGCGAGGCCCCGCCCCCGGCGCGGTTTGTGAATGGGGCCCGCGGCGGGGGCGGGGCCCCGCGCGTGCCCGCCCGTATATGTGTCTTTTTTTTTTGTGCTGGGGCGGTCGCGGGCCGGGAGTCGCGGAGCGGGTGGTGTCGGCGGGGCCGCGGGCGAAGCGGAGCCAGGCGGGAGGCTGCACGGCTGTCCCTGACGTACAGCCCGCAGCGGCGCCCGTCGGGAGCGGAGCCCAGCCGAGCCGCGGGGAGGATCCCGCAGTAATTGGATTTTAAAAGTTATTTAATCCCCGGAGGGAAAAGCCCGTCTCAGCCGGGCGCGGCAATAATCCGTTTAGCCGTAACCTAAATCCCCGGCGCCGGGGCCGCGCAGCCGGGCAGGGAGCAGCGTCTCCGCCTCGCCGCGGGAACCGTCCGGAGCCGTCGACGGGATCCGCGCGCGTCTCCTGGCGTCTCGCCGCCGCCTTCTTCGGCGGGAGCGGCTCCGGAAACTTTGGCTGAGGGAAGCGCCGCGAGCGCCGCCCCCGCCGGGGCCGGGAAGGTCCGGCGCGGAGCCGCGCTCCCCCCGCCGCCCGCGGGGCGCTGATGCCCTTGGGGCGCCGCGCCGCCCGGCTCTGAAGGACGCCCCGCGGCTGCCCGGGCCGCCGGCGATGCGGGCCGGAGGAGGGGGCGGCGGCCCCGCGCTGGGCCTGGCCGCGCTGCTGGCCGCGCTGCTGGGGAGCCCCGCGCGCGCCGCGGCGCAGCAGTACCACGGCGAGAAGGGCATCTCCGTGCCGGACCACGGCTTCTGCCAGCCCATCTCCATCCCGCTCTGCACCGACATCGCCTACAACCAGACCATCCTGCCCAACCTGCTGGGACACACCAACCAGGAGGACGCGGGGCTGGAGGTGCACCAGTTCTACCCGCTGGTCAAGGTGCAGTGCTCGGCCGAGCTGAAGTTCTTCCTCTGCTCCATGTACGCGCCGGTGTGCACCGTGCTGGAGCAGGCCATCCCGCCCTGCCGCTCCCTCTGCGAGCGGGCCCGCCAGGGCTGCGAGGCCCTCATGAACAAGTTCGGCTTCCAGTGGCCAGAGCGGCTCCGCTGCGAGAACTTCCCCGTCCACGGCGCGGGCGAGATTTGCGTGGGGCAGAACACGTCGGACGCCCCACCAGGGCCTGGTGGTGCGGCAGGCCGGGGGGCCACTGCCCATCCCACGGCTGGCTACCTCCCTGACTTCCTCACCCCACCGCAGCCCCCCTCCGGCTTCTCCTTTTCCTGCCCCCGGCAGCTCAAAGTGCCCCCTTACTTGGGCTACCGGTTCCTGGGGGAGCGGGACTGTGGAGCCCCCTGTGAGCCAGCCCGGCCCAACGGGCTCATGTACTTCAAGGAGGCAGAGGTGCGATTTGCCCGGCTGTGGGTGGGTGTGTGGTCTGTGCTCTGCTGCGCCTCTACCCTCTTCACCGTGCTTACCTACCTGGTGGACATGCGCCGTTTCAGCTACCCAGAGCGGCCCATCATCTTCCTCTCGGGCTGCTACTTCATGGTGGCAGTGGCCTACGCAGCAGGCTTCTTGCTAGAGGAGCGGGTGGTGTGTCTGGAGCGCTTCTCTGAGGATGGCTACCGCACCGTGGCTCAAGGCACCAAGAAAGAAGGCTGCACCATTCTCTTCATGATCCTCTACTTCTTTGGCATGGCCAGCTCCATCTGGTGGGTCATCCTGTCCCTCACCTGGTTCTTGGCTGCTGGCATGAAATGGGGCCATGAGGCCATTGAGGCCAACTCCCAGTACTTCCACCTGGCTGCCTGGGCTGTGCCCGCTGTCAAAACCATCACCATCTTGGCCATGGGGCAGGTGGATGGGGATGTACTTAGTGGGGTGTGTTACGTAGGTATCTACAGTGTGGACTCGCTGCGGGGCTTTGTGCTGGCGCCCTTGTTTGTGTACCTCTTTATTGGCACTTCCTTCTTACTTGCTGGCTTTGTATCCTTGTTTCGCATCCGCACCATCATGAAGCACGATGGCACCAAGACGGAGAAACTTGAGAAGCTGATGGTGCGCATCGGTGTCTTCAGTGTCCTCTACACAGTGCCTGCCACCATTGTCCTGGCATGTTACTTCTACGAGCAGGCCTTCCGTGCCACCTGGGAGAAGACGTGGCTCCTCCAGACCTGCAAAACCTATGCCGTGCCCTGCCCCAGCCACTTTGCCCCTATGAGCCCAGACTTCACCGTCTTCATGATCAAGTACCTCATGACCATGATTGTTGGGATCACGACTGGCTTCTGGATCTGGTCTGGCAAAACCCTTCAGTCCTGGCGACGCTTCTACCACAGACTCAGCACTGGCAGCAAAGGCGAGACGGCAGTATGAGACCTCCCTGCTCCCTCCGGTGCACGCACACACATGCACGCATGCACACACGCAGAGGAGGGGGATACTTGGCAGAAGAGAAAGGTGATGGCTCCCTGAAGGGGGAGGAAGGGATGCTTTTCCAAACTTCTTCTTCCTCCCAAAGGGTTTGAAAAAAGAAATATTTGTGTAAAGGATCAGATGGACTGTGTCCAGTGGTGCTTATGCCCAGCTAAGTAGAAGAGCACAGGAGAAAAAAAAAAGCCACTGGTGGGATGGGAGCGTCCTTCACCTGCAAGAAGACCCCTTACCTCTCTCTCTCCTGCTTACCCCTGTGTAGGAAAAAACCACAACCCAACTGAAACCATCCTGCCTTGCTTTGGACGAGAGAGAGGGGAAGGCAGATGTGTTGAGCTGCCCTTGTGCCGCTGGGTCAGACTGAGCGCAGCGAGCGCTGCACGCCCCCCCCGGTTCGGCGGAGCCACCACGTGAGTACCGCATCGCCACAGCCCAGACCGGTGCGCGTGAAACTCGTCCACTCCCAAGCTCCTCTACCTCGGTGATACCTGCTTTGGTTGGTTTAAAGTGAAAATTCAGCCTTGCGTCTGGTGTTCCTGTTGCTGTGGGGAAGGAGGGGGTTGCTATTCCAAACCCTGAAAAGAAATGACTTGTTGCTTTTCAGCAGAAGGCTTTTCCCCCTTCCCTTTGTTCTAGGAGACAAAGAGGGAAGCAAATGTTCTCTATGTAGAAAGGCATGTAAGCATGGGATCGGTTTTATGGGCAAACTAACAAAAAGAAGCCGTTAAGGTTCACCCTTGGATGCGAGGAGCTCACAGAAATAAACATTCATTTTATGAAGAAAGGAGAAAGCAGGATGTTTTCCTACCGTTCAGTATGGGTAGCTTTGCTGAAGGAAAAGCAAGACTTGGAGGGCAAGAAGAGTAGAACCGAGAGTTCTACTGCCAAAACAAGACCCATTAAAATATGTAACATAAAGATACAGTATTTTTCTTTCCGTCCCGTAAACCTGCTTTCTCTTCTGCTTTGCAGTGAGCTCGCTGCAGGTAAAGTCAACACACAGCTGGCTCTGGGGAGAGGAGGATCCTTTTGGCTTAGGATGGACCCCTTACCCGCTCCCCGGGTTCCCTGAACTGCATGGTGCAGGATGGGGCTGGGGTTTAAAAGCAAGCAGGTACTGCAAGTGAGGAGCCCACTCATTTCAGCTAAAGTACAGCTGGCCAAGTTTCCAGTGATCACATCTTGGAAGGAAGGACATTAAAAAATTAATCATCAAATGCATCGTTTTCTTTTTTAAAATGTGACAGATTTTTCTATTCTGAAATTTTCATGTTGACTTGTTCATATTTTATTTTTTTGCATACTACTTTATCTTTATAGTCACTGAAGGGTTGTTTTTATAAGTGTGTGTGTGTGTATATTCTTGCCTAAGGACAAAATAGGAAATTCTGGATTTTTAGCAAGTCTTCACCCTATAGCTGCTCTTAATTTTTGTGGGGGAAAAGTGTCTGGAATGAAACTTTAAAAAGAAAAAAACTGTTGAGAGTGAGGGGGCAGACTGCTGCTGTCTGAGGGCATCCCAGTAGTCTGGGCAAGAGGAATGGGCCGATCAGCCAAATCCTTCCGTAGATCTGATTTCAGACATGCAGGGCTTGAGTTTTTGTCTTTTATAATGTACACGTGGAATAAAAAGAAAAAAATCAAATGTGTAGGACAAGTGCAGTATGTATATTTTGTAAATCTCATTTTTGTAAGAAAATATGTATTTATGTTTTTACTTGATTTTTTTTTTTTAAGGTCTGTATGATGCCCTGCTTCATCCCATGTACAGATCACTAAATAAATAATTTTTAATACAAGGGCTCCAATAAGTTCTTCCAGTCTTTAAACATTTGGCAAGTTTGGTGGGTGGGGTTGGGGAGCAGCTCTGTAAGTGGTATCTTTCTACTTGCTTTATTGTGGGAGGTGCAATAGACTTTTGGGCGAATACACTGAGAATATACTGACCAGAAACTCAGCTGTGACTTGAAACTGGCCTTTCTGAGTAGCCCTCACAGTAGGAGATCACATTTTGAGACCGTTTCAAATGTTAGCCTTCATGTGAGGTACTTGTGTCTTAGCCAGGTTTTCTTCCAGGCTCTGCCTCTTGCAGAGAGTAAGCTGATAAAGCATTTTCCTTATCTAGAAAATAAGGATAATGCTCTCTTCCCATTCCAAAAGGACTTTCGGACTGAGAACTGGGGGATGCTACAAGTGCTGTAAATTAAATCCTTACTTTAATGGGTGGAGTGTTTTAGGGAAATGCTAAGCACTAGGTCCTTTGCTAAGGCTTTCAAAGGGCAGTGTTTTGAACTGGCTTTTTTTTTTTTTTTCATCCAGTACCTTTGCTCTATCGAGTTTTGCTCAGGTGAATTTTACTTTAATCTTCATAGCTAGCCTGAAGCCTACATTCTTTCTTATCACAGTCATCTGAAAGCTGATAGCTTCAATGAAATTGTCTATTTTATTTCATTTTTTTAAACTGAAATTAATGTTTAAATCTCCAGCTGCGTTTCTACAATCATGAGAAGTGCCCCAGCAAACAGAATTTTACACCTGTGAAATGATAGTTTCCAGCTTTCCCCTTGCAATGATTGCAGCCTTATTTATTGGGTTCATCACCCTTCCTTTGCCTTAAACTATGGGTATACTAAAATTTAAGTTACAGAACAGAGAGCTAAGATGCCTTAGCCAGATGCCATCATGGTAGCGGTGGTTGCACTGCAATATTGTTTCATTTACTGAGCACAGTGTGCGATAGTTACATTTCCAGGGCACTTTTTCTCAGACACTGTGCTCTCAAACATAACCTTTTACATTAAATCAGTAGTTCATACACCTGAAAAGTTCTTTTCAGAGCTAGCCCCATTCATGCTGTGTCTCTAGAAAAGCCACATCTTCCATTTGAAAACACCTCTAGCTGCTCCCCAGAATTGCTCAGTTGTCAAGTTTCCTTTTTGAAAAGGCCTTTGCTTTCCTGCAAGTCAAGCTGCTTCAAACTGCTCTGCGACATGAGCTCACTGATCGTTGCTGAGGGGGGTTTCATTCCACTCACTTAAGAAACCTGAACCTTTCTATAAACATTTCCTCCTGTTAATCCATCAGTGCCAGCCAGAGCAATGGAACGGCTAAAAAAGCTCAAGCTCTGAAGGACTGGTAACCGACAGGAGCAGTGGTGTGACTGACGCCTCTGTGCTGTGCAGCCACAGCTGCATCGCTAAACATGCAGTTAATCTGTAATACATCATGGACAGCTAAGCCTACAATTCACACAGGTGGCCTGCCCCCCTGTTCTTCTCTCCACTCACCACCCATCCTCGCTAGCTGGATGAGAAACCGTATTTAGATATTATTGCTACTTTTTTGTCCACACATGGAAAACTTAGGGGTTCTTTTAGTTCCCAAGACATTCATATGTGAAAAGAAATCTGTTTCCACCAGAAACTACTAAAGCTGAATGCTTTTATTTCAGTATTTCCTATTAGGAACTTCTGGATTTAAAGTTACCTATGTGAAACTATTTAAATTCTGGGATTTAAGTTGATTTTTAAAATTTGAGACTGTAGGTGAGATTTGATGTTGGTGTAGAGTGGAAGCAACCACTATTCACTTTTAAGCAGATGTGACTTGCATCAAGACTGAAATTTGCTCACAGTGGAAACAATGTGGAGAATTTCAAGTACTGATAGCCTCTGGCCTTTTGGAATAAAAATCGTTATCACCATTCTGATAACAAAGTAGCCGGTACTTTCATAATGTGATACTATTTACAAAATCACTTTGTGAAACTGTCTGGAAGACAGACGTCAAAATAAGCCTTCTTCAACCTTTGCTAATCACTGCAAAATTATTTTTCTTTGACTAATGTTGAAGTCCACTTTCAGTTAGCATTTTTTTAAGTTTAAGAAAAGTTTCCTACCCTTCACCTTTGGCCCTTGTCCATGCTGTGGTTTTGGTTCACAGGATCCTGGCAAGTAGTAGTTATTGATCAATATCCCCGTGAGTTTAGGGCACATGCTAAATTTTCATGAAAAACTTAGAAGACTGGTTCTTAACTTTCAGAGATGTTTGTGTTACTTTTTAGAAGAAAGTACCATTATTTCAGGCAAGTTAAACAGGAGGCTTTAACAGTTTTAGCGTTCATGATCATCAACAGCAACTGGATGTCTCTGCAGGAAAAAAAAGTGCTTTTATAATACGTCAGTGTTTGTTTGGGTTTATTTTTGGCAGAATACCCACACCAGCCATTGAATGTTTTTGTCTTAAGTACTTTACCCGCAATCAAAAGCTTTGCATGCAAGTAAAAAACCACACATCTCTCTGTTCACCAACTGGCAACAGTAAACATCATTTATAATTTCACATGGGTTTAGAAAACCAATTACTAGCTTGTATCTTATATAGTCTTTTTTTTTCTGCATCTCTTTCTTGCTTCCTTCCAGACCTAACAGGTACTTAACGTGTATGCCCTGCTCTCCATACTTGCTTTCTACTCCTGTTATTTTTTTTAAATCACGAATCCAGCTGAAAGAAATTTAGTCCGTTGCTTGGAGAAGAAAAGATGACTCTGAATCTTTCAGCACTATGACTGTTCATTGAGATAGACTATTGCCAAGCCTGTTCTATAAAAAACAGGATAATTGCTTCATGCCAACATGAGTGTGCGGTTTTGGCAGCTAAAATACTGCACAGGATAATATAGGACTGGGAGAATGAATACAGTGCATGGCATGTTCCCAAATGCCCCACTTAGAACTGACACATTTTGACTAAAATGATACCCAAAATATATCAAGAGTTTAACACTGCTTGGAAAAGCAGCCTGCACTGCAGTCAGAGGAGGATAAGGATGCTTTTGACACTGTTTAAACCCAAGGTCCAAGTTTGCCTGGTTCACAGCACTCCTCTTAATCCAGGTAAAGACCAGACGCAAGCACAGCATTACCACCGCTGCAGTCAAATAGGATTCGACTGAATGATGCACAGTGAGAAGAAACAGGCCCAAACAGCATCATGAAGGTGTATTCCTCTACATTGCTTGCTTCTCTCTGTACTGCCAGGAAACTATGGGACTGGGATAAACGAGAACATGGGCAAACAGCTGGAATAAGCAAGGCCTAGAGCGCATTATTAAATAACAATTGTAAATTGGGGGGATCACTTATCCATATTAGTCAAGAAGTCCTGCTAGCAACAACTTGTTCATTGTGGCTGCCCCAGCTGCGTCATAACTTGGGTTAGTTATACGCAACTCTTTGCTTAAGCATGTTACTCTAAAAATTCCAGGTGGAAAACTAGCTTGTGTTCCCTAGAGCTGTCTATATGAGTAGACTTCAGCTGCACAGGCATTAGAAACTAACCTTATCATGTGGCCACCAAAGTAGACATGAATCTTACTATTAACACCAGGATCCTAAAGGCCAAGATGGCAATCAGAACAAAAGAAAAAGAGAGGCCCAGTTCTCTCCCACCTGCAGTTTTACTGGAGGTATTGGCAATTCCAGCATTGTTATCAAACCAATTTGCAGGAAGGCAAGGCCTTTTTCAGAGTAAACAAGGAGTAAGATTATTCCCATCGTGCTGTCCTTTTCCCCAGGCTAACGTACAGAGAAGCTTCAGAAAAATCTTGTGGTGAATGGGGAATTCTGACAGAAGTTGTAGCAAAAGAAAAAGATGTTATCTGGCTTAGACGACACAAAAGGGTGTTGCAGCAAGTAGACACTGATCTAGGATTTGGAAGACAAGTGCTTGATCACCTGCACTGTCACAGAGGGTGGACAAGCAAGCACTTACAGCAAGACTTTTGGCAGTATGCAGGCAGCTAAAGATGCAGGCAGGTATATGGAAAGCACTTTTCATAAGTGCTTAATTTCCCAGGTGAATGTCTTGGTAACTGACTGGAAAATCGGATCTCTGTCTCTAATTCCTTCTCTATAAAATTAGAACAGTGGCACTTCCCTATATTTTAGGAATGTTGTGAGAACAAACACTCTCAAGAACAGAAATAATGATATACAATGATAACAAGGTTTATATAAATACCTCTGTCAGATCTTTGTCCCATAGTCTGATGTTTTGCAAGTAGGTCCCATTCTAAAGAACGTCAAAATAAGACTAGCAGCTAGAATAAATTCCTCATCTGTTTTCCAGCATCTTCTCTAAAACTAAGCAGGCTGAGCACATGCTTTCACAGGAGTATCACCCTAGCCTCGGCTCAAGTATAAGGTGTGAGACAATATAAAGATGCAAGCTAGGCAATTAGAAAATTACACTGAACAGGGCATGGATGAAAATCAACAGCTGGTGACTACAGCCAAACAAAATGGACTTGTGTTATCCTGGTGCTTACACATGGCAGAGGATAAGGATTTGGGGCCATCTGTGCTGGTGCTATCGTGTGCTTAGCTCTTCCAGCACTCCTCAGTCTCTCATTTTGTATGTGCTATAAACACAGTTATTATCAACAGACTCTGTGACACCACTGCTGTCCCTCTTCAAATCATTACAGTTCACTTCAGCTTGCTGTAAGCAGGATCTAAATCATAGTAAGTATCAGGCCCAAAGCAGAGTTGTCCAAGGTTTTGACCAAGCCCTTAGCAGTGAGAGCTCACCTTCTCTCCCATGTTTTCACTCCATCACTTAGTTTCTCAACAATTTTTTTCTGTTACCATGTCCTCCAACATTCTTCTCTTCACTAAAGTTGGCCAAGTAGAATAGTCCTTCTTGCTGTTGTCTGTTTGGATATTGTCCTGCCTCAACAACAGGGAACAGCATGAGACTACTATACTTCTTTCACCAGTGAAATATGGAGGCATCTAAGCTGACTGGAGTAAATGTGCCAGCCTTTCCTGTGGGAGACTTCTGCACTCATTCACCTCCATCACACATCAGGATTTTGTTGCTAAATGAAGTAAGGTAAACCAACAAACCAAAAAGGATTCCTAAATGCTTCAAGGTATGCTCCAAGTTGTAAATCCCCCCTCAAACAAACAAAAACATAACTTAAAGAATTTTTACGGAAGACAGTCAAATGGACCTACTTCCAAAAATATTTACCTAAGGCACAAATCAGATCAGTTGCCTGACATGGCTTCCTTCCACAAATTTTCCAGACAGGAGGCGTGCGTATATGTGTGCGCATGTGTAGCGTAACAGCTACAAGTTACAACTATAGGTAAACCTCTCATCAAAAACCTAGTGAAGAGAGAAAATCAAAAGACCCTTGCCCAAAGCAGCTGTCTGCTAATTAAACACTGATGTTAATTGCAATAGTGTGCTTGGACCCCCTTTCTCTATGTTTGTTTTGGTGCCTGCATGAGCTCAGGATTGCTCAGAACTCTCATATTCTCACAGAGAATGAAACCATCTATAAAAGGAATGAAAGTCTCTGTTATGTATATATATCTATAGGGCTATTTTTAAAGAAAAAATGATTTTTTGTATGAGCTAGTTCAAAGCCAGCTTTGATTATCTAAAGCAAAAGTCAGTCTTTAGAAAGAGCAAAAAACTAAATGTAAAGATGGAATCTTTTTTATTGAATTCATGATGAAAAGAGCATTTCTTATTTGTAATGCTCTTGCCTCTCAATTAGTATTATTAATTTTAATTAACAGTGAAATGTAGAAGTTTCAGGCAGCATTTCCCGTGCAAAGCAACATTCCATTAGGGCCAGTAGTCAGTAAAAGGGATGTCATTTGACACCCTTACACAACTATGCATACCAGGCTGGAACCAAGTGGGATTATGCGAATGGATAGAAAGCCCTTCTAGAGAGAGGATTTACTCATACTGTTTTTCTTTACACATTCTGCTCTCTGAAGACAGTAAATCAGCTATTGGATTTGCAGAAACAATTCTCATGACAGCTAAAGAATTCAGGCACGAAGTAGATGAAGGCAAAGATCTGGCCTCTACACAAGCTTCCAGTGACCACAGGAAAAGACCAAACTGCATCCATGTCTAAAGGGGGTAAACAGCACCTGTGCTTGAACCATATTTCTCTTCTAAACCAGAGGCAGGAGTTGGGCTGAACTTCCAGAGTCCAGGCCAAATCCCACAGCAACTTTCTGCTTTTCTGGTAGGCTAAACCGAAGTCCTGGATCTGAAAGTTACAAGATTTAAAAGATCATACTTCACAGTTACTGGGACAGAAGCTGTCTTTTCTGGTAAGATAAGTCTTACTTGCAAAGACAAATTAATCAGTGGGTAGTTTTGCATCATTGCCCACAGGCAGGGATCTTGTTTTCTGTCTTTCAGATTCCTTAAGGTTTTTGCTGTTTGACTAGTGGAGTTGGCATTAACTAGCAGAGCTGACACCTTAACTCCACGTCCCTTATTTTCCTCAAGTAAAGACTTTATAGCGCTGAATTCTGAATCAAATCTTAATCAAAACCTCTCAACATGAGAACTGAAAATAAGCCTTCCTCAGAAAACAATCTTAAAAGACTCAGCAATTTCACTTAAGTGGCTCATCCCTTTTGCTATCGATTTTCACTAAAACTGGCTTCATTAATGAAGTGCCTTCAGATCAGCATTTCACCACTGCCCTCAGACGTCAACACAGACATTAAAGGTGTAGTACTGAGTTATTTACCAAAAAATAAGCCTGTGAAGGACTCTGTCATGACAACCTTTATTTTCACAAGCTCCACCTCTCAGCGTCATCCCTGGCTGCATCTTATTTAGCTGGTAAAGTTCTCAGCACCAATACTGGCCTATTTTATTTGTCCTTAGATGTAATGCTGCACAATGACATTTTTATTAGTAAATGAGCAGCAGTGTGTGCCAGCAGAAGGGCACCAGACTAGGAGTCAGGAAGCTGTTGTACTTTCCCCAAACTTGCCTCTGGTCTGCAAATTCTTGTAATCGGCCTTACTTCCATTTCTCTTCATTGCCTTTCTCTAAATAGGATCATGCTCTTTGGGACAAAAAGTGCATCTATTGTCCCTACATACATGTTGGTACTGTTCCCATCTTGCTAGAGCCCTGATCTTGACGGGGGTCTCTCAAGATTTGGCACAATGCAAGAGATTCCAATTAAAAATAATTGATCATTAAGAGACAGAGAATGGGAAAGCGTGAGCTGGCACTTTGCTTTCTGTGGGGAAATAGTCAAACACTAATGGCAAAGTAGAGATGTGTGATGACACTGAATCTTCCCAAAGAAATGAAAGTGGGAAGTGTCACTCATCACCTTTTGGGCCTTGGTGTAACAAGCGTAAGGAATGTTCCTGTCTCTGAAGAGTCTCTGTGGCCTCTTCAGATGATGGGATTTACTGTCACATACCCTCCCCTGCCTGTCTTTTTTTGGTTGTACAAAGCATTGCCATGTGGGGTCTGTGTGATAGTACACAGCTGGGTGGAATTGGTGCTGGCCAGTTGGATTGTTTGTTGGCTGACTATTCCCTAAAAATGAAAAACAGACACTAAGGAAACTATCTCATTCATAAAAGGAAAACATTTATCTGCAATGAAAAAAACAAAGAAGCCAACCCCAAAACAAAATAACTGACTGGATATTTCATTAAATTATTACGAGGGAAATGATTAAATAATTGAGCAGCAGAGCAAGGAGGAAGCCCGCTACTTCCACACACACCTCCAAAATATGGATTTGAATTAAGCAAAACAATTATCCAATTCATTCTGAACAGCTTCAGTTTAAGAAGGAAACAAAGAGGAAAATGTCTGAAGGTTTTGTTCAGATGTTTCCTAAATGAAGCAACACCGAATTTGAAGTGCAGTCAAAATGAGTGAAAAACAGTAAGCAATCTTGTGCGATTCAGCTGGAGTTAAGGGACGTTACTGGATGGACCAAGGCTGAGAGAGGTGACAGCAGGTAGCTTGGCTTTGGAACCATGGGGAGCCTAAGAGAGACATGGAACACCATTTATACCCATAGCTTGCCCCATATCACTGAGAAAGTCTAATCTACTTCACATGCACCATGTAGACCTGGTAATAAGGGACATAAGACAGCAATAGGAACATTTTGCTTAATGAGATTAGAAATGGCATACAGTAAAAAGTTTGTGGAGAGCAGAAAAAGAGGAGAACAATAAAAACAGTTGAGGCTGAGAGGAATGTGTGCACAACTACATGTACATTTGCTTTTCTTGGGTTTCAAGTTGGCCAGAAAGAAAACAACTCCAGCATGAAGTTGTGCTCCTGTGTCTGCTCAGCTCAATGCTCATGCTCATTCCTACCTGCTGGCTAATGTGATAGACTGGCCTGTGGACTGGGCTGGCTTGTAACCAGCCATCCAAGAGCCCATGCAAGGCACACATGTGACTGCCTACCCCTGTCTAGGCAGGTGTTACTTTGGGATTCCTCATGCTGCCTTTTTAACAGGACTGGTCTCCAAACATAGCAAAGTACTGTCTCTGTCACCCCTTAAGTGTGGTCAAGCGCAGGCTATGAAGAAGCACTTAGTCATACACAGCAGCAGCAGCATATCCAGGGCAAACTAATCACTGACTGTAAACTGCTGTGATCAATGTGAATGCTCACCAAACGATATTCCCCTCATAAATTTTCAGAAGGAAGAAGGTTACTGACAAAGAAATTCATGAAGGTTGCCAGGAGCACCGAGTGCCTTCTGAGAATGTCAGTCTTAGCTATTCTCTTGGAAACCAGTAAATAAAGAGTTAAGGTATGAGCAAACACAACCTTAACTGTGCTGTTTGAGTGATGCCCCAATATGGCCATAACACACAGAGCCTGTGCTATCTCAAAGGCAGAGTGCAAACATTTGGGAAACAGAGCACATGACCACAGGATAGAGTCTAAAGCCTTCTTTTTGCAAGGAAAACTGGTGTGTACTGAAGCTGCAGGGACTGGGGGAAGGGGGAGTGCAGACACCACCCTTACCCGAGAGAGAGCTGGTGTCTTCCTCAGGACTAACATCGACTCAATTTACGGCTCCTGTCCTCGCAGACCACCACGGTGCTCCTCTCTCCACTCTCCAGCACTGAGCCCAGACCGTCCCGCCAGCACCCTCGTGCGCTTCTGTTAATTCCCCTGGGGAGGAAGAGCTCTAGGCACTGTTATTACCACAATTTACAAAGTCAACACCAAAAGGAGACAGACTACTGAACCATTCTCATGATCAGACGAGGCAGGAAAAGAGGCAAGCCACCTTCCAGAAGGGCAAGGTCTTTCTCCTGTCACAGCCACAAAGCAGCCAAAGGCTCAAGCTCTGCTGACCTGTACGATCCCTGGCAGTATGGTCAACCCTAGAGAGGGCATGGGGGAGGTTATTTAGGTTTGCTTTTCAAAAGGCTTATGGCTCACCATATTTGCCAAGATGGAAAGGTATAAGATGCTAACAGATAACGTTGCTGCTGTGTCAGTTAAGGCTTTGTTTTGGCTGGGGGCAGGATGGCAGACAGAGGGCCACCTCTGCTACGGCTCTGCTCTGAAAGGTGTGGCCATAGACAACCCTGCTCAAACGCTCTTTATGTAGCAGGGGTATACTCAAAAGTGTTGTGCTGTGCCTCTTCTGTGTTTATTTCTCATTCCCTTCTCCCTAGGAAACTGAGAATCCCATTAGCGTCTCCCTCTTTTTTGTCCTACTTTGAATGCCGAGTAGCTAGCACCCATTATTCTGTGACAATGTCCCATCTTACTGACATGTCTTGAATATGTACATTTTTATACTGCTTTAATAGTGCTATTTTAAACTTTAAAGCCTGTCACTTGTCCTCATGAAAGTCAGATGGAAAATAATGCTATTCTTCTATTTTTCTGGTCTTTACATCCAAAGCAGCAGTCCCTAGAGCAAGCCTCTGTCCTCCTGTTGGCAAGAATTTCTGTAACCCATTTGCACAGCACTGTCTTGCAACTACAACTGAAGGACAAATCCAAGTGCCATAGAATCGTTAAGGTTGGAAAAGACCTCTAAGATCATCCAGTCCAACCATCAGCCCATCATAACACCACCATGCCTACTAAATCTTGCCATGAAATGCCACGTCTACATATTCTTTGAACACCTCCAGGGATGGTGACTTTACCACTTCCCTGGGCACCCTGTTCCAGGGTTACTGCTCTTTCAGTAAAGAATTTTTTTCCTAATATCCCATGTAAATCTCCCCTGGTGCAACTTGAGGCCATTTC
Source organism: Neomorphus geoffroyi (assembly GCA_033558235.1). Classification (NCBI taxonomy): domain Eukaryota; kingdom Metazoa; phylum Chordata; class Aves; order Cuculiformes; family Neomorphidae; genus Neomorphus; species Neomorphus geoffroyi. The sequence goes on from JAUMJM010000027.1 coordinate 35,206,129, forward strand.
CTCTTGTCCTATTACTTGTTACTTGGGAGAAGAGACCAACACACACCTCACTACAACCTCCTTTCAGGTGGTTGTAGAGAGTGATGAGGTCTCCCCTCAGCCTCCTCTTCTCCAAACTAAACAATGTCAGTTCCCTCAGACAATCCTCATAAGACTTGTTCTCCAGACTCTTCACCAGCCTCGTTGCCCTTCTCTGCACACGCTCCAGCACCTCAATGTCTTTTTTGTACTGAGGGGCCCAAAACTAAACACAGTATTCAAGGTGCAGCCTCTCCAGTGCCAAGTACAGGGGCACAATCACTTCCTTGCTCCTGCTGGCCACACCATTTTTGATACAAGCCAGGATGTTGCTGGCCTTCTTGGCCACCTGTGCACACTGCTGGCTCATGTTCAGCCGGCTGTCGATCAGCACCCCCAGGTCCACTCTTTCCTAGGCCTGTAGCTTTGAATGGGGTTGTTGTGACCAAAGCGCAAACCCCAGCAATTGGCCTCATTGAATCTCATACAATTGGCCTCAGCCCATCAATTCAGTCTGTTTAGGTCCCTCTGCAGAGCCTTCCTGCCCTCAAGCAGATTAACACTCCAGCCCAATTTGGTGTCATCTGCAAACTTACTGAGGGTACACTCAAGCCTCTCATTCACACCTGCAACGAATGAGGCTTGTTTTGTGATCACTTATGACCCCTTGATTTAGAGGTTTTTTTGAGTAATGAATGCAGTATTAAATGAGAAATAAATACAGAAGTAAAAGATACAGAGTTAACACTGCAATTATGGCTGTTCCCACCTTCATATGGATACAGTCACGTGTTGCTAGTGGTACACTAGCATAAGATCAAGAAGTGGACCGTAAAAGTGAGTCTTGATTCCAAACCTGAGGCATAGGATTCAGTCTCTGAATACAGGCATGTTCTGACAATTGGGTTTCCCCATATTATCTCATAAGGAAGAGGCTTTCCATTAGCATCTACAAAGAGCCAAGATGCAGCAGCTGTCCTACAGCAAGCTGACAGCAACACCCTCGTATTCCCCAGAAATACTCAGGGGTGAGGTTGCAGGGGTGCAGACCACACACTTAGACCTGGACACTCTAAACCTTGATCTGAAGCCCTGGTTGCAAAAATCAGCTGATTGGCTCAGGAAACCAGGCTAAGACCTGTTCTGCTTGACAAAGAAATGCCCTATGGCAGAGCTGGCTAGCAGCAGCCAATGTCACTGAGAAGGGGTAAAAAGGCTAGTGAAGACTGCACAATATTGAGCCCTAGAACTGCCTTGCCCTCCTCATAGTGATAACCACTGCATTTTCATCAGAGCATTTGTCATCAGCAAAATAAGAGTTAACCAGGAAGGTGGACTGAAAAGCATGTATCTTATTTGTCTCATCCTGTAGTTAAAAAAATTCTGTGAGAGTAAGGTGTAAATGTCCCTTTTCTTAACCTACAAGGTATTTGCGGTACTATCTGTCTCTAGGGTTAAAAATCTCCCTGGTAGTAAGTGCTTCTGTAAACACTCCCACTTTATCTGCAGAGAACAAGAATCCCAGCAGTGCTGGAAATAGATATAAATGGAAACTCTTAAAAAAAAAAAAAAGAAAAAAAATTGTTCTGCATAAGCTAAGAGTAGCCGTGATTTCCAGCAAGAATTAATTAAGCTAGATGAAACATTTCTGATATGATTTGTGCTATCAGTTCATTTAATTAGTTCTGGCCTTTAGTTCATCATAACAAGCTTCTGTGAGGGTGAAAAAGAAACAATTGTTTATTCAAATAGCAGTAATTTTGGTTTCTTTAATTGACTCCGTGTGTGAAAGCATTGATTCCTGCTGTTCTCTAAAATGCTGAGTGGAAAAGTTCCAGCACAATCTCCAAATCCAGAGGCCACCAAGTCCATTCCCCACTGCAGCCTCCCATCTGTGATCTAGCCCCCTTCAGCCCTATCGCTTCTCCTGGCTTGTCTGTACACTGCTGAGCAGGGCTTAGCTGTACTTGAGTGCTTGTGGGCTTATTAAGTATTCCCATGTGAAGCTGATCATGTGCTCATAAATAATATTGATGGAAATGAAATACATTTTCTTTCCAGCAAGTTGGATATTCTAGAAATGTTTTTAAAAGAAAAAAAAATCTGACACCCAAAGAATCTCTAAAAGGGAAGAGGTTTTAGATAATAAAAAAATCTTTCCCCTCCAAAAAAGGAATTTTTTTCTATGACTAAATTTAATTCACCGGTCTTTGCCCAAGGACAGGGGAGGAAATTGATTTTGCTTCAGCATCAGGATACACTGCAGAAGTGTCACTGAGCCTACAAAGACACATGCTAGCAGTTTTAAAAGTAGGCCTGGTAACTCCTGTTTCTGCTGATTGCTGATTTGTTGGGTGCCAGTCAGTAAAAAGGTCATATAATCCCTCCTGGGGAAAAGGTGGTACAGGACTGAGGCATGCAAAGCAGACAAAAAAAAAAAAAAAAAAAAGCATTTCTGTAGTTTGAAACTCTGTAGAAGTGTATTGCAGGTTTATGCCTAACCCAATGCTGAATTATGGGTCATTGCTGTAAAACAAGAATTCCTCACATTACTTAATCTAATGAGGTCCTTGAGAGAAGAAAAAGGCCCCAGTCTGTAAGATCTGAGGGGCTGCGACCTTAACTGCACACTTTCCTGTAAAGCTGCAGGTGCACTGTGAGATCTATATCATCATTTCCATGCTAAAAACTATGTTTTTTAAAACAAAACAGTCAAAGGTTGAAAAGCAAAGCTCTCAAATATCACAGAAGAGCAAAGCAAAAGTTGCCTAATGTAACCTTCCTTCTGCCTCCAAGTTGTACTCTATAATACACTGCTTCAGTCTCTGACCAGGTACTGCCCCCACATTCATCTTTTTGGCAATAGCCCCTGCCTCAGTTCAGGCACAGGACCGACAGTGCTCTGCATGCAAAGCAGCTCTTCAATATTCTTTTTAATCTCAGCTCTTCAGTGTGGGGCTCTGCTAGCTTCATCTCCTGCGAACTGTCGCAACACTGCATGAACAATGGTATTTTTCCATTCTACACTGTTTTTTCTTTGCTGTTCATCTCCAGAGCCCCAAATGCTTCGTACTAGTTAACACATTTATTCCCAAAACATCCCTGTGAGATGGGGAAATACTATCCCTAATTTAGAGAGTATGACTGAATTACTTTCTAAAGAAAAGTAGAAGAGAGGCAGAAAAAGGGACCAGATCTCCGGAGTCCCAATCAACCACGTAAATCATCATTTTTACAACAGGCCTCTGGCCTTCATTCACACCACACAACTTCTGCTAGAGGTTAGGCAGCAGTGCCAGAGACATAGCCCCATTCACTGACAAAACATAAATCTACTACTGTGACTCCAAACCACTATATTATATGACCCTGCTCTAGGTTTACTTAGGGTGAAATTCAGTCCTACGCAGAGGGCCAGCATTTACATCCTTTCTCAAAGGTTTGCAGTTATGCGTGCACCTTACGCTCACTCTCTGGTCTTTCTTTGGAAGAAAAAAGTTGTGCTATTTATCCACTAGACACTGTGATCACATAATTGAAAGCACATGTGTACAGACTGTGAATTAGAAGGGGCAGCATAAATGTTACACGGGCTTCTTGAAAGCAATTTGATAATCTAAAAAGTAGGAGATTAAATAATAACACAAACTCTACAGTAATAATCATTTTACCCAATGAATTAAGGAACAAAGTAATCTCCACCTGTCAATCATTATCTATATATCTATATTTTGCCTATGTCCAGACCTTCCCAGGGCTACAGGGAGTGGGAAGCTACACTGAAATTCCAAGTCTCAATATAGTAGCTTAACCACAAGACTGTCCTCCTTGGCTTCTTTCTCAGGCACATATTGCCTCAGTCTCTCTATGCCAAATATCGCATAGCATCTCCCAAAACAAGGTTTCCTTCTCCTCTCTCCTCAGCTTTAGAGGGATACGTTCACTTACTGTTTTGAAACAAGGGATAAAGCCCAGGAAAGTGCTCTATCAGGAGACTACAGTTTACCTTAAAACTTAACCAAAGCAGACACAAATTCAGTCTAATATTCTCTGGCAGGGTATTTGATGACTAAAGAAATTCCAATGAAGATGTTATGTGCTCTCCAGCCCACATTCTTAAATTTGTGTTCACTCCCCTGCTCAACAGCACAGAGATAAGCAAAGGAGAGGGTCATCTGGCCTGTGTGCTTTGCCGATAAACAAGTAACCACTGTAGCATAGAGATCACAATGCACATCTGTCCCTCCTTCTGCTTCCCTCACCGATGTCTCTGCTCTAGCTACATCATTTCTGTGGAGTGCAATGGTCTCTGGTGGTTATAGAGCATCGTCCAAGGTAATATCCAAGACTAGGAAAATAAGGGAAGAATTTCTGTCGGCTGCTGAGTCAATGGGAACTTCAGTAATTCAAAAGGATAACATTTCTAACAGTGGAAGCATGACGCAGGGCATGCTAACGCCCAAGCCTGCTGATCACACTGTACCCCAAATTCTGCCACACACAGGCAGGCATGAGTGCTAGAGGCTTTCTCAACATTTATGCAAACTCTGAATCTCCAGAAATCCTAACACATATGTAACCCTTGAGGAGGCTTAATGTGAATTCTTTGCTCCCATTGTTCTCCAATTCACATGTTGGGAGACTTCTTCCTGCTTCCTCCTTGTCAGGGGAGACAGCTTCAACAATATGGATTTTATTGTACTCCCCCTACATCCCACTTCTGCCCCTTGTCAATAGCACAGAGGCCCAAACGCCATCTCAGCTGCAAAGAGGAAATGACTATTCACAAGACACAAAGCTTTATGGATTTCTGCCTAACAAAAGATTATTTCTAAGCATACTCTTCATGTACTGGTGCCTCATCTCTTCCAGTAAGAAAGCAGACAGCCTCCAGTGTGCCCAACACCAATAAGAGAGCTCTCTCCAGGACAGGTGTACTATGCAAGGTAGCCTCTTAATCTTCTCACATGCACAAGCGCTATTTTTCATACCAGCTGCATCTTAAACACTCGGTTAAGATGGTGATTAGTGGTGGTGGTAGGGTGTCACAGTGGGAGCTTTCTTAAGAAGAAAAGGCTTTGATTGAGCCAATGAAAGCTGTTGCCAGGGAACCAGATGCCATGAACACACCACTCCAGCAGCGCAAGAATACAAACCATGTGAGTGCTGGACTGAGCTTTAAATGCATTTGCTGGTTGAGGCCTGAACACACCATTAACTCTTTCAATACCCAAAAGAGTTCACAAAGTGATCTGGGAAGATGGAAATCTGTTACAAATGCACAGGAGAAAAACATCTCCCAATATCTCTCTATTACACCCTGTTGATGCAAAAGAAAAACAAAGCAGGGGATCTTCTGACCTTCGGTTTTTGTCTGGCAAAGGAGGTGTGTTTGTTTTCATAAAGTATGTAAGGAAACTTTGCTTCAAAGTAACATTTAGTTTTACACTGAAGTGAAAAAGGAATCAGATAAGTGCTATAAAAGTATTAATTTTGTTTTTGTAGGGGGTTACACATGAAGACTGATGTGTACAGTATGTTCACTACTCAGTTGCTCTGCAAGAGGAACAGAATAGCTTAGATTCCAATTTTCCCAGATCTGAGCTGGTTTCCAACACAAATGTTACCGATTTGAATTTTATCTGATCAGTTGCCAATTTGTTTCAAAGTTAACTTTCCACTCTGATTACTAAACAGCCTTGTACTCTACCGACTGAGCATTTTTTTCCTAATGTAAATTCCACAGTGCTCTGCAACCCTACCAGTAAAACACAGCTAAAGCTCTAATTAAAAATCATGCCTGCCATATGTCAATTCATAAAAACTAAAATTAAACCAACAAGGGCCTGTAACCAAAACTTTTTTTTGAACACAAGAGCCTGCCTGCTCCATTTTGAAGAAGTAACATGTGGAAGCCTGGGTAGTTCTTGGAGGACAATGACTAATCTGAAACACTTTCACCTTTGGGCTTCCAGTTCAATCAAACCCAGCACAGGTTCCTAAGTACAAAAAAGGTGTTCCAACTCTGTAGCTTTAGTGAAAGCCTCTCTGTGCCTGTGTAGCCAGCACTGACTGCATAACTGCTTTGATCCCATGGAGTTGGTAACTGCATTGAGCAAGTAACATGTTGTTGGCAGTGTTATACTTAACTCCCCCTGTCAGTTTCCATTTCAGTCTCTTTGCTTGTGGTAGTGCCAGCCATCTAGCGAGCTCTGAGCTGGGGTCCAGTGTACTACTGCCTTTTTTTATGCCTCTCCCACAGTGCAGAAAGCCTGGGGGGAAAGGACATAGCAATACCATTACAATGCTTAAGTGGCCATAAAGTCCCAGTGTGAGTTCTAAGAATCTAACATAAGGGACAATAAACCTTGGGCCCCTCAAAATTATTCTAGGGGGTTGGCAAGAGTGGGTATAGTGCAAAGCTGTTTTTAAATCTTCATGCAACTCTGGAGACAATTCCTGCACAGCTAAGTGCAGAAAACTGGGAAAAAGGGAAAAAGAGGGAAAACTGGGCTCCTGTGTGTCCACTGGCCATATCCAAACAGGCACAGTATCTCACTATCAAGATGACACTTACTGTTCATCCCCTCGGAGTTCTTTGGAGTCCCAGCTAACATCTGTTCCATGAACCGGTATTGCATAGCTGAGGTGAGGACTGGAAGAACACACACACACACAGACAGCAAGCTACAGTGTTGAAAAATGCACCACACGCTTGTACAGAGCACTTCTGTCTCCCTGGATTCTGCAGTGATTTACTTGAGGGTCCAAGGGCCTGCTGGGGGCTGTATTAGTCACTGTACTGCCATGAAGAGGGGCTGCCTGCCTGCTTACAGTTTAACTTCTGGGTCTGATCTGCAGATACGCATACCAGTCTTGCTGCAGTTGTTCCCAGAGCCCCCATCTCAGACACGAAACAAACATCTCTTTATAAAAGCTCTTGTGTAACCCTCATAAAACAGGGAAAAACAACACTGCAGCTCGGCTTAGATTAGCCACGAGTAAGTGAAGAACTGGAAAAGATTTCTACAGGCAGAGCAGAGTTATCTAAACACAACTTTGGCAATGTATGAGGGCTAACAGCCCAGTTTTCTAACCAGTTCCATACAAAACCTCTAACGATCAAAACCAGTGTCTCCACTTTGTATTTTGAGCCTAAAACATACATACACATAGCTAGATACTGCAGGAAGGAATGGCGAAGGCAGCCATTCTGGTGTGCTGCTTAGTGGCACACCAGAATGGAAGTGTCACTTACTGAACAAACATGGTTCCGTGCTGTGTCAGTGACCTCTGCAGAGCTCCTGTCAAAGATCCTGCACAGATGTGATCCTGCTCAGTTTGCAAGAGCAAACAGAACCGCAGTGCAAGATGGTATTGTTAGAGGCTAATAATTCAGTCTCTGCACTACAAAGAGGTGCAGATGTACTCAAGTTACCATGCTATGGAGTGATATCTAACACTGGCTGTTGTTGTCCTCCCTCCCTTCAGCTCCTCATCAATGATCATCACCCCAGAACATATGTACTTCTTACACTTGGACACACACACTTGTGCTGCTGTATTAGAGGAACTTAACTGAATTTACAAACTGGAGCCTTCAAGAAATGTGAAGTGTGAGATGTAATTACTGCATTTTCAAAAATTTATTTCCCTCCTTCCCACATGCATCAAGTTATAACCCTCAGCTGACATAACTGCATGTTCTCCCCACATCAAGGATCAGTGTAAAGATTACAACTGCTCCACAACAAAAGTAACGGTATCCTGTAGGATTTTGATAAATCCTTTGTCATAGCAACTGGAAGATGCACAGCTGGTAAGGTAGGAGACAGCGAGCAAAGAAATGAGACCTTCCTGGAGTGAGGGAACTGAATGCTGCCCTGAACAACTGGAGTGTCCCCAAACATTGCACAGTCTCTGTGCTCAATCCTCAGGCTCAGTACCCAGCGCAGAGCAGTCTGCCCAGTTCCCTGCAACAAGTCTATCCTCACTATCCCCCCACAGCCCACGTCCTCTTCAGTTTTATCCCCGCTCATCCCTCAGTCCTTCCTTTTCCCTTCCTCCATGCCCAGCCTACCCAGGGGTCCTTGTGTCCTCTTCCTCTCCTTGGCACTGGCAATAGATTTTCCATTTCCTTCTTCAGACCCCACTCCTCTTTTCCTTGCTCAAATTATTTCCTTCTTTGCTCTCAATCCCACCTACATTCGGATCAGCATCTGGTTCTACTTTGAGTTAAACCATTATTTTTTCCCAAGCAATCCTCTCATTACAATCAACAGCTCAATGAGATATACTCCGATACTCACTGAAAATGCATGTTTTCCATAGCTGTTACATACCTATAATTTGGAGAGTTTATTTAAATAATAAATAAACAGATCTGAGAGAGCACTCAAGAGAGTTGCATTTTTACTTGTAAAATATGTAACCTTCTAAGAAATAAACTAACAGTACTCATCAATAAAACTGACAATTATAAAAAGTAATTGCTGATACAGCCCCTTCCCACATTAATGAAATGTAATTAAGCACTGCTTAAAAACTATGTGGCACAGTGTTGAAGAAGAATTGCTAAACACATGTGAAGCAGAGAATCAGTGACAGCCTTCGCAAGTAAATTTAATTTCTATTCTCACCTAAACCTCTATTTTCTTAACTTAATTTATGTTTGGTTCAATTCATTATAAAGTCATGAACAACAATCATGCTTGGAAAAAAATTATCCTAAGCTGGGGAGAATTCAGAATGGCTCTGCCAGTACAGGCTCATTTCTATTGCTATTCTGTTATGGAAAGTGTCATTTTTGCCATCTGAAGAAAGCAGTTCCTCTGTTTGAAGACATATTTGTTTTGTACATTTTCTATTGCTGTTTGTATACTGTAAAGCACTTTGAGCACATGTAGAGTGAAAGACACTGTATAAAATCAAGCTGTAGTGTTGTAATATGCTGTAAGTCTTTGTACATGGCAGCAGGGGGCACTTCCACAAGATGATGCTGAAGCACAGTTGACAGACTATCCTGGTTTCAAGACCAGGCAGAAGTATTCGCAGTGTTTTCACATCCCACTTGTGAAAGCAGAGCGTGCTTGCACTGAGCAACAACTCCTCACCCCTCTTGCTCTTACTAAAAATTCTCAAAGCAAGTTATCAAAGAAAGAGAACGCTCTATCCCTGAATGAAGTATGAAAAGGGCAAAGAATTGCACACCTGAGCAGTGGAGAAAGTAAATATCTGAATAGGTCTTGCCGTCTTGATGCTGGTGTGGGGTCTAAAGAACAGAAACTGAATCACAGAAGTCAGGAACACAACTTAGAGGCTGAGACATTTACCTTCTTCCACAGTTACCTAGGAATTTTCTATAAATTTCTTCAGGGAAACAGTTGAAGAAGCAGGGAAAAAGTCATACAGGTTACATGGAGATCTACGCAAACCCCCAGAGGATGAGGATTCCACAAAACAATCCCCAAAACTGGTCTCTTTCAGCTCCAATAATATTTTCTCCATTCTCAGCTAATAATAGAATTTGGAAGGTGCCATAAAGAAAATGGAATAAAGCAGCTTGGGAAGAATAATGGTGTTCTTTCACCTTGGGGTATTTACTGCAGGGCAATCCATCCTATAAATCTGAACCTGGCCCTCGAAGCGTTTCCGTGCTTACTTGTGCTCTCCCTACCTGATATAATAAGGATCCTAATTTCTGTTTGCCACCATACCAACAGAGATACAATCCCCAATGACAATAAGAAGCATGGTGGTGGGGTTCACAGATCCCAAAGCAACCAGAACAGAGAGAATAAGAAGCGCGTGGGACAGACAGAAGGGGGAAAACAGCCAACTGCCCCGAAGTCCCTCAAGCTTTTTAAAAGCCCAGGATACTAGACTGGCTTTTCTTCTGTTTGGAGTTGCACATTACCAATGCACAGAGTTAAGAATTAATGCATTTCTGCATAAAGAATCTGGCTGAGTGCTCTCATAGTAAGTGTGCAGCTCTAGGGTCAAGACACAAGCTCGCTGATGTTGCTGGGGCTCAGTCCCTCTCCCTGCTAAGCTGTGGCACTGGGTGAAAAAAAGGCCAGGAGAGATTGGAAGTGCATTATACCAGAAGTGAGTTGCTGTTAGAAAATTCTCCATAGTAGCTCTCAAGGATTAAATATTTTCCATTTGAGAATGTTAACTAACACTGAAGTAATACTTTTAATGACAAATTAAAAGCATCTTCTTTGCAATGTAAATCAAAACATGATAATAACCAATAGTGTAATATAATAAGATATATACATGTCTGCTGTAGCTAAATCTGGAAAATCTTAAACTTTTTGGGAAGCCAAAACACACAAAAAAGAATAATTTCCACGGGGAAAATCACTGTTGCTGTGTTGTTAAATGTCAGATGAATAGGTAAACCTGCTAGTTCTAGGATTTGTGTATGGGGTTTTTGAGCCTACATCTGTTATACTGATTTAAAATAATACTTAGTTTGAATTGCACATTCCATCGGTTTCACAGCAGCTAAAAGAACAGACTCATCTACATGATGCGCTGCAGTGTTGCAATGGAAAGCAAACACATTAGAACCACAACCAAAGACAGCTTTTTCCTGTGTGTTCACACTAACAGAACTCTGCATACAGGCCCTAACCTGGCTCTGTGGATCTTCAGAATTATTTATGAAAGGATTATATTTTCATCCAGTACAGAAAAAAAATGAAAAACTAAAGCTTGCAGGATGCAGATCAAAATCTACCCCAAACGTCCCTGCCAGCTTCAGGACTGCAGTTCTTCCAGAGTCAGGGGGGGCTAAGAAGAAAGCATCAGCTTTGTGCATTTCTCATCCTGCCTCGAGGTGCATCTCCCGTAAGAACAGTTATTCTAAAATGTGACTTTTGGTCACTGGGAGCCAGAACACGATACCCTAACTTTACCTCCAAGACAGTATGTCAACACTGCAATTACAAGAACAATTTGGAAACCCTTGGCTTATTAATTGAATTCAAGAAACCAAAGAGTTTCCCCAGAGAAACTGTATGCTTGTATTACAGTGGCCCATGACACTATCAGAGCTCTTCTCACCCACCTCATTCAAGGCACATCAACAGACGAGACTGAAAGCCTGTTATCTACACTCTTTCAGGGCAGCCATTCCTCTGAGTGCATGAGGATGCATCTCACCCTGGGATGGACTCCCCCAGCTCAGATAGTATAATCTGTTTCAGATGCACGTCTGTCTTTGCCTTTCCTACAACAAAGCATGCTAGAGTTTCTGAGGGAAACCCTGGGTTTTTTTTTTTAAAGAATCCCCATGTTAAGACCCTTTTACAGCAGCTCTCTCTTCATTGTGTAATCTCCTCTCTGCTGCTGCTGATTTAAGGGCTCTTGTGAGAAAGAGAATAATTTCCTGAGCTAGAAGGGGCCAGATTTATCTATTCACAGAGGATACAGCATAAAAGCTGTGGACCTATTAAAAGCCTACAGTAACACATTTACTGTCTCCATAGCGTAGCAACTACCTGTCCCACCTGAGACTGAAGCAATATTTCTGCTTTTGGTACTTCCCTTCTTTCCAAAGACATCAATTATACAAAGAGAAAAGGCAAAGAGGAAAAACATTTTAAACTGAAACAGATCACAAGCTACAATTGTTTTTATACCTGAGACATTTGACCCCTATACTATTACATTTCAAGTTCATTAATTTCCCAATTAAGAAAAAATGTTTCACAATTTAGGTCATGGATGAGCTGTAACGCACCAACACAAGTACTCCAATCGGTGGCCCAGTCTGCAGTTCTTGAGGAAGTGATGTGACACAAACCATACTGAACCCAAACGTAAACATGGTTCTAGTATGCAGGCTTATCAACACACATTTTTGCCACATTTCTCAGCACAGCAATACACTCTGCATGACACTGCTTATATGTAGAACACTTGTGTTTTATGTGTTCAGAACTGCCACTGCAGTACTTCCCAAAGGGCATTTTCAGATCCAGTCAGAAGTATCCTACAAGTACATTTGTTGCAATTTTTTATTCCATAGCCCAGACACACTGGACCCCACATGAAAACTGTGAAGTATCCCTGAAGCACTTACAAATGGTCATCCCGATAAATCTGTCAATGCAGAAGCCCAAGCCCAGCACTGTTCCCCCTGCTCCTCAGCACTGCAGGCAAAATGCATTGCTCCCAGCGCTGCTGCGGCTGCAAGAAGGGGAGATGCATCAGAAAATGGCAGAACTGGGACAAGAGGACAGAGAAAGCTCTGCAGACATAGGCATGCTGCTCCTGCTGTCACTAGGATAAAAGGAGTGATAAAAGCCACAACTGCCACTGTCAAGTGAGACTCCACCCCAGTAGTGGTGGCAGCAGCCTGACTTTACTTGGCTCTGTTTTTAGGGAAAGCATGCTGCACACTCACAGTCACTGCTCAACACATCTGCTGTCCTAAGCAAAAGCTTACTGTGTCTTTGTCTAGGGCAGAACTTGTCTGGACCTAAATCCATAAAACCCTCTTGCAATCGAGAACAAACCAATTAAAGTCCCCACTGAAGTTGTGTAGTGTGTTGCCAGATTAAAAGGGGGCAAAATCTTGATGATTAATTCACAGCCTGAACTCTGGCTTTTCAATACTTCCAGCTGTAGGTGGTCTATTGGAGAACACCGCAGCTCAGGTCCTTGCTGTGCTCTACAGTAATTCTTGGGTACAGACAGAGCTTCATTTGATAGATTCGTTGATGACAGCAGATAAAGCCACAATAGTGAAAGCATGTAAGTAAAGAATAATCTCCTGTGTAGTTAGTAGGCCACAAATTGACAAACTCCAAATTGATTAAAGGTTTTGGTTTGCTTTTTCCTCTCCAACGTCTACTCCACATTTTCTTTCTCTGTCTTAGGATTATTTTAACTGGAAGTCTTGTAAAAGTTACTCCCGTTTTTGCAAGACTTCAAGTGCAAAGCACATCACAAAGGACCACTTGGGTCTCTTCCCAAAACCTACAGTGCAAGAATGGATGCAGTGGTTCTGCACTCTGAGAATCTAGCTGAGCCTGTGTGGAAAAAAGGACGTAGGAGAAATGGGCCTGCAGGGCCACAAGCGTAGAAGAAAAGTACAGATGGAGCTGCACACCCTCCAGGACTTGATAAGAGTCATCTTGGCATATACAGGAAAGCAGAGAAGAACCGACAGATTACACAAGGCTCCTGGCACTGCTCCTCTAACTTTAACCACACAGCGAATACACGAAGCCTCAGAAAGACTGCTGCTGCTCACTGATGTTAACAACCTGCTAATAAAAATTAACCTGATATTCAAACATATTCTTTAGCATCATATTCCCTAGAATCTTCCCCCTTTTCCTTTGAAAGTTATCAGCTGTAGTTCATTTGTCATGATTAAATTTGTACCTGTTCTGAGGTTTTAAATGGGGCCAACATGGTCTCTGGGTCTCCACAAAGGGCAAGTTATTTCTCAAACACATTACCGTATGGAAAGCTGCTTTCTTTGAAACCCACATGGAGCCAGATTTTGGCTTTTGTAAAGCCTGCTGGAATTTTGCCACCAGCATCAACGGAGCCAGTTCACGTGTGGATTTCATGTCTATGAACACTGACAAGGAATAAACCTTCTCTACTTCTATTCAAGTGGAAAGTTTTCATGCTAACTAGCCAAGGGTTTTTTTTTCCCCTTGTATTGGAAAGGAAAGTGTCAGCCATCCTACATGATATTCATCACACCAGCTCCCATATTTCTCAAGTCATGGTATAATATTCAAAGCAATTACATAACAGCATTTTGTATTCTGCTTAACTCATTGCTATTAAAACTTTAAAGCTACACCCATGCCAATGACATGATATTTTTCTGCAGTGCAGCAACTCTACTTCAAAAAAAAGGGTAAAAAGCACAATGAAGCGTTTTAAGAGGATGAGACTTATCCAGCAATCTCTGATGGTGTGAGATATTGTAGAGTTGCTGCCCGACATTTGTCTGGGAAGACTTTGCTTAACTCGTTCTTGGCTCCACCATCTGTGACATACTAAGTTCATTCCAAACTTGTGGCAAGAATTTTTTTCCAACATCCTGCATCTTGATCTGTGCTATATATACACACTCAGTGATACACTCACAGATGTCTATGACAGTAAATTCTCAAATTAAGCAAGCCCATGCTGTGCCACTTTCCTGATGACACAGGGTATTAGTAAGTTAAGATGAATATCAGGTAGCAAGGATCCTCATCCAGCATCACATATTTTCATGCTCTGACAAATGCTTAAATACTGCTTGCTTTTACATTGGAAGACAAGTCAGAGCTGACCAAACAGTTTAAAAACAAACCGCAAGCTGGTTTTTCTTCCAGCCATTTCCTAGTAGTTTTTCATTTTGCTTTCCTATGACTCTGTCTCCACACTAAATATCATAGACCTAAAAATGCAACACCAGGCTATGCTGTGCCAACAATGCCTATAGGAGACGCAAAGACAATTTTTTCTCCTTGTCTGCACTCTACTTCATGAACTAAATACAGAGCAGAGCGAGGGCATTGACATGGGCTGATGGAGATCATATAGCTTATAAATACTGCAGAACACCTGATGACAAGTTGCGTCCAGTTCTTCATGTGACACAAAGGCTCACACACAAATATGACTTGGTGCTTCCTTTGTTGTCAAAGGGACAAATTGAACTAGACCTGTAATTTCTTATTCAAGCACAGCAAAGTAGAGCCAAAGATATGCTTCACAGTGATTTAATAGGGTCAATATTTCCTTGTTAGAGCATCTCTGCACTCACTTTCTGGAGATATTATGAGGCATGGGTTGAGGCTTGCCAAATACATTTTGGAAGCACACCCTGAGGGTCTGGGAGGGCATGAAAGAAAGCAGACATCACCTTGCAGAGACTGCCACTAGCAAAAGCTCTGCAGGATTCAGCTAATGTGGCTGCCACTGGACTGAGAATGCCAGACATGATGTTCAGAAACATTTTCAAGCCCAGCTAAAGTCATCAACAACTGCAGGTGTTCTGAAAAAAATTCTGGCGGCACAGAATAGATGCTTCCTGAAAAACAGCTTTGGAAGGAGGGATTCAGCTTTTAATTTGGAAAGAAATTACAACACAACTACTTCCCCTCAAGTCTATGGCACAGCTTCTTAACAGCCTGTGGTCACAGCCCTTAAAGCTTTCCTTTCCTTGGTCAGCTGTCTAACCACACAACTATTTATTCTGTTTCATTCAAGAAGAGTAAAGACAGTCTAAAGATTCTGGAAGAGGAAATCAGTACATCGCATACTCAAACTCTGTGCCTGTATATATATATGTGTGTGTGTGTACCTGTGTGTACAGCCATATGGGCAGAGGACAAAATCTTTCTTCCTTTTTTATACATTTGCTGACATTAACTTATTTCTTGAGAGTCATACAGAGCAGGGCATAAAAACACTGGCCCAGCATCAGAAAACTTTGGTTTAATTGAATGGTCACCACCACTGAAATATACGGAAACCAGAGCCTTTGATAAAAAACGGCATCATTTGTGCAGAAGAACTGACAGCAAACAGCAAGTTTGTGATAAATCTAGCAAAGCTAATTAGAAGTTAGTCAGCAGAGAACTCTGCAGTAGAAAGATCTACTTTTTTCATAATCCTGTGACATGCTGTTATTGTCACAGCTCACTAGAAGAAGCCCTGCTACCACCTTTGGCAGCCCTGGTAACCCTATCCCAAAATGGATCAGCCAAAAAAGTTTTCCATAATACATCAAATCCATGACCCTAAAGTGCAACTTCAGTTACTTTTGTAAGGGACATTCCCAAAAAAGTAAAATCAAAACCCCTAGCTTGTCAGCTACAAGACAAGCTACATCTACAGGGTATTTGCAATGAAACAGTTAGATTTTTTTTTGATTGCTGAACAAGATTAATGACATTGACTTCAGCACATAAAGGGTCAACAATCCCCCAAGGTCTACCAGCTAACTTCAGAAGAAGTATACTAATGCTCACTGCCCTCCAGAGCATGGCCTCCCTCCTAAAGATTGTCAATAATTAAACAAACTATTTGTTTGGTGGTAACTGGACCAATATGGCCACTTAATATTACATTCTCTCTTTCTCACACAAACAAGCATACCCAAGCAATCAATTGGCAGCAATGTTTAGTGTTATTCATCTGACCAGACTGGAAACAACAATCAAATCCCTCTTATCAGAACACTGACTTCCATACAATTTCTTAAAGCTGTCTTTATCTTCTGGTTTCTTTCTCATTAGCCTACAAGGCGTTCATAAAATGATTCATGCGCAAGGCAGTTAACGACGAAATACTCAAAAAGCTGAAAACCCTATTTTTTTTTAGGAGCTACATCTTGCAAAATCATTTGGAAGCTTTGACACTTGCCTCACGGATGTTTTTATTTCTAGATAATGCCATCTTATTATCTAGGCTCCAGAAATATCTGAAGACCTCATCCCTATTGTACTAAGCACTATACAAACACATAATGAATCAATGAGCCTTTTTTTATGAGCTTATATACGAAACTGTCATCTTCACTGAACATCATGAGAAATCTGAAGGCATATCCTAAGGCTTAATGCTATTTGTAGGTAAAACGTCAGGAGGAACCTAGCATATTTCAGCACTATCACAATCATGTAGCTTAGAGTGAACAGCAAGAGCAATGTTTAAATAACAGGAAGCAATTTGGCCAGTCATAATGATTTCAGATACCAAATATTCCGCAGAAAATACTTTGTATCCCAGCAACATCCAAATTGCTGTTAAAATCTTAATCTTACAGCACTACATATGATATGAAAATCTGACCTTTTATACGAGTGCATACTAACAACACCAGCTGAAAGTTTGAAAGGTTTCGTGTTACTGTTTAAGGGCATTTTTATAAACATGTATGTGCACTGTATGGGCACGAATGACCATGCACACACATACACAGGAATACCTTTCAGTTCTAGCATTTGCATGAGTGAGCCTTAAGCTACCTCTATCACATTTTACATAGTAACGATATCTGCAGAGATAAAGAGAGAACCTTTACAAAGAGAAAGCCTTTAATCAGTCTTCTAATCAGAGTCTGAACTAATGAGGAAAGTCTCAGTGCAATCGAGATGGCTCTTGCTTAACTGCATCTGACATTTTGGAATAGATTAGGTTCTAATGGTCTACGGCAGAGCTTTTTCTTTAGAAACCTTGAGATGTCATTAATAAATATTGGACATCGTATAGGGAACTCCACACCTCTGTAGTTGAGACAAAACATCTTATAGGAAATCACTGCCTACTGTGTCGTGAACCACATCAGTGAAGCCAGGCGCAACATCCATCAAAGATTAAAAGAGCAGAAAACGAACACTGCTGTGACCAAACACTTGAAATCATGTGCCGACTGCCACAAACAATTAGAATTCAGCAGGGGTATTCTCAGGCATTCACAAATCCTGACTGCAGGAGACCTCAGGAAATGCGGCCACGATTAACCCATCCTGCTGTCCCCAGCCATAACAACGGGCTGTTACAAGGAAGAAGCTGCAAGCTTTCTCATCATGATAAAAAGACTCATTTTACTAACATCTCACCTTCTGATCAGGATGTGAGGAACAGTCTGTTACACATGAAAACTTAAAGTTACAGAGAACAGAAAATCTGAGCTTAATTCTTTATTTTTTTCTGAGCAAGGAGGGATTCCCAAATTAGGAACTGGGAAGCAGGGGAAACAGCTCAAAAGCTGCAGCCTTGGGGTCTACAAGGAAGGCAGCTGCTCCTGTCCCCCACTGTCTAGTGACAATCTCAATGCATCTTTGCAGAGCACTGATGGGCTATAACAGTTCAGACTCATCTTGTCCTTATGCTGAAAGAAGATCACTATAGGAATACAGGTTAGACATGACATTTGCTGATTCTCTTTGGGTAAAGAAAATGGGAAGCCCTTCTGAGCATATGAAAAAAAGTATAAGCTGTAGAATAAAATTCCTATGTTTGAATGATATTGGGCTCACAGAAAAAACAAGGCCAGGCTACTTGGGGTATTATGTCCGTAGATGCACAAATTGTGGAAAGACTCCTCTTTTTTATCAATTTTTATTTTAAAATGTGTCAGTTAAATTTAGTCCTACCTTTTCAAATCTGCTGGAAGACTCCCTGAGAAAAGCCGGAGGACTGAAATGGTAGCCTTCACACCTGCCATTTTAAAAGGATGTAGAATTGGACCTTCAGCAGAACAAAAAAACCTAAAAGGGCTGTAAGGACTGGCCCTGCTTGCCAGCACAGCCCCAGTGCTTCTTGAGTACCTGGGCTGGCTCTTGCCTTTACCCAGACACCACCAACTATCCTTACTATAGCCTCTTTACAACCTGCTTCATGTAGGCCCTCTTGCAATGCCTCAATAGCAGTAGCTGGCTGTGGAGCTGTGCAAGACAGGAGCTTGCAGAGGAAGGAGTTTGGATCAGTCTTAGGAAGTTTTATCTTCTTTTAATGCAAGTTTAGGCTTCCCGGTATTCTCACATACAGGAACATTTGTTGCCAAAGGCTTCACATGCTGCCTGACTCCAGCTTGAGCTGAGAGCACTCAGTACCTTAAAGTCAAGTCTTGCACACTTTAAGAGGGTTCTCAGGGCTGGACAGACTCAGAACAACGAACACTACTGATGTCAGTCAGTGCAAGCTTTATACTGCATGGTATCAACCTGTTGTTTACGTCGATTCTTGCTAGAAGAAATGATGAAATGCTGAGGAGAAACACATATAGAGATATAGAAAAAGAACGATTAATGCAGTAACTGGCTGTATTGCAAAGGCAAATGGACAGGCTTCAACATGTCTACTATACTGTGAAACACTCAAGCAAGGTACAGGGTGGCCTGTTTTGAGAGCTGCCAATAAATACATCCCACAAATCTACATAAACTAGAAGGTGATGACTAACTGACAGACACAATTATAGTTTTATAGAATTCACAGTTTATGGAGATAACTACTGTTCAGAGCTGTTATTCCTACTCCATTTATTTTTTTTCTAGGACAGCATTTGATTTTTCATTTATGACCTTGCTGGGACATAGGAAACCCAGATCTTCCCAGCCCACGAAGAGTAAGAGGTCTCCTCAAGTTAGTCCCTCATAAGCCACAGGAATGACATGAGAGACACTCATCCTAATCAGGAAATAAGTACTGAGCATTGCAGAGTACTTGAGATAAGGTACCAAGACCTCATTAACTCATTTTCAGTTCTTACACTGCAGGGCACTGGAACTTGTTCAGATCATTGGCAACACACTGCCCAAAGGCAGACCCTGGATAAGGGCCAAAAGCAGAGAAGGTGGCTAAAATCAGAATAGCCTAAAAAGGTGACTGACTTTGATTGTAGTTCTCAAATTCTTACTGGCTTAGCTGCTTGCCTGTAGGCATCTTCATCAGTGCCTTCCAAGTTATTGGTAAGAGCCTGCTAACTCATTAGCAGCGAAATGGGTCATACACCGACAATGAAGTCCTTCCACACATATTATTGCTGCAGAAGGATCACAAAGGAACACCACAGCACTCATACCTCTATTTCCTCAACAAACTTGATAACCAGGTTGACCAACAGATTTGCCCAAGCTATTTGTCCAAGATGTAACTCTTCAGAATCTCCTGAGCCTGGGATCCTAGCATAATAGACAAGTTCCACTGTGCAGGTCAATGATATTTAAAGTTAAAAGATAATTACAATGATCTTCCTTATTTTTTTATACCTAAGAATAATGCAGGTATTTCTGAAGTTATTACTAGAGAGGTGTTGAAAAAAAAATCCTACTGCATATATATAGAGAGTGAGAAGAGGAAAATTAACATTGATGCAAACATTCCTTCCTAGCTGAGCAGAAGGAAAACGGAATAAACTTTCTTCTCAGAGAGAAGGATTCATGGGATTTGGAGCCCAAACCAGCTTCCATTTAAATCAGTGAACAGATACCAGCAGACAGGAGTTTAATCAGACCTCAGATTATTCTTAATATCAATATACAAAGTGATATAAGAAGTGGTGGTTGTTGCAGAGTGTGGAATATTTCGACTTAAGTAGAGTTGCTTTTCTGTAGAACTGGTTTTCTAACTCACTTCAGTTAAGCGATATCTAAGTGGCAGTATTTTTGAAAGTTAGACACACACAGACTGTATGTTTTTTTAAATAGTGCTGTTTCCAGACAATACTTCACTTATCTAAAGAACTCAAGGCTGGACAGAGAGCTCACTTCAAAGATCTGATCAGCAGAGACTTGGTTGCTGTGAAGTTCATAACAAAATTAAGATTAGTCCTTGGAAAGTAGTAGAATATGCGTGAGATTGCTGGGAGAATTTATACATATGCACATTAGTTGGATATATATTCTGTGACCAGCTCTTGTCTTGTTGTGCATGACTGATGGAAATCATTCCCTCATGTGCTGAAATAAAGGATGCTGCTTTCTAAAAATCCAAAACAAGTCTTCGGGAGTATATTTGTTGGCATTTTTGGTATTAAAGTGATAAAACTGCATAATCTAGCCTGATAAGTTAATAATCTTACCGCATGTGATATAGGAAAGCAACACAAATTTGGGACTTTCCAGTTTACAAACTCACAGCTGCATGCTCTCCAGACTTACCAAATTAAGCCACATTAAGACAGAAGAGTTTGTATTCCGAACAAATCGGTGTTCTCCAGATCTGCCATATAAATCTCCTCTTCAAGCTGTAACAGATAGCCACAATGCTTGGGTATATAATCTAGTGATAAACTTCCAGGTTCTTCACATACAACTTTTGTTGGGAGGCAGCCTCCAGCTGGCACCTCAGTTAATATAATCTTCCCCGGTTTAGTGTCTGAAAACCCTAAAAACTGGTTTCATGTGTATGCATTCATGTAATTTCAACTCCATTGACACAGCTGAGCATAAACAACTGTGTAAGAGATACATTTCTGCTGTTACAGAATAGTTTTTAAAAGTGTTTTGAATGAAAGCAATTATATTAAAGAGCCATGTTAAGTATTTTCCATTTTTCAGATGGTTTAACAAAAACCTGTTTTTCAGTTTATTGCAGTTTTTTCTTCCCTTCATATTTTTAGCAAAAAAAATGACAAAAAGAAAAAGTGGGAGGTGGATTACAGTTTATTGCCTTTCAGTGTCTGAGAAACTGGAATGGATAGAGCTCTTCAAAGTTCCATTAGTTCCCCAGCAATTTGTAAACATGCACAATTATTTATACTTTAACAACCCATTTTCCTCTCCTTCACAATCATTTCTCATCAATTATTGCCAACACGAATACTGTTTTCTGTTCTATTGCCTGAAGCCAGATATCTCTTTACCTACAATCTATCCATTCCAGAGTGAATCAGGAACCCACTACTGCCTCAGGAATATTCTGGGATTTCTGAGAAGACACTACAGGACCTGTCTGCTGTTCCTGAAAAATATCACTTTGTTCATACCACCATCCTTCTGCAATGAACTAAGCCAACAAACACACGTATTGCTGAAATATCTTTAAACAGAAAACACAATCTAAGTCTATATAATCATAAAGAGCATGGAGAAAATGAACAGGCAGTTTATTTGCCATTTCTCTAGAACATTCTCACAAAACATTTTGGGAGACGTTATCACTAGGCAGACGGGAAAGGTGGTTTTCCCCCACACCTACACTGTGCAGGTTCTCTGTGGAACTCATTGCTACAAGATATGGATCCTTGAAACACACATTAAAAAGAAAATAAAAAAAAGACAAATCTATTGAAAAAAACCAAAACCCTGGCTATTAAACCTACAGACCCACTCAGCTGCTCCTTGCCAAGCACCAGTAGAATATTTCTCCCATTCTCTTGATCTCTCCTCAGCAACAATTTCTGACCACAGAGAGACAAAATGCTGGGCTGAAAGGACCTCTGCAGTGCCTCAAAGCGAGGCCATTCCTAGTTAATAGATATCTCCATTCTAGCTGAGGCTGGGTTTAATTTCTCTTAACAGGGAAGCCCAGCCCACAGCAATAGCACAAAACTACTAAAATTTGGAGATTGTGTTCCAAGCCAAGGATTTCTCACACGCTGCTCCTGAAGTAATGGAAAGCCTATGTAAGCTATAGAGTGTGAAGAAAATTCCCGGTTCAATGTGCCGCTCCCTACATCTGCCTCGGGCTTTTAAAACTCATTTCCATAGCAATTTCCTTCTCAACTTGACATTGCTTTGCTCCTAGTTCAATGAATACCTCCCCTGTTTGGTGAAATTCCTGCTAGGATACAGGATGTGAGTGCTTAACACAGTTTGGTTTCAAATTACTTTTCTATGCCTTCTTCAGGATACCTAGTTTTAAATTCCAAAGTACTGGTCAACACCTTAAAGAAAAACAAAATCGCTGAACCAAAACACCACTTCCTGGAATACAGCATGAATTCTCAATTAGATTATAACTTAACCTGTGCCCATACACATTAAGAGAGTGAACAAGGAGCTTTCCATGCACTGCATGAGGATCAAATCTCAATTGCCGTCCTTAAGTACAGACTGCTGAAGCCCAGACGTATCAACACCTTCATGAAATCATAAACCAGCACCATTCTGTTGTTACCAGATGCATCAAGATGACCGAGATTCTTGCAGTCAAACCCACAATCTACTGCCTTACAAGATTAGCCTAAAAAGACCGTTAGATTTGTTCCCATAGATGCTGCACTTCTGCTTCCAATCTTCATAAACCTCTTTCTTGTAGGACAGATTTATTTGTTTCTAAAGGAGCCTGAGGACAGAGAAAACTTGCAGGAAACTATGGGAGTGAGGAAACATCTGGCAGGAAGAGAATCGGAGTACCAGTTTGGGCATTAGCAAGGTAACAGAGACCAGTGGCTGCAAAGGACCCTACCTGGAGCCAAACTGCCTCCTGTTCAGGAGTCCCACAGGTACTCATTGTTCACTGCTCCACTTTGCTGCCTTTCAGCCAGTTCCTGACCTGCAACTCCAAGTCCCCTCAGGCACCCCGAGGACTGGTATCAAATGGGCACAATGCAGTGTCTTATATCAAAACTTGTGCCAGCATAAACTCTGGCTTAAGCACAAAACAGATGGCAGTCACATTGCTCAGCATAAACTGGAAGGTGTTTAAAGACTAGACACATCCAAAATCTTATAGGAAAATAAAACCTGTGGGGCCATCTGACTGCTGAGATGATGCAGATAATGTAAGTCAAGTTTATGATGCTCTTAAAGTCTTTTCTCAAAATTGTAGGCTTAGTTTGTTTTGTGTTATGATACTTGGACTATTCACCAAGACTTAAATAATATGCCTCCTTACCAATAATATATTTAAAACAGTTACAGAAATTCTATAGAAGAAAAGCATCTTGCATCAACATATCCAATGAAGTGTCACCTTTTAGGGGATCTCAATCTATTACATTGAAGTCAGTGAAAGTGCTGTCAAACCTCTCTTGAGACCAAGCACAATTCCTTGGCTAAATGGCATATAGAGTGCAAAAAAAAAAAAAAAAAAAAAGAAAGTGTAAAAGAAAAAGAAAAAGGTTATCTCTTTAAGCACTCTAGCTGGCAACAAAGAATAGAAAGACTTAAAATTTACTCACTCACTTTCCTGCTCTAGCCATACAGTCATACTCCCTTTGTGCCTGCTGTGATATTCATTTGATTCCTGGAAGAACTGTTTCAGCTCACTAAACCATCAGAAAAGCATCCTGGCCAAAAAACAAACATGTGAATAGAACTCAGACTCAACAACAACAAAAAAATTCTATAAATATTACGTTGATTGGAACCTGAGTTTTGGACTAAGCACAACTTCCTGAGAGTGTCTGCTCTCTGCAGAACACTTCAGGTTTGTCAAAAATGACAACTGACTTGAACTCAAATGACAGAAATCCAAAGAAAACATGGAAATTGGCCCCAGAAGGGATGGAATAGCACATTTTTCTGCCCAGTGCTTCTGTGAAAGTTTTCTTTCTCTTATCTCGCAGAGCACACAGCTGAAAGGTCTCCAGGTTGCAAAGGCTGCTACAGCAGAGCACAGGAATGAGCAGAACTATACAGAAAATCCCAGGGACACTGAAAGTCTAAACAAACCCACAGAAGGCTTTGTTAGGAACTTCACTATCAATATCTCATCTATCAAGTAAGATATTCCATTCCACTTTCTATGGAAGCTATTTCCCTGAAAAAGGAAGGCCTGTAATAGTAAGAAATATGTATATTTTTCATGCCACATAGCAGGCATGCTTGTCCTGAAATTGATAGATTCCTGAAGAATGACAAGGCTTATAAACATGTAGCATACAAGGATGTGTTGTTGACAGCCACTGCTGTCACTGTTAGCTGTGACCATAGGGCACAGGGAATCTCTGTTAAGTTACATGACCTAATGATTATGGCTGTGTGTAGAAATGCTCCATAGGAAGGAAGCACTGTTGCCACGCACCACATTTAAATGTGTCATGAGAAAACATTCCTCCTGCACAGGGGCATCTGGAGTGCAATGCCTTTTTTTCCATTATAGATGTAGTGGCAGGATAAGTCTCCCAGTTGGGGGCACTGAACTGTTTTTATCTGCCATTCTTCTTTATGCCATCTCCCATTCTTTCATAGCTAAACAAGGATGTACTAAAAGCCAGGTTGTTAAAGTAAAATAACTCCATGAAAACTGCAGGATTTTTTCCTAGTACCCCATCTGCCACAGGCTCAGAACAAGATCTGGTAATGAAGGAACACATAAAAGTCAAGTTTGGGTTTTTTTCATGTGCGTGTTTGTGTTTTTTTTATTGTTGTTTTGGGTTTTTTTAATTATCCTGTGGTTGGAATAGCTTATAAAACTGTCTCTGGGTCATAACTTCAGCATGACATTTAAAACGTGCAGAACCAAGGCAGACCAGTGGTCCATCTGGTCCAACATCATGTCTCTGACAGTGGACAGTAGTGGTCACTTCCTAGGAAGGGGTCAAAAGTGAACAAATGAAAAAATTACGAGTACTTAGTGGACTGCCTATCCTTAAGGAAAAAGTCATTCTTTAAAGTCAGCAGTTATATATTGGCCTCTGAGCTTAGGGCCCCAGAATTAAAATATATAACAAGTAAGTATATGGACTTTTTTTGAATAGAGTTTGTAACTCTGCAAATACCTAGTGTTTTGAAAATAAGGGGAAAATAGGAAGTGCATACTACTGCTCCTTTAGAGATACACACAGCAGCAAAATGCTGGAAAGGCTGTGTAGGGGTATCTAAGTTCAACCCTGGGGCTGATCTAGACACCTGGGATAATGACATTTGAAATACAACAATAACAAGTGGTGTGACAAGAAATATGCCAAGGAAAAGCACTTACACCTCATAGACAAGCAGGGTTGTTCCATGACATTGTTACAATGCTGTAAGTGGGCTGCATGTCTAACGTTATATTCTTGTTAGAGCATGATCAAGGTCCCAGCTATGCTACATATTTTAATCATACTGTAATTGCACCGGGGGACAACAGTAGGATAACCAGATCCTAAGATGCAGACGCATTTGAGGTGGAGTCGGAGAACAAGAGAATATCCAGGAGTAAAAAAGCACAGTTGAAGTGCCTTAGGGGAAATGACTTGTGTCTGCCAGAAAGTCAGAATAAAATGCAGCTTGGATAGAAATCCCGTGAAAGATTTGTCAGTGCAGCAGTTTGATTGGTTTACTTGAGATTATAAATTCATTAAAATTTGCTTTGGTTAAAAATCAACCAAACGATATGTCTTGCAATGGAAGCGAAAAAATTATGCCCTATATTAAGAACAGAGGACTGGTAGATTTCTCAGCCTGTATCACAGACTTTTTGACTTTCCTTACTACAGTGTTCCTCTGGAGAAACTCATGTTTCAAGAGCTGGCTATTCCCTTAAAAGCACTGGATCAACATTTTTCTCTTGCCTTTACCCAAAAAGCTGTTCCTAGCACATCATGGTGCCACTCCTCCCCATGAAGCTATTTCTACAGAAACCAATGCTGCAGAAGTGAGTAAAATCAAATACCATAGATGTGATTAAAAAGGAAAAGGAAAGGAAACGGGGTACAGAGAGAAGAATTTATAACATGCAGGCTAACCAGGCATCAGTAGAAATTCTTTAGACATTGCATCAGGTCAAACTTGCTTCCTTTTATGGTGCTGAGGGACTGACAGGTATCTATTCAGTGTCTTCGCTGTTGACCAGGTACTTATTCATTAACTCCTCTTCTTTATTTATGTATTTATCCCCACTCTAATAGTCTAAGGTTCAATTATTTATCAGGTTGAGATAAAAGCCAGATCACAGGGTTCAATAAGAATTATAAATAGAGCTAATACATGACTAAACCGCAGCCTTAAGAATTATCTCCAAGTTTCAAAATATACAAAACATCAAACACGAAGGAACTACATCATCTTATTTTCTTTCATGCAGCTTTTTTTGTGTAGTACCCATACTAAACAGCTACACAAAGAACTAAATACAAGTAGTAATGCTGGGGGAGGGGGAGGTTATGTTAGATGTGCAAAAGTGCATCTAGGATGCAGGGTGACAGAAAACACTTTGGCAGGAACTGAAGTATAACCGTGATCCAGAAGTGAGTTTTAACTTAGGAAGCCCAAGCTCCTAGGCAGGAGAGCACTTCAATGTGAAGCTCTTTTCTCACATATAATGTCATTTACACTCCTCTACAAGTCCATCATTGACCACAGACTGAGATTGAATACTGGGCCAAACAGGACTCTTAGTCAACCTGATATAGCTGTTCTTGCGGTGGGTAAGCAGTATTTATCTGGATTTTAAAAGAAAATGAAAAAAACTCTTCTCTCTACAGAGCTTCCCTTGAACAAGACTACAAAGCAAGAAATAAAGATGAGTGATAATTCAGGGCACTTGACATCTTCGGTTCATGTTTTACAACAGATATCAGAAGCACTGAAGTTGCCTACAATCTCGGAAATGTTACCCAGGGTTTACACATTCCCCAGAAACACCTGACATGCAGTGAAACCCCACAGGAACTCCTGGTCATGCCTTCACTTGTTCAGATGCAGATTCAGCTGAAGACCAGGACTCAGAAAAGTACTGCTATAGAGAAGCTACATGCAAACCACCTTGTATGGTATCTAGCCAAAGACTGGGAGAAAGGCATTGCTCTCATCCTGAACTGCATCCAAGTAGAGTTAGCTTTTGCACTTATTCTGCAGGCATTTCAGAGCAGGTGTCTAAAATTGCTTATGTCCAAATTTGTGTCAAAGCTCCTTCCTCACCTATCCGTGTCAAAGTAGGGTAGGGTCAGTTTCCCCCTATTGGACAAACTTTAAAAAAATCCTATCAGTTAAACTACCCCAAATTTCAGACTGCTTCATCAAAGCTTGTCTGAATGACCCAAGTCTTTTTGCAAGTGAAAACTGGGCTGGATGTCTTGCAACACCACCTTTTCTTGAAGCAATCAGCCACTTCCAAAAGTTTTGCCCACTCCTGCACAGCACATGAGGGCAACCATCTTAGGGAAGGTAAGAGTAGCATCTGGGAGAAGCCAGAAACCAAAAGCAGAGTTCTTCAAAATGGTGAGCTATCATGCTACACACTGGAAAGCCATTGCAATACTGGATAGGAAACAAAAAGACAATTCCTTAAACTGAGGGGCAGAAGAAAAAAAATAAATCCAGCCTGTGGCCACAGCTGCACCTCCTTTGTGCTGGCTGGGGCAGTCTGCAGCCGCCTTCATCATGAATGCCAAGGTGTGGTTCTTATAGCCAGCATGCCCTAACATGCAATGCACATCTAAGATATGAGCATGTTCTTATCAGATCAAAATGGGGCATTGCTTGCTGGGACCCGTGGTCTCTGAGGACTGTATCTCTTTATAGAAAGACAGAGGGCCACAGGGCACATCGCAGAATGCAGCAGATCACATGTAGCCCTCCCACAGTTAGTTTGCAACATCACACAATGCCAGGAAAAAGATCAGATTTGGAATCTGGGCTGCCAAGGCAACAAAGACTGAAAATGTTACAAAACCAAGTTTCTCAGTTTAGGCAACACAGAGAAAGATAACACCTGAGACAAGCAAGTTCTCCAGCACAGGAGTACAAGACCCATACAAGTGAATATTGCAGACTCGTCCTTTCTCCCCACGTACATACTTACAAAGCAATAGCCACGTCTTTCATTGCAATTGTCATTGACATTGTACAAAAAAAGAAGGGTGGGGAAAGATCCTTGCTCCCACAAAAACCAAGCCAAGTTGTTAACAGCCAGCTGGTCATCGCCCCCTCTCACAACAAAATTATTTAATTTCACCAGTTCAGAAGACTGGAGATCTATGTCTGCCATTTTTCTGGATAGTATTTGCATTTCAACTCCTACTTCAGGCCAATCACTTCAGCTCAACAACTGGAAGTATTAAGTTCAGGGGTTGGGGTTTATTATTGTTGTTTGTTTCTTTTTAAAAACGAAACAAAACATCAAACCTCTTAAGAGTTAAGCTGCGTTTGACTCTGATAGTAGGACAGCTTTTGGGATAGATTACTTGAGATGGCATGAGTCTTTTTACTTGGTTTTTTGAATAAGAAAAGAGAAATACCTAGGGGAAGCTTTGCTGGAGCTGTTTCTCAGCAATCATTGTTTAGTGCTGAAATGCCTTTTCACTTTAAAATGCAAAATTTGGAAAATATTCCTCTTGTCACTTATTGAAAGGGCAATGACTTTCCCCAGTATACCTGGCATTAATGTGACTCTTGAACCACAGATACCATACAAAGAAATAAAATCAGGAATTTGCGAACCATAAACAAAACAAAAGAACTTTTCCATGTATACTACAGTCCTACTTTCCCCTTGAGTTCATCTCCTGGCCTCCTCAGTTTCCCAGCTCCTTCTCCTACCTGTGTTTCCACAGAGTTTTAGAACTAGAAGGGACCATTAGGAGCCAGTTGGTCAGCCTGCATCTGTAACATAGGCAATAGTAGTTTAGTCTTCACTTGTGCTTTTCCTTTTCTGTCTTGTGACTGTCATCCCCATCTGCCTGTCTGCTTGGGCAGACTTGTCACCCAAAAGGAACAATTTTCCTTTGGCCAGTGACATCCACTCCCAGAAAAAGTGCACCAGATCAACAAAAAGAAAATTCACAGCTGCTTAGAAGAAAAGGGAAGTCCAGAAAATATGCTAAAAATACTGTAGTGTAACACAAGTTATCAGAACCATCAGCATAGTCAATGAATTCAAGAGTGTCACTAGCAGAAAAACTAGAAAATAGGCGTTCATCACTCCATGACAACTGCAAAAGTGTCAGATACACATCTAGGAACAAAAATTATAGGCACTATCTCTATTATTTTAGGCTTGATTCCACACACATACAATTCCTGATAAACTTCATATGACTTGCATTCATTTACCAGTATGTAAGAAACTTTAGTCCCATGAATAGACACCTCCGATTTGAGTAAAATGTCTATCACTAATTAATAATCGAAGATAATTTAGGGAGAAGAGAAAAATCTGTGTGGAGAAGCCCACTATGTAATGAAATTTTAATAGTTACATCTAAGTCACATACGCAACATATGCAATTTTCCCCCGAATTTCTAAGATTAGACAGGCTAAAACAAACATTAGCACATGCTTCTAATTTGGCTGCAGCCTGGTGGGCTGTCCTAGTTGGCAATTACCAGTTCAGCATTGCACAAGGATGAGGAATTACGTTACTTTTGTCAAGTTTCTGATATCAACAAAAAATTAAAGATGCTGTTCAGAGCTATTGTGTATTCTGACCTTGCCAAGTCCAGTCTCCTCACAAAAGTACAAAACAACAACGGGAGCACAGCCATTCAGAAACTATTTTTTTCCAAGAAACTAGTTAACGGAATGAGTCACAAAAACACTGACTAGTATCTCCATTTCACTTACCTCCCCTACTCCAGGAGCTCTTTGTTACACATCCAAGCCAGTAACCAGCTGGCTTGAGAACTTGTTGGCTCCTTCCTTGCATGATCTCATTTCTGGGCCAGAAGGTACAGCTAAGCAGCACCAGATGGCCATTGGAGGCTATCCAGACACACACCAAGGTAACTTCACCCAACCCCCAACAGGCAACCAAGCGTTTACTCTGGAGGAGAGGAAGGCAGAATCAAGAAGGATAAATGCTAGCATGAAGGGCCACTACAAGAAAGGCCAGCCAGCCTACATCAGAAAAGGCTGCCTTTGCCTGATGTTAGTCATAATAACTTAATTTCAGTTATAAACTGAACAATTCCTAGTTACTCACCACTAGATCTTATCCCTCAGCAAATGGCACCTGACTGCAAACACATCAGATGGTCCAAAATAACTTCCAATTGAAATATGCCTGAATTGCACTTTGAATCTACATTTTGCACAG
Organism: Neomorphus geoffroyi; assembly: GCA_033558235.1. NCBI lineage: Eukaryota > Metazoa > Chordata > Aves > Cuculiformes > Neomorphidae > Neomorphus > Neomorphus geoffroyi. The sequence continues at coordinate 35,236,538 of JAUMJM010000027.1, forward strand.
TTCAGATGACAGCAAAATTTGATTACCATCTCTGCTGCAACATTAGTTTGTACTAAGATTTTAGAAGACTTTAAACAAATTCTAAACACAAGATTTTACGTACATATAATGCTCTCAAATATTTGTTAAATTGTGGCCATTTCTCATGAGACATGGAGGACACTACACAGGTCTTTTAATGCTGTACTGTACCAAAACCTCTGGGGAACGCTTCAGTAGAAAGAATTTGCAAACTTATGAGGAACTTGGCCAGAAGAGCAAGCGCTCTCTTTCCTAGTGCTCTGTATGCACCCTATTGAATGGCACAGTACCTTTCAGCACCACAATTACACACAGTTGATCACTTTTAGGAAAGTTAAATTGCAAGCAAAACCATTTGCAGTGTTCAAATTAACTCATTTAAGGCTATGTCAAGTGTTTTTGTGGTGCTATGTAGCTATTTATGTGAATGAAATGCACACAGAATTTCTAGAAAAAGGTTTTCAAATTAAGGGAAAAAGCCTGTTAATTAATAATTCCTAATTAAAACTTATATAGCAAAAAAGTTATTTCTAGAAACAAAGCCCTTACGTAGAATATCCATATAAGATCAGAAATTGTAGTTGTACTCCTTGACAAGTACTAAGGCCAGTAAGGCAGAAATTGTTTTCCATAAGCCAGTGGTCGATATTAAAAATTCAGTACTCAATGCACACAGTTACTTAGTGGAAAATCAGACAGAATGATTATTTCTAAAAGCAAAGGGAAAACATGGTGTGCCCTATCATTTCTCAAAAGCATACTATAAAAATACTTTTCTACATGCCCCTGTACATCCAGTAGCAATCCACTAAAATTTTGTGGCAAAATCCAGTGATTTTTACTTTTGGTTAACAAACAATGATTTAATTTCCTTAAAGTTACTACAATTGCTCATCTTTTCAGATTGATAATTATAAAAGAAACAACACCTGTAAAGGCCTGCAAAAATAAACATTAATTACATGGTTATGGATAAAGATTACCAGTGTGAAAATCACAAGTTACATTACATATTTATTAATTTCTAAAGGCTTTCTTTGGATTATTGCATTTTGGTTTTCCAATTTAGAAGTGTACCTCTCTTATGCAGCAATGTCATTGTTTTCCTGCTATGCCTTTTCCGCTGTAGATGATGAGCTATGTACTCAAAACAACACCCCAGTACTAGGTCTCCTGCCACCAGTTATAAAGAAAAATTCAGCATGCCAGGAGATCAGGGCCAGTGCTAAAGCCCCCAGCAGCACTGACATCCTTCCAGACAGCACTTCCAAGGCTATCCCTGTAGGGATTGCATGTGGTGCACTCCTGGAAGAGTGAAAAGGTAAGCCACTGCTGTATGTTTCTTCTATGAAAGGAATCTATAATTACTGCCTTTGTTTAAGCCATGGAGACTAGTGTGATATTTTTAGTAGAAGTTCTGGGAATTTTAGGAACTGTCTTTATTTTTCACTTGCAGAGGGAAAGGGGGTTGGGGATTCATTTCTGTAAGTTCACGTGTGCCAGATGATACTGAAAAAGCAGGAAAATCAAGAGGATTCAACTCCTTTATATACCATATCTATACACATCTTTATATATTCCAATATTCCCATCAGCGTAGAAGTAGTAAGACAATCCAGCAATGGGTCTGAGTTTTTCCCTCTCTCCAGCGCACTAGACAAGAGTATCCCAGACCCCAGCTTCAGCTCAGTGCTGGATCCCAAATGCACCAGACTTGCCTGATCAACAGAACATACTGCATATTGCACATCATAAGCCCATAAATGGGCCCGTTGTTACAGGCCAGCACAAGCCAGGTGAAATAACTGGCACTGTTTGTGTGGAAGTAAGAGTATTGCGAAGCAGAAAGCCTGGAAGTCAGTAGGCTTTCATCCACATAATGGATGAAGGGGCTGATAAAATCCGCCACGTTCATTGCAAACAGCGTAAAATTCTGGCATAGAAGTCAATTGCACATCTCAATATGCAGGGTTTGGCAAATCTTGGCAAAAAAGTTAATAACTTGCTGAGGGAAAACAAAAAAAAAAAAAAATCAGTGTTAGAACTAAACTCCAAAGATTTTTCCATAAAAAAGTTATAGGCAATGAAGCCACCACTTTCAGTGCAGCAGGCAGGTGTTTTGTTACATGCCTATAAAATCCATGCTCTTGTCAACTGGCAGCTTTGGGATCCAGGCCAGGCTCATCCCAAAAGCAACAGTCAGCGAGTACCCACCCTACAAGACACTCGATATATCAGAAAGAAGAGAAAGTAAAGAAATATACTTTCACTCAGGAAGTTTAGAGAAGTTGTAGAAGGGCATGGAAAATCCAAATAAAAGACCCTATTTTGTAAACCACTCTTCATGTGTATATGTGTTCAGCTGTTGCAATCCTGTGCATCATGGATGAAAATATCCTGTACGTCAGCTTTGGAACTGAGCACCCACATTGTGATGCAGAGCTGCATTTTGGTAGTCCTGGCTGAAACAGATCAAAATCTGGTGCTAAAGCAAAACAACCAGTACATTTGAAAACACTTTCAAAATCATTTACTTTCGTGCTACAAATCACCCAGTGCTTTACAGCCTCATCATTCTCTGAATTACTAGATTACAGAGTAAATAATTATTATTTGAGTGCATCTAAATGTGAGAACCCTCTCTCTGACAAATGCTTGTGCTTTGATGACAGACTGTTAAAACTGCTTGGTTTTATGTTTTCAAGTGTATTACAACAGCATTTCACTAGGCATGGTGAAGTAGTTTGTTTGTCATTGTCAGAGTCTGCCCATAATTCAGATGTACCTGTCCCATTCAACCTCAATCCAGATGAAGGTAAACATAAACAATCCACAGATTACTTTTGTTTTCACATAGCTAGCTCTCAAATTTCAGACAGTCTTGAAAAACTGAAGAATAGGTCCCAGTCAAGATTTTTCTCACTTAGACAAAATCCCTTCTGCTCATCCAGACCCTTCTGCTCAGTAAGCTCACTTGCCCCAAACAACAGGAAAGATCACAGTACAGCTATGAAGGAGCTGGGGATATTGCGCTAACAAGCGTCAAAGCTGCCTTGGAATTTGCTAACTGTAAACCATGTGTTCCTTTTCCTTGCAAAGAGCATCAAAAAAGGAAGAGGCAGCTAGTTTGTAATTCACTCAGGTATTTCTGCTATGCGTCTCAGCTAGCCAATGCGAATCATCTTCTGACAGACAAGTTATGCAATCTTTAAAAAACTAAGTTGCAGGGTGGTTTATAGGAAAGGTGTAGGTCTTGTTTCTGTTAAGGGCCATCACGTACACAAAATGTCCACAAGTGACAAACAACAGAGCCAAACTTGTGCCTGAGAACTTTTTTTCTGTTAGGAATAAATGGAAAGTGTGTTAGGATTCAATGAGAGACCACAGAGCTAGCGATTACAGTAACACAGTTAATGCAGTTTGGTTTGGGGAAGCTTTAAGAGGAACGTTACTGCAGAAGCACACAGCTGCGTCACTAGACATGTGGGCCAGGTCACCTGGTCAAAGCCCAGTTTGGCTATGAGAGCCATGTAAACTGCAGTCCAGCCTGCACTGACCTGTGAGCATTCCGCCCCATCCCTAGGACACACAGATGGCGATGAGCCAGGAAACCCACAGCCTTCCAATCTCTCTTCAGTCTCTTAATGCCCTCTGCAAAAGCCAAGGCATGTTCAAACTGTGGCTGTACTACACCTCTCCCCTCGGAAGCTGGGGGCAAGCAGGCAGACCTGAGGCAGCCCTGCCCTACAGGCTATCAATCAACTCCTAGTCAATCTATAGATAGCAATTGAATAAAAGGCAAAAAAATATTCTTCCCGCTTCTTTCCTGATACTATCCTGCTATTGAGCTGACATGTTCTCTGTGCTGCCTCTTTTCATTGGTAAAATGGTTTGCTCTTTTAACAGCCCAAGCCAGGGCAGGTCATAGCAAAGCCAACTGCCAGCAAAAATTATGATTCTCTAATTATGCATTTTTTAAACTTGATCTGGTACCTGCACATCAATTGTGATTTTCATTTTTCTTCTATCACTTACAGCAACAAACATCTCAAAGGTCAAATCATACCTCCAGTTACACATGTACAGCTCCACAGAGTTTCTGTTCCCCTCCCTCAAATAATACAGGAGAAAGCTCAGTGGTGGTAAGGGAAATGGCATAGTGTAACAAGGTGTTCTGTTACTTTCTTGGGATATGTGCAAAGCTGGCAGTCAAAAAGCCTACTTTAACTAAGTTTCTTACAAGACCATTTACTAATTTTGCTATGACTCAAGCAAAATTCTAGTCAGTGACAGCATTTCCACAAATTACACATGATTTCTGTATATTCTTCTGTGTTCTCTGAGTATAGGTGCATGTGAAGGATCAGCTTTGCTTAGTTTTCCTTATTCCGTACTGAAGAGAAAGACATCTGCCTTTGCAGCACCAACTAGAGCTTTCTGCCTCTGTCAGTCTTGCTCCAGAAGCCTGACACCACACACAGGAGAAGGAGTGGGGTTGAAGTGAATGAATACTGGCTTCCTTGGGGTCTGCTGAAGACAGCTTAACCTTCATCTGCAAACAGGGACATCCTCACAAAGAATTACTCTCCAAGAGCCTCTTCCACTGGGTTTCAGAATCAAAGAGCAACTGTACATCTCCAGTATTTGATATAAGGGCATTCTACAAACAAGAAACCAGCCAAACAGTTAATCACAGGGCACTTTTCTGGATACAATTAAACATCCTTTAAAGCTTTTAAATTCCTTGAAAGCAAAGCAATCCAGAGAAAAAGTAGAGATTCTTTTCTCACCCTAACCACAAGAAAGCATCTTGGCTTATTTGCTTTGCACAAATGAAGTCCAGCACATGACTGGGAAACACACTGGTAGCCTTGCCCAAACGTATTTGCACACAGTCAGCCTTCCTCTAGGCTGCACATGATAAGAACACATGCTATAATTGTATTTACGGGAAAGAACTTTAGTTCGGATCAAAATATATACATTTTGTTGTGAAATTTTATGTTCCAAGTTAAAAAAATATATTACAAAAAAGACAAAGCTTTGTTAAGGTAGCTTAAAACCAGCAAGAAAAACCTAAGAAATCTCCCAGGAATATTTATTTACCTATGAAAAATAGTTCTTTTAGGAAGAGACTATGTAAGGTTTCAAACAATTGTTCAAGTGAACAGGGAAAACAATTCTAGCCCTGTGTTAGAGGCGTCCCCTTTAGTAAGAAACATCACATGCATGACGCTTTAAAAACGCGTGGATGCAAACCGCATTAGCTACTGCTTCTAAAAATAAAGCTGCAAGCAGAGTTATTTGCCAAAGTAAGATCACTGCTACCATTTAAACCATTTTGCACCATTATTAAAGGTGAAGATGCCTGACCTTTGTTAAAATTAAGGATGAATATTATTTTACAGGCAGCATTAGTGTGGCAGGAAACTATCAAAAAAGAGACAGATCTTTGTTAGATGTCTGGCAACAGAAGTTAAGATTTCCTACTACCACGGAAATATTTTTAAACCACAGCAATAAACTATAACAGTGCGTACCTTATTAAGCTACTGGAATGTAATTCCAAGTAGAAAAGCTACTCTGGACTGCAGTGGGAATTGGATTAGACCTATGATGGCTTGAAAGGCAAGAATAAAAGTCAAAATGTTTCCTCTGATCACTTGCTAAGCCACATCTTTAATAACTATGTTGAACTGTAACTTAGGCATCTTCAAGTCTTATATGCACATAAATAGTAACAGTGGAGTTAGGTAAAGCATCCTTCCAGGGGAAGTAATGCTGAGGAAAACATTAAGACAAGAGAGATATGAAAGCAATATCAATGGATTTTCTCAATTCTCCTTTACAAACGTCACTAGACTTCACAAACAGGACTCTCAAAGGCTTATAACTTGACTATTAATAAATCTGAGGGACTTCTCACAGGTACAGCATAAGGTACACTAATAATAAAAAAATTGCCTTTCATTCATATTCAGAAATCTACTCCAAAGCATGAACACATTTCAGCTTTGCAAGAAAATATTCTAAAAATTTTTACCATGCTTACTTTTGGAGACAGAGGCAGTTTTAGGTGTTGAAAAAATTACAAGCCACTAAACCCAAGAGTCTACTAATTTCCAGTTATAAGCATTATTCCTTTAGGATTTATAACAGCCAAAAAACTACTCCAGATACAACAAGCTTTCAAAAACTCAAAACTTAAATAAGGATACAATTTAAATAATTTTGGAATGCTTTTTGTTGGCTTACATTATCTTAAAGTGTTAAAATTCACATTTCAGATCTTTCCCCAGAACTACCAGAGGTATATCGATAAATAACCAGGATGGAAATCAGCATTCCCATAGTAATTTAAAATCAAGAAATTTAAGGTGACTATTTAATGAGTTAAAATGTGATAATATACAAATCACTGACTAGAATACTTTAAGAATTGGGTATAGTTCACACGTTTTCTTCTTAATTTTCAGATTTTCTAGAAAGCAGTCTTTGTTCTGAGAGAGAAAATTAATGCTTTATATATATTTGCCTCTTAATTAAACCATATCTTAAAAGCCAGTAATTAATGAAAAATAAGAACTGACAGTCTCCAGGGTGTCTATCCTTGAACTCTACAATCAACAATCAACATAACTTTTTGTCTTTCCACGAAGGTTTGTTCTCAGGTTCCCATATTAACATGCAGTTCAAATTGTCTCACTTCTTCAATCCTTTCAAGCACAATTATAAAACCCCCATAAATATTTTCACCAAAATAGAGAAGCTGGGCATTACAAGCTCAGGAACAGCTAACATACATAAGGCTTAAATGGTTGCTTTCTTCATCAGGCAATTTATTCTTTAAATTTAAGTGATTCCAATTATTTTTGAAGAGAAAGAAAAGGCCAAAAATTATATTCCTTCCCACAGTTATCACTAACTCAACACGTGTCTTTCATTCCAAGCTACCATAGGCACTGCAACCAAAGACCATAAAGAAACCTCATAGTTCCACTTTGAGATCTTTCACCAGTAGGTAGATTTCTCTCATCTTAACTCTCTGGGCAATCCTGGCCTCAGTGAACTCAATGGCAAACAGCCACCAGTGCAGGAACACAGGAGTTCTCTCAAGTAACCCACAGGACACCATATGAAACCAATTACCTCTGCATCAGCTCATCTTTGAAACATGCTTTTCTTAAGCAACATTCACCCCAGTCAACACTCTCTTCTTTGTGGAGCTGAGTCTAGCTGTTAAGGCTGCTCTGCTGAGTTAGTCCTCTTAAAAATGCATGTGTTAACAACCCATTCACACTCATTCCCTTCAGACCACCCTGATGGCCACACAGGTGTCTGGCACCCAGACACCCTGGGAGGACACTGCACATCTCTGACACATGCCCATCATCCAGAGTTCTTGCTTCACTTAAGCAAATCTACCCTGCAAACAAGAGTCCCCTCTTGTGCGGTGTATCTTCTCTTTCACCTGTGCTTCAGAGGAGAGTCCGACTGGAGCAGGTTCTCTCACTGCGCATGTATCACCATACCTTCTCCAGTCCCCTGAGGTTAGACATCCCCACCTTCTCTGTTTACCTTCCTGTATGTTTGCCTGCAGACCTCAGCCACATCGGACCAGTCAGCCATTCAGTGCTGCACAAAAGGCAAGTCCTCGTTGGGATGTGTTCCATACTCTCTTCTGCAGCAAGAAACCAGTCAATCCCTGCGGGATTCAAAGACACCTGCAAAAGCAAGAATATTTACACTGGTTAAAAATGAAACCCTTTTCCGCGATGGTCCCAACACTTCAATGCCATATCTGAGATGTGAAGGAGAGCGGACAGATAGTACTTTCTCCCTTCAGATACTACATCTGTTAACTTTTTAGGATGACAGTCATCTCCAAGACAATGATTTCACACCTGTAATGATGCTCTTACAGTTTTGTAGTTTTATAGAAGCGAAGGCAGAAAAGAATCTGATTTTCATGTCAAACTACATCAGAAATATTGATGCTGACTATTAATATTCATGTCTACATTTCAACTGATGAAAAAAAATTCTAACAAATTTGTCAAGGAGTAACAGACTAAGCGAGAGTCAGCAGTTCAAAATGACTGGCATGCAAGTTAGTCAATCTGAGCAAAGATTTTCTTCCAAGTAGGAATAAGAAAGCTTTTCTAGTTTTATTTACAGTTTTTAAGTATTCAGAAACAGGCCCTACTGAAGAACAGTGGAGTTGTTTTTCCATTCTAGCCAAAAGATTCACAAGGGATTTCTGAACATTTTTTTAAAACAAGTAAGAGTCATCAGGGCTCAGATACCAAGTTGCCCTCTTACTGCAAAAATGTAAATGCTATTACTCTACAAGAATATAAAGAATTTCCTTATTGCAACACATAAAGCAAAGTCTTCACATTTATTGTTATAGGACAATCAACTACAGAGCCCCTCTAGTATTTTAGAGTAAAAGCATGTGAAATTTTTAGCAGCCATTCTCTGGAGGGAAATTTCAAGGTGACTAGGACAGTCCTTTATATGGATAAAAATATGCTTATAATTAGAACAGACATATGATCATTTTGCATTTCTTATTCATGTTAGCAGATTGCAGAAAAGGTATAGATACTTGAAAAGACACAAAACTATAATTGATGTTATTTTAATTCTGTATTATAAAGAAGCAACCTACATCATCCTGTTTAGAACTTGAAAGTGTGAGGGCTATAGGGAGCTATTCATTACCAAGTAGGTAAAACCATGCACAAAGTTCACAAGTTATTCCCAAGTTTCACAGCAGCACTGGATTATCACACAACATGCCCCAAATGAGGTTATGTAAGAATTTGAGAAGAGAGGAAGTCTCAGATGACAGGGGTAAGGACGAGCTCTGGTCCATGGGAAGTCACACTAAAATTGGATATGTTGAGGTTTGAGTCATTTCTACAGGAGTTTGTGACTATGACCCTGCCCTTGGTGCGGCCAGTATTTTAACTGTGGGGTTACCTGTCTATGTACACTCAAGCAGCCACTGACAGGGGTCAGCCAGAGACAGTTGCTTTCCCTCAGCTGATAACCCAGTCTCCCTGGACATTGCCTGCGTACACAGAAGAGAAGGGGCAGACCCTTCACGGAGTTCCGATATGTGATTTTTATTTCCCCGATGTGAGATTAGCCAGACTCACCCTTGAGCCTAGCACCACACAACGACCTCTGGCACTGCTTCATGGACCCCTGTCTTTGGGTATTATTTGCATATTTAGGAGGTTTGATCCCTGGGAACTGGCACTGCACATGCTATTCCCTTTCTAGAACAGAGAAAATGGATGACATTTGTTTCTGGGGCTGTCAGTCTAGCTTGCTTGCTTGTAGTTTTGGTTTATTTTTCTTAAACAATAATGCTATTAAAAGTCACTAAGCAGAGACACAGAGAAAACTATTGTAGACCTTGACTAAGATGCTCTCAATTTCATTGCAGGAGACTCTGAATTACCTTTTGAAACCAGAGCCAGTCTTCACAGGTATTCACACGAAACCTCTTTGACTGAAGAAATTATTAATAAGGTACAAGCTATTTATTCTTATAAAATTCAGTATGAAGTAATACACAAAACATTTATGGGAAAGCATAAGCACATATTGCATTAAGTAGTTAGGTAATTAGCGGGCCTAGATAGGGCTTGCAGGCCCAAAAGTATGTATTGTCCCCCCATAAGTCTAATAAGAGAAACTGCTTCCCCCTACAATTTTTCCCTTGCAGAAACTTGGAGCATTTTTCTAGAATGCTCTGGTCATTCCCCCCCGCCCCACCCCCCTCAACCCTTGTGATTTGTACAAATACCCAGATTAAGCCCTAGCCTGTCATATTCAGTAGAAAATGAACTATTTGGTGAATTTGCAATAATAGGCAGGCATGGGATGCAACAACCACAGACTCATATGAGGAATCAGGTTTCTTCTAACAAAATTGGTGCTCAGCATCTAGCCAAATGAAGGGAACCAGACAGGGAAAGAGATGTTAAGGTAGAGGTTTAAACAGGAATGCTTACACTGGAAGGTAAGCGTAAGGGTTAGAAGATGGAAAACAGTCTCATTTACTGTGAAGATGAAGAGGAGAGCACATCAATAGCCTCTATTTAGGCTCCTTCCCTTTCTCACCCTTGGGCTTGCTTTACACATTTGCAATTTTAAAAAAACGTAATGAAGCTTTTGAAACCGAGCATATGAAATGCCTCAGTTTTGCTGCAGACCTTCTGATACATCAGCCACTATCATGTTAAGCACAGGAGAGAAAATTCTCAGGCTGTGGAGGAAATCCTTTTGCTCCACTGTTCTGCTATGTCCTTCCCTGGGGACTCACTTGGTCTCTCGATTTACTAAATTATAGGCTATTTAGTAACAGTGAACCAGGGAATGGCATGCAGCATTTGTGGGGTGCTGACACCATGCTCACCCTGCCGGTGAAATAAAGGTACCTTGGCTTACAGTCCATCTGTGGGTCAATTCCTTTGAATCCTTAGCAGGAAGATCATTCCTATCAGTCACTGTTCAGTACAGGTCCTCAAAAAAGTGTTAACTGGCAAGGCTGTAAAACCTGACAGCACAAGCTGGGGGATCAGAAGCCAGTTCCTTCAACGTATTTCTTGTATAAAGAGATGCAAATAAGAAAGCCTCATATCTGGAATGGCAACAAAACACATGAAACTTGGGAGCCATGCTTGAAATATAAAAAAGTTTTAAAAGTAGTATCTCATAAAAGTAGTTATTTCTCTCCCCACCCACTTCCACCTACTTCAATTATCATTACTCTGAACTGCACAACTTCCTAACAAAGTAAATAGCTGAGTGACAGCAGAAGGGAGAGGGGCTTATTTATTTATGCATTTATTTATTACAGAAAGTTCGCAGAATGCAGGCCAGTCATTTCAAGCTAGCAAAAAACTGGTGAGTAAATAGCTACTAGAAGATTTTTCAGGATTTGCAAAAGCGGCTGTCCTCTAGAGGAGTTAGATTAGAAGAAAGAAAAGACCATCCCCAATGCAGCAGCAGGAAAACATGGCTGGGGTCACTGTCACCCCAGCCTAATGTACAAGTCTGTTACTTTACAATCAAAAATCAGTACCTACAGTCATAACCACTGTCCTGGACCTGCATATTGCAAAAAGTTGTCAGTAAAATTACTCATGTGCATAAGTAGTCCCACATGGTTCAGTGGGTCTCATTACATAAGTTGTAGCAGGGGTCTTAGGTCAGAATATTGCATTCCTTAAACCAGACAGATTCCCACTGAAGTGATTAGAAGCGCTTCATTTGTCAAATAGAAATAATTCCACAGGTATTTGTTTGAAGTGTGATACAAATTTACTTTGGCCACGTTTCCACCTTTAATGTTTGCAGGAAAAAGCTGTGTGCACAAGTATTAGTGACCGAAGCAGATTTCAGACTAACTCCCGGTTTTTTGCACCAGAAGTCTGTGTAGGCAGATACCACCACATGCGTTAGTTATCCGACCAAATCATAATGAAAGAATAATTCAAATTTCTCTCACATGCACATTTACTGGTTCCAAAAGGCATGTGAGATTTTTGTTAAATTTTTACACGTATGAAGAAGTCTTTGCCCTTCTGCAACTGAGAGGTGGGCCACATTCTCAGTCAGGTAAATTATTTGGTTTGAACAGTGAGCAAGAGCTGTAACAGCAAAATGCAGTAAATTAAGCTGATATCTTGCTAAATCAGCAACACAGGATTGAACTCTTACTGCTATTCACTACAAATGGATCTAGTGGATTATAGGTCATAAGTTCAACCACTTTTAACAAGTACAACAAAATAGGAATGCTATTAAACATTTCTCTCCAGGGGCAGATTTACTAAAGAAGATAAGGAGATGGTAGAGACTCTCCATTAGCACTGCCTATTTCAGCATGCATTCCTGTCACAAGCACCTTTCATTCATAAAAATATCTCAGGAACCCAAAGCATCCTACAGATGTCTGCCTTTACATGCTGGTGACTGCAGTCTGGCACCCTCCAGACGCTGACTGCTTATTTCCGATACACATTATTTGATAATCTCTTGCTGCTTTCCCACTCTATGCTGTCAAGACAATAGGGGCAAGCTTTTTTGAGAAAAAAAAAAAAAAAATTCAAACTAAAAGCTGCATTTCTGAACATTCGAGCCAGTGATAAGGACACCGAGACACTGAGCTCACTCTGAAGAGCAGGCCACCTAACATTTTTGAAAACTTGAACAATTATTCAGAAATGTAATTTTTGTTTCCTATAGGTTTATTTAACTCTTACTGGGCCTTTACCTCTGTCCCTGGCTCCTTTGGACCCTCCCACTGGCCTGAGCAGGAAGGCACAAGGCAAAGACATGCGCATGGAATGCACTGCCTAGGGAGGTGGTCGAGTCACCATCCCTGGAGGTGTTCAAAGAAAATTTGGATGAGGCACTTAGTGACATGGTGTAGCTGACAAGTAGGAGTAGGTGTAGGTGTTGGGTCATAGGTTGGACTTGATGATCTCAAAGGTCTTTTCCAACCTTATGATACTGTGATACTGATACTGTGACAGGGCCTGCTTGTCAGTCCCAGGGAAGACTGAGAAAACACCTAGACAAACAAATTCTCCCAGATCTTAATAGTAGGTCTTGAACATGCTCCCAAACCAATCTGTAAAACAATGGCACCAACAAAAGTGGCATAAATAGATGTCCCTTAACAAGAATGGTTTGTCTAGGCAAGGACCAAGAAAGAACAGAGAAGAGAAAGAACAATTTACCATGTTTGCTGTAGAGTGGAATGGATCTTACTAATTGCAGATTAAATTGTTGTTGACTTACTAAGAAAGAAGGCAATTAAACATATAAAAGCAGTCTCTCTCCTTTCCCTCTAAGGTCAGTTTGGGTTCTTAGAAATGTGTACCTGGGCCCATGTGCCATACAAAAGTAAGGAATCAATTAAGTAGGAGAGTGCAGTTTTCACCACCCTGGTCTATTGTTTCAGCCTCTGCAGACACTAACATTTGTCACTGCTACAGTTTACACTCCTCCATATTTGTGGTTTCCCCACAAGAAGTCAAAACTACTTAAATTTTCTTTTGAAGGTCAAATTCCAGAAGAAAATAATTATGAGAGGAAGGACAGGTTGGGAGGTTTTTAATTGCAGGTCACAAGCAAGAAGCTTGCAGTCAAAGGCATAGCATAGTGAGCTACCTTTGCCTTGCCCTTGTTCTGATGTTTTCCTCACTACCTTAAAAAGCGGCTTCATCCTGATTTTAAAAGCTGCATTAGTCCTTCTAGGTTTGAAGCTAAGAAAGAAGGAAGAAGCTGAAAATAACCTCAAATTCTTTGCACTATTGATAGTCAAGAACTGGAAAGCTGGGTGATAAATAGAAATTGAGCCTCTTTTAGTTAAGATTAAAACAACAAATCTCATTCTGCCATCACTGATATATGAATTGCAACATCAATAATTTTGTTACAAAACAATTGTGACAACTGAGTCAAACTGAGCGCCCATGAATATGGGTCTAGTCTCTAGAGAGCCAGACTTAGTCCTGATTTTATGAAGAAGGCAGGACCAAGAACCTGAAGTTTTGCCTTCCAAGAATGAATTGCAGGCCTTTTCACATCCCTTTAAATGGGTCAGGACTCAAGCAAACTAGATTGTTATTCCATTCTTAAAGTCTCAGACCTATTCTTAAATAGTCACAGAAATACATGAACTGTACCTTAGCCAGTCTTGTGATATGAGGCACAGCTAGCTGAGAAAGAACAAAACAAAACAAAACTCAGTCCCTGAGAATCAACTCTTAAAATTCCAAAAAAGGCAGCATATTTCACTGCTGAAAAGTGCATTTTTATTGAAGGGTGTTGGCTCCATTGTCAGCTGCTATGCCCTTACTAGCTCTTAAAAACAGAACAGATGTTAGGAAGGGTTTTATAACTGGATGGGGAAAGGCACAAGATAGACTATTAAAAAAGGTATGGGAAGGAGTTAGCAGAGAGCCAAAACAATCCTGCAGCTGCATTACATTATCCCAGTGGGAAGCTGCCAGGCTGGCAGAAAAGTTAAGCTCTGTGGTCCTGAAAGTGAAGCACCGATACCACCAGCTACGACTTGTATTAAATGAGCTTCCCGCACCTCAGTGCCAACCCAGCTCAGTCCTGATCTGCAACAGTTTTGCTGTTTCAGCCCTAGGCCGGTTTTACACAAAGGCTGCCAGTCAATCTGAACAAACTGTACCTCCAAACCATGTAGTCATTTACAATTAAGCTTCTTTCAGACCACCATGATAAACAGAGGATTGTTATATGTAAGCAACAGCTAGCAGGAGAGATACTTCTCTGCAATCTGCTACCCATCCCATCACAATCTGATCATAACACTTAAAATCTGTAAGCCAGAGCTCCTATGGCATTTGTGCTAATTATCTGAGAATACCACAAACACACAGAGCACTTTTTAAAAATACAAAATAGAGACATTATCTTTTCAAGTTGGGAGAGTTTACATTAACCCAAGATAACAACTTTGGAAAGGGAATTTATAGAAATAACTGTGGTAAGAAAAAACATCTTGGACAAGTTTCATAAGGTAAAGCAGGATCAAACAGCAGTATGACAGATAGATATCAAGAGGATAGGCTATGCATAGGGTAAGACAAGCCTGAAACTTTTCTCATGTCCTTGTCAGCACAACAGAGGCTCAGTGTGCCAACTGAACGCTTTCTTTCACTTGCAACTGCACCTTCACCTTTCAACACCATCCAAAACTTACTGCTTCCAGACACTGCCAGAATTCGTGGAGATCTTCCCTGCTGATGTAAAACCAAAGCTATAATGCAAACAGTAGCATGGAACCACAGAAATACAGTCAACCTACTTCTAGCTCTTTACTGTTTCATAGTAAGCTTTCATAGGGATAGAGGCTATGTTGTTGGTTTGCAGTTGTACAGTTCTGCCAGGTTACACAAGCTCTCAAGGAGGAAGAGATGTCAATAATATAAATTTCTGTGCCATTGAATCCAAAGCATTTTATAAACATGAACAAAACCAAATCCTTAGCTATAAAAGGAAATTATAGATGGGATCAACTCACTAGAGAAATGCTGCTACCTGTGCCCTGCAAAACTGCAGCTAATGGTTCACAGCAAAATTACACAACCACCCAAAGCCAGGAAAAGGACTGGCTATCAAGCCACATTCAGGAGTTAACTTTTAATATTTGCAGTTATGAAAAATATTTCTGCAAATATTTCAGATATTAAATATCATTCATTATAGGTCACACCTCTGACATCCTTCCGGTCATCTTCACAGAAAACTCTAGAGTCTTTGGAGGCAGCTGTTTAGATAAAAGGAGAAGCCTCAAAACTTTAGGAACACAGAAAAGGTATGTTTGGGTTTTGCATGTACCATTTATGTGAGTTGACGTATATGCTGCCATATACCTTTATAACAAAAGTAACTTGCCAACTCAAGAAAACGGAAGTTTTCAGTTGTAGAAAAACAACACAGCAAAACCAATACACAAACAGCACAGATAATTGAATTTTTCAGTAACTAACACATTTCCAAATAGCAGGGCAACTAGAATAAACCAGCTTCCTTAAGAGATTGTATTTAAGAAACCGGGCAAATCTCCTTTTCACTGCCCATGTCCTGACCAGACAGTGGTGTTTGCAGCCAGGCAGAAATCAGTTCCTTCACAGACAGATCTTTATCAGCTTTATGTGAATGCTCAGATAAAGATGTAGAATCACAACAAAGATAATAAAGTTGGGAAGAGTACCCCAGTACTTCAATCCCAAACTACAGTTCTGCTAGACTGAGGCACATTAGAAAGGTCAGTTTAAACTTTACCTTTTGTTTGTTTAATAGCAACAGTCTATCCTGCACTGAGAGAAACATAAATAAAGACCTTATGCAGAGGATCTTATAGTCTAAGAACACAACACAACTTCCATAAACAGAAGTCTACTCTCACAGATCTTATTGCAGAAGCAGAGTTGAGATGACAGACAAATCTTGAAATACATGATTCGATATACGTTCAGAGAAATGGGAAAGATGACTTTGTCCTCTTCCTGCACTATGTATCCTCCCACAATCAGATAACACAGTTGCATCTGCCATCAGAACAATGATAGTTAGCACTTCCAGAATGCAAACTGCAATACAAAACCCAGTTTATATAGTCTAAACATGATTAATATTCCTGTGGGGAAACAAAGTACAAAGAAATTAATATGTCTTCTAAATTCCTTGCATTGACCCACAGGCCTCAGTTTAAGTGCTGTTCTTGGTGTCTGGTCTTTGAACAGGTTAGTAAAGGGCTAAAGCTAAAATGTCAGCATTGGCGAGTTGATCAGTTCTTCAGTTATAGTTTCACACTGTCTCCACACTCAAATAGGCATCACATCACACTGGCTTACATTAAATATTTTTTCCATAGCTCTTTAAAGTATAAAAGCAGGGCTTTGTTTTGATTATTCTAGAGCAGAATTGTGTGAGAGTGGATCCATTATCTAAATATACAAGATGGAGAGCTGTACTCTTTGCCGTAATTTTCTGTAATACATTAAATCTACTGCTCTTTAAGGGGGAAATGCAAATATATTTCTTTATTAAATATATTGACTATGAATTACACTTTCCTGATGTGACCAGTTAGGGCTCCATCCCCTCTCCTGACAGAAAATCCCCACACAGATGCAGAATTACATAGGCAAATTATTTTAAAAGTGTTCTTAAGAACCACTAGGGAACATATAGTTGCAGAGCAACTTGACCAGTTACAATAGACACTAGTCTTTTCTTTTGCTACATTACATATGGATGCAGCCTCTCAAAAGTATCTGGCCACACTACAGTAGAGCTGGGGAGAAAATTGTTGGAAAAATGCCATCTGTATTTGCCTAGCTCTATAAACAAAGATATCACCAATCTGATACACTGTAGGTCAACTCTTCCTTTCTTTAGTGTTCACTTTTCAGCAACTGAAATCACAAGGCATGAAGTCAATAGATATTTAAGCTATTTCAACAGCACCAAGGATAAAGGTCATGCCTCTGATGTGATTTATCTTCACAGGAACCCACCCAAATCCTGGAAACCACTGCTTGAAGATCGGACATTCTGGGGGGGTTGTATAGATAAGAGGTTGGTATATTCAAACTAGAGATAGCTTTTTCCAGAGTATATTTAAATACCTTAGAGCAAGGCCTTGGGGAGGGGGTGGATGGGTGGCAACACGACACCAAAAAAAACCAAACCCAAACTAAAAAAAACCCCAAAACACCTACCAACGCTGTCTGCTCAGGAAAATGCCTTAGCATTTGTGGAGGGTTGCCCTCTCCTATGCTGGCTGAGAGGCTGGCATTTTCCAAGCCTGTCACAGCAAAGGAAATCAGCAGCCAGGTCTTCTAGTCACTGCTGCCTCATGGTCCAGCACTGTTTACAGTCATGATCCTCACTTTGCTTCTAAGGTAAGAATAATTTTTCCATGCCCTAGTAATTTCTCTGTGGCCTAAAAAGGAAGGAGACAGTTTTCACCTTTGCAAACCTCACTCAGTGCAGTGAGCTGAACAGGTGAACATGCCAAAACAGGTATCCCACACTGCCATCCTAGACCTGACTTCCCCATGAGTCCATCAGCTTGCCCATCCAGCTGCACACGGGACCAGCAAATAAAAATAAAAATTAAAAAAATAATTAAAGAAAAAAAATCTTCTGACAAAGTAGCAAACTGGATCACTTATTCAAAGGTCAGTCGGACACTAGAACTGATGCCAGTGAGAAAAGGGAGAAGGGAAAGTCCATGGCTCCCTGAATGTCTCAGGAAACCAGTGTCTAAAGAGGCAGCAGAATAGGCAACTCCAGCACGACCATTGCACAGCCACATGCAAACATATCAGCTAATAACTTGGCAAACAGTAGTAGTAGTAGTAATAATAATAATAACAACAATAATAATAGCAGTAGTAGTAGTGAAATCAGACAAACCTAGAGAGGAAGGGCTGCACCACCTTCATCTCCTGTGCGCATTACTACACAAAACTACTGTTCACATGACTTTAAAAAGTTCTGACCAGTCTTGTGAATTCTGCTACAAAAAAATCTCATTTTTGTCTCAAATTTACTCTCCAAAGTAGAACGCCAGCTTCTGTAACAGAGACAGTAGTAGTACAATTAAAAAAATTCCACCTGAGGCCAGCTCTGTTCAGCAACCAGAGGAGAAGAAGAGAGCTAATTAAAACCATGTTCCCTAAAATCAGAAGTGGTTAGTTGCACACACCAAATAGAACATAGCATCTGTCACAGGCGACTGACCTCAAATCAGAGGAGGGAGCAGGGGAGGCGAACAAAGTTACAACAAAACATAGAGTCTGCAGGGAAAAGTGATTTAAGAGCTACCAGAATCACTGGTATTTGTGCTTGAGTGAAAAGAACAGCAGACCTGGAGCTAAAGTAGGTACTAAGGGCACATTCATGCAATCCTGGCACAGGTAAATCTGATGATATAGTTGGGAGCTTTGCCTGTCTATTTTCTTTGAGATCAGTGTCTCAGTAATTTATTAAGTTCTCCTAACCAGTCAGTCTGGATAGGAAGGATTTCAGATTAATTAACTACAGGCTTAAACCTGCAGAGAGCCGTTTTGCATCTCAGAGACAATCTCACACCTTGCAGGAAGGAGCTGGTAGTATCTTTTGAGAACAAAGATGGGGACCATTACTGTTTAATTTTCCCTACACTGTCCAAATCTCTGCAGACTGCAGCAACTACCATTTTTGTTTCTATGCAGTCAGAAAGCCCTTAAATTGTTAACATGGGAATATCAACATAGCTATTACTCCCAGACATTTCTTTCTTCACTTTCCAATGTTTTCTCTGTGCTATCTGTCATTACCTTGTTTTCTCATTTTCCTTTTCATTAAAGATTACTATTCAAGGGAGAAAAAGTAACACAGTATGCGAATTCATCCAGCATGAATGGAGAGAGACATATGGTCTAGTGACTTAAGCAGAGGATCAGGAGCCAGGCTGCTTATAAGACCTAGCCTGACAGTCTCCTCCTTAGTCTTTGTGTAAGTCATTTAAGGTCAAATGTTTTTCCCTTCCTACAACCAAAAGTTCAGTAGGGGGTCAATTCCTTTGTAGAGAAGAAAGAGTTACCCCACTAACACTGATGGTCCAACTCGCATCATAGCTACACCATCCTTGTGTGAAGGGCAGGCACTTCCTTTAGGCTTATCCTCACCACAGTTACAACACAGGAGATCACGAGCTCAAATATTTTGTGATCACGTCAATGCATAACATGGCTTTACAAATGCCACAGGCAGGGACAAGCTGTGTACACTACATCAGCCGGTCAAGGCAAAAGTTGACTTGGATGAGAGCCTTCTCCCAACATGTCTCAAATAAAGAACAGGCTTTTTCCCAACATACTCTAACTGCAAACTTGTGTGCTTGCAAACATCGCACAAAATAGTCCCCAGAAATAACTAGTGCTGACTGGTTCACCACAGTAATCCCATGAAAATAACTTGTTGCAGTTGACATCCAGTCACCTTTCAACTCCTTTAGTCACATGACATTGGTCTTAAGGAGAAATTCCCACAGAGTAAGGCTCTTCAATGGACCATATGTATGTACTCCAGGTGCATTCCCCCATGAGCATCCCAGTCTTCCCATCAGGTTGCTAAATCTCTGCACACACATATGAGAGACAGAGCAGCAATGCTTCCTTCAGCCTGCTTTAGTTCTCCAGCTGGATAGAATAATTCTCACTTACTTAACAATAGAGCTGGGAAAAATACAATAATTCATTTTAGCATTAATGCGTGTTTCTTTTTCTTTTTACCACACAGAAGAGCAGAACCAGTCAAACAGATCCTTCTCAAGAAATGAGCTAATTGAGTGAAACTTAGTCTAATGCCTGTAGCACCATTTGTTTGGTGCTTGGAGATACAGCTAATTTCTCCCTTATTTTTCCTCTAGAAAACAGGAGCACTGTTGCTGAATTCAGAGAGCCACAAAGTCAGGATTGTCTCTCTGGAAGATTCAGATTAATACTGGATAAACAGACAAAGTTGGACTTCGGTTCTCTTCTGCATTCCTATGACATGCCATGGATACCTGAAGCAGAACAGCAAGTTAACATCGATTCTATGAAAGGTGTATCATTCACAACCAGTTCATATCTTTTATATGCAAGGTGGTGCATTTTCAGAGCAATAGGGGTGAAGGAACCCTCGTTCCCTGTTCCCTTTCCCCCTCCCCCAATATACTAGATGTTAGATTGAGTCATTGCTGCCTTTTTCTTTCAAGGTTAAGAGAAAAAAAATCTCAAACAATCCGTCTTCCAAAGTTTCTCCAACAGTCAGGTTTCTTTGTCCAAATTTCCATGACAAAAATCAAACAAGCTGAAGGTTGTCCAGGTACCTTAAGCCTTCTTCAGTTCAGTTCAGTTTCAAAACATGGCACTGCCACAAAAAACCCAAACAAAATCACAGAGCAATACCTATGTGCCCGTCCACCTTTCCTTATTCCTTCACATTCTCATTCTGATGCTATATCACCTCTTCCACACAGGCCAACAAAAACGCTCGATTGAATGGATTTGAGCTTAAAACTAAGCATGTTTAAAAAGAGAAGGTTAGTAAACTTCAATCCAATTCACTAAAACGTCATATGAAGCTTTTGGCCAGGCTCAAGTATGCAGTATTTTAGCAAGCGTCAGCTGTAAAATATGAATGAAAATAACTGAAAGAGTACTTATACTGAAATTCCACGATTTAAACCCCTACATACCCAAACCTGTACTGAGAACTGAAACACAGGGACTTTTGAAAACATACTATTTTCCTCCCTTCTAAAAACATTAGTGGAGTCAATACTTGTCATCTTCATGGACAAAGGCAGAATTCTACTAAACATCACCCTGAGCACTAGTGGAGAGGAGAAAGTTTCGGTACAAGTTGAGAGGGC
This sequence comes from Neomorphus geoffroyi, assembly GCA_033558235.1. Classification (NCBI taxonomy): domain Eukaryota; kingdom Metazoa; phylum Chordata; class Aves; order Cuculiformes; family Neomorphidae; genus Neomorphus; species Neomorphus geoffroyi. Next base: position 35,257,542 of record JAUMJM010000027.1, read on the forward strand.
ATTGTCTATTTGGCATTCACTTACCACGCGGGCATTAAGCAGAATGTGATTTACTTTACTTTCAAAGCCGAATGAACTGCCACAGAGAAAGGCACCATTCCTGTGTGCTAAAAATATCCAAACACAGGGGGAGCACAGAGGAGTTGGGGCACTGTAAATTCATATTACAACATATTGCACACTAACTTTCCTGTACAGACAAGCCCTTAGACTAATAGGCACCTGGGAGTCTTCAAGTCTGAGTGCCCAATAAATAAAAAGGCTATTTTATTTATTTTTTATTGGTGCTCTGGAACCAAGCTCTGATGTCCCTACTCAGACAATGCTTCCATTGAAATCAAGTCTTGGTCTATTATTAAATAGCATTTCTTTCACAGCTGCAAGCTTTCCCAGGTTAGAGGATAGGGATTTCATATCAAGCCAAATCACTAATCTCAGTCCAAGGGGGATTGTGCAGGCATATATTTTGATTTTATATGGGTACCTAGATATTGCTTAATGCAATAGACCTGCACTGATGCCTAGTGAATTACTCCCCTTATTGTATACCAATTCCCAATTTGGATAAACTAAAAAAAAAAATAAAATAAAATCAAAATTCAAATTTAATCTCATTTTAAAAACTGTTCCAGTTTAAGACAGCTTTTGGTTCTTTTTTCCCAAACTTTAAAAGCATAATGGACCCTCAGAGCAGGAAATGGTATGTGTTTGAAGGCTCAGAGAACTCTGATCCTCAAATTATTCTGAGCTGCGCTTCCCCTGTCCACCACAGCCATCTTCCATAGTGACAGACAATGCTTGAGCGGAGTCCACTGAACTCAGTGAAACACCATCAGAGATGAATTTAACTCACTGCCAAGAGTTCACAACCCAATTTATCCATTCCCCAATCACGTGAGCAGCCCTGTGTCAGGTAACCTGGCTACTCATAGCCAGGCAGTATTAGGCATTATCTGCAATTCTGTGGAGCTACGAGGAAATGGCTGCAGAGGCAAGTCCTGGGCTAACAAAGCAGACACAGCCAGCATTTGTTTTAGCTCCATTTGCAGGAAGCTGCTCAGATTCTGATACAAGAACCCATTTCTCACCTTGAGGTAACCAGCCAGCACATGAAGGAAACAATGACATCTATGCTATTTTAATTTCCTTCCCACTACACTTTCTGCTTTTTTAGAATGATGGGTCAGTGACAAAAATTTTCCTTCTAGGCCGTTCACTCACTTACAATGGTGTTCATGGAAAGTTTGACAACTTTATCTTCTTCCTGAGGTACTTACAGCTGTGACTCCATTACTTTGAAGTCAACTTGCATTTGGTTGGAATGAAGTACAGACATCAGTGACTCCAGCTTGGTGTCACCTGCATTTGTTATCTTGCAGTAGACAATTTAATCAATTATAGTTTTTTTGTCTAGGCACAAGAACAAGAAAATGCTGATCAGCATTTCACAGGCTTGTTTCTTCACTGCTAGCAGGCCATTTAACATCTGATAGACCATATAAAAAGGTCTTCCCAGGGGCTTAGAGTGTTTGGGTTGTTCTTTTTTATAGTGCAGAAGGTCATTAATGAGCAAGCTAAAGCGTGGAAACAGCTAGACAAGTCTTGTTGAGTTAATAAGAAACTGTCATTCTGCTTCAATACATTCTCATTAAGCCTAGCAATGTTCTCGTCTAAGGAGACTGATGGTACAAATCTATTTTAATGCACAATTTAGTTCTACAAGACTTGAGTCAGAGCAAGTTTATCCCTCCTTTTTTTTTTTTCCTCCGTAACTTTTTCAGTTCAGCAATTTCTGAGGAAAAATACTACATTAATTTTTTTTTTTTTTTTTTTAACACATGCAGCTCTAAAGCTGAAATTTCAGTTTTTTTAAAGAGCAGCTAGAGACCTGGACATTTCTGAACAGACTAATCACCCCAAATCAAATATTGTCCTCCTGCTCTAATAAAACAGTCTACAAAGCTAGTCACCGTATTCTCATATTTTGCGTGTTTTCCTGGACTAGAGTCAATAAAAGCTTTATTGTTGGGTTTAAGCATCATAATTCCCCATTGCTTAAATGGGATCAAGGCACAGACACCACCTTTAACAGTGTTAAGAATCAAGGGCCTGTCACACAACATTAGCAATGAACCCAGCAACCCACTTCTAGCTAAGAACTACATTACAAACTTTATCAATTCTTTAGCTACTCTCCAGCACCCCATTTAATTTTGGTGTTTCTGGCTAGAATCTCAACTGCATTCACCTGCCTTTGCTCCTAGCAGGTATCCTTCCACCCAGGATCAGTTACCTGGTTTCCAGAGCTTTTGTTGCCAGATTTCTCTTGATCACCTTTTACTGCTCTGCTTACTATTCCCAGCAACTGACATTAGAAGCTCAGCATCACACAAACGACAAGGAAATGCAGCTGAGATGCTGAAACTTATGCAACAGTGATCTTCATGTCACACTGATATTCCCATCACCCTTGTCACACAATTATTTTAAGTGAAAACATGGAGTAAAAAAGAACATCCTTGCTAGGCAGTTGCTGATGCTTGGTCACTGCAGGGTCAGTCTCCACATACCATCACCCCAGATCATGCACGTAAAGCCAAATTGTTACCAAAGCAGCATTCAGTAATTTAGCCCTAGCTTCAGGCATATGGAAGTCCAAGAGAAGTGGGAATAGATTAGAGCAGAGTTCCACGAAGGAAACTGATGGAAGAGAGCTACATGTTCCCTTTTGTACTTTACATGTACAAAACCTTCATGCGTGTACCAGGCCAGAACTGCTAACACTGAGCAATACCAGTTCTCTCCTGCTGTTTTTAACACTAAAGAAAACAGTGCAGTGCATTAGTGAGGGAGTTTCATTCTCTTATCCCTTATTCTCCAGCATTTGTTAGCTAAACCTCTTAACTCTCCTGGCTACCCATTGCTCACACTAGGGGAGTTCCTAAAGCACACCTTTTCACACAGCATGGGTTTCATCTCATAGTTGATTTCTCTTTGCTGAACTCCACACATACGGAGTTTCTTGTTAGTAAGCCCACAGCGACTGTACATCCCAGCTCTGAAAACTCCCTCTAGAGCTGTTTCCACAGAACTCATCTTTATGATAGTTTCTTTTCCTTTTCTTCTCATTACAACAACCTTCCAAAAAGTCCCCAGATCTTTCAAGGCTGCAGCACAGATATTGTGATAAAGAGCTGAAACTGCTGACTGTTGGAAATCTCAAATCATCTAGGGTAGACAAAGGTGAAAAGTATTTAAAGAACCGAAAAAGAGGTGAGAAAGGTAAGATGCATCCCAACACACCAAAAATACTGGTGGATCCCAGTAAGGTAAATAAATGGTTTCCATTACAGGCCATATTGTTAGTGTAGGCTGCTTCAGAAACTAAAGATAACTGAGAGAAGCTTCCTATTATTGTAGTTCCCTGAGTGCTTCCCACCATCATTCACTGTTGCAGAAACAGTACAAGACAACAGCAGAGCCTTCTCCCTGCCCTCTTTTTGCCAGCTGAGCACTGCTAAATTTCTTAATACTAGCACTGTTGGCATCAGCCCAGCCACCAGGGAGAAGAAAAATGAATATTTAGTTAAGTCTATAGTATATACCCCTCACTACCTTAAAGAAAATTTAGGGCTGGTACCAAAATCATGCCTAGCATTATCATTCTACACTGCACCATGTGAAGCCAGAGTGGATAATAGCATGAGACCACAGAAGCAGCAAGTGATTGCTTTGTGGTCAAAAAAAAGACATTTTTTAACTGCATTTTTCTGATGAGGGAGAAGGGGGTAGCAAGGCAGCAGAAATAACATAGACACTAAGACCAGTAAGAGTTAAACATCCACAGCAGTCAGCACAAGTGCTTTGATTGTGTTTCTGATTGTTTCTGTAGCTGGTCAGCTCTGTAACAGTCATTTAAGTTTACTACAGTATAAGATAATAAGAAATAAGTCTGCAAAAACAGTAGTGAGAATTCATGCAAGGCTTAAGGGCTTCTCAAGAATCAAAAAGAAAGGGATACCCCCCATCCATAGTTTCAGGAAGTTCCCTTTATTTTGTTATGATTCTCATTGGGGAAAAAAAGATTCATATTTAAAGACCGCTCTCCATTTTGATATTTTTACTACATAGCATGCATCATTTGGGTTTGTTTTTCCTTGGCATATATGACTGATTCCGTATACCTGAAGATGATCTCCTGAAGTCAGTATTTCCTGTTTAAAGAAGGAACTCTATAGGGCAAAAGGTAGTTTCCTTGCTCTTCCATCTGCACTTCAGCTTTTACTGACAACTGCAAGATATGTCAGAAAAAGTCTTATTTTTCATGCTGCCATCACCGTTCCCTTCTCGCTGTTTCATCAGGGCTGGCCTTAGGTTGTACAGGGCTCTACATGCCAGTATCACATATAAGCTGATATCCTCAGTTATGATTAAGTCGATTTAATCAGCCAGCATGGGGAAACTATGCAGGCGTTGCCTCCTTTCTAAAGACAGAAAGATACCAGAGTTTTTCTCCCCCAGGCAAGAAATGAGAAGTGTGAGATATGATTTGTGATGAAATTCAGAACCACGTAAAACTTGCCTGGTTTCAGATTTCATTACCCCCACATTAGAAAGGTTTGGCAAGGTAAGAGATCCTCTGCCAACTGAGGACACAGAACACCAAGAATTCAGGAAGTTTCCAGCATGCAGCAAGGTGGAAAGTTGCAGCTTCAGTCAAGTCTTCTGTTGAGATTTGTTTAAGCTCTGAAGTCCTATAGGGTTTTTCCCATAGGCCAAGAAGCTGTTAAGCAACTACACATGTGCCAACAAAAAAATAGACACATTTCAGCTTCGCAAATGGTAGTGGGTAACAGAATAGCTAGGAATGCCATTTTCTTTCTTGGGCTTGCAGTATTAGCCTTACAACCAAAATAAGACTGGTGCACACTCTCAGAAGAATGCTCAGAACAGGATAACAGCAACTCCCCCACACTAAGGATGCACCATTTTCAACAGTGCTGACGATGCTGTAAGTCTCAACATCAAGTGTCCGCTTCCGGAAGAATGGTTCATGCTTTTACACTGAATTTGATCCTCACCACATTTGACATAAGTTCTGACACTCCTATGTAGTTGCAATTCACATCTCCCTCAGACCTTTAGTGATCAGCATCACATGGCACACGAGACCGCCCTCACTCTATAAGCTCTTTTGAGAAGCTCTGCACATATCCTAGGAAAGTCATTTAAGGCTGTACATTGCAGGAAGCATAAAAAAGCAGAAGCATGGATTTAAACCTTTAACTGTTAGGTGGTCCTTGTGCAACTTTGTATAGATATTGAGGGAGGAGGGGCTTTCAGAGGGGAAGATCCTTCTCTACAGGAGTTTTTTTCAGCTTAAAAATTTGAGCTCTTAAGAGTATCACACTTCAGTGCTGTGCAATTTTACCAGCTCTACGGCTTCTCACGCATTCTTGAAGCAATGGCTCTCTCTACTGGCACTTTAAGATCCTACACCATGGGCCAGCTCTGTGAAGCACTGAATATCCACAGCAGAATAGCCTGCTTTTCTCAGGGAAAATCCTGTTTCTTCCTTGCCAGGCCTCAGGTTCATTCTTTTAGTGGGTATTTCCCAAGTACTGTCCTTAAATATACATTGGAAAGACAAACTTCTTCTGCTAAATAACTGCTTATTTCTACAGTTTAATCTTGTATTTTCAGCTGATTCTAGCAAGAAAATAATCTCCTGGGGTTTTCTCAGGAAGAAAGTTCACTGTTTACAGGTTCCCCTTGCCTTTTTTATTACTAATTTATCCAACAGTTGAGGTCTGATAATTGACCTAGCAGCCTCAGTCTGGCTTGTAGGTACCTGTAAACTTTAAATTTAAAAAGCAATCCCTTTATTACCACTGTCTGATGTAAGGTTACAGGAGACCTTTCACCTATCAAAGAAGGCTCAAAACTGGTTCAAAGATTTGGAAGTACACCTAAACCTCAAACCTCCAATTCTAAAATAGTACCTAAAATCCTCTCCCCCACACTAGGCCATACCTACTGTAACTTTTACCTCCAGAAAGTCTTTAACTCTCCAGACTTAGGTTTAAGGTTATTTTGGGTTTGTTGTTGTTGTTGTTGTTGTTCTGTTTCTCAATTCCCAACTTATTTGAAAGTGTAAACACTAGTTCCTTCTTATTTAATCCTTATTACAACTTATTAAATCATTCTTTTTACCACCCTATACATTGAGAAAGAATACATTTGGTAGGACTATCATAAATCCATAACTCTAGCCAGAAGAGACTGCAACACCAAGCTCTAAATTTCTCTCAGAATGAGGGAGTTAAACATAATGTCAAATTTAGAAATAAAGCTATTCTCTCATTCTATGGTTTGGCTACTTATTTACTGAGACCAATGACTCTGAATACAGCTGTAGCACAGATGTTCAGTGAGGAAAACTTCCGCACAAATCTGAGCCTGACCTAACCTGATCAAGAGTTGATTTTCACTTCTATAGACCCAAACAAGCAAATGGACAAGACCTGAATGCAGTATTGCACTAATGGAAACCTGCTTTGACAATAAAACAAACTTCACTAAAGAGATGTAAGTTTATACAGGAAGAGCAGGTTTTTAAATTTCAGCCTTCATTTCTGAAAACACAACTTGGACTAGGTTTCCACTTCCTTTGTTTTTATTTTAGTCAGGCATCTTAATTGCATTATTAGCTAACACATTTTCTGACAGAATGAAGCATCAGAGTGGAATTTCTCAGCAACCTACCCCAACAATAGATGCCTTTAAGGCCCATATTCATAGCAAGAAAGAATAGTCACTGCCTCCTATTTATACAGTTAGAGACAGGAACCCTGTCAGAGTCCTCAGATTAAAACATTTGGCTGCTACAGTGTCTAAGTATGTTTAGGATCTTTTGATGAGAGCTCTTAAAACTAGGACTGAGAAAAAAAATAACAGGCTACATGAAATTCACTGCTCAGGGAAGTTAATGCATTCAAGTCAAACACCTAACCATACACTCCAGTCTAGACAGAATGTAGAGGAAAACTAGTAAGTTACACAGTAAATGCATACCAGAAATAAGCTGCATGGTGATGCTGCACAAAACTCCATCAGATAGTTCTGCAGACTTTGTGTTTCTTGGATGATACCAGACAACAGTGAGTCTTGCACAGTCAGTTAAGCCAAGTTTATGACCCTTCTGTGTTGTGATATGATGCTAAGCACCAGGGACTCTGGAAACGCGAGAAGACATACTTAAGCACAGATTGTTCTCTACAGCTCTATACAGACCTGGACAGGCCTCTCAAATTTATTTACAGTAGGTAAGGTAATGCCCAAGGAGAGGGTCTTCAGTGAAACTACCAAATGACCTCAAAGAAGAATGAGCTTTTAAACCGAAAAGAAAACAAAACTAGAGTATCCAGCTATGATTAAGAAAGATTTTTTTTTTGGCCTTCTCTTTCAGCCTAGTAAGTAAAATAAGATGTTTTACATAGAACTTGGGTTAAGCCAAATGAAATATTTACAACATTACATGCTCACAATGAACACTTGTGTTTTTCTTTACTACTCTGATATTGTGGCAAGAGCAGCAAAGCGTCAATAGTAGTGCTAACTCTTGTATATAAAATTCTTACATGCAGGTAACACCTCTCAGAATAAACTGCCTGCTCTAGGTCAACTTACTCTAAGACAAGAAGCAAAAAAAAGCCACTCATTTTTAATTATGCTATTGATTTACAAATGTACCTCTTAGAGCCATGTTCAGGAAATACATTCCAAACAGGACTTCACAGAACACTCATGCAGAACTTTTTAATTAAAATGTGACATTCTTTGTAGCTTGATCTTCAGAAAAATCAATTAATTACTGCTGCTGCTAAAGGCACTGGAAGCTATGGATTACATCACTCCTAAAATAAAAATAAAAATCATATCATGAGTTTCTAATGATACAAGAAGTGTTTTTTATTGCAGTGAAATATTTAGATTTACGTAGAGTTTTTTTCTGTAGAATTAGTTTTCTACTCACTTCCATTAAGCACTTAGTAACAGTATTGTTTTGAAAGGTAGGCAGACACAAACTGTTCTTCTGATAGTATGTTTTTTAAATAGTACTGTTCCTAGACAATACTTCTTGCCTTATCAAAGAATGCAAGGTTGGATAAAGAATTAGTTCCAAAGCCCTAATTAGCAGATACTTGGCTGTTGTGATGTTCATAATGAAAATAAAATTAATCCTTGGAAAGCAGTAGAATATGCATGAGATTTCTGAGAGAATTTATACATACGTATGTAAGTTGGATATATATTCTGTGACCAGTTCTTGTCTCATTGTGCGTGATTGATGGAAATCATTCCCTCACATGCCCAGCACTGAAATAAAGGATGCTGTTCTCTAAAACTCCAAAGCGCATCTTAGTTTATTTTCAGGCATTTATGGTATAATTAAAATACTTCAATATCTTCAGATAAGTGTTACAGAAATTAAACTAATTAAAATAACCACCATTATTAAATATGCAAGGCACCTGCAAATAAATCTTTGCATCTTCATTGCAGCATCAGAGAGAATAGGACTCCTTTCCTCAGTAATGAAGACACAAGTGATCTCCAAGGAGAGCAGCAGCTACTTGTTAGGGCCATTACAATTATATGAGTTGTTTATTCATACTAACAAATTATTCTAAAGAGTTTCAGGACATACAGATGTGCAGACCTTGGTAAGAGGTTAAGGCAGGAGTGAAACCAAACATCAAGAGTTTTCTACACCTTCCCAAGCTGTTTTGCTTTGGGTTTTGGTTTTTTTTTTTTTTTTTTTTTTTAATTAAATCAAGTCTATATTTTGTTGCTTTCTCCCATCTCCCAAATTTTTAAAAACAGGATATAGGAATCAATCTGGATCCAGAGTTTTGAGATCTCCCAGTCATCAGGATATGCAGAAGTAGATATCTGGATTGCAAACAGGTAACTCTGAAAAGTATGCACAAGAAGAGACTTCCCAATGAACAGAGCAGGAAAAAACCCATTTGACAGCAGCTTTGACTATAAGTCCTATGGCAGCAAAACTTCCTGCCCATTCTCCTGGAATGCCTTTGACTATATGTTTATGCTATAGGCTGGTCTCAGTTGTGGTTCACACGCCAAATGCAACACAGTAAGTGCTGTCTGGCTTGTGGTACAGATTGTCTGCCTCATACCATCAGGATAAAATTAGGGTGGCAAAACAATCATCCATTTGCAGATGGAATGGTATATAGCCAACTGCTAAGTGACATCTGCACATATAAGTACAGACAGTATTAATATGGTAGAACATTCTTCTTCCTTATAACCTCTCCATAGGTCAGCAGCACTGAAAAAAAATACAGCTGTAGTAGCAGAGGACACATTCTGGCTCAGAGTATGTTCTGAGATATCATCTACTTTCTCCCACTGGTCCAATAACTGCTCTTAGAGTACAGTGAAACAGGAGTCCCAGTACACAATATACAGCCAGTCTGGTACTAGAAGGAACTGTGGGAGAATTTATATCAGCAGAAGATTACAGACTAAAACAAAACCCAACAATCCACACAGAGCAGACGGCAATTCTTTACACAATCAACAGATATTGGTTTAGCTTTCAGCATACATACTAAACTGATTTAAAGAGGAAAATATTTTCCTTTATCTTTTCTTCAGCTATTCACCATTGGTGATTAGGCAGAGCAACTTGGTTATCTTCATGTCTCAGATTTTTGGGCAGAATTTTCAAACATGGTAGCACAATAATACATTTCATTTGGCATGCTTGTACAATGGTGGACTGCAGGGGTTGTGGTAAAGTCCTAGTGTGCAAATTCTGAAGAGATACAAATAATCTCTTATCAGCAACTCTTGTAAAGTAACTAACTAAATGGTACAATAATTTCAGCATTTGTTGTTTGCCTGATGAATCAATACCCCTTATCACTGTGTATCATAAGCACATACACTTTGACACTTTTCTGTAATATGTGGAAGCTGTGGAGACTAAAGTAACAAAGAGCATCAGACAGAAGTTGACAAAGGTTGATCCAGCATCCAAAATGCAGAAAAGGAACAGTAATAAAGACTGACATCACCACAAGGCAGAATTTGCTATAGGTAAGGTTAACAAACAAAAAGCAGATCTTTTAGCATGTTGCTGAACATCAGTGTATGTATTTCTCTAGTTATTTCAGCAGAAGGTACAACAAAGGTGTATATACAAGATTAGCATGTTACAGTCAAATTCTTCAAAACAGAATGAAAGAGAGTTCAGTCAACTTTATTTCTGTAATTTTTCTTGGTAGTTTCCTGCAAGATCAAAGACCAGGGAAAATTCTTGTATTTAGGGATTATTTCATAGATTTTGAGTGTTAACAAACAATAATAATAAATTAGCCCCAAACAAGATACATCAAGCATCACTGAGGAAACTACATTTACGGTAAGTATAAGTAGGTGTATTTTTTTAATTTGTCCCAAAAGCCAAGGACTACAAACCCTAATAAGAAGTGTACATGGTAGCTAAATTTTTTTTCCCCCTTCTAGACCATGCCTGTAAAGCACAAAATCCTCAAGTATGTCTACTAGAGCATGCATTTACAATAAATGTGGTTTGAAGTTATTTAGGCATGCCCATCTGCATTTCTCAAAACACAAAGTTGGATTTTGTTGGGCCTTACACCGCAGGCAGTATTTTCAGAGATGGCAAAAACTTGTGCAGAGTTAACCGGTGGGCCAGAGGCAGCAAAGCTCACCACTCACGTGTCTAATATTGCAGCTTCCTTCTGTTGGATATCATGGCCTTCTACCATTTATACACAGAAGAGACTAAGTTAAGTGTGAGCATTTAACCTAGACAGACAGTTAAGAACGCCAGCTTTTACGAGAGAACGCAGAGAAGCAGTTCCATTGCTTCGGACAAGGTAATTACAGGTTAATAGTTACCTGCATAGAAGTCTTAACATTTTATCCCAGTTTTTCTGTTAGAAGTTCACTACAGTACTGATGATGCATTTATTGCACCTTTTTGACCATAACAACGATTCAAAATAAGACCGTCTGTGTTTGATTAACTTGGCTGGAGCCAGAAACAGAACAGAGGCAGAAAGACCCAGAACAAAAAGTTTTAGAGTCACCAAGTCATACGACAGAAAATTCTTTCCTAGAATGACATTTAGATGAAAACACAACACTTCCATCCTATTTATGATCTGACACTTTGCCCCACCACAAAAATATTACATAAATCAAAAAATAAGCATTTTAACTGAAAGAACACATTTAGCTCTAGCCCGAAATGTTTGTACTCTGAATGAACAATGACCACAGTATCCACAGCATTCGAAAGAACATCACCCAGATCAACAATGTAGAAATTTGACAGTGATTTGGCCATATTGGGTTTGGAAAGCTTTGAGTAAGATAGTTACAGGGAAGAAAGTGACCTGCATGTAGCAGGCACAGGGCAGAGTAAGGGGACCAGAGGCTGACCGGCAGAGCAGAGCTGGCAAGGCAGGCAGCAGCAGCCAGCCCACCCACTCTCCTCCCTGGCCCAGGCCACTTGGCTTCCAATGGTCACCCCAGCCAGCTGCACCCACATAGCGGGAGGTGGGAGCAGTGGGGCTGTAGATGTGAGAGGCAGTACCTGTGGCAGGGACACACACTGATGAAGCAACTCCCACACCAGAAGGACACAAAATAAGAGCACATCGTTACATGGTGCGCCCTTACCTGCTACAGCAGGAGAGCGGCTCTGCCCACCACCACAGCCCCCACCACAAGATGGCTGCCTCTGTCCCGGCACTGAGGAAGAGCTGGGCCCCCTCTCCTCACAGGCGCTTGCCCGGCCCCACAACCCCCCCAGCACACCCTGTCACCAGCAACAGTGGCCGGCAGGGGCAGCAAGGGAAGCAGGTGCTGAGGGGTGGCAGTGGGGAGCTCACAGTCCCCTGCTTGCTTCCCGCCTCGGCCAGGCCAGCACAAGCCACCATCCCCAAGGCCCTCCAGAACCAGTCTCAAAGAAAACCTGCAGCACAGATGCGCTCCCGGTGCCTTCTTTTAAAGGGACAGCACACAGCGAAGTGTGTACGTGTGTCACACACACAGCACCCTCCTCCTCCAAAATATGCCCTCCAGAGCTGCACCTCAAATCCCTGCAGCTCCTGGGAAAGTTTTCATCAGCCCTAGCTTAAAACTGGGGAAATACACAGTTTGTAGCTTCCCCATTTCATCATCATGATCCTCTACCCAACAGACTGTTTTTAGACTTCACCCGTTTCCTCAAAGTGTCCTCTTACTCAGGGACAAGATGAAACCCTTCCGTGCCTGCCACCCCCTCATGTATCATAGCTTCAAAACATTTAGAAACAATAGAGAAAATGGGCATGATCAGCCACAGCAACTGGGAAAGTCCCATCTAAGTCAAATCTACTTTAGTAAGTACATAAAGCATATCTTTCAAGCATTTTATATCTCAGTTAATAACAGATAAATCACTATTCACAGAATATCAAGTGCATTATTAGTAATATTCTTGCTCAGATTCCTCCTGGAAAATAGCCAAGAGAAATCTGCACAGGAAAAGAAAAGCAGAAAATGCAGATAGGCAGCTACAAGTGGAGAAGAGGAGAAAGGAACAAGAGGAATAGAAATGAGAAAAGAGAGCAGCAGGAACAAATAGAAAAAGTGAAGGCAGATCTGGAAAAGGAACAATGGAGGAGCACGAGGAGGTGTGGTGAGATTAGTGAGGATAACATTTGAGAAGGGAACATTTGAATAGAATGAAGACACAACTGCTGCAGTCTTTGCTTTCTGTGAGCCAGACATATGCATCCAAACCCGTCCATGTTCCAGCATGAACATATATAATAGTCTTCTAATAGAAGACTAATAACACATAGAAGTGTAAAGGAGCCAAACTGATCCAGTGTCTCCAGGCAAATTGCAAAATAGAGGATAACATCAGATTTTTGTGCATTCAGATGAAATGTGCATAGAGTTCCATCTTTTACCAGCACAGACTTTTCCTATGTTTAGTATTGTGTGTACATCTACTAATTTAACTTAACTTTTTAATACTTTCATCCAATTATCATTACTCTGAATTCTGATTCTGTCCTAAAATTAGTTTTCCAAGTCTTTAATAAAAAATCAGCATGGACAGTGAAAGTCATTAAACAAATGCAGTTTTTCAACCAAAAAAGTTTTTCACTTAGCTTACAGTGAGTCTGTGAAGATAATATTCCACATTTTCCATAAGCACCAAAACCTCTATTGCACATTTTTCCTGACAGAAACCTCAGCATGGATACAACATGGTTATAAAGACATCTTACAGCAATGTAGGTTATTCCTTAATGACACAAGAAAAAAAGAATGCAGTAAGAGCACTTTTGCTTTTTACCTCCACTGACATAGTTTTAGGGGGGAAAAACCTAAGCAAAACTCAAATAGTTAAGGCAAAGCCCTGAAAGCACATCTGTATCAGAAAAAAAGCTCATGTAATGTAGTTATCACATTTCTATTCACCTTTTGAAACATTCTGCTTACATAAATCAACACATAGAAGCAAAATAGTGAGATGTTGTCTATGTTATACTTATTAATCATGAACAGTAATTACCAGGGAGAACAGCGACCTCCTTGGGTGATTTTGTAGAGCTACAACCTACCTAGAAATGACTGAACACTTGAGGGTATCCCCCAGCTATAGCCATTTGTAAGAGCCAGATTTGTAGAAGTAGCATCTTTTAATCAGATGGTTGAAAAGAAAGAATGAATCTGATTTACAAAGCATTTTAGATATTAGTGCCATGCCCTGTTTTCAGGAGAAGCAAGTAGGCATTCAAGTCAAACTGCTGAACTGAGAACCCCGGGTTAGTTTGGAAATTATCTTAAAAGATCTTTAGTTTGATTGTCCTTAACTTCCTGTTCCCAAAATAAGGAGGATATCAAGGAATTTCATGAAGTGAAGAGATTTTTCATGCTTCTTACTCTCAGTATAAATCCTTCAGCAACATAGCCCATTTTGACCACCTTTATGTTTACATCTAAACCTCAGCCAAGGATTTCCATTGCCTCCCGACTTGTTGCACAGCCTGGGTTCTTGTTCCGGGTCTGTGCTCTTTTCCTCAAAGATGCATTCCAATTTTTAATTCCAGCTCTTATTCTCTAAACTTTCCTAGTCATCCTTGTGCTCTCTTCCATCCCTTGTCTCCACATTTGTTTCACATAAACCACATACCTGTATCCCATAGTCCTCACACCCTCCTCAAAAGTACATATGTAAAAATAATTCATGTTTTCACGCCTTAGAGATAGTATGAAGGAAAGCAAGACAGCGATTGGGTTTTTTTTTCCCTCCTCTACTAATTTGCAAAACCAGATATATGCCAAGTATCACTAACCAGCACCTGTTCTCTCTTTGTGATTTCTCTCCCCTTCACTTTGGCAATCTGCATAGCTTTTTGGGCTAGAACATGCTCCTTTTCTGGCAGGAATGTTCAAAAAAACTCAGGGTTGCTATAGCAATTAATAATCATTTACATTTCAGTTTACAGAAACCAGAAGAAACATGGAGGAATAGGCAGCAAAGAAGTCACAATTAGAGAAAGCAGCATAAGAACATAACTTGGCAGCAGCCCGAGGATCATCACAGAAAGCTGCACTTCCAGCAGAAGAGACAGCAAGAGGAACAAGGCAGCAGCAGGTGTTCTATAATAAGGCTAATGCTTACTTTAAATGCAAATAACTCATCTAAATGGATTTCTGATTAAGACATGGACTTAGTCTGTGTGTTTGCCATGGATTTCCCATGACTATCTTCCAAACTTGCAGTACCTCAGTTGCTCTTTCTCTGTTAACTAGGTATGATAACAGTTCTTTCTTCCACTGCAGCGTGAAGAAAATTTCCACAGCCTAGTCACGATACAATTGTGCAAGATGCTAGCAATAACGTTCATGCTGTATCTGTTCACTATATATCTTCTCTGAAAGCCCAAGTCCCAGTAGACAGTTAAAAAAAATTCTACTTTTAACAAATAATTGCAGAGGAAGACTTGAAAACCTAAAATGCCATGCAGCTTTTTTAAAAAGCCACAATTACAATTTAAGACAAACTCACATTTGAGACAATAAATACTTGCAATGTCACTGTAATAATAATATTTTCTTTCTACTTGTTATTGATAAAAAGAAACTTTTCATGAATAGGAAGTACGTGAGTAACTAATAGTTGTTGGTGATCTGTTTCTAAGAGGCGGAAAACACAGAAAGAAGCAGCAATGTGGTTCGAGGAGGAATGCCAGAAGCTGGTGGAGTTGGCAGAGAAACACCTGGAGTATGAAAGAAGAAACTGGGAAGACAAGGAGGCTGAGGAAAAAGGAAGATGCCAGAGTAGCTCTAGAGGAAGCCAAAACACAAGTGCAGCTTTTAATCAGCTACATAGCTATTAAACAAAGACCAAAGTTATTTTTCTCCTCAGTAATAACACATCTTTATACTTGGTGCCAGACTAGAAAAAATACTTCTGGAGTGAGGAGTTAGTTAAGCTGCCTTCAGTTCAAACTTCAAGACACAACGCAGTTCTATTGTGTTACTTAATCAGTTTTCCAGTATTCCCCCATCAGCAATTCACATACATCTGTATTCATTGTTTCAGTTCATAACATCAATTTACACTACAGAAGTCCAACTAGATTTCCCCACACTTCTGTAACTATAATTACCTTTACACAGTCCATCCGAGCAGACTCCAGCACAGCATGCTTCTAGAATTCATTCCTACCAGCACCTCAAAATACCAGAACCAAGAGTTTGTGTACCACATACTGAAACACTGCAAATAGCATGAGGCCTTCTTAAGGGAAGCCTAGATCCATTTGTCAGACACAAAGCAACACCAGGGATAACAGAATACACGTGAACTACAGCTGAGCAGGAATAACCATCTCCTGCTTGCTCTATTCATATTCATGTTCTGTTGTAAAAGGAGAACATACTGGCCCACAAGAAGGTATGAGCACAGGCCAACATTTTCCTCTCCAGCTCATTCCAAACCTTGCTCAAAGCCGACTCCTGGGGGAAGTCCAATCTCCTGTCCAGGCTCAGTGCATCAGAAGGCACTGTACAACTGCAGCAAAGTTAAAGAAAACACCAGTGAACCAGCAACGAGTTAACAGAATGTGTAGGGTTTCAATCCAAAGCGCCAGCTTTCCAACCCAAGGAGCAATTCTGACCTGTGTCTGCAATCCACTTTATTAACAGTTTGCAGGCAAAGACCAGATCTGGAGCAACATCTGCAGTTTCCATGAGCACTACCAATTGAAACTACTGGACTAGAGCACACTCAATATGTTCCCTATCCACAGGTGTTTTCTTAATTTCAGATGCTTGAAAAAAACAGGCCTGAAAACAATACAAGAAAATAAACGCTTGGTGCCAGGAATGGGTCCTTATAGTGAGTTCTTTCAGTTCCAGTCTAATTCAAGGCTCCAACTTGACTCAAAAAAGAGGAACAAAGTTCTTCTGGGATAGGTGCTACTCATTCACAAATTATTTTCCCAGACTGCAACAGCAGCCCACACATACATCTTATTCATAGCAAGTTAAAGGCATTCATGTTTTATCAGCCAACAGAAATGAATCCACACAGACCTCTTGAGGTGCCAGAAAACATTTAGTTTATATTTTGCTGCTTCATCCTGGATTCTTCAGTCCATATTGTGTTGACAGAGAAAATAACAGAACTGCCAGTTCACAAAAGGTATGAAAACCTCAGAATTTCAGAGGAATCCTCCAAAGCAATAAACAGCAATAAACATGCTGCTGTGTAAGAAAAGGCCAGATTTCAGTATCAACAATGACAGAGAAACTATGTCAAAATAAGAACTTTCTTCCTTATAAATCAGGTTTATTTTATTTTCTACTTCTCTAATATTATCTAACATAAAGTGTAACATCTGTAGATTCATATTCACATTGCAGTTCCTGTAGAGTCTTTGTGGAGAAGAGTAATCATTTTTTGCAGTCTCTAAATTGAAACTGAACTTCATTAAATTAAATATGCATTAAGTACCAGTTCTAAAAGCGAAACAAAACAGTTTACACTAATTCCAACTTGCACAATTCCTACAGTCGTCTGTATGATGTCTCAGAAGCTAATCTTCTAATTTAAGAAAACTTACCTGAACAGCAATAATTCAGAAGTACATACAGAAAATGCGCACGTCAGCACAGGTATTTTAGTATTGTATTCTTTTTTTTTAAAAAAAAAGTCCATTTAAAGTAGTAAAAGTTAAAAACTAGTATACAGCTGTAGCACTTCAGAACAACAGTTTGTCAAAATTTGTGAGACTTCAGACTTCATAGTTATCTGACATCCTAACTGAAGCCCAAATCGTGTAAACAATACATTTAAACTTAAAAAAATCACCCATTTTGTGGAATTGATGATTACATAGATCTATTTATATTCAAGAGAATACACAAATCCTTAAAACAAACAGCTTTACAAAAATCTGTTGAGACCAACAATTTTGCAAGATGCTCATCAATACAGCTTTTATATGCTACCGTAGTGAATATTAATATATTTACTTTCACTACTAGAAATAAAGCAAGGATTAGCTTCCACCTTCCATTACATAACTGATTCAATGAAGGTGGTTACATTCTCCCACCATCACATTTAAAAAAAACCCAAAAAACAACAACAACAAAAAAAAAAAACCAAAAAAACAAAAACACTTCAAACAAGCCACCAGCAGTTGAACTCAGTTCTAAGATATAGGTAATTATGTCAAAGACAAAGGAAAATTGCAGGAGGAAAAGAAAGGATTTTTTTCTTTTTCCCAATATATGAATGCCAATCTGACCTCCTGTCCTGTGCTTCAGAGCTACGAGTGGTTTAGAAATTTCACTCCAGATCACCTTTTCAGAAAAATTCTTTGAAAAGTATAAGTTCTTCCACAGAAATGAAGACAATTCAAGTCTGTCTTCTCTTTGGCTTCAAAATTCAAGTTTTATTTTAGTGTACAGCTTCCAAGAATGAACTTCCTTAGAAAGGGTATTAATGCATCTATGTAGCATGTGTTATCTTCTCAATTTACACCAAGCTCTCAATCCTGATCTTTGAGGCAGAGTAGTTTTCCTGTTATTACTGTTCCATCAAGTTACAACAGCACAGACACTGCTTTAGACCAGCAGCTCTGTTGAGGCACAGCTCTCTGAGTCTTCACAAGTCTGAGAAAGAGGTGTTGTGGTTTGGGATTTAATGTCTTAGTTTAGATGAAAACTAAGATGTCAAATCAGTTTGATACTGGTACCATACCCACTCTATAAAGATATGTATTTTAGGACAAGGTTACACAACAGCAAGAACTCTGCCTTCAACTTCATCATACTGAAGTCGAATTCTGCAGGAAACCTTCCTCCATAGTCTCAAGAGAACTAAATGCAGTGCTTCAACTAGAAAGCAGACAGAAATGAGAATATAAAACAGATCTGGAAGAGGACAGTGAACATTAAGGAGCAAATAAAGTCAGCACAGTAACTAGAGTACTAGCATAAAACCCAGGGGATTTGGTTTCTGTTCTCAGCTCCACTTTCACTTTCAGAGGGACCCAAAAAAAACTACTGACCCTTGTGCCTCAGTTCCTAGTTTGCAGAAGAGGAATAATGGGAATTCATCTACTAACAGGAGCATTATACAAATTTAAATTAGAAGATGATCTGATAATAATCACAAGGCTGTTTTATTTCTGGTATTGTGAAGCAGATATATCTAGTATTCTAAGAAAGCAATTGGAGAGAAGTGCGAGGCAGCCATGCTGTTCTACATTACAGTAACAATCCCTCTCCCCTCTAAGAATAAAATTGCATAGAATACTTCAATAACACCCCATATTCTGACATTTTATAAACAAAATTTAATCTTTAAAAAATTGTTTAGCGCAAGTATGTGTACAAAGCATTACTAAACCAGAAACAGGACATAAACCACAAGCATGAAAGACAATGCATTTCTAGCTTTACAGCAAGTGCTATAAAAACTAATCATTCAGAATCTACAATTTCTTCCAAGTATGCCAGCACTAAAATATGTCTTTAAATGATGATGGCATTCATTGTGAACTTGATTTACCAAACCAAATCAGAAACAAATTCTATTTGTCTACAGAAAAGCTGAAACAGGGACACTGCAGACACCTCTCCACAAAACCCTGTCTGTAACTTCCCAACTGAGCTTTCATATCCAGTAATACATTCTCAAACTGACCACTTAGAACCTGCAGCTACCTAGAACATGAAGAGGACCATCATAATGATGCCTGATGAACTATCAGAACCTTTTCATGTCATCCACCATAGATTATTTAACTGTACCACTATCAAATGAAATAGACATTAAAGCTTATCTTTGTATTTCCTTCCAAGTTGCATTTTCAGTTTACCTTTCATGCATGAAGTGAAGCTTTATGTAACTACACAAATATTCTCTACCAAGAAAAGAAATAGCTCATAGTCTCAATCACCTGCAAACTAAGCAGATCAAGTATTTTACTAGGGCAAGCAGAAAAAAGTAATTTTTTTTTTTTTTTAAAAAAAAAATGAGGTATATTTGCAGAGCATATCTTTTTTCTGGCTTCAACATATAGTTATTGGAAAAGCATGCCCTAATTATAACTTTTTATGGGTTTGCTCATTTCCAAACATTTGAAAAGAAAATGCAAGTTGTTTATAAAATTGTTTTTCTTGTTTATTTTAAATGAAGCTGGTACAGACAATGTCCATTCAAAACCCACGTCCCAGGCCAAAAGGTACAAACAAGAGTGTCAAAGTAACACCAGTTGTCTGCTGTGAACATTCTTGCATGAATACCTGCATGTACTAATTGCTATATGAAGTTAAAATGCTTCTGGGCTCTTCTGGCAAGATTTAAGAATCACTAGGGTTTTCAATTTTATGTCTTCAGCAAAGCCAACTCTGGAGCAAGGTACAGATGACAACAGTTCTAGCTTTTCCATTTCCAACTTGGCAATCTTCTTCGTTGGGCCATCAGCACAATTTAAGCAAAATAGCTCTGAGTTATAGATACACAATTTCTCCACAGTTTAGTTCTCTGAAAAACTTCATCTCGCACTGAAAGTTATAGTCCAGGAGTGAAACAGTCACACATCAAAACTTCAGGGCAGATATGGAAGTCATTAAGAACATTCGCTCACCTGGCAGATCTTACAGCCTTCGTGCCTGAAATGCACGAACCTAGTGAACAAATGCATGTGTGTATGTATTTTTCTAAAGGGAAGGGCAGAAGGGAAGAGGGGAGCAAGGCGGCAGCTGGATCACGAAAGTTCAGCACAATGAAAACAGAAACAATAGTGTATAATGAGCACAAGAATTCAAAATACCAGACGTTTGAAAATAAAATCCCAGAGATGGGGTGCCAGTTTCAATTCAGTGTTGAACACCACATTACAAAAGAACTATTATTTAAAAATAAAAAAGGATTAAGGGGGAAGAAAACAAACAGAAGGATCTAAACTGTTGAGTGACCCCCCGTCTGTTCCTGATAAACTTCAATCACATCTTCCTCCTCCATCCCCAGCTGTGAGAACAGAGAAAAACAGCATATAATTGTTATAAATCTGGTGCAGAGAATTCAGAGCAGGCCCTATACAAGTTACACAATAGTTTGTTCCTCTATCCCATCATAATCCATCAAAAGGGTGAAAAATTTCAGTCATCATCTGATTAGTCAACATGCATGATTTTTAGTCCTTTTCTTTCAGTCTTACACATCTCAGTAAAGGCAAAAGCCTTATCAGTGAACTCTAAATCCGCTTGTGAAACAGCGCACATTAGCCTGGAAGCTGCTAGCTTTACCTTTCTGTAAATCCCTTCCTGGGCAACAGACACATAGGAATAATCAATATCACAGTGAATGCACCAGCTGTATAGCCACGTGCAGTATATATTGGTGGAAGTCACAGGACCGCAGAAGTAACTTGTTTTCTGCTTATTTACACTTTCATCTAAGAAATGTGAACTAAATTTGTCCAATAGTCACACTGAAGTTCTAGCTCAACAACCGGTAAGTTACCTTAGTTTTATTTCTCTTATAAGCTGTGACTACACTCTTCCTTCTGGGACAACATGAAGGTCTGATCAGTCTTTTTCTGAACTGCAGACAAATCAGACCATTTGATAAAATTTAGTCCAAAAAGATGGCTAATTTCAAAGAAAAACCTTCACATTCTGGCTAACAGTCTAGTAGAACACAGAAACTAATCAACATATTTAATTTTCTCCAGTGAACTATGTAACACTTTCTCTAAAGCAACTCACCTCCTTGGGGGTATGATTATCAGTAATTCTCTGACCCTCGAAGAGGAACCTGAGTGAATTCATTGGAACACCCTAAAACAGGAAAGAGGTGTACAAGGAAAAAAAAAAAGCTTATTGAAACTCATACAGATCTACAAGGAAAACATTTTTAATAAAAGCAACACACAAAGTCAAAAAAGAAAGTCAGTTCCTGTTACACAGCGAGCTCAGGTACTGTTGCAACTATGTAGACTACAAAGAAGCATCTCAAGGAGGAAGACAGTGCTGAAATGTGTGTTTATTCCAAAGTCTCACTGGAGTTCTAGTTCAATAGCTTGGAATTTTCCTTAGCTTTTTCTTCTTGTCTTTTTCATTTATAAATAGCTTCTTCCCTTCCAAGACAACATTAGACACAAAGGTCCTGTCTTTTTCTGAACTGCACATCAGCCTTATTAGAGATCCTAAGACAATAGGAGGAATATGATGTTTACTTCATGAACTCCTTCCCTTGCTTTCCCAATCTTATATCACCACAGGAATGAACAGCAATGTTTACCATATCAGTTTTGCAAAAGCTTTATGCTGGGGAAGAGGAGAGCTAATAGAAAGAAAAAGGAATACCATTCAAACAGGGAGAAAGGAGTATCCCAATGGTAAATCAAGTTAAGCTGCAGTATGTCTATTGTACAGCATGCCTGTGTATGGCAGAATACCCTACTTCACCTCAACAGATGAGGCAAACACTTCAACTTTTTCTTCTTTTTCACGTTATGAGCAAAACATAAGTGAAATATGGCCCGTTTTGTGCATCAATTTGGTCTCAGAAATATTGCTTGCAAATAGCTAGACAAAAAAAAAATCCACAGGAAAGCTCTTCACACTGTTCCACCAATCCCTTTGGACAACTTAAAGGGACTGTGAACATTGATTTCCTTTCTCTGCAGTCAACATGGGTTTTGGTGTCAAGTAGCCTTTCTCCAATAGAAGCACTCTCCAGAATCCAAACCAGCAGACATGGCTGTGTTCTATCAAACCATCCTTTCTTAAAAATCCAGAATTCCATACCCATGCATTTTCAGTCAATAAGACTGTGCCTGAATTATTTGCAAAATCGTATTTTAAAATTTCAAGTTTTAAAATAGATCACCATTTAAATCAATTGGATTTGGCTACAAACTTATCTGGTGTTTGATCTTTTCTCTCTTCCTACTCCAGAAAGATAGCAAAAAAAAGAACACATTCTACAAAAGAACACTTCAATTGACAAGTTCAATTTGTCTCAAGGTATTAAGAAAAAATCCAAAGTATTACTTCTTATGATTATATGCCCTGAAGTGAACTCCACCACAGTTACTCAGGAAAAGGCCAACACAAAGCACCTATCCCCAAAGCTGGTGGTAAACTAGGCCAGGGCTTCTGGAAATAGCAGCAGTGAATCTGCAATATCTACCATAGAATCCGGAAATGAAGATATATTTTTGTTCTGTAACAGTAGTTACTATTTACCTACATTCACAATTAATGTTGCAGATTTCTTTAATTTAGGGCAAAACAGATAGTGTTAACTGATTACCATAATAATGGCTGTAACAATGCCCAAGGCTGCTTTCATCCTAAATTGCACTACTCAACAGCTTTAAGATAATTTCCACTTAGATATTTTACAGTAACTATGAATGTATGCCTAGGCATTTTAAAAGGTAACTTGTGTCTTCTGAGCAGCCACTATATATTCTCCAACAGGAATTTTAACTTAGTAAAATATCACTACTCTCTTAAGTAGAAATACTTTCACTCCGCAAAGAAATGAGGAGATCCACTATATTTGTACTGTCAGATGCCTGTCCTGCTGGTAACTAGACAGAAGCTTGACTGTCTCAAATGTCTTTATTCAAAAGAACAGTGAGAAAAGTAATGCTTAACTGTTTAGCTTTTAAAATTCTTTTAAAGAAAGCATCGTTTCACAAACCTGTCTTTGACAGTATGATTCTTTGAGTTTCTTGAGGTGCGTTGTCATTTTCACCTTGAAGTGAATTTCACTGCTATCCTAAGAACAGAAAAGAAAAAAGTTACTCTCTTTATAGTAACTGCTTACTTAATCTGTGCTAATCTTAAAACTTTCATTAAGAAAAACTTGGTTAAACTGCATTCTTAGTTTTACACATCACCATGCATACCCTGGTGCACCACAACATGAACCTCCAGCATGATTTATCTGTTGCCGTGCACTTCTACAGGAAGCTCTATTGCAAAACAGATGGCACAGTATAGCCCTCATCTCACTATGGAGGTTTTGGATTTAAAAGTACTAAAACCCATACGTGGTTCAGTCTGTGCTTCCATCTTTTCCCCGCTTATGTGCTTATGAAATACAAACATACATATGCAGGGGACTTCTGCTCCAAGATTGCAAAAGAGAAGTTAAAGCTCGCACTTCAAAATATACACAAAATCTCGTTCAGTTAGAATAATTATCTACAAGTCAGGATACAGGCAGATGTGGCAAAACAGCACAAACCTCCTAGGTCTCATTATTCTATAGTCCTTCCTACCAGCCATAATATGTGGGTCACATATAGCTTTTGAATGTGTTCTCTTCATCACCAATTAAACCAGCAAGATGTAAGCTAGTTTGAGTTACTCCTACTTTAAGTCATCTGTCTCCAATCAACAGCACAGCAATTGCACTAGTCCTCCGAACAATACTGAGTTAAGTCATATGAGCTAAGAGTTCTTTGCACAGAAGGACTTCTGTTCAGGAAAGATGTTGACATTCACATTCCAACATAACTTGAATTCAGCCTTATAATCCACCATTCACATCTAACGTGTCAGCCAACAGAATCCTCCCCATATCCCTGTCCAGTGAAGTAAACCTCAGGCTTAATGTACTATATGAACTCTGAAGACTTGAATGTATTGGTTTTATCACATATTTAATTCACATCCTTGGATAAATTAATCCCTCAATGCATCAGGTCCCCTAGTTGTAAGACAGGCTCACACTGACCAAATCCTGAGTCATAAGGACAAATTACTCAAGCTTTTAAAAAACAACACACCAGGGAGTATACTGACACACATCACCGACAATCGGGTAAGCAGTTTAAGGCAGGGGAGGAGCCACACTGAAGAACCTAAAGTATCCACTTTGATCATTTCTATAGTGCAAAACCCTCACATCTCCACCAAATGTCAACAAGTGATTATGTAAAAGCTCACCTGCCCGATGACTTTGAGTTTAATGTATTCCCCTTCCTTCTTATCTCCTAAGTCCTCAGCTGAAGGTTTTGCTTCCTGCAACAAAAGCCATTTAAAAAATTCTGATCAGTTCAACACTTGTTATTTTGACTGGACAGTATGACAGCTGTCACTCTCCTCATTACATGTAATCAGACCATCCAAGGCACCTTATGTCTTCCTTTGTGTGTGTGAAAATATTAGCAACACAGTATTATGAAAGGTTGCTTGGCTGCCTGCGAAAAGTTTAATGAAGGATGCAAGAGAAACACTGAAGAACATAAGAGATGAGAGAAGGATCACTTGGAAATAGATTACACACAAAAATTAGAAGCATGATTTTATACCACTAATTCCTAGTCAACAGACTGTAAAAAAAAGAAAATGGAAACATACTAAGAGGCTCAGATACTTGACAAAAGAAAAATCATGAGGGGAGTAAACAGAACACTTGTGACACCTTATCAGTGTCAAGAGTGAATCACACAAACATTTTTCAGACTACTGCATGAACAGTAGTCACTACTTTCAAATGCATAGCCACCTTCTTTTTTATGACAACAAAACAACACTAAGTAAGTTTCCTCCTAGCATGTTTGTTTTAAGACCATAATTCTTAAAAGTTGTCAAAGTTGCAGTACCAAGTGTTTTGATATATTTCCAGGATAAGAATTAAATGTACAGACAAGTTTGATGCAAAACTGAAACTCTTTTGATGAGCTTTAGCATTCAAGAGTTATGTTCTATGAGACACAAATTAAGAACATCAAAGTTTTCATGTCAGCTGCTAACAGATAACACAAGTCAAATCCCTTGCTTGTCACTACATATTTTGGATCAGGCCTTTAATTATGTTGCACTGCAGCACAAAGGGATTTTACACAGCCAGTGCCTCAGGTCCAGATGGTGCTCAATAAGGAAATCTTACTAAGTAGTAAGAAATAAGGATACCCTGCTGATCAGGTTTCAAATCAATCTTCCTTTTATTGCTTAACATAGTGCACAAAAGCAAAACATGTACACGTGCCTAGCACATATGTTTTCCCGGCCCTAAAAGGACTTTTTGCTAAGTATACAGAAATATAATTTGTATGGTTGGCCTTGAACTTTAGGATCAAGTGCTAAAAACACATACTAACCTTGTGTATTAAGCCCAGACAGGTACGTATCTTCAGATTAAAATGGCAGACAAACCTTTTCAAGCCATTTTTTTTCCCCTTAAGGAGGTTAAACATGCACCAACTTCTCTGAATGTTAAAAACTTTACAGAAGAGCAGTGGACACTGTCTGCAAACACCTTCCCTACCTGTACCAGTCTCAGTCTGGAGAAAAGAGAGAACAAGTGCTCTTTGTACCAGCTTGACTCACTACCTCAACCCAGACCCATTCAGTTTCTGTGAGGACAAAGAAGTAGGAGCCGGACACCCCCACCCAGCTTGAACGAATTATTTTTTTTTTAAATACCTAGGTGGGCACAGCCTGGAGTGCTGGGACTGATGCATCACCATGCAAGCTAAAACCCAAAAAACTGACCCAAAGCTTTGAAGAAACTGGACACTTATTCTCAGGCCTCCAAGCAAGTAATTTTTGAAGCGTGAAAGAAGTCTTCACTGATATCACAGTAACTGTCCTTCCCACCAAAGTTTTCCCTTTCTAAAATATCTGAACTCTGACCCCATGGGACTATTTGCAGTACTGAAAAAAAGATGGTTTCCACCAAGAACCTGCAACTTATTCTGGTAACTTACACAAACAGCACTTTTATTGTCTGCATGCAGGATTACCAACTCCTAGTAATCAGAAAGAGATTCAGATCTCTACAGATCTCAACTCTATAACTTCAAAACTATCTCTGGTTTTGCTATTGCTGAAAGAATTTGTGAGAACATCCTGTCCCTTTCACATGACATTTCGGTCAGTCACTGACAGTTTGCTGCACGTAAGACCCAAACTGCACAGTGCAGCAGATGCACTTGTAGTAGCTTATACAGTTCTGTGCATTGCAACAGATCAACCTACTTAGCTTTCCAAAACAAATCATCCTGTACAAGGTCTGACAAATCACCATTGCTACTATTACAGTGCCTCCGGCTGATATAAGGAAAGAGCAATGATTCATAAGATGTTTGATTCCTACCCTCTGTGAAAGAGGGCTCTGGTACTAAAAACAAAATAGAGGAAGCAGCAAACACTAGAAAAAGCAAAGAGAACTGGAGTCTCGAAACATCATACTATGAAAATGTTTGCTTAAAGCCCCAGCAACCTCTCACCCACAAAAGTAAGAGCCAACAGAGCTGAAATTTCAGGAAAGAAATAAAAAATAGAACCTTACAAAAAGGGCAAAATATTTTAAATCAGAGCACAACAAGACCCAGCAAGTCTGAAACAGCCTCCTGCATTCTGTCAGTGAACTATACTGCCATTCAAATCCAAATGGTAAAGCCAACACAAAAACACTTACGAACAAAGAACTCAAGGAGAATGTTACTAAATTATGAGCATTCACTAACAAAATCCTGGATCAGCATTTTGCAAGCAAGCCTCTAGACTATTACTTGCATTATGAAAAACTGGTTTAAGGCATCTCATGAAATAGTGCATAAGGCAAGACTACCACACATATGACAGACAGCAATACCATAATGCTCTGAATTCTAACTTTCCATTAGATGCCTAAAGTGTTTAATGCTTCATTCCACAGTTCTAAATAGCATGAAATGAGGTTCTTAGTACCGTCTCACATTTATATAACAGCACTAAATTCATGACCTTAAAAAGCACCCAGAATTTCTTGCATGAAACACACTGGTGTTTCTTAAAAAAAAAAAAAAAAAAATCAAAAAAAATCACAAAAGCAAAATTACTGGAGGAATAGGACTTCACACTTACTGACACAGCAAACTTCCATATCTCTTACAGGATTGGAAAAATGCATATAAACTGTAGTATTCTTTATTAGTAGTACACAAACAATGATAATGCCAGCATCAAGATTCTTTAAAGCAAAACCAGCACAAGACTGCTGAAGAGAGGGGAAAACCTATTCTTTTTATTTCTGCTCAGATCTCACCAAGCAGCCACGTGTTTTTTTGAAGTCTGTCCCTCTTGCAAGTATTTTTAATTATAATAAAAGCCAATTTCCTATTGGAAATAAAGGAACAATGCCGAGTATGCTGCCTTATACTAAGAAGTCAAGCAAAAATTATCACACTTAGTGACAAATTATGTCCTCTTAATTCCAGGGCTGAGAAGAAAAACACTGTAAGAAATCCACAATTTCGGGTAATCCATTTATTCCTGTAGGCTTGATAAATAGATTTACAGTGCTGCATCAAAATATATTATACTGTTAGTTTTGCTTCTATTTGGCTTTTGTTGCACAGTTCCACTAGAAGTAAATGGCACAACATATGTTCACCTTATTTATTACAAAAAAAGTCCTTATTCAAAGACCTTAAAGATACATATCCAAAAAAGGTTATACATGGCATGAATTTTACATACTTCAAGCAGTCTCAAAGAACAAACATGTATGTATTTTAGCAGCTTTCATTAAGCAATTCCTTCTCCAGGAAAGTTCTACTATGTGTTATGAGATGCCTTAGTTCACAAATGCAGAGAGCTACAGAGTAGATCACATGAAGATCTGTCTAAAATTTAGTTCAGAATTTGTCTTTTCTTTATGTAGTCACTTCCATGCATTTTATGACACTGGAAGCATGCCCTGATGGGTACCAGCGATAGCTCCGCTCCTGGCCATGCTGTCCCAGGCAGAAATGCAGGAGCACCATCCTCACCAGCAGAGCAGCATTGTGCTTGGAAGTCATGGGTGGGGAGGAAGAATACCAGGGCATACAGCAACAGCCTCCATTCACAGGTCATAATACACCAAGGCTATTCCTCAAAGCAGACAAAGTATATACCAAGTTTAGCCTTGCCTCTGGATACTCCTAATTTCCTGGCTGGCACTAGTATTATTCTTGACTTAACAGCACTGCAAGAAACATTCATACATGCCGATACCGATTCTTCCCAAGTCAAATCATCACGACAAATTAAGAAAACACCACCATATGAAGGCAATATGTAAAAAATAAAGCAAAACAGAATACAAATTAAAGCTGGAATGTTGAGTTAACTTCCCACCAGTAGTTCACATAGCCTGAAGCAGTAGTTGTAAGCAAAGGACTGTATACATGCCAAGCAAGCCGGGAACTTGCGGTACAAGTAACTATTTAACTCCCTTGTTGAGAAGTCAGAATTGACAGGAACATAACAATGTACAGGAGTGAAGGCAGGACAGAATCTCGGTGAAGGATTGGGTGTTTAGTGCAGGCAAGCAAGGCTTAGCTAAAAAAAGTCTGAGTTCTCCCCCCCTCCTTTCGCATTCCTAGGGTAAATAGAGGACCTGCCAGGTCTAGCCTAATCCGCACAAAGCCTGCTCCGGGGGAAGAGCATCCTATCACACACTTGGGAAACGGAAAATGAAAGAGAACAACTGTTATGCAACACGGCTCACTCCTCGCAGCACTCCCAGGTTTCCAGGGTCGGGGCTGCCCCGGCGGTGATCGTGGGTCGGGGCCCGCGGGGCCGCCTTCGCTCCGGCCGGCCCCCGAGCCCCCCCGCGCGCGGAGCCCGCCCTCGCGTTCCTCCCGAAATACTCTGAGCGAAGGGGAAGGAGGATTAAAACACTGTGGAGGGCGAGCAGCGTTTGGCCGCGGCCGGAGCCCTCCTCCTCCCGAGGGGAGGAACGGCCCCGCTCGCCCCGGGCCGACCCTTACAGAGCACGGGGCCGATGAAGCAGGAGGCCGCACCAGCGGGGCCTGTCGCCACCGCCCGTCCTGCGCCCTCCGTACCTGGTCAGACATGGCTCGGCCCCGTTGCGTGCGGCAGGCTCGGCTGGGCCGCGGCGGCGCTCCGCTCCTTTCTCTGCCCGCAGCACAAACACAGGCCGCGGCGCGGGCGGGACTTCCGGTGCGCTCGAGCGCACTTCCGCCCAGCGGCCCCGCCCCGCCGCCGCTCGGCCGGTCTGAGCGGGGTCGCAGCTTTCACGAGCCCCACCGATAGCGAAAGTGCCGGAAAATAAACTCTTGACTCATTTTGGAGTTTTAGAAAACGGCATCCTTCATTTCAGCGCTGGACGCGTGAGGGAATGATTCCATCAATCAGGTGTAACAAGAGCTGGGACAGAATATATTTCCCACTTAGGTGCACATGGATAAATTCTCCCAGCGACCTCACGCACATTCTGCTAGTTTCCAAGGACTAATTTCAGTGCTTTTATGAACTTCACAACAGCCAGATCTCTGCTAATTGGAGCTTTGGAGCCAGCTCTCTCTCTGACCCCGCATTTTAGACAAAGACTGAGCAGAGGTGATCATAGAAAACACATCTGTTCAGCACAGATTATACTTAACACAAGATGTTATCAGTTCTCAAAGAACAGTATGTGGAAAAACTATTTGAAGAAAAACATGCTACAAAGAAAACAGGCTATCACGTTAGACATTCTGTCTAGCTTTCCAAAAAATACAATTACTTAAATGAAACATAACTCTACTGTAGCTTAAATCAAAATATTCCACTTGTTATAGTAACTACTATCACCGTGGTCAGGCCTGGCATGGTGTCTGTGAGCAGCGGCAGCATCCACAGCCCCAGCAGCACAAGGGGCCCAACTGGCTGTCCTGCAGAGATAAAATAGGCATTTGCACATGAACTCCTTGAGTTACAAGCAGCCCAAAGACTGAGAGATTGGGTCTGCACTCGCCTTGGAACCTGCCCCAAGTTTGGCCAAGCCACATAACCCTCCCAACAAAGCAGACTTACAGCAAGTCACTCTGGTTATTCCTATCTGTAATGACCTGCTAAGCTTTTTACTAAAAGGTAGATTTAACAAAACTCATTTTGCTGTTTATGCACAGTTTGCCTTTTTTTTTGTCACTGCAACTGCACAACTAATAAGATCCACATGTATTAAAGCAAATTTGCACTGAGGACATTGTGTTTGTACAAACTTAGAATCATAGAATGGTTCGGGATGAAAGGGACCACTGAAGACCATCAAGATCCAACCCCTCTTCATTTTCAACCAAATTGAGCAGCTTAGAGCCCCAGCCAAACTGACCTTGAACATTTCTAGGGATGGGGCATCTACCACCTCTCTGGGCAACCTGTTCCAGCCTATCACCATCCTCATAGTGAAGAACCTACCTTCTATTATTTTAAAGGCATTACCCCTTGTCCTATCACTACAAGTTTGTTTCCATCTTTCTTATAAGTCCCCTTTAAGTACTGAAAGGCTGCAGTAAGGCCTCCCAAGAGCCCTCTCCAAGCTAAACAACTCCAACTCTATGAGCCTTTTTTCATCCCTCCGATCATCTTCCATGTCTCCCCTTCTGGACCTACTCCAACAGGCCCAGTGGTGAGGGTTCCAGAATTAGATGCAGTACACCAGGTGGAATCTCACCGGAGCATAGCAGAGGGGCAAAATCACCTGCCTCAACCGGCTGGCCATGCTTCTTTTGTTGCAACCCAGGGTACAGTTTGCCTTCTGGGCTCATGCCCAGCTTTTCATCCACCAGCACCCTCAAATCCTTCTTTTCAGAGCTTCTCTCAATCCCTTCATCTCCAGCCTGTATTGATAGCGGGGGTTGCCCTGACAGAAGTGCAGGACCTTGCACTTAGCCTTGTTGAACCTCATGAGGTTAACACAGGCCCATTTCTCAAGCTTGACCCAGTCCCTCTGGATGGCATCTCTTCCCTCCAGTTCATGAACTGCACCACTCTAGTAATACACCGTACTAGGACAGAACCAATGCCCTGCTTTACATCAGTACAGCACAGCTATTTAGGGGTAGGCACAGAAGTTTACATTTAGACTTGCTCTGGTTTGAGCTAATGTAGAATCAGTTTTCTAATTTCAGCTAAGTGACTTAATTTTCTGAAAGTTACCTACATGTTTTTGAGTGTTTCTCTCTAGAAGTGTTAACACAGAGCATTGGTATGTAAAAAGGCTTATACTTATTCCTGTAGTAACCAAGGCCATCTTTGAGCTGTCAGAATGCTGTAAATCAAAGAGGCAAAAGAGGTCACACCTGCTGGGACAGGACAGGTGACCCAAACTGACCAGAGTATTCCATCCCATATACATTATACTTGGTATAAAATGAGGGATTACAAGGGTCAAGCTCTCTTCTTCAATAACCAACAGCCAGGGAGGACCTCATCTGTTTGCCCCTGATCCTGGATCAGTGCATTCCTGACTCCAGTCCCCAAGATCAGCTCCCTCCTAGCCCAGGATCCTTTTCCTGTGCCTGCTCTGCAGCACCTGCGGTCACTTACAGTCAGAGGGGTGAAGTGATGCAATTTTGTATATTTGTATATATTATTTTCATATTAATAGTATTTTCTTCATTATTATTACTTCATTATTATTATTTTATTAAAGATGCTTTAGTTTCTGACCCAGAAGTCTTTTCCTCTCATTTACATTTTCCTTTGGGGGGGAGGGAATTGGGACCCAGCTGCTTGGTGTTATCTGCCGAATTTGGCCAGGCCAGGGCTAAACCGTGACAAGACTGCAAGCTGTTTGGACTGCAGCATGTAGTACTAACATCTCTAACAGCTAAGGCAACTCCTGCATGGCATCACTACAGGAGTCAGTGCATGCTTGGCTCTAAGTGGCCAATAAGTAGACAAATCATATGTAAGAACCATAAGATAACAGCATTTAAACTGTAAAATTAATGGATCAGCAGAAGTCAGCCCCACTGAAAGAGGAGATTCTTTTCCGGATGCTACTAGATAAGTTTTAATCTTTATCAGTTACCTTTGGGGAAGGGTAAGAAACCTTTCCAAGCAGAGCACACCTATCCATACAGTCTCTAACACTCCATGTGCCATGTTCCTTTGTAGTAACACCAAAACCCAGAGCAGTTGTACTCTATGCCTACACTGCTGTGTTTCACTAATTGAAGGGTGTGTTGCAAACACAGCTGCACCACAGGATGCACTCTAGCTAGTCAGTGAAGCTATGCAGTATCTAGACTCACGGGACATACATCTTAATCATAAACGTAAAAGCAATTCAAAGTTAACAAGTGTGGAAAAACCCACAAAACTAAAGAGAACCAAAACAGACACTGTAGAGAGCTACAGAATTAAGATGATCTTTCTTAGGCAAGGCCTAGTAGTCAGGAAACCAAATGTGTTCATACCATGACAGGCTCACAGTAAAAGCTCATTATGAGCTTAACAGCACTATACAAAGCACTAAAATAAGCCACTCAAGGGTGTTACAGCAACACACCATACTAACAGAACAGAAAGTAACATACTCTGTCCTAAACATCACTGCTATTCACATATGAAAGCAGTTTTAAGTCCAGGGAAAGAAATCTTATAGTGTAAGGCCGAAGTCTTAGACTCTGGTACAAATCCAAGTATAATTCTTCATTTTACTAGTTTTCCTATGTAATCTTGTAATAAAAGCTAACACTCACCTGAGTCAGAATGCAGCTGCAATACATAGCAATAAAGGCATAATACTGAAATCTGCTCACCCAGATACACACTGAGTAACAATAACGCCACCTCTCTGCTCCCTTCTTACTCAATCGCTTGTGGTTACCTTACCTCTTCAAAGGGAGAGCTACACTTATACAACATCCACAAAGCCAGTCTCCATTCAGCCCATGAAAACTTTGGGGGTACATCAGCAAAACTCACACTTTTCTGACAACCCAAATTCAACTTAAAATCAAATCACAACAAAAATAATGCTATTTAAAAAAAAAAAAAAAAGTACTCACACAATCATCTTCCCACAAAGCCTAAATTTTTCCTTGCTACCACAAGCACCATCAAAACTACTTGCTTTAACAACTTCGCTTAATTCTCAGGTGCTTTATAACTCTCTAGTAATTCCCATCTGCAACTAATCTCAATCACCTGAAGTCCATAAAGTTCACCTCTGTTCCTTCAAACTGCTGGTAACAAACTTCCCCAAAGCTGTATGTGTGGTTTAAAAGCCAGGAGTTG
The DNA here is from genome assembly GCA_033558235.1 of Neomorphus geoffroyi. Lineage (NCBI taxonomy): Eukaryota > Metazoa > Chordata > Aves > Cuculiformes > Neomorphidae > Neomorphus > Neomorphus geoffroyi. The sequence continues at coordinate 35,291,163 of JAUMJM010000027.1, forward strand.
TTACTGGGTTTCTCAAAGCTGTTGGCCTCTGCAGTCTGTACAAAGCCTCTTCAGACCATCAAAACCACATTTCTTATGAAACTGGACTTCAATTCCAGAACAATCTGTAATTGCATAATGCAAATATAATTGTTTGAGAGCAGTTAGTGCTGGAGAGCAGGATGAATCTAGTGTGTCTAAGTCAGACAGCTAAGTCATATTTACTCTTAAATTTGCTCTTTGCAACAGTGCTGCTGCCCCTGAGCCAGCGGCACCAAAGCCAGTGCTTTAAAAGTAGGGAAAACTTGGAAATGCTTTTTCTAGTTGAATGTAATTTCTGTGGCAATATTACTAGTTGTAGGACTTAAAAAATTGCTTGCATTTTCTGAAGTATTTAATAACTATTCTTAAGAGTGATGTGAATCCCCAGGCTTCTCTGACTATTGGCTTTGCAGCATATTCCTTACATGGGATGCAGGAGAGGAAATTAAGCACTGCTGACTGATATGGATGGTAACATAAAAAGCAGCAATGGATATCTGATATTAACCAAACCCAAGCATTGTTTGGAACCTTTCTTCCTGAGGGCAGGAAAATCTCTGCCTCTATTTGCGATGCAGGTTACCCTGAATGGGGAAGAGGTGGGAATTTATCAGGGCAAGGACTGGTGCTTTTCGGCAGAACTCCGTTATTGCGCAGCTTTTCAGTCGCTGCGAGGGGCCAAAACCCCAGTACAGAAATAGGTCAGATGCAGCAGCACACGCATGGATGCTCTCTTTGGGAAGATTGAAAGCAGCAGGAGGCACGAATGGACGGCTTCAGCTGCTGCCGGCGTCTGCCTTTCCCCAGACTGAAATGCATGTCCTGGGGAGGCTGCAGTGGTGTGGGGAAATCAGCAGCCTGCAAACTTCAGTGTTTCAAATGCATGTAAGAGTGCACTTTGGAAGCAAAAATGGACACACCTGCACTGGGTCACAACAGATTTTTATGAACAGCAATTGTATCTGTGAGAAGACCCGCGGGTGAGGCCTTGGGAAGAAGCCCGAGCAGCGAGAGTGGAGCAGGTGGAAGGGTACGCACTCTCCTGCCCAGAGAGAGCTGGTGAGCGGCGGCAGCGCCCCAGCAGCCTGCAACCTGGGGGCATCCAGGGGCTCCGGGACTCGCTCGGGACACAAAACCCACCAAGGCGGGCACCTCAGCCCGCGGGCACAGCCCGAGCCCGGGCACGGCGGCCGCCCCACCACCAGCCTCGGCAATGGCGGGCCTGGAGGCTCCCGAGGGGCGGGAGGTGCCGAGAGGCTGCAGCGGGAATCGGTGGGACCCGGAGCCACCGGGAAGCGCTCTGAACGCTGTCAGGGAGAGCTCTGACGCCGCGAACACGATGCAGCCACAGCAGCGGGGGCGCCCTCGAGGGGCGGCGGGGAGGCCACGCAGCGGCGCGACCCTGCGGTGACAGTACAGGCCCGGCCCCACCCCGCCCGCCCAGCCACGTGGCTCCCGGCCCCAGCGCTTCCCCCTCCGGTGCCGCCACTTCCCTTTCCGGCGCGCGCTGTCTGGCCGAGGTTCCGGCCCGCCGGAGCACGTGCCCTCTCCCCCCCGGCCCGTTCCCGCCGCCGCTATGCTGGTGCTGTTTGAGACCGCCGCTGGCTACGCCATCTTCAAGGTGAGGCGCGCGGGGGGGGGTGGTGCCGGCAGCGAGGGTGGCGGGAGGGTCGCCCGGAGCGGGGCTCGGGGCTGGCGAGGGCAGCGGGAGCGCGGCCGCAGGCTCGGTGTGCGCTGACCGCGCCGGGCAGCCGGGAGGAACGGGGCCGCCTCGCGGGGTTCGCGACCCGGACGAGTCCAACCCCGGGCCGCTGAGCCCTGCGCTGTCTCCCGGCCTGGGCGGTGCTCGGGGGTGCCTGTACGGTTCCACCGGGCCCTTCGTGGCGTCTGATGGTAACGCCTGCGTTTCCCACCCCCCGACACCCCTCCCGCTCGGTCTCTCTGAGTTTCTGCAGAAGCGCTGCTGTCGGCGGGCGCGGGCTCTGCCTGCGGGGTGCGGCCGGGAGGGGGCGCCACGGCGGCCGGGAGGGGGCGCCACGGCGGCCGGGAGGGGGCGCCACGGCGGCCGGGAGGGGGCGCCACGGCGGCCGGGAGGGGGCGCCACGGCGGCCGGGAGGGGGCGCCACGGCGGCCGGGAGGGGGCGCCACGGCGGCCGGGAGGGGGCGCCGGCGCCACGGTTGCTCAGAGGGTCCGGTAGCTGCCAGCGGACAGAAAGGCCGTGGCCTTCCAGTCGCCTTCGAGCAGTGCCCGCAGGCGTCCATTGCCAGTGTCTCTGCGCGCTGCCTTTGCGGCCTGGTGAAGCAGAGCTGGGCAGCTCCGGTGTTCCCTGGTAGCAAACAGCCTGACCAGTAAGGGGAAATGGGACATACCCGTGTTCTAGATCTTGAAAGACTTTCTCCAGTGAGTGTTACTGTCTTGCAGGACATAAAATATCCGTAGGTGTGTAACTTCTGCACACTAATAACACTGATTTAGCAGCTTCTATGTCTTTCTTCCTCTCCGTGTGCCCATGTCTATTTATAGAGGCCGAGTGTTCTGTGGGGAAAGTGGGTGACCGTATTTGTTTGCTCGGCTGCGATTGAGTTTTACAAAATCAGGCTTTTCTGGCTGGGGTTTAAACACCTGTGAAGGAGCAAACTCTCATAATCCCAGGAACGATTCTCCATGCACCATGTCAGATTGCAACTGTGTTGGATTTGCCTTGTGGGGACAAAACCACAGGATTTGTGAGCAAGATATAAAGCACACAGTGCTGTAAAGACCTTGGCTGTGCTGCTCCTGTGGGTGCTGTTCTAGGAATTTTCAGTGCACGCTGCATTTTGCAGAATTAATGTAGGCTCTCCAGGCGTGTTATTCTTCCACTATTTAAAAATTGCGAGGGATCCACTTTGTGCAGAGGTGGGATTAAGCCATTGCTGACCTTTAGGTCATTCTTGGCTCAGTTGATTTACCGAGCTGTGGTGAAAAGTCATCTTCACAGAGATGTCCTCTTTCCTCCTTGGACTAGTTCAGATGGATGAAAGTAACTTGTGGAATCTTTCCTTCCTGTTAGGTGTCCCAGACTGCCTTTATTTAACCAGAGTATTGACAGGTTTTGGTTTTGGATCACTGGGTTTGTGATTCAGTCCTGTAGAGGTGGTGGAGCAACCCTGGCTTTGATCAACAAGGAGAGGGTTTTGGTTTAATGTTCAGGAGGACCCAGCCATTATTGAGTAATTGTTGTGATACAGCTGAAAGTAAAACCACTGTAAATAAGGTGGTATATTAGTAGGATAAACTTTCTGAGAGCGAATGATGGAACTGGAGATCACCAAAATTAAGTTTGTTAGTTTAACTCGATCAATATTAACTTCCAGTACTCGGTTATGTTGTAAATCTGCTTCAGGTCTCTTCTGCTGAATGCAGAATCAAATGTTGTTTAAACATGCCTTAAATATATTTGTGCAGTTTTGTTTTGTTATGGATTCTTTATTTTTTCCTTTTTCTACAGGTTCTGAATGAGAAAAAGCTTCAAGAAGTTGACAGTTTATGGAAAGAATTTGAAACTCCTGAAAAAGCAAACAAAATGTAAGCAGCTCTGTGTGGAGATAGCAGCCTGGCTTTTGGAAGGACATGACTGTCTGTAGGCTTATGCACATCTGAGATTCAGAAAGAAGTATTAATTTTTACTTTTTGGTATTGTAAAACCTAAAAGTTGTGAACAATAACAATGGGAAGTGAAATATTCGGAGAAGCTTAAATTGGAGTATCAAAGTGAACGAAATAACTTTTTCTTGCAGTGTAACTAAACTGCAGAAGTCATTACTGTGTGCCACTGAAGCGAAAAAATTGATCTATTTTAAGGAGACTTGAATGCTTTGACAAGAACATCCAAGCCTGTAATGCTGGAAGTGGCTTAAATGACAGGGTTTTGTGCTGGATTTCAGCAAGGTCTTTGACGCTGTCTCCCATAGCAGACTCCTGGAGAAGCTGTCAGCCCCTGGCTTGGATGGGAACGCTCTGTGCTGGTTTAGGAACTGGTTGGATGGCTGAGCACAGAGTGATAGTGAATGGTGTCACATCCAGTTGGCGGCTGGTCACTAGTGGTGTCCCCCAGGGATTGGTGTTGGGCTCGGTCCTGTTCAATATCTTTATTGATGATCTGGATGAGGGGATCGAGTCCATCATTAGCAAGTCTGCAGATGATACCAAGCTGGGAGGAAGTGTCGATCTGCTGGAGGGTAGGAAGGCCCTAAAGAGGGACCTTGACAGGCTGAAGAGATGGGCTGATTCCAATAGCATGAGGTTTAACAAGTCCAAGTGCGGGGTTCTACACTTTGGATGCAACAACCCCATGCAGAGCTGTAGGCTGGGGACAGAGTGGCTGGAGAAAAGTGTGTCAGGCAGAAAGAGATTTGGGAGTGCTGGTAGACAGGAAACTCAACATGAGCCAGCGGTGTGCTCAAGTGGCCAAGAAGGCCAATGGTATCCTGGCCTGCATCAGGAATAGTGTGGCCAGCAGGAACAGGGAAGTCATCATCCCCTTATACTCCGCACTGGTTAGGCTGCATGTTGAATACTGTGTCCAGTTCTGGGCCCCTCAGTTTAAGAAAGACATCGAGATGCTGGAGTGGATCCAAAGGAGAGCGACAAGGATGGTGAAGGGGCTGGAGCACAAGCCCTATGAAGAGCGGCTGAGGGAGCTGGGGTTGTTTAGCCTGGAGAAGAAGAGGCTCAGGGGAGACCTTATTGCTCTCTACAACTACCTAAAAGGAGGTTGTAATCAGGCAGAGGTTGGTCTCTCAGGCAACTAGTGACAGAACAAGAGGACATGGTCTCAAGCTTCATCAGGGGAAGTTCAGGCTTGACATTAGGAAGAAGTTCTTCACTGAAAGGGTAATTGGTAATTGAAATGTGCTGCCCGGGGAGGTGGTGGAGTCACCGTCCCTGAAAGTGTTTAAATGGAGATTGGATGAGACACTTAGTGCCATGGTTTAGATTATGAGTAGGTGTTGGTGTTGGGTCATAGCCTGGGCTTGATGATCTCAAAGGTCTTTTCCAGCTTTGTGATACTGTGCTCACAGGAAATTCTTTAAAAAATGTTTAATCCAGCTGAAATCAATAGCATGTGGATCACGGTGAATTGAATGTGTATTGTTCCCTGCGCTATCGGTGAGTGTGAGCACTGCTGCATAGCTGCACAGGGATTGCAGTGTACACTGATCAAGCTGGCCTTTCTAGCAAGTTGTCCTAAAGCTGAGAGTTGCTTCCAAGTCGGTCTAGGGTGTTTTTACTGGAAAATCAAACACACCTTTGGTCATAATGGATAGTTTTGAACGAACAAGCTGTGCCTTGTGATTTGGATTTATCCTGCTATGTAACAGTATTTAGAGGAGAGGATGGATTATCCTACATCTGCCTGTTTGTAGTGTTGTTAATCTTGTCTTGGAAACATCATCTTGGCCACTTTCTAGACAGGATGTGGCTCTTAATGGGTATCTACTCTGATCAAGGTAATTAATCTCTTTCTTGCCTTTCTAAAAAGGCATCAATGTAAGCCTGGGGCTTCTGTTGGGCTGTATGAATGCTTAACTCAAGTATTCAGCTTTATCTGTGACCTTGCTTCCTTTGCAGATACTTGACTCACAAAGAGCGGTGATTAATCAGATCTGGATTAGTCAAGTGTCTGTCCCTGACAAGGAATTTACTGGATTGAGATAGCTTCCTAACTGTAACTGGATAGCAACACCACAGATTATGTGAGGGAGAGAGGAAAGTTGGGCTGGAGGATTTGGCACGGAGTGTTTAAACACTATCCATATGATTTCTGGCTCTGTTCAGCTGTTAGGACATGGAAGAATTTTCTAGGTTTTGTTTTAAGCTTGGCTGTAACTTGTATTCTAACATCTAATTACAAGAGAGAAGTGAGAGATTCACAGGCTATGAATCAGTTCAGTTTTAAAGTTTTCAAAGATGTATTTGGTTGAAAAGCATGTTAAATCTGGGCTGTGCAGGCTCTGCATTCCACAGAGGCAGAAGGTTCCATTTTGAAGATGAGTGGGAAGATGCTATCATCAGTCAGTCAGCACTGATACCTAGTTAATCAGGGTGCAGTGTTGAAACTTAGATGGATGATGTCTGTCTTTAAATATGAACTACAAAACAGAAAGAGGGCTTAGGTTTTCTAATTATGTTGGTCCTAGAAATACTAAATCAAAAGCCCCCCCCTTTTTTTTTCCTGAATCAAGTTTATAGGACCCAGTTGAAAATGCACATCAGGCTCAAACTTAATCAAGTTTAGTGCTCTTCTTTTTGAGGATCTGGATATTGATCTCTGCTCTTACAGTCTTATGGGGAAGAGTGGAGCTATAATAGCAGAAGCAGAAAAAATGTAAAATGGTTCTAGCATCTGGTTTATGTACATTCATTTCCACACTTATTTTTCTTTTGTAGAGTAAAGCTGAAACACTTTGAAAAATTTCAGGACACAACAGAAGCACTTGCTGGTAAGTGAGTTACCACTATTCTTACAAAAAAAAGAAAAAAACCCTGTCTCTGCTGTGTTTCATTGCTTAGCTTTTAAATTACAAATTTTTCAAAGTCAGCTGTTTTTGTTGTTTTATGAGGTCATCCGCCCAGTTTGTAGTGCATCAGAGATGTAATGCTTATTTCCCAAGCAGCTCACTAATGAGCACCACGTAGAAGGTTTTATCTGGTATATCTAGCCTGTTGTCAATGATGGATTCTTGTTGAAGCTGAATATAACTGATTTGAGTCAACATTTCGTCACTACCACTGAGACAACAGACAGATATCGGAGTATGTATATTATTACGGCTGCTCTTGGTTTATGGATGCTTATTATGCCTGTGGTTTTTCAGCCTGAAAAATCCCTGTGTTCCACTTAAAAGAAATTCAAGAGTTTAAACAAAATGGAAGGTCTTATATTCACTAATTTTTACTAATTCAGCATTTAAATGCTTGATGCTGTGGACTAGTTTGAACAGGAAGGATAAAAATTCTAGCTAATCATTCAGAAATGGTGTCACTGTTACTGTTGCAATGTATGACATCACTAGGTGAATGTTCCATATCACACTTACGAGTGAAGAATGGATGTTCATATTCTAATGCGGTAAGGATAGCTTATCGAGAAAGATAGGGAAACAACATAAGAATGGAGACACTACCATCATAGGTGAGATGCAAGTGAAACAACTGAGATTGAAGCTGCTGTTGATTTAAAAAAAACCAAACCTCACAGAAGAATGAAAAAAAAAATTTAAAAATGTACTGTGCTTCAGGTTTACTTATCTGTGAAATGGGGGAGATTATTCTAACAACCTAGGTCACATTTATTTTGAAGGGAAAACAGCATATGTGGCTGTTTTGAGTTAGGAGCTATTGGCCAACTTGAAAGGCAGAAACATCCCAGTTGTAGAAATGTTGAGAGGAAACTCAGCACAGCACTTAGATTTTACCCTTATGACATGTCATTAAGGTTTTGGAAATTGAAAGTCACTGATTTCTGCTCTGTTTACTGTGATGAACATGTTGCATCAATTACAGAAGTTCAGTGGAGCAGAGAACTGACCTGTGAAAAGAGTTCTATAAGTGCCTGTTTAAAATATATTGCGTGGGATTGTAAAGCTTTTACAGATCTATTAATACTTGAGAATGAATAACATCTTTTTAAAATTCTTCAGGCTGTGTGCTATATCAAAAGGGTCTGTGTCTGACTACCCAGTCAGTGTGTTTGGCAGCTTTCTTTGTTGGGCTTTAGATAGTATAATACGTTATCATCATCAGAGGATGCAAATAAGCCATTAGTCAATTTAGGATGTCATGGTTGCTGACTAAGGAACCTGGAAAATAGTTGGTTAATTAAATGATACGCGAAGTGTTCCCATATAACATTGCATTTGGGAATATTAAACATATATCTAAAGCATATGGCATACTGTTTGTAGAGATCCTTAAGCAAAATTAACAGAAATAGACCACATGGAAAAAGGAGAGGCATCTGGGAGAAGGGTTTTTGATTTAGGCCTCCATAGGATCAAGTGTGTAATTTTCTTCTATTTTGATTTTAGCTACTGCATGGCAAAGTGGTATTGCAGCTCAGACTAGAGCTACTGCGAGCAGTTAAAATAAGAATAGGAAGTTAGGGGAACTATTTTTATAGGGGAAACAAAACTGTATCTTTGGTCTCTTTGTTATATACAGCATCCACAGCTCTTGTAGAAGGCAAGCTCAGCAAGAACTTGAAGAAAATTCTGAAGAAGATAGTGGCAAAAGATGCCCATGAACAGTTGGCCGTAGCAGATGCCAAACTTGGAGGTGTTATAAAGGTGATAATTGATTTTGCCATTCTGCCTTTTGTCTCATGTTTCTGAAATCTTATAGTTCAGATTTTACAACTGGCAGCAACAGAAAATGCATGGAAGATATCTGATCCTTATGATCAAATGCGTACTGCATGTGTGCTGGGAAGACGTCTTAAGTACACAAGTGAACAATATGGTCAAAGTGCACCGAGATGTTGAAGTTTGCTTGATTTCTCTCTTAAATATTGGTTAGAAACCCAGCAGATTAAAAAAATTAATTTTCCTAATGGTCCAACCCAAAAAAAGAGGTGAGGGAGGAACCAAGCAAAAAATCAGACTAGCAGCAGTAGTGGGTAATGGTATTACCTTGTTGGAAGTACACATCGTTCTGCTTCCCCCAGTCTACAAGCAGTTGTGTGCATCCTCCAGTCCTTGCCTACCAGAGGAAGGAAGAAGTGCAGTAGAGGTGGACTGCTTTCTTGTGTCTCCTAGGTGTCAAATACCAGGTTCCTGTCTCCTGTCTGATTCTGATTGATGCCTGTTCCAGTGATTTTTACTCTGACCACACCTTATTCTGTCTCAGGAGACTGGTGTAGGCTGTAAAATGAGTTTTAAAGCGAGTCATACCAAGGATTCTGGAACTAATTATTCAGTTTTGTTCTCTCGAAAAAAAACAAAGCCTCCAGCCCTCTACCTTTGAATTTTCTCTGTGGCCAAACTGTTTCTAGTAAACTAAAAATTTTTGACTCTTCAGTTCCAGTGTCTACATAGCAGATAGAGCTTTAATTATACATCTCCTGTTCATATTGGGTTTGGTTTTGTGTGGGGAATTGGGATATCGCTACCTTGTGCATCAAAGATGCCAAACCGTTGTGTGATCACAGGGTTGCAGTGGGAAAAACAGGTATAATGAGATAAGGTTACTGAAAGAAGGGCTTTAGAGGAATGTCATTGTCATGCCTGACTTGGACCGCTGATTTCCATCCTCCAGGACAAGCTGAATTTGAGTTGTATACACAGCCCAATGGTTACAGAGCTGATGAGAGGAATTCGCTCACAGATTGAAGGGCTTATTACAGGCCTCCCATCTCGAGAGATGGCAGCTATGTGTCTGGGTCTGGCACACAGGTGAGTTCCTAGAACAGCTCTGTTTCATCTCATGTCTGCCCCACTGCAGTGTCTTTGGCTGTGCTGTGTTGCTTGAAGTGTCCCTGTGTGATATGGCCTCTTATTTGCTCTGTAAGTCAGAGCACCTTTGTATCTGAGATCTTGTTTTATAAAGGAGGGCTTTCCAGTTTGTGCCCAACCTTCATCTTCACCTGAAGTTGATAGCTTTCCTTTGCACATTATGTGCTTTAGGATTTGATTTAAAATGTCTCTAGCAGTCAGATGGGTCATTTAATATTCCACGGCCACTGACAAATGAGGCAAAGTCATTGATTTACTGATTTATGCCAGAATAAATACACACATAATACATAATGGAAATATTAAAAGGCAGAGTTGTCCTCCTCTCCCTTGCTTATCACTGCCATTTAGGTTTAGTGGAGTAGTGAAGTACAAAATTGTTGGATGAGCATAGGATCAAGCGTTCATTCAGTGACTTAACTTCTGATCTATATTCTGACATGACCTTGTCCTGTAGCCACTGGCAATTAGAGAACTGCTTTGCTCAAGCTAATTCTTTAGAAACAGGTGCATGTTCACCATTAAAGTGTATAGAAAATGAGCATTAATATAGAAAAGGGACTTTTGAGATGCAGGTCGTCATTGATATTGAGTGTGTAAATTGTAGCATACTGAGAAATTTTAAACATACATTAAATCCAGATGATAATGGGCTTTCTCAGACAGTGAGAATCCATTACAGGAAGTTTGTTCTGTTGCTTCATATTAGTGTTGCTGATCTTGCTGCTGGGTAGATACTGTTTCGTGGAGTGCCTCTAGCCACTGCAGAATTGGAAATATCGTTGATAAATACTTTTTGCGAGGAACGACGTAGAAAGAAATGAGCAGCCAGTTTCCTGCCACAGCACTTGTGGTCAGTCCGCTACACGTGGTACACATAACTGCACGTGGTGCAGATAGCCTTAATTTTCCTTCTCACTCCAGTCACGGGGTACATGCACATACGTGTGTTGGAGCTGTTGTGGTACTTCTGTCAGTGTGAACTGGCCACAGCTGACAGCAGTCAGTGGCATAAAACTGAGCTGGTACGCACAGCCATAGGCATATAAAGTTGGGGCAAATGGGACACATTCTGCTGCTGGATGTCAGGTTGGAGATCAAACTGTCTTTCTGTCTCCTCAGCCTTTCCCGATACAAGCTGAAATTCAGCCCAGACAAAGTAGATACCATGATCATCCAGGCAATTTGTAAGTATATTCAGAGCTTAAATTATTAATGGATTCAGCTTAGGATAGTTTGACTTCTTTACATTGATTACAGAAAAGTATTGCTCTCTATTTCCTCCTAGCAGCTTTCAGTGAACTGGGTGTTGCTGTTCGGCTAGGCATAAGGTGTGTTTTCTTAATACGGTTTTCCACAAGTGGGAACCTTTATATGGTGGTACAGTAAACTGATGTCCACTGTTCCTTAGCAGAGATCAGCTGAAATACAAGCAGTGTTAGTTCAGTCCTGTGAGTACTTTCCAATTTGCCTCTCTTCCGAGAAGTGTTGGGAGAATGAACCCCACAGGACAGGATGTTCTGACTCTTTCATTTTGGTGGTATCTTACAGAGAGAGCAATGTAGAAATAAACTTACACTAGGCATGTAAAATCCATGTAATATTGCATTCTATCTCCTTGCTTTGTTAATGGAAAATAGACTGCAATTGTAAATTCAGCCAGGAAAGCCCATTCCTCATTTTTCCTTGATGAAATCCACGTCATAATCGGTGTGCTTGCTGTGAAGCAGCAGTGAGGAATCTTGTTTGGAATATTAACTCCCAATCTGTTGTCAATGATGAAACGTAGTTAAAACTGAAATTAATGATTTAACTCAGTTCCTTCGTCACTACCACTGAGACAACAGATGGGAACATTGGTATTACATTAGAGGGAAATATTTTAGCCTCAGGGCTCTGTAGCAATATGTGCTGTGGGTGTTATACTTTCAGGTTTTAAGTCCCGTTATTGGTCATATCTGGTAAATGGTGAGCCTGTTTAATTTGTGTTGGGCATATTTATATTTTAAAGGCAACTAAAGGGCTTAATACAATCTTAAAGTAATTGAATACAAGATCAGTTTCACACCATTAAAATCGTTTTTTTCTTAAAGTTTATTAGGTGCCTTAAGTTTTACATCAATTGTATGTAGCACTTCTGCTGACTGAGTGAAGGCATGAGTGGCTGCTGGTCCCCTTCCAGAGGAATGTGCTTTACAGCTGTTAAAGGAGTCTGTCCAATGCAATCCCACTGATAAAGCTTTCAAGCCACGCTCATGGGAACTGTAGTATTTCTGTAGTATTGTTCCTGGAATTGTGCAGTTCTCTGAAGAGTAATGACTTTTAATGTATAGCAGCTTATATTTCTCTCTACTCTTTATGGTATAAAATACTTCAGTTTATCTCCATTTCCATTCTTCAAATTTGTTGATTTCAGAATTTTCCATTTTTAGATGACCATTAAAAAAAAATGCCCATTCTTTTTCTTTTAGCTCTTCTTGATGACTTGGACAAAGAACTGAATAACTACATCATGCGCTGTAGGGAATGGTATGGTTGGCACTTCCCTGAACTGGGCAGAATCATCACAGATAACCTAGCGTATTGTAAATGTGTGCGGAAAGTTGGTAAGTAATAAGGAAGCGCGAGCCTGAAGAGTGTTGCATGTTAGTATACAATTGGCACTGATTTGTAGACCGACCACTCACGCATCCAGCTGGTCACAACCCTGGATACAATTCTACCTTCAGCAGCAGTGTAGATGGGGCCAGTAGAAAAGTAGTGTATGCTTGCATCTCTATGATGACGCAGTTAACCATTTGGAAGCTTAAGAGAAAGCTAATGCCATATTACCAGTCAGTTCTTGATGGACCACCATCATATCTTCCTATAATCACAATTAGTTAGCAAATCAGTTTGGCAATTAGCTGCCACAAACTGATGTAAAGAGAATTGCTGCCTGGTTTGGGGTGTTCTTGAAGACTACAGCTGCTATGATTATTCAAAAGAGCAGAAAGAACGTCTGCTGTAACGGACACCTGCCTCACATCTTAGGTATGTGCTTTTTATTGATTTTTCTTTTATCTTTTTTCAAATAATGAATTTTGCAGTCCAGAGAGATTTGTGTTTTTAAGGGAGCTTTTTTCTCAATTGTAGTAAGAATTACAGAGGTTTGGTTAGTGGCAAATGGCTGCTCACTTCCTAGAATTTTTCCTTTGTAATTGAAATTTTGTGATTGAAAATTTTGCAGCAAGCAGTTACTGAAAAGTTGAAGTATGCAGTGTTACAGAATAAGTGCTTTTCTTTCTAGTTTCAAACTTTATGTTTCCAGTCATTCTCAGCTAACATAAAGTCAGAACATTGATTTATATTTTGGGAATTTGGAATAAGATGATAGCAGATTTGTCTCACTGTTGTTATTTTGGCCTTTTATCTTAATCTGTTTCTTTGGGGTTTTTTAACTAGTGCATCTTGCCCCCAGTACAAACATGCTTTCATCTGTCCCTCACAGGAGACAGAAGCAATTTTTCCTCCTCTGATGTTTCTGACATCCTACCAGAGGAGATCGAAGAGGAAGTGAAAGCTGCTGCGGAGATTTCCATGGGGACAGAAGTATCAGAAGAAGATATAAACAACATAATCCATCTCTGTGATCAGGTATGTATACGTGGATGAATAGCAATAGGAACTTCACTTTAGTTAGCTATATCAGAGCCTCTTGTACCAAGGAGAGGTTTTCCCAGGGTGTTGCTAACACACTTGTGATGGCAGTGATGATTCCTATATTGTTGCTTTCCTGATGTACAGACATGAGGGTGCAAAGTCACTACCTCATCTGAGCCATCTCAGACTGCTGATGTCTGGACAAAGTCTTCAGAAAGTAGCAGTCCTACTTTTTGTTGGAATTTTGGCAGCGTTGTACTATACTGTATAGCCTCTTTTTATCTGTCACTTTTGAACTGGGTGATATACCCCGGGGTTAAAAGTGGAGCACTGAGACCTAAGAAGAATCTGGCTTGACTGGTGCCAGTCAGGTCCCTTTGTGACTTTAGCAGGGAGTGGCAGGGTTAGGAGTAGTGAGTTCCTGTTCTTGGTCTAGACTGGGCTGCCTTTTTATGTGCATTCTAATTGTGTATATTTGAATGGAACAAGTAAAGAGCATTTATCCCATTTCAAGAGAATGGTGGCAAAGATTTATGTGGAAACTGAATGTTCCAGGGTTTTGTCCTTAAGAAATGTCTTTACTGAGTATTTTTGTTCTGCTTCTCCGGCTTTGGCATGTTGACAGCTCCTTCATCAGGAGCTTTGCTGAGAGCCTAAGTTGCATGAGGAAATAAGCAGTACAGATCCAATATACTTTGTGGCTGGAGGTTTGCTCTGGGAATATGCCCTACATAAAGCTTTCTGTATCTCTAGCTCTTGGCTGTCTGCATTTTGTTGGTCTCCTTTGTTGGAATTCTCAGTGCTTCCTTATTTCAGTATATTTAACTCATAATGTTCGTCGGCCAATACAGATTCCTGTAACAAAACTCTGTCTGTACCAGGTGATTGAAATTTCTGAATATCGGACACAGTTGTATGACTACCTGAAAAACAGAATGATGGCTATTGCCCCTAATCTCACTGTCATGGTGGGTGAACTGGTTGGAGCAAGACTCATTGCTCATGCAGGTGGGTTACATGGTCAGTGTAAATAATGCTTAGATGACCTCATCAGAGGTTTTCTCTGAGGAGCTGGTCAGCTGGAAGTGTTATGCAAGACCCTGATGAACATCTTGTAGTAAAGGGGGTGGGGGGAGGTAACTCTTGAGGAATCTAATAATACCAGCACGAGCTTAGTAGTAGTCTGTGATGATGAAGTTTTTAGTTGGCCTGAGTTCTTTTTGGAATATGAGGGCAACTCAAGTCACTACCTCTTCTGAGACTCTGACTGAGCCTCCTGCTGGTAGTCCACTCACTGCTGAGGTAAAATGCCGACAAACTGGCATTAGGCTTTTATAGTCAGACTGGCTCAAGCTAAACAGCCTCATTTCAGTTACCTATGCTGTAGTTCTGTGTTGACACGTTCTTGCTGCCAGACTTCATCAGGAGAAGGCATTACTCTAGTGGAATATGTTTTATTGAGTCAGCCTGCTTTCTTGTTGCTGAAATAAAACCAAGACAGTCAGTTGAAGCATGAATAACTGAAATGGCTTACCTGTCCTTCAGGATATGAACATAAAGCAGCACTTGTAGAAGTAGATGGCTCTGAGCTTCCTACTTGTGAATAGTGTAGGAATCTAGCCGCCTGCTTTTCTAGCTGTTCATCTGACAAATTACTGTTGCTGTGTCACCTTCTAGGTTCCCTCTTGAATCTGGCAAAACATCCAGCTTCAACAGTTCAGTTGCTGGGTGCTGAGAAGGCTCTCTTCAGAGCACTGAAGACAAAACGGGACACGCCTAAATTTGGCCTTATCTATCATGCTTCCCTTGTTGGACAAACCAATACCAAAAACAAAGGAAAGGTAAGTTGTAAAAGTGTTTACCAGTTGGCTTTTTTCAGAGCATGAATACCTGTCAGAGATGGCTCGAGCTTCACAGTGAGGCTCTTTCCATAGCATGCTTTACTGTATTGCTTCATGCTTACATGGAAAATGCCACTATCCCACAAATCTTTGGATGCCATTCATTCCTGTTCAAAAAAGTGAATGGGGTTGTCCATTCAACACATCTGAGTAATAACAAATGTATTCTTAGAATCATAGAATGGTTTGGATTGGAAGGTATCTCAAAGATCATCCAGTTCCAGACCCCCTGCCGTGGGCAGGGACACCTCCACCAGACCAGGCTGCTCAAGGCCCCATCCAGCCCAGCCTTGAACACCTCCAGGAATGGGGCTTCCACAACTTCCCTGGGCAACCCTCATTGTGAAAAATTTCTTCCTAATGTCTAATCTAAGTCTTCCCCCTTCTAATTTAAAGCCATTCCCTCTCATCCTGTCATTACTTGCCCTTGTAAAAAGTCCCTCTCCAGCTTTCCTGGAGCCCCCTTCAGGTACTGGAAGGCTGCTATAAGGTGTCCCCAGTACCTTCTCTTCTCCAGGCTAAAGAAGCCCAACTCTCTCAACCTGTCCTCCTTAGCAGAGGTGCTCCAGCCCCCTCATCTTCATGACCCTCCTCTGGACCTGTTCCAACAGTTCCATATTCTTCTTATGTTGGGGATTCCAGAACTGGACACAGTACTCCAGATCTGGTCTCATGAGAGTGTAGTAGAGGGGTAGAATCACCTCCCTTGACCTGCTGGCCATGCTTCTTTTGATGCAGCCCAGAATACGGTTGACCTTCTGGGCTGTGAGCACACATTGCTGGCTTATGTTAAGCTTCTCAACAGCCAGCACCCCAAGTCCTTCTGCACAGGTCTGCTCTCAATCATGTCGTCCCTCAGCCTGTACTAAAACCATGAATTGCCCTGAACCAGGTAGGACCTTGCACTTGGCCTTTTTGAACATCATGACATTCACATGGGCCCAATTCTTCAGTTTGTCCGGGTCCATCTGGATGGTGCATCCTGTTCTTCTGGCGTGACAACTGCACCACTCAGCTTGCTGTCACCTGCAAACTTTCTGAGGGTGCACTCAATCTCACTGTCTATATCATTGATGAAAATAAACAGCACTGGTCCCAGTACAGACCCCTGAGGGACACCACTTCTCACGATCTCTATCTGGACACCGAGCCCTTGACCACTATTTGCTGGATGCAACCATCCAAGCGATTCCTTATCCACTGAACAGTCCACTCATCAGACCTGTATCTCTCCAATTTAGAGAAAAGGATGTGGGACTGTGTCAAAGGCTTTACAGAAGTCCACATAGATGACATCCATTGTTTTTCCCATGTCCACTTATGTGGTCACCCCATAATAGAAAGTCACTAGATTGGTCAGGTAGGACCTGCCCTCAGTGAAGCCATGCTGGCTGTCTCGAATCAATTCCCTGTCCTCCATGTGTTAGCATAGCTTCTAGAAGGATCTGGTCTATGATCTTCCTGGTCACGGAGGTCAGTAGTTACCAGGGTCCTTCTTCTTAAAAATGAGCACAGTGTTGTCCTTCCAGTCACCAGGGACTTCCCCTGACTGCTGTGACTTCTTAGATACACGGAGAGTGGTTTGGCAAGCACATCAGCCAATTCCCTCAGGATGCTGGGCTGGATCTCATCAGGTCACATAGACTTGTATATGTGCAGGTTTCTCAAGTGGTCACAAACTTGATCTTCCCCTACAGTGGAAGGGGCTTTAACACCTTGGTCCCCATGTTGTTGTCCAAGGGTGAGGAGAGTGATTTCCAATGAAGACTAAAGCAGAAAAGTTGTTGAGTACCTCAGCCTTCTCCTCATCTGTTGGTACAAGGTTACCATTTTCATTCATCAGTGGAGGTATGCTTTCTTTAACCTTCCTTTTCTGTTTGATATTCCTATAAAAGCTCTTGTTATTCTTTGCTTCCCTTGCCAAGTTCAGCTCCAGCTGTGCCTTGGCCTTCCTGACCCCATCCCTACGCAACTGGGCAGCATCCTTATACTCTCCCCTACTTGCACTGCCTGTGCAGTTCCCTCCTTGCTCTTCAGTTTGACCAGCAGGTCTCAACTCAGCTGGTCTGTTTCCTTCCCTGCCTGATTTCCTACATCTGGGGACTGAGCGCTCTTGTGCTCTGTGGAAAGTATCCTTAAATATCTGCCAGCTCTGTTCCGCTCCCTTGTCTCTGAGGACTGTTTGCCACAGAGTCCTAGTGAAGAGCTGGAAGTTTGCTGAAGTCTAGAGTCCTGA
The DNA here is from genome assembly GCA_033558235.1 of Neomorphus geoffroyi. Classification (NCBI taxonomy): domain Eukaryota; kingdom Metazoa; phylum Chordata; class Aves; order Cuculiformes; family Neomorphidae; genus Neomorphus; species Neomorphus geoffroyi. Next base: position 35,308,458 of record JAUMJM010000027.1, read on the forward strand.
CTGTACTCCATGCCTGTCCCATATCCCTTAGGACCTTGACTGTTGGCTTTCTCAAGGGGTATTTTGCTATTTTCTTCTACGTGATAGTAAACTCAGATGTCACAGGCCTTAGTCTTGCTTGAAAATCAGACTTGTTATTGTGCTAAAGCTAGTAAATAACTTGCGACTTGCTTTAGAAGTGCTTGGGCTTTCATAATGCAAGTGAAGGAATGTGTGTTTGAATTGTGGAGAAAGCTATTCAGCCAGAAATAACACATCAGGCTAACCTGATCAAAAGGTTGGGGTGGGGTGGGATATGTGTAACTAACTTGCTATCTCAGATGTTTCCCTCTGTTTATCAAGAAGATAACATTACATTATGAGTATTTCAGTGTTGAAAGAATGATATACTAATTGATTTTTGGACCAAGCAGTGCTAGTAAGTGGTTACTTTGTTCTTCTGTTGGTGAGTCTGGTTCCCAGATCAGAGTGAATCATTGCCTTATGTTAAGTCTTAGCATTTAATATTCTGTTTGGCTTTTCCAGATATCTCGAATGCTGGCAGCTAAGACAGCTTTGACTGTTCGTTATGATGCCCTTGGAGAGGATACCAGTGCGGAAATGGGAGCTGAGAACAGACTAAAAGTAGAGACGAGACTGCGGCTTTTGGAAGAGAGAGGGGTAAGTCTAGCACAGAGCTGCGTGAAGCTGATGTTCTTGTTTCTGGTGTGATTTTCCGATGCACTGCTTTCTGAGTCTTTCCTCTTCACTCAGTTGTGTGATCTAGTTTCACTCTTATTCTGTAGTTTCTCACAGCCTTGACTGGAAGAGTAGGGGTTGTGAGATGGTTGCATAGATTTGTTTGTCAGTTTGTCTAGTTTAAATACCTGTCTTCATTTACATGAAAAATCTTAATTCTGTGAGGATGAATAAGTTCATGCATTTGCATTGTACTGCATCTCTGACCATCGTTATCATTAATTACAAAGATATGCTTATTATTTCACAGCTTCTTTTTTTTTCAACTTAGAAAAAAACACATTTGGGTTTTCTCCCCTCCCCCCCTCACATTTTCTGCCATACTTAGCCAAAATCTGAAAACTAGTGATGGTGAATCTTCACTAGCTTTCTCTGTAACTAAAGCAAGATGGTTATTCTGCAAATTCCTGCATCGTCGTACCATCATCTAATGCAAGGGGTGTTGAACTCATGGCTCCTGCCGTTCTCCTGCTCCTGCAGCGTAATGCGCATCACACACGCTGCACACGTGACCAGCGCTGGCAGGAGCACAGGGGCAAGGAGCTCAGTGGGTGGAAACAAGGTGCTGGGCTGGATAAAACAAGGTGGAGGGCTGTATTTGGCCCGTGGGCCGTGAGTTTGGCACCCCTGTTCTAATGCATATCCTGCCTCTCTGTACCTGCTGTTCAGTCTGTTGCCATCAGTACAGCACGCTGGGAGAACATAGGGTTAATTTTCCTCTTTCAGGTGGCATGCCTCCTGTATATTACCTTATAAATGATGCCTAGGTTGAGCCTGCCAAGCTAGACCATCTGATACTGATGTCCTAGTACTGGTATTGCTAGAACAAAAAAGAAAAATCCAGAAAAACCTGCATGCTCCTCCTTGAGCATTTCATGGGAGATGATACTTCCCATCAAAACAAAGGCAAGGAGACATGTTAATACCTAAACACAAACTGATCACCTGACAAGTACAGATTTAATTCAAATCCAGTTTGGGGCCTGTATTGTGGTTTTAAGGTTGGCTTTATGCCAGGTGTAGGGTGGTACTTGCCCTGACATGCAGTTATCCTTGCAAAAAAATAAGTGTGCACAAATTTAAGCTGATCTTGGGAACTTAGAGGTAAGATGTTTTACATCTTAATTGAATTATGCTCTTAAAGAGCAGTATTAGAAAGACACATGCCTTTCTCACCCCCGTTACCTCCGTGTCACTATTTTACTCCCTTGTGTAAGACTCATACAGGTACATAGGAGCCTGCCCATTAATGTATGTCTGTCTGTCGGGTTTTAATTTCTTCCAAGAGCTGGTGCAGAACATGTGTTGGGAATTGTTTTCATAATGAGTAATTTGTTTTTCACTTTTAAATTTTTCTTGTAGATAAGAAGAATAAGTGGCACTGGAAAAGCCTTAGCCAGGACAGACAAGTATCAAAACAAGAGGTGAATAGTTTTTCCTTACAGCTTGGCTGAGTATAACTCGCCATGTTCTTATTTCTGAGAAGCTCTTTGGCTCTGGGCTGAGTTGACTTAAGATCTAGAAAACATTTTCTGTGCTCTTGAACACTGATGACAAGTCCCATTGCTAATGGGATTTTCCTTTTTCCCATATTTTATGTCTGTGGTAAAGCCAGTGAACTGAAGAAACAGTCCTTATTTTTTAATAGTAAGAGACTGACATAATCAGATAACAAGTACATTTAGAGGCTATCAAGATCAGTCCCAAAAGCTGGATGGTTTGGGGGGTTAATATGTAGCAGCTTTAATCAATGCAAGTGTGAATAACTTAAATTTGAGAAAATCAGTTTGAATTAATTCCTTTGACATGGACAGAGACATGCTTAGTTGTCTTATTCTTAAAAAATGTTTTAAAAAGCTGTATTTGTTTTCAGCAAAGCTTCATCTCCTCGTTTAGGTCTTGCATGAAATAAGTAATGTGTCTTAAGCAATAGATAATGTCTGTACTCCAGACACCGTTACAGCAGTTTCTGATGCCTGTGTACAGTGACACTGTAAATTGCAACTAGGACAACTGAACACCTAAGGATTTGAACAGGTTATTATTAGTCTGAGCTGTGACATCTGGGTTTTTCACTTAATTTAGTTGCCGGCATATTGCTTTGCTTGGCCTGCTTACTTTGCTGAACCTTTGGTGTAGAGAGGGCAAAATCAGGGCTGAGTGCAATTTTTGTGAGGAAAAAAATAGCGCTGTTGCACCCATTGCCAGTACCCAGACATTTTTCTCAAGCCTAACTGTTAACTTCTGTTTCCATGTGCTAGGTGTTTTGAAGTGTAGCGATGGCTGTGATTTCTGGAGCTTCTTTTGAGAAGACAGTGTTGGTAAATGAAGCATCAGGGTGTCTTAAGGAAGCAGTGGAGGCAACATGCATGCTGGGCTTTGACCTCTTGAAATGAGGAGTCAATAATTCCTGCCAGGACATGCTTCTGCTGTTAGACATGCTCTGCAAACATGTCTAAGCTTGGGGGAAAGACTGAAGATAGTTCCTGGCTGTTCAGCTTAGTCTGGCTGCCTAAAAAGGAAACTAACTCAGTCCCTGACAAATTGTCGTTGTAGAACAAAACTGGCAGTACTGCTGCTTTATGAAGGTAGTTTGATGGGCTAAGCCAGTGTTTAAAGAGACTGGCAAGAGTCTTTTAGTCTTGTATGGAAGCATGGATCCTGTATGAATTAGCTACATCAAGGTAATGTTTCAGAAGTTAATTGTGAGGTAGTTTTTAGAGATGAGGTTCAAGTGAAGCAATTCAAGTACGCTTTCCAAAAGAGATGTGGAAGTGTGCATTACTTATCTCGGGTGTATTTATTTGCTGATTTTTTTTTTTTAATTAAAAACAAGGAAAGCAGCGAGCTCCTGTCTGGGTTTAACAGAAACAGAGTCCCCTGTTTGCAAAAGGCTGTGTAATCAATTTATGTAAATCAACATGCAGTGTTAGTACCCATAAGAATAATTTCTAATCCTTAGGGGATGAATTGCTGGTACTGTCTGCTAGCCTTACCACATGCTTCCTGTTCTAATCGCTAGGCTCAGTTGCTTTTGTACCTTATACACGATAGCTGCTTCACATTCCTACTTTAAAGAAATTTGGATAGTCAGTATATGTCTGGAGGGGCAATGATTTAGGTTTACTGTTCTAAAACTACTTGTTTTTCTTACTTGTTCTGTTCTCAATACGAAAAAAATGGCTTCATTGTTACTAGATAATTCAGTTGCCCTGAAAAAGTCCAAGTAAAGAACACTGGGTTTGGGGGAGGCTGGTTCTCTGCACCCTGTAGAGGAATTTGAATGTCCCATGAAGTCAGCGACACAAGTGATACACAGCTGAGCCGTGGCCTTGCCTTGCCTTGTGAAGTGTACCCTGTGAATGTAGTGGTAGAGAGGCAGTGCAGAAAAAGCAGAAGTAAAGCTGCTTCTAATCCTTTGTGTATCTTGGGATATATTTATATGGACTTAACAAATTGTGGGGAGCTATGTGCTTGTGATCATACAGCTATGCTAGAAGGCAGCAGACATCAGTATGATGGGTAATTTTAAGTGCTCTGTAGAGCCTTGTACTAATATAAACCAGAACCAAACTCTTACTTAACCAGTATCTTCTGTTCCGATCAGACAGTTGTACTTCATGAGGTATCTTCTGTAGTCATGATTACTTGAAACTGTTCCTGTATTGGAGAAAGAGCCTCACCTGTATATGCTTTGTCAGCTGAACAAGATTAATTTGTGAATGTTCTTGGGAAGCTGTATTGGAAAGATAATGTTCAACTGCAGGATCTTACCTGGGGGCTAGCTCTTTTTGTTACTTAAACTGTTTTGTTTTCTTCGTTACAGCGAAGTAAAAGTATTTGACCCATCTGGTGACTCTACACTTCCTGCTGTTTCAAAGAAACGCAAAATTCAGGAGGTGGAAGAGCAAGACAAAGAGGTTGCTGTGAAAGCAAAGAAGTTCAAAGCAGAGACAAAAGGTTAGTTGCTGCATATGTACTGCTGACGTGTTGCTGTGTGCATCGTGCAGTGAAGCTTAGTATTCACAACAGCCAAAATACCTGGTTCCTGGTTCCTTGGGTGTGACAGTGTATTTAAAGAAAGCAGTAATCCTTTATGGACTGACACCAAACTACAGTGTCAATTTACTTTAAATATCTGCTTTTAAACTGTTTTAAGCATATAATAACATTTAAAACCAAAGTTCTGCTCATAGTCTTGTACATTTCTTGCTCAGCAGATTCATATTTAGTAGGTCTCAGTATCTTCAAGACAAAAAACACTCTGTAAAAGCAGAACCTACCTAATTTTCTTTAAAGAATACTGTTTTATTCTGTATAGAAGAGTCTTCTGGCATGTTTCAGCATACAAACATTGAATGTCAGAATTTGAGGTGAAGTTACACTTGAAAATTTCAGTCTAAATTTATATAATACATGAACAGTCATTATTCTCTGGAGAGCTAAAACTGAACCATGGACACAGGCTTTTCATTCAAGTTGCTGATAAGGTACTGTGTGAAGAAAGATTTTTGGACTGTGACTTCAAAATAATCTAGTTTTTTATTATGGCTCATTTTAAGAAACATTCTGTCTCTGCTGCTCTCCAGTGGTCCCCTTCAGCACCTCTAAATGACTTGCCTAATACTTGCTGTGATAGTGGAGTGCCCAGTGTGTGACTTGGGAGAGGAATAAGGAGATGACTTTTAAGTCATTTCTGTTAGAGTTAGAGCCAGGCATGAGCTATTCCCAGGTTTTCACAATTACCCAGGCCTCTGGAGCAGGTGAGGTCTATCAGAGCCTTCCCTGCCTGCTGTTCCCCATGCTGCTGTGTTCTAGCGTATCAGAATGTAGTTATGCTGGTTCTGTACCTCTTCATGCTCAGCTGATGTGCAGGAGTGATCTTTCCAGACACCGGTAGGTTCATGGAGTCTCTGTACAAGGATGGAGTGACTTGCGGGAACCTAAACTTAGCTGAGAATTAAAGTTACACTGCAGGGAGAATCCCTTGTGCTGTAAAGCTGACATCTGTGGCCCAGCTTGTTTTTTTGTGCTTATCATAGTGAGGCAGGGACGCATGAGCACTTTGGAGGCTTGAACTTTGCCCGATTGCTTTTTAGAGAATGTGGGTGTTCTCACAGCTACTGCTTTTGATAATCTTTTGAACTAACTTCCCATATTTTAGTCTCAGAATTGTTCCCTTGGGCTTCCCTTGCATTAATCAAAGCAAGTGTTGACATTTCACAGGTGAAATATTACATTCATTTCCAGCCTGGTTTTTACGGTATGAGGAGGATATTTATGTTCATAGATACATTATTCAATGGTTCGAGCTTTTATACAGAAACCGTATAAACTTGTTTGCTTCATTTGCTTTATTGAGCGTTGATAGCTCCTGGTTTAGGGATTAGGTGGAGCTTACCAGATATCCTTAAGCTATCAAGAATTATTTGAGCAGTAGATGATATTCAGAATGCCTATGGACTACTGAAATCTGTGTTCTTTGCTTGTTTTTTTTGAACTTCCACAACCTGAAGTACAGAATTCAGATGTGTTCGTTTTCTTCCTGAAAAGCTAAGGGCATCCTTCAGATATGTAGTTTGTAGCTCCTGTTCTTTTCCAGTTCTTCGAATCAGCTGGATCATTTGTTTGGATACTTGGGGGTTACAACTAGTTGTCAGTTGCTTCAGACTATGAGGTGGTTTTGGAGAGTTTATTTATCTATTTTCACCTGTATGCAGAGCTGTTCCCTCCAGGCTGTCCTTTGTATCCCTTAAAATAGTGCTGCCCTGATGTTCACACATCTAGTGTTTGATCATCCAGCAAAGTACCTGGCTTTCCCTGGCACTGGCAGGCAGACCATGACCTTGCTCTTTTCCAGTATGTTGGTGTGACTGCACAGCGTGCTAGAGGGGTGGAAGTGGTCCGAGAAGCCTAAGTGTTCAGCAAGTTCTATAATACACAGAAGAGTGCAGAAGAGGTCCCAGCATTAAGATTTATGTCGCTTATCCACTTGAATATGTGTGAGCCTTTAGTTTCTGCTATTCTTGGCTCTATTCTTTTTGATGTGGTGTTCTGTTAAGCTTTTCCCTGGTCAGAGATCACACATCCAGACAGTGTTGTGAAAGAAATCTCTGCCCCCTCCTTACCCACGCTGTTTGTGCAGCTGCCTGATAAGTGGGGGTGATGGAAAAGCAGTCCAGGGAAAAAAATGTAATTCTTCAGCCAGATTAATTTTAATTACCAGAGGCAGGTAACGGACAGGAGTAAGCTGGGAAGCTGCTGCTGAAAAGTGATTTGTCAAACTATTGCTTTAATATTTGTTGTAAAGAGGAACAATGTTTTGAATTGTACTAGCCTGAAATGTAAATGTTATTGCTAGATGAGATGCATGGTGTTCTCTCCCTCTTTGAAGTGCATGCGTGGCAGTACTTTGATAGGAACTGGCAGAGGATTTGAGGATGAGCCATGACTTCAAGACCTTTTACCTTTTATACCTATAAAGAGACCAGGTGGATGGATAGTGCCTGAAACAAGTTGTAATGCAATTAAGGCATTGCCTGTTAAAACCTGTTCTAATGGTGGGGTAGGGGACAGCTATTTTTGTGACTACAGTCTTTTTAAGTTGGCTGGCAACCAAACTGCTCTTCTGGGTGCTACTTTCTGTGCCTTACAGCAAGAGTTGTTGGCTTTCTTGTCAGGCTGCTGTGGATCACAAGGAAACCTCACTGGGCTTCAGTGTTGCACCCAGAGGGAAAAGAGCAGCACCCCTGAAGCCTTTACCCTCATTCTGCCTAGGTACAAATATGTGAAGTCTTCTGATGAGTTTTGTTAGAAAGCAGCAACTAAAATCTTCAGGAAGGCATCTGCTGCTAGCTGTGAGAAGTGGCAGTGCCTGTAAGTGCACAGCGCATCATCTGCGGTTGTAAATTGTGACAGGTTCCACTGCCTGGTGTGTCAGACTTGGTGACATGTAGGGTAATAACAAGGAGTTATTTTTCCAAGGTTACCACCCAACACTTTGCTTGAAAATGCATAGCATACCAATCCAGCTGAGTGGAAGTGTCACATAGCAAAACGTGATGCATATGCTTCTGTTGTACTGTATGGCTTTGATGTAGTTTATGCTTATTTTTCAGCTACTTTTTATTTCCCTGTGCATACATAGAGAGGTGAGGATACTTACTTTTACACGTGTGTTGAATGCCTTATGCTTGCATACTGCTCACTGTGAATGATGTGTATGGCAAAATCCACTTAAAATTACATTTACCAGTTCCTTTATCTGGAGTCGTTTGGTGTTTTGCTTCTGGCATTTTTTAATGTCAGAAAACTGCATGTGTTAGCTGGCTGTATTCTCCTGTAGACAAGTCTAGAAATTTTTTTACCCAGAAGCCAATTTTTTTTGTGCAAGGTTTATGTTAGAAGTAGAGATTGAAGTGTATTTTTGACTCATAATCCTGCTGCCTTGAGGAACTAAACTTATGACAAAGGGCAGTCAGGATGTTAGGAGACTGTATGTTTTTGTTTTTTATAATTGCTCTTGTTTTTTTATATTCTTCTTGCAAGTGGTGAGTGAGTGTGCTTCAGAATGAAATTGATTTGTTGTTTTGGGGGAGTATGTGAGAAAATTACTTCTTGAGTCACACCTGCAGTAACAACTGTACACACACCTCAAACACCGCTGCACTCAGCATCTCATTTTTGTAGCTTCTGAAGGACAGTGGTTGCTACGTTGTGAACTTACTCATTACTACTACACACTGAGAAACTTGGTATCTGTCACTGACTCAGTTGTGCAACTTGAGTTTGCTCCAGTAACAGCCTGGCTAGTGCATAGGCTGTCAGCTTGGTAATGATTTCTACTTGATTTCTTTACCTAGGGATTCCTAGTACTGTGATTTGTATCCTAGAAAATGAGTGGTAAATCATAGTGCCTTTACCACTGTGATTAAATAGACCAGCTGTCAACAAATAGCTCTGAAAATTAAGTGTAAGAGGGTATTAGTAAAACTTCCCTTGGGTTAACATTCCCCTCAGCTTTTATAACTAATTTAATGCCTTTGTTCTAGGACAAGAGAGAGTTTTTGCTTTATTTAAGCTTGTTTTAAACTTTTGGGAGCAGCATGTACGAGTGGCGTTCGTACCAGGAGATGTGAATAGTGCTGTCTGAACCTTGCCACTTGTCTTCTATATTTTGGTTATAGCAGGGAACAGTCATCCAGGTAAGGACAAAATGGAGGGAAAATAGTTGTAGAGAGATGTAGAAGAAAGGGCAGTGTGGTATTCCGTATTCTGCATTCTTACTATCATCACTGCATCCTCTTGCATCTCATAGAAAGCTTTTCTTTTTTCTTTTTATACTCTTAAAAACTGACAAGCTGCGTTTCATTTTTCTTTCTTCTGTGGAACAGAAGAGACAACTGTAGAAAATAATGAACCTGTCAAAAAGAAGAAAAAGAAAAAGGATAAGGAAAAGCAAGCTGAAGAAGAAGAGGAGGTACTGACTGAGGAGGTACTGACTGAGGAGGTACTGACTGAGGAGCCCCTCACCAGCCCGACAGTTGAGGTGAGGCAGAATTGCACAGCTACCTGATCCTTTATGGGAATGGATTCTCTTCAAAACATGTGGAACAAAGGGGAGGGAAATATTCTTACCTATGTAACCGTGATATGCAAGTTTTACTTTATTTCATGATATTCATCACTGTAATGTCCAAGATTTGCATTACAAAAAAAGGTCTGGGAAATTAGTGACTCTAATGCCTCCATGTACCAGGAGTGTTTCCCCTCCTTTCCTCTGCCCACTCCCACTTTTAGTCTTCTCTCTTTCTGCATCTTTTCTAGTGAGAAAGGTGTCCCTTGGTGCCAATCCACAGGTGCCTGTCTGGTGTTTAGGGCTTGTAGAGAGCAGAGACCGTATCTGCTGAATTGATGAAGCGTCATTTGATGTTTCCAAGCAACAGTGGAGTGGACAAGACCAAACCAAATTGGTTGCTCAGTTTTGAAATCGAGTTCTTAACATGAGAGATTTCACTTTCTCCCCTCTGCTCAGGGCAGCTAAGGCAGTCTGACTGCAGTGCTGAGCTGCCGGCAGTGTGGCAGACAGCAGCTTCTCTTGGTCCTCTGGCCCCACTGTGCTGTAAACATCGAGTGCATTTAGCAGTGGAGGAAGGGAACATCTCCTGGGTTGTGCTTTGAGGATGGCAGCTGCTGTGGTGCTTGGAGTATGAGGTTGGTTGCCTAGCTACATGTGTTGCTTTGCTTCTCCATTATGGTTTGTTCATAGAAACGTTTGTTTGTTTGCAGAATACAGAGAAAAAGAAGAAGAAAAAGAAGAAAGTGAAAGATGAGGATGAAGACTGAGGAGCGGGGGAAAACAGCCCTTGGACGTCTGTCTAAGAGTAGCATTTCTTGAGCCTCTTGCTGAAAACTAACCCCTGTTTTGCAAGAGGGCTAAGAGATGGGTTTGCTAGCCATCTTCTGCCCTGGAATAGGAAATATCAGCATGTCTGCTACTTAGGAGGATTGCTGGGTAGGATTTGCAATTTATTTTGTTGAAAAGCTCACGGTTGAGCCCCTTTTCAAATTCAGCCTCCACTTATAAGGAATAAAAACGTTTTTATGGAGATTTGATGCCTCTGCCTTTTAACTTGCTTGCTGGTTTTCTAACCATTATCAGGACTGTTTCTAAGATTTGTTGTTTTAAATGAACAGCAAAAAAACTTTCTGAATGTGTTCCGTTGCAGTTTTATTCTGTAAAGAACTCCAAGGTTGTAATATTTTAAAGTTATCCATAAGTGACACAAATATCTCTGCGTAATATCAAAGATGCGTTGATCAGTGGAGATGTGTTATTGAGTCTGTGCTCTAGTTCTGAGAAAGCCTTTTTAATCTTTCAAACGTTTTGGTTTTGCTGCACTGACTGACAAGATGTAGACGCATCTTTTCAGCTCGCATGAGTTAGCTTCCAGATCGCTTCTGTGGTGATTGTGGCAGCTTTCTTCACTTTATTTAAAAAAAAAAAAAAAAAAGCTCAGGGCAAAATTACTTCTTCAGCTCTCTGATAACGAAGCTGAGGAAACGAGTGTTCTTTATTAACAGCAGAAAGCAGCCATTTGCCAATTCTGCCGTTCTCTGTAGGGGATACAGATGCACTGAAGCCGCATCATAGGATCCAGACACTAAAGCTCTTGAAGCTTTATAGTGGAAAATGAAACAATTCTTATTTGACTATGCTTATCCTTCAGTTTATTAATATGAAAAAGTATTTTTTCTAAATGTAGTGGTAGACTATTAGTTAAACCAACCAGCAGTGTTTTTAGCTGGATAATATTGTAACTCTGCAGGCAGTGTAGCTGGTGCTTTTCTGTGGAATACAGGTTATTGACAAGCTGTTAGTGTAATTGCCAGTGGCTTACGCACCTGTTAGTGTAAGTGGATATACTGACCCCCTAAAAAACTGCTAACGTATTTATTAATGCAGTATCAAGAACATGAACTGCAATTTTTTTCTTCCCTCTCAGGAAGGCTGCAGTGAGTTTAATTGCTATAATTGCAAGGTTGGTCAAGGAGTATCCTGAAACAGCGTATTGGGACTGTGCTGCTGTATTGCAACCTTCTCTAGTCCTAGGTATTATGAATGAATACTTCTGTTGCACTGTCTGCAGTCACTGGTGTTTTACCATGCAGAGCTCTGGATTGCCTTTCCAGTTCATCTGCTTTTTGCCAGACAAATAAGATGAATTTAAGCTGAAATGTTTGAACGGGCAACAAAGGTGTTAAAAATTATTCATAATGAGATGGAAGACTTGGCTATTACTGCCTTTAGTTTTGTATTATAAATGCATTTTCAAACAGAAATCCTTACAGACATGAGAGTTCAGTTTCCTCTGAACTATTAATGCAGTTGCCTCCTCAAAAGTATCAGATAAATTATGTATGTGCTGCTCAAACTGTCCTATATAATTTACCCTAATCAGAAAATTTATATGAGCATCAGTTGCTTAGTAAGTATAATCAGCAGGCTCAAAATGGAGAAAAGTTATTTTTGCATGGCCCCTTTTTTCCTCCCATTTGCACATTCCTTTGATACCAAGGGAGTGGGATTCACCTCTTATATAACACATTTTGGTGGCTTATGATTGCAAGACAGTGTCCAGTACAGTGCAGCTTCCCAAGTTCCAAGGCGCGTTGGCCCATTGGCACTCAGTCAGGAAGCAGCATCCTCCCACTCCGGTGTTGTGAGTGTTAGTTTCAATATTAAATTAATTAGAACATCTGTTTTATTCTCTTTTAAAATTTCTGAAATGCTGCAAGTTTTCTCATTTTGCTGAGTGAAACTCCTTTGAAGAAAAAAGCACTGAGAGCTCAGTCTGTGTGACCCAGAAATACTGGGTGGAGAAAAGGAAGCAAGTTTCCAGCTTTTCAGTCCTGGATGGACCATGCACTTGCCTCCACCACCTCCTTTAAGCAGGTAAGGAAATAATTACTCTGGGTTCTGGTTTGTATTGTTAAACTCGCGCCTTCAAAACAATGAGCAGCATATTCCAAAGGGCTGCTGCTGAAACATTGGTAAGTATTCAACTAAATTCAACTAAATATATTTCAAATAAAGTGCTAAATATGATCAGTGAAAATAAACAGTGGTGATAGGCTGCAGTCATTGTGAGCCAGGGTCACTGCATTTAGAGTTGTTTATCATTCAAGCAGATAAGGCTGGTTTGCTCCCACATGCTGTTCTGCAAAGGTCTGGGTATTTGGGTGCAGTCTTGCACTTTAAAATAACAATAATAAAATGTACAGGTATAGTTGGAGCTATAACCTCAGTGCACAGAGAGGTGGTTCTTACGCAGGAAGCAGGACAGGCCCCTAACTGGGACCTGAGCTTTGTGTTCTTTTACAGTAGAAGTTTAAATCCTGGCACTTGTACAGTGTCTTGTAAGAAATAACTGTGCAAGGAGGCATTCACGTAGAGCCTGCACTGTCAGTCACTAATCTTGGTGAGATAGTTGTTCCTTCTGTCTATTGATAAAGCAAAACCAGACAAAATTCAAAAGCTAATGTTGGATTAAGGATAGATCCTTCTTTGAGTTACTTCAGTGCAGGAAGATCAGCTCGCCTGACAGCGGCACTTGGAGCAAAATGATGAGAGCTCTGCAACAGAGGAATATAAAATGTTTTAATATGGTCCTTAGAGCCTTTTATCAGCACATGTTACTATAAAATAAAGCTATCGGTGAGAAATTGCTGATGAACTCGGACTAAGCCTAGAAAAGGGTGAATGAAAGTGTTTCAAAGGGATGGCTGGCAGTTTGAAAGCATCTCACCAAGGTTACCTGGACGCTTAAACCTTCTGTCCCAGGTCCTGCTATCCTGGGATATAGCACTGGCTGTGCTCACTCTGCTTTTGAAAATCTGGTCTCCTGCTGATTGAGAGCTGCAGGGGCAGCCTTCCTTCACAGCCCAAGCTAATTCTTAATCAGTAGCCAGCAGTCCTCCTGGCTGTGCAGTCACAGACCCTGCCAGGTGAAACCTATCCCTCCGGGGGAGGAGGTTACACGCAGCCTCCACTTCACCACACTCTCAGTGGACACAACCACCAGCCCAGCCTTCTGGGAGCTCCAGGAAGCTCATCTCGTGACAATGCAGCTTTTCTGTCTGGGCTGGTGACAACCCTTGGTATTCACTCTGAGTGGGAGGGATTGACTGGCTTTTGGGCTGGGGGCTTGGGGGTCTCCTCCCTGTTTCCCTCCTCGTTGTTCACACTGACCCCACAGGAAAGCTGCGCTGGCTTTGGGCTTTCAGAATCCAAGTGGGGGGGTACCTGTCAAGGTTAAAGTCTAGGGGTGGTGTTTTCTGTTATTTTTTCCTTCTTTAGAACTGGGGAGTTGTGCACCGCATCCCCTTCCCCGCTCTTCATCCCTGCAGGGAGGGCATCAGGAGCTGCTCACTGCTGCTGCTGGGACACCTTCTCAGCACAGAGTTTTCATCTGGCTTTTTTCTTAACTGCTTTGCGCTCTGAAGGCAGTTGTCAGGAAAATGGATGTTTTCTTCAGGCTAAGACTGTAGTCTCTTGGAAAACAGATGTTTGTGGGTTTTTTCTTCGCTATTTGGAAATTCGCCTGGTAGTGCTTCCTGTGAATTAGGATTTGTTTGCGTGGGACCGTTAGGGGGAGGTGGCCCCAGCCCCGCTCTGACCTGCAGCAGCCCCTTGACCCAGTGCTTATGGCAGATGTTAATTTCCTTCCAGGCACCTCGTGCTGCCTGCGGGCATCCTGCTTACTCCAGCCAGCTAGGATTTGTTCCTCTCACCCACAGACAGGCACCCTCTGCACATCTTCTCCACGTCTGCACCCATGTGCAGCAGTGCCCGTTGGGCATGAGAAGCCAAGTGGAAGGACCCTGTTTTTCCTCACCGCAGGGAATGGGATGGGCAGGCATCCTGCACCATTCTGGGTACAGGCCCTTCTGCTCTGGAGACAAGAAACTCCCCAGAGCCATGCCAGGATTTCATGTGCCCTGCAGTGAGAAGTGTCTGCGGATACCAAGGTGGAGTCACGGGAGGTAAGTGCTCGGGAGCTGCAAAGCCTGCCTGCTGGGGAAGGCAAGGTCGCTGCTGTTTTTCAGGTAAACCCTCCAACTCACTCACCCCTCCAGAGCCATTTCAGCACATGGAAAAACTCACAAGTCTGCTTCCTGCTGTCTGTGCTGCTTCCTGGTGCCCCTGCGGTGAGGCTTCACTTTCTTGGGAAAAAAGTATTTTATGATAAAGGATAGGCAGCTCAGCACTAACTCCCCGTCTTTCTCAAGGAGAAGCAGAGCAGCAAGTTTGGAGTAGCTTAAAATTTTGAATAGAAATCTTGCTTTCACAATCGCCAGGCTTGGACCCTGTGCCTCTGCAGCTGCAGAGTGCTGCCAAGTGCACCATCCACGCTCTTTTCCATGCCAAGCCCCAGCTCCGAGCTTTCATTTTCTTTTCACATCCTTCGCACTCTGCCTTATTTCTTAAGCAAAAGATTATTCCTCTCGTAGCAGCAAGCACTTGTGTTCAATGACTCCATGTTTTCAGTAGTGTTAATCTACAATAGAAAGATTTTCCGATGTTCAGCTTCTTGTCCCATTTACTGGCTAATGGAAACAGCAGTTGTGTCTCTACAGATCTCAAGCAAAATATAGTGAGGGACCGATGGTGATGTGCTCGTGTGAAATTTGTAAGCTACCCTGGAAAAAAAGGACAGGGTAGGACTGAAGTGCTGGTGGAGAAGTGAGAGCTGGGCTGCTGGCAGGGAAGCCAAGAAGGGCTCCCGATTCAAGGGAAATGAGGTAGAAAAACTGCTGTCGTTTGGATCACAGCCTGTTGGGTTTGCCACCTTTAATCTCTGATCTTCGCATTCCACCTTTTAAAAACTGAGATATAATGCCTCCCAAATCCCATAAGTGTACAGGGCTCTCAATATCGCATTATTTATGAAGCACTGTAAGAGCTCTAAGTAGGATGTGATGTAGAAGTGTTGTCAAGAAGAGGAAGGAAACCTGTTTGACAGTACAATGGCTGCAAGTGGAGTTGTCTAAGCCCACAATGAAATCTCCCTTGATAAAGCTGCAGCCAGTCTCAGGGCAGCCACGTTAAATTCTTTCTTCTTGAAGAAGGAATTAAAACCAGCTGGGCCAAAACACAGAATGTTTCCTTTTGCATAGTGGAAAAAAAAGAGGTTCAGTTTTCTAGTGGTATAGAAGCACATTTAAAAATGATCTTTAAAAAACTGGTGTGGCACTGAGCAGGTGGAGGACAGCACCAAAGCTTGAGCTCAGGCTTTATTGCCACAGCATCAGCAAGGCCATGCAAAATGGAAGCTACCATGGATGAGGGATGGGCTGTTATTTATACAGTTGTGGAAGAAACACCGTAACACTGGAGATAGAGAAATGCATTCTAATTGCCAATTACTCAATCAGTGGATTGCGACATGCTGAAGCAATAATGGGCAGTGCTGAGGCAAGGGAGTGCACTGCTTCCCCGTGGCCAGCCTGCCCGCACCTGCCTGGGAACAGCAGAACACAGTAAACCCCATACTTTTCCTTTAGTACTGTTCTCCACATTTGTCCTTGGTTGACAGCAGGCAGGTATGGGAGAGGAGATGCCAAGCAGACGAGGAACATGAAGAGTTCTCTGTGCCTGGAGCCAGCCGTGCCATGTGCAGCACGAGGGAGCTGCTCTGAGGCACCAAGGTGTCATGTGCTTTCCTGTGTGGTTCCTGTGCAGAAGCCCCTTAAATCCAACTGGAGTTTCTGAAGCAGGGCTGACATGGGCCATAAAACACGTGGCCTCCTCTGGAGACAGTTTCAGCTGCAAGGAATGAGTGTAGCCAGCTCTCCTGTTGCTGCATGACAATGCATCCATGCAAATAGTTACATCCATCCAAGTAGTGATAGCCATCCATTTTAACCCCAGGGTGTACGGTACCTTTAGGCTGTGGTAGTTAAAGAAAATAAGCGAAGATGCGTAAACCATGCCAGCAGGTCCTGGACATGTGAATCTGTCACAGGTAGGTAGAGTGTAAAAATAGAAATCCAAGCTCCAGGATTTCTTAAAAATGTCATCAACAACAAACCAAAAAAAAGAAGCCTTTGTCTAGATGCTTGTTTCCTAACACTGAATGCCAGGAGTTATTGCTCCTGTACCTTTCTGGAGACTTTCTGGCTGGGCAATGTCCTCTTTCCAGAGGAAATCCTTTTAACTTTCAGCAGTTCAAGACTCTAATTGGGTGAAATAATAGCTTGGCACTCCCCCAAGCAATATGATTGTTATCTTTTTTAGTTGTCTGCAAAAGTCTGGCTTGTTCCAATCCTATGAGTCACGGAGGGAATGTGGTTGTCTACTGTCCTGGTATCCAGGGATGGGCTTCTGGTGAGATGGGCATGGGGTCCTTGGTCAGAAGGTGACCGTGAGGGTCTGAGACATCCTCCAGAAAGCTGAGGTAGTGCTGCCTGTCCCTTCTTCTGCCTTCACCAGGGCTGATGTTGTCTTGTTGCTGGTGCGCATATTTCTAGGCATTTTTGTACTCGTTAAGTTATTCAAAGGGGGTTTTTTGTTGGCTACTGCTCTGGATTCTCCAGGTGACTCATCTTACAATACTTAGAGATTCATGCTTTGTCTTTGCCAAACGTTAACTATTCATTAGCTTTGACTCGCATGTTTTGATGTTTTCTGCCGGAGACTTACATTTTATAGGTTTACGTAGCCCAGAAATACGCCTAATAGAGTAAACACTGGAGCTTTGAACCTCTCAGGATTTTGTTTCTGTACAGTGGATTAAACAAACTGACGTATCAGCACAAGTCTCTCTGCTTTGGCCTGGAAAAAAAGACCTCAAGCCTCAGGGCACAAAGCAGCAGCCATGCTTTTGCTGTAAGTACCCTGCCTTCCTTGTGTCCCTGGGGCGGCGCAGCTGCCTGGTGAGGAGCCCTGGCACAGCAGGGGACCCGCTGGCTGAGCCCTGCTCCTCCTGCGCCCGAGGTGAGGTGCGTGCCAGGGACCACAGCTCACCCACCTGAGGATGAGGCACTGGTTTTACTTGCGAGAGGCATCAAGGAAACAAAGCGCAGCAGGAAGCTGTGTGGATGATCTCGTCTCGGGTCTCATCTGGCTCATTTGAGTTCCTCACCAGTCGGTTGAATACAAACACAACTGTGCCGGCCTCGACCTCACAGCTCCTGCCTGGGCTCTCAGGGGCTGCAGGTGCTGGTTTAGCCTCCGTAGGATGGAGAACAGAACAATACACTGTATGTTGCTGTTTTCCACCTCCATGTGGAAAATCCAACTGGCCAAATTCCCTGTACAACTGGGAACTCCATCCTCTCTTTGTGGTGGCCTTGGAGCAATGGGGAAAGGACCAGAAGCAGGCAGAGATATGCAAACAAGGAAACGATACTGCATAAAATACCCTCAGGACCAGGGGATGCACAAGGCTGGAGAGCACAGGACTAACTAAACTGAAACCAGGATTTCCCCATAATCCTTGCCTTGCTTGAAGCAAGGCGTCTAAGCAGCATAGACTGCATTGAGAAGGAAGTGCTGGGGCTTTGTGAAGGTCCTTGTTCTCCCTCTGCATCCTTGAATGCAGAGCCTGAACAGATGAAATAGGAGGCTAAAGCTGGAAAAACAACCGAGCAGCCAAAACAAGCGACTGGGGTACAAGTACAGATGTGTCAGTGTGGCTCTCAGCTTCTGAGCAGCAGGGTCTGTGTGGCTGCAGGGCTGGCCATGTCATCCTTCACCTACTGCCTTTTCGGCAGGAGCAGCATCTAACCACCCTCCTCCAAACGGTGCCACCAGCTGCTTTTCCTTCTGCTGCCACCAGGTCAGAGGCTCGTACCTGCCTGGGAAGCACCAGCCCCTGCAGTTTTGTTTCCTAGATAGGTTTTGTCGCTACAAGCAAAGCAGCTCCCCATCCAGGTGGCTTTGCAGCCGGTGTCCCAGCTACTTGCTTGGGACAGTTTGCAGGGAATGTGGGCTGCCCCACCTCATGCGAAGGTCCCTTGCACCACAGGGAGGTGCAGAATGGGGTGAAGGGGCTTCCTAAGGCAGGACATGATGCTGTTGGACTTGTGCTGTTTACATTTATCTCTGTTCCTGTTTTGTGTGCCCTTTGCTGACAAGGAGCTCTTGGTCTCCTGTGCCAGCGTTGCTGCTCTTGGAGCACTTTTTTCCCTTCTCCTTTTACCATCTTTACAGCGTGTTTTCCTTCCTGCATCTGCAAGGCTGCCTCCAACAAAGCCCTGGCAGACAATCTTATCTTGCAGCACAACCAGTCCAGCTCCTTTCTCTATGCTATCTCGTCTGCTCAAATGCTTGGCTGGATCAAGGCCCCGATCGGGCAGCACGGCAGCTCCTCACGCACCCCTGCCTGCTGACGCCGCCAGTGGCTTTGCCCTCTGGCAGGGGCACAGGCAGAGCCTCATCTCTGCAGGGAAGGCAGGAAAGGGGCAGCTGCAGGAGTTCGACTGTAGAAAGGCACTCAGAGATGTTCATGGTCTGCTTGCCATTTCTGGAGAAGAATGCTGTTATGTATATGAGTCGGAGACACTACTGATTCCATTTCCCCCCCCCCTTGGCTTATCCACTTGATTTGAAAGGCGTTTTATATTTTCTTTTTTATTTCCTTGAGTTTGTGGCTTTAGTATTTAGTGATCAAAGTAGTTGTGCTCTGGAGCATCTGTGGGAAAGGGCTTTGCACCTATTTCGGGAGAAGAGGTTTTAAAACCCTGCAGGGGAAGACAGATCGAGGACTTCATTGATTATTCCTTGAAGCAGATGTTCCTGATAATTAATGCACCTGAAACCATTAAAGAAAGTGCAGATACAAATAGCTCCAAACTTAATTAAGAAAAAGAACCATTCCTTTTGCCTGGCCACACCCTGCAAACCAGGAAATATTTGATCTTATGCAAAAAGTGGAAAGTGGTGTGAATCTCGACCAGGGCAGTCTCCACCTCTCTCACGATATTTGCTTCATTCCCGTTGCTGGGGAGGGATGGTGAATTTAGTGGAGCTGTGAGGGAAAGTATTTTGTTCTCCAAAGGCCTGTAAAATTTTCTGATCTCTTGAAAAGTCTGCAGGAAACGCAGAGTTCCCGGGTGCAGCATTTCAGACAGATCTAGCTCTCATTATGCATAGGGCCTCACCCAGACGGTGTTGATGGGCAAGTGTTCAAGATGACTTGTTTGGTTAGAGCCAAGGTTAGAGCCTTGTTCAGTGCCCAACCATCTGTTTTATCAGGTTGTTTACCTTTTGTTTCCAAAGTCCGAACGATGTGTATCGTTTTACAATTAAAGGGGCCGAGGAACTGCTATAGAAGACCACTTCTGTCAAACACCACTTAAAGCACGGAGCAGAACCACAAACATTCCTTTTTACTTAATGTTTTCTGATGCACCAGGTTGGGATTTAGTTTTACTTTTGCTGCTGCCGCCAGCCCTTTCTCACTGACGTTTCCTGGAGCCTGTGTGGATTTCCAACACCAGGCAGCCGGAGCAGGGGTATCCACTTGCCGGGGAAAGCTGCACTGTTCGCGAGGGTTTGCACAAGCCTTCACTGGAAGCCAAAGCCAATGGACGCAGGATGCCGGAGGAGGTGGATCCTTGTGGTGTTGTGGTGAGTCACAAGCACAGGTGACACAGACACTGAAGCCTGTGACAATATAACAGCACAATCCAAACGTACCTGTGCAATCTGAAAGTGCCATCTAGGACACAATCTAAAAGTAGCTCTAGGCATTAAGGAAAAACCAAGTGCTACACTGCATGATCATGAGAGCAGCTTTACAAGTACCAGCTTCTGGGTTTTGGCTGGCTCCAGGTACATACATTTTTGGGGTTTTTTTCCCCTTATTTTAGTATAAAGCTTAGAAAATTATGCTGACAGAAGCTGAAACACTGGTTAACCACGTGAGTCTACGGACTCAAAATATCAGCTAGCATGAAGTTTGCAATAAATCATTGGAGCCTGCAGCTCTGATAATGACAGTTGAACAACTCCCATTTGTTGAGGTGGAAAATAAAAAAAAAAGCTCGAGTGCATTTTTAACCTAAAAAAAATTCTGAATACAGAATAACAGAATCCGTGCTTGTTATGTTTCTTTGATTTCTCAAATTTGCTCAATGTGCAACCTAAACATCTGGGTTTCCTCTGGCTGTCAGCTGCTGATTGCCATCCCCTCATGAAACCCTGACCTTTAGAAATCACTGCAGTGAGCTGTTTTGCCTGCCTGTAGTTGCCAGTGAAAGATGCAGGTTTTGCCTCATTTTTTTTTACACGTCTTTCATTTCTGGTCTCTGTGATGATAGCTCAGTAGCAGAAAGCGTAGGAAACGCTGCCTTGCTGGGGCAAGTCCCTTGAAACAGCAATTCCTCATCACTACCTTTCCCTAAATTAATGAAGTTGGATGAAGAGTGGTGCCTCTGCCTCTTTCCAGAGGGTGAATGAGATCCTGCCAGTCAGCTTTTAAATACAGAGCCACTCTGAGCCACCAAAGCAAGTGTGATTTCCCCACAGAGAATGGCATTTAAGGCTGAGGTCCCAGTGTATTAAGGGCATGGCTTAAAAGAAGGGAGGAGGAAGAGAGGATGCAAGCGTGGACCTGAACATGGCCTTTATCCTCACCAGCAGTCCCAGGCGTTTCTGCAGCTGCAGAGAAGGCAGAGGCCCATGCCGACTGCCACGGGAGCCCGCATCAGCCACTCATGCTCTGCACTGGGGACGAGTCTGAGGCAGCTTCTTATATATTTCTGGCCAGGCTGGTTCTGTAAAGCAAAAATGAGTGTCTTTACTCTGAAAATGAGCACTGGGGTGTTGAATTGGATCCAGCTCCATCATTGCATCATATTGACCTGCTTTAGAATTCCCCTTCAGCCGAGCTGTGAATCATCACAAGAGGATGCCTACCAGAGAGACAAGTGTGCTTGGTGATGTCTTCTTCTGACAGCTACTTCTCCAAGATGGACAAAGAAGCCTGGGTGCTCCCTAAGGTATTTTTCCTGTGCAGTTGGCACAGAGAAGACAGCTTTGCTTATATTTCAAAGGCCACAGGTAGAAAGTGATAATATACCTTGTGCAAAAGAGGGTTTTCCCCCTGGAACATGCTTATGGAAGCAAATAAATGAAGAATCCAGTATTCCTGCTGGGAGTAATTACCCTACTGTGAGCTACATTGCACTTACATGAGAGGGTGACCGTGGTGAGGCAAACACCAGTGTGCCCGCAGGACCTGCACCTCTGTCTTTGTGAAGGGACCCAAGGAAGAAGGTGCTTGAGGCTCTTGCCCACCCTGGTCGTCCTTGTGTGGAGTGGATTTGCTTCCCACACACCAGTGGACTGAAAGAGACAGTCTGGCTCTGCACCTACCCACCGTGCAGACTGCACATCTTCATCTTTCCCATTTACGTGGGGATTAGTCACGTCAGGGCTTGGATGTTGTAACTTTGGCGTAATCCTGCCATGTCTTTGGTAACTCAGCGTCTTCCCGGACGAGACAGAGAGGAGTTTAATGTCTGATGTGAAAAACAGAAACATCCACAAAGGTATTTAAGTCCTTCAGAAGGAATTCATGTATCATAAAGAAGCAAGAGTATAGGTGGTACAGCAGGGATTTTCTTTTTTGATGTCTCATTGCAGACCACCTTCAACTGCAAATTTCTTGATAAATATTTAATATTAATTATGCAATTCCATTTTGAACACAAAATCTTCAGGGACACGTAGTCCTAATACAGCAACTCCCCCATTTCTAAAAGAAAGTTAAACTACTCCTGGTTCTGTTCAATGTACTTACTTGAATCTTTCTGGACTTCCACAGCCTCTCTGCACTGGTTGAGACGCTGCAGAGCTGCTGGGTTTGCTTTGGCTGGTGATCCAGCAGAGCCAGGATGTCACACTGGTAGCAACCCACTGAAGTGCCAAGGGATGAGCTGCGAGAGGGAGCATGTGGGGACAAACATCACATGAAACGAGCTGCCAGCACTGGGGCCATCCCATCCCCCACCTTAGCCATCTTATACCAAGTAAGAGGTGAGGAGCGGGGGACTGGCTGTAAGCAGACTCCGAAAGTTCACACAAATGCATGGCTCATACCCATCCCCACCAGTAAAGGTGTAATTCTTGTCCTGAAGCAACTCTTTCACCTCTTCTGAGTCAATCACCAAAATCACAGCTGAAACAAAACATCAATTTCTCACACTGCACAGGCTACCAAAAATACAGCATGCTTACCCTGGTTTGTTTTCTTTGCATCACACCGTGCTTTCAGTAAAAAAACTGTGTGTTAAAGAACATCAAACACGGCTTTGGGGGGATTTCCCTTCAGCCTTCACAGCATCCTTTGTTTCTCACTGGCTGCAGTCACCCTGCTGCTTTTGCACTATGGGGAAAAAGTGTTTTGCCTAAATATTTGCAAAACAGCCTGTGCCAAAACAAGCCCTCTTGAGCTTTCACAGGGGCTGAACTGAGTGGGGGGAAAAAAGCTGAGGGGCAAAGGCCTATGCGAGTGCTGAGCCAGCGTGGGGGCTCTTGAAGGTGCTGCTGGGTGAGGGGGAGGAGGATGAGAGTCCTGCCAGGCTGAGAGATGCTTTTGAACACTGCTCTTTCATCTGATATGATTTCATAAAGCTAACATGTAAGGGTCAGATGATGTGATACGCTGCCTTCAGACATTGCATACACAAGCCCAGCCCACTGTTGAGACAAAAGTGGCTTTAAGCCCCATCTATTTCATCCATCTGTGTGCCGTTTGCCAGCTGGCATGAAAGATTCTTTTATCTGAAACTATTTCCATCTATTTCTCCTTTCAGAAACTCCAAAGCATTTGTACAACTTCAAAGAGCTATTTCCAGAATTTTGGGCTTTGGAGAATTCTAGCTTCAGATTTTACAACAGGTATTTCAGCATGTAGTCTTGCTTTTGGAAGAGCTACTACAGCAGGTCATCTTTCATAGGAAGGATACATTTCCTGCTCAAAATATTAACAGAATCATAGAATGGTTCAGGTTGGAAGGGACTTTAAAGATCATCCGGTTCCAACCACCCTGCCATGGGCAGGGGCACCTTCCACTAGATCAGGTTGCTCAAAACCTCATCCAACCTGGCCATGAACACCTCCAGGGGTGAGGCTTCCACACGTTCTCTGGGCAGCCTGTGCCAGTGCCTCCCCACCCTCACATTAATTTTTTTTTTTTTGCCTTATATCTAACCTAAATCTCCTCTCCGTCAGTTTAAAGGCATTACCTCTTGTCCTATCAGTACATGCCCCTGTAAGAAGTCCCTCTCCAGCTCTCTTGTAGGTCCCCTTGAGGTACTGGAAAACCACAATAAGGTCTCTCTAGAGCCTTCCCTGGTATTTCTTTTGTGCTCTCTTGCTGACCTCAGTTCCTTCTCCAGGCTCTGAGCATCTATTGCTGGCACTGACATCAAATTATTAGGAGTAGGATGGACTGAGGTTCCTCTCCCCTGGCAACTTTCATTTTCCCATGTTATTTTTGATTGCTCTTTACAAATTGCAGGTTGGCACCGTATTGTTTATGGCAAGCCAAACCGAAAGCACAAACAGGAAAGGTTCATGTGCTCAATAGGTCTCAGGCTAGAATGGGGGAAGGTGCGCAGCATCTTGGTGCAGCTGTGGAGCAGTTGCGGCCACATCTTGCTGGGCCTGGGATTTGCAGATGCTCCATTTGAAAGTGCACAGAGGCCTCCAGGTGCAAAGCCTGGAGCTGCTGCTGGGCTTAGTAATAGCTAGGGAATGGGATGAAGTTCCTGCTGTGGGAGGGAGGATCCTTATGCTGTCCTTGTGTGCCAGCCACTAGACACTGGTTGTTTTTCATCCAAATCGGTTATTTTGAAAAGATATTTTTGTTTCTGTTCAGCCCAGACACACCAAAGAAAACTGCAACTCCGCCAAAAAAAGGAAGGGGGTCAGCGGTGATGATTACTGCAGTTTTTAGGGCAATACTCAACTACTATGCAGTCAGTTTTTCAGGAGCAGCTTTGACACATTGCAGTTGAAGGAACTGCAATATGGACCATCCCTTACTTATTTCAGGGAGCTTTGACTGACAAGTGCTTCCCTTCGTACCTAACAGCCCGATATTCCCACTTCCCTGAATAGCAGCCACTTAAGGGAGCAAACCCTAAACATTGTCCTGGCCCTCATGGTTAGACTGCACGGACAGACGGTGTCATAAAGAAGAGAACTTCAGCTACTTCCCAGAGAGGTGTCTGATGCAAAGTCGAGGATGTTGCCTGCTGTGTAGTAATCACTTAGCTTAAAAAGAAAATATCTGTTTTGTTTTTCTTTTTATTTTTCTCCTTTTTTTATTTTTTTTTTCAAGATGTAGCAATCTGTAGCCAAATCACAGGGTCTCAAGAGAGCATTCTGGCTGAAAAAGTGATTTCAGAATTTGGCCTAACATAACTTTAAGATAAAAGCTTTTATGTAATCACTAATTCACAGTCGCAGTTACTTTGACTTCTCTCATTATCATTCTTATTTTTTTCATGCTGGGAGTTGGATTTTCCTGGCACTGCATCTGTTTTCAGCAATTTATACACCACAACTGCTGACAACTAGGAGTCGGATCCCATGTTCCTCGACCCTGGCTGTAGCTTGTTTTTTCTGGCACTGCTTTAAAGCCTCCCATCTGCACTTGCCTCCCGATGACCAGCTGCAGTCTTTCAGCTGCGTGAGAAATGCCTGATGTTATCCTGTTGTTCTCGCACTCCTCCAGACCCCATTTCTCGGGCTGGGCCATGTGCGCAGTCCTGCGCTGGCTGTGTGGCCCTCGCCTGTTCCTAGATAGAGCCTTATCGGGGCCGGCCATGGCAGCGCTCCCAGCCCCTTCCAGCTCCCCTCCCCTGCGATCACTGGAAGGCCCATTCCATTCACTGTGTGCGTTTCAGCGTGGCAGAAACAGTGCTCCGTTGCTTCTCTCTTTTCCCAGTCCTCTCTGCTTTTCTGTAAGACACTTCCTTCTCCCCCTGACCTGCCAGCTGATCTGTAGCAATTACCTCTACACCCTTCAGGTGCTGAGAGCCGAAGGGAGAGCGCTCTCTCTACCAGCCCCTCATGTGCATTGACTGGGATATTTCCCAAGCGGGGTCCTGGGACAGGCAGATCTCCAAGGCTGCCCCATATCTGGCTTGCTCACAGGATACTGCTGGTACTCTTAGCAGCATTTTGAATTACAGCTGCTTTATGCTCAGATTCCTCCTGACTCAGCTTACCAAAATATGACTTTTTAAGGGATACGTGCTGGTTGGTAACAAGCAGGTGTCCTTGTTCAGTTGACAGCCTGGACATTTCTCCGAGTTTGCTCTGTAGTTTAATCTGTGCAGGGTGTACTTGACAGATTAACAGTACGTTTATTCCTCCCTCCCTGCTGGTCTGGTTTTGATTATGTTTGTTATTCCTGTTATACTCAGTGTAATTTGTTGGGTTTACTTTTGGTTTCCAGGCCTCTTTCCTTTCCTTACTTTTGCTCAGCTTAAAATAATCTTTTTTTGAGCTTTCTCGCTATTCAGGGGACAAAACTACTCTTACTGCTGAGTGTTTCATGCTTCTTTATTGCACCTCAGCAGACAGGGCATGCAGGAGCTTGCGTATGCACGTTCCTTCCCTGTCCTCATACGGATGTCAGCTTAACTTGTGTCTTCCTACACGTCCCAGCACCTGTTGAAGGTTTACCTGGCACTCAGGGTTTCCATTACCTCTGTACCACAGCTGAAACCATGTAGCAGCCTTCAGCCATCCCACTTTCAGCTGTCATCAACCAGCCACCACCAGGAAAGCGACATTACCCCAGGCTGGGAAAAATCTCCTCCTGTAGGAGTCAGAAGTCACACCGGCAGAAGCACTGCTGGTTGGGCACGTACTGCTCCCTCAGTCGGGAGAGCAGGAGCATCCCAGCTTGGCTACTTTTTGTGGAAAGACATTTTTCTACTGATCTCCTTTCCTGCCTGCCGGCGCCCTGCTGGTTTCCATGGTATTCGTGGTTGTGTAGGGGTGGAAATTTCAGTATCCTGGCAGCCTTCCAGGCTGCCTCTCTATAAAACCCTGTACAGTTTCAAACAGATATACATTTTTCTTATTTTTCCTTCATCTAACAGAACTGCTGTGTGCTTTTAAGCACTTAAACTATTCCATCCTTTGCTTATCTCACAGGCACAGTGTGAGGTTGTGCCTGTTCTTGCCGGCAAGTTGCATTTAGATTCTCTGACGAAAGGTTTGCCGTAAAGGAAAAAGAATTATCTCAGCCATGCAATTGCTCTGATTTACAGGGGATGGTACAGAGCATCCTACCGAAACAATAACAGAAAGTCCCAATGACAACAAGCTCATTCTTGGAGCTCAAATTAAATAGGATGGCATCCCCATTCACTTCTAGCCTATCAGGTAAGTGCTCTGTCCGTATTTTCATCCACCCTCTGAGAGCTGCAGCACCATCAGTGGTTGAGTGCTCCCAGCCCAGCTATACATCTGTAATGGCAGTGCAGAAAAATATCAGATAAATCTTTCTTGTTACAGATGAGGCCTAATTGCTGTCAATCCTCTGTTTTGTTTTGTTTAAAAAACAAAACCAAAACAAACTGGGGCTTTGCTTTAAGCAACAGTTGGAGTGAGCAGAGCACACATCTGGTCTCAGCTTCATGCAGGCTTTCATAATAGTCTCCAGCCATAATAGTCTCATTTTCTGGAAGCGAGTCATTGCTGCTCTTCGGGTTGAATGAACTCTGATCAAGCTTGGACCTCCATGTGTCAGGGTGAAAAAACATGTCACATCTGAGCTGCAGGAGGCCAGCGGAGGTGAAGAGAGGAGGTGCTATGTTTGGATATACACAGAGTGGCCTCTGTTTCATTTAATTCAGGAAGGGTGATTAAATGGTGACCTTCTCAGCTAAAGATGGCAAGTCTGTGATCTGTGGCTTCGGCTGTTTTGGGCTGTTTCATCCCAGGGTAGGATGCTTTAGCAACGCGGGATAATACCAGATTGAAGGCTTCTCTTGTTGAGATGGGTTTAATGGCCCTGAGTTGAAGGAAGATGCTATTTGGTGTGCTGAAGGGGCTGAGAATTGCAACACGTATCAACTGTTTGTGTCTGTAGAAACCACAGAAAGAGAGAATACAGTAGTAACAGCTGCCCCTGGAATTATTTGTGCACGTTTGATTCCAAAGCTTTCTGCCCAGCTGGCTGGAGGTCACTGCGAGCGCTGATAAGTATTTGCCAAATGCCAAGAAGAAGATAGGACAAGGTCAGAAGCTCTCCTGGTAGCAAGGCAGAGCTCGTTTAGCAAACATCACTATCTCCCACACTGGGGTGAGAGATTTCATCAACAAAACATGCAGGGGAAGCCTGAACGCTAGCGGAGGGCAGGAGAAATCTGTTTTACAGCTTTTGGCTAAGCTGAGCAAAACATGAGACTTATCATTTCCTTCGGAGCAGAGGATTATCTGTTGACCTGCCCGAGCAACCTGCTCCTCTGGGCAGGCACAGAGAAACTTTGAGCCTTTCCAGCTTGCATCTGAGTGCAGCAGTGTCAGTGCAGTCAGCAACAGGAGTCTTCTGTCCCCCCCTAAATGTTGCTGACTCCCACTTTCCCATCACTGTGTCTATATCTGTTGGAACCGGGCCAAACAAGCAGGGCGGCTGTGGGATGGAGAGAAGTGATGCCAAGCTCCAGCTCTGCAACACTTGCGTGTACCTGCATTTGATTTCCAAATTCAGGGACATTTGAAACAGGGCTTCATGATCGACAGCCCTTTGCTTGGCTCTGCCCTCGTCCTGCCTGGCTGGTGGGGAGCTCTGGCCCAGCGCAGCGCTGTTTAAGGGTGCAAACAAATGGCTGGGAGGGCTTGCAGGTGCTCATTCCTTCTGCAGGCTGGGGTGGATGAGTGGAGCATGTGTCCTGTATGACCACGCATTCCCGAGGGACCACGCACGTGCATGCGACCCTGGGGGGGAAGCTGAGGGAGAGACTTGCTAAGAGCAAGTCTGGAAATGGCCTCTGAAAGCCCGATTCTCATTTGTGAGTCAAAGCTTGTTAGAGCTCTGCAATTTCAAATAACAGAAGATAGTGTGGGGCGAAGGGAGCAACTGTGCCCTCAGCACTCGCTGTTTGCCCAAGCAGCTCCAGACTGGTGCCAGTGGCTGGAGTCGGTGGTCTGGCCTGTATCACTTTGGCAAGGGGATACCTGGTGGATGTCTCAAGGAAGCAGTTAGTGGGGCTTATTTTTCCAATTGATCTGTGAGAAGCAAGCAGGCTGTACAGAGAAACTGACTCATTTCTAGATCTGAAAGAACATTCTTCACAGATAAAAATAAGTTTCAAAGTCAGGCAACAGATGTCACGTTACCGGTAGAAGCATGAGGGACAGAAATATCCAGTTTGGTGTAGTAAAAGATAATAATTTTACTTTTATGTTTCTTCAGGTGATCTTCCTGGAGCTGGCTGCGTGCAGGAGAGCAATGCTGAACAGGCACACGCAGAGCAGCACTTTCCCCTGGAAGCCGTGGCTCCGAGAGAGACCAGCCCTCTGCCGCGGTGCTTGTGGTGGTGGGAAGGCCCACATTAAAAAATGCTTCAGTTCTAACTCTCTGTTTCCACCGGTTTTTGCCTTTTCAAGAGAAGACAAAATCTGACAAAGCTCTGCTGTTGGGTTCATATTTGCTGTATTCTTTCTCATTGCAAATGGGAACTGTTGCAATAAGCCTGAGCTAAAGCTGCTGACCCCTTGGAAACAAAGAGGGAGAGACCAAGCAGCCAGGTAACAGCAGAGAATGAGGGCTGCACTGCAGCTGCTGAGGTACGTGGAGAGAAGTGCATGTGAGCCCCGTTATGCTAAAAGACTACCCAAACCACCAGCCTCAGAGGGGAACCACAGCAGCAAAGGAGCTGCCAAAGAAAGAGTGAAAAAAGGTAGGAGACAAATGCAACCCTGAGTGTGCCACCATCCCCACCAGCCATCCAGGCCTGGCCAGCAGCAAGGAATATTTCGGAGCCATTCAAGGGGTACAAAGTGTTCTCCAGGTAGTAGAGTAACACCAAGGCTTCACACCTCCAGCGCCTGGTATCATTCAGGGGCAAATGGTGGCACCACTGCCACGCTCAGGATGTCTAGGAGCAGTTCCATGCATGGCTGTTTTGCCATTAAAATACGCCATGTAAAATAACAAGTGACAATTGTGTTTTGTAGGCACTGCTTCTCTCTTTAGATGAAAACCTCACACTTGTCAAGCTGGTGTGGAGTTCAAGGACAGCCAGCAATGAGCACACACACAGGGTGCTTCCTCCAGACACCCAACCACAGCAAATCAAGTGCAGGTTCACCAATGCTTTATCAGAGGGTTTCATTCTGTTCTCAAAGGGCATTTTTATTAGCTTTCTGTTAGAAGTATTGTGATAATTAGAGAAATATTTGTGGGTCTAATAGTCTGCGAGAAATTAAAGAAAGAAAAGAAAAAGGTGGCTTTTGAAAACCAACCTGGCTTGTGATGCCAAATAGCTCATGTAGTGAGGGATTTTAAAAAACCCAAACAACAACATCAAAAAACTCCACCCCAAAACCAGGAGGAAAAAGGAAGGTAACAGTAGGAGGAGAGTATGTTGGAAATGCCATGATTTCTGCTCCCAGCCACCTGTTGTGAGTGTGAGAAGGCTCAGGCAGCTGTCAGGAATGAAACCTCGCAGGTCTGTGGTGATGACATACCCCTCTGTGATGGACCAGAAAATAATTCTGCCACCACTCATTACATCTCTATTTCTGACTAAGTCCATTGTTGGATTTAATGAATAAGTGATGTTTTGAGCTGATAAACACCCTGAGGCAAATTTTCCATTTTACGTTGTGATGAACAAGCCAAGAGATTCGGGCGAGCTGCAAAGGGCCACTAACATATGATTTCAGGCTTAATTCAAAGTGGGAGGTGCTTCTCAGAGCTAGCTTGAAAGTTTCTCTCACCTCCACCTCCAAAACAGACATAAAGTTTCCACAGACTAAGCAGTGTTATCTCTAAAACAAGACAGCAACTGCTATAAACGCTGTTGGTAGTTCACTATCACAGAGAAATACCTTGTATAATGAAATGTAAAATTGTTTACTAACGATTTCGCTGCTAATCCTTTTAGATACGAAACATTCCCTTTATGCATTTATCCCACGATGTGCACCTGCCTCTTTCTTCTCCTTGAGTACCAAAGGCTTACCTGTCCCACACCCACCTCCTTCCTTTTCCAGGTTTAACCCTCGCATCTTTGATCATGCAATTAACAGGCTTTCCATAGGAAACTACTGTCTATACTAAAACCAGGGAATGTGAGACCAGTATAAAAGAAGTTTAATACAAAAAAAAATCTGCTCAGGGACTGCCACAAAGCAGTGCAAGTAATGTTTGCATTAAAGTAATTAAAATCTCTCAAAAGCTAAACAAAGCTGCCACAAAATTCCTCTTCTGATACAGCGTGAGGATGTCAAAGACTGTTGTGACATCATTGCAGAGTATGGTTCATGTTGCAGTAGGTTACACAGCAACATGGTGCAGTTAGAAAAGCCCAGGTCTTAAAACACTTCCTTCAAAGCTCATACTTGCAAATGTTTAATTTTTTTCAAAAGTTTGAAAGTTGTTGCTCTTTTCTGTGCTTCAGACACACACAAAAAAATGAAGTCATAACAGCCTTCAGACAGACTTTTATGAGTCTAAAGGCCAAAAGTAGTGTCTGGCACAGATTATTTAACTGGACTAAAGGGGAAATGGATTCTCTCTGAGGGGCGATTTCAATTTACCATCTCCTTGAGGCTGTTGGTAGAACTGTGTGCGTGAGAGCCTGCTCTGGTGTGTGATGCCACAAGAGGTTTTGCCAGTCTCGCATCTTGGCAGGGCAGACCGACTGTCGTGGACAGTGCTTTTCCTGCCTGTCAGAAAGAACAGAAAGGAATGGACTTTTCCCCACAAAGGACTTTCCCAGGGCTTCAGCCACAGCTTGATGTCTCTATCCTCTTTTTGTGGAATCTGTTAGTTCAAGAGGAAGCCGAGCCCTGGAAAAGGAGCAGAAACTGACAACAATTCAGACAAGGTGAAAGAAAGGGATGCTTGTAGCTTGCGGGAAGGCTCTGAAGGGCAGGACACCCTTCCCTATTCCCAACAAAACACGTCCATGCTGAAGAAAGCTACTTGTGGATCCAGGTTGATGATAAAGTCCCTGGAGGATTCACTATTTTTCTTTCTGCATATCATGTGCTGACTTCCCTGAAACTATGACCTTCCCCCAGTTACTCTTGCTATCCTGACCTCCAACTCCAAGGGGAGTTATGTGAGTGTGTTACTGCCTCTATGTAACACCTTGGATTTGATACTGATAGGAAAAGCTGTATAAAATAAGTAACTGAATACTTCTGAGGATAATGAGGTCTATGTGTGATTACTTATTTGGCTGCAATGGCTGAAGCTTTAGCTGCTAACTCAGCAGACTGTAAGTATAGAATCACAGAAACATAGAATCACTAGGTTGGAAGAGACCTCTGAGATCACCAAGTCCAACCGTGCCCGTCTCCTTACTAAACCATGTCTGTAAGAAACTCATCCACCCGTTTTTTAAACACCTCCAGGGATGGCGACTCCACCACCTCCCTGGGCAGCTGTTCCAATCCCTGACCACTCTCTCAGTGAAGAAATTCTTCCTAATGTCCAGTCTAAACCTCCCCTGGTGCAACTCGAGGCCATTTCCTCCCGTCCTATCACTGTCACTCATGAGAAGAGACCAGCACTCACCTCGCCACACCCTCCTTTCAGGCAGTTGTAGACAGAGATGAGGTCTCCTCTCAGCTTCCTCTTCTCCAAGCTAAACAACCCCAACTCCCTCAGCTGCTCCTCGTAGGGCTCATTCTCCAGCCCCCTCACCAGCCTCGTTGCCCTTCTCTGGACACCTCCAGCCCCTCAATGTCCTTCCTGTAGTGAGGGGCCCAAAACGGAGCCCAACACTCAAGGTGCAGCCTCACCAGTGCTGAGCACAGGGACACAATCACCTCCCTGCTCCTGCTGGCCACTCTGTGTCTGACACAGGCTAAGATGCCATTGGCCCTCTTGGCCACCTGGGCCCACTGCTGGCTCATGTTCAGCCAGCTGTCAACCAACACCCCCAGGTCCTTCTGTGCCAGGCAGCTCTCCAGCCACTCTTCCCAAGCCTGTAACACTGCATGGGGTTGTTGTGTCCCAAATGGAGGACTCTGCACTTGGACTTGTTGAACCTCATCCCGTTGGTCTCAGCCCATCAATCCAGCCTGTCCAGATCCCTCTGCAGAGCCTCCCTTCCTTCAAGCAGATCCACACTTCCACCCAGCTTGGTGTCATCCGCAAACTTGCTGAGGGTGCACTCAATGCCATCATCGAGATCATTGATAAAGATGTTGAACAGGACTGGACGCAGCCCTGAACCCTGGGGAACACTGCTCGTGACTGGTTTCCAACTGGATTTACTTCCATTTACCACAACCCTTTGGGCCCGGCCATCCAGCCAGTTTTTAACCCAGCAAAGGGTGTGCCTGTCCACGCCAATACTACTATTTTCTTTTCAGTTCATTCTGGCTGCAACTCAGGATGTTGATAATCTAGAGAGCTATTTAAGGTTTGTATCCTAGCTATCAGAAACCACCTCTTTCTCCACGTACTGTTACAAGAGGCGAGACTGGGGAGATGATCTTGCTGACAGATCCCCAATTTAGCAAGGAGTGGCAGGCGTTTGTGGTGGAGACCTGTACCGAATCCGTTCTTTATTAAGCTATTACCTAGGATCCAGAATGGGGGTATTCATTTGTAGGAAAGTCTGTGAACATCTGTTTTAATATAAGTTTATGCATTGCAGTCAATGCCATGGGAATGCTTTGTTTTTAAATCAGGAACACAACATCCACTGAAAGCTGAATGTTGGGTCATGTTGTTATCCTTTTTCCCCAACACTTAGGACAGCACTGACAGAACACTCTGGCCAAGCTGATGGGCAGCCAAATATAATTTATGGCTTGTTTTAATCCAATTTGCTGACTTCATGAAAGGTCCTGTCAAAAAGAACAGCCCCCTGAGTCCTAACAATGATAACAGTCATGTTGCGTCAGCACTGAAAAACTCTCAGAGAAGACTCAAACTACACTGAGAAATCATTTTGAAGTGCCTGAAAACTGCACTTTCTAAAAAGAAACAGGGCTCAAGCTATTGTTTGGTAGTTCATTTTGGTCTTCTTCATTTCTTTGTTGTTTTTACTTTCCACTGATTTTTCGTGCTTCCAAAAGAGTATTCCTCAGTTTTCCGTATTCCAGGTAATTAAAAATAAGCATGTGCTGTGTAAAGGAGATGCTGCTAACAAGGACATGCTTAATTTCAGTTATGGACAATGTTGAATTTGCAAGTGATATCAACACGTTTGTGTCTGCATCAGTATGACTGACAGCAGGAAACATCCGAGAGGCAGATCAGCCTCATTTCTCATCTCAGTGCTTCACGTAACCATAGGGGCAGCCCCAGTGTGCTGCATGTGGCTGTGTCACTTCAAGCTCCCTTGCCCAAGGGCAAGACACATGTGCCCTGCCATGGACTTGGGGCACATCAGACTGACATCTTGGGGAGTCTGCAGCCACCATCCTCCCTGTCCCCTGCCTCATGACTGCTCTCCTGGCGCAGCTTGGCCCTTGGCTGCAAGAATGGCAAACACAGTTGCAAAGAGCATCTACTTTGTAAGGTCTTTTCTCCTTCTAAGTTCTAAGCATTTTGTCTCCATTAAGTTCAAGATTGTTGTTTCGTTGGGTGAAGTCCTTCCTGGTGGAAATGCAGTGCTCCAGTTGGAATATTTACTTTTAAATCTTGGTAAGTTTCACAGGTTTTCTCATCTCCCCCTACCCTTACCTGAACATGCACCGTGGATTTACTGTGCTGTAGCTCTGCAAGTTTTCATTATTCTGACTCTTTCTCTGTGGGTCTTACTTGACCTTGCTGAATGTTAGGCTAGTGAAATCCTAGCTTACAGATAAAACAACATCACAGAAAGAATTATAAATATGTTCTTGTCCAAGCACATAACAATAAGTGAGTCTGAGGGTGACAGTTTAGATCTCTGGTTTCCTCCCACCACCGTGGGAAAAGGAAGCTGCTTCTGTGCTTAGACAGCAGTGATTACTTCCTACATCTGTGTGGTGAAACTGGGGTCAGCCCCTCCTCAGCCCTGCCAGCTCCAGAGAAACAGGGGTGCTCTGCAGCCTGGCATTGCTGTGTGGCCAGAGACCCTTTGCAGCCTTCCCAGCCGCACCAAGCTAGGAGGGATGTGGCCCTTGAGAGAAGGTCTTTTGCAAAATTCAAAACACAGTAGGGCAGGAGAAAGTCTTGCAAACTGCTGTGATTGCAAGTCTGGGAGATTAGTCCAAAGACCTGATATAAGTTCAGGCGAAGCAGATCAACAGTCCCATGGCCTTCACAAGGGTGTTTTCTTGATCAGCATCTGGGTTTTTGTGAAACTGAGAGGAAACAATTCTATTGAAAAATGGCATGTCCTGTTCCTTCTTTCTAGGAAAACACAGAATAAAAAAATCCAATCCATTTCGTGGAGAGAAAACAAGAAAAGTAAATATTTTAAGGCAGAATATCTATTTTCTACAATTTCTTGCATAGAACTCTCAGTATTAATTAATGAGCCATAACTAGAACCATTAAAAGCGAGACTTTTGTCATTTACTTCAGGCTGAGCAGGTTTTGATATGTATCATAAACAATTACAGTAATTTTCTTTTACCATCTGAACAGTGAAAGTGCTGTGCAACCCACATATTTAGGTCTTTGTTTCCTGTGAACAAAGTAGATCTCGCTTCTTTTATTGGTAGGTACAGCTGTGCAGAAGGTACATTGCGTAGTTTGGTGTCTTTGCTGAACCAGAATGATCACCAGATTTTGGGCCCACCAAAAATTCTCAGTGTTGGTATTTTTTCCTCCTTTGGAAATAAAACTGTTCTGTTTATTGTAGGCTATTGTTTGTTGTTGGTTTGTTTTTTTTTTTTTCTCCTGAAGGTTTTTCTTGACAGTTCACATTCCACAAATAACAGGAAGGATACTGAGGTTCACATGTGGTTGCAGCTCTGGAAAGTGGCAATACATATATAATCTAGGATTCTATATTTTGTTATCTCTCACTGATATCTGTTAGGTCTGTATAGATGGGAAGTGAAGATTGTGAAAAACTTTTAAAACATTTTTAGAGTTGTCAGCCACATAAACTTAGCTTGACCCTGAAAATGACAAACGATGTGTCTGGCTGAAGCATCACAATGATAAAAATGGAGTTATGCAGAAACCTTTTATTATGATTAAAATTGTAACTCTGATTTGCAATCACACCATTTTATGTGGTAGCATTTAATGTTTTCAGATGTGCAATTGTGCTTTTTAATTTGTATTCCTTGTACCCCATTCTTGAAACTGGTGTAGGAATTTAGGCACAGGGAAGCATTTCCCAGAATTGACTCTTTGGAGAAGCCTCTGGGTACACAGGCGCCTTTTGTGTGTAGGATGTTTTTATGAACCTTTTTTCTATGCTATATCCAGTAAAACTTGTTTGAAAGAGCCTTGCTTGGCCAGAACATCAGACACAACATTCCAGTCACAGTTCTCCCCTCAGCTGCCGACCTCCATTATCTTTCTGGTCCTGTGCAATATACCAAAGGTTAAAGCATACAAACAGCTCAGCAAGTTGACTTTGTTTTGAAATCATAAAATCTCTTTAAGAGGCAGATAATGATTTTGCTTGGGAGAGTCAGGTGGCTGAAGCCATATCAGCTGGGTGGATTTGCCTGGGAATCTGCCGTGGGTGGCTCTCCAAGGGAGAGGGGACCAGGTACCATTGTCAGTGCTTTTAGTGGAGCCCAGCAGGGACTGTGACAAACAGGGGCTTGAAGTGGAGAACAAGGCACAATCTTCAGGGTTTTCAAAAGGAAGGCCACGGAGTTCAAAGCTGATGCAACCTCAGGGTCTGCACAACATGCATTTTTTGTTAAGCGTGGTTTTGTGATTCTTGACCTCAGGAGTCCCTCGGATGCTTTTCCCTCCTTGCCTGGAGCAAGGAGGGGCCTTTCCACAGCCTTCCCAGGCAGGTGTGTCAGGAGCCTTCCGTGCACCAGGGCAAGGCCAGAGCCTGGCTCACTCAGCCGCCTCTTGCCTCCAGCGCCCCTGCTTGTCATACAATCATGGAATCACAAAATGGTTTGAGTTTGAAGGGACCATAAGGCCCATTCAGTTTCAATCCTCTGCCATGGGCAGGGATACCTTCCACTGGATCAGGCTGCTCAAAGCCTCAACCAACCTAGCGTTGAACGCTTCCAGGGAGGGGGTATCCACAGATTCCCTGGGCAACCTGTGCCAGGGTTTCCCCCACCCTCACAGGAAAACATTTCCTCCTAAAGTCTCATCCAAATCTCCCCTATTTCAGCCTAAAACCGTTCCCCCTCGTTCTATCCCTGCACTCCCTGATATAAAGCCCCTTCCCAGGTTTCCTGTAGCGCCTCGTAAGTACTGGAAGGCTCCTCTAAGGTCTCCCCCGCTCTCCTCACGGTGCCCCTAGCCTCACCGGCGACCCAACCGGTACCGGCACTTCCATTGCTACCGCCCCCCCGCAACATGGCGGGCGGCGCGCCCCGCCTACTGCCTGCGAGGGCC
Source organism: Neomorphus geoffroyi (assembly GCA_033558235.1). Taxonomy (NCBI): domain Eukaryota; kingdom Metazoa; phylum Chordata; class Aves; order Cuculiformes; family Neomorphidae; genus Neomorphus; species Neomorphus geoffroyi. Next base: position 35,345,403 of record JAUMJM010000027.1, read on the forward strand.
CCTCTCTCCCTACCTGGAGGCCACCTCTATGGTGAGGGGCGCGGCGGTGGAGCGGGGCGGGGCCTGGCGGGGGGCGTGTCGCGCGCGGGCCGGGCGCGCGGGCTGGCGGGGCTCCCCTTTGTGTCTGGAGCCGCTGGGGCGGGCGAGAAGGGGTGTGAGCCGCGGCGGGGCGACCTCCGGCCCCTGCCCGCAGCCGGCGCGGGGCTGCCCCTCGCCCGGGGAGGCGAGGCGAGGCGCGAGCAGCGCGGAGGGGAGGCCAGCGGCGGGCGGAGGCCGGGCCGGGGGCTCGGGGCGGAGGCGGAGGAGGGGCGGGGGCAGCGCCGCGCTCTCGCCCGCGGAGTCGGGCGCCGCCGAGGAGGGGCCTCGCGTGCCACCGCCCCGCGCTCCGGCCCCACCTCGGCCGGAGCTGAGCGGAGGAGCCCGCCCGGCGGCGGAGGCCGATGGGCGGGGGCGCGGCCGCAGCCCTCGCCGTGAGAGCGGAGCGCGCGGGCAGCGGGGGCACGGCCGGCCCGGGAGCGTGAGACGGCCGGGAGGGGGCAGCGACCTTCGAGCGGGATGGGGCGCGGCGCGGCCGGGCGCCCGTAGAGCTCGGTGTCGGCGCGGGCTCCGTCTGGATGCGCTCCGTGCCCCGGCGCGCCGGAGCCGCGCAGGGAGCGAGCTGCGTTCGCACCGCGGCGGGGGGCGATGCCCCGGGGCGGGGGAGCGGAGGCGCGGAGCGGAGCCGGCGCCCGCGGCGCGAAGGCGGACGGGTGTGATGGAGTGAGAGCGGAGACGGCTCCGCGCATCTGCCGCTCGCCCTTCCAGACGGGACTGTGAGCCGAGGGAGCTGCGGAAGCTGCGCGAAAGAAGGAGGAAATTCTGGGATTTTGTATTTTTTTTTTTTTCCTTTTCTTTGCCTCCCGCGGCTCGGGCCGCTCTCGTCCAGGGATGCCCGCCTCGCTGCAGCGCCCGGCGCTCCCGCTGCTGCTGCTGCTGCTGCTCGCCGCCCCGCTCGGCACTGCGGCTGGTGAGTAGCCCGCGGGGGGGGGGGGGCGAACTGCCGGTTTTGGCACGGGGGGAGAGGGTGGGGGCCGCCGGCGTCCTTGCCTCCCTCTTTAAAAAGTGGCGTGCATCGATTCCAGCGGCCGAGCCCGATAAAAGTTTTGCAATCCCGATGCGCTAAAGCGTCTGGGAGAATAAAATCTGCTTTATTGTGTAAATGAACTCGCCCCGCGTTCGAGATGCGTGCTCTGCTCAGATCTGCCTCCCTTCTCTAATAACTCATTTCAGTTTCGGAAAAAAATATATCTCCTTTTTGTTTTGCATGCCTCGCCCTTGGTAAGGTAGTACAGGAATTCTTAATATATATTTTAATCGTCAGCGGAGCTGTTTGGCCGTGGGATCTTTGGGCACAGCCATTTTTAATTTTATCAGCATCGGTGCTTTTAGGGCCCTTCAGCATGGGCTGCAGCCTTAGAACACACTGCCATGAGTGTATATATACTTTTTTTTTCTTGGAGGAGATACCTGAAGCAATTTTATTTTTTTATTTCCCTTGTCGGTTGTGATTATAGAACAGTAACACTGAATGCTGAAAGATTTGAAGAGTACTCGTTGCTTTTTTTTTTCTCAACAAGGACTTGGAAGCATATATGCTAAGACCATCCTTATTCATATTTTTGGACACTGTAGACCTATTTTTAATGTTGGGGAGCTCGGTGTCAGACAGGTAGGGTGTCTGGCTGTGATATTGGAAGAGGTGTGTATTGTTCTGGCATCCTAGGATTTTTGTTATGGTGACAGATGAGCAGGTCGGAGCCTTCTGAGTGTTACCCAGCCAGCTTTGTTAGGCACTGATAGCAGTTCTTGCTGTCTGCATTTTCCAGCAGTTTTGGGAGACTCTTAGGACTTTGATCTCTTTTTATTAATTGGGATCCAATTTGCAGTGCTTGCATTTTTTTGGTGTTATTTTGTAATCTGATGTGTATTATTCATAAATGAAACCCTGCGAGAAGATTGCTGTATCTTGCTGAGATGAGCCAACAAGCTGATTGTAGTTCCCATGTTAGATTTCAATGAGGTTTTTAAATTAAATTCCTTGTCAAAGTCGAAGATACTTGGTGTCATTATTATGAAAATTCTGTAAATGACATGTTTAGACAGCTTCTTCATTGCTCTGACTGGATAGTCCCTGATTTTCCTGCTTTTGCTTTTTAAGAGGACTCTTTCAGGAAGGTATTTAAATGAAGATGTTGCTTGTATCTTCCTGACCTTTGACTGCCATTATTTTAGATGGATGTCTGCGGCATCTCTCTGTGGTAGTTTCTGAGGTGTGGTTTTCTTTTTCTTTTTTTTTTTTTTTTCTGGAAGAAGGGACTTCTGAAGGTCAGAAGTCTTGATATGAGAGCACATAAATCATAAATGCTTCAGCACTTCAACTTTCCTTTCAAATACAGTTTTTGAGAAGTATAGGCTTTTTTTCCCCCCTTTGTGGAAACTTCAGGGAGTTTCTCTGCCTTGGTGCAGCAGAAGGGTTACTGAAGGATTGAGTAGGGATTTGAACCAACCAAGGGCTTGGGCAGGTGTGGTATGAGCCCATTTGTACAGTTTGGTCAGTTCACCTCAATCCTGACTGGGCAACAGCATTCCTAGTGATTCAATTCTGGTTTTGCCTTCTTATAAGGATATTAACGATGCCAGCTTGTTTGGTTGTTTTGGGAACAGGAACCCATTGTGATTTATTTCTTAATTGTGAAATTTTAACAATCTACATTTCATTTCGTAAGGCTCTGTAAAAGTAATTACACGACTGATTGGAGCTTTAGTTAAAGTAACTAATGGTTGATTTTAAGTTCGCACTGCATTTCAGGAAAAAAATGTCTATACATGGGGAAGCTACACTAATGTGTAATTCTGCCCTTTTATGTTCATGAAAGATCCAACACTGTTTCTTCTCTCCCCTCCCCCAGTGTATGAACTGTGTGCTCCCATCACAGTGAAAATGCTGCCTTTGTAGCTCTGAAACCCCCTATTAATTCTTACTTCTGATTACTGAATGGATAGTGTATCTTAGCAGTGTATAAATTGATTGTTTGTAAATGCAAACCCATGACATCAGAGGGAAAGCATTTTCATAACAGGTTTGTAAATTTCTGTCTGGAGGAGAATATCTGGGCCTCCTTGGGGGAGCACTCCACAAAGAACTGGGCTTGCTGTGGCCTGGAAAGGAAACACGTAAAGATGCGTAAAGAAGACAATGAAAAAAATCTTACATCAGGGCCGTAGATGAGTTTTGCTCATAATCTGGAATATGAATGAAGAAATAAGGTAGTTCTTCCTTCACTTTTGTAATTGAAGATATAATGAGGAACTAACTGTAGATTCGGAATTATTTGCTGATTATTAAGTTAAAGGTATTATTGACTTTCTCCACAAAATACAGATCTTAACAGGTATCTGATAACTCTGTATTTAAATCATATATCACTCCTCAAAGGGAAATGCTACAGTAATGACATTTTACTTATACTAGTCTTTGGTAAAAATATGAGGGCTTTAAATAGTTCTATTGAAAGAAAATGGTTTGTGCCACTTCATTCTTTATTTCGCAGATGACTTGAAATATCTCTGTAAATCTTTCGTTTACAACTATGAGATGTATTTATATATCCTAATATTTTAGAGGATTCAGATGTGCAAATGGTGAGGGTTGTGTCTGAAGAGGTAGCTGTTGAACCTCCGAGCTGTTCCGCAATATTGCTGAAGAATTTTGTTTGGGTGTTCATATGGGCTTGATATTAAAGATATTATCTTTCCTCATTTCACTTGCTTGCCTATTGTGATATGCAATACTAAACCACTTTTCCTTCTTTATACATATCCGGGGTAGACAGCATTCCATTGTCTAATACGTAAATTATTTGTGGAAAGCATAAAATGAAAATTAAAGCAAATAGAATTTCCTTTTATCTTTGGAAGTCTTTCTGTAAGTCTGTATCTATGTGGTTCAACAGGGCTGCAGAATTTTCAGAGGGAATGAAATTAGTTAGAGATTGAATTGGGGTTTTTTTAATGTTCATTTTAATTATTAACTAAAATGAGTGAACTGAAGCATCTTCATCCAATTTTGTCTTGCCAGTTAAAGTTACTTGTTTCAAGATAATTTGCTTGAAATATGAATTGTGTGACATGAGGAGAAGCCTCCTTTGGCTATTCAACTCAGTTCTTCTAATTCAGTGTTTTGAATTAGTAACTGACTCTGTGTGTCTTGCATAGTAAGCAGGTTTTGAACCTATCTGCACCCCAGTTTCTCCTTCTTTACTAGAACTATACCCGTTGTCTGTGGCTCATTCAGATGTAATCTAAAACTTAAATTTATTTTTCTGTTTGACTTCAGCACTGTCTCAGCAATATTAGCCTAGCAGATGGAAACAGACTTTGCTTGAGGCGCATGGCGCATACGCTTGGTGGATCACCACGTATGTAAGTGCGGCCTGTACACCAGACTAGAGCTTCATCAGCTGTCTAGTTGTGTAAAGAAATAGTGTAGCTGTGAAAGCACAGGATTCTGCACAGAGCCATCCACCCCACTGAGAAGAGCCTTTTTCCATCCGGTAAATTGGCCTGTATGAACTGCTGTGATGTTTCTGCTCAGCTGCCTCCAGTTTCTGAGCAAACCTCGGTGGTTCTGTACTGGGCCCTGTGGTGTAGGCATAGCCTGTGAGGAGATGGGAGCTGCACTTACCTCACGGCCAGAGAGCCCAGATTTAAAGCCCTGAGACAATACGCAGATTCCCCACTTGGTATGAATGGGTTGATCCTCGAGGGAATCGGGTGAAAGGTTGGCTCAACTGTCTGCCTACCCTTCCCTGGTGAAGGCAGGCAAGCCTCAATTCTCCCTGGACAAAGAAGGAAGCATAACTGTGTTTCTTGTAATTATTCTTATGGTGATCATTGTTTAAAGTGGTTGTTTTGTTTACACCTCTGTAGCACATTTTATAAAACGTCCCTAAAAAATAATTTGTTGACATTTACAGTATTGCCCCGTCGCCTTTTTATTTCCATTAAGTATTTCTCAGTAGTCTATATAGTCAGTGTCATTGTTTCCTTGGCAGATACAACCTTCCTCACTGCCTTACTGCCTTACTCACCTGGAGGAGGAGAAAGTTGGTATGTTAGGGTCTTCAGAAATGTTTTATTCCTAGCAATAAAGCACACGACTTACTGTCGCTGGAGTTATAATGCGTTTGGACTCAGTCTGGCTGTGCCATGAACGTATGCTGTGATTTTTCTGAGCAGAATCTAACTTTCCTAACCAGAGCTGCGTGTAAGCAGCGTGTAAAGTTTTATTTGGAACAAAATGTTTATGCTCTGAATAAAACAGGCTTGGTGATGCTTTATTTTGGGAAGGACAGGAATCTGTGCATAGCTTACAGGCAGTTTTAAACATTAATTTTGTTAAGGTTGTAGCTGCAGTGCAACTTCTTGCTGCTTGAATTTAAATTTAAAAATAAGTGAAATAAAAGAACTATTCTCAAACCCACCAGTATTTCAGTACTCAAGCTGATTTTCTGTGGGTTGTTTTTCTTTATTTTTTCCTTTTGACTTCTTTTGATTTCTATTTTATTTTTTGTTTGGTTGTATTTTCTTTTTTTTCCTATTCCTCTGAAACATGAGGTCACAGCAGTCTAAGGCTGGATGTGACTTCTGTTTTCTCCACTGAAGAGGGATTTCACAGCCTGCGTAGGTAGTCTGTCCTGTTACAGTGCTTAATTATCATGGCTTTAGTAATGCAACTGTAGTAGCTTTTCCCCCCTTCCATTCTAATGCACAATTGTTTAGATATGCTTTCATTAATATGTGCAGTCCATCTGAACATATGATGTTGAGTATGCACTCAGATGGTTGCCAAGGGTCTCAATAAGTTCATATGATGAAGCCTGGCTCCTCACACTTGGCTACAGTAACTCATGATGGGAAGCTTGAGTTGACTGTCAGTGTTTTAAAATGAGTTTTTTTCTGTTTTAAGAAACTGGTTTTGAAAACTTAAGCCCTTGCTAAAATTTTGGTTTCTGATGGTGCCGTCTTTACTGGAAGGGTCTGTTAATTGCAGAGATGGGAGCTGGGCTGAGCAGCAGGAGTGCAGTTGGATGGGAGAAGTTATTCTAAGTGTGTGACCAGGAGGAAGAAAGGCTAGCAGGACAGGAGACATTTGAAAAGATTAACGATGAAGGATTCAATCTGTTTTGCAGTAGGATGAAAACCAAGGCATATTAGAGAGCCAGACAACGATGGTGCCTTACTTGATTGGTATCAGACTTGATTGGAAATGAGTGCCTGAATCTGTGTGGTGGAATGAAGTTTTTGCGCTGGAGAAGAAAAAGAAGGCGTACTTGTAGGTAGCAGCTTTGAAGACTTCAGTTCTCTTTTGTGAGAATGAAAGGCCTAGTCATTTGGATAATGCCTGTACCTTCCTCCTCTTCCCTCAGTCTCAGAAGTTTAGAAACCACAAGGTTATTGGGGAGTGATGGCATTTTGTTCAAGTAATTGATTGCCTTCTTGGATTGGCATTGAATCACGTTTTTTATTCTAAACTGTAAAGATGTCTGCCTTCGGTGTCTCTCAATACTTTGTATTTTCTCTTTTGATTCTTACTGCTCTGAGAGGGAGGGAAAGAAAGGTACTATGGATACAGAACACTGTCATCGCCATCTGCAGACCCTTCCGTCTCCACCACTAACTCAGGAATCAGCTGGCACATTTCAACCATATGTGAATGATGCTAAAAGTCTCAAGAGATTAATTTGCTACTGTTTTTTATGAAAGCTATGAACTGGATAGAGGAGACAATTCCAAGACAGGGGTTTCCCAAGAGGAAAAGGGAGCAGAACTCAGCCCAGGTAATTATTTTTGCTTAAAACTGGCTGTCAAGTCATTGCAGGGATGCTGGCAAGCATGTTGTTGCATACACCATTCTGGACTAAGCACAGTATATTTTGTCTTCCATTGACTTAGCATGCTGTAGGAGATCTGGAGATCCTTTTTTGGAGGGGGAATGGGAGTTGTGTAAGAAGTGTGGGAGAAAGGGCATGTTTATAGACTTAGTCTGCTGCTTGTGGGACAATTTGTGTTTCTGAGACAATGTCGTAGGCAACTTTTTAAACTAAACTTCCAAAACAGTGCCCAAATCACTTTACTGAATGGCTGCCATCTGTTTATGACTTCATGGTGTGTATGAGTAACTTGCATTTTGTTTTATGCATTGTTTTTCACACTTTCAAAACTGGATTTAATTGATTATCCTATGTATGCACTTAGCTTTAGTTCATATATCCCAGACACTAAGCTTCCTTATTTTTTTCAATGGCACTTTAACTTAAGCTTTTCCTGTGGTCCCTTTGAAAGTTTTTGTTACATGTTATACTTGTTTGGGCCTGTGAATTACATGAAAAATAGATTTATTATTTGTGTTAAACAGAAGTAATAGGAAGGCATGTACTGTCACCTTCTGGGTTGGAGCAAATGGCAGATGATGATACTTCCAAGCTGCTGCACTGACTGTCATCAGCAAGTAGGCTGGGTAATGCTGGCAGCGGTGTACAGCAGCTCGTACTATTATGTTTAGCCAAAAGCTGATACTACATTCATGCTCCTTGTTCTACTGTACATACTTTTTCTATTTTGAGTTGTAAGCAGGATGGGTGAAAGGAAATATGGGTAAGAGGCTTTTTTTCTTTGAGTGGGATGACTGAAAGTATAATCGTAGGTCACATATGTTAATTTGGCTTCTTAATTTATAGATTAGAGAATGCAGCACTTAATTAATAGCAAAGTATTGGGCATTGGCAGTGTCATCTCCCAAGCTCATCCTTCTTGGCGTGAAGTGCATTTCCTTCTGCATAAGTCACAAAGGTCAGGTTCACCCAGTGTGAGAAGTTTTAATGTAGTTCAGTGACAAGAACAACTAACTAAACATGCTTTACTGCTCTTGTTCTTGCCTTATCAGACTTGCTCAGTTTGACTTCCTTTCTGTTAAAAATGTATTTTATTTTTGCTACCAGAGTGGCACGGGTACAGATACTTGGAACAAAACTCTTCGACTGTCCGTATAAGAGAACCTTAATTAGGTTTCCCAAGAATTTAAGCTCATCTACAGTGCTTTGCTATTTTGAAATTTGTTAGACTTGACAAACGTATACCGGGGAAAAATAATGGGTCATGCTGGTGTTTAAACTATTTTCTGTAGTAATGACTGTATTAAATAAATGGTCTTACAGGGACATGTTTAGTTGTCCACTGGTAAAAAGCGTCTTAGTGGTTTGTTAGTGGTGTAGTGGTTCTGTTGTATTTAGTTTGTTGCTGAATCTGCCTCAAAATTAATCCTTCCTTCTGGTACTGTCCTTCAGAGAGAAGTCAGTAAAGGTGGTCTAGCTGGGGGTCTTCGTGTCCCTGTACCTTCTGAGTTGCAAAAAGTCTTGGTACAGATGTACTGTGCCCTGTAGATGTGTGTTATATGCTGTGAACTTTGCCACTCGTTCTATTTCTCTAAAGCCTAAACCCTAGAAGTTATTTTTCTATATTTGCAGACAAGGGATCTTTTTTAGCTGAAGATTAGGGGTTTTTTATGATTACTAGTTCTTAAATATAAATTTTCATTATGTTTAGGTGTCTGAGATATGAATGATATATAGAGTCAGTATAGTAAGCTGAATAAAACTAAGATTGCAGTAGGAAAATTGTAGCACCTATCGTTGTAGTATGACTGTGGTACTGCCGTATATACACAAAGCCGGCGCCTCAGCTCAGGGACAGTCTTTCTGCCTTAAAGTAATTCGAGTTGCAATCAGAGAAGCATAAAAGGAACCCAGTAACGAAGTTTGTCGGGATGCCACCACGGTGTGGGTTTCTTATGTTTGCATGTTTTGAGTTCTTTTCCTTTATTTCTAGCTGTAATGGCCCGGTCGGGGAGCTGTAGACGGGGCAGCTGCCTCGACCAAAATAGCCTCCCTGTCTTGGGCTCTGCCAGCTGTAAGCAGAGACCGAGCTGGGTCAGGGCGCAGGCTCCTGGCTGGCAGGGCTTGCTGCTGGTGTTGGGAGCAGAACGTGGCTGAGAAGTGGGAGAACTTGTTCCAGTACTCTGTGCTGTTCTTACTCTGCTTTGCAGGCTGGGATGAATGACTCCATGAATCTAAAACAAGTGAAAAAAAAAAAAAAAAAGATCCGGGAACAGTTTATTTCCACGTAACTGAGGGTAAATAATTTCTCATGCCCACTGCAGCAGTATTTGGATCTCTCTGTAAACTTTTTTGTATAGAACACGTGCAGATCTCCGATTCTAGTGTGTATTGCATAGGTACAGTGAAGATGGCTTGTAATACACGTGTGTGTGTGTGTGTATATCTTTATGTACTCAGTATGTTACCAAAATCTGAGCATACCAACCTGCTTCACTGATAAAACCTAATATTTTAATATTGGTAAATTAGCTGTTTGCTTGGTATTCCTAATTTCCATCTAAACACCTTATTTGGTATGAGTGGTCAACTTTATACTTATTAATTACACCCAGATTCTACCAGGACCTGTTAAATAATTTCTCTTTTAGTTATACTATGATGAATCTGGCCTAATTAAATTTCAGTTAAATTTAGTCTGTCATAGTTAATACTGTTGCAGCAGAACAGTTATTTGGCTGCAGTTGTTTAACACTGGTTTAGATGGGAATTTAAAATCCAGTAAATATTTTTTTCCTGATTTTTTTCAGTACAAGGTTAGTAATACTTTAAATGGCAAATAGGGAGACTTTCTTTGCTTTTATTATTTCCTGTCAGAGAAGTAGTACCCTTAATGATGCTGTCAGCAAATTTAGCTTCCCTTATTTTAAAAAGTAGTGGAATAGAATGTTTGTGTGCAAAACAAATACCCCCCTAATTATTATTTTACTAATCTCTGTACAGACTGTATCATGCTACTTCAAAGACGTGGCCTTCGGATGCAGGAATCTGCAGTCCAAATATGACACTTTGGACTATGGATTTAAATACTAAGTGGGTTTAAAAATGGGGAGAAGGAAGACTAGTGATGTAACAATAATGAAATCACTCAAATAACTTCATGGCTTCACTTTGAAAATGCAAGAATACTTTCTTCTCCCTTTCCTGTGTGCAGGGGGAAAAAGCCACAGCAAGATCCTAAGCCACTTGAATAATAAGTAATGCCATGTGGGACTGGCAAGCACATTGTGAGCAGAAGTCGCTTCACTGAGGAAACCTAGAGGCGCTTAAGAGGCAGTGCAGTAAAAGGGATGATGAATTGAGTCCTGCTAAGGAATGGAAGAGTTAAATGTGAAAACAACTATTCAGTTGTCATGTACTTTGAAGCAGTCATCAAAACAAGTCCATCTTGAAGCAAGTGAAGGTCTCCAGAAGGAGGCAGATGTCAGAGTGACATCGTGGACTACAACTTGAGTGTCTCAGCTGATTTTGGGAAGGATGGGATAAGGATTAGTAAGAAGAGAGCTGATCTGAGAACTTAAGGCATGCAGAGGAATAAAGAATGGGCTTTTAACAGGTTGTAAGCAAAACTGCGAGTGGAATTGGTGATCCAGGGAAAAAGATAGGTAGAAAAGTCAAAAAGCTCCAAAGTTAAATAAGATTCTCCTTAATAACTGAGGGATCAATTGGGAAGAATGGTGACTTGCTGTAGCACACAGGGCAATGTGTCTTACCCTCTTGTATCCTGTTACAGAAAGAAGCTTGCACTTGCAGAGTGAGAAAGCATCTGGAATTGCCCATAAATCCAGAATGCATCCTGCGGAATTATGTCTGAACTGCACTGTATGTAGCTGGTACTCACAGCAGCAACAGATTTTTGTTTGAACTGCTGGGAGTGTAAAGAAACAGATGAAAACTAACATTTTAACTTTTAAAAAATGCTTTTATGTGGCAAATAATGCAAAACTTCCGAGCATATGTTTATACCAAGAACCTGACAGTTGTACTAACTGAAATAAGAATTTGCTTGGAATCTCAGTCCTTTTAATGACTTTACCTACTTGCATTAAGTTAGGCTTAAACTTCCATCAAGTTGTTAAATATTTGTGAAAGTCAGTGCAGGTAATGCTTAAGTGCCTGAATGGCTATGAGGTTTTACAAACAGTATCTTAAGTTTTAATGTTGCTTTACTACTAACAAGGAGATGGGCTCCTGTTTGGTGGCACATTTCATGTATTTGTACATATGGTCTCTTTTTCTGCCAACTTCAAATCTTAAGATGTAGTTAAATTCATAGTTTTCAGACACCAAGATTCAATGTACGTTTAACACCGCTGTTATATATAACTTTCAATCTTGCTGCAGTATGTTCATGCATATAATGCAAAATAAAAACCAAACAAAAGATGTCAACAGCCTTTAGCCAGGCTTCTAACTGAAGTATTTTAAATAATTCTAAATACTGAACTCCTTACTGTATCAGCTAACTCGTCTCGTGTATCTGATTACTGAAGGGAAGGTGGAAATTTGTTTGAATGTTCTGTATTTAAATGGAAATCTAAATAAGTCACTCTTCCCTTTCTGTGCTGAAGTGATGCCAGTTATGAGCCTCTCAGTGTTGCTTTTTTCACGTATTTTTGTGTTTGTGCCATAAGTTTAAAACCAGAAACAATTTGGGACAATGAAGTTCAGTACAGTTATATTCTATTTTCAAATGCTTATTATACAAGACGCAAGTGTGATCACACCAGCCTTTTCAGTATTTCAGTGTTCTGAATACTTTATTAATTTATACAGATTTACAGTTAGTTCTTAGAACTTTACACAGATTTTGGAAATCAGGCATTTTAATGAGACTATCTGGAAACACTGAGAAGTAAAGCTGTTGCAATATCCTTGCTTCTCCAGATAAAAGTAGACATCCTGACTGGATATTATTACAAGACCAGGTATTTATGTCTTGATTCTTTTCCTAGATTTGCCCACCCTTTTCCGCCGTTGGTTTTATTATTTGTTTTAGGAAGGTTTACCTTTGTTACTGACATGTGCTTTCAACATATAATTGCAACTAAATAGTTTCAAATAATCTAGGAATGCCACATAGAAACAGTTATTACTTTTAGCTGAAATATATAATAACAAATGAGGATGACATATATGATGGAATCTGATAGTAAATTCCTTTGTGGCAATTACACAAAGCAGTTAGTTTCAGTGCTGAATTGATAACACAAGAGCTTGCTTCATTTCTGTGAGGTGTGGGAATCCAAGGTGCAGAGGTAACTGCATTCCATCAGGTTTCAGTCTAGACAGGCATGAGAGCATCATTCATCCTGTACCAAACAAGGAAGCCTAATCATCTTAAAAGTGATCTTGCAGCTAAAGAATGTGCTGTAGTGGGCACACAGAAAGGCAAGTCAAGAGCTCAGTGTGATCACCAGCAATACCCTTCCTAGAGTTACGGATCCTGAGTTGAAAGGATGCCATCTGGATTGCAGAATGTTGGTTTCTTCTCATTTCATGGGAGTGGTGTTTTTTGAAAGAAATGGTTTAATGAAGTGCTGTGCAGTTAATTATATTTGACTGAAGGAAAGGCTTGTTATCTAGTCAATGTGGGAGGAAGTCTAAGAATGCTTTTATAGGGAAAAAGTATTAGGAAACACTATTGGAGACTCATCTCTCTTCTTTAATTGAAGAGTAGTAGAGTGAGTTTCCAAAGAAAGGGCTTTTTAAAAAATTTTATTCTTTTTAAAGGGATGTATCTAAATCCAAGGCATATCAAAATGTGAAGGTAAAATGTGATGTAGCACGAGCTCAGCCCAGTTTAGTTCTGCAGGATTTGTTAGCTTGATTTCTATGTAGATGCTACCAGAATCACCCGGGGAGGACTGCTGAGGGTTGCTGAGGGGAAAAATGGTGGAGCTATTGAGGAAAGTAAGGTAATTTCAGGTCTTCCTGGTGATGCGAGGACACTGAGTAGCAGATGCCCCTGATAGCATAGGAGGCACAAGCAGTGAGATACATGTTGACAGCTTGAGGATAAGTGTTAAGAACTCATGAACAAAGAAATTTTAAGGGACAGGATCAGTCAGGATGGAAACTAGTTTGCCAATTGCTTTGCTTTAAGTGCCCATGTGCACACTCTTAACCTGTAGTGAGTATAAGATAGCTCTTGGAAAGAGCATGCACCTGTGGAGTTGCTGCTCAATATTTGATGTAAAGTAAATTCCCAGTGTAATTTCATATTTTATATTTTGTCTTATCTGGCTTTGTTGCCATCATTCCTCTCACAGGAGATGATAATACCTCTGCGGTTTAAGATTCTAGTGGAACATTTAAAGGAGGTAAGCAGCAAATGTTATATTTAGCAGAGGATGAGCGTAATTCCCTAGTTTTGTTTTCACTAGCAAAACCAGAATTACCTAAAAGCAGAGCATTAAAAACAAACATTAAATTGGTCATATAAAACAAACCAACAAAAAAAATCATTATTATAACTATCTGTCTATAACTATCTTAATTTAGCTGTTTTGTGCATAGTTGCGACACCTTTTATGAAGTATTTTTCTCTGCAGGATCTCTGCCTCGTTTGGTGGAAAAAGGTAATTTCAAGTTCTTGATGAGAAGAGAGTTTTGCAGTTGCAGATCTTTCTTCTCTCTTCCCCTTGAATACTGCATTCCCCAGTTTGGAGGTCATTCTTCATCTGTGCTTCTTGGTGTTCTCTCCTCTTTTTTTTGACTTATTCCCCTTGTTTCAGTTATTGTCAAAAGACATTTTTATTTAAACTTGAACGTCGCTGTTTTATGCATTTCTTCACTTTAATGAAAAGAAACGAGTTGTATCGTGTTACTAAAATGACACCTTTGATAAGTGCTGAGATCAACTGGGATACATAAAGGAAGTGCAAAACACTGAAGTTTATTCTTCCCTAAAGGAATGCTTCGCTTCCCTGACTCTTCTGGTATGGTTTTTAAAAGTGGGGCTTTTTTATTTTTCTGCTTTTATTGTCTGCAGAATACAAACTCTGAGAACCTCCATTGAGGAATGACAGATCTTCTGTGAATGTATAATTTGTGGTGGTGGAAATGTGGTGGGGTGAGGTTGGAGGCAGTGTAGCGCAGTCATTGCCTATGTGAAATTGGCTCAGTGTAGCCCTTGAGATGTGTCTTGTCTGCTAAACTGTAAAAAACATGCATGTGCTTGAATGACTAATTAAGGAAGCGATTTCAGAGATACGCTTAGATAATGCTTTCGGAAAAATCATATGAAGCTTTGGTTAGGATTTGGGCAGGAGGACAGTTAAGGTAAAATTGTGTGAAGGGCTATTCCAGCTCTTGGGAAATACACAGCTTCTGCAACACAGATTTCCAAACCGTTTCTTCTATAGTGGATTTTATTCAAGTGTTCAAGGACTTTTGAAGGGCAAATTGGTAATATTTTTTTTTACTATGTGTAGAAGAAAAGCAAAATTATTCTTGGTGTTGTCAGGTGCTGTGGGGCGGTCGGGAGGGTGTGACAGTTCAAAAAGAAAACCATCATGTTCTCTTGGAGATCTGTATCTGGTCATTAGTGTGACAGCGGATACCTTTCATTGTAGTTCTGCTAGAATTCTTTTCAATTCTCATCTTTGTGTTTAGAGTTGTATTGTGCAAGACTGAGATCAGGCTTTGGAAGTTAGCTTAGAACTGCTGTGGCCTTTGCTTGCTCTGCCCTTCCTATCCTTCCGGTTTTTATTCTCAAAATGTATACAAAAGTGAATACAAAGACTGTCCTCATGTCAAATGTCTCTGTTTGAGGGGGGGGGGAAAGAGTTCCTCTCTCCTGTCCCATACTTGGCATATGTTGGCATTTATCCAGTCCTGTTAAGGAGTGCAGAAAACTTGTTGTAGCATATGATAATAAACCTCTCATAGCTTTTAAATAAACAGAATTAAACTAGAGTCAGAGTTAACTAGGTCTTTAGCAGTGATACTTATAGAGAGAGAAGCTCCTAAATTCTTTAATAATCTGCCAAATATTTGCTTTTGGTTATCTGGAGCTGACAACCCACGCAGGGCTGTCTGTCTGTACAGATTCATCTGCTCCAGTCAAATTGTCTCAAGCAATGCTTCAGGAACACAAGCAAAGTGTGTTTGTGTGAGAGCTGCACCCCCTTTGCGCTGCCTAGTGGGAGCAGCGTTAAATACCAGTAGGTTAAGGCTGGATCCCTGCTTGGCCCACTGGATCCTGTTCAGGGTCTTGGCTCATTTGGGCTTGCTGCTTCTGTGTGGGAGAGAAACAGATGCAGCTGAAGTAAACTTGCTTGCTGCCCTCCTTGGCAGAAGCTGGTTTGGAAGCAGTACGTGGCTTTTGCTTTCAACCTATGATGGGATTGAAGACAGCGCATTGCTGCAAGCCCAGGTAGTTTGTGAAAGCAGCGGAGGGAAAAGGAAACAGTACTTAAGGCTGCTGCACAGGGCGAAGAAAGGAAACGGGAGCCTCCCTCGAGTATGGCCACTAAGCAAAATAGTTAAAAATAGCTGCTTTTCCGCTCTAAGCAATTGTCTGAGTTGCCATAAATGTTGTTGTTTCTTGGGAGCTGGAGACAACTCTCATTCCTGGGATTTTCTGCTTGGAGACACCAATTGTGTTTTGAGAACTGGTGCTGCGCACACCACTGATGGTGGCAGTTCCGATGTTTAAAAGTAAGGAAAAACTAAAAAAAAACCCATTGAGGCCAAACTGTGATTGTAAGGAGGAAAAGCATCAGAGAACTTACAAACTCTATAGACAATGGATGGGAGGAGGACCACAGTGAGTTGAAATATCTTGCTGTTCCTTCGTGTGCCGCCACAAAGAGGAATAGATCTCTGGCTGGCAGACTACCGGTCCATTGTTGTTCACTTCACCATTGCGGGCTTCTTCCATTGTGATCCCAAATTGATGATACAAGAATATGTGCTTTTTAGATATCTCATAACTGAAAGCCAGTTGTGAAAGCATTGTACTTATTCAAGCTACGCTTATGGAGAAATGCTGTGAAAAGTGGTGATTTTATTGCAAGACATGGAACTATTAGAGGTACCAATTTTAAATGAAATTTGTTTTCAGAAGGTTTTGAATTACATTTAGTAATTTCTTACCACTGTTAACTTCTCTGTTTCAATTCTATACAAATAATTAAAAAGAAAAACCCCCATTATTCATTTGAAATATATTTTGGAGTGTCTTACTTTGTGTTTTACCTTACTGCTGTTTGAATTTTGCTTAGTTAAACTGAATTTTTTTTTTAATCATTCTGGACCTTTCAGTTTCTTCAACTTGTTACCCCAGGCAGACCACAGATTCCAAATAGCTGTTGGTTTGTATCCATTCGTCCTCTTAATCTGATTGAGCTGCTCCTCTGAAGTTTAATGAACAGCTAAGACAGCTGAACAAGTGACTAAATATGATTTTTTTGGTTGTGCGTACAGTTGCCCAACTATGTGAATATATGCTAATGATTCAGCAAAAATGTAGTCCTTATTTGGCAGGCACACGGGAGGGGGCTCCTTATTTTAGATGAAAGTATTTATAATCTTAAGATGTGTTGATATCTAAATTAGCAAATCCAAGTGTCTGTACTCTGACATGCTTTCACTGCATTCCTTAGAAGCAGCAGTAAACTAGAACGATCCCTATGTAACCTTTTTTTTCCCCCTTTTGACAGTGAGTGTCCTTGGGGTTTTCTTACTGCAAGAAAAAAAACAAAGCGCAGAGATGTGAACGCAATGTCTAAATTTCATTACCCTTATTTCCTTTCTTCATCTGTGTGTATTTCCGTTGTGGTTTTTTACTTTTTTTTCTCTCTTCTGTCAGATGTTCTCCAAGTGCCTGTTGTGCCTTTTAGGAGAGAGGAGAGGTAATTTGAGCCTTCGCATTATCCAGTTATGTTGCTGGAATGTTTTGGTGCCTGAGACTAGTGTATGTAAAATTACTCTGAGCCCTGGCTTCCCTATAGATTTTAAGAAACTACTCAACATGAAGGACATCTAAACAAGTGTATGAAACCCTAAGAGTATTTTCTGTTAACCTTTTCTGAACATATTTATTTTTTTATGTCTCAAGGAGTACGTTTAGCATCAGGCAATTCAGTGGGCTACTAGCTGAGCATCAATAAAAGTGGGTTTACTCGGATATTGCCAGTTTCTCAGTGTAGTTGGGTGGATTTTAAGCTGTATATACTATGGAAAATTTAAGGTAGTTTTGGCTGTTCTTTTTCTTGTAATCAACTGACTTCCGATCTCTTCCTATTTGTAACAGCTATTATTTTTGCTTCTGTGAGCTTTGTAAGTTTTCTTAAGTCTTATCGTGTGTGAGAGAGAGGAAGAGAAAGCAGGATGACTATAGTCTTAAAATTGGTGACTTGGAAATTAGGACACATTTTTGGACAGTTGGAACCCAAGTTCCAAAAAGGAGGATGTAGTGTCATTAAATTCCTGAATTATGATACTTTAGTTGCAAACCTTACACTATTGTCATATTAAAACCATTATGAAGGGACCATGGACACTGAACTGTATTTTTCTTACTGGGGGGGAAGCTTGATAACTAGGTGCAAAGTTCAAACTGTATTAATGAAAAAGTACAGTAGAATTAAAGGTATCAAAATATGTTGTGGCATATGGATGAATAGTGATTGAAAATAGAAGAATGTTTGCTATAATATTGGTTCACACATGAAAAGATAAGAGATTTGTAACAGAAAAGGTTATTTCAATAATTTACTGCTTGAAAGCACAAGAAATGCTAGTGAGGTGCAAGAATGCTGATAACATAATTGAAGCTAAACTTTTTTTTCCTTCCCTGTTTTCCTCTGTGGCTGAATGGCTGAAGCTGTAGGCACTAGACTGGTGTGAGGAATGAATCCTCCTCACAAAAGCTGTGTGATAAAGGCATGTGAAAAAAAAATAATCAAACTTTAGTTTGTTTCTGGAAAAGATTGGACAGAGAGGAATTGTTTTCTGCTTTAAGTCTCTGTAGTACAATTTCTTAGTAGTTGACTTTCGTTGTTAGCCTGACACATGCACACAGTATGTGCGTAATTAACTGTCTCTGCCATAGTATGAATGTGTTCCTTCTCTCAGCTCTGTTTCCCCCATATGTAGTTTTGCTTGGTACCAAACAAAGAACAATCTGCAAAGAACCAATATATTAATTAAAAATACATTGTATTGTACCATTTTTGTTTGTTGATGTAGTTCTCCAAATACTACGGAATACAAATATAAGCTAACCACTGAAGTAGCTGAATTATCTCTTCAAACCAGATATTTTGGAGCTCTGCTCATTTAAATAAGAGAACTGCACACAGTCCTTTCTTATTTGAATGATTAACCCTTGCCAGGGATGGGCACTTTCTTTAGCGAAACATCTGTAATTTTTGTATTCTTTAAAACAAGTATTCCCTGCTACTGCTATCCTCACAAATGCTAAGTAATAAGTCAGAATAGTAGAATTATTAGTCTGTATTATTCTGAGTGACAGATAACAAGCAGGGAATATGTCCTGGTGAGATAAGACTGTGTTATCCACTCGTATTTCTGATGAGGAACTGAGGCACAAAAGAGAGTGGCTTGCCTCAAATCTTATTTAGTTGGTTTTGGTGGAGTACTGGTTGAGTTCTGCACTTGCAAGTTCGTCCTGTAGCCGCTAGATAATTCTTGTAACCTATGGGATGGGATTTTTAGAAGTGATTTTAGTTTAGATTTGAAAATTCTTGCTCGTCTTGTGCGGTTCCATAAATATGCATTGCTGGAAACTTTAGCTATAGCGTCTGAATATGTTTGCAAAGACTTTCTTCCTAGCAGTGTTGCACCTTCATCTGTAACGCTGATTCTCCTTATATCACATTTCATATCTTATAAGTATCTTTGGATTAATAAGCAGAGCATTTAACGATATTCTTAAAATTTTGAGATTTGACTCAAAAAAGACTACAAGGAGTCCTAAGGAAGAAGAAAGAATTCTAAGACTGAAAAATAAGTCTTACAGGATGCCTTGCATCCATGTACCCTGGTGAGGTCTGCCTGCAATAAGGATATAAAGATATGAAAGCAATTAATTTAAAAAACAAGAAAGAAAGAAAAAAAGACAAGAAGTCCAAAATTTCATATATTGAAAACAAGATGTTGCTAAAAAGAGAAAAATATCTTGCTCTATGCTTTGAACTGAACAGTTTATTTCCTACTGTTTCTTACTTATAGTAGTATTTTTTTTTCTAAGCACATCATTGTGACCAGAATCATAGAATAAATGTGAGGCACCGAGAAGCTGGGGGGGGGGGAAGCTGCTTCTACAAAGCAGAGTTGCTCTTTCTTTAATGGAGACTACAAGCATTTCCTATCTCTTTTCTCTGTTGTGGTTGTATCTTCTCCCTGGCTTTTGATCCTTGCATTTGGTTTTGACCTCCTTTGATTTTTTTTTTTTTTTTTTTTTTTTTGTCTGGTTCTCTGAGCAGTGGCACCGCTGCTGCTGTCTCCGCTGGGCTGTGTTCTGTCTTCTCTCTGCTTTTTGCGTGTTAGCATTCTTTGTATTTGGGTGTCTTCCTATTATGTGTGCTCCCCTGGCAAGAGCAGGGGGAGCTTAGGAGAGAGTCCTGCTTCTAGTTCCAGTTACACCAGCATAGGTTCTTGGCTGATGGAGGAGGAACTGAAGGTAAGTTCTCCTTTGTAAAGCAGCTGAGTACATTTTTACCTGTCTATGGAAGCAGCATGCATAAACAATCCTATGTCCACTGCTGCTGCTCTGTGAAAAAATTGACTTTCCAAACTAACAGCCTCTTCTGAAGTTTTTCAGAGGCCTATAATTTTGGTACATTGTCAAGAAAATGAGTAATCCTCCCTCTATTCCCCTTCCACTTCCCCAAAAGAAAGAAAGAGCTAGCCACAAACTGACCAAAGGCCACACCCTTGGTATGAGGCAGCCCGTCTGCCACATCTTAAATCCAGCTTCTTCCAGTTTTAGAATCTGTCAACAGACTACTTTCAAAAGGTGTTTTAATATGGATTTTACAAACTACTTTTTCTAGCCTTACTCAGGCACGACAGCATCATTTTAACAGAATCTTGTTTTCACTTCTTGGTAGAAAAACACTTGCTGCATGACATCTGTGACCACACTGATAGTTAGGCAAATGTCTTTTAAGCAACTGAAAACAGAGTTCTTCTAAGATGTGTCAGATCCTTAATTAGAGGCAGAGTTCCAGGCTTGGCTGTAATAAATGTAATTATTCCCTTCTCCTCTCGATTTAATTTAAAAGTAAGTAAATACAAATAAATTCAACCCAACAGTCCCTCAATGCTATCCTTAATTGACTAACATTACTAAGGTGGTTAACGATGCAATGAGTTTAGAAGAGGTTCTAAAACCTGAATTTCAGGTTATGTGTAGGAACATACTGAGCTGAAATAGTGTGAAGATAAACTAGAACAGGAATACTTATTGTGGTGGGTAGTTTCACAAAGCCAAATTATGGTGAAAAGCCAATGACAAACCAGACTTAGTGTGTTAATACAAATATTTATAACCTCTTTGGCCTGAACTGCCATCAGGTCTTCCACTTCTTTACAATTTTGATGAAAACATTCCTTCTGCTTGAATTTGTTTTGTAATGTTTTTAATAAATTTAAAAAAATTAATTACAATATTCAGTAAAATAATTCCTTGGAGTTTGCAGGGAGAAATTGGTAACTTCTGGCAAAAAGATTTTGAAGATTAGCAGGCACTCCACTATCTAATGATGAATATATCACAGCTGTTCTGCATCTTGTCCCTTCCTGATGCTTCTCAAAGAAGTTGCCAGCCGTGGAGGACGAAATTCTAGCAACTGCTCCAGTTGCTTTCTGCTCTGTAAGCAGGAGGGCTTATATTCAGATGAGTATTTTTATAGATCCATTTGCAGGTTACACGGCTTCATGCAAAGTATGAAATTCTTCAGAGCTGTGCGTGCTCAGAGTTCCAAAGTCATGCTTTTAAATAACAAAGCCTTACATCCCTATGGGGAGAGATCTTTTGCGTTCTCTGTCTGGGACTGCCCCAGTGACACAGACTGTATGTTTGAC
The DNA here is from genome assembly GCA_033558235.1 of Neomorphus geoffroyi. Taxonomy (NCBI): domain Eukaryota; kingdom Metazoa; phylum Chordata; class Aves; order Cuculiformes; family Neomorphidae; genus Neomorphus; species Neomorphus geoffroyi. The sequence continues at coordinate 35,366,456 of JAUMJM010000027.1, forward strand.
AGTTGGTTTTACCTAAGAATGCTTTTTCTAAAGGCCTTTACAGGAGGTGTAAAAGTTTCCTTGTCATTGTTCCTCTTGTGATGACAATTGTACAGTCATGGCTTAGGCAGGTGGACAGGGTGCAGCGGGCGGACATGGGTATTTACCCCTCTGTATTTTTAAGAAGCAGTTTAGTTTTCCAAGGGAGCCAGCAAGAGGCTTGATGTTTCTTAATTGACTTCAGACTGTTTTCTCTCGACATGAGACTTGATGAATGTTAAAAGGAATATGAGAGACTGGCTCAAGGACATGAGGATGGCAAATCAGTGTAGAATGCCCTCTCCTTGCTTTATCAGTGTATTCCATTTGGAGATGACAGAGGCTGTGCTGAAGTAGTTAGCCTTCTTGGAGGAGAGTTGCATCCTCAACTTAATGAAACTTATTCAGTGGTTCCCAATGCAAGCAGAGACCTGCTCCAGGACTGCCAGATGCTGCCCGAGGGCCGCTGATAGGCCGCTGGCAGGCCGCTGGCTGTTGGGGGGCATTCAGGTAAGTGGAAGTTTCAACACTTATGTTTTAAAATCCCCAATGCTGCATTTCCAGTTGCTGCTTATGATGAAATCATGTAACCAGTAAATTATTTACAGAGGCAGAGCTGGATTGGCAAAGGTGCCTTCATTGTGGAGGGAAAGCTCCCTAAAGCAATGAAAGAATAGCGTGCAGAACTGGAGCAGAATTTAATGAAGTAAAGATTTTATGGCAGCCAGCCAGAAGGCCAGATCGGGTTTTCTGAAGTACTGGCTGGGTTTGTCTTAATCTGATACTGCAGTCCTGGAAGCTTTTAGAGCTTTCTGGTTTTGTCTGTAAGGTGACTAATAATTGATTGCTGTAGCAATAATAATTGCTAATAATTCTAGCAATAATAATTCTAGTAATTGGTGCTATGGTTTTGCTTATCAAGAACTCAGAAGACATTCACAAATCTTCTCTAAAGTCTTATTAACGAGACTGGGGAGGCAATGTAACTTCAGTTCAAGTCAAGCTCTCCTACCCAGAAACTGGGTATGTTGGCCACTCTTGGTATGGCTGAAATACTATATTTAAAACAACAGCAGCAACAGAACAACAGTGCTCCCTCTCCACCTCTAAACCTGCCCCTACCTTCCATACCTGGGGTAAAAACTTGACTGAAACAGACTTGTTAGCAGCTAAAAAAATTCTATTGTGACTCTTCTGCATGGATTACGTGGGCCACCCAGGTCTCTTTTCAGTCCAATACCCTTGTCTGAACACAACACAGGACAGAGGTAGCCGGTTGTCTTGGATGGATATAAGGGAGAAACCCAGCGAAAGAGCTGTGTTTTAAGGGAAGTTTCAGAAGAACTTAAATTCCAGCATCTCATGTGTCCTTGCTGCTTTCAGATAGTTACCCAAACTTCAATTTATTCTTAAATATTACCCTTACTCGCTTTAGGTTTTGTCAGTATATCTTTAAAAACAGTCTGTGGAAGTTTAGTTGTGCAATTGAAGTTAATGTCAAGATTAGATATTTAACAGTATTTATTGCTATAGCTTACTTGCTTATTTTTACAGAGTTTACAGTGTTACATTTTCAGAAGTTTTTGAAGCTGAGAGAAATGAGTTTTCAAGGTAGTTCCTCCCCTGTCAAATAGTTACTGCAATATGTAGACAAACTTCTGGAGTTCTCTAAATATTCTTCATAAACAGTAATAGATTTCTGGCCTTGTTTTTCTAATCCTGAACTGTTTACTGTGATTTCTTTATGATTTTATTAAAAGCAAGCCATTATTCCACAGGAAACAGTTGGAAATATATAATGCTTATAATATATACACTAAATAGTACTATTTTGACCTAAATAGTATTATTTTTTTCTGACTTGTCATGGCTCATGTTTTAGATAAGACTAGACAGTAAATTTTTGAGCAGTTCCATGTAACTCAGGTAATACATCCATGATAGCGTATCTTTGTCATTCTTAACAGCTGCAACTGGGCTGTGTTCATTGAATATATACAAAAGTAGTGTATCGTGGCTAGTAAATACTTTAAATCCTTTCAGCCACAGATTGTCATCTAGTGAGACAGAATCTCTGCACTTCAGGGGCTGAGAAATGTGATCTCTGTTTCTGTTGCTCTTGTAGCAGGTAAGGCAACGTGAAAACTTTAGGACTGGTATGTAAGCCAGGCAGCTACCTGGAAGCAAAGATTAATTTTCACTTGACTTTAATTTGATACGGAATGGTGCTTCCCAGGCTCAGTGCTAGCCTTGTGATTTGCAAATGGTGTTACACCTTCATCATTCATCCCATTTTTGTTTTAGTGTTGGTACAACAGGTTCATTGCTACCTTGAAGAACAAGTAGGCCATGAGATAGTCTATTATCTTATTCCAGAAGGTTTAATACACAATTCTAGCTGCACTTCTTTAAGGTATATCAGTTTTATCAAGAAATAAATTTGTCTCTTCCATCATCCTGTGCCCTCCCTCCCCATTTTTTTCATTTCAGGGCAAATAGAAACAGTTTCTATGTGGAGATGATATTTAATGTGGTTTAAAAGATGCCATATAAACACGTAACCATGAATACAGAATTTGATTTTTGCAAGATTTGCTTTTTAGGAAATATCTGCAGGTAATGATAGCTGAGGTTTGGTCCATAGGTGCCCTTTGAGGTAGGGAGAGGCAGACGAGTATTTACAGTTCTGTTCTTACTTGTTCCCAGTTATTTGTCACATTCTGGCAAGGATCTTCAGGAACCAGGCAGGAGACTGCAGTTCCTGGAGCTGATGATTCAGTCATCCTTCTGCAGCACCAGTCCACTAGATCTCTCTCTTCCAGCTTCTCTCCTACTCCTAGCTATCTATTCTTTCCTCTCCCTTGTACTCATCTGGAACCCCTCATTAAGCAGCTTTAAGTCACTTACCTGGCAGAAATTTAAGTAGTGTGGTTGTGGGGCTACTGACCTCATTTTCTGCCAGATGGATGAGTTACAGCAGCTTGTGGAGGCTCCTGCTGTGGGTCACCTCCAACACTTATTAAATAGTGGGAGTTTGCAACGCTTTTGTACCATCCTTACTGTATTTATTCAAGAACTTCAGGGCTGCTAGGTTTTGAAACAGTATCTGTGTATGTACTTTGATTCTGGAGTGACTTAGGTTCCTTAATATCACACATCTAAAACCCTGTTTTAAATTTAAAGAGCAGGTGACACTTCCCTCTGCTGCAGAACGGGCTGTGTGTCTTCTTTCACATTCTTGGCTCAAAGTTTCATAGCTGGCTATCTAAACTCACCCCTTAAAACATGCATCAGACTGATCAACATGATTTATGTCTAAAGCATGATTCTTCTAAATACACAATGAATGACTGTAACAACGTAGACTATTATAACTGAACACTGCAAATGTGGAATTCATTGTAGAATAGTTTAGCATTAATGTGATGTGCCGAATGGCTGCCAAGGTGTAAGCAGATGAAACAGTAAGGCAAGGTGCAAGTGATTAGTTAAGTTCATAAGAGATTTTTTTAAAGACGTGCAGAAAAAAATGCATCATCTGCTGTGTATTTCTCCTGTAACATCTAATATTCAAATCTGAACTTCCTTCATCTACAAATACATTCACTTCTCTTCCAAGCTGAAATACTTGCCTGCTGATTTTTTTCATATTTTAGTAACCAGATTGAAAAGATATCATGAGTGATGAGACACTTTTTGTTATCTTCCATTATTGTCAAAGTTTGTTCTCATAAAACTAATTTAAGGCCATTTTGTTGTGGTACAGTGCAATTGTCTTGCTTTGTAATCTGTCTTTGTATGTATATCAGCTCCATTTTAAACTGTCTTCACAGTGCCTTTACCTTATCTTAGAGGAAGACCTAAGATGTTTGCATTGGACAACAGCACAAGTAGTCTTGAATTTCATGGATGCTTCTGTATAAGGAAAGGCAAGTGTGATTATTTGCAACACTTGAAATTCCAGACTCCACCGATGTTTGTCTAGGTCCTTAGGAGTGAGGTTACTCCGGGTCAGCACAAAGAAGGAAGTAACAGATTTACTGCTAAGAAATGGCTTGGAAATGTCTGTGTGAAGTAATTGCACCCAGGAAGCTGTACAGGAACAGGAAGTACAAGAAGGCCAAAACCCAGTGAGTTAGAAGATTTGGGGAGAATCCAGGCACCTGTGACTAGCAGGCCCATCACTGATTTTTCTCTTCAACTTGAGTTGCACAGCAGTCTGGATCTGTGTTTTGGTGTGGGTTTGTAGGTGATGCCCACCCACCCCCTCCCTCCGCTGCCAAATACATTTTTATTTTCAAACATGTAATTACAGTAAATTTTTCTACTTGACTGGCTTCTAGGGGTTTCTAGAAGCTTGTCAAAGATGAGTGTAAAATGGTTTTCGGGAAGGAAATCACATTGCTAGTAAATAATCCAGTTAAATTTTAATGCAGAGTGTATGGATGTCTAATTTCTCTGGGACAGCTTCTGTCATTTATAGTTCCTGAAATAATTAATGTTTTCTCTGTAGTTCATTTAAAAGGATCTTCAGAGAACCTCTTTGCATATTCTATGAGAATATATGCAGATTGACTACCCACAAGTCCATTCATTGAACTGTCAAAAATATGTTAAAGTACTTCAAAAGAATTGAGCCAAGTGAAGAGTCTGTGTCCTGAAGTGATACCAGGAACATAGCAGATTCTTCCTATTTCTCATTTCTTTAAGAGAAAATATGGAATTTCTTAATCTATTGGTGGATGTACTTGGTAATGGGTTGCTGTGAAATAGATGCTGTTGCATTTCGACTTCACAGAGGTGGAAGAATGAAGTGCTGTGGAATTCACTCTGTGAAGGTTTATTAGTGTACTCTTCTTTCAGTTCTATATGGTAATTACTCAATACAAGACAACATTACAGCTTGAACTTCTATAAAATTACCATAAAAGCACTGTGACAGTCAAGTCAACAATTTTAAGAATTATTTCCCCATGAAAAAGTTCTTGGTTTTAATTCTTGGAAGTGGATGGTATCACACAATGGGATACCAAAAGAACCGCCTGACAGTGAGGATTGACTCTGTTTTCTAATACTCCTCAAGTCAGCATTTGGTGAGCACAATTTTGTGTTTCAGTGATCTGACCAAAACTCCAAAGTATTGATTTCTTTGCATTTGTAGATCTCTTACGTGTTTGATTTGCATTTGAATGAAGTGGCGAAGCCTAGGGTGCCGGTCTATGCCAGCTGAAGTTGATCTAAACCTGGAGCTGCCAGGGACCACTTTCTTGACTGCCACATCCTCCCCTGTGCCCAGCTAGTCACTTGGCCTTGCCTTCTCTTCCCTGCAGTGCTTCAGTATGTAGTGTGACCCTTCAGAGAGCTGACTTTTCAGAACTAACCTGCCCCCACCCCCCTAGTTTGTTTTTCCCTCTGAATTGATTCACCGTGCAGTTTCATGAATGTCGGCTCTTGCTCAAGAGAAACAGCCTAAGTAGGGGAAGGGAAAAGGCAAAATGGTGCTAATCCTACTTCAGTTTCGTTTAAGAGGCAGTGTAATGGCCCCGGGAGAGGAAGAGAGAATTATTCCTGGATTACTGAATAAGAGGGTTGTCTGGAGTTATTGAGCAGCTGATTAGAAAAAATCTTTGCCTGACCACAAGAGCACAGAGTCAGTAGTTCACAACCGATGTGTCAAAACTGTATTAAACAATTCAGAACTATGGTACCTCAGTTAAAAGCTTGGCTTAAGGGCTGATGTTTTGAGAATTTCTTGTCTAAAGCAAGAGAAATGTCTTTCTTTCATCCTCTGTTCCCATTGGTAGTTTCCTTGATTTACAGGAGAAGGAGGCTGGTTTAGGGCTTGAGGATATTGTGCTTTTTGGTGGGCTTTGGGGCAGACCTTTTTTGCATGGGGAAAAAGGAACTGAATAGATTTGAGCTGCTGTGTGTGATACACTGACTTTCCTTATCTTTTGAATTTCTGTAGTGGTTTTTTTAACTCTGTTTCTGTCACGGGGTAAATAGCAAGTAGTGGGAATGCCTAAGTGTTGGTTTTTTTCTTTTTGTTTTATTTTAAAGGACCCATTTCTATTTGAGAAGCAGCACTTTGTGGTGCTTCCCAGCCCTTAGCTTTTGTTTCATGCGCCTCCCTAGAATCCTTAAATATGCTAATCCTTGGCAGCAGGAGGGTAAAGGCTTTTTAAACCTTTTGGTTTTGTGAGCCTTTGGTTACCTAAGATAATAAGAAAATGTAAATAATAAAGATATGTAAATGAAGTGCATAATTATTTGCTAAGAAGTATATTGCAGTCATAGATTGCTTTTGAAAGGCTTCTAGAATAAAGTGAGAGAGATAGTAAGAGACATTTAAACAGCAAACTTGCAGAGCTCTGACAAACGTTTCTGGCTCTGCCACTGAATCATATTTGTTGTCTTTTAAAGTGATAGGTGATGGAAAAAGCTAATGTTGTCGCTGTTCTAAAAGGACTACTTATTTAAATCAATGATCAGTGCAATTTTATATAAGCTTATACTTAACCTATTTATAATTTAAAGATTTCTTACTAAAGAGTTGATAGTGGCTACTTTTTTCCCCCCTCTCCCATTTTTTATTCTGTTCCGTTTCTGCATTGTTTGGTAAAGTGATAGCTGTTTTACAGACACAAGCTGTTACTCTGTGGTTTTATATCACATTTGGATATGCTATAAGTGTTACATACAAAAGAATCTGCAAGTAATAGCTTAACTTGGTTAAAATCTCAAGTTCTTATTTGCATTTATGAAGAAAATAAGGGACTGATACAAACTTGTTGCTAGACAGCTCTATGATTTAAGAGATGGTAGTGTGAGATAGAAAAAAGTGAACTAAACCAGACTACTGACTTGATCACGATATCAATAATCTACTGCAATCTTGCTAAATGTTGGGTTCAAAATAGCTTTTGTATAATGGACTTGTGTACGGTTGAATAATTTTTTTTTTGGTGACTTGGTAAAAAAATGGTTTTGATAGTAAATTATGGGCATTCTTAACAGGGACTTCCATGTACTAAGGCTATGCTTTTCTATTCTAACTCTAGAGAAAGATGTAAATCCTTTCAAGATTAAAGGAGGTCATTGCTAGTAAAATGTTATGTTGTTGGTCGTGAGACAAGGGAAATTTGTTGATTGGTTAATGACAGAGACGAGGGTATGGAAAGCCATCCACTGCTACCTGCTGAAGATAAGGAAGTTAATTGTCAGACACCTGTGGGTCACTGGCAGTAGCCAGAAATAGTTTAAATGGACAGTAAGGTCGTGCTGTTTTATTCTAAATCAGACAAGAGGTAGTATGTAATTAGTTCCAGGAATAGGAGGGGAGTAGTTAAATGATTTCGAGGAAATGTAATGAATATGTATGTATTTAGTAAATATATTAAGAAGACCTACATGCATTCTTCAGAGGCACTTATGGTTGAATATCCCCAGTGCTTTTCTGGCTCTGAAATTAAAAGAATACCTGCTTAACAGAATTTAGGCTGTTGGGCTGTTTTCTTTGTTTCGTTGGTTTTAATGCAAGCAATTTCATGCCATTACCTTCCTGAAAAGAATATTGATTAATGACACCAAAGGGTATTGAATTGCATTTAAAATTTTAATTTTTTTGACATTCATATTTCCTTTTCAGTTGAGTAAAACCTATTGTTACTTTTCTGTGAAAGTTGTGATTTGATACAGTTGGTTTCTTTTTGAAGATGGTTGATAGGATGTCAAAAAGGAGAAACACTGAATAGATACCTGTGGAAGAAAAACTTCTAGTGTTGGTTTTTTTTTTTCATTTGGTTTGGGGTTGGGTGTTTTTCCCACAAAATGCTCTAATCTCTGACTTGGAGAGTCCTAAGCTGCTGATGCTTAGAAGCCAGAAAGTTATAAAAAAATACTGTGGTTGTCTGTATAACATCTGAAACTGGGCAGTATTGGAAATCATCCAAAGAACACATTCAATGTAAGTGTAGAGTTTCAAAAAATATTCAACTCTCTTACTGGCACCAAGTAACCAGCTGGAGGGAAACTAATGTAACAGCCTGAAACCTCTTCATACCCTGAGCAGTCAGCTATCTGAAATGCCTTTTAACCAGCAGGATAATCCTTGTCCGTTATGTGCGTTGGGTCATTGTGAAAAACCTTTTGTCTCATACTGAAATGAAAGCTCTTCTGATCATTTTGCCCATACATTAAGAATGCCAAGAGGTCAGCATTGTGGATTTTGTCCATCTACTTCATGATAAACATTATACAATGGATTTGCGCTACTAACAAGTGGTAGTACAAATAAATAAGAAGTGCAGTTTTCAAATCACACAGTTGGCTCGTGAAGAAGGAAGACGTGGAAGTTGAATGGCCTTAACCTGAAGCCTCGCCTGTACGGTGGTTTTCACCGTGTTGTCACGTAGGCACTGGGTGCCTACGTCCTGCTGGCAGTGGGGGAGGTCCAGCTTCCTTGCAGATCCTTCCCTTTGCTGCTGCTGCTGATCCTGCTGCTTTTCTGCTTCATTACTCTGATGTGGGCATTGTTGATGCCATTTCAATCTCAGTCTGATTCAAAGGCTACTGTAGTCTATCTCAAGGAAAAGGTCTTTCACCTCCTTCTCTCTCAAAATACAGCCTGCACAGTAAATATTCAATAGTGTGATTATGGAAAATGCTCAGCTGCACCATTACAAAGGCAGATTTAAATGAAATCCAGACTAAAATTTTAGTCCAGTTTGCTGAGAAAATGATGAATAGCGTAACAACTTTTTCACGATAGCTGGTTGCTAAATTACAGGTTGCTGGATATTGTTAAAAGCAGCAACGATTTGTCTCCTCCATGCTGTTAATTCTGCGGAATGAGTGTCTCCTCTCAAAGATCCTTACATATGAATCCTTATTTTTGCATTTCACAGTTGTCAATTTGTATATACTTTGATAATATAAACTGTAAAATTACTTTAAAGTGAGATGATGATGGTGGTGCAAACCTTTTCTACAGTACTATATGGTGGGTTGCCAATTCAGTTTAAAATTAGTGACATCTATTACGTAAAATCATTATTTAGGTATGAATGTGGGTTTACGTTTCAACTGATAGCGGTGTTGTGCACGAACTGAAATATCATTTATGATTAATATAGGAATGGATTGTCACAGCAATGGTAACCTAGACAGCACTTCACCATTTTTGAGTGGTTGGACTAATAATCTGCTGCCTGGCAGAGTTCTTTCTCTTGAACCCTTTGCTCTCTCTTCTTGCACTTTTATCCACACTCTTTGTTTGCTGTTCAGTTTTCCCACACCCTGTTTGTGCTATTACTGCTGTATTTAAATGTTTTGCCTTTATAAAATTATCCGAATGGAGTCCTTCATTGAACAACATGCTATGAAATGCCTTTCACAGGAACTGAGGTTGTCTTGTCAAGTGTCAGCTGGAGAGACCTGCACCCCCTTCTGTCTCTGCCAGCAGTGGAAAGACGTTGGGTGTTACCTACAATATTTATTATGACTCCACTTTGTGCTTGTTAAAAGCTCATCAACATCTTTTATTATATAGTTTCTCACTGTATTTATGTATAATAATAACAATGTGAAGCAGATTAACAGGTTCCCCTGTTCACTAGTACATGATCAAGCAGTATCCTTCTCCCTTACCTTTGGGTAAAGCTTGCTCCGTTTGGACGAGGCTTGCGTGAGTGGAGAGACCATGTGCCAGTCCTAACCTAGGGGTTTGCTTGGTATGTTCATTAGATATTTCAAACAGAATATAACCATGTCTTTTAATGTAAGCTTTGAAGAGTACGTGTGTTTGCTAGATACTGTATACTTACTGTGTGAATATATAATTTATGTGTGGAAAACAAAAGTCTTGTGCTGAGAATGGATTTCAACATGAGATGGTGAAGGGGAGTATCAGCGGTTAAGTGAGTAGTGATTTCCTACATATAAGTTTTGAGCTTGGACAGTGCTGACATTGAGCCTGAGAAGATGGGATTCTTGGTTGGCACATCATTTAGTGAAGTGATACTTTTCAGATGGAACTTGGCTGCCAGTGGGGTTTGAATGTATTGTTTCATGCAGTGTCTCCTGTGTATGAGTGATCTTTTCGAACGGAAACATTTTGGGTATTGTTAGTCAGGATTTGAGCTATACCCTGTAACGTTGATAGTAGGCCAAACTCAATTAAATTATAATTTTAATAAAGTTTGCAAATTATTATAGAGAAAAGTGGTATTTCTTTCCAAATAGATAAACTCATGACCCAAACAGGAAAATCCTGCTCCATAACTAGATGAGAGAGAGCACTCTCTGTTCACAGTTCATTATATTCTAGCTATTTTTTTTTCTTGTTTGAAACTGAATGTAGTGCAGCTTGGAAGCAGAGAAACTGCTGGCTGTTATACAGGTAGGTTGTACTGTAAGTTTTTGTTTAAAAAAAAACCCAACCAAGAGCTTGTATTCAGTCAGAAAAGAAAATCCTCTAAAATGTGGATATTAAGCATAAAAATTACTACAGTCTAAAAAATGTGGATAGATGAGGGGACATTGCATTGTTACATTACATTACAGTTGAGCAAATTATATTGAGTAGGGTCACTGATGTGTTATTGTGCTTCTTTAGTTGAGAATTTCAATACTCGTTTAAAGGAAGAATCTCCTACTGTCTTGTAGAACTGTTCCTGTCGCAGTGGTTTGCCCTGTCAGTGATGCCTGAGAATGAAATTGTTAGAAATCCAGCTACTTATTTAGTATTTGAAAACCAAAATGAAATCAATAGTAGACAAGTTCTGATTTCTATTAGAAGGATTTCTTTTGTATCAAATGTTAGTTACCTTGAATAGTGCTGCATGTTGACTGTGTTAGCTCTGCAAATGCATTAGCGCCCGCTTTTCTTGGAGAAGAGTTGCAGTGACATTTCCTGAGCTCAAATAAAGTCTGGGATATACGATATTCTCTAATGTCAGTTTGTGTCTCTATGTTGGAAGTGAAAGCCCTGCCGCAGACGCAGCTTTGCCCCAATTCTTGTCTGTTTGCTGAGGGCTGTCTGTGACACGGGAGAGACGGCCGTGGCTCCCGGAGCTGCCAGGGCCTTGTTGAGGGCGGCTTGGAGTGGGGCCAGGACTCTGGGCTGGGGAGCCTTGGCTCATTTCTCCAGGAGATGGAAAGCTGTTCAAAAAGGGACGGATTGGAAAGGAAAGACTACTTCAGTCATTGGCTGCTGTGTTTTATTGTACTAAAAGGGTTAGCTAAGTTCTTGGAAATAACCTTGGGCTTTAACTCCTGCTTGCTATTGTGTAGATGGAATGTGTTCTCTCCTGTCCCTTGCTTTTCCTTTGCGTTAGTGAGACACGGTGACTGTAACGTGATGTTCAAAGGTCTTCCCTGCTCTCAGCAGAATGGACTTCTCGTGTGCTGCGTTCTAAATCAAATGAGAAATGACATGCCTTAAAGATGTAAGCATTGCCATCTTAGAAAATCATGGCCCAGCCTTCATAGTTCCCATTCTTTACAAGCTGTAAATTATATCCTGAAAATAAATATTTCAATCCATTCGTTTTCTTAAAATATAAATAATTGAAATAATTTCTATAAGGCTTAAAACTACTTTTTCACTAATATTAACAGCATATTCTTTATATCAGTTAGGGGCAAAACATAGGTAATTTGTAACTTTTCAGAAATACTCCGTAACTGAAGCAACTGTGTTTTCAGAGATAAAAAAAGAGCACTTCCTGAAATAAAGTTCTGCTAGACAGAAGGATTTTAAATCTGATGCCATTTTTTTCCTTTTTATTTAAGATAAGATTTAAGGCTTTCTGAAAAACACAGAGCAGCACCAATGAAAAAGCTTTTGATTTAAGTGCTACCCTGCTGAATGTTTTGAACAACTGAGATGCAAAACTGCCCTGAGATGTCTGTGCAAAGACAATCTGAAGTAATTTAGTGTAGCTCAGCCATTGTGACATTAATTGGTTGTAGCAGTGGATCGGACAAGTGTGTTACTTGGATGTGTCTGAATCAGTCTCTTCTGTCTTTCTCTTGTATTTTTACCCAAAAGTGCCAAGAAGGATTGCAGGGGGAGCATGAAAATGAGTTACAAGCTGCTGCCAACCATGGCTGTTGGCTGTGAGAGGTACTGTTTGCTCCCGTTAGGTGACTTGTTTTGCGAATTTGCAAAAACAACTTTCTTCCAGACTTTTCTTTAGAAAGTAGTCTTCTCATCAGTTTAATAATTTATCTAGGAAAATGATGACATTCTTAGCACAGCTGGGAAAACCTCTTCTACCTGAAGGAATAAATGGTGGCTTTTGTTGATGGTTGTACTGAATATATGGCAAAATCTATACAGCTCTGTTTTCTGTTTTGGGAACAGAACCTGATAATGAGTCAGAATATTCATAAAACTAACACATGGCCCCTCAGACTCCCTAGGTCCTGCAAATTTAGCAAAACCCCTTTGTGGAGATGTGGTAGACATACTGTCATACAATTTACTTGTTGAAACCTGTAGTTATGTTTTTATAGCAGAGAATATATCTTGAAGGTATTTTTTACTGTTTTTCAGATGCTGGGCTTATTTAAGCTCATGGAAAGTGAAGTGCTATTGAATGGGATAAATTGTAGTGGAGGAGACTGTAAGCTGGTGAAACACTGCTGTTTGTACAGCTGCAGATCAGTTAATAGAGACATAAAGAAGTGGGCCAGAATGGGGATCTGAATAGTCAGTCCTGTATTGTCTGAGAACTGTACACATCCTCAGTTAGCTGGATTGGCTATGAAGGAGGGCAGTAGCCTCTCCCATTCTGTGGTGATAATCATCATCTGGGAGTGGGGCAATGCAAATGTCAGTAGTGCTGAGCACATACGGTTACCTTTTAAAACAATATTTGCCTTGCAATGCAGATAAATTGTATGTGTTGTCTGAAAGGAGACATGCTTCTTGTTTGCTTTTTCAAAAGGATTTTAGAATTACTGTAAGAATTGCGCCTGCTGATGTTGAGTCAGTGCAGTGGTACTGTCTTTTGCTAGTAAGTCCTAGGAATATGGGGAGAAACAAGAGTAGACACAAATGAAGACCAAGTACTTGGCTGGCACATCAACATACAGCTGATATTTGATCTAGAGGGAGGTGATTACAATTTCTTGTAGAATACCAGTTTAATTTTTAGAGGTGCTAGCCTCTGAGAGGAGAGCATGTACTGATGGCTATTGTTCTCTGTCAGTGTCTTTTACAAGAAATGGTAGTTCTGTAAGTATTTTAAACAACATAATCAAAAGCTGAAAACTGGAAATACTGCTGGCCAAGCTGAAAACCTCAGATTTTCCCCTCCAGTCTGAAAACGTTCATTGCTCTGAATATTTAGTATGTTAATACTGCAGATGATCAACTGTTACTGATAATAGTATATAGGAAAATTATTGCCAACCACTGCAGCTTGTTTGTTTAGTAATGCTAGAATGGGTGAGGTATGCAATAAAATAATGAAGAAGCTTTTGTTGTTGACTTTTTTTTTTTTCAAGCTTGAAAATGGCATACACTTTTCACATTTATCTCAGAGTTTCTGTTTGATAATTAGAAGGTTGTGGCTTTCCTTTACATAATCTAAATCATGCTGCAGGTCCTTGGAGCTGTTTTTTGTGACCTTGGAACTCTACAACCATAGTTTTTGCATGTCATCTTTATACCTGAAAGTAGCTAAGACAGATAGAAGGAAATAATTTAAGTTTTGCTTTTTTCACAAAATATCCATAAGTGAGAAGTGATTTCCTTGAGCTTGTATAGATAACACACAAAAAAAGGTTTAAAGATTCTGAGTAATTAAGATGTGAATCATCTCTAGTTGAAGTTAGACAGACAAGTATATGTGACATTTTTCTGTGCCTTGATGACATGCCAGAAATATGTAATCAAATTTGCATGTCTGGATTTGCATTTAGTAACTGACGGTCTGTGTATATAATTTAGAAAATAATTTTTGTTTAGATATTTTAGTTAAGAATATAGACAACAGCTTGAGAAATGTTTCTGGCTGTTGGCACTGTTGATGCTAGTCTCTCTTAATTGCTTGCAGGTTTGATATTGATACTGCTTGAACTTTTTCTCAGACCTGAAATTTGCATCATAGGATTTCTATTAAATTTCAGACACTTCCTCACTTCTGATGTTTAAAAATGAAAATGTATTATTCGATAGCTATTTACTACTTACACAATGGCAACTTAAACCTTTTCATTACACCTTGCCCCCTAGTGACTGTCAGATTCCTCATTGCAATAGATAGACGTTATAGGGACTCCAGCTAACTGGCAGCTGAGGTTATTTTGAACGTTAAGGCCCAGGGTTCTAGAAGGAAAATACAGATGCACATTCTTTCTAGTATCTTTCAAATATGGCCTAGACAATAATAATAAATCACTTGACCTGTATATCTCCCTCCATTATTTATTCTCTTTTCAGAGAGAGAATTTGTACTGTTCACATTTTCCTATTCTTGAATTCTTTGAGAGATGTGTCAGCTATTTGGGGTCAGCTGGGAAATACTTTTTCTTCAGTTCGTAAGAACCAAGGCGTTTGTCAGCTGTAGCAGTAGCTTGTCATAAGAACTAGAGACGGCGTTCTTTGATGTATCGGTACTTTTCATTTATGTTAAGTGGAGGACAAAGAGCCAAATCTCCAGGGCATAAGAATGTGACTTGTACATAACCAAGAATCCTATAAATGCAAGAATCCTATAAATGCTGACATCTGTGCTTGCTGTAAGCAATGGTGAATTGCTTGTCTTTCCTTGCACCACACCAAGAGGGAGCAATAAATATCAGAAGTTCACCTTGGAACTGAGGGATGCTTTCTGCAAACTGCAAAAGGTATTAGACAAAGGCCAGATGAATGTTGTCCTAATTGTTATTTAGAGTAGGCCTCAAGCCAGGGAATGTCAGTAATTTTCATGGATGTTTCTTCACATGTTTTTGGTGATTGGAATGCAATGGAGAACTGATACATTTTGATGAGTATTAATTTTTGCTTGCTTATTAAAATGGCTGATGTAGTTTGTAGTGGCATCTGAAATGATCTTTCAGTCCTTGCTTCCATAAGGCTGAATTTCAGGCAGAACAGTGGAATCAATGAACATAATTCACAATGATCTGCTTATTCATCCCTGTATAGCTGTATAAAAAATATAAGACAGTAGTGCCTTTACTTCAGTCTTCTGTCTTTTCCTAGCAGTAAACCAACACTGGATTAGTTTACAATCTCAATCATAATTTAAAAAAATTATTCTACTATTGTTATTTTTTATAAGATTTTGTTTCAAGGATATGTAGCCCTTCTACTAGTTGCATCCAGCTATGTAGGCAGAGCTGATACTTAGCAGAACAGTGAAACATTATGAAATACTCTGGATGCAGTGTAGTGAGTCAAAGAGCTGGGTACAAGAGAGATTTTCCATGAAGGGAGAGATTCTGCCTCTGCTGAAATATGTAGCAAAACTGCCATTGACTTTTAACAAGGTTAACCCCTGGGTTGTAGAGGGGACTTGAATAAATACCGTGTATAATTATTTTCTTGTCCTGGTGATGTTTCACCCAGGCGTTTGGGTGCACATTTAACAGTATTGATTGTTTTATTTCTTTTCAGAACTGCAAAAATAGGTGTATTTGTCTGAGTCTGTGTGGTCTTTGCAAAAACAAATTCTGTGGCAGATGTCTCTGCTAGTCATTAGAGGCTTTGTAGGAGAGAGAGGCACCTTATAAAAAGCAAGCTAGACATGGCATTTTGTTCCATCTGGAATCCGAGTGTATTGCATCACGGGAGCTTCAAGAGCTGCAGTTGCTATAGTGATGCATGCAGTGATGTTTTTCAGTACTTATTTGCTTTTGAACATGTATAAAAAATAAAGCTTAAGAAAATAAAAATTGACAGCTTCAAACTCATTTAGCTTTACATAGTGGCTTGTGTGGAATCTTTTAAATCAGTGTATGCATATCAAGAAAACTGCATAAAATGAAAAGAATGCCCATTCTCTTCATCCTACTGCCAAGAGTAAGTTTTGTGTTTTAATAGAGAAAATTCTTTATTCTTTTAAGATACTGCTTGTACCAGCATAGGATTAGCCTTAGGGTGTGCTTCAGCAGAAGGTGTTGGGGGATGCATGCGTAGATCCCATAGGATTCAACTGTTTGTAATGCTTTATGAACAGACTCTGCTGTGAGGAGCTTATGTCTGATTTTAGATTACAACACAGCGAGACCTTGTGTGTTACGCTTCTTCCATTTCCTCCCCTGCTCATTGCAGCTGGTCTTGGTTGGGAAGCCGGTCTGGTGCTGAAGAGGAGCAGGGACCTCCGCAATGTTTCTGCCCTGACGTCAGCTCTGACCCTAACACTGCCGGTTGGCACTTCTCTGGAATTTAACAACTGTAGTACGATTTAGGTAAAGTGCAAATGGTTACATGTGTATACTGAAAAGCTGTAGAAGTGAGAAATGTGGATTAGATCTGGTGACGAGACAAGCTTTAGCAGAATTGGGAGCAAGCTGTGTGCCAGAGCGCTGCTCTGAGAGCTGCTGTGCTGGTATTAAGTAGGAGGCACTTTTAAGAAATCTTTCTTCTCCCTGTTAAATCTGTGTCTAATGCACAACTTTTCTTTCTGTTGGAGCAATTCTGGTGTCTCTCATCTCCACCTAGCTTTTATTGAACTCTTCAGAAATTTGTATCCATGAGGTCTTTAATGTTCTGTGAAAATTGGTTGAAAATAGCAAATGTGCAGTATTTTGTTGTGGAGATAGAGGATAGAGCCTAAAAACACTTTTACTTTCTCATCATCTGGTGTCTCTGGGTCATAGAGCAGATCTGGTTAAGGAGGGGACTGCCAAATTTTTTGTGCGAGTAGGAACAAACAAATATGGAGGACTTCTCCACTGCCATCCATTTTTACTGCAGCATCCATTGGTTAATACATACAGGCAAGAGCTCTTACCAGACTGCTTGTAAGTCTGCCGAGCAGGCTCACCAGGGCTCACCAACAGGGTCTTCCACAGTGGCTGCTTGTGCCAGTTGCATTACTGTAGCCTTGAGAGGTCTCTAGAATGTCTTCACCTTCTTTCCCCCTAATTCTGGAGTTACACAAGTGTAATCCCATAAAATAAGAGAATTAATTACTTTCCTTGTATAGGGACTTTGATAAGTGCTTTCTAGCAGTAGGCAGCATGACAATAACTGGGATGGTTTTGATCTTTCTTATTTTATTATTTTTGATAAATGCTTGAATGGAAGCATGAGTTCATTCCTGTACCATTTTACTTATAGTCAGAATGAAGACACAGTGTAATGACTCAGGGTAAAAAGTGCCCAGGTGTGGAGGTCAGGTCACAGGCTGAGCAATGCCAAAGATTACCCCAGTGGAGCCATGTGGCGCGTCAGCTTAATGCACTGTGGATACTTTTTTAATGGTTAAAAAAGGGTAACTCGATTCTTCATTGCGGGTATACAATTAATTTCGGCAGAATCTTGGATAGAGAGAATAAAACGACTTTGTGACTTGGCAGATGCTCGGAGGAACTGCGTTAAAGGTGTAGAGAATGACTTAGAAAAGGTGTGTTGGTGCTTATGGGAGAAACCAGCATCACAGTGGGGAGGCAGGCAAGGAAATTAGAAGCAATTTGGAAAAATCAGTGAGAAACTGAATGCCATAGGATTTTGAAAGGAAAAATGGGAAGTGTAATGAGGTTAAGCATGAAGGGAAGAAAGAGCAAGACAGATAACAGAACCTTACTGCTTAATAGGTGTGAAAGGGACGTTGTTGGGAGCAGAAAAATGAACTCTGTGCTGGTGAAAACCTACCTATGACTTTAGATGTTGTAGGAGAGACATATTCCACACTCATTGTTTCAGTAGCTTTTGAAGTCAAAATACTACTATTATAGAGATGGTATTTTTGAGTAAACTCTACTGATAGTATTTAGAGATTGCTGAATTTCCTTGTAGTTATATTGTATTTTTCAGTTTCAAGTTATTAATTTTTTTGCAAAGTCTGTGAACTGTCATGTCATGTTAATGTTCTTCTGTAATGATGAAAATACCCTTGAACTTGATTTTCATATAGAAAACCCAGTTGTTTTTACTTAGGACTTTATTAATATTTTTTCCTTTGCTTTCTTATTAAATCAAAAGAGCTTCAGGTGAAGGTAATGATGGCTTTCTGCTGAAGGACTTACTTCTGTAGTTTTACTCATTCGTTGCTTAGAGAAAATTTGGTTGTGACTGAATTAAATTCTTCTTTTTGATCCGTGGAATACTCCTTTCTCTCTGTAACTGGAGGTCACTGGTGGGAACAGTTGCATGTTTCCTCTTGGACTTTCTTGATTTTCCTTGGCTATTACCATACAAAGATAACCTGGCCTGCATTTTTATTTTCTTGTTTTATGTTCTGTTCTCCTCTTTATAGAGAAGAGACTTGCATATCTCCAACATGTTTGTTATTTTACTTCCAATTTTGTGTTGATACCTGTGTCACATCCTTATGGTCTAGTGTTCTTAAAAGCACTTAGGTCATACTAAATGGAGGTGAGGGATTAATGAAGCTGAGCAGCAGCTGCTTTTTTTCTGCCCTGTGAAATCCAACAGGTTCTGTTATTGGGAGCTTTTTCACATTAATTGCTGTTAGTTTTTCCTGGTTCCGGAGTAATACAGTGACCAGGGTAACATTAAAATCCACATCAAAGTATTTCCCATTTTCTCGTCTTCATTGTCCTCAGTGATGCACAACTATGATCTAGGGGAAAAAAATGTTATGGAAAATACAGTTCTTAAAGAAACCAAAGAGGTGTGAATGAACTTGTGCATAAACCCTCTTAGCAATCTTTACTTGGGTGTATTGGTAGGAAGGGGGATTTCAAGAAGTAGAACAAGCTTACAGACCTGAGAGTTTACCTTTCAGTATTGCAGTATAGAGACAGCAAGCAAGATTTGGAGAGAAACCACATTGTAAACAAAGAAGCTGAGGTAAGCTTCTTTTCTTTAAGTACTCTGTCTCATTCAGACAGAGCATTTAAAAACTGTGAATGGCTGTTGCTTTATCTCCTACAGAGTATGTTCAAAGACCTTTAAATCCCCAGAAGGTGAGGAAAAGAAGACAAACTAGGGAGAAAGCAAACAGGGGAGGAATAACCTATATAATCTAAAAGCTTTCTGGAAAGCCATGCTTTGGGTAACTGGTGTATATACTTCTGTAGTTACCCCTTGGCCCTCTGTTGGCTGTCTGTGAAATTCTGACTTTGACTTCCTCTTCTGAGATACAGAGGCCATATCAGTAGCTAGAAGCTGTGATAAAGATGATCCTGGCTTTCTCCCTGTACCAGGAATCTTAGGATTCCACGTATCTTTCCAAATGACGGGCCAAGACAGTGTTAGTCAAGCAAACCATATGCAGCAAAAAATGCCACATCCATGCTTCTGATAATGAAATACAGCTTTACGCTGTCCACTAAGATCGCTTCTTTTAGCAGCTACGAGAGGGATGAACTCTACTGGATACTAGTCTTGGGTTTGCTTCAGCGTCATCTGAAAGGAGTGGTTTTACCAGATGAGTGAATCACTACTGCAATTTTCTTCCGCATCTGGATTGCCTTTATAGTTGTATCAAATTGGAGTGATGCAACTTCTCCTGTTTACCCTTAGTGCAACTCATAAAGATGTTGAAAGAACATGATGCTGTAAGATGTTAGTAGAAAACTGAGTAAGTTTCCTGTTTTTTGTTAAGCAGTGCTGTAAATACTTCAGTATCTTGTTAAAAGCTGGGTTCTGCTGCTTTCCTCTTTGGTAGTAGCTCAGTCTCCTGTCAGAACAATAATTCTTTCTCATAGCCTTAAGGAGGAAAGTGTTTGGGCATAACAAACTATTTGAACATTCTTTAATAACAAAGACACTTCTTTTATTGAGGGCTGTTGGAAGTTTATATTTTGCAAATTTTTTCTGCACATGAACTGAAAAGCTTTTAGAAAACATTTTGAAGATAAACCTGTTTCTACGAAATTGTTCGATTTTTCCTCTGTCTGTGACTTTATATTAGCATCTAATACAACATGAATTTTGGCATCGGTGTATTTTTTAGTAAGATTTGGTGGGGAGAGGATTGGCAAGTCAAAGCTCCACTGCACAGCATCCTTAGCTCTGAATGGCAGTGTTCTGTGAGTCTCTTCATTTCATCAATTTGTCAGGTTTTACTCTAAATGTAGTTTATAACTTAAGATTTTCTAAACCAGCATGCAGTTTATATTCCATAAGTTCAATTTTTTTATCTATAAGAAATGAAATAATGTGTTGATATCACATTATCCTGCTATACCCTTCTCTCTGGCAACAGTGGAGTATTCCTGAAAGCACTTTCCAAGTAAACTAGCTGCCTACAGCCTATGATAATCAGCTGTAATGGCACACTGGCAGCTGGTTTGCTAATCCTTTGATTGCGGTATTAGTTTGTCTCAGAGATTCTGAAAACCTGTCTGATCCTGTAAATGTGTGCAGTGTATATTGTAGAATAAACTGTATCTTGCCTGAAGACTCTAAAACACATATTCATGTTATGAGTTGTGTATTTTCACTGTGCTCTTGTTTTTTCCCTTTTTTGATAGCTGTGTTTATGTTAAAAATAAAACCTATGTCTGTTCTAAACCTGTTTAGCAAAAAGATTGCACTTAAATTCATTTAATATTGGACTGATTTGTATTTTAATCAACAGGAATTGTTCTTATCTGTCTTTTCACCTTGTCAAGTAATTCTGGCTCAAATCAGAATCTCTCATTTAGAGAGATTGCAGATAGGATTTCCATTATACAAGTCTATTAAAGAACTGAAAACCTACTTTGTATGTATGGTTTACTTAAAATATCCAGTATTCTGTACAACACTGTATTTTTTGATAAAGAAACATAACTTTAATAATATATATGTGCAAACATGAGTGTTTTTCCATGCTATAATTTAAATTTCACAAATTAGAGCCAGTTTGCTAGAAAATAAGTACATGAATTAATAAACCTGATTGAGTTTTTTTTTAAAAGCTGCTATTTAAATGTTTACTGCAAGTTGTATTTCTTTCTAATGTTCCTAGCTCAAAGATAAAAATTTAGTTTATTAAGTTCATGAATAATGATATTCTCAGTAGTGGCTGACGTAGTGCTTGATCATAGCTTTTTTTTTTTTTTCCGGAAACACCCAAACTAACTAATATTTGTTCAGTGTCTATAGTAAATATACATAGCACTTTGTGCTTTTGAAAAATCCAGACTCTTCCAAGAAAGGTGAAAATGTAGTGGAAAAAAACTCATTACTGGTAAATTCTACCATTGTGAAACCTCTGTATCTTTTTTTCTTTGTTAGATTAGATTTGTCTTTGTTCGTTCCTTATTAGTCCCAAATGCCAAGATACTATTTGTGCTTATTTCCTGCCTGTAACGTGTGTCTGATTGAGAAGAAATGTAAATTCTAAAGATCATGATATGCTTCTTGTATCTGTGTCTGTGGTAGGGAACTACCATGTGCATGGGGAACCCCCCTGCAATCTGGATCAGTGCTTGTCCCTGAGTGCCTGGTAAGGCTCACTACTGACCAAAAGAACCTGGTGTTTTCTGCTCCCTCTACCTGTTGTGTCTTGAGAGATGTCTTGACCTGTGCTACCTGTGGTTATATATATAGGGTCAGGAATTAAGATAGCCTTTAGAACATAGCTGTAGTCATCGTCCTGAAGTGTGTTATGCAAAATGTTGATTACAGCCTTTCGTTGAGTGTCTCTATTTTGGGAGTGCTATTTTCCATGTTTCCTGTCATTAGCATCAACAAAGATCATAAAAAAACAATCTAAAATACAGCTTAAAATAATGTTTTTTATTTCCTTGTCCCGGGAGTTTGTTTCTTTGGTGTGACGTACTTTACAGTACAGTCAGTCCTTGAAACAAAAGTGCTCAAGGGGCTTGTCTACATAGACCAACCGTACCCTTTTTAACTGCATAAGTTTAGGAACCAGAAGTTAATGGAGAGCTTGTCTTGACTAGAAACTGATTTTTCTGACTATACAAAGTTCACAAAAGTTAGTTTATATTGCCTTCTTAGCCAATGAAGTTGTTATTAGTTCAACAAAGATTTAAATGGGAGAGAATGGATGCATAAAGAAAATGTGTGAATTGGTTTTATGTAGTTCAGTGCTGTGCACATAAATTTCTACCGAGCACTCTCAAGAAATAGAAGAACAATGACCTCTGTTCAAAGGGCTGATAAACTTCAAGGGTAGCAGAAGCAAACATCAATATTTTCTGGTTTTGCCCAGTTCAACAAACACCCATAAATACCTTTTAGCTTGCAATTCTTTCCTTACCTTCTGTCATTAAGGAACACAGAGAAGGAGTGTTTGAAGTGAGTCCCGAGCTCACAGTCTCTTACGAGTCCTTGATAATACTCTGTCCTCTGCACGAACTGGCTTTCACCCTGCACTGGCTGAATTAAGGTGCCTAGGGAGCTGTTGTGTTGGCTGTGCTCTTGACTCAAGGTGCTGCTGCTTTGTGGAATATTCTGTGGCACACCATTAAATGCCTTCGAGATCAAGACTACAGATGTTTTTGAACTAAAATACACTTGCTTTGAGGAATTTGGAAAAGGTGAGAGGCTTGATGTGTCGTGGTGGATGCCAGTTACTGCCTTTTCTTCCCCTTGTCATTTTTTTCAGAGTTTAAGATTTCAGAGCCGAATAGGTTACATTACCTTTTCACTGACTTCAGAAGCATAATGTAATGTATATTACTGAAGACAAAATATGATTACAATTTTGGAACTTAATTTCCTTATAGCTTCAGATGACAGAATGTTTGCCAGTTTTCAAATGTTTCAACGTATTGCCAGTAGTGTAAGCTTCCTAAAAATGTTTATAGGAGGAATTTTTGTAATATGCTGTAAAAGGCAAGCTGTCTTTTTCCAAGTTCAAGCTACTGAAAAGTTCTCAAGAAAATGTTTTAGTAATATGTGCAGTGGAAATGGCGTCCTTGCTGGCTAGAAAAGCCAGTGTATCACATGCGTTGGGGGAATATCCAGTAACAGACTTCTTTTTCAAGGGAATCTAAAGTAGACTCTGAAATAATCGATTTTGCTCTGGGAAGTTTGTTACATCTGAGTTTGGGGGAGAAATACCAGATCATTAGTTTGCTTTACTGTTGCTTTTGCTGCAGAGTTTCCTGTGTTATTCCATGCAGATACTTCACTTTGACAGCCCAGATAAACAAAAGCCAGATGCTCATACCCAGAAAAAAAACCCTGAACTCCAGCCTAGGGCAAAGATAAAGAAATCAGGCTTTTTCAGTTCTGTGAATAGACACTGGCCACTGGAAGAGATTATGTGTGACTAGGGCTATGATGATTTCTGTTCTGACATAATTGCTAAACAATAACATGAACATACTTATTTTTCTCTGAACAGAGACACAGTCGTTTAGGAAGTGGATAGTATTTTAAAAAATAAACTGCCCCCCCCCCCCCGATATAAACTGGAAATAAACTGGAAAAAAATCCTGTAATTTATGTATTTGTGCTTTCAGAAGTTTAAATGTAGGCTGGAATTTTTTTAGGAGAGCTGGAGAAGCTGGATCTCCAAAACCTCGTTGAGTCAGTGAGAGCCAGCTACTTCCTTCCTACGTTTGTCTAGGAATCTGTGCTTAAATGACCTTTAGCTTGAGTTGGAGTAATACTTAAAGTGGAAGGTATACATTAAAGCTGGCTTACAATATACTTTTGTTGAAAATGTCGTTTTCTTTTGCCCAGCATCAGGAGGCTGTGAGTAGATTGTTTCTGAGCTGATTCAACAATGTGTAAAGACTGGAATTCCTGTTTGCTCATGGGGTAAAACAAGGAATTGTTTCATCTTGAGACAGGAAGACAGTGCACAACAGACAATGTGATTGGAAGCCACAGAGATGCTTTCTGCCATGTGAACCCCCACAGAAAATCATAATCTTTATCTTTATTAAAATTGTGGAAGCTCTAAGACTATTGCAAAAAACCAAGGATTCGGATTCCAGACTAAATGTTTTTATGCTTTGTACTCTAATAATGTGTTTAGATTAGATTCTCTTAAGTGAGTGTTAAACATGCTCTGTGATTTGATACTTCTATGGTATTTAATGATTTAATCATGTAAGTTTTATGCTAATTCACTTCTATTTTCCAGTATTTGAGCTTGAGAGTTTTTTCAGAAGACTTTTTGAGTATGCTTGGACACTCGCATTTCCACATAGGACATGCTGGCTGGATTTTGCTTTAATATGGAATGTGAAGTTTTTGGAAATGGCTGAAAGCTGGTAGAACAGGACCTGGGGGTGTTGGTTGACAGCCAACTGAACATGAGCCAGCAGTGGGCCCAGGTGGCCAAGAGAGCCAATGGATCTTGGCCTGTATCAGACACAACGTGGCCAGCAGGAGCAGGGAGGTGATTGTGCCCCTGTACTCGGCACTGGTGAGGCTGCACTTCGAGTGCTGGGTTCAGTTTTGAGCCCCTCACTACAAGAAGAACATTGAGGGGCTGGAGCATGTCCAGAGAAGAGGCTGGTGAGGGGTTGCAGAACAAGTCCTACGAGCAGCGGCTGAGGGAGTTGGGCTTGTTTAGCCTGGAGAAGAGGCTGAGAAGAGACCTCATCACTGTCTACAACTGCTTGAAAGGAGGTTGTGGCGAGTTGAGTGCTGGTCTCTTCTTCCAAGTGACAAGTGATAGGACAAGAGGGAATGGCCTCAAGTTGCGCCAGGGGAGGTTCAGATTAAACATTAGGAAAAGTTTCTTCACTGAAAGGTTTGTCAGGCACTGGAACAGCTGCCCAAGGAGGTGGTGGAGTCACCATCCCTGGAGGTGTTTAAAAGATGGGTAGATGAGGTGCTCAGGGAAACAAGTATGGTTGGACTTGATGATCTCAAAGGTCTTTTCCAACCAGGTAATTCCATGATTCTATAAGTCGAAGTTAGATAACAAAGATGAGTATTTTAAAGCTAAAATGACATGACACCGAACTATTTTTACAGCATTAAAAAACCCAAAACTTGCTGTAATCTCTTACTGCAAAACCTTTAACTGTTCCTTAAATGAAAAGTTGTGTGATAAAATGCCGTCAGTCCAGCATAATCATTGAACTAAGATGATGTTATCATTTTTTAACATACCATAATGGGTTTTTCATTGCTAGGAGGTGATATATTTAGAAATTTCATATTGGACAGATTGGTAACCTTCCTCTACTAGCTTTCATTTTAATTCTGTCTTGTTAAAAATCAATGGTAATTTAGCATAGGGGAAAAAAGATGGAAGGAAGAAACCTGCTGAACTAGACAGACTTAAGTAATGAAAATAAATGTCCTATCTGTGTGCCAGCTGAACACAACTGTAAAACAATGCTAAGGAAAGTGCTGAATCATTGAGGAAGGTAGATTCTTTTTCTGGAGGAAATCTTGTAAGGTGGAGGAAGCTCAGGTTAATGGCCAGAGTAGAGGTAGTCAAAGGTCAACTTGTTAGGGCACTAGTTGAGACTTCATGACGCATGGCTTTAACTCTGTAGCTTGTCCTTCGCTGACCCTGGCTGAGTCAAGGGGATATATCCTCATTACAGATTCAGCTTGTATTTCGTCCTATATCAGCTGAAAAATGCCTCAGCCTCTTGTTATAAACCATCAACCAGTGCTACCTCTGTTGGTACAAATTTGCTCAAAATTCTTGCATTTTGTCCCAGCAGATTTTATGCCAGAACACAGGTGTTGCAAGCTTTCTTGCCATTGTATCTTGTGGTCTTACTAGATGGGTAAGATTTTGATTCTGTTGTAATGCCTGGCTTGGATTAGGTTTGCACAGCAAGGTGGTCTAGTTGCCCTCAGAAACATGTAGAAGGTTATGGAAATAAGGCGGTGACACAGTTCATGGGCAGTAAGCTCAGGTATTTTTGCATAAAATCTGGCAGTGTTTGGGGACTACATAACTTGTCAGCTGCTAGCAATAAATCTTGGCCGTCTTACTGCTCTTCTGAATGGCTCCACTTGCTTAAGCTGGTTTGTTCTGAAGTTACACTTCCTTTGAGTAAATTTGGGAAAAAGAATAACAAGCCTTTCAATAAAGACTCTGAGTTGACTGTTTTTTGGAATCTTTTCTCTTTACATTAATTCCTATTAACAAATTTCCTGGTATGGTGGATGTATCTGAGCAGAGGCATATAAAGCTGGCAGGCTGCAAGGAGAGCATATGCTGGTGGTAGAGAGGCTGTGCTAAGAGGATCAGCACATCCCAGATGGGGATGAGAGGAGTCCATGGGCTGGGTATCACAGTGGTGCAAGACAGCAGTGTCTGGGTGGGAAGCGAAGCATGAACCTTGTGCACAACATGCGAGATACAGCACAGCTGCTACATCATCTAGTTCTGTTTTATTCATTTAGTCCTAACGGAGCATTGATGAATCAGAATGGAGCTTGAAACACCAACCTGCCCAAGCACTGTTGAAGAGTACACAATAGGAAAAGGCAGGCATCTCTGTCACTGTTCGTAGTGTTTTTCAGCAGATAAACAGAAAGGGAGTAAGGAGAGAAAAGATCATTTCAAATTTACTTGCTTGCTTGAAGGTAAGATTGAGGACAAGGAAAGTATATCCATATACAGGAAAGAAAACACTTGAATTTTCTGGTTTCATGCTATTTTGATGGAAAAGGGTCTTGTAATGAGCATAAATGATTTAGTCATCTGTATATGCAGTCACTTAATCACTTTGAAATGAATATTAGTACTTGTACTCGTTTTAGTTTTGGCACTAGTTCTCAATCAAAGTCTGGCTCTGTATAACTGCCAGTATTTGAGACCATGATGTTACACAGCAAAAGCAGACAAAACCAAAATAATTCTCATCAATGAAGGCTAAGGACGTGCAGTACTGCAAACAGATTATTCTAGATTTTAACATTAAGTATAAACTGTAAGAGGTTTGTTGTATAAATGTATTTAGCAGTATATCTTGAGGTACATATTGTGTCCTATAAATATAGGAAAGTTTTAATGATTGTGATGTTTATTTAATCTCTTTTTGTTAGAATGAGAGAAAGGCTTATGACCACAGATGTAAATTTCTGAAGCATTTTTCTTTACTTCCCTGCTTCCTTCCTGGAAGTTCCTACTATATTTTTTTATTCATGTCTTTAAAATATTCATCTAGTGGTTGCATTTGTGGAGTCTACCTGTAGGACTTTTGGCAGAGAAGTTTGCTGTAAAGCAGTACACTGTGCTCTGTGCCTGAAAGAGTGCTCCCCGGCTTGGTGTTGCTTTGTGCAGCTCCTGACCTCTTGCTCAATAAATTGCTGGACCATTTCTGGTTTGCTTAGACCTTCACACTCTATGCCCAGTCCTTAAGCAGACAATTTATTTCTTTTCCTGATTCACTGCTGTGCAGTTGGTCAAACGCACTGCAAAGCCAAGTACTGGAAGTGTAAATATATGGAAGATTACCAGCAGTTTGGTTTTTTTCCTCCCACTCGAAGTTAGTATTAAGGATAATCTGTCTGTAGAAGAATGACTTCTTTCAAAACACGTCTGCTTGTGATATATTTTTATGTAAGTGTATACACATTTAGAAATATTTGTAATTAAAACCTTGGAGGAGAAAAAGATGAAAAAAGCAACAGTAGAGTGCTTGACAAAATAATTTCTTCAAGATTCTGTTTCTCCGTGCGTCACACCAGGATTCAGCTATCAGTAGTTGCAAGGATATACTCAAAGAAGCCTCCTGATATCCATTACTATAATTGTCTTCCTACTAATAGCTTGCTTTATGAAGACACGTGTTATCTCATAACCCTGCCTCGAAGGCGATGATGTTACCCTGTATTGTGTAAATATAAGAACTCCATAGACAGCTGACAGGGCCAAAAGAAAACAGGTTTTGTCTGTAGCTGTTCTGATGAAAATCTAATCTAACTAATTCGAAGAACGAGTTACAGAAAAAAAACCCTTAATCTGTCTTCTCAAAAAATCTGTTGGAGCCTAATGAGGTTCCCACTTAAATGTATGGTGGCCTGTACTTATGGAAGTCCTGTTATAGGCAAACAAATTTTTAGAAACTTCTGACTTAGTCTCTTTTCAGGACTTCACCTGTGTGGTCATGAAGGCAGTTAGACATAATTACCAACATAGTATCCATGTATGTGGTCTGTGATGCTAGCAAGTCTGTTCTTGTAGGTTACATGCAAATTTGTCTTCTGACTTATCTCGGATTCTTCTATGTGTGACTGTTGTGTCATGAAGCCTATTGCCTGGCAGTAATCATAAAGTGGCAAATGTTTGTTAATTTATTTGTTTACTTTTAATCCAAATAATTAGAACATGGAGTACAATGATTCGTTGCATCATCTGAGCAATACTTGGGTCCCTTTTCCTTCCTTTCCCCCTCCCTTTGCACTTGATGCAAATTCCATGCACTACATTGAATAGACGTAAGGACAGGAAGTGTCTATTAAATACTAATGGAACCAACTTCCTGTGCTATTGCTGAGAACATGACTCATGTTCTAAGGATTTGTAGTTGGATTCTTGTAACTTTTTGTATTTCTGCTGTAATTGTTTTCAGTAATTTTGTTTTCTTAGAACACAAAATGATGGTGAAAGGATTAGTATATTAGAAGCAGTAACAGCCTATCCATTTGTTTAAACTCATCCTAGTACAGATGAATTCATAGCCCATGAGATGTACATTCATGTATATTCACAGCACACAAGATTTCTAACACAGACAGTAGATACACTTGTAATTTTCTTATCTATGCTATCCAAGAATTTCTTCAATGGGGAACAAAGACATGTGATCAATAATAAACATGGGTTTTTTTAGCGAACCACTACAAACATCCAGAATTCACCTATTTGTATGAGTCACTTCCCTGTTCCTGAGCAGCTGAAAATAGCAGTACAGTTACAGGGAGAAAATACTGAAAACATCAATATAATATTTTTCCTATAAGAGCTTGTTTTTTCAGCTTTTTTTCATTGTTGTTGACACTGTAGGCCTGATAACCATTAATACTGTAATCCTATCAAAATTTGAGCCATATGCCAAAAGGAAATTCCTGAAGCTTCTTGTGGTTGTGTAGTGCCATGGGGACGAACTCCATGCCCCCCAGAGCCCTGCAGCAGTAAGGGTGAATCCCAGGATTAACTTGGAAAACTGTGGACAATTCCCAGTTCATTTATTATTTCTGGAGAGTAATTTAAGTCTGCTTCCCCATTCTCCTTCGGGAATATGACAATAAGGTTTCACAGTCTGCTTCAGGTTAAGTCTGTTAATGTGCGGGTGGTGGTCAGGTGGACTGGTCATGGCAGCCAAGCGGGAAAGCTAAGAACTTTCAAGTTGCATAAATTGTTGAAGCACTCATACTCAGTTGTAATGTTGCTCACATTTTAAGTGTGTTTTTGAAAGTGAACGGTAAAGTGTGTTTTTAAGTATAGGTGTAAAATGGGCTGGAGAGCAATGAAACTTATTTTGGATTTTCTCTGTTTTATGATAGGGAGGTGAAGAGCTTACCCTACTCTTCTTCATTTTTCCCTTGGTAGAACTTCTGGTAATGGTGCCTTCCCTGCTCTCTGGATGAGAGAACGAAAGTTTAAATTAATTTTATTATTTTTATTGAATTTTTACATAATTTGTCTGGTACACAAGTTTAAGAGGAATTGAGAACAGGCATGTAATTATAAATCTTCCACAGTTTGTTGTTTAGGTTTGAATTCTTGTCCTTTTCAATGTCAGCCTATGTGTTGCTACTGTAGTTGTAGTAGTAAAATTTTCAGTCACATGTAAGCATTCAGTTGCCATTTGTTCTTTCAAAATCTGTCTTGGAGTCTTTCATTAACAGTGAATTATAAAAAGCCTGCATCTATAATGAGTTGTGTGTGACGAACAAATACAGTTTACTATGAAATTTACCTTATAAAAGATAATAGAAGTACCAAAAGTACTTCTCTTACTTCTTACATATTGTGAAAGAAATAATAAATAGTATGTTTTCAAGTTTTGGAGGTAGCCTTAACGTGACTTTCTCCTCTTTGTAGTCATAATTTCCATATTTCCAAAGTTACACTTTTGTTGCGTACTAATTTAACCAGATAATTGTGTTTTAAGTCCATTGAGCTTTCCATAGCTGTCCACCCCCCCATAAAAACCCCGTTTGTTCATTTGATTCAGTACACTTATAATCTTTGGGGGAAATACCTGCGTCTCTGGCAACTTCTTGCGTTTGTTGTGCTTCAGATCTAGTGATGAAAGAGTTATTACAGACCTGTATATTTATATGAAACTATAATCCAAATTAATTTACATTATTTTACTGCATTTAGTTTTACGATGCTTAACTTGTACAGGAGTAATGAGGTGGATAGCTTGAAGGGGCCTCTAAAAGATTTCTTGTAGTAAGAGCAGGGCTCTGACAGATGACCGCAGGCATCCTGTAAACCCTGTGCCACCACTTACTTTGGTGCTAGGTCTTGCTTTTGTTTTTATACCAGGGCAGTTCATGTCTGGGCAGTTCTACTGTGTAGTTTGATCTGTAAATGACTTCTGCGTTTTGCCCGTTTGAGGAAACACTGCCAGTGCATCTTGGGCCTCTGAAATCTGTAAGGAAAGGAGTGCTGCAAAGTGAATTGTTCCTGGGTTCTTTATCTGGTTAGCACATCTGTCTGCAGGGACTTTGCCCGTCATTTTTCTGACATAGGTAGCAAGTGACCTGGATACATCAAATGGATCACTTCAGGAGCCTTAGTCTTCATAGAATGAGTTGTTTATTTTAATTGCTCTTATTGTTTAATAAAGATCTTAACAATAATATATTTCCGTGGCTTTGGATCTCTTTGAACTGAAGACACACAGGAGAATCTGGTAGTTCTAGCCTTACCGTACCATTTTGCATGCCTTGGAGACAAAAGATAGCAGGTAGCCCAGCTGAGGAGTATGATTTTTCTGTCTGCTGGCTGCACATTGAGTACCTTGAGACGTGGGTCCCACAAGAATTGCATAATAATTGAGGTTGGAAGGGACCTGTATAGTTCATCTTGTCCCAACACCCTGCTTGGGCAGGGTCACCTGAGGTCATGTGCCCAGAACCATGTGCAAGGAAGGAGTTTTGGAAGAAGCAGGTTTGGAACCATTTCCAGCTAAACTGCTATGGAGGCTGCCCTTTCATCTTGCAGTTGCAGAGCTCCCAGGAGAGGACAGGTAGATATGTTCCAGCTCAGAATGCACCACGTGCAGCTGTTGCCTCCTGTGATGACTGAAAACTAACAGAAAAGGTCATCCGTGAGGAACACATGTAAATCCAAATGAACAACCGTACTTCACCTTGAAGTGTAAGACTTGTTGAAATGGGTAAAGTTTAGAACAGGCACCCCAGCACCTCTGTGTGTTTCTGTAGTAGTATCTGCTGTTTCTTTTGGGGAGGGTTTAAGGCATGCTCACTTAGGCTGGAAGTTACTTTCAAGGCCTTACTTAGAAGTATTCCTATACTAAAAGTTTTTAGAGCTGACTAGTTTCCACTGCCTGGAAGAAGCAAACCTTACTGCCAAATTCCCAGACAGGAATGTGCCGCAATCATGCAAAGAAACTGAAGCCGCTCACTGTTGTTCTTCAAGATGGTTTCTAGACATCTGAATGCCCTACCCGATTTTCTTCAGCATTACATTTTCAACAATGAACCTACAGAGGCAACAGAGAAAAATAAAGTAGCTTTTGTTATGTGTCCCCTGTTCTCCAGATGTTCCGTGCCATCAGGGAAGGCGCGGGGGTCAGCACAGTATTGCAGCGGGTACTGCTCCCACAGGGGCTGTGCTTGTCTAAGTTATAATCGAAGCAGGAATGTGCAGTGATCAGCATGAAAACTGTAGTTGTTGGGTGAGCAACCTTTATTTTTTGTTGGAAGAGTTTCCCACTGAGATCGTCTGACATTAAATAGTGGCAAGTTAACTTGCATTTTTATTAGTTTGCTAGCAAACTGATCAAGTTGGCACTCAAGTTGGTGTTGTACTTCTCATGCTTGCCCCTTCCTCCCCTCTGCAGGTGTTCCTATAGGGCAATAAGTTTTCTTTAAAATCAGAAAACCTTTGGTAGCAAACATTATTTTCTGTAGGGAATGGTCAGACAGCATCTAGCACTACAGTTAACAAATTTTCTTTTTTTTTTTCAGTTATTTTCTTTACGTTCTTGCCTCTCAACCATGATACTAAGAGATTTATAGATAGGTGGAGAGACCAGAGCTGTAGGAAATTAAAGCTGTATGTGTCTCTGGAGCACAGACATGATACATGTAACTGTATTTATGAGTAGAAAGCAAAACTAAAAGGCTGGGAGGGAGAGATTTGTCTATGTGTGTTTGGGGGGTTCTTCTGTTAATTCAGAGGTTAAAATATTTTTTAAAGTTTTCTTTTATTCTATTTGTTTATTTTAACCTATTGAGGTGTTATGAAAGCAGACCTTTTCTTAAACACAGGTTTTTAATAAGGAAACCAAATATGTGTGGCTGCTATATAAGTTCTATTCTTTTAAATGTATTTTTCACAAGAAAGGCAAATTATGAAAGTGCTTATCTTGCAGCAATTTGAATGTTCTGTAAACAACCAACATCTTGGATGACCTTAGTCCCACTCAGCTATCACACACAACTGATTTAAAAACCTTTGTAGCGTCCTTAGGAGCAGATATGTCATATTGCAGAATTCCTGCTCTCTGTTGAAAATTATAGTTCCATGTTAATTTTTTCTCCTTTTGATTTTCAAGAAGTTAGTCAGCTCCAGTTCCCTTATGAAAGTGGAGTGCTGTCCTTTCATATGTTGCTTTTTGGCCAGTCCCGTGTCATGGAGCAGAGAATGCAGCACAGATGCTTCACGCCTGGCATACTCAGCTGTTCCTGAGAATAAAACTACTACGTGTAGCTGGCGAGTATTGCTGGAGGCAGCATGTGCTAGCTGTTAATGTGTGACCTTTTTGTCCTCAGTAACTCAACTAACTCTACTTACTTAGAAAGAAAAAATAATAGATATTAAATCTAAGCAACTGAATATCAAGCCATTGCTTTATAATATAGGTATTTTAACTTCAAAATTCTAGTTCCAGGTGTAAACTGTAAGTTGTACAATGAGCAGTACACAGAGAGGTGGGTGAGTAGCGTGGACTGCCATCCAGGTTATTGGAGTATGTGGTGCTGCAAGTGATTGAATTACTGTGGCTGAAGAAGTTCCAGTCCTCTCAGCTGAGAGTTTTACTGCCACTGACCTGACATGCAGCTCAACTGATTGTATGTGACCTACGAGACCACTAAAAAATAAGCTAAGTTGTACCATTTTAATTACTGCTGCCACAGAATAAGCTTGGAGTCACCGGGAGACTGCTTTTATGGATGATGCAGCTATTTATGTTTGTCTCAGGATAAGAGAATTTTGAATTTTGACTCCTTATTGAATAATAATGGCCTTAGAAGTGAGATAGGTGTCTGAGTCTCTTGGTTTGTCTGTTACCGAATCGTCTTATCATCTTTGCTGGTGACACAGTGAAACAGCATTTTTGCAGCAAGTCTGCAGTGGCAAAACACAGCTTCTTTGGGGCCAATGCTGCAGAATGATCAAATAAATAAATTCTTAGTGAGGAGATATTTTATACATACCCAGTACCTTTAATAATTTACACTTTCCTACGCTATATTTTTAAGTTCAAAGTACAGTTTCCAGAAAGACCAATCTACTTTACCTTGCATCTTTTTGCTACAAATGTTTTCAGGACAGTTGAAGAAGTGGATAAAATCTAGTTGTTGAGATACATTGTACAAGTTCTTCTGATGGGATATTTACTGAGGTGTACTACTGAATAATACTTCACTGCCTTGTAATTACACAGCTAGTTTTCTGTGCATTTTATAAAATCATTCAAGGGAAAACCAAAAATATTCTAAACGTAGTTGCTACAATAGTAGGATTTTTTTATCTTGGACTTGATGCCTTTCTGTTTGTTTAAATGTGTTTACTCTTAAAGATGATGGAGTCATATCAGCATGGTTGATTCCTTTCTTTGAGGTGATATAAACAAAAAGCCAGGAATCATAAACTAAACTTATGAGTTCTTAAGATACTAACATTTGGAAGTTTATTGATTAAATATTTTTGTGAAATCCGGTGTCCCGTTTGTTGGTGGGTTTGGTTATGTTTTAATAAAAAAACCCGATGATTTTTCAGGTCATCGTGAGTATTTTATTTTTACTCTCCCTTTGTATATTTTACAGTGTTCTGGTGGGACGTTCCATAGGTAGAGTTTACACACAGTGTTGCTCCTGTTTACAGACAGCATTTCCTGGGACTGCTGGTCAATTGTATGGGGTTTACTCTGTTGTTAGTGTTTCTGTTGGTGGTCCTTAATGAAGTTGTGTGAAAGAACCCAAGCTGATACTTTGTTGAGCAAAAAGAAGTAAATGTCAGTGCAATGGCTGGGTAAGGTAGGAAAAAGGGAAAAAGGGAATTTCAAATAGAAATTCCTATTTCTGTAGTTCCTCAATAGAAATAGAGTGGAAAAAAACGTTTAGTTAAGCATGTACTGTGTTGGATGGCAATCTGAAAAAGGTACATCTTGGTTTAGGATCTGGAAACAATTAAGTAACGCATGCGGTTGCTGAAGAAACCAGCTAACAGTTGAGTAACTTGCGCTGGAGGACAAATGATGCAGATGAAGCAGGCTATGCAATGAAAATTTTATTCTGCACCTGTGAACTTCAAACATTGGCACATTCATTTTGAAATATCTGCTGAGAGGTTTTTTCCTCTTTATGAAAGTAACTTTGAGATAGACCTAATTTTTATTTCTGACTGTTGGAGTACAGTTTGAATAATGGATATGTATAATTCAGGATGGTTTTGAATGTAAGTTTCTAGGAATCTTAATCATCCTTTTATCAGGGTTAATATTTTATGCACAAAATCATTGACAAAAAATATTTTCCTTCCTTTGTCTAAAGCTGCGCAGAGTGAGGAGCGGCTGTGTGCTTTTAAGGACCCTTATCAGCAGGACCATGGAATCAGTGAGAGCAGAATCTCCCAGGAGAATGGCACAATTTTGTGCATGAAAGGTAGTACCTGCTATGGACTTTGGGAAAAAACACGAGAAGGAGACATACACCTTGTAAAACAAGGTATGTAACATTTCTGTGTAAGTGTGGTCGTTTTGCTGCTTTTTTCACCTTTTTATTATCTAGCCTGCTGATACAAAGATTAACAGCTGCAAAGCCAGATATTTTGTTTGTGCATTGTGCAAATGCATATTATTAAACTTTCTGTTTAGCAATTTCAAATATGAACAGAACGTTTGTTTCAAATAAATGACTTCTAAAAGTGACCAAAGAGATCAGTGCACAGCTAGAGGGAAAAACCACTTATATTGCTTGTTACTTAGGATGTCCACAGGAAGGTAGCTTTCTTGTGTTTATCTCGTACATGTATTGATGTAATGATAAATTCTAAACCAAGTGTCTTGTTGGATAAAAATGTGTATTCATATTGATTAGATGCTTGTTGACAAAGGAAATTGCAACTATAGCCCAAAAGTGAAACATATCACTGTCAATTCACTGCTGTTCTGCAGGGAGAGTGGTGGTAGGGACGGGTGAAGGACCTTGCGGTTGCTAGAGATGTGTTTTGTTTACCATTCTCTGGGACTCAGCTCTTGGTTACTTGGGTAAAAGTTAATGTAGTATAAGGCAGAATAAAAACTGGTATTTATAAACATGCTGTTCAGTTGTACTCAGTGTTGTTGTTTAACATTTAATCTGTTAATCTGCTGAAAGAAGCAGTCTGACTGCTCACCTCTGCCCCCATGCTGCCTCTTTCCCTTCCAGGCATTTGTGCGTAAATGAGGTTTAACTGCCATTGACCATACTTGGGAAGGAACAGTTGCTGCAGGGAGAAAGGCTCTGCATTATCCAAGAAATGCAGATCCTGTAGAAGAGTCCAATGATGTTGGCAATGAGAAAGGACGGAATTTTTGAAAATCATGCCTAAAGCGCCTGACTAGAGATAGTCTTGTGACCTAGCTTTAAGGGAGGAACAGGTCACAATTTCATCTAGACTGTGGGCCAGAGGATGGTAATATTGTCTGTGGTATCAGAGAAATGGGGAATGACATACATCTGCTTAGAAAAGGCTCAAGAATTCAGGTTTTGTTACACTGAGACTGGCAGCTGGACACCTCTGTTGTTGGCTTTCATCGCTGCCCATATTTCTTCTCCTTGGCTGTGGTAAATTCTGAAAGGAATTCCTCACTTTCGACTTTAAAAAGGTAGCAATGTAGTCAGAAAAGCAAATTATGATAACTATTTTCACCCTACTCTGTAACTTTTAATTTGGCAACATATGGATTTCTATAGGTGTGTTTAGTTCTATTGCAAGGACAATTAATTTTATGCCTCCTTTAAAAAGAATTTTTTAATTCACCTCTTTTTACAGGTTGCTGGTCTCATATAGGAGACCCACAAGAGTGTCACTTTGAGGAGTGTGTAGTTACAACCACCCCTTCCCTGATCCAGAATGGAACATATCGCTTCTGCTGCTGTAGCACGGACTTGTGTAATGTCAACTTCACAGAGAATTTTCCACCTCCTGACCCTACCGATACAACACCTTACAGTAAGTCAGACCTGTCTGTCTCTGTCATCTCATGGTTTAGATAATTTAGAGAAAGATCCTTCTTTCATGGTTCTGTAAAACGTGAAACCTGTGACCTTTCTATTGAAGTGCAACTGAAATAGCAAACAGAACAGAGCTTTTCCATATGGAGTTTGTCACATTTGTATATTCCACAGTGCTCTGCAAAGAAGTTACATGCTTACAGGAGAATTGTTTCTATAGGCAACTGCTAAATGCAGACCCATTTTCCAAAATGTTCTCTATTCTTGGGTGCTTTGGTATTTGATGCCCAACTTCATAAGCCGGTGGGGGTGCTCAGAAAGATTCAGACTTCTGTTTAAAACAGGCCAGTAAGTTCATTAACATTATGGTGCCTTTGAAAAGCCTAGCCTGTCTGTACATTCATGGTTCACAGATAGCTTTGAGTGGTGGAACCGGTCTTACATCAAGCTGTTGAGATGCTTTACAACAGGCTTACAGTGCTTTGAAATCTGACTTCTTTGTTTTACATATCTCTGGTAGAGATTAACTTTGGTGTAACATTCAAAGAGTACTAGCTTGAGCAATGTAGTTTTCTTCCAGATTAGATTGTCTGTTATTATAAAATCAACATAGCGTGTGGATCCAAATCAAGGGATCAGACCCTTTAGCTTCCTATTACAGAAGGAAGATCATGACTAGCAGGCACATTGTTATGTTATGTTCCAAGAATTAAGAACCTGTAAGGAAGTTGAGTTATTGCCATAATCTAAACATTTGGATTGCCTTTTCTAAAAAAGAATTGTGAAAGAGAAATTGAATAGAGGCAGGTATGTAAACAGAGGTACAACTGTTTCTGTGTATTGGGAGTTCTTGATCATTGAAAAGTGTGTTGTGAAATAAAGATATCTTTGATTGGATAGTATTTAGAGTTGCAGAACGCAAAAATAATAGTTTGTGTTTAGGAATGGTATTACTTGAATTACCTTAAAACTTTAAGTGAAGATACTGATGCTTTCAAAAGTAGCTGTAGGGTGGAGTCTGTAAGCAATTTTTGTGAGAATGAGGGCTTGGCACACTGGAAAAAAGAAGCAAACTTTTACTGGGAAGCAATGTACAATATAAATAGGTAAAGAGAGTTGATAAGATATGGTGCCTTTTGGACGATAATACTATTTTGTAGAACCAGTAAACGATCACCATTTGAAATTTGTGTTTGGGCTGAGCACTGTGCAGTGCAGAACAGACTCTTCTTGAGTGTTATTCATCCAGTTGAGCGCCCCAAATGTGACTGGAGTTAGCGCTGTGCAGGGGGACCAGTGGGCAAAAAGTTGTAAAGATAATTTCTTGTCCCCTTCTATCCCCCTAAAATAGGAAGACAAAGTTCCTACAAAATTACTTGTACTTGTGCTTCTCCAAGGGTAGAAATTACAAGCTGAATTAATTTAGTTATTGGATGATGAGGTCTTCAAATAATTTTTAAGTGAAATTTTTAGTATGGAAGGATCGAGCTTGACTTGCAAAGGAGGGATTGCAGGGTTAAATTTGTAAGAGTCCTTAATTTACCCAGCTGTAATTGAGTGCTGCAACATACATTTCTACTGACTCAAACTGTTTTGTGTTATTGTGTCGCCTTCCATTTTCATAAAATGCAAATTTAGCTTTAGGCATAAGCGAAGTAGGTTGCTGCCTAGCACAGTTGTCTGTCTGCCTTGACTGGGTGAGAGATGGAGATGGGCCATTCCAGCAGCAAGGATGGCCTCATTTGCCACTCTGATGTTTTATTTGTGAAGCATCTTACAGAGATGAGGCAGCTCCTGTTGCTCTAAATCCTGTACACCCACGGCACCGTGGAACTATAGTGTAGGGAGCTGGAAGGGTGAAAAAAGAGAGGGGCTACAGCACACAGACCCCTGCAACCTTACAGACCCTCATTCCCAGGCACTGGAGACTCCACTGTCCCAGCCCTCTTCTCTGCTTCTAGAACTCATTATGGTGCTGTAAGATTCAGTTTTGCCACCTTGAGGTCAGAATTTTTGCTTTGGCAAAGTTCAGTTTTTATGGAATTGCTGGAAGCTTTACATGACCCACTGCTTACCTTACTTGGGGGCACTTTTTCAGCATTTCTGTTAAAGCTGTCAGACGGTTTAAGGGCATTGCTAAGCTTAGCTGCACGGGCTGTGGTGGGCTGTGTCACCGTACCTTTCAGATGATTAAACTGAACAGGTCACAGTCATATGGGAGATCTTGTGTAGAAGGTTATTTCAGTGCAGCATGTGAACTGCAAGAGCACTATCTCATCTATATTTTTGATGAGGCATTAAGAACATTGTATGTTGAATTGTTCTTGAATGACAGAAAGTAAGGTCTGTGGCCTCCTAGAACTGTAGTTATGGTCCTGTAAATGTCATAGCAGGTGTGACAAGTGCATGGTTAATTACGCGTAGCCTGATAATTTAGCCAACAGTTAACTAAATATTTGTCAATATTTTTCTGCTAATTTCCAGTAAAATCACCCAGAATAAAAAGTTCTGGAATAACAAGTGGAAATTCAGCTATAGTTTAAAAACTAACAGAACTCAAACACTAACGATGAATGTAGTCAGTGTAAAACTTCATTAATAATGAAAATTGTAGGTGTTCTTTTAAAAATGTTTCCTTGCTGCTTTGTGAAGGATCTGTGGAAAGAGCAGAATCCTGTT
The DNA here is from genome assembly GCA_033558235.1 of Neomorphus geoffroyi. Classification (NCBI taxonomy): domain Eukaryota; kingdom Metazoa; phylum Chordata; class Aves; order Cuculiformes; family Neomorphidae; genus Neomorphus; species Neomorphus geoffroyi. The sequence goes on from JAUMJM010000027.1 coordinate 35,405,838, forward strand.
GGGCTCTTGAGCTAAATCCATCCAGAGAAATAATGGAGGAATAAAAAGAAAATTACTTTATACAGTCTTTTGGTTACAGTTTTCTGTAGGACAATTAGCAGTGATGTATTAAAAGATGTAACTAGACTAGAAGTGATTCAAGATGACTAAAATTAAGTTAAGATCTAAATAAGTTAGATGTAATGAATTATTGTCATAAAATATAGCAATTCTTCTCTTAAACGTTACACTTAATTTTTATGTCATTGTCTTTTAGGATGTCAAAAGATCTTTATCTTGCAACCATATTTGTGTAGAATGGAGTACCTTTTTTATTCATGTTTGGTCAGGACATAAATGTAAGAAATCCATTCTGTCTTGTAACAAAACTTTTATAAAAATGAAAAATAAGTTAAGGGCAAACAGGTTCTTGAAGCCTTAAATTTAATCCTTTCTGCTTCTTAATGTGCAGCTGGTAATTTGAAACAATCATATTATCTGAGTAGTCATAATATTCTTCTCAAATCTGCCTGGATTATCTTTAAGACAGAAGAGTAGCTGTTGGTTGCTAGTCCCTCCAGCTAGAATTTTGCAAATGCTTCAGGATGGGGTGTGGTCTGGAGCCCACAGTCAGGAGGTATTAAAAATGCAAAGATTCAGATAGCTGTTTCCTGATGCCAGGAGAAGTGGAGGTTGGAGAATGGTGTTTATTTCAGATCTGAAGATTTGCCTGTGGAGTTTGGAGCTACTGAAATGCAGAAGTTCGAAAACAACCTCTCATCCTCAAACCTGACCTTGCACTTTTGGAGAAAAATGTGCTTTCTTTTGCTTTGTTAAACCACTCATGGGTAGATTCATTATTCTTCCATCTTCTATTTTCACAAAAAATTGACTAAAGAAATTCCATTTTAACTTCAGCCAGTATGTGCATACATACCTCTTAACCTGACCTATAAACGGCCAACTATGGCTTCCTGGGCAAATGCTTTGAGGTGTGTGTTCACTCTGCTGGCGATGTCAAATATTTATTTGGAGACTTGTTAAATATCTGCTTCTTATGTCTATAAAATGCTTACTAAATTCTGAGACTATTTTGAAGACAAGTTCATTAGATCTACTGTCATTCATATTGGCCATTAAAATAGAATTTAAGTTGCTCAAGAGGTAAATGCTGTCCCTTATTGGTCATAGATATATTTCTGTAATGTAACATTTAGGTTAAAGTAACATCAAGATGAAAGTAACAAAGCTGTTCTTTTTGTTTTTTTTCTTCAAGGCTGCATTCCTGGCACTGCAAATAAATTAATCTTGCAGCAATTGAGTATTAAGAATATATTTTTGTGTGACAGGTGATATGTTTACATGATATACAGAAAAACTCCCTGGCAGCACAGTTGAGCATTACTGATACATATTATTGTTGAAATGATACAGGGTTTTCTCCTCATTGCAACTAATGATGGCTGCAGTTTTTCAAGGATTTAGAAACTTATATCAAATAAGAGCGGTGATATTTGGACATAAAGAAACTGCCTCACACAGTGAAGGATGTTGGTATTTCTTTATTCTAAACCACTGGTAGGACAGGTTTATCTTTCCTGGCCTTTCTTTGCCAACTTTCCTGCTACATATTTCATATACGTATATAAAAGTCTTTAAGTGCTCATGGAGTTCTGTGGAAACTTTGAGGAAAGCTACTATTAAAAAAAAAAAAGTAGTTATTAATGTGTGTGGCTGGGTCAGGCTAATTAAGGCAGTAATAGACAGTTTTCATTTAACTTGAGAGGCAGCAGTTAAGCTCATGTTGCTGTGGGCACATGGCCTAATCCAACTCCCACTGAAGTTGAATTAGATCATGTCAGGCTAATTTTGGAAAGCTGTAACCATGCTTACTCTCAGTTGTTATCTTGAACTGCTTTTTTCTGGAGAGCAGCATCCAATATTAATTTGTAATTGAAATGCATTTACTTCAGCTGGGTTCTGCTTGCAGTACCTGATCCGCTGAGTGTGCTGGCCAGCGTTTGAGCTAGTCTTGCCTTTCTGATCTGCCTAATCTAAGAAAACACTCTGTAAATAAGCATTTTCTTACTTGCACTATATTTTTTTTCAGGTGATCTGGATGTATAGCAAAGGAGAATATGTATCTCTGTTAAATGAGATTATATGTGGAGCAGCTAAGAGAGGGGAAAAATGAAAAGGAAGTTTTTCTTGGGAATAATTCTTTGAGATACTGACATAATGATGACATATTTGGGGGTTTTGGCCAGCTATTGACAAATGTGTATTTTCTTAAACCTTCAGTTGCCTTGTTGTCTGAAATATAATGCATGTTTAAAATAAATTCTTGTATTATTTATTTTTCGCTCTTTATTTGGTTACAGGTAATGAATTAACTGTGGAGGGGGTTGTGACACAGGGTGCACATTGCTACAAATACTTAGTAATGACATTTTGAAAATGTGCTAATTAAGGCTATTGTTACAACTAAGGGAAAGGTGATAGCATTGTGGATTAATGTAGGGGAGGAAAAGCGGAAGTGAAAGTTCCAGGGAGCAAAGCTTTAAAGCAATTAACTAGAATTTTATATGGAAATTCAAGTGAAAGCCTTCGTGTCTGTAGACTCAGTGGAAGGTTTTGCAAGTCACCCACGATAACTGGTAATGCTTGTTGAGTAACTTCAGTTCAGTGATTCTCATTAGAAATGGATATATCAAAAGCAGGATCTCTTAAAGATTGTTGGTAGCAGTACTTAATGTTTTAACTTCTAAGACATCACAGTCTCCTGAGATTAAACTTGCATCTTTACTGATTTTAAAAGTAAAGCTTTGATATGCAATTGGAGTCTGAATATGAAATGCTAGCTGTGAAGGCAAAGCCTACTTAGAAAACTACATGTAAATTTTTTCTCTTACAGAAACATTTAATCAGGAAGATGAAATTGGAGTGTTTTACTTGCACTGAGATTGAAATGTTTTGGAAATGTTTGGAAATGCTTTAAAATTTCTGTTATGCACCAAACCCATAAAATGATAAAAGCTGCATTAAAGTAAGAACAAACTTGTTTAATTGAAAAAGGTGAAGCATTTCAATATTATTTTTATAGAAAAAAACCACCCAACAAACCCGCTTGTTTTTTTTATGAGTACATTCCCTGTTGCTTTGTGAAACTGCTGTTTGTGGCACACTTAATAGGGGAGCTGCACAGGGCAACTGCAGAGTTGTGCTGGCAAGAATTGATACTGCGTTAGGGCCTGGAGGTCTGAGAACAAGGACCTTGGCAAAGTTCTTTTAAAAATCTGTTGGAATCTAAAAAAGAGGGGTTTGGATGCAAGGGATTTCATCTTGAGATTGCAATAGTGTGTTTGTGAAGTGCTAGAGCTATAACTGCACTTTGTTTCAGTGGGCTAAAATTTTTTACTTTAGAGTCCTTAGAAATCTTCAAGGAGGTGTGAACATAACATTTAGCTTATTCATTTGATAAAATTATCTGGTCTGAATCCTTGTCATCCTTGAAGTGTCCTGCATATTTCTAGTACTACACAGAAAATACTTTATTCAAGTTTAAGGTCTAGAATGAAGAAAGAAATCATCCATTTTCTGAAATAGAATTAGTGATTTTTGCTGCTTTCAGTAACAGTGAAAATTTACTTTTTAAGTCAACTAGTATCTGTAAATAGGTGATTCACAATTCTTGTATCATGCGATTCTTGAGAGACTAATCTCTATCTCTGCTGGAAATTAGTTGCTTATAGTTAGTATGTTTTATGCACTTCTAGGAGTTAGAAGATCTGCAGATATCTTTGGGTAATACAAACATAGTAAATATATTTTTTTCCTTTTATTGCGAATGCTGAGTATTTTCTGACTTTCATATTGCTGTATAATAAATTCAATGTCATAATTAGCAGATATCTGTTGTGCCGATGCACACTGGAGCTTTATTGTGAATGCCTTATAGACCCAAGGCAAAAGTAGATAAGGTTGATAGGAATGGTACTCTTTCAGAGTACGTTAGGGAAATAGGGACTGCAAAAAAAAAAGAAAAAAGGCAGTAGGTAAGTAATTGTTTTGTCTCATCTAAAGGCAAAATGGAGAACAGAAAAGGATATACTTTTTATGTCTCTATTAGGATGCTGCAATATGCAATGTAATACATATGTGTAATGTGTACAATATCAATATAAATGTAACAAAACCCTACACTGCTATTTAACAACCCAGGTAAAGGTCTTACACCTGGGTCAGGGCAATTCATGCTTTCAATGCAGGCTGACGGGCGGTGTGATGGAGAGCAGCCCTGCAGAGAAGAGACTGATGAGAAGCTGGACATAAGCTCGCAGTGTGCTCCTGCAGCCCAGAAGGCCAAATGTTTACTGGGCTGCATCAAAAGAAGGGGGGCCAGCAGGGCGATGGAGGTGGTTCTCACCACTCTCATGAGATCCCACCTAGAGTATTGTGTCCGATCCTGGAATTCCCAACACAAAAAGGATAGGTATCTGTTGGAACAGGTCCAGAGGAGACTACAAAGTCCAAGGGTTTGGAGCGCTTCTGGGAGCACCTCTGCTGTGAGGGCAGGCTGAGAGAGTTGGGTTTGTTCTGCCTGGGGAAGAGAGGGCGCTGGGGGAGGGGCTTTGTACAAGGGCAAGTAGTGATAGAACAAGGGGGAATGGCTTTAAATTGGAAGGAGGAAGATTTAGATCAAACATTAGGAAGAAATTCTTCATGATGAGGGTGGTGAGACACTGGCACAGGTGCTGCCAGCTACTACGAAGAGATTCCCACCCTCACCCTATCACCAGTTTTGTCTGTCTCCAGTACAGTCATGGTGAGAGACTTCTTTCTCTGTAGGCTACTGAAACAGAGACAGACTTGGGACTGGAAATGTTAAGCACATATGAGAAAATCGCTTATAAATATTTGGGCTGTTATTGACTGTTCAATACTCTTAAGTCCATCTGCACAGAATAGTGTTCAGATCATGGAAAAACCTTTCATGTCTTTTCTTGCTCTGTAATTAGACATTTTCAATAAACCCCACTTCTTTCTGTTCTGTGTGCCAAGCTTGCAGACAAAAATCTTATCTTGTATCATGGTTTTGTTTTGAAGCAGGTAAGATTTAGAAAACAAGCTTTAGGTTCTTGGCCTTTGATGTGCACTTAGACAAACCCCCTATTAGCTCAGCTGATTTGCAGTTTTCAGAACGATAGAACTCATTCTTTTCAGAGGGGACTGGAAGTCCAGAGAGATGACTAAAACATGTTGGCTCTTCATAGCTGGTCGTCAATCGCCGTTCCTTTTTAAGCCCTTTTTCACAATTTTTTATTTTTATCTGGAAATACTGTGATCCTGAAAATACAGTACATCACGTAAGATTGATTCCTGGCTCTTGTCTTTAAGATATAGCATACAGCACATCTTCAGAGGACACTATTGGTAGGTAAAGCACTAATGGTATTTCAGCCTTAGAAGCTGTAGGTAAATCAAGTGTTTGGTTTTTAACAGTGTGATAAGTTGTGTCTAAGAACACTTGAATTACTTTTAGACAGAGGGGTTAGAACAGCTGGGATTATGTCCAAATGTCAGGCATCTCCTGCAGAGGCTGGCATGGAGCAGGCTGTGGGCAGAGAGCGCCGCGTTCCCCCAGGCCAGGGAGCAAAAGCTGCAGAGCAGCACTGTGCTGGCCCGGCTGCTCTGTCAGGTCTGGCTTGCAGGCCAGTCAGAGCCTGAGCTTAGGACTGTCTGTGCGTATCTTTATATATATACACTAAATGATTGCTCTTCATGTAATTTGATTTGGTTTTATTGCTTTCACAACTGTGCTGTTGAAGCATCTTCTATTGGGAGTATAAAAAGATTAGGAGCTGTACTTGCTGTAAGCTATAGTTTGTCTCTTTCCCTCCACTGCATCAGACAAAATCTCTGTGTGTTGATAGATACTAGGGATCAGGGTTTAAAATTTAGTTTCCTTACAAAGAAAGGCTTATGTCCTTTTTTATTAATAAAGTGAATGGCAAATTCAGGTGAGTGCCTCAGCTAACTCTGCAGTTCTGGATGTGAAGGTTTGTAACCAGACATCTAGCTCCTGACGTGTCATCCTGGCTGTAGGTGTCTCCATTATTTCTGAAGATCAGAACTGTTGAGGCTGTTCGGAAGTGACAGAGATCTGAGGTGGTCTTTTGGCTTTCTGGCTAACAGAAAACATATGCTGGAAAAACAAAAAGTTCATAGAACATCCTGGGGAGCCAGCGCAGACAAAAAAGCATCGTTTCAGAGTGCTCCTGGTCAGGTTACTCCTGATTATACAACAATTGCAGTTTTGTTCAAAGCTGTTGCTTTCAAAACTAAATTATTCCTATTGTTGTTCAAACAGGAGATGATGACAGTGTGTTCACTAAAATCTTGGTGAAGATCCCTATGAGTGTACTTGTACTGCTGAAAAGCCTTCAGGCAAACAGTGGTTCAAGTTAATATCAAAAATCTATTTACATTTGTGTTAGTGATATAGCCAGAAAGCTGCTGCTCTTAATAGGGCAGATTAAAGTGAGGGGAATTCCTGAAAATGTTATAAGGAGACTTGTATAAATATAAAGAATAGGGTTTGTCAATCCGTAACCACTGCTGCATACTGAGTCTTTGTGTCTTTTCATTTGATCTTGAAGTTTTTGTGGTGTTACTCTTCCCAGTCACGTTGCAGTTTTGTTCTCTTTCCATGACAAGTTTGGGAATGTTCCTTCCTAATGTATTGAAATAGCTGTTGTAAATGTATACTATCCATTATTATTACTTTGGCTGTTTTGTATTTAATAAAATGCACGGTACTATGTTGCAATGGACACTAATATTGGAATTGGGAGACTGTTATGTCTATTTTTGTATGCAACAGAGACTCTCCCTTGTCACAGTTCTCATTAGGATCAGTTTTGTGACATGAAATCTGACTTTTAATGCCAGCTGTTAGAAATCTGTAGAATATATAGAAAGTATAGGTTCTGTGCTTTCAATATCACAATAGGTATGGTTCTTTCTAAATACTGAAGGTCATCAGATTTATATAGACAGTCCATACATTTCTTTCTCAGAAGTCTGTTTTGAATATCTGTTTTATTTTGGGATACTGAGATATTTATTCTATAACACAATTGATAGTTTGAAAGAAATCAATATATTCATTAGTCTTAAAATCTAGTTTTTATGAGTTTTGTCTTATTTCAGGTAATTTGTATGGTATATTTTCGTACAAAATTGATTCATGGAAGAACATCTGCTATACAGATACTTCTAAAGGGCAGGTTAGAAATTCAAATCTCTAAGGGCAAGGGAAGATGTTTAATGAGGAAAGTGTGAAGATTTTCTATTGCCAGAGCTTTGCTTGTCTAATTTTAGAGTAGGAAGAGAGATTTGGCACTTTCTTAGAGGTCTGAGGAAAGGCTGCTTTTTTTGAAGACATCCAATGTCCGATTCTTTTCAGTTCCTTTGAAGGATCCAGTTAGGCAGATTCAGAGTTTCAGCACTACCATTCTATGCATTTATTTTGAAGTTTGAGCCTAAAAATATTGCGTAAATGGTTCTTGGCATTACACCAGTTGTTTCCTAAAAGTTTCTGAAGTATCTGTGGATGACATTAGACAGCTTTTGACTTTGGCATTTTGATTTTTGTCTTCCTTTAGACTGGTGACACGAGGCTTGTTTAGAAACTACTTGCAGGACTGTAAATATTTTCTTAGACTAGCAAAAAATTCCTTGTTCCAGACATTTGTATTGACTTCAAAACTATATATACTTTGAGAAAGAGTAGGGTGTTGTTGCATCCTATATAAAAGCATGTAATACTTCTGTAACACTTCGACAGGAAGTATGACTGTTGGAGCTGCAGCAGTTAGTGATTTTTTTTTTTTTTCCTATACTAAATCAAAATGTTTCCCTTTATCTTTGGGTGATCATTCAAAGCCCAGTATATTAATCTTTTCATGAACTGAATGCGTGTTTCTGAAGCAATACATGGCTCTAGACAGCTGGACCGTTCATATGGAGCCACTGCAGTCATTGTCGCTTGCTTGTATTTCTGTTTCTCCCATTAAAGTATGAACTCACTGTAACAGTACTCATGTAGGACACAGAAATAGAACTTTAAACCCTAAGAAATTAGTACAAATGTTATAAGACACAAGTAGAGTTTTTATATTTAGTCCCTTTGACATGGGAGGTTTTTCTGGTTAAAAAAAAAAAAAAAGGCAACAAGAAAAGAAGCAAAGCCCCAAATCACCTCCAACAGAAATCAACAACAACAACAAAAAAGACAAAAAACCCCCCCAAACCCTGGGGTGGAGAAAATACCCACGTTCACACCATGAACTCCTGAAAGGTAGACCTCTAAACTGCAGCAAATACAAATTGATTGTATTCTCGCTGCTGTTCTGTTTCCTCCATTTCTATTCTCTGAGGATATAATTGCAGTGAGTAAGGTAAAATGGATGATGCTAACTGAGCCACAGTGAATTACACTTAGCAAAATGTTCTTCTTTAGAATGCAGGTCCAGACTCTGTTGCTCCGTAATGCTATGGGGAAGCAGAGAAAACCTGCTGAAAACTTATTGTGAAGTAAAGCACAGGAAAACACCCGAAGTCGATGGATGGGCACACAGAAAATATTTAAGCTGTTTTTTGAAAAAAATATTAATGACCCTGAGGAGTAATTGGAGCTTCCCTGCCTTCATCAGTGCTGTCAGCAGCTCAGTCTGCAATGGTTGCCTGCAGAGGTGAAGCTGGGAAGTGCCCAACGCCACGTGTCGGTTTGGGTGAGGGAAGCTGTGTACGCACCTACCTTAGACACTCCCAACTGTGGAGCCATTCATAGCATCTTCAGAGCAAACTATAAAAATGTTTGTGGGTGAAATAAAAACAGAATGTAAACCAAAAGTGTTGCACATCTCCCAAGCGCTGTGCCAGGAGCTTTGGGAAGGATGCTGTCCACAGGCCGTGCCCCTCTTGCAAACAGGGCTTATGCAGGCGCTGAGGAAGATGAGGGCTATCCCTGCTCAGCTTTGGAGAGTTAAATAGGAGGCACCTCCTGTCCAGCGCTAAGAGAATAGCTAGTGGTAATGGCAGTGGGAGAGAATGCATCAAGGGAAAGGTTTTAAACTAATTTGAGATTTCAACTATATAGCTTAGGTATGCTAATGTTATTTTCCTGGTTTTATACAGATGATTTAAATGGAATTTTTTAAAAAAAATATTTTAATTAAAACAGAAAACATCAAGATCTACTGTGGGGAAAACATTTTCAGAACAGTCTTGAGGTGTAAATGTATGTTATGAAAGCAATAAAAATTAAAATTTGCTAATGGGGAAAACTAATAAGTTGTGAATCCTTAATTTCACTGAATATTCCAGAGTAGACCAAATGAAAAAAGGTACCAAAGATATCAGTCTGAGTAGCTTCGCCTAGCCCTGCCGAATTTGATTCTACACTGAGTTGCATGTGGTATTATGATCTATAAGAGACCACCCGGAGCAGGGAGTGGAGGTGAGCACAGCTCTACGTTTAGTAAGAGTCCGGCTGCGTTGTTGCCATGTTGTGTTTGCTGTGGAACAGAAGTTTCGTATAGTATGGAGTGCAGCATTAAATATTTAATTAGCTGAGATCATATGTCACCTAAATGTTTGTCAAAGACGCGCTCATTCTGTGCCTGCTAACTTCTGAGTGAGTTGATATGTGAATGAATTGATAAATTTGGAGTTTTCTCTAGCAGCCTATGTAAGAATTGCAGTGATTGCTTCCGCTCACGTACACTTTCTGCTTAAGCAGGAACTGACAAATAGTCTAGCACTTCAGTGCCACAGTGATGCCAGAAGCATGTCATGAATTTCTTCGCTGCATTAATGTATTTGTAATTGCTGTCGTGGGTTATGTCAGTAGTAGCGTCTTATTCCCCAAAGCGCTGTTGGCACAATGCTGCCCTGCGTTACAGTGGAGCCCTTGATGTGAGATTGCAAAGCAGGCTTTTTCATTAATTTTAGGTCATTGTAAAATGGTAGGTGCTGCTAGCTGCAATTTTTTCCGTCTGCTGAAGCAATTACGTACTTGCAAATGCTTTTTGAAGTTGGAGTATCTGCTTGCAACTGTATTTTAAGTGTATTTCTAGTGTTTGGCCAAAACGGGTGCAAGTACTGAACAACTTGCTACTTGCAAGTTGCAGTGAAGTGGGCTCCTGACAGACTTTTCTTGGATTTGAAATATTATAGCAAAGGGATGTTTAGGAAGAAAAATAAAAAATGTGTCTTGTAAGCCTTATAGACATCATAGAACACTTGGAATTTTTTTTTTTTTTTTTTTTTTTTTTTAGATTAGGAAACAGAACTCTTGTCTAAAATCATAATGGGACAGGACATGCTCAGAGGCATAAATGATGTGATTACCTGTTAGAAGGGATAAGCAAGGAAAACAAAAAAACCTCCAACCACCAAACCATAGCACAGGCTGAAAGTGTAAAGTTGATTTAAGTCTTCGCTTTCAATTGGCAATCAAATATCCTCATTTTTGTCCTGGTTATGTATTTTCACTTTAATGGAGCTCATAGAATTGTGTATTCCTGAATCTGATTTCTTTTAAGAGTAGCATGAGAATGATGGGCAAAAAAATTCAGAAGGCGAGTGTTTGGGGATGTCTTAAGTTTTGGGTGACCAAACAAGTATGTATTAAAAGTGGGCAGGTTTCACAGTGTCATCGCTGAAATCCAGAAATGCTTTGACAGTGTCCAATTGGAAAAAAAGAATCATTTGAAAGCCTTGGCTATGACTGCTTGTATTTTGTGATATATTAAAGCAGGAACATCTGTCAGGAAGGACAGACATCAAGTTTAATTTTATTTTGTTGTTTCACAAAAAAGGCTTCTATTTATTTAATGGAACTTGAGGTTTTTGTCATTCATTTAACAGGATTTCACGGTACGCTCAGGATTTGAGTAAATCAGATTGACAGAAGCCTTCTTTGTATTCATTTTTTAAAAGGCTCCTTTTCCCATTCTAATTTCTATATTATTTGTGTAAATAAGTGTCTTGTGAAGATATAAATCTCAGTCTAACAGTTTAATTGTACAGCGTTATTAAAATCTGAAACCAATACTCGAGACTGTCACAACTTCAGAAAATTTCTAATTACATTGAAAATGCGTTTAAAGTAGATGAGTTACAGAACCTGCATCATTCCGTATGTAATAGTATTTTATTCAGTCTGTGAAATTAATCTAGTGATCATGCAGATTCCAACATTGTTAGCAAATTAGTTCTGCAGGATTATGAAATGTCTCCCTATGACCTATTCAGATCTATGTTGAAATATCTATTCCTGGTTTGAAACAAGTTTGTTACCGTAGGGCAGACAGAGCGTGTTATACAAGTGCAGTCAGCTGCATTTCTCATACTCACAGAGTAACATGGATTGATGCCAGCCTTCCTACCTGATTGATGTATATTTGTTTTGGCAGGGGTATTGAGTTAGATATCGTCTTTCCTCCCCACCCATGATCTCCCCTGTTGGCTTTTGTACCCAGCTCCCTGCTCAGCATAACCACAGCTGTACAGCACAGCTGTCAGGGCACCGCGGGGCTGGAATAGGCACCTGGGAGTAGGAGGCAAGAGGTGCTTGAGCTGGCTCTTCCGCTGCGAGAAGTGAACATCAAACGATGTCTGGATTTCATCTGAAATCAAGTACTTGGATCTGTAGAAGGGTTTTGCATAAGTGCAAACTAAGGATTACTATTTATCATTATTGCCTTTTTCATCTTCAAGCTATTTTAAAATACTCAAATTAACCTTTGAAGTTGGGGAAGGTACTGTTTTCCCATTATATAACTGGCTAACAAAAAGCTCAAAGAAACAAAGTAACCTACCTAGAATCAGGCTATTCTACATCAGAGTCAGAACCAGAACTTGAGTTTCTCCTTGCTTTATATTTCAAATTCTAGAAAACTTTTCTTTCCTCTAGGAAAAAAGAATGCATTTACATGTAGCTAATCTATGCACTCGTGTGCCCTTTTACGAGATGCACATACCTGTTTGAAGAGGGACACTCCAACTGATGCTTGGAAACAAAAGCTGCGTGTCGCTGGAGACTATTGATCTCGCTGGGGTCCTCCAGAGGCTAAAGCCTTTCTCCTCACCGGGCTGTGCTCCCTGTTTCAGCTTCTGCCCAGCTGAGTTCTGGCCGTGCCTCAATCTCCTCCTAACGAGGTTTCTACAACCTTTTTTGACCTTAATTTCCTTCTACTTAAGGATGTCCCCAAATAACTGCATCCCATATCTGTGAAGTATCTTTGAGAAAGAGGTCCTTCCTGCCCAGAAGCCAGAGGGATTTCCATTTAAACAAGGAGAGGGATAGAGGAAAATAGTCTTTGCTTAAGGCCTTTCAGTTAGGGAGGAGAGGTGGCCTTCAGCAGGAATCAGGAGAGGTTCAGTTGCTCTGCTGGTCTCCACAGCTCACTGACATGGACACAGGGGATTGCAGCAGAGGGAGGGTAGTGTCTTCAGCAATTGTGCTGTACTGCATGGAAGCTGGGTGAAGAATGGGAGCGAAAAGCTGAGATATGCATTGATATTGACTGAATGAGAGTGCCTAAGGTCTTGAGGAGAAGAAAGGAAGATACTGTCCTCTGCATTCCTCAGGGACCCTTGAAGCAAGACAGAAGGGAGATTTTTGGCTGGCCCCAACTTCCCACTTTCTGCTTTACTACTCAGTTCCTTTTAATGATGATTTTATCTGGAAAATACCTGGTAAGACCAACAAGTAAGATGTTACGCGGTGCTGAAATTTAATGGTTGTTGTGTTAAGCTTAGAAAAGATTTAAAATATTTTTGAAGTCCTAAAAAGAGAATCTGGTACAAGTTAGTAATTACTTGGCCATGTAGACAGGATGACTGGGAAAAACAGAGACTGTAAGGGAGGTTCGGTGGGAAAATGGGAAATTTGCTTTCATGTTAGACTTTGGCCTTCTAAAGTAGGATAGGAAGAGCTGGGGCAGGTGCATACCTTTTGGAATACCACGAGTGTTGTTTGAATTGGCATTAGCCAGACAGAGGCAATCTTTAGTAACCATGAATGTTTCTAATATGTCAAATAGGTTTAACTCACAGCTCTGTAGCACATACCTTCAACTTTAAAATTACGAAACCTTTTACATGCAAGAATGTATGCTATACTTAGCTGTACTGGAACAATGAAAAATGGTCTTGAATTAAAAAAAAGTAGGAAGACCTAAATTTTTAGTACTAAAATAATTCCTGCACTTGAGGATTACAGTATTAAGCTGATTTGGGACGTTAAATCTGAAGTACTAGGAAATAAATCAGAAGTGTAATGAAGGGTTTTGTCAGAACTCATTCTCTGTTTGAATTGATCTTGGGTTTTTAGTTGAACAGGTTAGTTGCCTAAAATTGTGCTATAATTCAGATTTCATTGCATGTTTAGGGAAATTATTTTGGAATAAACACCCCATACACTCATGTCCATTAAATCCATTTGTTTTAATGACCTGTTGCTAAAGCTGACAGGAAAAGAATATTTCTGAATGTCAGAGGTGTGCAGCTATTTTGACAGAGCATTAGCTCTCGGATGTACATGCCTGCACAGGAGCAGGAAGCGCAGAGCTGACGGCAGGCAGAAGCAGCAGCGCACTTCCCGCGCTATGGCTGGCTCTGCTGGCCGTAAGCAGGGGCACGCGCTGCGCTGGCGCTCCTCAAGGGTGCACCCAGCCAGCACCCGTGTGGACTGGCCCAGCCGCCCTGCCCTACTGGGGCTCGACTCAGCCTTCCCACTGGGGAAACTGCTGGCAAAGTGGGCATGTGGGTTTGGTGGAGGGAGAGGAGCATGACCAATTGATAGATAACATTCCTGGGCTTTAGAGGTCTCAAAGACGTGAAAAATACAGGGATCGGAACTGCCTTTTCTAAGAGATTTGGGGGTTTGGTGGGGAAGGGGTGTTGTTTGCTCACCAATATAAAAATAGACATTTTACTGTTTTGATGTCATTTTTGGAGCTCTGTTTTTTAGTGCCTGGGAACATTACAAACATGAAATATTTAGATATTGAACTTGTTAGATTTAAAATAACCTAAAATAGCTTTAAAGAGTCGTTCTGAAGTACTCATTTTTTTTCTGTCACAGCACATGCATTTTTTGATCCAATGTTTTTACAGAGGCTGGAAGAGTGCTATTACGTTATAAAGCTGGTGTTGTCATTTGGTTTGATAAGGAGGAAGATCAATAGAAGGGGCTAATGTAAATATTTTTTTCAATGTTTTTGTTAAAACACATTTTTCTGACTATTTCATTTCAATATAGAAGATGCCCCCAGGATGTGGTTAAGTGCCTGGATTAGTTTTACATTGAGCTTGAAGGCAAGTTTATGGTGTAGTCAAGTTTGCCTATAGAAGCCAAGGTATTTCTTTTATCTCTGTACTAATGAAGTATTTATCGATATACAGGGAACTTCAGAAAGATAACCTAAATTTGGGGTTGGTTGTGAATTGCTGTTGATTTTACATACATCGTGATTATAAGGGTCTGTTCAGTACTGTTAGAAATTACACTGAGGATGCCTGAACTCATGGAAGAAAAGGCAGAAAGAGATGTGTTGGGTTTGTATCAGCTCAGGAATTACTTCTTTACAAACATGACAAGCTGCTAATTCACCTCTCTCTATGTAGTCATCAAGGAACGAGCCATTAGGGATTGCATAACCCACTGCTCTGCTAAAGAAATTACCACACATGCTTCATTTTTAAGTTTTGTGTATTAGCGCAGCCTTCACTTTTTTTTTTTTATAAAAAGGGCAAATCTAATAGCCCTTGTCTGCTCTGGATCAGGCGCTTGGTGGCAGCTGGTACCCCAGAAGAGGACAAAGCTACTGGCAGGGATTCCAGCCCTTGGGCCAGCTTGCCACAGTGGCAATGAGGGAGCCCTCCTCTTCGAGGGAAAGCCTAGAAAGCTCATCTAAAATGCCTTTTGTGACAGCAGGTTGTCAGAGAGAGATCTGCCCACTGAAACCCTGCCATCACGAGTGACTGACTTCTAGCTGTAGCAGCGTTCCTCTGGAGCATGTTATGGAAAATAAATTTTACAGCCCAAGCTGTATGATGTTTTGAGGCATTCTCTGAGGAGACAGATGGGATCTGTGATGCAGTGTTGCCAGGTCATGATGTTACTGCAAGTCTCATGGGAGTCTGGTGCTTTCTTACAGCCCAGGTTCCATACAGCAATTGCGTTTATTTGAAAAATATATTAAAATTCTAGCTCTCCTCATGTGGAGAAAAACCTGAAAAGATGCATTAGGAAGGACAATTAATGACAATAAGTGTATAAGATTTTTATATAAAAAGTTAAAATCACTGAAATATGATAATGCTAAGTGCAAAGTGGAAACATATTTGGTGACTTAAGTCCAGGGAAAACACATCTGTTTTCAGTTCTGAAATAAAATTGCCTTAGGGTTACTGGTTGGCAGGATTATTTTGTTAAAAGGTGTTGAACCATCTCCCACAAAAAGTAGTTCCCATTGTGCATTTTAGCTGCGTGAGCACTGAGTGCTCAGTCCTTTTTGATAGAAGTTTCCTTGTGAACTTCATTGTGCATTCAGGTGTCTCCAATAATTGGATGTAAAATAGCGTTCCTTACTGTAAATTCCACATTGATAGGTACAAGATATTTACATTTTATTCTATCTTACTTCAAAATTTGGACAGGGATTTTATTTCTGTTAGTAACTGTTTAAGCACTTACAGAAGGATGCGGCCTAACTTCAGATTTATGGGCTCATAAATCAAAATTAGGATAATAGTTGTTTTAAAACATGCACCTATAAAAACTTAGGTGAAAAAGCTGTTAAGGAAATGCTGGTTTTTTCCTTTCATCATTCTCAGCTCTGCATAGATTTAATGGAAAACTGACAATAGCTCCTGCTGGAGTTCATTGTAGAGGTCTGCAGAATATAACTTCAAAGTATTCCAACCTTGTAGTTCCAGCATAACTAGAAATGGTTTAGTTTAAAGCTAGTGGTTTTAAGTGCATTTAGTTAAATTTGTATAGAAGGCTGTGTGATTGGGTTTCTTGTTTGCATATATGAAAGTCTGACCAATGTCCATGGTATCTAAAAGGAATGTTAACCTATTTCTTTGTTACCAGTTCTCTGCTTGTTTTTTTCTTTCACATTTTCACTGAATGAATTTAAGATTTACTTAAAATAGTTTGTCATTTTGGTATAGTGTTTATAGTGGAGGCTTTCTTGTCATTTGCTCTGGCATGTTGAAGTCTGGACTCTTGCTGTGGGACAGTGGATCAGGAATTGAGGCAGTGGTCAGTTGGTTGGAAAGAAATGTTGGTTACTGTCCAGAAAAGAGGTAAAAAGAGACCTGATGAGGTGTTCTGGTTTGGATGGAATGCGCTGCTAGAATGGAATAAGGGATGAGGGCTTATTTTAGAGTTTGTGGAAGATTACTGTGACGTGTTTGATGTAAGCTGTGTGTGGATGCAACAGATAAACAGGTGCAATTGAGCGCTGTGGGACCTTGGAAAAGATTGCTAATCGTGTGGTTTTTCAAAGACAGATCTCACTGCTCTCATGAAAGTTGTTCAGGGGCATTGTGAGAAGAAGTGTGACTTTAAAAGCAAGCAGAATTAATTATACTCAAAAGTCAGTTTTCCAGTCTGCAGAGCATGTCTGCAGTCATCTGCATCTGAAGGCTGTGGCCCCCATGCTCCAGCTACAGCGGTGGTTGAGCTGTAAGGTTCCCCTCATGCTTCTGATCCTATCCTCAGTATCTTTAAGAGTCCTTAATGGAAAAGCAACTCCTGCAACAGATTGGCAATGAACATATTGAATCTATCACATCAAAGAAATAGTTGTAGGATGGCGTGAAGCCTGCTTCTTTTTAAAGCGATCTGTATGGGCAGATCTTTGAGTTCCTGTGTAATTGTATTGGCTTTGATCAGTCCATACAGCTGTAGTTGCTTTGAAGAATCAGATGTTACTGTTGTGCAGTGAAGGTTGAAGGACAGTATTTTCCTTATTTGTTGGAGGCTAACATTGCTACTTGATTGCTGATATGGCAATTTTAAAAAATATTCATGTTTTGGTACCCGTCAGCTCTAAGACTGCTTGGCTTCTGAAACACTGATAGCAGAAATTCGGTGGGAATATAGGTTAATTATTTGTAAAACTGATTTTCATTATATAGAATAATTGTATGCTTCTCTAAAATGTTTTTATACAATGCTTATCTAAACTTAAATACACACATAGTTTCTAGGCTTATTTACTACTGTGTTACAGACACACAGCTGTGAGTCATTTACATGGAGAGTAGGCAGATTTCTAAAAACTGAATGAAAAGCTTTAATAGCAATATAGAGATCTGATGGAAATTTACGTGCAAATGTCCTTTATTATATGGTCACCCCCATATAAATACATAGCATTGAAACAACATTTCAAAGCCTAAGGTTTCATATTCAAACGTTTCAAGATTGGAGGAAAACAAGGTCTGTGCTCGCATGGTTTTAGGCCATTTCCTTGTGTGTGTTTATGTTGTGATACAGCTTTTAATTTTATAATCTAATTTTTCCCTGTGGGATTCCTAGTTTTTCAACAGAGCTAACACTCAGTACCTGTCAATTGACAGTGATCTCTGCAGTGTCCCAGGGAGCTCTTTCACCATCGTGGTGTAGCACCTTTGGTATAGAAAGGAGTTTTCAGTTCAGCTTTCAGCTGCTATAAAGAGGTGTCTTGCCTTCCTTCTCTTCGTTTCCCATTCCATTCACTTCATACCTTGTAATTTTAGTATAATAATTGTACCAGGGCAACAATCTGCTGAGCGGTGAAGTAGCAAATGTGAAAACACTGCATGTATTCCTCACAGTTTGTAAACTAGGCTGATATATTTTACCTTCGCAGTGCAGTCTTTGGTGCCTGAACTGATGCAGTAACGTCAGAAGTGGTGGGTTGGTTAGTGCTTTATCTGGAGTGGCCACAGAGGAAAGATATTTTGGGGTAGGAGAGATGAAAGAGATGGCTGACTACAGGTCTCTCCGTATTTGCTGATGGGAAAGGAAGACACAGGAATTGTGCATCCTCTTTCTACGAAGACTTCTGTATGTTTTCAGACTCTTTTTGGCTGTTGTTACCTGATTTTGTCTCTGTTTCCTTTGATTTCTCTTTGGTAATAGGGTAAATGCTACTTATTAAATATGGAAACAGGAAGCATACAGAAGGGACTTCATTTTTGAAAGTTAAATTACAGAGAAATAGAAGAAGCAGCATTTTCAGGTATAGGCACAGGCTGGAATAGTTCTGCATTATTCCTCCTGATGCCGTGAGCACTGCCAGTGTTTTTCATTCTGAGTCATTCCTGGGGAAGGGTAGGAAGGCAGCAGCAGACAACCTCCATGTGTGGCCATATGGAAGCTTGGTTTAAAAAAAATAATTTATCAAAGATATTGTATAAGTGTTTGGAAACTGTTATGGCAGTGATGCCTGAGAGAAGTGAGAGAAGTCCCTAATGTGGTAGAAGTGCCTGCAGGGAAGATCTGAAGTGCAGGGCTGGGTTCAGGCCGATGACTCACTTCTGCCTGCTAGGAGCATTCCCCTTCCCAAATTTGCTGTGAAATTCTCGATTATTTGTGTGTACCTTTGACAAAATTCTCTCTGTACACAGGAGCTGTTGTACTTGGGTTTTTGGAACCCGAAAACAAGCTCTTTATTGATGGTGAGGTCAGGGCGCTTCTGGGAACGGTGGCTTGTTGGTTACCAGCTGCTCCCCAGCCAGAAGGAGGCCGCCTCTGTTTTAATGAGTCATGTTTTGTTTCTTTTTCTTAGTAGGGGAAAAAAAAAAAAGGAAAAGATCCAACGACTGTTCTACCATTTGCTGTGGTGTTTCTTTGTGGTGGGGCTGGTGGACTTCAGAAGGACGTTGGATAGTATCAGAATTACTGGCAGAAATGTTTCAAGGTAGAATTGTTTACATGCTGGGTGCCTTCTTAATGGCATCCCCACACTTGAAGGGTCGATAGCCCTATGAGCAGTGCTCTCCTGTTCCCATACCAGTGGGATAAGAAGTTGACTCGTCAGGCATTTTCAGCCTTAAACCAGTTTCTGTTGGTTTTAATTTTTTCTTTTGGCAGGCTTTGTTTCAGATGGGGAAGCAAGCTGTAGGACAAGTGTCTTCTCATTGCAAATAAACTTCAAAATCAGAGTCCACTGATTTGGGGATGGGGTGGTTAAGAGTTTCAAAGCAACAAAGTCAGAAAATTTTTCTTTAGAAAATTCTGTGCTTTGTGATGCATCTGGAGCTACTGATAGGAAGTGTAATTTGACATTAACTTTCATACTGAATTGTCTAATCTTAAGGAGTCAGGATTGTTTCAGACAGGAAAGTTGTTTCATGGAAGAAAACATGAAAAGAAATTTACCTCCATGTGTATTTTACATTCTGATTTTAAAAGCGCCTTGCTTAAAGGTCAGTAATTACTTTTATTGACCCACACTGATGTGCCTTTCAGTGAGTTAGTTAAAATGCATCTCCAAATAATAATAGCATGAGGAATACGACTTGAATGTAAAGGTATATTTAGATATTAAATACGCATTGTTTTACTTAAAAGTAGATAAAAAGGGAAATATGAACCTCTGTAAATGCTTTGAGAGGTCCTATGTGGTTTTGTCTTTGCTAGCATTTCTCATCTGGGCATTTAAAGGCAACTCAGCAGCTGGTGTAAAAGGCTAAAGACAAAATACATGCAAAGGAAGAGATGGATTGAAAAAAATTAATTAATAAGAGTCTTTATGAGCTTTGTGATGTTTTAAAATTGGGTCAATAGGTGACATATACTTTTATTCTGCTTAAGAAAGATTGATAATCTGACACCAAGTTATTAGTCTTACCAAGCGGACGCAGGACAGACAGAAATAATACTTTTTGTGGGATTTGGGGGACTTCTGGGCTTCTTGTCGTTGTCTTTGTTTTGTGCTTTGCTTTTCATGTAGATTAAGAGGTAGAAAGATAGTAAAATTGTCCTTGCTGGGAAATCACTGGCTGTCCTATGCAGTGTTTTGCCCACTCATATTGTTTTGAGCTGCACGTTATCACTCCATTGTGATGTTCAGTTACTCTTACCAGGAAATTTGTAGTTAGTCTTAAATTTATAAATGTTGCTCAACAACCTGACAGTAGTGACTCACACTGTCTTGGACTGACTTGGCTGTTGGAATGTTGACATTATTTTAAAATGCTTATAAAGAATTAAAAATTGTTTCAAGATAAGCCAATCTAGGAGTTGTTAAGAAACCACTCTCCTTAAAAAAAAGTTAAAACATTTCATTCTTTTGAAGGCCTGGGAAGTTCTCTGAGGTTACCTGGTGGCTGCAGAGAAAGCCCCCAGAGGGGATGTTCCATGAAGGACAAAGGAAGGATCCTTTCTCTCAGCATGTTTTTCTGCTGCTGATCAGCACCAAACGTTGTTATTTGCAGATTTTCTAGTAGCTCTCCAGCTGCATAATGCCACCATTCACAAGCTTCTAATGGGAGAAAGAAGGAGCACTAGTGCAGCCAGAGCTGCTCAGTAACCCTTGTGCAGGATGCCCTAGGAGGGGAGGCACAGCAAAATCCTGTTTCAGGGTAGAGGAGGGCCCTCATGATGGATGCATGTTGTTAACCCCTTGCTTGTAAGAACAACTAGGGCAGAACGATCAACCTGGGGCAATAGATGGCGTTTGGCAAAACTGTAGTGGAAATGATTACTATATATTTGGCAACAGGGAGGTTGTAAGCAGCTGCGCCCAAGTTGTGTGGTCAGAAAGAATACAATTGAGATTACTGCAAAAAGCTCAGCCCTGCAAAACCTGCACTTCTTAGTACATATTAGGCACTGTCTTGAACTGATGCAAAACCCACCACACTTATTATATATTTTAAAATATATGCCATTAAAACGTAAATTCCATTCACAAAAATATGAAAGTCAAAATTATTATTTCCCTGCCAGCAATTATTCAGCTTCTTACACTCATGTAATATTTCCTATAGCTTTGTATGATGTAAGTTTCCTTTATGATGTTGTTTTAATATATATATATGTATGTATATGTTTTGAATTCATAATCTAGATGAGAATTGTAAGATGTATCTCTCAATCTCCTCCCAGTGAAAGTCAGAACTCTTATTCCAGAGCACAGTGCTCCGTGGCAAGAGCTTGTTTTCTTAGTGAAACTTATTTAACCAAAATCGGTAGTGATGATATTTCTTTTGACAGAACAAATGTAAAGTTGATGGTGTTGTGATTATCACAAGCTGTCCCTTATTTAAAGGGTTTATCGGTTATGAGTTGCATGTTATTTTTGGTGAAACTCTCCCTAGTATTCTGTTTTACCAGCTTTTTATTATTTACTCTCACCATTATGGTTATATAAAAATGGAAGCTGTTGTCTTTTAAACTTGCTTTCTCTTTTGTGTCTGTCCACACTGGGAATTGGATAAGTGAATCATGTTTAATTTCTTTTAAATGCAGTTCAAGCAAAGTGAATTTGACAGTTTATTCAGCTAGTGCAGACCGGGATAAATTGTATTTCAGTCTCACCTAAACATTTACCTGATGTTTAAGCCTTGTGTGCATCTTATATTTTGTGGTTTTAGCATAGTTAGGTCTCATTACAGTCTTTTAAGGTGTACTTTTAGCAATATATAAGGCAAGTTTAAACATAGTTCCCAAACTTGATTTTGAAGCCAAAGTAAATGAGGTCTTGTAATGCCACATTCCAGTGATTCTGACATTAGAGGATTATCTACAGTAATGCATTTTTATATTAAAGTGGCTGAACCTCTGTAGACCTGCAAGAGGCAAGACTGACATGGAGAAGCATTAAGCTGATCATTCAAGACACTGGCAGATTTTTTCATGAAAACTTTTCCCACTCTGGCTTGAGGGGGAACAAAACAAACAAACACCCCACTCCACCCCCCAGATAGTTACATTTTTATGAAAGTCATATGTTTTAAAAAAGGCTCAATAAAACTAATTATTTAAGGTTTTGTAGTGTTTTATTGTTGTTTCAGGTTTCTTCATACTTGACTGCCGTCTGTGGAGGTGTCTCAATTAAAGAGTGAGAATTATGCTAAAAATTATCTGAACACTGACACAAAACAAATCAAAACCCCAGAGTGTTTTGAAATAGTTACACAAATGGACTTGTAGCTAATGTATGTTGTAGATATTTCAATACACAACGGTCATTATTCATCACATTTGCAGCATTATTAGCAAACTTCTTTGAGATTTTCATTCTGGGTAAAATAATAAAAAAAAACTTGGAAAGTTCATAAAGCTGATTCATACCAGGAACCCGGATTAAGGCACAGACAGCAGAGCAGGACTGCATCGGCTTGGTCTTGCATGGCCAGACTGAGCTTTACCAGCTAGAAAGAAGATTCACTTTGCATTGTTGATGCCTCTCTCTGTGGTGGCAAGGAAAGACTGGGAAAAGCTGCCAGTGAATGTGCACTCAGCTGCGTTGGAGCTGGTCAGCTTTTTTGCCATCCCTAGGTTTTGAGAGTTTAGTGCAATGTCTTACAATACAATTTTTTTTTCCTCGTTGTTGTAATAACAATTACATGGCTCATAGTGCTGATTCTTTCAAATTCACAATTCAAGAGTCTTCATCTTGTTCTCTTTCAGATTCTTCTCATTCTTTTCATCGAGATGAGACTATAGTTATTGCTCTTGCATCTGTGTCTGTACTGGCTGTTTTGATTGCTGCTCTGTTCTTTGGATACAGGATGCTTGCAGGTAGGGTTTGATGATCCTTTTTTCTTCTTTTAATTGTTCTTTAGCTTATTTCTTGAATGATACTTGTGTCTTCTGTTCTCCCCAGGCCTTGCTATACGTTTGTACATAATGCTCCCCTTTCTCCTCTCTGACACTTTATGGTGATATCCCTTTCATAACAGTCCAGAAGATGGCATTTTGGGACCCATCTTTCTTCGACATATCCTCTATTCAACACAGGTTAAGTGAGGTTGTGAACATGCTTTATAGTTATTGCCAGTGACCTTCAATTATCAAAATAGTTGTGTAGGCGATAACCTTAAGTTTGTAGCTATCAGCACCTTCGCTGCTGATTTTACTGACTCCCAGAAGATTTTAAAGGATTCCTTTTTATTTATGCCCTTGCCTCCAAAATGTATTTCTGCCAAGAGCCAGGTAAGTTGTGTTGTTTTCACTTGTAGTATAGCAAGAAAAGGAAACTGACTGATTCCCTTCCCACCCCCTTCCACAGGAGACCGTAAACAAGGTTTGCACAGTATGAACATGATGGAGGCAGCAGCATCAGAGCCCTCGTTGGATCTGGATAATCTAAAGTTGTTGGAGGTAAATGTTTCACTGGGTTTCCTCATCTTCATTTTTATTCAATGTAACAATTTGTAATCACTTCACCTCTCAGGTATAGTTACAGAAATGTATCCGTGCCCCTGTACTGTTTTCTTGTAAATCAGTTTAAAGAAGAAATGAAAAAAAAAAAGATTACTGCAGTTACATTTCACCTGATTTTGTCAGTAATATTGTTGATACTAGATAGAATTTGATCTGCCTAGAGAAGAAAATACTGAACACTGGGAGGTAATGAGGGAAATGAGAACGTGCTGTATTTCAGCCTTGCATCAAAAGATCCATCTTTTTGCCTGACACTGATTGCTTTAAGTGTGGTATCCTACTGTAGTCATTTGAAATGCTTTTAATTACACCATAGGAATATGGAATTTACTGCAGATAGTGCAGTGTATTTCAGTAGTGGTGCATTTATATATTGTCACTCTTCACAGTGAGGTATTCTCTATCTCCATGGCAACTAGAGGCCAACCAGAAGTTTCTACTCAGCTTGGTATTAAATGTGTCATCAGAAAACTGCAAAATGTTAAGCTTTCCATTGGTATGCTTTATAGAACTTACGGAATTTTTAAAAGCTTTTAGCCAGAAATAAATCAGTAGAATGACTTGAGAGAGATTTCAGTGGTGTGGTTCTCCTTTTTGCCCATTGAAAATCACACCTAGAGATGCAGGCTGCAGACATAGTCCCCTCTGCAGTGTGTGCCAGGCACATGGTCACAGCAGACTAACCAGCAGTGCAGCTTGGCTGCCTTCTGCCAACAAAAGTGCTTGAGGCAGAGTTTACAAGAGTATGAGGATGTGTACTGCAGAAGTGTGCAAAGCCCCAGATAATATTACTCATATTGATAGGCAACCTTGGAAAAAGCAAGGACTTGGTTCATAAAGAGATCTGCTACAGAGTCTTCCGTCCTCTGTATTAAATCCTAAGGAGCCAACTCCTCAGCCCTTGTCAGAGGGTGATGCAGAACAAATTGTCTTAACCTGTACTTGCCTTTTCATATCCCTGTGGATAGAGTACATCCTGGTTTGTACCTTTAAGTGACTTGCTGCTGCTTTGCAATCCACTGACATTGAAGGACTGAGAATTGGAAAGTCTGTCTGTAAATGATACTTCATTGTTGAAAACTTTCCTGTTAGGTGATTTTATCATCTTTAGAAGCATTACTTTTGTAAACCCTTCTATTTAGTAATCTACTCCTCCTCCATTTTTAAGTGTTTAAAAAATAAAAAGATACTGGTCCGTTAAATCCTTACAGTTTCGTGTCTAGGTGGTCTTGAAAGTTATTAAAATTAAATACATGCTTAAATTCTTACATAGTTTGATTTTTTTGAACTTTAGAATCTAGAACTCTTCCTGAAGGTGGCCCTGTGTTTTGGTTTAGAGTAGAGATTGCATCTTTCTTCAGTTGCCATGGAGATGGGAAAAGCCTTTCTGTGAAGACTGTCTGACACAGTCGGGGCTAGAATAAAGATTCACAGGAATTAATTGTTCCTTTCTGTTAAAACCTGTTTACCTCTTTTGGTATCTATTTTGCACTACAAATGCATATGTTGTTATTACTAACCTAAAAGGTACAGCTTACAAAGCTATCTTAAATCTAAATGTTTAGCTTAATGTCTGTGATCTCTGGAGTTAATTAAAATTGATCACATAAAAGCTCTAAGTGTTTAGTAGGCAAAAGTTTAATAAGTGAACTAGCAGCACAAAACACATGGATTTTATTGATTCTGTATATTAAATGGCTGAATAGGTTATTTATGATTTTTTTTTTTTTACTGGGTATTCAGACTGTAGATCAATTTAGTAAGATCTAAGTTAGCTTACGCTGAGGTTTCCAGCTCCAAAATAGCTTTTATGACAACATTCTAATTTTAGTTTTCAGCACAAAATATCCACTATATTCACTATTTTTATAGTGTAAGTCAGTATAAATGGTGGTGTGCAATCTTTTTAGAATGAAAACTTGGATTTTTTCTCCACTTATTATTTAGTGAATTAATTATATACAACTATTTTTTGCAGTTGATTGGCCGTGGACGATATGGAGCAGTGTATAAAGGCTCCCTAGATGAACGTCCAGTTGCTGTGAAAGTATTTTCTTTTGCTAATCGTCAGAACTTTGTCAATGAGAGGAATATTTACAGGATTCCACTGATGGAACATGACAACATCGCTCGCTTCATTGTGGGGGATGAGAGATTCACTGCAGACGGCCGTATGGAATACTTATTGGTGATGGAATATTACCCCAATGTAAGTGCTTCAAAGAAACCAATCAGATTTAGATTCCCAAGAATAGCCACATAAAAAGGATGTACTTTAGTATTTACCAGTGGTTTTCATTGCTTCCTCTTACACAGTAATGTAAAAATAATCCATATAAATTACAATTTTAATGAACCTTATGCTGATTTACTGCAATACCCTTTAAGGTTTCCCAGTTAGTGCTACCATATTTATCTTGCTGTACCATATATTGATGATATAGGACAAGCATTAAGAAGGCAGCCTTACTTTCCAGAGCCATGTGTTCAGATCTCCATAGCTAGCTGAATGCTTACATCCCTTAAATTCATTTGAGTACCTGATGCCCTATGTGTTTGTATACACACATGAAAATGAAAATATTTTAAAAAAACACAATATAAATGTGAATTAATTTCATGAAAAAGTATAAAATGTGATATATATGGGGGTTATATATGAAGATGCAAAAAATTGTTTCATAATTTATCTTGGGGGGCTTTGCTTGTGTATGGGAAAGGACTGTTTAATTGTTTAGTTCAATAATTTTTAATAGCATTATGATCTCAAGTAAGCATACTTATATTGTGTTCCCTCCAGTGTGTAAAGGTGGTGGCTGAAGCCTGATTTGTTATGGGGACAGTAGGACAAAAGCTGCTTATTCGAGTAGCAAAAAGGAACAAAACAGTAACAAATAGCAGTAATGCTGGCCTGTCTTACGGTGTTTTAGGCTTTACGTATACGCTTGTGTTGAAAGCTAATGCATAGGGGTTAGGGGTATGTAACTATCTAAATATATATGCAAATATAAGGCAACATAGCACTTCACAAATATATAAAGAATATCTTAACTGAAACTTTTAAGTGAGGACACACTTGATCATGTCAGCTTACAAGAGATGGGCATCGAAGAAGAGATTGCAGAGGCTAGAAACAACCATAGAAAAAGCCCATACCGGACAGAGAGCGGCAAAGCACGTCAGCTCTGGCCTGCTCTGGCAGAGTAAGCTTATTTTCAACTAATTGAGTTAAGTGAAATCAAGCAAGTATTCTGCTCCTGGGAGGGCATAGCATAACTGTCTTAACAGGTGATCTGGTTTTGCTGTTTTCTCGACTGAAAGGATTTTCAGCCAAGATGTAATTTGATTGGAAATTGTGTATTGTTGCCTGTATAAACAGGATCTGTTAACGATCTGATTAAATGCACAGATGAGGCTTATGACATCATATTATCAGATTCTTTCTCAATATGATATTAAGAACAGCAAAATTAGTCTAAAATCAGTCCACTGGTGGTTTGGAAGTCATTGGAAAAAGTGCACAGCAAGTGTATTAAATACCCAGGATAACCTTAATTCAATGAGCAGATGTTCCGCTGTGTGTGCAGTTAACAGCAGAGAAGGAACCCTGCTGTGGCAGCCCTGCTAAAAAGGAATTGCACTTTTAAACTGGAACCATGAATCTTATTTCAGTAAGGAGTAACCCATACAATATGTGCGTGTAAAATACTTCCCATCCAAAACATCATTCTCCCTCAAAATACTTTCCTCGTTGGAAATTGGAACACACAAACCAGAACATGTTCACACAAAAATTGTTCCTGGTGTTGCCCCAGTGAAAGTAAGACAGATAGGTTTGACCCAAATTGTTATTATCCAAACATGCCTTCAGACCAAAGAAAGTAGGTGAGCAAGTAATAAAAGAAGACATAAATGTATTTATCAATCATGCTATTCTGATGGTGCTCTGAGGTGTAAGCAGTGAGTAAATTGCAAGGGATGACATAGTAGAACATATGTAATAGCCACAGGATTGTCCCCTCAGTAGTCACACATTCGTGTCTTTTTAGAACAATAGAAAAATTATTGTAAAATACATAGTAGAATCTTATGATTGTTACAAGAAAAACATCTGTTTTGTCAAAAGTCATAATCAGAACAAACGTCCCCAATGTAATGTGTAACTCATGAGTCTGACAAACATAATCTTAATTGCAAATCTATATCTCTAAATTATGACTAAAAATTTTCCTGGTTATTGTTTATATTGAACTTCACTAAAAGCATAAAAGCATCTCTTGGCTAGCAAACTCTGCAGATCTTGAAGTTGATTTGAGGTCTTCATACAGTGAGTAATTCCCAGTCACACCATGAGCACAGCCCTGTGGCCTCTGTTAGAATGGACTGGAATCTCAACCCACTAAGCCAAGAAAATCACAGAATCGTAGAATCATGTGGTTGGAAAAGATCTCTGAGATTGAGTCCAACTGTACCCTTCCTAAACCATGTCCCTAGGAAACTCATCTACCTGTCTTTTAAACGCCTCCAGGGATGGCGACTCCGCCACCTCCCTGCTCCATTACCGCCCCCAAGTTTCTGGCATTTGGAGGCTAATGAGAGCATTTGTATTTCTTATTATAAGAAAAAGATGTAAAAATATTTAAATAATTTCTAGGTGGATTCTCAGGGGGTTTTTAATTACCAAAATCTGTTTGAAATTTATATAACAGCGAAGAAAAAATTCTCATATAAACCTGTATGAGTGACATTTGGTCTGGGTTCTCACCAAGGAGGTTATCTGTTCCTGGGTTCCTTTTTTTGCACAGGCTAAGTCTGGAAAGCTGTAAGACTTCTATAATTCTATTGAGAACTTGGTTATAGTTTTAGCATTGGATTAAAAAAAAATCCAATGCTTTGATAACTTAAAATTATCATATCTGTGTGCCTCCATCGGAACTGTGCATATGTTACATACCTGCGTGTCGACTCCAGATGAACTCAAATCATAGAATCATAAGGTTGGAAGAGACCTCCAAGATCGTCAAGTCCAACTGTACCTGTCTCCCCACTAAACCATATCCCTAAGAAACTCATCCACCCATCTTTTAAACACCTCCAGGGATGGTGACTCCACCACCTCCCTGGGCAGCTGTTCCAATCCCTTGCCACCCTTTCAGTGAAGATGACGCACAACAGATTATTTTTTCTAAGTGTTACATAACTAACTTTGCAATAAAGTGGTTTTAGTTGCGGCCGTGATAAGATGTTACACAGTGGTGCATCTTTAATATGACCGATA
Source organism: Neomorphus geoffroyi (assembly GCA_033558235.1). Classification (NCBI taxonomy): domain Eukaryota; kingdom Metazoa; phylum Chordata; class Aves; order Cuculiformes; family Neomorphidae; genus Neomorphus; species Neomorphus geoffroyi. Next base: position 35,434,565 of record JAUMJM010000027.1, read on the forward strand.
TAAATAGGCAAACCCAGGATGGTTTGTAGTCATAAATAAACATTATATTTTAATACATAAGCAGACATAGCTGGATGATTTGTTATTTGTTCATGTGGATTTAGTTTGTTTAAACTTGACTATATTGTCATCGGGGACTATGCATAAAAACTGCTCATAGTGTCATAGTTTGTGGGATGTGGCTCTTGTTTCAGATCGCAGTCTCACTTTTTAGAATATCGCAGTATTATAATTCCACCCTATTTTTCACATTTAACTTCTCTTTCAAGAAAAGGGGAATGTGACATTCTGTTTCTTCAGTGTGTGTGGACTCGCTCCTATTCTGAATTGCCTTTGGTGGGTATTTTTTTAGTTTTGGTACATAAATAGATCTTGGCAGGGGAGATGCCAGTGAGAGATGCTGAGTATCCTTATACAAGTGCTAATGGTTTACAGACTACACTATTTAGTAACCCAGGCTGGTTTTGTCTGCAGTTACCTTTCATCTTTTGATGTTCAGCAAGACATTTTCAGAAGAATAAATCAAGTGCATGCTATGTTTTTGTTTTATAATTAATATCATCACTCCTAGAGGCAGTCCCTGTTATCTTGTGATAAATTTTCTGTTTATATAAATGGGAACACTAGAAATTAATGAAATTTTGGTCCAGCCTTGTGTTTTAGAATATCCAGGTAAACACAGAAGCACTTGCAAGATTACATCTTTGAGGGGCAACGGATAAAACCGCATCTCCTAAAGATCTTGAGTTTTTCAATGGGACAATGGTTTTAATCCAGTATTTGTCTTTTTTTTTTTTTTTTTTTTTTTTAGGGTTCTTTGTGCAAATATTTGAGTCTCCACACAAGTGACTGGGTGAGCTCATGTCGTTTGGCACACTCTATAACCAGGGGCTTGGCGTACCTGCACACAGAGCTACCTCGAGGAGGTAAGGCCAGGAAGGGCTGCTGAGATGTTCAAGATAGTCTTACTTCTCTCAGGCAGTGGATTCCTGCCTTTCTTTTTACCCTGTACTGGTACAGTGAGTAGGAAATGATGAATGCAGATAGACATTACTCAGAACTTCTATGTTCTTTCCTTCTGAATGATCCCATGTTATGGGCTGCATCTGTGAGGCTTGTATGAAAACATGGAGCCAGCAGAGGCTGAGAAAAAGGCGAGGGGAGGAGGCAGAGTTGTGCACTGCTGCTGTGTCATGGCAACAGATTACCGGAGACCTGGACACTGAATGTCTGTCTAACAGAAAGCAAACAGATGGGGTGTTCTGTTTGGTTTTGCAGTTCATACCCAAATCACCAAAGCAATTTTTAGTTTGTGTGTGAACTGTATCCACAAAGAAGAATAATTAATCTTCTCACTCCACTGTAGTTTTATTTATTGTATCTCTTGATTTTTATCTGGGGGTATGGGCCTGGTCTTCTCTGTGGACAAACAATACTGCTGGACTGCCAGTGTTTTATTAGAGCACCAGATCTGACAACATATTGATTTATACTTCTACATCTCTGCTTGCATGCTTCAGCCACCATTTCAGCAGCTGAAGTATCGTGATTATAAAGCAGATATTCTGAGATCCATGATGTATGCGGCTGGCTGCAGAATATGGCCTGGCACTGAAGTGTTAGCTTTTTGGCAGTAAATAAAAGCGTGATAACATTAATTCTACATTAAGGTGCTAATGTTTGAATTAAAATTCCAAACCATGTATCTGAAATGTTAAACATCAACTCCAGCAAAGAATAACAACTGAAGATGCTGTTAAAAGTGCAAGGCTGAAAAATACCTAAATGAGTATTCCTGTGTGCCTTTGAAACTGCAGCTACCATCTTAACTTAATCATTTTGAAATATACAGACAGGTGTGTTCATTAGCAGCCAGAAAAGGTGCAAACCCTGCATCCTGAAGAAGACTGGTGTAGACTGGTCTGTGAGTGCTGGGAAGGAACTCATGGAGAATAAATTCCACAGTAAAATTGATTCCACAGTGCTGGCTGCTTTACTAACAAAATAAATTGCATATAAATGAGGAACAACTGAGGTTATTCTTTGGAAAAGATCAGATCTTTTGCTATAAGAACATGTTCAGACTCTCTGGAATAATATTGTCTATGTATCTTCTGAATAGGTGCTAATTCCAATCATAATGTAAATAGTTGGTGCTGCATTTGACACAGGAGTGTGGATATGAGAGAGCACGTTTGGAATGGATGTCAGGGCTGTGGCAGCAGGGCTGTGCACTTAAGTACACAGTGTCTCCCCTGCCAAAATCCTGCTGAAATATCCCTTGGAAAGAAGCTTACTGGCAAACACTGAAACTGTATATAGCAATAGCCTGTTGTATTGTATAGATACAGTGGAACTCTGAATGCCGGTCAGTTTTGCATAGATAGCATACTGTGGAGCCTCCTTGTAAAGAAACAAAAATATTAGCTTTCAAAAAGATATGTCGATTTTCTGTTTATAATAGCTTGAGTAGACATAATGAGGTTCTCTCATTTTACCAAACAGTTGAACTACTCAAATAATAACAAGCACTTCCTTATGTCCAAATAGACCATTACAAACCTGCAATATCCCATCGTGATTTGAACAGCCGCAATGTACTGGTAAAGAATGATGGAACATGTGTAATTAGTGATTTTGGACTCTCCATGAAGTTAACTGGAAACAGATTGGTACGCCCAGGTGAGGAAGATAATGCAGCCATTAGTGAGGTAAGTACAAGTGAAGGTAAACCAGTTTATAAAGGAAGACAAATTAGTATGGAAGTAACAATGAGAAACAGTTGTTTCTGTTGTTACAAGGTGCATGTTAAGGTGGTACAGTTCCAGTAAGGGGGAATTGCTGCAATATGGGTGAGAAGCGACTGAAAATGTGGTAGGGAGAAACTGGTTTTATTCTTAAAACACGTGAAAACAAACCTGGTATTTTACAAGGTGATAGACAGGCAGCCCCAGAGATTGAAGTTTTCTGTGTGAGAAGACACAAGGTAGGTTTGGTTGCTGCATTGTTTGTGATGACGTGACATAGGTCCTTTCATTCCTGTACCGCAAGCATTAACTGAAGGCCAAATATTCTTTGATGGTTCTGGTATTAATTTTTCTAGAATGGTGACATACCACATTCTACATCCTACAACCATTTTTCCGTGTCTTTTGCAATTTCCTCATCTTTAAATGGATACATCTGAAAGAGTAGGTGCACATAGAAAGACATGAACCAGCTGAGAAAGAACAGGGATGCTTGCAAAAGTGCTTTATGGGAAAGATGAAACAGTGAGAGTTGTTTAGGAAAATAAAGACTGAGACAGGTCCTCAAGTATGTAAACAGCTGCTACAAAGAGAAAGGAATAAACTGTTTTCAATGTGGATAGAACAAGAGGTAATGGGATTATGTTGCAAGAGGGAACATTTAGGTTAGTCACAATGAAATCTTTACTCTGTAGAAGGCAGGCAAAGTCTGGAATGGACTGCTGAGAAAGGCTATATGGCATTTTTATCATTTTATGAATTTAAGGAACAGATTGGGAAAATGTCTGCTAGGAGTGGGTTAGAATGGATTCTGGGCAGAAGGAAGAAACCAATTTATTAAGCTCTCTTTTTAAGCTGTGATTCAGAGAGTTGATTTTTGTTGTTGTTTTCTTTTTGTAGAAGCATAAATACACTGACACCTGAATATAGGCTACTGACGTACAGTGAGAGTATTTAAAACAAAGAGTAGAAATCCCCAGTGTTCAGTATATTTGTCAGCTTTGTGCTTTTGCAGAAGACCTTTACATTTCATTCAAAGAATGTGCTAATCACTTTCCCTTTGAAAGCAAGTGCTACATTAATAATACCTACTGCACAAGTCCTCTTCCTAGATCTCCCCTTAGTGAATAAAGAAACAGGGAAACGGCTTTTAAAATGCATGGATTTGGAATAGTCCTGTCACAAAATGCTGCTCTAAAGGTACTGATGAGTGATTGCTCTAATCTAACATATTGAATGAATAGATATCTTCCAAGGCTGTTGATAACCATTGCCCAAGGAAGATTTAGGCGAGAGCCTTACTGTGACAGTCCAGAAATAAAGAAAGTGAACGAGTTCCTTGTTTAGCAGCATCTTCTTCTTCAAGCAGTATTTCTGCTACATCATCTTGCATATGAGAACACTGAGTAAGAAGGGACAAGTTTAGAAGCTGAGGGCATTGATTGGAAGAGAACTGCATTTTCCTTAAGTGTAGAAAATATTAAATGGAGTTGGTTATTAAAAAAAAATAAATTTGTAAATTGCTTCCTGTTTTAAAGCTTTGATTTTATGTTTTTCCAGGTCGGTACGATCCGCTATATGGCCCCGGAGGTGCTTGAAGGAGCAGTGAACTTGAGGGACTGTGAATCTGCTTTGAAACAAGTAGATATGTATGCACTAGGCCTTATCTACTGGGAGATATTTATGAGATGTACAGACCTCTTCCCAGGTAACTAAAAGAACTGGAAAAAATGGTAGTAGTAGAAAGTGGTACCAGCAACCAAAGCTACTCCCTGGCCATAGCTTTTCAAAATGAAGAAAGGGAAATAATTTTCTCAATTGTTTTTGCCATTAAATCGGTGCCATCTAGCGTTCAAGTTGATTATTGTCAGTACAGCCTATGAGGGCGTGAAGCACGTTTCATGCTGAAAGACTTTAAATTACCCTTTTAAACAGTTTGCAGAACTCATGACAAGTGCAATTTGAGCATCATTATCATTATTATTATTATTATTATTATTATTATTATTATTATTATTATTATTATTATTATTCAGAGTTGACAACAGCTGAGATTTTGGCTAGTGGTAAAGGCAGTACTTTCAGTTCTTAGAACTGACAAAAGTGCTTGAAGTGTATTTCAGACTTTCCTCATGACAGAACGGATGGGAAAGTTCTGTGATTTAATGTAGCCTTTAGTCAGTTGTACTTTTATTTATTAATAGTGACATTGAAAATTAAGGGAAGTCCTCCCTACCTGTAGCATAAAACAAGAGGAAGTAAGACTTTTTAAATGTAACACATGAGATTGTGTCACAACCACCGTCTTCTTCCCAAGATAGAGCATATAGAGTTAATCTGGCATGCATCAAACTCTCTAGTCAAACAGCTGCACTTCATATGCAGAGACTTGTAATCTTGCTGGGCTTCCACCCAAATGAAGTACATGAATATATGAAGTCAGTGACGTTTCACAGAAGTTAGGTGTCATCCTCAGACTCTAAGACATTCTGAATGTGCCACTCAACCAGCAAAGTTTGAAGATGCTATCGTTTGAGAGGCTGCTGAACAACGCTTAATTCATCTGCAGTTACCTCAGCTTTTGAATTTTTGTGTGTGAATTTAGGCTTTGGGGGAAGGCTGGAGAACATCTCAATAGACAGCAACTTTGATACTGCCTTTCGTCACCTGAAAGCTCTTGCTCTGCCTTTTAATATGTGAATCTTTTCTTTCTTTCTTTTGCTAACAGGGGAATCTGTGCCAGAGTACCAGATGGCTTTCCAGACAGAAGTCGGAAACCATCCCACTTTTGAAGATATGCAAGTCTTAGTGTCTAGAGAGAAGCAAAGACCAAAATTCCCAGAAGCATGGAAGGAGAACAGCCTGGTGAGACAGAATATTTTCAAAGAAACTACCATTTAACCAGCTATTGGGTGTACTAACTTCTTAAAAGCAGTTTTTGAATATGTTCTTTTTTAAAAAAAATTTATTATCCTTTAAGCGATGGGAGCGGCTTCTCTCTGGGCTTGTAAATGTTTAATTCGGTTTTTACAAAGCCATTGACATGAAAGCTAGATTTCTTTTAAGGAAAATACTATAATTATTACCAGATGCTGAAGTGTGATACACGGAAAATAACTTGTTATATTAATTGTAAGACAATATCTGTAGTATTAGGTGTGAAGTGCCCATATGTTCTCTGTATGCTGGGTGGGAAACATAGGGCATTTTCTGTCTTTTGACATGATCTGAACTAATAATATCCTAAAATAGTTGGCAAGTATAAATATATTCTTCCAAAACTGAAATCTGTAAGCACTGTAAGGAACTTTTTCTGAAGTTGTATTGTCCTCAGAATTTGCAGAGGATACAGGTTGTAGGAATCAGTTCATTATAGCTGCATTAGAAATTTTATATGGCCTGATCTGATCTGCAATTTTTATTTTCAAGACTATAAACACAGTAATGTTGTTTGTTGTTTTGAATGAGTAAGGCTATGGCTTAGAGGCTTGCTTGCTGCTGCAGGCCAACAAGTTACGGCAAGAGTCTGTGTGCCTTACTTTCATCTGTAGCAAAGGTGAGGTAATGCGAATCCCCTCAGCTTAGGGGGCATTGTTTGCCTTTTATTACAAGCAAAATGAAAGGCAAACAGTTACTGGTTTCTACCTGATACATGGGAACTCCTTTAAGTGAAAATAGCTTGACTGCGAGTATGAAAATGACATATTTGACTCACTTTAAAAGATACTTCTAGTTATTTCCTTACTGAAATATGTCCTTCAATCTTCAGAGACTTTGCTCGTTGATAAGTACATAACTACTGGGCAGATCGTGGGGAGCCTAAGGCCTCATCTATGCTGGTACTTGTAGATATGCATGAAACCATTTTCAGAGAGGAGCATAGCCTCCAGCATTAACACTGTTGTAAAACACGTTGTAGCTGAGTGGAGAGCTTTGTAGAGCAGATCTTTTAATAAACAGTTTTGGCCAGCCAGTCGAGTGGAAGCAGGGAATCCACGCCCAAATTATATAGGAAATCAAGCAGCAACTGTTTTAACTACAGCCATGTTGGCAAATGCAATGTTGGAAGAACCAAGCTTGACAGCTGTTTTTGAAGACAGTTATAACTAAAACAGTTGAAGAAGGTTTGTTTTGTTTTGCTGACTACCATTTTAAATGTTAATTAATGTTATAACAAGCTGGTAGACTCCAGCATTATAAAACACCAAGCTGGTAATCATCCCCTTATTTAAACTGCATAACACAATGTTTGTGTTGTCACTGATTTTTTTTTTTTTTTTTTTTCCAAAAATTCAAATAATAATAAAAATAATGATTATGATTATGATAAGAACGATGATGATGAGAAGCCAAGTCCAGCTCTAAGGATGGATCTACACCATTGCTTTAAGAGAAAAGAAGACTAAATAAGCAATCTCTGTCTCTGTCATAGGTATTAAACAATCTGCTCCACACTTCACCAGTCTAGGATAACATCTGGATGAGCACTTAGGGGAGATATTGTAGAATACTAAGCTCCAGATAACCTCACCCTAGACCTAGGTCCTAACCTGCTGTATCCAATGCAAGGGATATAAGACTTTCGTTCATTATTTAAAGCTATGCTGACATGTTGGGTTATAACACTTTCATGCAAATTAATCTATTAGAGAAATGCATTTGCCATTTTCATTTGCGAAATAAAAATGAAAAGCAATGTTTTATTTTTTAGATTCTCTATATGGAAAGCTAAATTTATGATTACCTATGCAGTTTGAGTCTGCTTCTTGAACACATGTGTGGCCTTGATTAGCAGTATTGTTTTCACAGTATAAATCAACAATCTGAGTAGATAGTGTGCCTAAAATAATTTGAGGGCTATAAACTGAGCTGGGATGTTAGCAGAATTCTCTCAAAGCCAAAGCAGGTCCCAAGCTTGACTTCAAAGGTCAGGACTGAATGATATTAATAGAATAATGCAGATTTCCTATCTCTTCTATCTTTTTTTTTTTATGAGTGCTAGAACTTCTAAATAGTGCATTTTAGTATAGATCTCTTTGAACCCAAAATTACTAGGAAACACATTACTGTGGTAGATGTGAAGATCTAGAACTTCAGTTTTGTTAACTATCAGTACAGTCATCACTGCTCCTTTCATGATGCATCAAAAGGAAAGGATCCACTAGGAGACAACATCCAATTAAACAGTGGTTAGGTTTACTGCTGTCGAAACCTGTATGGGAGGGTCTTACAAAGGGGCAAGACAGGAGATTAGGGTGTCCACTGACTTAGAGATATGTCTGAATTGTGGCTAAATCGAGTCCTAACAGCTGAATGGAGACTTTGTATTCTGGGAGAGAAAATGGATCCAGTACACTATCTTGTTGTTGTCCCTGAGGGTGCTCTTGTCCCTCAGCTAAGAGGGGTGTAGTTTCTTATCCTTCGATCTGCTGTGGGAAAGGAGATGAAAGATTTGCCTGTGTGGGGGCTCATCCCCACCTGTGCAACTACACCTGCATCACTAAGCAGCAGTGACTTGCCAGGTGCAAGCGATGCCAGGAGCCCGCTCTGTGGGTGAGGTGCTCTGGGCTGGCATGCCTTTCCCTACCAGAAGTGAACAAGGCAGTTCTGCCACACAGGCAGTCAGTGGGGCCCACTGAAAGCCTTAGTGCCCAGCTGGGACAGAGCACAGTCACTGGTGCTGCAGAGGTTAAAGTCAGGCTGTAGATGTGAGCTGTTTTGGCAAACCATATCCTATCCATGGGCCATAGATTGGCAGCACGGGCCAATAAATATCTGCCTGGGTTTTGTACTCCGGATGCAGTGGAAGCAGAAGTGTTCAGTGCTGTAATTTCAGTTGTCTCCTCTCCAGGTCTGTGACCATATGGCAGTGCATTTTGGAGGTCTTGAGCTCTAATTCTGACTGCACCACGCACCACAGTGTGATCCCAGCAAAGTCTGTCTGTTTCTCCCATCTGTAAAACAAGGGCAGCAATAATGTCCGTCCCCAGCACAGACAAATTCACTGATATTTATGAGGCGTTTGGACATTGCAGTAGTGAGGAGAGGAAGAAAAGCATGATGAAATGAGCAAGTCTGTGCTTTTTGCATGCAGTGCAGGGAAGCGAGGCAGGGACTGTTAGCTGAATTGTGAGGGTAACAATAACAGTATTTCCAGAATATCATTGATCCTTAGCATAGAGCTTTCATAAGACAGGGAGAGTGAGCAGAGCATGCACGCATCAGAGAGAGCTGGCTGAGGTTATATGGATAATGGGGAATGCAGCTTTTCCTAAAGAATTGTCTTCCTTGTTGGTGTATGTGTGAGGTATGATAACATTAGTACTGCACACTGCTGTTTGTAGGGTCAACTAGCTTTGAAGGAAATAGTGTGTCTTCAATTTCTTTTCCTCACCAGCTTTTGATTATTTTCATGCATACAGAATGCTGTCATAAAACAGGAAATGAGAAGCACAATATAAAAGGAAAATAATTTAAGATAAAGTGCACATTTGTTTGTCTTCTGGCAGGCTGTGAGGTCACTTAAAGAAACGATTGAAGACTGCTGGGATCAAGATGCTGAAGCTCGACTAACAGCGCAGTGTGCTGAGGAGAGGATGGCAGAACTCATGATGATTTGGGAGAGAAATAAATCAGTTAGTCCAACAGTCAACCCTATGTCAACTGCCATGCAAAATGAGCGGTAAGAAGAGGAAACGTTTGGTTTTAGTCAGCAGTAAATACCCAATGCAATGCTCAGCTCGCCCAAGGAAGGATGCTAGAGCATGCTGCTAGCTTAATGTTTCTGCAGCCATGAAGTGGGTGTGTGTTACATGAGCTAGTCTGCATATGGGTATTGTATCATACGATCTTGATTGCTTATGTTCTTAAGATCTCCTATATGTCCCCAGAATTCAGGCACCTTTTATGTAAACAACTGTGCCTTTCACAGAGGGCCTTTTAAACTGAGCTTAGGCAAACTGTCCAAACAGGCTTGCAGAGATATGAAGTGTCTATGAATTGTCTTTAAGGGCTTTTGCTAAATGATGCATAAAACTTCAATTTAAGATGTTCTTCTAAAAAATGGGAATTTGCAGGCAATATGAGTTCAGGAAATCACCAAGTCACAAATCTGCAGCTTTTCAGTTAAAGAACCACAGGGCCATTGTTTAAGTCATCGTTATTCTGACCCCAGTGAGAAAGATGTTGTGCATTCTCTGCTTATGTATGAACCAGTGGGAGTGAGAACTTGCAGAACTGACATTAGTGCTTAGGAGTGTGCACGAGAGATCTGGATTTGAGAGAAAAGTAGCATTGCTGTTTGTGACAGTGTTTATTGTAATGAAAAAAAAAAAAAAGAAAAAGTTCAAATTGGATGGAGAATATCTAAATTGTTAAAATAGGGTTTTCATGCTTTACAGCCTTGTGACCTTTTCCCCAGCATCACTTTCTCCATCTTATGTGTTAAGTTCTCATCACCCTCCTTCAGCATCACTTCTCTGCAGCTAGAGCAGTACCTTAGCGTGGACTGGACACACAGCTTATTGGACAAATAGAAGAAAATTACTGTTATCTGACCTAGTTGTATAAATAACATCCATGGCGGAATTGCTGCCCTGGTAAAACCAATTTTCTGCTACCCAGGACTTTTCAAGGAAGTTACTGAAGGATCTCAGTTTGTACTATATCTGTCCTTAGTTTGTGCATGAAAAGAAAGAGAAAGCCGTTCAGATCTCTTAAATGAGAGGCTTTATAGTATGAGGTGATTTTTACATATATGATCTTAATATCACTTATTTTTTCTTAAAGGAATCTGTCGCATCATAGGCGTGTATCAAAGATAAGGCCATACCCAGATTACTCTTCCTCTTCCTACATTGAAGACTCAATCCACCACACTGACAGCATAGTGAAGAACATTTCTTCGGAACATTCAATGTCAACTACACCGTTGACTTCAGGGGAAAAGAACAGAAACTCCATTAACTATGAGCGGCAACAAGCGCAAGCTCGCATCCCTAGTCCTGAGACAAGTGTCACCAGTTTGTCCACCAATACAACCACAACGAATACAACTGGCCTCACTCCTAGCACTGGCATGACCACCATATCCGAAATGCCTTATTCGGATGAAACAAACTTACATACTACAAATGTCATGCAGCCAGGTGGGCCCACCCCTGTTTGTCTGCAACTTACAGAGGAGGACTTAGAGACAAATAAATTGGATCCAAAAGAAGTGGATAAGAACCTGAAAGAAAGCTCTGATGAGAATCTGATGGAGCATTCACTGAAGCAGTTTAGCGGGCCAGACCCACTCAGCAGCACGAGTTCCAGCTTGCTTTATCCACTGATAAAGCTTGCAGTAGAGGTGACAGGACAACAAGACTTCACACAAGCTGGCAATGGTCAAGCATGTTTGATTCCAGATGTCCCATCTGCTCAGGTCTATCCTCTACCCAAGCAACAGAACCTTCCGAAGAGGCCTACTAGCCTCCCCCTAAACACCAAAAATTCAACAAAGGAGCCACGGTTAAAATTTGGTGGCAAGCACAAATCAAACTTGAAGCAAGTGGAAACAGGTGTTGCCAAGATGAACACTATCAATGCTGCAGAACCTCATGTCGTGACAGTTACCATGAACGGAGTGGCGGGGAGAAGCCACGGCATAAACTCTCATGCTGGCACAACCCAATATGCCAATGGCACGGTGCCGTCTGGCCAGACAACCAGCTCAGTAGCGCAGAGGGCCCAGGAAATGCTTCAGAACCAGTTCAGTGGAGAGGATAGTCGGCTGAATATCAATTCAAGTCCTGATGAGCATGAACCCTTGTTGAGGCGGGAGCAGCAGGCTGGCCATGACGAAGGTGTTCTGGACCGCCTAGTAGACAGGAGAGAGCGACCGCTGGATAATGGCCGAACAAATGCCAATAACAACAACAGTAATCCGTGTCCTGGGCAAGACGCGGGTGCAGTCAGTATCCAAAATGTAGTGAGAAATCCTGGGCAGAATCAGACTAGAAGAGCACAGAGGCCTAATTCGCTGGATCTGTCAGCCACAAATAGTTTGGATAGCAGTAGTATGCAGTGTAAGTGCCTGCAGGACTTGAACGGTTTCTATGACACTTTTTAACTTAATAACTTTGTATTTCTGCTTGAATAGAAAATACTTCTGTCTCTCCTGTACTTCCTCAAAGCATACTTACTAAATCCCGTATAAATTTAATTTCCATCAGCACAATTTCAATGTTCTCAATTAAAATCCTGTCTCCATCAACTCTAGCACATTAGGTCATGGTCTTCCTTCCACATACATGGAATAAATCTTTACAACTTATGTACTCTGACTCTAGGAAGAGAGCCATTTCTAGTTTCCAGTATTTCTTGCAAGGCACCTACCTTGGCAGCTGGAAAGCATATTGAAAAAGCTTCCTATTTCTTCCTTCAGGGGCATGTTATGCCTTCTTTTCCTTCTTTTAGGAGTAGCTGGCTCTAAGATGAATTGATTAAAATAATGTATTACATTAAGTACTTACATGTTTCATTACTTACACAGTAAAATCAGTTGCTTTAATAGCCCAGCCTAGATGGATGGTCAGGTGTTCTCTACTTTGCTATCCGAGCTCCAGCAATTATAGCAATCCTTTGTCAGTTTGCCATGTACATATTAAAATTTAGACAAAGTAGTTAGAGAAAGAATTTATTTTAATAGACTCCTTCAGAATAACTGCCTTTAAGGTTTTATGGCCAAAAATTTAAGAGGTTATAATGGTGCTTTCCTTTTTACAGTAAGAATGAAACCATGAGTTGAATTAGCTACATCCTCTGAGTTTGTCTTTGGGCCTGTTAGAGCCATTAGAAAGACTTCCTCGTGTGCATTTTTAAGAGAATGTATTTCCAGAATGCACAGTAGTCTCTGAAAGGTGCTTGCAAACCTCTGACTATGTTTAGGCAGATGCTGTGATACTAGTGAGATAATCTCAGGTGCCAGGCATGTTTGGAAAGAAAAGGTTTAGGAACAAACCAGAACAGATCTTTCAAAAAATGTAGTTGAATATTCAACAGTGGAGTTTTTAATCCTTCCTTTTAAGTAGGAAACCTTAATTTTTGTCTTAACATGTTGAATTGAGTTGAAATCTTACTGAGGTAAAGGAGAAATATTATTGCAGTGACTGTCTTTAATTGAAGGTTAAGTTAAAAAAAAGTGTTTGAAGGTTATGCAAACAAAATTTTTTTAACGATCAGATTTTCTGCTGCTGAGATTTTGTCATGATTAAAGTTGATTTTGCTGGTTTTGCCACTCAATATCCCAAATCCTGACTTAGGATCTTAACAGAGAATGGACGGTTTTGTCTTGAGGTGAAATGCTTTGACAGGTGCAGTAGGATTAGGGGACCTATGATTTAAATGTGCTACTAAAAGTTTAGCTTTTGGCATCCTGCAGTAGCAACATTTTTTTTTTGTACCTCCTGTTACAGGTAATGTAAGATACTATGATTGCAAAAGCCCCTCAAATGTCAAATGCTGATTCTGCTGTTTGATGCCAATGTGCATTCAAGGTAACACAAATTACTTCACTGAAGTAATTTCTGACGGAGAACAGAATCTGACCCTTTGCTGTAGTGGCAGCTGCTGCCCTGGATGTACCTGTCATGCCTCTGCCACACAGTTGCTGTTGTGTGATTTTGTTCTTTTGTTCTGTTTTGCATGAGTAACAGCCTGGACTCTCCAGGCTAATCTTATCTTCCTCATAATACTATTTTCTACTCTGTTTTTGTTTTTTGTTTGGTTTTTTTTGGTCTTCAGTAGGTGACTCCTCACAGGATGGCAAATCGGGCTCAGGAGAAAAGATCAAGAAACGTGTGAAAACTCCGTACTCATTGAAGCGGTGGCGTCCTTCAACGTGGGTCATCTCCACCGAGCCACTGCACTGTGAGGTCAACAACAACGGCAGTGAGCGGGCAGTCCACTCTAAATCCAGCACTGCTGTTTACCTTGCAGAAGGAGGCACTGCCACCACAATGGTATCCAAGGACGCAGGAGTGAACTGCCTGTGAAATACTTTAAAAGCCGACAAACGACCTTTTTTTTTTGCATTATTTGAAACAAACATGCAGAAGACATTTTAAAAAACTGCTTTCTCCTCCTGTCAGCAACCCCTACCAAGGACTCGCTTTAAATAGATTTCAGCTATGCAGAAAATTTTTAGCTTATGCTTCCATATTTTTTATTTTGTTTTATTTTTTGAACGTTTTTTGCACTTTTATTTAGTATCGCTAAAGTTAAGTCTGTCTGTTTTGACCACGGAATATATATATGTGTATCAAAAATGTGGTCTCAAAATATTTTTTTAAAAAAAAGTAACAAAAAAGGTATTGCTGATAATCAGTTTGGACCAGTTTCTGAAGGTCACTAAGATCACAGACTATAAGACAGGTTTGACTGCAGTGGTGTCTTGTAACCATGTTTTGATTTCTGTGCACAAGCTAGTCTGTATATTTCTATGTTACAAAGTGTATTCTCTTTTGAACCCCCTATTTTTCTTGTGTCATGTTGAAATGTGCAATAGTCTGTAGCTCACACTACGCTTTATTGAAAAGTGTGTTTCTAAAACTGCCACATGTTCCCCTTTTTGTATTTGTTAATTTTTCCCTGACAGTTGAGCAGTCAGCCAGTCATGGCAGTGAACTTTGCACACCGTAGCCAGCTTGAAGCAGCTGTCTATACCACATTGTGCTCTGAGATGACAATGCATGAATTTTCCCCAATTTGAAAGGGCTTTTAAAAAGAAACAAAAATATTCTGAGCTTAGTACCTTTCCTTTCATCCTTCCAAATCAAAATGTGTTTCCTTTATAGTAGTAGATGCCAGCCTGTGAAGTTCTGAATAACAAAATATTGAACAAATGTAAGGACACAATGTCAGCCATTTTTTCTATTTTATTTTGTGTGCAGTTTCCCCCCCTGTATTTATGTAAAAGTTTATTTAGATCATTAATCATGTACATTGAAAAATTCATTTTATTCAGAATAACTGTCATTCTTAAAAGCTCTCGTGAAGATTGGTTGCGAACACGTTTTGTTTACACAGAGGAAAAATCATGAATCTTATTTGGCACAAAACAGTTTTGTTATGAGTCGCAATCTTTCCTGATTTACCTCCTTACAGATGGTCTGGGGTAAAATCACCCTGATTACTTACGAAGCTAGCTGCATCCTAGTTGACTGTTGTTGCCTGGGGTGAGTTGAAACTTGTCCGGCCTTCAAAGTTTTTAAAACCCCTTATTCATATTGTTAAAATTTATTGCATGCTTTTAAAATTCATGGTTATGATTGTTTGGGGGGGTGGGTTGGGGTTTTTTCCCCTCTGCTTAGACCCTTCTTTCAGTTTGTATGCACGTTGATTTTAGGTGTCCCTGAACAGGAATGTAATATCTACTGAGATAAATTGTTTTTTAACCATCTCAAGGAAATCTTGCCTTTTTTAGAATGATTGGTTTTTACTGTCTACTGAAAGAAAATTAATTTCCTTATTGGTCAAGAACTCCTTCCACCTAAGAAATACCCTTCCACCTGAGAAATATTATTTCTGATTGAAAACACTTCAGTAAATCTAGTTAGATTAAAAAAAAAAAGATATAACACGTGTCAGTCTTTGGTACCAAGTAAAGTTTTATCACTGTATCTCAAAACTGGTGATGTTCAAAGAAAACTTATTCAGTCAACCTGCCAAGCTCCTATGGCAGGATACTGGCAGCAACCAGTTGCCCCCCCCAGCCTGTCTCCTTTCAGCTGATGGAAACAGATGCTCTGCTTTTCAAGCTCATTTGTTTCTGTGCTGTTACATTATTTTTTCGCCTGAGGTAAACTTTGCCAACGCTATTCTTCTGTATCTTACGATACAAGTAGCATAATATATGCCTCGCTACATCTGAGTCTTGCTGTTTCCCAAACTCTTATTGATGATTGCTTGCTATGATTTTCTCTTGTATGCTTCCTAATGTTGCTTAGATATCTCCAAGAGATAACTCTATATATCCAGACTTTGTTTAAGTGTAATTGCAGAAATACAAGCCATGAGACACATTTTGGGCTCCATGTGTTCTTTGAGCACCAGTTCAAGTACTACCTCTTGTCTCTGAGGTGCAATTCTGTTATCCGCCTGTATCAATACAGTTACATCTCCTCTCTTCAAAAATACAGCCTTTCTCTGGTTTTACTTTTAATTTGCTTTCCAACTTCCCATCTGCTGCAATCTCGCATCCCAGATGTTGAAAACCTGCCAGTTGCTCAGCTGGGTTTCAAGACCTGAATCAGAATTTTTGGCATTCTGTCCATAATGCTGGCTGTGGTTTTCTTCTCTTTTGGCCTTCGGTGAGTCTCCATGTGGAGTGCGGTCTGTTGTTTTGTGATGATCGCTGTATCATGCATATTGAAGATTCTTCACTCCTTTCCCAGTGACTCTTTGCTTTGCCTTGCATGTATCACCCATCAGCGTTTCAAAATGTGGGCTGAAAAGCATATTTAGGACGTTCTTTTACTTGAAATGCTCTGGGGAGATAAAAAGTTTGCTCTGACTACTGCTGCTTTCTGCTGAGACAGGTTTGCACCAGTCCTTTAGCCTTTATTTCAGGGAAGTCCTTTGTAAGAATTCCAACTTTTTATGCTCAATGAAATCAAAATCATTTTAATTCCAGATGAAAATGTTCTTCTGCAGTTTTCCTTAAATATTCTTAAAGCAAACATAATAGTTTCTTTTCCCTTATCTATTTCTGAGACTTGCTGGAAGGCCTTTGGGATGAATTATAATTAGTAGAAAGTATTGGCTTTGCAATCTACTATGGATCAATGCAATTTGTAACGTGATAGAAATATGTACTTTATCACAAAATACCCTAGAGATCAAATAGAGAAAAACTATTTATTTTTAAATGTCATTCAAAACCAACTCTTCAGTAGGTACCAAAATATTGTAATTCTGCACATCTAGATCAGATTAGCAGTTGGGGTTTTGTGCTTCATTTAGTAATGCCACTTTTTTGCTTACAGCACATAATCCAATCTCCACAGAATACTTTCTGTTGCAAATTCAATGATATTGAAATGTATCTCATACCATTGGGAATCATCCTTAACCAAACAAAATACATGTAAGAGAGAATTCTACAGATCAGACACGTGGATAGTTGATAAATGTACTATAATCAGGGGAGACAAGCGTATTTTATTTCCTTGTGGTGTGGTTGGTTTCTTTTTTTAAGGAAAAAGGATAATGATGAAAGTTGATAATTTTCTATCAATTTCTCATGTATATTGCAGACAAGATAAATATAGCAAAGTGAAAATAGAATGATAGTGTAAATACCTATGAATTGTGCCACTGTCAAATAGGCAACAGTAGAATATTTGCTATGCTAATTTATAATGTATAATTTAAGTAAAATGTTAGAGCAAACATTTGTGATGTTTGTATATATAAGCCAAGATCCAAAATTTTACTGGTTTTAGAAAATGATGTGCAAGTAGAAGCCAGAAGAGTTGCTTAGGTTAAAGCACTGTCTCTTTTTCCATTTCCTATAAGAGAGGCTCCCCAACATAACATGGTTAGAATGTGATTTCTAACCATTTGATCAGACATGCCTCATAGATTTATTTTCTTCTAAAATTGATATTTACGAGTTAGATTATAGCTTCATGTGCTAAACAATCAGTATTAAAATTGCCTTTCTTGAAACCCCAGGTGCAATTTAAAGGTAAAGGAATTCCTAATTTATAAGAAAACCATCATGAGAATATTCTCAGAAACAAAGAACGTTTCTGTTGGTGTTTTGCTTTCTTGCTGCCATTATTTGTGTCTTACTTCCACACAGAAAATTACTGAATTTTCAAATGTCGCACAGTTTCATTTTTTTCAGTGAATTGGGGACAAAAACCAATGCGAGGTGGATGTTGACAGGTTTCAGGAAACAAACAAACAAAAAATAAACCCCAAAATCCCTACCTTTTAAATATGTTTAGAAAGCACATATCTTCCCATCTGTTAACTTTCTCTAAAAGAAATATTTAATCCTACCTGCCTCAGAAAGCAGAATGAGGAAGTTCTGTATTTGTATGGAATAGATTATCGGGCCAAATTTAATAATAACAAATTGTTACTTATAAAAAATGTGTGCATTGTATGTGCCTTAGTTTCAGTGTTCAGTGCATTTTGCTCTAATATTCCTTTTTTAAATATTAAAAAAATAGTCCCGTAACGTAATATTTTTAAGTCTATGTTTAGATTATAATTTTTGTTCATGAAAAATACTCAAAAGATCATAGCCGTTCTGCCATTGAAATGTTATTATGGAAAGTTCCAGCCTAATTAGGGAGAATTTTAAAATTCACATATTTAGACCATACAGGAGAAATTAATTATGCTGTAATTTTTACTTGTATAAAAATGATGGCAGTTCCTGTTACTGAAACAAGCTAGTTTTAAGTCATAAAAATAATAATTGCCGAGCACAGTAGCATATACATGACCTGATGTCTATTAAAGAAAATTAAAATAGGATTGATTCGTCTGTGAAAGTTGGGTTATGGACTGGACAGCTTCATATTTCACGTAAATCTGGATTATATAAATTTTTCTGTCCAGTCTCCCACTATCCATTTGAACAGGTAAATATATTCACCTCCTTTTTAAAATGTGCTTATTAATTTTTTTTTGGTTCAACTTTAAGCCTTTCTTCAGCGAAAAAGCTGTAATATCACAGTAAAGCCAGATACATCTATTTTATGTAAACTCTGTGTGCATATGTATGTCGTGCATAAATTCCAGGATTAAATTCTGTGAGTTACAGCATCAGATGGTGGCACTGGTAGCAAGTGTAATGTTCTTGTCCATATGCCATTTGTAAGGTGTTAGAGCATCACCATAAAATTGGGACATACGATCCAGTAGTGCAAGATTTCCATGATGGACTTGGCACTGATTGTTTAGGTGGAATGGATTTATGAGAGAAAGCTGGGAATGCACATGACAAACTTTATCTGAAGCTGAATAATTTAAGGTACCTCTCTTAAAGATCAAAAAATGACCCAAAATGCTTATAATTAATGATAATTTTTACAAGGCTTCTTTATGTAGTAGCTATAGTTACCTGTGTGGTTGCCATTTAAACACAGTGTTTTAGTCCATTAAATCCAGTTACTTTTTAGGTTTCGATATTGTCATATAAAACTGTAGCTGTAGAAATAAGGCCCTATTTTGATCCCACCCTCCCCCAAGTAGGTTCAGTTTTGAAGTGAAATAGTAAGAAATCGGATTTCTCCTTGTGAGGTTTGTTCTGCGGTGTCAGCAGGTGTACGCACTCCTTCCAATCAAAGCGGGAGCTGTGTTTGGCACAGGGGTGTCTGAGGGAACCAACATCGGTGGCTGGAGCCGACTGCTGCCGAAATCGGAGAGGAGCCTGCCAGTGGTTACAAACAAAGGAGGGCTGGGTTCTGCTGCCAGCGGTTTTAAGAATTTCCCAGGAGGATTAGCCCTGGGAAAGCTAAGGCGGAATGTGGCACCACATGGGCAAACCCTGGCTACTGAGGTAGGGTGGTAGGTGTGGTCAGTGCCAGCACCAGCAGCTGTGGTTGTCAGGAAGTGGAGCTGCGCCGCTGGGAGTGGGAGTGGAAGGTTTCAAGTTAAATCCTCACTTACACCAAAGACCTTTAATGTTTTGATCTGGGCTTCATGCAGGTCTGATTTAGTGGCTGATGTGGTGCATCACTGATACGGATTGCTTTTCATGCCCATTTCTGTTTATTTCACTGTGGTTTCATCTGCGTTTGTGCGTAATAACCAGGAACTGTCCAAGTTATGTTAATTTATAATACACAATTGTCAAATACTTTTAAAGCCTGTTGATCAGCAATTGTGTATGTTTGCAAGTCATTCAGTTGGTTAACTTCAATGCATAGGTCATGCTTCAACAGACCCAGTGCCAGGGTTAGGAAGGCTTTCTTGCAGGCTTCTGCAGATCTACTACAGGAGCACACATCCATCAGGAGCACAGCATCTTGCCTGGTAACTATTTTAAACTTTATAACTTCCTAGTTTCAAAGTCTCCCAAAAGCCAATTTTTGTAGCTCATTCACTTGTTTCGAAGACAGAGCAAAAATGTTTGAGGTTTATTTCTAGAGCACTTGATTCACTTTTTTTTGTGCTTCAGAACTGTATCATGAAGTATTACATTTCTATCTTGTTTATTCAAAAGGAAATAAAATAGTGACTGTTTCTGTAGTTTGTGAAAAGTCACGAGAACAAAGAAGCAAGTCCAAGTTATAGCTGACTTTCATTTGTCACTTTTTAATTTCCTGGGTTGTGACTCTCCTCTCTCTTTCACACTGTTGAAATGTATTTAAAAAGGTTTATATGTAATGTTCCTTGTCTGCTTTTTGTCTCTAGAGGACAGTGTGCTCTATTCACATTTATATAAGCTGGAATCTTATTTTACAATCACTGTTGAGTATTTTCCCCCCAATTGCAGTATAAGAGGAAAGTGAACAAAGCAAAGACTGATTTCTAGGGTTTGGTCTTCTGTAGAAGCTGAAATAAGGAGATGTGAAACTGCCATTTTCCTTATGAAAGACTGTAAAGAGAGCGTTACTTTCTGTGCGAGTTTTTCTGGGGAAGAGGGGGAGAAACCCTAGAATACAGAGTCTCATCAGAACCCTTTTGTTAACGGGTATTTTTGTTTTTTTCTCTCAAATGACTGAGAAAATATCATGTATGAATTTATAAATAATTGCTTTCAGTTATTTCTTTTGTATAAGCTGCCCGGTACCCTTGCTATGCTGTACAAGTTGTGTTTCATGGAACAGTATGAGTATGAAATAAAAAGCTAATTTTTCGGTTTTTAATCATCTGTGGATGCCACTATGAAAGCTGACATTGTTAAAGCCACTACAGAGTTTTCTATGAATACTTGTAAGAATTGCTTTGTTATATATAAACCTAAATAAAGAGATAGTATTGATACAGAGACATTGGATAAGAACATTTAAAAGGCTATTCTTTAGGTCTAAAAGGCTTGCTGTAAAATGGTGCATTATTCCATTTATTAAAGATCATATTAATGACAAAAAGCATTTGTCTTTTGTTGGGGGGGGGGGGGTGTGTGATGGTATTACTGGCCATGAGTAATAAGAATGCTCCCAGGAATGAGAGGAAAACACCTGCTGCAGCTGTGTTTGGTTGGATGAGGGATAAGGAACTACTTCATTACTGAGCGCTGAATAGGAGTTTCAGACACCTTAGCATGTGACAGATTGCTCTGCGCTTTGAGGAGATAATGGGGTGGAATAATTAGGGCTTGCCGTTGCTACATTAATGCAGTGCCTCATGCTTGCTTTTTTGCCCATTCCCACCAGTCAGGCAGTTAAGATGCTTGTATTGGCAACTAAATACAGCTTTGTAGGCGTTTCAAAGCAGTAGGGCTTTCATGGCCTCTTGGTCCGTCTGCAAAGTGTTTAAATGCAGAAAAAAAGAAAACAAAAAAACCCCCAGAAAACTAAATGCTTTTCTCCTTCACTTTTGGTTGGGCTACGCTTGGCTAGAGCACAGCATTGATGGCAACCAGGCACAAGGCAGGAACACAGCAAGCAACAACCTTTGCAGGCGGGACAAAAACTAAAATAGCAACCTCCTATCGTTCCCACACAAACTACCGCACTCTTTGCCTTCCCCATGAGCAGACAATGTCATGGCATTCTTGCCAGCAGGAGCTTTCGCTGCCCAGAGCTGCTGTCCTGTCCAACAGAGCTAGAAGAGATGGATTAAATCAGTAGATTGCGAATTTCCCCTGCAGGCTGGCCTGACCCAGGAGTTTTCCTCTGCCTCCAGAAGGTAAAGGTGCTGGGAAGAGACAGGTCTTTTCTCCCCTGCAGTCTGCTTGGTCTTGCTTCCTGGTGTTTTTCAACTCCTGATGCAACAACTTCATCTTGAAGGTGTCTGGGATTCTTTCACTTTGTAGTGAAGAGCTCTTCCTCTTGTTTCACTTCTTCCAGTCATGCTTGTGAGAGCTTCAAGCTGAGCCATTAACTGGAATCACCACCAGTAGATGCACTGTACCCATACAGAGGTGATGCTGTTGGTTTGAACTCATCTTTCTCAACTCCTCTGTGACATTGGTGTGAGGGAGGTGGTGCTCTGTGGCCTGATGGCTGCGAAGGCAGCCCAGTAGGATGCTGAGGCTTCAGGATGTGGGTGCTTGTCCATGTGGAGAACAGGGAAATGAATGCAAAATGGTCCCTAGAACTGAGTATCATCCCTCACTGTCACCTTCCCTTCCTGACCAGAAGGAAAAATTTAAATCTTCCCTTTAAACAGGAAACAAACCTCATCTTTCCCTTCCTAGCCAACCACACGCTAGCTGAGCTCTGAGGCAGCTATTCTGCCTATGCACACGGAGGGAACACAGCTGTCCTCTCCTCAGTTCTCTTTCAGGACCACAAACTGAACCACACCAGCTGGTGTCCTTCTGCCACCACACTTGCAAGCTCACTTGGGCAATGGTCACTACAGCTTTGAGGCAAAGTCTACAGAGACTGCAACTGAACTCAGCTTAGTGCCATGAGTGGTGAACTCCTCCCAGGGTTTGTCTTGCCCTTGGGAAGGGGTTACCCATTAGCACCGACTCCGTAGCACGGGCATCACACCCCCCTGAGTGCTGCAACATGTATCTTGCACCTTAAAGCACCCAGCACTGTACTGTGGGACCTCACTGATTCCAGCACTTTGCATTATACACAGATTTGTGGGACACATGCTGCACCTCAGTTGCTTAATTGTATCTCTCCTCCTTACTTAATTGATGTTATTTTTCTCTACCCACAGAGATAATTTTTGCAAGCAAATAAGAAAGTGATGCAAGTCTTATACCTCTGCAGATGAAGAACTACCTGCTAAATGCAAAGAAAGAAAGGAGACAGAATGAGGAACTTCATTTCTTGCTGTCATAAATAAGGAGGAAGCAACAAACTGAAGCAAGTTGATTGAGCACCTGCCTGTACAGCAAATCCCCTTGGCCCCACACGTGAACCTAGAAACCCCTGGCCTCTGGGAGGGATCATGATGAGTCTCACTTACCCTGTGAGCAGGGGCAGACTCGGTGTTCCAGGCTGGATCTGCAGCTACCCTGGGGGTTTCTGTCTCAGAGAAGGATTAGATTGGGACAGTTATTGACAAGGAGAAGGTCCCTTCCTGAACGAGAGTGCTATGCTTGCATGCAGTGGCTTGCTGTTGGCTCAAGATGGCTGAGCAACCCCAGCTCACAGGTAAGAGAGAGGCTGGCCAGGTCTCACTACCTACCTCTGGGGCTTCAAGGACAGGAGCACGAAGCTCTTTGTCTCCAGGGATCTCAATGACATTGATGGGAACCTCAGACCTCTGAAGCCCTCCCAGGAACAGCTCCAAGAAAGGCTGTAGCCAGGGAGAGTCAGTGATGCCAGGGATACCAGGAGCACTGGGAACCATGTGAAGTTCTCTGGGTCACAAGAAGATCCTTCCTGCCATCCTGCCCCGTGTGGCAGTGCTGCCTCTGAAGGAGGGGAGAGAAACTGGTGGCAGCAATGCAGCAAGTCAGGAGGGACGCTGAGCTGCTCAACACAGAAATAACAGGAGCTCGTGCATGCCTGGTCCACCTTCACCAGTGCCCTGGGCAGAGGTGCTGCTACCAAGGATGCTGAGGAGGATGTGGGAGGCATCTGTGACAAAAGAAGTGGACACCCCCAGCAATTTATTCCTCCTTGCCACCAGCAAGAGCAGCCAAGCCCAGCTCTACCCCAGCAGGTGTGGCTGAGTCCTATCCTCAGGGCATCAGAGAAGCCTTGACTCAGCTCTGCAATAACAAACTGTTACTGGTGAATTTTACTGATATACTTTTTACTGGGTGTGTGAGCTACTCAGGCTTAAGAAATAATCTTCTCCTAGATTTCCCTGTGTGACCTCACATACTTGGCTCAGCCAACTCTCTCCTGCAGAAATAACGACTTTCATTCGGCTTTTGCTTTGCTAATGGGAAATGAAAGTAAAACAACAATAATTATATTCCCCTTTGTTCCAGAGCAGTGATGCAGCTGCAGAACGTACTTTGTGGAACGCAGCCACGTCAGTCTTCCATTTGTTTCCATTCAGAGGTTTTTTTCCCCATTTACTTCTTGCTAATTCTGATGTTATGGAAATTCTCCACGTGCAGGAGATTATAGACATCTGCTCACTGCCATGACCCAAAGCGCATTCTATTGGATAAGAAGGTTAATTTTCCACAGGGAGGAAAACTCGACTATACCAAAATGTTTGTATCTGTATAAATTCAGCTTTCCTTGTTATCCTGAAAGGTTGTAATTTTCCATCCAATGAGGAGCTAAAATGTTTTGACTCCTAGAATTGCAATGGCACCCTCAGGTCTTCTTGCTTTTCTGCCAGGGGATTGTCCTCTTTCAGCTCTCAGGGAAAGTCTGCAAGAAATCCACAAGTGGTGATTTGCGCCGAAGCCATGCTTGGCAGATCAGTCAGACCTCTTTCGCAAAGACAAGAGATAACACTGCCTGAGGACAGCTGGTAGACTCCAGGGCAGCCCTGTCTGCTGGGAGTGGCCTGCACAAGGTGATTATAGAAAACAAGTCTGCAGCATCTGAGCAAACAGCATTTCTAGATGGGGCTCAAACAGGCCCTGGAAAGAGGTTAAGGATGCAAATATTGAGAAGGGTTGGAAACATCTAATCTGGATGCATTTCAGTTCCTGATGGGAAAGACAGGAGCTTTCCAAAACCCTCTATCACAGTCCAAGCACTGTTTGAGAATGAGGACTTACACCCAGTACAGAGCAGGGATAGTTTGGCCAGACGATGGGCAAAAGCCAGTGGGCAGCATCTCAAGTGAATGAAGTGGGTTTGAGGAAGGGCAAAGAGCATGGAGGTTGGGTATGGATACTTGTTTCAGGCATCAGTAACACGGTAGGACTCAGCATTTGTCTCTGGCTCTATTTCTGTGCAGTCTCTGCCAAGTGCTAGTAGGAAAAGATAGCGTAGGAATGGTACAGGCTTTTTTGCTTCCCCATCTCACTTAGTGAAGCCTTTGTTCACGAGAAGTTCACGCCATGGGCTATCAGATTTCATGAAGAGAATGACCAGAAATACGGTTTTCACAAGGTACTTCTGTGTGTGTGGAGCTGTGGGCATAGGAAGTGAGGTTGGTTTGTGCTCTCTGGCTTTGTTACTGATGGTTCATCTGCACTGACTGGTATTTTACCAATCTGTCGTAATATTGAAATTATATCTGTTTTCTCAATCTCTTTCTCCCTTTCTCCCTCTTTGTCCCCCTCCCCTTTTCCTCTTATTGGACAAGTAACGGAGCCCTGCAGCTATCTTGTAAAGAGTAACTTCTAGCACCTCCAGGTCCCTGGATTAGTTGAAAAATGAGATCTGACACAAATCATTGTAGCAGGTTGTAGGTCTGACTCCAGCCCATGAGGTAGGTGTTGCTGCTGCACACACCGATTCTACTGGTGCAGCCAAGGCATGTACAGACGGCCGGAGGAGAACCTCCTGCAGGAGGGAGGCCTTGCCGGATCTCTGCTGAGCTGGGAAGCATTTATTGTGACCCTGCTTTTCTGTTGCCATGCCAAGAATTTTCTTGCAGGACCACTCAAAATTCTGAATCAAGCCTCAGAAACAGCTGGCTTAAAATCACTACTAAGCAGGCTAATTTTATTTACTGTTTGCTTCTGGAAAACCAGAATGCGAGTAAATCATGTGCTTGGGCTTTACCCTATGATCATAAGGGACAGAAATGTGGTTTTAAGGCACAGGCAAGCAGAAGTTCCCATCTGCTCACATAAGCCACAAACTGAGACTGCAAGTGAAACTGGAGGCATTTGCAGCCCCACAGAAGCAAGCAGCAGTATCAGGAAGGCTTCATTTGGGTACTCTGTTAACCCTGGCATTGCAGCCAATTTCAGGAGGTGCTCACAGGTTCTCCTCTTGTAATCCAGCAGCACCCAAGGAGCTGCAGACGCGGGAGGCCTTCCCTTATTCCCCTGTCCTGGGTTGGGGTGTAGTAGGCAGGAAGAGAACTGAACTCTGCTAGGGGAGGGAGGGAAGAGAAGGATGGAGGGAGGAGGAGGGGCGGGTTGGTTCACCATCAGCCCCGGGTGAGATGCCACCTAAGAGGCCTCTGGCTCTGTGCTGGTGCATGGCAGAGTTGAGCAGCAGCTCCTGCGTATTAAGTTTTTCTTCAGCATGCAGGCAGGAGGCAGGTGGGCCCAGGCAGCTGCCCCTCTCCTTGGGGGAGACAGACATCCCCCACATGCAGGTTGGGGGTGGATGTCGTGCTGTGGCTTCTCCTGCAGCAAGAGGATTTCTGTGAGCTGCCAGGTAGAGTGTGAGCATGCTCAGAGAAGCCAGGTAGCACATGAGGGCCCAATGTCTGCATCACCTTCCATCAACCACAACTGCACAAACCCATTGCTTTGGACAGGCTGTCAAGGCTTCCTTGGAAAGGCCCCAAGTAGACCTACTACAAGGATTTACTGATTCCTGCTCCAAGGGTAAGAGACAACCTGTAGGCTCACCACTATGAATCAGAGAACCCCATGCTCCTACCCCATCACATACTCTGCTAAAGTTAATTAGTTTAACTACAGGACCAGTGTATGTGTATGGAAGGAGAAGCAAAATCATTTTGTCGCTCCCTCTCAGTGCATGAATAAGCCATGCAACATGCTTTTCACAATCTCTTTAGCTTTTCTAAATGTTACAAAAACAAACAAGCAAAACAAGATTGCCGGCCTGAATCAAAAGGCATGATTCCTCTTCTCTGCTTTCTCAAATGAAAAGGGTCTATAGTTATATGCCTGTTCATTATATATGCGGGATGTTTATCGTCCTACAGTTTGGCCATAAAATCTACATTATTGAAATGTTGTCATTTATCAAATTAATTTAAATAATGCCAACCATTGAAATAAATGTTTTACAGTATATAGTTCCTGTATACTTACAGTACAGAAATTGTGCCAATAGCTTGTAATAGCCATCAGTGTTTAATGTTCATAAATCAAGAGTTTCCTTCTATCGTTTGTACACATTATTCTGCCCTGAGAGTAGGAATACAGAAACACATGTTAAATCTCTATACACCACACAAATACCAGCAAAACTCTGTGTTATATTTGCAAGTTCTGTAGATATGTGTTAAAAATATTACGTTTTTGGAAAATAATTGTAAAGAAAAATTACCTCTTTCCTAAAAGGAAGGAAAGTTTTAATGTTGGAGGGAGGAATTATGAGCAAATTCAGCATCTTTCTTGTAGGATACCTGAGGGAGATAAAATTTTGTCTTGTTTAAATGAACTAGGCCCCTTCTCCCCATGTTAGCGAAACCAAAGATCCAGAAATGTGGTGGACAACACGCTCTTCCTGCTGCTCCATCGTTCCCCTCCACAGAACCCCAGAACAGCTGCAGTTGCTCTCAGCTGGCAAGAGCTCATGCTGGGGAAGCAAGTTTGACTCCAACTGCCCCTTCCCTTCAGCAGCTGGACACTCACAGTGAGTTTATTGCTTAGTGCTGCTGCCATTTCATGTGTGTTCAGAAAATTATCTGTACGTGTGGAAAAAAGTAGCACGTAGGTGAATTTAGCACTGGTTTCTAAAGAAATTCACTGCACATATCTCCCAGGTAATTATGTGTGCCGTGAACACACAGAGAAACATCTCTCAAGCCTCCATTTAAGTGTTGGATTGGGGAGCAGGGCTTGTTCGTCAAAATTGTGTTATCTAAACACCAGTGAGGTACTGAAGCCTTAGGATGTTATTTATATGGTAACTTTTCTTAAAGATGGTACTTCATAAAATGTGGCAAGAGTGCATTTTGCTTTAAGTTGTCTCTTGCTTAGCACATGTAGTTTGATTTATGTCCAAGGTCCCATCTGTTGTTTTTTATTGTTTTAATCTTAATACCTTATTTCAATCTGCTTGCCTCCTCAAATCCCCCCAGATATTCTGGTATATTAACTAGGATTTTACAGGTTTTGTGTGAAGCAAATTCTATTATATTTGTCCTATTTTTTTTTAAAATGTCTTTTTCTCCTGTTGATGTTCAACACCCACATAAACAAGCAAAACAAACTCACTCTGCAGGGGAGAGATGAGAAACACAGTGAAATATCCTGGGGCATAATCTAATGTTTAGATTAGACTCCCAGAATCTTTAATCTTTCAACCTTCAATATTACTTGCAGAAACTGTAGGCAAAACAATTTCAGGCAGTACATTGCTCTTTTACGTGTACTGCTTTGCATTAATTTAATTTGGAATAAGACAAGAACATATTTAAAGCTACTTGGAGCACAGTCATTCTCCATAAGGTTTACTATTATTTTTAACAGTACATTTCTCATTACTATGAGCAGTGAGGGGTTCTACTCATAAACTTTCAATCCCTAGTACAACAAAATTCCCAAGGTATCAGTTGCTTTGACAGCCATCCAGTGCGATTTGGGCCTAGGAACTATGGGCCTAGGAACTATTGGGCCTATGAAAAGCCTCTTCAAGGCAGAGATTGAACCGGTGTACGGGGATCACGTGCCACTCGAGTGAGTTTGGAGTCACTAATGTGACCAAAGTCAGTAAAGGGCCGGTTCAAGTGACACTGGTAAGAAGGCTCACTGCCTCCGTGCCAGCAACAAGGCTCATTCCTATTTTTTGCATCACTGTGCCATTACATTAGGCATTAAGGTCAGAGTAAGGGTGTCACGAATGTGAAGAAACCACAGCCTAAAAGTTCCACATGAAACCAGATGAAATGTGTTGTTCAAAGTTGGCCTGCAGAGCGTTTAGCAAAGTTGGAAGGCAGCAAGGAGTGTGAGAGTCGAAACAAATCTTGGGAGGTGTGAATTACAAGGAGAGTCTGGGGGGAACTGGATCCAAGTTATTGGAGGATGGGGTTTGTTTTAGGGTTTTTTGTGTAATTAGGAAAAAGTTTCACAACTATTTTTAAGTAATTAATAATCCTGCTTTAGCTGTTTCCATTATTTCCATAAGATGTAGGAGTAAAATCCTGTTGTAACACATTTGTTGCAGTTTAAACAAATGAATGTATGAAGTACACGGTGTTTTATTAGGTCTGAGTACATGATTTTACATGTTCAGCTTTCATGTTTAATGCATGCAAAGCAATACAACTGCTGATGAGCAGTATACATAAATGCTTTGCTTTATATTCCCCTAACAACTGTGTGGAGCAGTGCCATTTTTGCAGTGTGACAACAATGTGGGAAGTACTATAATAGTCATAGATATCTTTTGCATTCAGAATCGTGACTTGGCTCCGTAACATGCACCATGCAAATAAATCTGAATCGATGCATTTCATTTTTATCTGCTTCAAAACAGTAACAGGAATTAAAATGTGTTCAGGATAATTTATGCCTTTAAAATGTCTTTATAGCACACTGCTTCCAAACAATTCCAGTATTTCTGGGAAGGATAAACTGTTCAAGGGATGGAAGCCTGCTGAGCAACTGTACTGGCACTGGCAGCAGGTGCTGTCACAGCAGGAAGAAGTGCAAAGGGGATTGCATCTTCTGCTCTTGGCTGAAAATTGCAGCAAAGAAGTAAAACAAATGTTGCCTAGGTTAACTTGCTCTAGCATAACCATGTGCTGTCCTGGGCTTTACTAGCAGGAGACAGGTTCCATTTCTTTCTATAGATGTGCCAGGCATTTACCTGGGCAGTATGAAGCTCAGGTTCTCTTTTTCAATATATACATGGAGTCACCGAGGCAATTACAAGACCCCTTCACCTCCAATGCTGGCTGTATGCTGCCCATACTGTTCTCTGCCTCTCAGCCATTCCTGGTGACAAGAGCTCTATCTTCTGGATATTTCACTAATTAAGTGGGTTATCTGGGATTATGATGTTTTGCCATAATACACCAGCATGGCTTACGATGGCTACAAAAAAAGGAGTGGGAAGTGGCCCTATGTGTATGATTTTTAAGGTGACTTAAGTACATTCCACAAAGGGATATGGCAGGACCTATGGTGACCTGACAGGCTTCTGGTGCCTTTCCTCAACATCATAGATACTTTGAAGGGTAGCCCAGGGTCGTTCTTAAGGCTGGGCACGGCCTCTTGTAGCCAGTTTTGTTTGATCCATCCTGCGATCCTGCAGGCTATTTTACTAGTCTTTACAGTACCTGTAAGTATTATATCCTTCAAAATAAATTTAATTAATGTAGAATGCAAGAGCTAACTTCCTAACAACCACATCATCAGAAGCACATCCATCCTGTTCCCTTTTGCCAGTCTGACCCCTCATAAGGAGCTCTTGACTCTGAAGAGAGCTTTAACCTTAAAGGCTTTAGGACGACCAGTGCCCAGGCATCCTTAAGAGCCTGCACACATAGTCTCACTTTTCAGGTTTGTTAGGGTCTCAGCCATGGTTGATGGAGCCCTTCAAATGGGAAGCTGGGGCTTCTATCAGAAACCGCAAAGGAGAAAGGAGGAGGGGAAAAAAACCAAACCCAAGCACAATTAAGCTGAAGAGAAGACAGAATGGTTTGCAGTTTGGAGTCACACCATTTGCTCGTGGCAATGCTACTCAATTGCAACATGCAGAGCAATACTGGAAGGAATCCAGGTGAGTTCTGGTAGCCCAGAGTAGGCATTTGCAAGGGAGACCGAGAGAGGACTTATTGATCCTTCAAATCCTGAAGCTGGTGAAGCGCATTTTTCTTGCGCTAAATGTTCTAAGCACACGAACCAAGGCCTGTTCCAGGCACGTGTTTGCCTCTCCGATGGATAAACCGGGATAAGAGGGTGCAGGCAGTTAACAAGTATTTTTAAAAGGCTGCCGTGAAGATGCAACTAATCTAAGGAGAACAGTAAACACAGCAATTAAGATTAAGGCAAAAAGGGGGTCAAGTCTGCCTGGATATTACCCGCGTATCAGGTGCCACCACTGGCACCGCTGGGCTGGTGGCAAAGCGATTGGATGAACGGCTGCCGATCGCCGTCCTCTCCCGCGGCGCGGTCACAGCGAACCGTAACCGAGCCTCCCGCCGGGACCAGGCCCGCCCCGCGACGGCGGGGACCCTCCCTGGCCCCGGGGGTCCCCTCGGGCCGCGGGTCCCAGGGCGCCAGCGAGACCGGCCCCCGCCCCCCCCCATCAGCACGCGCCCAGGGTCAGCGCGCGCCCCGCCGCCCGCGCGTCGCTTTAAGCGCTGCCCCCCGCCCCGCTCCCCGCGCGCGCTCGGCCACTCGGCAGCGAGCCCCGCAGCCAATGGCCGCGCCGTAGCTGCGCGAGCCGAGCGGCGGCGCGGCCAATGGGAGCGCGCGGGGGCGGGGCGCGTGGCCGGGGCAGTATTGTTGATGAGGCGTGGGGAGGCCGGGAGGCAGCGCGGGTCGCCTCGGGTTCGGGACGGCGCTGAGCGCGGCACGGGGCCGTTGGAGGTGTCGGGCCTCCGCGAGGAGCTGCCCGCGCCTTCCCTTTCCTTCCCCGCCGCCACCGCCGGCCTCTCGCCAGCGCCTGGCTCCCAGCGGACAATGTCCCACCAGCGCGTCAGGCGCGGCGGCTCCCCGACCCCGGCCACCTCCGTGGGGGGAGGCGGCGCGGCGGCGGCGGGCGGCGGCGCGGGAGCGAGCAGCCGCCTGCAGCCCATGCGGGCCACGGTGCCCTTCCAGCTGAAGCCGCAGCAGCCGCAGCAGCAACATGGCAGCCCCACGAGGAGCGGCGGCGCGACCGCTCCGGGCGGGGGTCTCCCGCGCGCCTCGCGCAGCATCAGCCCCACGCGCGCGGCGCGCGGCGGCCCTGCTACGGCTCCGCAGGGAGGGGCGGGAAGCGGCGGCTCCGCGCGGGGCAGCCCCACGAGCGGCGGCGGGGGGGCGCGAGGCAGCCCCCCGCGGCACCACCACCTCCCGCCGCCGCCCCCCCCGCCACCGCCGGGCTGCGGGCCCTCGCCCTGCTCCTCGCCGGTGCCGCCCGAGGGCAGCGCCGCAGCGTCGGGCAGGGTCCGGCCCCCGCGGCGCTCGCCGGAGCACGGCAGGAGCTCCCCCGAGAGGAAGAGCCCCAGCTCCCCGGTCTGCAAAGGTGAGCGCGCCCGCGGGCCCGCCCTGCTCGCGGGGGGCGGGGGGGCGGCGGCCGGGGGGCACCGCCGTGCTGGGGGGGGCGGGCGGACACGGGCCGGTGCCGCAGACAGCCGCCCCGGCACCCGAGGACGGGTGGGGGGGTGGGCTCGGTGCTTTTTGTTGCTGCTCCGCAGCTTCCTGCCTCTTAGAAGAGGGACAGAGAAAGCCGAGCGTGCCACGTGGGGAATTGTAGCCACTCCTGTAGCACTTGTGCGAGTGCTGCCAGGAGGCTCCCGGGTTGGGCCGCTTCGGTACGAGCTTCACGTGAATTCTGTGTTCAGGGGCTGCTGTGAAGCCTCATCTTCCCTCTCTCTGAATCCCGTCGCAGATGGTGCGTGGTTTTGATCCAAGCGGTGTCCGCACGCTTGTGATTGGAAACCTAGCTGGCACTGTAGGCACTGCTCGTAGATGGAGGAGAAATGTGTTCAGCTCTTAGGAGCTGCTTTCAGCGTGAACCCTGCAGAAGGACGTGTGAACTTGCGAGTGGTGACAAGCTTGCGCTACAGCAAAGATAAAAAATAATGTGGCAGTGGCATGCATATATAAAACTGCTTTAACTGTTATAATGTGTTTGAATAACTAAAACATAGTGAGAACGCTGAAATTTAAGCACTGTGACATCTGGTTGAGGATAATAGAGGCTTACATACATAAGTCCTTATTCTTCTTGGGATAAAAGTTTGTTCAAAAATGCACGAGTGAGGCTTTGTGTTAATGTCCTGAAATCTGGTAAAATTTGTGACTTTTGAAATACCAAAGCTTACGGCTACTCTTTTTCCTGAAACTGTGTGTAGTAATCTATACAATAAAGCTGACTAATGTGCAGAAGTGTATATGCAGAAATCTGGGACCAACATGATTCTCTAACTCTTCTTCTAATGTCGCTTTCCATTTTGTAAAATAATGATTATAACCAGACTACCGTATTGGGTTTTTCCTTGGTTTTTTCCTATCCTGGCTCTTGAGAAGTGATGCTGCCAGATGCGACTGTTGTTACAGTATCTAAGCTAAGGTCTGTGTGATGACTTAATTTTCCTTTTCTTTTTTTTTTTTTTTTTTTGTTTGTTTTATTGAGATATACCTTCTCAAGATTACCATATCCCTGGTGGTCTGCAGTGTGAGAGAGCAGCGCCACAAAGGTGTTTAGGTTCTGCATTAGATTTTCGGCTAGAAAGAGTAATGTGTTGTGTTTAAGGTTATGTTCCAAGGCTTTAGATTAAGGAATATGTGTATTCTTCATTTGAGATTCTTGTTAATCAGTAATCTAAAAGACCTTATACATGTCACATCTTCTTCCTCTGAACTCCATAGAACTCTTGCCCCAGATGCAGTCTCCTAGCCTGGAGAATGAGGAAGAATATGGCTAGCTTTGAGATCCAGGTTTAAAAGCTGTTTGTAAAGGCATACATTAGACCACTTGGGGTGGAAAAATTGCAGTCTTGAGATCACTGCATAGGCAACTGCTGAAACCATGCTAACTTGCTTACTGGGTCAAAGAATTAGCATATAGAAGGAAATAAATCATTTGATCACTCTACTGTGTTAAGATAACTCCACTAGCTTTTTCCAAGATGTGTGAAAACACATGAGCAGTTGCGTAGTTTTGAATGTAGTTTTCTTCAGTCTGCTTAACACTTCAGAACTCCACATGTGCATTTAAAAATGTGACTTAATAGCTTCTTTGGGTTTGTGGGTTCTTTTGGTGGTGGGATTTTGTTCAGGTTTTTTTTGTTTCTTAACTGAATTGCAACTAAATGTTGGAAATACTTAAATGAATTTTCTGTTGGTGACGGGATAATTACAAACTGAAGATTCAATGGCACAATTTCTAAATTAGTGTGCTTTCCACTTCCCTCCTAAACGTGACCAAGGGTGCAGATCCCTAGTATCCATTTTTGATCTTTTACTTTTGATCCTTTCCTGCAATCTGTAGCACTGATTTCACAGACTTCAGCTTCTACTTCCATGTTGACATGCTCTGTCTTTCCCATCACTGATGTGGTCTCTGCGAGTCTGTCCAGCAATCTCCAATTTCAGTTCAGTTTTTGCTTGTGCCTCTTTACCTGTCTGCAAACCACCCTTGTCAGAGGAAGCTGTTTTGACCTACTAGTAAGACTGTTGCAAAATGAGATAGAGAAATGTGTATGCTGTACCTTTACTTGTATTGTTATTTTTACATTGGCTTATCTACTGAGTCAGGATCAAATCTCATCTTGTTATTTATATTTTTATGTAAAACACATTCTCAGGAGAGTTCAACTCTAAAAACATTGCAGTGCTTCAGGCTGTGTAAACAGGAAGGTCAAGACAGAGCTGTAGCAGTTTTTTACTGACCCTTTCAGGTTTCTTGAGGCTGTGAGAGATTTCTTTACTGGATACTGAACTATATGGTATATTCCAATTGGTTGTGTTGGACGTTTACTACACTTTGAAAATTAGAGACAAAAAATGAATTTGTTTTATCTAGAACTATATTGTCCTTTAATTAGTTAGAATAGTAAGCAGAAGCGTAAAATTAAGGCCTACTTGTGTGAAAGGAAGTTATGAAAGTTGTTATAACAGTATATTGGAAGGTGTTAAGGAGTCCAGATGTGAACCCATCTTTCGGATAGGAAGAAGGAATGGAACTCCATTGCACTCTTAAACAGAACTGTAAGATTTATTAATTTTAAAAATTTAGTGGGCGATACAATAATAGCTGCTGACTTGTTAACACTAGTTATCAAGGTTTTGCAGTAGTCACAGAAGATATTACTATAGGATAGGAGAGCGCCGAAGGCTTTGTGTATCATTACATGTGAGCTTTGCTTACCTAAGCTGTTAAATTTGCTTTTGCAGCATCATGCTTTAGGTTTCTTGTGGCTAACAGTGCAGGACAGTTATTTGAATTAAAAATATTTCCTTTCACTATTTCCATAAACTGCCTTGAACATCTTGGGCTTTCTGAGTTTTGCTTTTGTAAAACAATATTAGTTCAGTCATTCTCCTACCAGGAGATTCTTTTAAGTTACTGGAATCAAAAGCAGGACTAGTTGTTTTACATTTATGTTAAGGTAACAGCCAAGATTGTCTTCCAAGGGGAATATCCACACTTGTGCTGTGTGTCTGTTCTTAATACTGTTTGAGCCTGTGGAATATTTTCAGTGCCCCCTCCCAAGTTAGTGCTCTTTCTTAACTTCCAGTTAGTTATAGGTAAACATGTATTTGTTCAGTTTTGCTCTTCATTCACATTTTTAGACTGCCTTAGCATAAATTGCCTTCAGAGGTGCCTGACTTCACGATTGCAATGGATGTGTGATGCGAGTTAACCTGTAGCAACTTTGGTTGGGCAGTTGTACTGTGGTGACTTGTGGAAACATGGTAACTTCCGCGTTATTTTCCCACATTTTAGACGGTTTGTGTGTGTTCTGGGGTTTTTTGTTCTATTATTTTTCTTTGTTTGTTTGAAGCTAGATTGCAGAAATACTGTTTCTAAATAGATTTAGAGCAGTGGCAGATGGATAGGAGGGTTGATATTTATCGCAAATACTGGTTTAAAGAAATAATCAGGCCAATTAAAACAGATCTAATATTTAAGAAGCGTCTATTTGATGAAACAGCTCCTTTGTTTTTCATCAGCCACAGCTGTTGTAACTGTTATCTCTATGGAGGCAGATCTCTTGTTATGTAGGTCACATCAAGGAAAAATAGCAGCTGAACACTGGCTTCAAGTATTGTAGCGGAGAGTGGGATGAAAACATTGTGTATGTTCCCATTGAGATGTTTTGAAACAGCAAGAGGAGTTGTGTAGTAGGGTTCAGCAATTTGTATTAAGACATGTTGTGAAGAGGGAAAAGTAAGTAAAGACATATCCAAACATCCTTGCCTCATCTAAATAAAAGAATTTTGAAAACATAATTCCCTCATTCCAGGGGAAAAGAGAATACTTATGGGCTTGGTGCCTTGAACTTTAATAGTAAACAGGCTCTTCAATTTTCATTCTCTCTGTCTGCCCAGCAAAATATTAGTTTTTTTCTGTGAGGGAGGATAGGTAATAGTTTCTGCTGCTACGGTTTTGAAGCTGTCTGCTGCAGTGGATTTGCAGATGATGTGACTGACTACGTTTACTTCCTGATTTTAAAGGGTTTTTTTCCACATCCTTTCTATTTACCCTTGGTAAAATGAGAGAAGCTTCTTGAAGAGGAAGAAAAAGAATTTGTAAGAAAAATAAATGGGGAGAGTGTGGCAGCTGTTTCCGAGACAAGTAATTTGTTTTATATAACTTTGGAAGCAATTGTAATTTTTAAGGAATGACACGTTGTGTTAGCATGCCGCGTTCTCCCATGGGACAAACGGAAGGAATCGTTTTGAAATCTTCTGATACAAACAGACCCTTCAGTGTGCTGTATGGTGATAGTAGTAGTCAGAGAATTTCTCTGGTAAAAGGTCTCAAGTGTGTGGTTACTCCAAAATCGAGCTTTGTTGCTGCTCCTTGAGTGGATCTGCTGTGAGCTCAGTAATAAGATTTTATCATTGTTGATACTAGTAGAAGTATTAAAGCAGTTCAGAAACCTCATCTGGTTTATGTGAATGTGGCCAATTATAGTGCTAATAATTTTTTTCCTTATAGTTGGACTGAGATTTTCCACACTTTTAATCTATACATTTCTAATGTGAAATTTGCATAAGCATATTTAGTGTTGAATGTCACAAGGCTTTGAAAGACTGGTATTCTATGAGGTTAAGATATCCACACCACTGAAATATATGCCTAACGGGTTTTATTAATATTTATACATCTTTAGTAGATTGAAATGGCTTAGAAATTGAATTCTGGACTTTGGATGGCAGTGTTTTTCTTTTGTGACTGGCAGTCAGATGCTAGTCAGGCATAAATAACTTCTTTTGCTCACAAATGAATTTATGTAGAATACGACTTGCTATGTTATACTTTTAGTGCAGAGTTCATCCTAAGGCACAGTCAGGAAGGACATATGACTGAGTTTTTCCAGTGCCCTTGTAGAGCTCCCATTTGATGTCTGTGTATTGTTTACTGTGTTCTAGCAGTTTGTTTTAGGCCTTTGTGTTCATTATAGATAAAATTAATACATGATTCTTTCAGGTATGATTCTGTGGGGAGTAGAAGAATTGATAATGAGCTTAGATCATTGTGATCTCTGGCTTTATATTTTACGTCTAGAAGTGCTAGTAACAATTCATGTAGGAGCTTATGTGTATATTTAAACCCTAGGTGTTTCTGCTTGTCAGTCCCTTTAAGGAAGCTTTCTTCAGTGTTTACACTTAATAGCTTGCAGCATAGTCTTTTACTGCGATTTCACTTGAAGATGTCATTGACAGATGGGATAGATGTAGATTTTTGTCTTTAACCATATTCCTCCCTCTCGCATTACTTTCTGTGCCTGTTATAGTTACCTTTTTCAGTAAGGCTTCCTGTTAGTGTATAAATTGTTCTGAAAAGTGATATCAATGTAAACACTAAAAATGAGATGTGCAGAAGGTGTGTTGGGCAAATGTTAATGTAAAGGGAGGGGATGCCTTTATCTTGTAAAATGTAACTCATTACCTTATCAAAGTTGACTTCTGGATCTAAGTGTCAGACACAACTCTTTATCAATCTAGCATATATTGTATCCTGGATAGTTAATAAAACCTGTCAGCTATTTATTTCTTCCAAGCCTTCATCATTTAAGAATCCAGTGACTATTGTACGTTTGAGGGAATGGTGGTGTGTGAGTACCATTGCAACTTTTGTGACATAGGATGTTTTTAAGGAAACCATAAAAACACATTTCATTGCTTATTAAAACTGAACAGAGCCTGGAAAAGCAAACTGAAGTCTTATATTGAAAGTGTCTTGTTGTATACTTAAATAACATAGTAGTCCTGATTTGATGTCACCTCTTGTAGACAATTAAAATAAATAAGCTCTTTCTTTCTTTCTAATCAAATGTTCTTATTCTAGCTGACAAATCAAGACCACCTTCATCAAGCCCTTCCAGTACTGCTCGGCGAACTTCCTCATTGGATATGCTTGCTGCTCCTTACCTTGCTGGACAGTGGCCTCGTGATAATCATGGACAAGCTGCTCCATCTATGAGAGACAAAGCCACACAGGTAGGACGGATTTTTGTATTTGGAGCGTTTAAATGTGAAGACAGGATTTAAATTTAAGAAAATATTCCGGTGAAAACATTCCCTTTAGCTTTCTTGCTTGCAAGTTCCTATTCACTTGCAAGTTGCAGGAATCCTACCTTTGCTATTACATATGTGAATTATTTGCATTCTTCTCAAAGAAAAGGCTTTGAATACTAGTATGTGTTAAGAGTTCCACTTTCTTCTTGCCTCAGAAAAACACCAATGTATCACATATCTGTTTTCTCATTGTTCTTGCAGTGTGCAGTACACTGATTGCACTGGTGTTAAGTACTATTTAGTTTAAATTCTATAAGAAAACTTAGTGGCTTCTTACATGTGTGTCTGTCTTAATAGAATTTAAAGGCTTCTGTAGTGCCTGTGTAACTGTAGCCTTTTCTACAATAGACTGTTCATCCTTTGATGGTAAAAGGCTTTTAATGTTCACTTGGAGTCTATGAACCAAGTACAGAATTATACACGTTGTAGAGGTGGCCTCATTGAACCATCAGCGATATTCAAATTTTGCTCAACTGGGAAATATTTTAAAAATACCTGATTTGGCAATGAACTTCATGTGACAAGATTTTACAAACTTTCAGTGATTCAGTCCTATGCCACCTGTAAAGACAGAGCCAACAAACAACTGAATGAAACTGGTGCTCCAAGAGTTATATGCTCATCAGGACAGGTGTTTTATCATTCCCCTTAAAGGAAGCTGTTGTTACAATGTATCCTATTGTATGCAGAAGTGATTCAAGATGGATTTTTCCACAGAATATCCCAGTGTTTCATTTCTTCTTCTGTGGCTGCAGTCTGACAGTGGATTTCTCTAACTTGTAGAGTGAAAGGAAGAGCCAAACAGATTTTACCTCCCTATTCCTACAGCATGGTTTCAAGAACAGGTCTTTACCAATTTAAAGAACATAAGCAAAATGCAGTTGGAAGAGGAACTGACAGTGTGTGGGACATGCTTGAGCAGGGGTGTCAAACTAATTTTGACCGAGGGCCACATCAACCTGCTCCTGCAGCGTAACGCACGTCACACGCTGCACACATGACTAGCACTGGCAGGAGCATAGTGGTAAGGAGCTCTGAACTGCCCAATGGGTAGAAAGAAGATGCCAGGCCGGATAAAACAAGGTGGAGGGCTAGATTTACCCCACAGGCCTTGTGTTTGCCACCTGTGTTACTTCCGTTTGCTCTGCTTAGGTTGGGGAACAGTAGCAAAAACATGGCCACTTCAGTCTCCCTGTGCTGCTAACTCAAACGTGTAGGATGCTGAGCGGGTCATCTGTGCAACATTGTTTCTGTATGGCCTGCTCAAGATCCACAACCTTTTGCAGAAAGGACCACAATTCAAAGAGCAAATCAGTAGAAAAGTAAGGTGTTTTGTAGGAGAATGTGCCTGTGTGTATAAGATGGAAGTAGAAACTGGCGAAGAAAGGAGAGCTGAGAAACAAAGAAAAAGGGAAGCAGATCGTAGTGAGAGGAGGAGGATGAAGGAAGGCGTATGATATACAAGCTATTCATGCTTAGCTATTAAAAAGCATCATTAAAGGGCAGAACTAAACCAGCATGGGTACTTACGTATTTATTTTCATATTTGAGTTCTTAGGCTAATACTTTTTTCAAAATAGCTGTATTTCTCTACTAGTGCCAAAGTATTTGCTATATTCAGTTGATCTCTTCCAGCTTAGTTTAGGTTTTATCCGAGTCATGTTTGGGCTTTTATAATCTGTGTATTTTCAAACTAGATTAGATATCATTCCTTTTGGCTTATATTTTTCTTCTATCTTTTTCTTCTGTTTCTGGGAGATCTAGCAGCTATGGTTTAGAAGGGCTTTCATATATAAAGGGAAATACATTTGCAAAGATTAATGGGAAGACTGTAATGGGCATTGTGTATTTCTGCAGAATGAGTGTATGTAGTGGTGATTGATGTTAGTATATTGCTGAGGGAAATAGAATGATCTGTTTTTACTTTCTAATTTAAATTTTTTCAAACCTGTAGAAACTTTTGGGATACATGTGTACATCTCAGTCTCCAAAGTTTGTGTTGGTATGACACTGAAACTTTGTTGCTTTTAATCTTTGTAGTAGCTTGAAAGAAAACATTTGAGCTAGGGACAAATTTGAAATGTGATTTACATAGTTTCCCAAGGTAGTGTAGTCTCTCCATTTGTACTGTTTAGCGTTTCTGAAGATGTGGTGTTTGAATGAAGTTTCACTTACAAGATACTCTGGCTGCAGTGTGTAATTTCAGATTTCACAAAGTCTATTGTGAAATGGATGCGTTCAGATTTCAAAAGTTTAGGGAACAGGAACTGAATCCGTTAAGATGTAAAATATTTTCAAGTTGAGTAAGCAGGGTATCTTGATTTTGCGTGTTTATGACATAGGGAGTAGAGTCATGCAGGAAGCAGACTGGGAAGAGACAGCAATTAGTGGCACTTTGCCTTCCAGGCCTTTATAGAGATGCCCATAGGTCATAGCTGAGAACTGTGTTAAGAGTTTCCAGGTCATGCAGAGACTGTCTATCAGAGTCCTGCTTCGACTGATTGTTTTGTTGAAACCTGTCTATGAAAATCAGGCTGATTTGTGTACATGCTGAATGGTTTTTGGGTGGTAAATAAGCATGTTATTGAGTGTCCTAGGGTCTGGTTAGAATTCATACATGCAGATATCTAAGTGCTGATGAAACAGGTGTTTGTGTCTTCTTCCCCTTTGAATCAAACCTGTTTGGCTTTGCCTGTGGTTTCTTGAAATAGAGCTGTGTCAAAATACAAGTTGAAATTAGACAATTGCTTTGTATGGTTTTAATTCTTTAAGAATAATTCATTTTAACTGTGAAGTTTTTGCCTCTAAGACTTTTGTTAAGTATTGTACTATCTGCGATAAGTGAGTAGTAGTACTTTAAGAATCTAGAGAAATAAACCCCCTCTCTGTCTTATGGTTATTGGGTTTGTGTTTCTTGAAAACAAGTATTATAAACAAGCTGCAGGGGATAAGTAAGAAGTGAGTTGCTAAATAGTATCACGCTTATGTCTTGATGTAAAAGTGTCTTGTAATTTAATGGCTTATACCTACTTGTTCTCGAAAAAGATTTCTAACTATTTGCTTTGAGGATGAGTATCAAAGCAACCTTTAATCCTTTAAAACGAATCAGATATTAATTTCTGAAATATGTCTTGAATCTTGTCAATGTCCTGAATATAAATTACGTGGGAAGACTGACTAGAGAGTTAGGTTCTTGTAGGCAGCATAGTGGTTGTGCTGAGTTGGAAAGTTAGAATTAGTGGCTAAAATCTATTGTTCTAGGAGCCAGAGGGTAGGCTCCAGATTGACATTGAGACTTGATTATACAAAGAATTGTACTCGTAAATGTGGGTTATCAATTCTTATGATTTATGATGAAGATCACTGGAGTGTTTTTCTAGAAAAATAGATTGTAATGGATTCTAGTTTTGCTGTGAAATAGGAATTTCAAAGGAGCCTAGTAACTTTATTATTCAGATTTGTCCTAGTTAGTTTTTGAGTTGGAATGATGATGATGAAAAGTACTGATAGTGGATGCTTCAATTATATGAAACATATCTGTAACTGAAGCCAATGTGAGTTGCAACCTGTATGTTTGGTGTTATGCCTCTGTTTTCCCTGGAAAATGGAGATTAATACCGCATCATCAAAGGCCTTGTGAGTTTCTGTGTTTTGAGTACAGATGGGGTAGGTAAGATCAGCTTGTGGCTTGCAAACTGTTAGTCTTCAATGTGGAAAACAACTGTTGCGCGCTGTAGATGTGAAGACTTTGAGGCAATCAAAGTTCCTGATGTAGGAGAAAGTGAGTTATTGACTCTGAAGGATAAGTTAGCTAGATCACTGCTGCAACAGTGAATTAAAAGAAATTATTTGTTTCTTCCAGTGTGTAAGCTTCTTCCAGAAATCCTTCCCCCTGCTTCATTAGGTGTATTTCTTGTGACTGCAGGGAGATTCCTGATAGGTGTTGTTATCCCTCCTCTTAGAGCCTTTGCAGTTCACTGCTTTTGAAGGCTGTTCTGGGTGCAGTTAGGTGGGACTATAAAATTGTCCATAATGCATGCAGTGCTATCACAGGCTTGCCTGTACATTTTGCTACCTTAAATACAGTTTGTCTTAATGATACTTAATGATACAAGGCTTAGATGCCTTGCCTTCCTTTTTCTCATTCTTCTGAGCAAAAACATGATTTTGAAGCTGTGCTAGTGCAAGTTTTCACTATGTTTACACCGAGCTACCCCTGCTAATGTGTCAGAAAAACAAGGTCAGCATTTGTGCTGGAAATAAAATATACTATCTCCAGCAAATTCAGCACTGTCATACTGGCTCTTCAGAACTCTATAGCAGCTTGTGGTACATCTGGCTGTTAATATTGCTTTATGCTCAACAGTTTGGAAGAGAAACTCGCACATCCCTGTATTATTCCAAACGTTGTTTTTTGTGAGGTTTTCTGTTTTTTAAATTTTATAGTTTCCACTTTCTCATACTTGGCTTGTCAGAAAGGCTTTTAGTCAGTGATTGCTTTTACTCGTGGTTCTGAATATAGCAAATCTCAACACTGATCTCTTCTAATTTGTCTCAAAATATTCTGCCAGAGAGTAGGAATTACCTCTTTTTAATTAATCCTGGAATCTTTTTGCTGCAGACAGAAAGTGCCTGGGCTGAAGAATATTTAGAAAAGAAGAAAAGCTCACACAAACGTTCAGCATCATGGGGAAGCAATGATCAACTCAAGGAGGTCAGAAATGTTGTTATTTGAGATACGTTTGGATTAACTTTTCTACTGGTATGTACTGTTACTGAGTTTTCAGGAAGGCATGAGTATTGTGCTGTATTTTATTATACAGATCATGGGCTTGGTAAAAAAACTACAAAATAGTTGTTCATTTTGTATTGATTTCATATAGTGATACAGGGCTATTAAAATTTTTAATCTGGATGTATGAGAAAAGACGTCAAATGCAGATGACTTTCTTCATCAAAGGAGTAAATACAGCAGTGACCAAACTACTTTCCAACTTTGTATTTCAAGTTTTTTCATTAGACCTCCAGAGACCTTCTGGGCTTCAGCTGAACTGGTAGCTAACAGGTTAGGTTTGCAAGAACATTGTGGTAGTAAAGATCTTTAAGTGTGATGGAATAAATTGATGAAACTGTGTGTATACCTGAACATATCTGGTGAAATCTAATGTGATTTTTTTCTTTTATTAGATTGCAAAATTGCGTCAACAATTGCAGAGAAGCAAACACAGCAGCAGACATCATCGCGATAAAGAAAGACATTCTCCATTTCATGGTAACCATGCAGCTATTAACCACAGTCAGGTAAGGCTGTGCATGTTTTGGACATACTGTGTAACTAATACTATTTTTAACTCCTTTCAAGGTTGCGATTTGTCTTAAAGGGAATTTAGAAATATCATGTACTGATAAATATGTGGTAGCTATAAGTGAATTCTATGAAAAAGATCCATTTCTTTTGACTTCCTTGAGTCCTGGATCTTTTTGTTACTTGGCTGGGTTGGCTTTGAATTCCCACTTTCAAAGAATTTCAGGTAGTTAGATCCTTAAAACAAGACTCTTACAGTGCATTTGGCAGACTGTACAAAAGAGTGACAGATAAGTTTAATCTAAAATCATAGATTATCTTTTTCATTATGTATTGCTGTAACAATTATGGAATATGGCATGGAGCAAACTGATGGTGAAATGATACACTCAAAACTGTAGTTTATGCTGTTCACCTCTTGTGTCTTGACAATAGCACTTGTCAGGTCCTACAGTGGACTGATTTGGAGAGCTTACCTGACAAAAGGCTATTCAATGGCATTTTTATTTACTCTATTAAAAATATTTATGCTTTTGGTGGCTTCATTCAGTCTTTGTAAACTTATTCTTTTTTACCTGTCACTTATCGTGCCTTGAGCCTTTAAGTAACAATCACTTAAAAAAAATTGATGATTAGGCTGCAGTTTCAGTTTAATATAAAAGACTGTTAATGAGGTCAGGTTCACAGAGAGATAATATTTTTAGCTCAATAGGTAGCAGGTGGAAAAAAATTACAGAGTTTTCAGGTCTGTTTTGCTTGAGTAACTTTAAGAAAATTGATAGGGAAATTTGGTCATTTCTTTAGGAGAAAAAATTGTTTCCCCTCCTACTGTTATCTTGTGAGTGTATACACACAGAAATTTTTTTAACAGTTACAAGAGGAACAAATCCATCACAATTGCCTTGCAAGTTATTGTAGTTGAAAGAAACTCTGGAACTGTCAGTGTTGTGAATTGATAAAGTACTTCAGCTGTGAAGCTGCTCTGCAAATCTAATCATATTCCCAATTACTCCTGGAATGCAGTTAGCATTGTTCTAATAAATATTGTACTTTGATACCAGTTAGTGAAAACTGTTTCCTTTCTGTTGTTCCATCCTTCTGGAAATAATTTATGCCAGGGACAGAAGCTGTTGTGACATCAGCGTGTTGTCCTGCTTTACAAGTACTTATCCATTCTGATAAGGGATGAAATAAAATATAGAAGGGAAGAACCACGCATGGAGTCCTGAGCAGCCAGGTCCTTTTGCAGACAGAAGTCAGGTGTCTGAGTGAATATTTTATACTCAATAATGGAAATAAGAAAGTAGAACAACATTTTGAATTTCTCCTGCATTGTTCTGAACTCCTACCTTGTATAAAAATCTGCAGCATCTTTTGTCTCAGACCCTACCTTATCCCTGCTGGTAGTTCATTTGATTAGGAGTCATGAATTTTCAGGACATAACAAACTGAATTCAAGAGGCACTTATTAGTTTGAATTCTGTACTACAAGAAGTATTGGGTTTTGTGTATTTTTTTTAATTATTTTTTTTTGAGAATTGCATTTTGGACATAATTTAGG
Organism: Neomorphus geoffroyi; assembly: GCA_033558235.1. Classification (NCBI taxonomy): domain Eukaryota; kingdom Metazoa; phylum Chordata; class Aves; order Cuculiformes; family Neomorphidae; genus Neomorphus; species Neomorphus geoffroyi. The sequence continues at coordinate 35,479,510 of JAUMJM010000027.1, forward strand.
AATTAGTTCTTCAGACTCTTTAATCTCGAAACATGAAAAGTTTCTTCCTCCCCTTCTGTATAGCAGAACAGTTTGGATTTGAGACAGGCTTTCTAGTACAACTTCCTACATTTTGTTCTGCTTTACTGAAGTACGGGTACACTGACGTGCTGCTAATCTTGGTCACTGCTATAGCTCAAGTCAGAACAGTCCAAAATGATGAAAGACAGACAAGTAAATGACCTGATCCCTCTCTAGGGGATTTTGAGAAGATTTGTGAAAATTGATGAGAAACGGGTTTTTTTGGTTTTTTTTTAAAAAAAGGTAGGTCAGAATACTTGATGCAGGTATTTTATCCAAATTTGTAGAACTTGTTTGAAGGTTTGTTCTGTACTTGTGGGCCACTGAGGCATTTTAACCAAAAAAAAAAGCGTACTTGGGAACTGTCATTGTAGGCCCTTCAGTACACTGGGAAGTTACATGCAGTGTAACAGGTTTGGGTTGGTCTTCTACAAACCTGTAGGTTTCTGAATGCTAAGCTATTCTCACTTTAACACAGATAATCTTAGTGGGTTTTAATTTTAAAAATGAATAGTGATGCTACTACTCTGAATAATACCCCCCATCTATGTATATAAAATTCTTTTGCATCATAATTACTTTGTTATTATTACGCTTACAAAATTTTGCTTCTTGTATGGTGGCCTATTGCATTCTGCCAAATTTTAGTATATGTGAATAAAATATTCCACAACAGATAATTAATTTTTGGGCTTGTGAAACAAGCTATAAAATAAAAACTGAGGTAAAGCAGCTTTTCCAGCATTGTGTTACAAAACAAGCCATTGTTTTTCTTGGTAAATTTTGTGCCAGCTGTGTTGAGCTATTTGCAAAGGGGAGAAGTTACAAAATGCTTCAAAAAGAGTAAGTGAAGGGTTCAGATTAATAGTATTCAGAGGCTGCTTTCTGGGTCAGTGAAAATCTGTAACTGTAGGCATTAAGGGCAAAGTTCTTGGGCTTTCTCATATCTTTCTAGGGAACTGCTAAACTAGAATTTCTGGCAGCACCTCAGTTCCTTCAGGATTTGTGGGAAGGACTGTGTGGAAGCCCTGGCAGTTAGTGTTTAGAATATTTATGTGGGTTTTTTTGTTTTGTTTTGTTTTTTAAGATTCCCAACTTGAAGGAAACTTGCAGTTGTTGACTCTAGAGGGTCATACAAAGATTTCTGAGCTCAAGGGGTTGGATTCCTGACAAGACTGAGAAAATGTTTTGGGAGATTGCCTCCATAGTCCCTTCTCAGAGACCAAGTAAACTCTGTTTAACATTTTGTAAATGGCTTACTCTTCCACTTAAAGAAGCAATTCCAGTAGATTTATTTGCTCCTTTCTTCCCTACTAATAAACACCTCAGCTTTGCCACAATTCTTGAGTTTTACCAAATCTACCAAATTACCAGAATTTTGTGGTTTGTACCACTGAAGCCTCCAACTGATCGTTTAATTGTGCTTGCTTCTATGATTTTTGTTTGAAGAACAAAATCCACATAATCTCCATGGAATAAGATTGTTAGCTATTCCTGTTCTACTCAGAATTGGGAAATAGTTGGTAAGGAACTTGATCAGGTCCTTGCTGCTGATTACCTGTTTTTCTAGAATAATTTGATATTTTTTTGTTTGGTTTTTTTTCATGATGCCAGAAATGTTCCATTCTCTCTCCAATAGGGGTTTGCAGAAAGGTCATAGCCTTCTCATGTGATCTCAGGACGCTTCTGAGAAAGTGGGATTTTAAATTAGTTGCACAGTACTAAATGTGTAAACAGAAATCAGACCGATGAGTTCTGTCTTTATGCTCAGTATAAATGTAATGGAGAAAATAGAATTCAGGACAGAGCTGAAACCAGACAGATGAATAAATGGATTATAGTTCTTCCAGAATAATCTTTTTTTTCTTTAATGCACTGGCCAATGTTATGCTCCTCCTTAATACTATAAACCATCAAGCGCCTTCCTTTCATTTTCCTGGGAAGCATGTGTCCTTAATGTCTTTCTTCCCAGTCAGTTGATTCTAAGCAACTGCTAATATTGAGACCAACTGCATGGTGTTTGCAGTAGATTATTTTTTTTTTTTTTTTTGTCGTTTCACTCTTAGCACCTTACACAGGCAGAATATTTAATATTTAGAGAGGAATTGCCATGATGTGTTCAACCTTGAGGTGGTTTGATGTTAATATCTAAAAGTATCAAAAGACTTTGGTTTCTGTTTAAAGTTCTGTTGCTTGTTGCAAAATTGGAAGAACTTAGAGAATTTTTCTAAAATGTTGGTGAAAAATTTAGATTTGTCATCACCCACATCTCGTATCTCATGAGTTTATGCCCTTCCTGTAAGTTTCAAGACTCAGCAATTTGTACTTTTATACTTTGAGCTCTTCAAATTGTACTATGATTTTAAGAATTTCTGGGGTAGACAATTGTATCTAAAAGATGGAGAATTTTTGCTAATGGCTGCTGAAATCTTAGACTTGCTTTCAGCTTTTTAACAAATCCAGTTGGTCCTAAGAATGTATATATTTAATAACTGGGTGCATAAACTGTCTTTCACCTAAACTTGTGATGCTATACCTGTATTATGACTGGATATTGACCTGTATTAGTTTACTGGATTGCTGATCCAAGGCATTGTTTGGAACGAAATAAGCAGAGTTGCTTTCCTTAGACTTTGTTGTGATCTTCTCTAGTGGTTTCTGGTTTATCTTTTTTTTTTTTTCATCTTCAAGCAAGATTTTTCAAAGTCTTTCCAAGTTCGGCCCTTCTGAGGATGTTTAGTTTTGCTGACATAAACAGTCACAAGCATTTCCAGAACAGAAGCTTTTGCAGTCTTGTGCAAGTCTCTTTTTTTTTTTTTTTCTTACAGCTATCTTAATGTTTCAGTAAATTGAAATCAATATAATTCGTGAGTTTTGCTGCATTAGATTTGTGATTGTGAGAATAAGTCTGCGTTATGATCTGCACTTGGAATTCTCTTGTTTAGGAACTGTACTCAGGAATTCTACTGTGACTTTGTGTCATGCTGTTCTTTGAGTTGAACTAAATGTTTGCAAGAAGCATTCTGCTATTGTAGTAGTGGCCTGCACGATTGCAGTGAGTCTGTGTTGAAGGCCAGAATCTTCTAATGTTCTGATAGCATGATTTTTTTAACAAGGGGGAGGATGGAGAGGATGGGAAAACTCGAAGTTGTGGTGTACCAAAAGGGACTTTGTAAAACTTTAATAACGTGTTTTCTGAGAAAGGAGTTCTGGTGCTTACTTTGAAATGCTGGATTTTTAAAATGTTAATGTTCGTCCTGAAGCAACTGTTTATTAATGTTTGGGATTGGGGTTTTATTCTTTCTGTGGAAGTCTTCCTAAATTGTTTTGTCAACCTTTTATTCTGGCTTAATATGGTTAGTATGTTGGTCTTCATTTCTAGCATAGTACAATCTTGCATTTGTGGAATAGTTTTCCTTCTGCTTGTGGTCATGTTAGTGTAGGTGACAGCAGACTTCCATTAAAATACAATTTTAATGAAATTACAGGTGGTACATCCATCAGTGAAGGAAGTGAAATTGTGGTACAGCTTACTTCAGAAGGAACATGACTATATTTTAAAGGCTTCGAAATTACTAATATTTAATTGTTTACTGTTAAATTTTCATTTGTAAAGCAATGTTGAGCTGGAGGCAGACCATATCAAGGCAAGTTCTGAGACTAGATTGTTGAAAGCTTTTCCTGTTAGAAATTAGATTAGAAACAAAATTCAGGGTGTCTCCATTTAAGGCATCCGTTTTAACACAATCATTACAGTTTCGTGTAAATCCTTGATATTGAAGTGTAGATGTGTTCTTTAAATGTTCGCTTTTGAGTAGAAATAGTAACTGTGCTTAGTAAGTAAATCTATATTGCTTTCTCACTGTCTCTGGTTCTTCAGGCTCCCATCCCAAAGAATGCTCTTGTTCCTGTGATACCTATTACCAAATCAACAGGATCACGATTCCGAAACAGTGTAGAAGGACTGAATCAGGAGATTGAGATAATAATTAAGGAGACGGGAGACAAAGAGGAACAGCTTGTTGTATGTATCTGCCACCATGATTGCTTCCTATAATTATTTCGGGTTTGTTTTGAGATTTTAAGTCATTACCTTTGCGCGTTTTTAAATTACATTTGTGTGGAATTGATTTTGCTTTCTTAATAGAGCTAGTTGAAAAGTCTCCTTGAAAGCAAGAAGTGAGGAGTTAAAAGCTTGAATCTGAACCTTTTCCTCTGTGATTACTGTGAGGTAGCTATGTTTCCAATAAAATAAGAAATCTCAGTAAAACAGAGGAAAAGACAAAATATCTGTTTTGGAAGTGTTTGTAATAACTTCTTTTGTTTGCCTGTGCTGAACTGTCCCCATCCTGGCTGAAGTATAACTTGCCCATTTTCAGTGTTCACTTTATTTTTAGGTATTTTTAGAGGTAAATTTGGTACCAAAATATCAGAAATACAGGCCACTAAGCTAATTAAGGGACTGGAACATGTTTCATGTGAGGAGAGGCTAAGAGAGCTGGGACTGTTTAGCCTTGAGAAGAGAAAGCTCGGGAGGATCTTATCAATGTATATACTCATGTGCAGGAATGAAGAGGAGGGAGCTAGAGTGTTCTCAGTAGTGCCCAATGACAGGGCAAGAGACAATGGGTGTAAATTAAAAATATTAAATACAATCTAAACACAAAAAAAAGCCCAACTTTTTTTTTTTTTTTAAATGTCTGAGGGTACTCAAAACTGGAGCAAGTTGCCCAGAGAAGTTGTGGTATCACTGTGGAGATAAGCAAAACTGGACTGGACACAGTCCTGGGCTGTCTGCTCTGGCTGACTCTGCTTGCACAAAGGCGTTGGATGTGGGAGATCTCAAGAGGTCCCTTCCAACCTCAGCAATTCTGTGATTCTGAAATGTTGATAAGTGTTGTCCTTAATTTCCAAACCCTACTTATACATTTTCTGTTTGAGTCTTATGTAATGAATAAAATTTTCTACTTCAGACAGTTTTATGAATCCTGAAAAACCCCTCAGCATTACTGAATTTAAATTGCTAACCAGACAAGAACAGCCATCTGATGCCTTTTATTTTTAACAGCCTCAAGATATTCCAGATGGGCACCGTGCGCCACCTCCGTTGGTTCAGCGTAGTAGTAGTACTCGCAGCATTGATACTCAAACACCTGGTGGAGCGGATAGGGGTAGTAACAACAGCAGCCGCTCTCAGTCAGTATCTCCAGCCTCATTTCTTACCATCCCTAATGAAGGCAGTGAAGAAAGTCCGTGTTCTACAGATGATCATCTTGCTGATTCCAGAGATAAAGGTACTGCATAACGTTAAAAGCTTAACAGTCCTAAATGTTAGCTCGTTGCTATGTGTGTGAGCACATAGTGAAGCAGGGGATTTTTTTTCTCGCATAAATGGAGAGATGGTAGAACGTTTTTTTTCTCTAAATGATCTGTTTTTTTGAAGTTGCTCCAAACACTGTGTGTGCAGACACATCTAGTGCTCTGTTATTGAAGCTGGATAGGTGTGACTGAGGAATGTGCTTCCCAAAGAAGCTTTTTGTTTTTTAAATAGTAGAGTCTTCAAGTACTTTAAGCAAGTTGAAGAAGCAAGGATGTACAGTAACAGGTGGAACAATCAAGTAGGCTAGTTCTGCTGAATGTGTCAAGTATTTTTTTTAATGATTTCAGACAAAACAGGCAACCTTGCATCAGTTCATGCTTGTGCCTGCAGAAGTTTAACTGTTTAGGGTTTTTTAATTATGCTTTTTTACCAGAAATCTTCTGAGATATTTTAGGAGACATTTATAATTAAATGTAAACCTTTTCCAGATTTTAAGGAATGTGGTGTCTGCCCATTTCTTTTGGTTGGATGGTGATGGCATAGGACCATAGAGTCAAGTTTGCAGTTACAAACTGAAAGTGACCAGGAGTGAACAGAGACTGAAGAGGAACCTGAAAGTGATACAAAGAAAAATAGAGAGGAGGAAGGGAATTGAGATGGAGATAAGAAAGATTTGCAGATGAGGACTTGGGGGTGAATGAAAATGTTTCTTAATTTCATAACATTGGTAATTAAGTGATTTTCAATTTTGGGGGCATTTAAAGGTATTTATTGTGGGGTTTTTTTAGTAGTGTGTGACACATTTAAATAATGAGATACTCTGTTCCTGCAGAGAATGGAAATAATTCTCCCTTGCCGAAATATGCTACCTCACCAAAACCCAACAATAGCTACATGTTCAAGCGTGAACCTCCAGAGGGCTGTGAAAAGGTGAAAGTCTTTGAAGAAAGCTTGTAAGTTGATCTTCTCTACGTAAGAAATAGTATTCAACATTCACAGTTATCCATTAGATTATTAATTTTGTGTCAGATGAAAATTATGCTGAGTCTGACCCCTGTTCTTTTGTGTGACTATATACTGGTATATATATATGTATTTTATTGCTGAAATTTTGTGTTAAAATCAAAATATCAAGGGACTTTCTTTAAAAAAACGGCATAACTTTAGAGGATTTTCTCTTGCCTGACTGTTATTGGAGGAGGAACTCAAATTATCAGGTACAGAGAGATGTAATTGTAATGAGAAGCTGTAATGTACGTAATGCATCAGCATATGTATGTCACACCTTGACAGGCATATCCAGTAATCTAGACTCTAAGACCATATTATTTTCAGCTACTTCTGTATAGTTATGAAACTCCTAGTGACAGAGGAGTGACTTTGACCCCAAGTATGTGATGCTTTGATTATTCTGAAAAAAACCCACCTTTTTTTATCTGGGAATATTCTTGGAGGTTTATGTTTTATTATTTTCTGTGGAGTTTTTATACCCTTGTGTCACTTGGATGTAAGAATCTTAACCTATAGTTAAAAATTTCATTTCATCACGCAGAGCATAATTTGGTTATAATTCTCTTACGCCTATTTTATCTCAACAATGCCATCCTGCATAGTAGTAATTAAAAAAAATACAGCTGCCTGTGTGGTTTTTTTTGTCTCTGATCTCTGCAAATGGATTTTGAGAGGTCTCCATGACCTCTCCATAGCAATGTGGAAAGGGTTACAATAACTGAAGTTACCTGTCTCTCTTTTAGAGCGTATAAGCGATGTTGCCAATGTATTAGCTAGTCATCGCTTGCTCTGAGAACATATCCTATTGTGCTTTAGCCTGCATTTGCATCTCTTTTCAGATGTCGTTGTTGCATAGCTGTAGAACTGTTCTGCTGTAGAGTGAAACAGGCTTCTGCAGATTTTTTTACCTAGCTATGGCAGTTCTTGGACACTGCAGTCTCATGCAAAAACCTTTTTCACATCTTGGTAGTGTGTTCCATGTGTACGTGGAATACATGAGGATAACTATTTAAACCTCAACCTCTGTTTAATATTATTTCCATTTGAAGTTTACAGTATTTACGTTTGGGAAAAAAATGATAAATAGGTCTTAATTTTCTGGACACTTGGAGAATCACTTAATATGGAAACTATTTCATGAACAGGACTACTTTCCAGAGAAGAGCATCTCCTACATGAGTATAAGTATACTGAAGGATAGGCTTGCTTGGCCTGGTAGAATGAAGGCAGTAGTGCATATGGCTATTTTACAAACTCATGGAAGAGGTGGGGGGAAGTTACAGGCTAAAGGACAAGGCTGATGACAAGATTAAATTAGTATAAATTCCTGATGGTTATTATCCAGCAGGGAAGAGATGCTTTGGAATAGATTCCCATAGTTTTGTCTTAAAGAGGAGTTAGACTAGCTTAATAGATTTACATTGCAGGGAAGGCATTCCTGTGCTATCCACTATTTCCCTTCCAGCCCCGTGCTTCACAAAGTATGTCTCTGAGTTGGTTGAATTATATGCTGAGATGACAAAGCTGCAAATCAGGATCTAAATGTGTTCTACACTTCCTTCCCAGGTTACAGGTACTTGATCATGAATGCCACTTTGGGAATACTACATTTTACTCTCTACATTGAGTTTTTAAGTAAGATGGGCTCATCTTTTACAGAAATTAAGGCCACACTAAGATGAAGGTGCAAAGGAAGCGGAAGTCTAAAAATGGGGATCTTGAACAGCTCCAGTATATGCAATATTAGGAAAATTGCTATGCCAGCTTTCTTTTACAAGGCTTGTTGTAATAAAGGGTGTCTGTGGGGCAGAACTTATTTGCTTGTGAAAGTTTCTGGAGAACAGGATCAAGAATATGTTCTCATATATTGGATTTGTCAATTCATGGGCATGGTTTGTGATCTCCCATATGAAGTTGGTGTATTCCTTCAGTTTGGAGACAGCCTGCCCTAATAACATGCTCTTTATCTCATAGTATATTTAAACAAGCAGTTTAAATAATTTTGCCGTTTGCATTATGGTGTGAATGTCATTGAGGCAGATTGATCAGCTGAAATAGTTCAGGTTTAAACCTCAGCTTGTCTCTGGTTTTGTGTTCAGCAATATATACCTGCCAGTGACAGAATTTGATTGTTCAGTGCAATTTAAAACTATTGAATGTTTTCTATTTCTAGGCCAAAGCCGCTGCATGAAATTCCAGCCTTCTACTGCCCTGACAAGAACAAAGTGAATTTCATTCCTAAAAGTGGCTCTGCTTTCTGTCTTGTCAGCATCCTCAAGCCACTTCTTCCCACACAGGATCTCACACTTAAGGGCAGTACACACAGCTTGACTGTCTCTTCCACCATGACACCCAGTTTGTTACAGCCCATTGCTATGGCTGCCTTGTCTACAAGCACAGATCAAGACAGGATCTCTCGTGGAACAAGTACAGTAATACCACCGACATCTCTACTCCAGCCATCAGGACGTATTGAGGAGGCTGAAGGATAGATTTAGATTGTCTTGATGTTTTTCTGGGCAACTACTGGGAAAAAAATGGAACCAGTTGACTGGACCTTTTTGATCACATTTGCATTGTTTTAATGATTTATGGCACTGTCATAATTGAACTGATTGAATAATTGACAGTTTGGTAGCACAGCAAGAAGTTCAGGAGAATGCAGCAACTGATAGTCTGTTGCACTGTCTGCTTGTGAAGACTCTGGTTCTGTTTTGCTCCTGCTTTTTTAAACACTGGTGAAAACAAAGACTGTCATAATCCTTTGCCATTTAAAGGACCAGTTGTTGTGATGCTGGATGTCCTTTGACTTTTTTCACATTAAAACAAAAATCTCAAGACCAACCAGCTGATCCCATTAACCATTGTAATCTGCGGAGGGAGGGGCAATCAGATGGTTTTGCAAGATGTCTTTTGTATGAAACTGTGTATTTTGTAACAAAAATTTGCCTTTTCTGGTGCATAGCAGATGGTGTTTAGAAGATGCTTTCCCGGTGACAGCACACCCCTTCTGCCTCCCCCCCCCCCCCCCCTTTTTTTTTCTTTTTTTTTTTTGTATGGAAGGTTCTTTTTTACTTGGCTGTTTTACAGCTGCCTGGACCAAAGGATTGCTGAAGTAATTCAGCAGTCTGGAATTATGTGACCTTGCTGAACAGCCTCAGCCCTAAACTAAATAAGACAAGCTAATATGTTTGAAAGTTTTGAAACAGAAAAGTATTCAAAAAGCACTGTTAGCATGTAACGTACATTTTTCTGATCTCAGAAGTTTGTGCTTCAGAATAGTCACATTCTTAAAACTCCTTCTTTCACAGAATTTCTATCAGTGTTGGTTTATTGGCTGGAAAACTGCATTTTAAACATTTGCCCGGTATTGTTCTATTTGTCCATAGGATTTTTGTGCAGGGTTCGAGAAAAAACATGTTATCCTTTTACTTAGTATTCCTTCTTCCAGAAAATGTGCCACTTGCCTCTTAAAGGCTTGTTTGGCTACTTGTGGAGTTAGTCATCTGAATCATTAATTGCCCTTGGCACAAATTTGCTCTGACGTGACTCATCACTGTAGTATAGTCTCTGGCTACATCCTACTGAAATATCTGTGCATGACCTTTTGTCATAGTGGTGTTTTGTGTGTCTGTTGAAGGTGATGGTTTGTCAGGCATGGTGTCTGTTACACAGAAGTTTACAGCAGCAGATACATTCTCCCTTTCTGACTAGTAACTTAGGCTGGCATGGAAAACAAAGGATTTTTTGATACCTGGTATGTAGTTCCTTTGAAATTATAATAAAAGGTGAAAAGGGGGGAACAGTTGAAAATGGAAACTGTTCAGGAGCTTCAGTGAGATTTCTTGTGTTCCTAGAGTGCATTACTTGGGTTTGAATAAGTACAATATAAATATGCAAAAAACTGCAGTGACCTGAATACCACTGCCATATCAACTTACAAATCCTCTTTTACAGACTTAGATTCAGTAATTTCAAAGTGTGTGTCATCATGGACAGTTTCTGGGGCTGAATATTGGTCTGTTACACACAAAGCAGTTCTCGCTGGCTTGCATAGACGTAGCTTCCATGCATCGGTTGCATACTCAGGTCCCCTCATAACTGCATCTATTTAAAAATGATACCACAAATATAACAGTTTTGTTCACTGCTTAATATGCTAAATTTGGTTGCAAATATTTCACTTGGGGGGGTGGGGGGGGAGAGGAAATAACCCTGCATACTTGTGCAGATAAGTCTCAGTTTTGATGCACATTTACTGCTCCTTTTAATCTTACATAAACAGCTATGATCGCAAAGTACATTACTCAGCGAGTAGGTGTAAGCCATGCTAGCATGCACAAGTCCTGCGTTCACAGTAAACTGATCCCCTTTTCAAAACTTCATGCAAAAATTCAGCAGATTAAAAACGTACCAGGAAGTATTAGAATACTAAACCTGTTAAATCCAGCAGATTTTTGGTTTACTTTCTTCCCATCAAAATAGGTAGGACTGTGCACGTGGAACTAAAGAACTCCATTTTGAAGTGACAGCTCTGATTTGTACTGAAGATGTTGAGGGACACAATTATAAAATAAGTGGCCTTTTGCATCAGACTTGTGTAATCTGGCCAGTTGATAATTCTTTTCTAGGTTTTGTGGATGTTAATTAGTTTCTTCTGAAACAGTTACAGTATAATTGAGTCTAAAATTTACTGCTTTAGATAGGGTTCATAGAAGATCAGATCATTCAGGTGAAGGAAGTGCTTGTAAGTCTGGTTTCTGTTTCTGTGACAGTAGCATGTAAAGAGCTCCTCCATCAATGCCAAACTGCCTAGTGCTTTATCAGGAGATCTTAACTGAGTGGTTAAGAACCAAAGGGCTAAAGTTAACAAATAGCCTTTATTACAGCCTTGAGACTTAAGTGACTTCACCCAAACTGCATTCTGATGTCTGTTTTCATCACACAGTGACTCTGTGGGCTTTCTTACCCTAGGATTTTTCTCTGCACCTGTTGTTGTAGTCCTTGAGCATCTCTTTGATAGTTTACATTGTGTGTTATTGGATGATATACTGTACAAATTAGTGAGCTGCTCTGATAAAAACCAAATGTAAATGTGTGAGGTTTTTGCTTTTTATAAAAACAGAACTGCATTCAGGACAAAATTCAGTCTTTTTTATGTGCAGGGCAACTCTACTGTTGCTGTGGCAGCTCTGCTTTATTCTGAATCCACACTAAAGACTCTGAATTAAGAAAATGTGACAGCTCTTGATCCGAGACCAGCTTTTACATGTGTGCATACAAAAATTAGCCTTAAACTTTTTATGTGCTGTCTTATGCCATAGCAGAGCTGTTAAATAAAGTATTTAAATCAGTTTCAAAATAGCTTTGAGAGTGCATGGAGCTTTTTAGAAATTTTTATGTACAGAATGGGATATTCAGTTTTATGGAGGTTGACCCATGCATTACTCAAGCACAGTTTTACTGAGTGAAAGACTTCCAAGTTCATTTGGTGTACTTTAAATCTGAACTATGCATAGACCTCGTCAGTTCCTTGATTGCCTACTTTGTAGCTTAAGAAAAAATTAAAGGTCTGTTTTTATGCACAACTTGACACACTTGATGCTCGTTGTTTTCTTAGTATTTTACACTTCTAACCACACTTAAAGGCTGATGGCAGTGTTCAGTAACACTGACAGTTGATTTTGAGGTATACTAAATGGTGTTCCTTCAGTTGCAATTTCTACAGAAGTCACAAGGAAGGAAATCGTTGTAATGAAGGTCTGTGATGGCAGCTATGATTATTGGAACCCTTTTTTTAAAAAGCTTGAGTTGTATGGGAAGAGGACTTGTTTGTAAATGTTTGACCTGCTTCAGCTGTTCTTTCCTTGCCTGATGCCATAATCCTATAGCAACAAATTTAAGTACGTGGAAAAGCGTCAGATAATACTTCAGTACATATATCTTGTAAAGAAATTTTTGATTGCACGTGTATATCCCAAATGAGGAAAAAAGGGAGTGAATATTATTACATACTGTGGACGTAAACGATTGCTGTGTTTGATTTACATAAAGCAATAGCAGCTCTTTAAAAGTATGTTTCGTCTCAGGGCTATTTTTTGGTTTGTTCTAAAATCCAATTTACTGGAATTCAGAATTTGAGATTGTTGGAAAACACTGAAGCTAAGCCTTTTGGGAAGAAAAACAGCAAAGTCATTTCCATTAACCTTTCTTCTGCCTCAAGCCTAACTTCTTGTTGCTTATGGAGTTTAATAAATTCAGTGGTACAGCAGTAATTCTTTGCTGAAGGAATCTGTTCTCTCCCTGCTGTCCCTGAAACAGTAACTGATGTCTTCACAGTAACTCATTGCCCGTGATCTCTGTGTTTCCTTGCTGGACGTTGCCTTTCTGAGTACCTGACAGCTTCTCCTTGAAACTGAAAGAGCAAAGGAGAATGCATAGAAAGACTTGAAGTTACAAAGATCAGTGCTGTAGGGTGCCTTCTTGGGTGTCTTGATTTCCATTTGAGTCATCATGCGCACATACACATACAGTCTGTGTAGATCTGCCTCTTATCTTTCTGGTTTGAAACAGGACTGGGATTTGTAATATTTTTATTTTTTTTTATGAAACGCAGACCTGTTCTCATCCAGAACTGATGTGCACTTGCATGTGTCTCCAAAGCAAAGCTTGTGTGTCATTCTTACTTGTTCTCATGAAATGCAAGAAAAAGCATTGAAACACTCGAGAATGTCAAGACTGTCCTTTCTCCATGTAATTCCATAGTTTAAGTGTTTGCTCTTCATCAGATATCATGGCCTACAGGTGCCATTATGGCCTAGACCCAAACCACGCTGGCATGTATTAAAACCAAGTTTGCTCTTAGGAAATGTAATAGAAGATTACACCTTTCCTAACCTAGGGAGGTGAAAAGCACTGAGGAGATTTGCGTTCATTGTTATCAAAGAGTTCTTATGGAATTGTTTTTCTAAACCCGGGTATGTAGGAAAACAAAGTGACCACTTATTGCAAGATGTACCTGTATATTTTCTTACCATGTGAGTATTCTGTGACTCTAAAAATCAGTTCTGCTCTTAGAATTTTGTTTGTACAAAGAATGACCTAGATGCATTGTTTTGAAGCTGTTGCTTTGCACATCAAGTCAAGTGAGGAGAGAATGTTAACTATTCACAAGTGTTTTGTGAAATTCCAGTCCTGCACCCCAATTGAACTGCAACAGTCTCTTTCCAAATGCTCCAAAATGTAAATGGAGTCATGTTCCTGCTTGCTGTATTTCATTGCATGTCATCAGTAAATACTTAAGGTATGGTCTTTGTTCTTCATTGGGATTTGTATTTGACTACAGAGACTTCTGTAGTGTTGACAGATTTGTCTGAATTGCAGAAGAGGACTTGGCCCAATAACACTGCAAGTTAGCATTTCTTAGACAAATTCCTTTTGAAACAACTGTCTTTGGAAAATCTAGTAAGCTAAAAAACCTGAAAACTCCTTCTGGACACTTTGTCTACCCTGATATCAACGTGCTGGTAGTTATTGAAGAATATTGCTTAGCTTTATTCTAAATTATTTCATTTATTGACATGCACTTTTTGAGGGTAGTAGTCAAGGGGTGTCCAAAACTGCCATTAGATTTGCCTTTGTATGAAATTGGCTGGTATGTTTTCCTCTGTTACACTGATAACTTGTGGAGGTGTTCTTACGTATGTTGTACTGCTCAGTTACTTATTGCATGTGAGGCAATTTTTGTAAGCAAGAGGAGTTCCAGTGATGTTCTGCAAGAAAGACCTATTCTGAGGTGATCTACACTGGTGTAAAACTGGAGCAGCTCAACTGATTTCAATGGAATTCTTGATTTACACTAGTTTCTTTGCTATGTGTAGTTATGCCAGTACTGTTTTGCACAATGTTATTTTGAATCTTGAGTTCTGACTTGTGAACTGTTTCTACTGAAAACAGTAAAAATTTTACAAACTGCAGTAGTGGAATGTTTCTGGGATTTTTTTAATTTTTTTTTTTGCGTAAAATAAAAAGTAATCACTTCAAGATATGGGCTAATCTTGGATTTATTTTTAGTAGCAAGGGGTTTTGTGTGCTCTGACAGCCTGGAGGCTTGCCTAAGGATTTACCTTGAGGGTAGTAGGCATTTATTTCAAATAAAATAAGCACTTTTCATCCTTTTAGAGGAAATAAATCAAGGTGGACATCTGATTAATCCATACTCTTATTCCCCCAGTGTATCCTCGGAATTGTTGGGAGAATTTGCATCTGCGATAAGTTTTGTCAGTTCCTGAGTATTTTACAATTTCACTATAAGAAGAAGATGCCACAGGTCCTGGATTTTGGGAACAAGGATTCAGCGTGTGTTCTTCTGGGAGTGAAGGTATGGGAACAGGAGTGAGAAAAAAAGAGCTGGGTGGCTGTTGGTAGTTTTGTGCTGCTATTCAGTAGAATGCAACTGCTGAAACCTACCCGGGAAGGTGCTTGGAGTGTTTGTCTCATATTCCACGTGTTTCTGTTTACTCAAAACAGGTTTGCTTCTTCACAAGCAGAATTTGGAGCCAGGGCTCCTTTACACTAGAAAGATGTGAGCTAGATAAATTATGTATTTTGGGGTTCCTTGCTAGCTTTTGTGTCTAATTTGTCTAAAAGGCTTGGAGTAATTCCCCTTCTGGAAAATCATTGTCAGCTAGCTATATTTCATTCCAGAATGAAGACAGAGGTAGAAGATTTCCCCGAGTCCTGAGGAACTGCAGGATTCCCCTCAAAGCAGGGCTGGCTTGGTTTTTTCCATTGGTGGAAAGGATTGAGCCAATACATGTGGCAGCAGCATCAGGTTCCAAAGAGTGTACATTTCACAGCCAGGATCTATAGGTATGTTTGCACCTAGCTCAGAAACTACTTGGTTAAAAATGTAAGAGGAATCCACAGCTGTTGGAGTCTGAAGCAGAATGCAGGAATCTTCTCTGTATTTGTAGCTTTCTTACGTTCTTTTTCACCTATTCAGTTGTCTGAGGGTGTTTGCCTGTCTCCAGATGAACAGGACCAATTCTTTATTAAATAGGCTGTGAACACATTCCACGTTAAACTTTCTTCACCACAAGTCTAGTGTTCACCGTTTCATGCATTTAAGTATGGTTTTACTGTAAATACATCTGGTGTTTAAATTCTTTTTATATCTTGTATTACATATAAGTAAACTCCAAGACACATTAAAAAAACTGATGAAGATAATTTGTGAAGACAGAGAGCTGGAACTGTTATGAGCAGTGACAATCCTATAGTTCTTCATTTGCTGTTGTCATAGTGAGTAGTTATGTTCCTCAATTAAATACTAGTTTTGTTGCTTCAGATTGTGAGAGGGGGAACCAGGAAGGAGGCTGACTAGGAGAATTTCTCAGGTATCTCAGTTTCTTCTTAGAGTTAGGTCTAACTGAATAGCTAACTGGTATAGGAGTTGTAAGCCCAGGCTGTGTTTTATCCTATCCGCTTTTTGTCCTTTTGCTTCCTCTTGGCTCTCTGCTTAGCATTTGGAAGTTGTACAAGATGGTCGTCCTACCCAGATACTGAAACTTTTCAAATGCTGCTGTCTTAATATATTCCTTCTGTATACAGTATTTACTTTACTGAAAGGGTGATTGGCCATTGGAATGCGCTGCCCAGGGAGGTGGTGGAGTCACTGTCCCTGGAGATGTTTAAAGAGAGATTGGATGAGGCTCTTAGTGCCATGGTGTAGTTGACAAGTAGGAGTCGGTGTAGGTGTTGGGTCATAGGTTGGACTCGATGATCTCAAAGGTCTTTTCCAACCTTATGATACTGTGATACAGACGTGCACTGGCTGAGAGCTGTGTACGGTAGAGTTAAAATTAGAATAGGGTGGAGGGAATCATTCAGGTGAAGTTATTCGTCATTTGAAGTAGGCTAGATTCATCACCACTGCACGTAACCTTTTCTCCAAGTCTTACTTCTGCTAAACAAGCCTTATTTGCTTTCTCTTGCACTGTCCTTTTACAGAACCCTGTTTTATACACCTGAAGCCATGGCCCTCTAGCTGATGCTTGTATTGATGTAGGAACATGCTTGTAGGGGGTAACACTTTCACATTGTGGTGTCATTGCTTGTAGGAAACAAAAAATTCAGTAATGGATTAAAAAGCAAAGCAGAACACTTCATCAGTTCCTATACATATGAGCATGGGTATGGAACTGCTGTGATTAAGCTGTTGATTAAGAAACTGTTTGTGATGAAGTGCGTTGTGGATGCCTTTTCTAACTATAGACGTGTAGCTGACCAGTTTAAACACTGTTTTACTGTAAACACCAATTTCACTGTTGATGGAAACGGCTACTAGGGCGGTTTCCCTGTTTCCTGGCTGTGGGTGCTGCAGTACAAGTTCGTTAACAGTGAGCACTGCCAGAATTCGTCTGGCTGTGTGTGTCAGGCAGGCAGGAAGTAAGAATCTCTTCTGTTTGCCCTTTGTCTTTCCGAACTTCTGAAGTAAATTACAAGTTAGGGGAGAATTTGACCTACAATGTCTTGTTCTGGACAATTAACAAAAAGGCAGCATCCTGGCCTAGCCCAGATCTTTTGTGTTGCTTTCCCAAACTCAAGATTTTAATTGTCTTAAAATAATTCTTCTGTGTACAGAATCCATAGAAGCACTGATCAGCTGCAAGACATTCTTGGATACTGTGTAAGGTGGATGAAAAAGCTGTAGTAGAATTTGGTTTACAGTTTGCAGGTAAAATTACCTGTAATTGCTGCAGTTAGCATCAGCCAGGAAACTACAAACTGGGCTGAGCAGTCAGATAATTGAGTTAATTATATCTTTAGATGAGGTTTTTGTTTCCATTTTCTGTTTAAATAGAGCAATTTATTAAAAAAAACCCAAACAGCAACAAACCTCAACCATTTTCAACCTTTTATGGGCTGTAGATATTTAATCCTTTGTTGAGAGGTTGCTTAACAGCGGCTTCCTGCAGTGTGTATGGAAGAATTCCCTTTCCCCACATAGAAACTAATCTTTTCTTAATAACTTTTGATGCAAGTTATAAGCCACATCTTCAGTCTGTAAAGTTGACCTGAGAGTTGCTTGCTCAGTTCCAACAAACTTGCCCCAGGAGTAGGGTGGATAGCAGTGTTCTCCTGCAGGTAACAGCTGCCATCCCACATAACCAAAATCCATCTACGTAGTAAGCCACATACATGGAGAGCAGAAGGTCACGTGGTTCAAGAGTCACAATACAGGGTGATTCTGATCTTAAAGTGCAACCTCTGCACAGCATCAAATGCAGCTGTTCAGACGATAGTTACACAAGTGTGTTTCAAGTTGCACTGCTGATTTGAAGCAGTATCGCCTACCTGCCTGTTCTTTTCTCCCACAGTGCCTTCATTTGTGGCATACATCTCTTTAGAGCTACGACCCCAGTTAAAATAGCCTTTAAAACCTACTGCTGTGCTGTGACAGGATCTGAAATGCAAGAGCAGCTACAGTCTGCATACACTAAAAGAAATGATCAAGCTGTGTCCTGCTGTGTAATTCTCCATGGCCAAAGGCTTACTGGAGCCCACAGAGGGTTGGTGCTATTTTTCTTGCAAGAAGTTAAGACAGAGCTTGACCAATGTTACCTTGCACTAGGTGTAAGAAAAAAAATTATCGACAAAGTTTGTGGATAACACTAGGTTTGCTTTAATCTTACAACTCAGAGTTGGGCACCACCGCAGTGGATAGCAAAGATACAAACTTGAAAGCTGACTTATATACCATTCTTATCCCAATTACATAAGGTACAGCGCCTTTCAAATTTTCCTGGGGTCTTCATGTCCTCAGAATTCATCACTTCTTAAGTCCTTTAAGTTCTTCTTTGTTAAGAAACTTCTTTTTTTCTCGTTCTACTTCCGTCCGTCTCACTTTGCCTCCGACCGATTCCATTCTTATACAAACACATCTTCTTAAATTAATTTTTCATGTTTTGTCTAACAGGTTCTTTTAGTTGGTCAGCATGACTAGGTTTTAAAGCAGCCCTGGTAGGTTCTGTACTGGAGACAGAACTAAGAACTTTATCTTTGCTCTTGGCAGCTGTCAGCCGCAGCTTATAAAACTTGCAACATTAAATTTCTCTTAACACTAGGCAAATTTATGAAAGGGCTACATCCTAGCCTAATCTGGATATTTTTTTCTATGTTTCTTTGTCAATATCAAGCTTTTAACCATGAGATTCCCAGCTACTCTCATTTTTGGTGTGCTATTCTGTGTTTCTGAATGTAGTAGAAATCGTGCGGAACCTCTGCTCAGTCTCACCTTTGTTGCCAAATAAGGTCCTGTGAAAACTGCACATAGAGAGCAGAACAACTCTAAAGCTTTCAAAATGCAGTTAAAAATGAAAAGTCATGTCTTCCTCAGGGTTGGGAAATGATACCATCATCCCATGCGTTTTTATGTCCCAAATACAGTTTTGCTGTCTCAGAGGTGAGAGTCCTAAGCATGTTCCTTGAAGATAAAAGGATTAAAAAGAATCCACCGTATGCCCTGGAGTATTTTCCTAGAACTAGCACTTGCCTGTAACCCCAGGGATTTTATTTTTAGAAGACCATGGGGTAAAAAGTAATTAGCTAGATCTAGTTTCCCCCCTCCTTTTTTCCTCCTGTGATGCATCAGAAAACAAATCTTTTCTGCATTGCACTGTACCACCTTAATAGGCTTTCAAACAGCTGCAAAACATCCCAAACACAAGGTGTTAGAGACTGATTTTGGTCTTTAAAGCTCATAGTAGGATACTTTAATGCTGTGCTCCTTGGAACTTCAATGTCCGCCATCACGCCAGATGTATCTGTGAATAAGGATTTTATGCATTCTTTATAATGGTAAAATGAAATTAATCTGTTTGGAAGCCACTGTAACAAAATACCATGAATATTTGCCTGTTGGATAACTGCAGATGTTAAGCAGTTTGTCTGCTGAATATCTAGTGGCATCGAGGTTCAAAAGAAGATCCAGATCTGCAAAAAGACTGAATCGTGTTTATAAAACTTCAGTCATATTCTGAAAAGCTAGAAAACAGATAAGATGAAGTAATGTTCTTGTTAAATCTAATAAGACCTGTTAAAATAATAAAATATTTAAATTGACCTCAGGATGTTTCTCTATACAAACAAACAACTGAAGGATTTTCTTGTCTCAACAAGCCAGAAACGCTGGCGTAAATCAAATTGATTGGTACGTGTGATGATGTGGGAGACTGAATTGCCTCACTGCGTGAATGCAACTTCAAGTATGTTACTGAATTAAGGACTTACTGAAGTAGAAACTGTTGATGTTTCTTACCAAAAAATATTTTATAATCTACTATGGAACATAATCTGCTTAAACCTTCTCTCGCTCCCTCAGCATTGAGTTCCGTAATGTGAGATGGAGTACAGCCAGTGTGAAATGCCATGTAATAAGAGCATTTATAATACTTTTTTTTCTTCTCTCACTGACACATTTTCTGGCACTAGCGGAACTTAGGAGTATGCAAAATATAGAACAGATTCTTTCCCTGTGCCAGAAGTGCAGATAAGCTGTCTAACACTGTAGCACTTAGTGCTTTCACTTGGAAGTGCAAAACGTGGTTGACTTCTGAAAGAGAGAAAAACGGATTTGTGGTAACTTCTCAAATGTAGTGGGAGCCTGAAAGGACTGTAGGGCTACAGGTCAGATGTCGGTTTATTTTTCCAATGCAAATTCAGATGTTGTCGTCACTTTCACTGATTAACTTTTTGAGAAGTAAGGAGTTGGAGATCAACTACAAGCCTAACATGCTATAAAATATGAGCTATTAGATCCAGTACAAGACACAGGCTACACTGTGGTGACTCAGTTTTTTGTCTTGCCTTAGAGCAGCTTGAGGAATGATGCTTAAGTAGACAGCATGGACTGCATCAAGTGTTATCCTTCCCTGAGTTTTGTCTACTGCTGGACACTACATACTTCATGTAGAAAAACCTGCTCTGCAATACCTATAATGACTGTCAGAATTGGAGATCATTCTTTTTATTTTTTGCTTTTGGCTGAAGTACTTATGCTGAAGTACTTAGACTGAAGCACTAATTTGTTGCATGCAAGAAAATCTCACCCAAATTTTAATTATTATATTTTTTAGTGGATTTACTGGAAAGTCTAAAAAAAACCCAAACCAAACAGCTGTATCTCTTCAATCCAAGCCTCTTCTGAATTTTATTTTCTTTTACAATTACGGTCTCGAAAAAGCAACTCGGGCGAATATTTTTAAATGTATGTTTGAAGAGTATGTATTCAAATTACGAAATTCTGAACTCAACCGATTTTTGAAAAGTGTTTGAAAGATGCAGTACTGTTCCTGGAGCAGAGGGCAGTCCACACACAGTTATATCCTGTTTGTGTTAGTAGTGGAATTGAAGATACTGAGGGTGCAGAACGGTCCGTGCCTCTGTCCTGTGTGATGCCTTTCTCTCAGCATGTGCCTAAGGGCCAAATGGTGCAAGTATTGTTGTGCCATGTCATGGTTGCTTGGTAATCTAGATTTGTCCCTAGTAAAACTACAGTAATTTTAGACCAAATCATTTTGCTGTGAGAGTCTTGCTGTTGCTTTCAGTAGAAGACCCAGTCTTACCAACATAAAATAGTTGTGGACATACGAAGTTTTGCACATAATTAATCCAAAAATTTTCAGCACAGTGAAGATGGGAAGCCTTTCTGATTGTGTAATTGACTCCCGAGGTGGCTGCCTACCTTGAAGACTTAAAAATGTATTTTCACTTTGCTGAATGATCTCTCCAGTACTCGGAGGACTTATTGAGGCATCCAGATTCCTGAAGTATTGGGAAATATTGAGAATTGACTACTTGTCCTTTTCTTTCAGTTTTCTAGTTGCTAATACATAACAGAATTTTACTTTTCTTCCTTTAGTTCTCTAGTTGTCTTCTCTCCTGCAACACTTGACAATGCATAAAGTAGGACAGTGGGATGTAATGTCTTTATGTGTAAGCTTATTCAGATGACTGTAGTATAACCTGATTTTTGGAAGAAAAATTAGTTTCTATAAGTAGTGAAGTTTTTCATTTGGTTGTAGCTGGATTTCAGATGGTGTTCCTTAAATGAGTGCACGTTGTCATTTGAAAGTCCAGGGCCCTTAGAAATATTATCAGGCTTTGGAGTAAGGAATTCTGCAAGTGGCACAGAACTAGCTTGTTGGCCACTGTACAAAGGACAGAGCAAAGTTTTGCCCTCTGTAGCTGTATCTGGGACTTTTTGAGCCATAGTTGGTTTGATTCATCCTAACATTGGGTGTGCCTGTAAGGCATTAGCCAGCTGCTCCTCTCTTTTGCAGAGGATTATCGGGCATGTGCCTCTGACTGGGAAGCATTTGAGAATGTATGCTAGCATATCACGTTGCACAACTCACGGTCTGACAGGTTGAAGCACTTCCTCCTTTTCTTGCTGCTCTTTGTGTGGAAAATGTGAATTGTCTTAACATGTTTCTGTACAAAACAGTTGGGTTTTTCAAACCATTTGGGCTACAGGTGAGGAATAACAATTTATATGATACTTTTGGTTGCTGTCTACATTAACCCTAGAGTATTTATTAAGGCTGACCTCAAATCTGCTCCATCTGCCCTCTCTTCTGAAGAATACTAATAAGAAATTTCAAAAAGTAATTTTTAATACAGATGTTCAAGGAATTTTTCTTGTTTCTTGAAATTTTTTTACCTTTTTCTGAGCTGCAAAGCTGAGAACCACCAAGCTTGCTTGCATTGTTTCTTTGTTGAACTTCTGTCTTCTGAACTTCTGGAATAACTCCAGAAATAAAAATAGGCCTGAGTTGAAAAAGCTCTGCCAGAAGAGCTGAAAATTAAAGCCAGCAGGCCAGAAGAAATTTCCAAACAAATGTGTATGCATAGAGTGGGTTGGTCCCATCATTATTAGTTAAAGAAATAATTATGTAAAAGTTAGGTGACAAAGTTTTGCAGTAGTATTGTTTAAATGTTACATCATTTTTGCAAGAATTGGGCCTTTTTTTGGAAAGTTCCTTTAAAAAGGATAATGACAGATTTGACTTTGAGTCTCCATTGTTTGTAATATCCTCTTTCAGCATGAAAATATTTTCCGTTCCCATCAGTTTTTTTGGGTTTTTTATTTGGCAAACATGAATATTTTTCCTGAACTTTAAGTAGAATGAAAAATCATTATTTTTGTTGGCTTGCAGGCCTTGTAGCTTCCCATCCAGTAAGACCGGCAGATTTATTTTTAGATTGGTACTAATATATATTTTACACAATTATTTAGTGAAAGCAGTTTAGATGAGCCTACAGAAAAGGTTTAGTGTAGGACTTGCTCACAAGACTTGAGACTGAGGTATATATAACAGAATATATTTCTTTGCCTCTGCTAATATGCAGTAAGCTTTACTCCATGGTTACACAGCTATCTGCTTAGTGCTCTTGGCTGTCTCCGTCCCCCTCTAATCCAGCTCCAAAGGGACTACTTCTGACATTCCAAACTGCTGAGCAGCTTTCCAACAGCTGCCATTGAAATCAGAATGAAAACAAAACTGTTTTCTTTGCCTTCCTCCCAAGTAACAGAGCCAAATTCTTGTGTGCCAACGCTACCCTACTGCTTCATCGCTGGCGTTGGGATGGTCACCTGATGCACAGCTTTCCCCTAAAGAACAGAACCAAACACTGAGAGTTGGAGTTGCACTTTGAGAGAGAAGGAACGATAAATCATGGGCTTTGCAGTTCTAAGGCTGGGAGATGTGAGCCTCTGTGTGGAGAGGGAACTGCTTGGCTGGTCTGTTGTGGTGGTCCAAGATACGCAGTGAGCATTATCAACCACATCACTGTGGTGCCAGACCTTAGCCTGTAGTATTCAGGCATACAGAACAACTATCTTAGATGCCTTTCAAGTGTTTAATAACTTAAGTTTTAACGTTCCTGTTCTTGGTAATGAAGTTAACCAGGTAAATGTGATAAAATGTGTTTGCTAAAAGAAATATTAATGAAAATATGTAATGATAAAGCTGCTGCTCATTTGCCTTTATGGGTATTTACATCCATTTGGTCTGCTCTGTAATAGGTACAACAGTCCGGGCACACGTTCTGCGAAGATCTCACTTGACTGTAGCTTCTCTGTCCTCTGTCCGCTTTGGCAGCTTGGCCCACAGTACGGTAATGGACTTCTTTAATACAGAGGGCCTGGTGCTGCTCTCTCCTTTCTGCCTCACTAGAGCTTGCTCCATGGAGGAGCTCTTCGCTCTGCATCAAAAAGTTGTGCTTCTGACCTGTGTGGATACAGAGCTGATCACACGCAATAGCATTTCCTTCTTTGCTAATCTGCTGTGCTGTGTAACGATGAAATTCACTCTGAAAGCTGGTTCCTTTCTATGCGGTTGGATGGATCCAGGTACGAGGGAACTAAGAGGGTTCAGGTAGCCAGTGGTGAGCATGACAGGGAGAAATCAACACTGCTCAGAGCACTTTTGGCATGCCTTCATCTATTAAAGTGATTATGTTAATTGCTGAGATGCTCTGCCAAGTTACCTGTAAGAAAATTGCTATACAGTTATGTGTCCTACCTATTCCAATTTCTGTTGTGATAGAAGTTTTTTAATGAGGTTAACCTGAACAGAATAAGAACGAATTGTGATCAGCTCATGCTGTAGGTTGTGTTAAAATCTTAGTGATTGATCTGCTGTATGGACAAGGAGAGCCTACATCTCCCTCATGCTGATTTTGTATGTGGTCAACCCCAGCTACTGTGGTGGGAATACTTCTGACTTTGTGCTGATGTCAGGGAAAGGAGATGAGTATTATGAAGGTATGCAACTTTTTTTTTTAAAAAAAATAAGTTTGGTAGATATAATTCACAGAATCATCTGGTTGGAAAAGACCTCCAAGATCATCGAGTCCAGCTGTACCTGTCCACTTACTAAACCATGTCCCTCAAACTCATCTACCTGTCTTTTAAACACCACCAGAGATGGCAACTCAACCACCTCCCTGGGCAGCTGTTCCAGCACCTGACCACCCTTTCTGTGAAGAAATTTTTCCTAATGTCTCATCTAACCTAAGTTCTGGTGCAACTTGTGGCCATTTCCTCTTGTCCTATCACTTGTCACTTGTGAGAAGAGACCAGCACCCCCTGCCATCACAACCTCCTTTCAGGCAGTTGTAGACAGTGATGAGGTCTCCCCTCATCCGCCTTCTCTAAGCTAAACAACCCTAATTCCCTCAGTCACTCTTTGTAGGACTTGTTCTCCAGCCCCTCACCAGCCTCGTTGCCCTTCTCTGGACACCTCCAGCCCCTCAATGTCCTTCTTACAGTGAGGGGCCCAAAACTGAACCCAGCACTCGAGGTGCAGCCTCACCAGCGCTGAGCACAGGGGCACAGTCACCTCCCCGGTGCTGCTGGCCACACTGTGTCTGGCACAGGCCAAGATGCCACTGACCCTCTTGGCCACCTGGGCCACTGCTGGCTCATGTTCAGCCACTGCCAACCAACACCCCCAGGTCCTTCTGTGCCAGGCAGCCACTCTTCCCCAAGGCTGCAACGCTGCAAGGGGGTTGTTGTGTCCCAAGAGCAGGACTGCAGCACAAGTGCATGAACATGTCATCGTTTACACACGTGGCATAATACTACCAGGAATACTGAAGTTTAAAACTATTATAATATGGGAGAAGATGATACTCATACTATTATAACTAAGGTGAAAACAAAGAAAAATTAAATACTGCAAGTTGAAGGAAAATATTATAAAATAGCAAGTAGCCTTTATTTTAGGTTTTGGGTTGTTTTCTTTTTTAAGAATTCTGGGAAGCAGCCTTGTCCTTCCTAATAGAACATACACAGAATGTTTGTGATTCGTCTGGACTCCAGCTTATTTTTTTCTGCTTGCTTATTCATATTTCTGGAAATGTCGCCTTTCTTCTCTCTGTGTTGGTCAGTGGAGTTGTTTAATGGAGTCTTCTGTAATGGCTAGGAAACAAACCTGTTTCTTAAGAAAGAAAGGATGCATTGACCTGTGTAATAATGTTCTCTCAAGCATCTGCTTGTAAAATAGTTTCAATAATCTATTTAGAAAAATCTTACGGAAATTCTGATTATACTCCATCACACTGAGACTGTTTATATTTCCTCAGGAAGATGATGATATGCCAAAATTTTGGTCACACCTACCAAGAAAATTCCATTTCTAAGTTACAATGCTGCAAAGCCATTTACTAATTTAATCAGATTTTTTTTAATTCTATAAAAATACTTTTTTATAGATGGCCATGTTCTATGTTAAAATTCCAAAGAGATTTAAAAGGGGAAAAACTGAGGGAGGAGGAAGAGAAATGTTTTATACTTGACTATAGGTTGGCAAATGAGCATAGGCAATGACCTTGAACATGCTGAATGCATCTCAGCTATTTAATTCTAAATTAAATGATCGTTCTTCTGTTCTGAAACTTTGCGTCTCTAACAACGGCATTGTCTTAATATGATAGAAATTTACCTCCTGTGCAACAGAATGTTATGGATGGAAGTCCACAGGCTGTGCAAGGACTTTAGACATGAGCTGAGTTATTTTGCAGAAACACAGAGAAGTTACTAAGGAAGACAAAGAAGTCATTGAACAAATTCAGACCTGGCTGCTATCTGCATTTTTGTTTAACTATCTGCCTCCACCATACGTGGATCTCAAACAATTGGCTCCCTATTTGATTCACTTATATATATACACATACAATATATCTCAAGCTTGAAAAACACAATCCGAAGCTTCATATATTCTGAAATGGGAAAACTCACTACTGAGCATGAAGTTCTTGTGTCCAGATGCTCTTGTGTGTGATTTTTGGATAGAAGGATAATTGGAAGAATCAAGGCTGAATGAGCACAGAATCTTTTACTTTCTTGGAGGAAGACAAGCCTTTCCTTGTGGTGCTTTCTCGAGGGCTTTGCAGAATGCTTCAGATCTTATTTTTCAAGTTGAAAAGAAATTCGTAAATACTTAGTTACATTTGCTCTATTTCACTGAAGAAGATGAGTAAACTGCGCAAAACTGCTGTTGAGGTGTGGTGGTCTGGAAACCAGACAAAGGCAGCCAGTCCATACCCACTACGGTAAATCACATACTCAGGGGAAGACAGGTGGAGTAGGAGTCATCTGGTGCGACAGCCAGGGACTGTGACAGCAAGTCACAGTGATTGCCTTTTAAAGCAGGTTTAATTTCTCACAGGTGCCCCTTCAGCTTCTCAAACTTGGACTCGATGGCCCTTACATCCATCTGTATCTAAACCCATGAAAACTGGAAGATGCAAAAGCAAAAGAGGATCAGTCTTTGATCCTTGTTATACAGTGTACTGCCTGCTACAGTTTCAGGTTAGAGAATAAATTCAAACCAATTTAGGAATCCGTAGACTGCATATATTCTGTTGTTTATGAGGTTTTCCACATGCTTACACAATAAGGTGATTATGTCTATCCCAGAGAAACTGCCCATCTATTGGAGAAAAGTATAGAAACACTGAATAGTAATCATAACCCCTTTCACTTCCTGAAAGTGAAAACATACTGAAGATATGGAGGTAATCTTGTTCAACAGACGTGCAGTTTTGGCTTTCATTCGTTTTCTTTTACAGTTTTAACTCTGCACACTTTGCACATAACTGCAGTGTCGTCCTCAAGGAGACTGATCCAGGATGAAAAGAATTAAGTATTCCATCATCCTTTTCTTTGATCAGAAAAAACACTGAAAAGAGTAACTACTGCTACTGGAGAGACAGAAAATGGAGAGACTTTTGGAAGGTAAGTACCTAGCTGAGTAGGAAAGTTGCTGCATGGTTCCTTTGCAGTGACTTGTTTGTGGTGATAAGCACATTCTCCTGTTTTAACAACATACAGAGTACAACAATTTTTGTTCTCCAGGTGTGGAGGGGTTTATTTTGTTTGCTGAGCCTACACGTGAGATACAATAGGTATCAGTAGCTAAAAAATATACTAAGATGACATGGTTTTGTACTCTTGAAT
The DNA here is from genome assembly GCA_033558235.1 of Neomorphus geoffroyi. Classification (NCBI taxonomy): domain Eukaryota; kingdom Metazoa; phylum Chordata; class Aves; order Cuculiformes; family Neomorphidae; genus Neomorphus; species Neomorphus geoffroyi. The sequence goes on from JAUMJM010000027.1 coordinate 35,506,929, forward strand.
CAAGGTGAACTTGTCGGCAACCAGTACTTTGTCTAGTGGAGTCGGTACTTGTATGGGTGAGTGAACATTCACTTTTCGGAATTCCCCATTTTGCTTGCAGTTGTCAGGGTACAGCTCCTAGGATTCATCTTCCATCCACAGTGATGCTCCTTTATATTCCATGCTGGCTTGCTGCAGAGGGTACCAGATACAGTAGTTTAATGGCTGAATGTTGGTAGTACCTGCCCAAGCTGAGACAAGGGCCAAAACAATGAAAAAATGGTAAAATATGCAAGAGCCCAAGTGAGCAGAATGTTTTGGGGAAACATGGGAGAAGTGGACTCACTGTAATTGCAGCATAGTTAAAATCAAGACTTTAACTTTCTTGTTTATCAGTATTCACACACAGGCTGCCCCTCATCGTCTTCTTGCTACATGACAAGAACGCTAATAAATGCTGAGCTAAAAGATGGTACATAAAGTTGATTTATTTCCATTCTATGCCCTAAGGTGTGAAAGTACCAGAGATGCATATTCCATAAATGCAACCTTGTATTTACGGCGATAACAGGAATGTGATTGCATGCTCAAGGCCAACAGTGCATCTGAACACTGCAAATACTCACTTAGGCAATTCTTATTTTCTCTCTTATTTTCTCAATGTCAGGGAGCACAGCAACCATCTAGGATCATGAGTGGTAAGCACATGCAGTATTTGTTGGAAGCATTCTGAATATAAATAGTATTAAAATGTCTTAACAATGATAATGACTCTTATACTCTTGCCCACTCTCAGTTGACAAGTGGGTGGAGGATCTGGTTTTGATAGCAAGATGTGTGTCTACCCAGCAGTAGCACTGAACTCACTTTCAGTCTACTGACTGAAAATGTGCGATATATCTTGAGTGTGTAACAACAGCTGTTGCTTATTGTTGCCCGGGCACTTCAGAAGTGAGATCCGTTCTACAGAATCACATGGGGCTTTGCCAAGTGTTAGCTTATCAGGGTGAAATTTTGGATTTGGTACATCTCTGTGGATAGGCTGGTATTAATATTTAGTCTGAGGTGGTTGTGTAGCCCAATCTGAACAGAAGGATGTGTGGGAAAGAAATAGAGCAGGCACAGAACTGTCTTGAATGATGGGGAAGAGAGATGTGTGTAGGGTTCCCTTTTATCACCAGATCATCCACACCTGCTAGCTTGTACTTTACAGAGTTTAGGAAAGTGGTTTTCTCTTCAGGTATAAAATGGCTTTTGGTTTTGAATCAGAGTCATAAGGTTGGAAGAGACCTGAGATCATCAAGTCCAACCATGCCTGTCTCCCTTCTAAACCATATCTTGAAGAAAATCATCCACCTGTCTTTTAAACACCTCCAGGGATGGCGACTTCACCACCTCCCTGGGCAGCCTGTTTTGACACATGTCCCTCCAAATACCTCTGCACGATGTTCCTGCACATTCTCTGAATCCTACCTTTAATTTTATTAACAGCAATGATTTGCACTGAGGGAATGGCGGAAAGGGACTTGGGAGTGCTGGTGGACAGGAAACTCAACATGAGCCAGCAGTGCACTCAAGTGGCCAAGAAGGCCAATGGTATCCTGGCCTGCATCAGGAACAGTGTGGCCAGCAGGACTAGAGAGGTCATCATCCCCTTATACTTGGTACTGGTCAGGTCGCACCTTGAGTGCTGTGTCCAGTTCTGGGCCCCTCAGTTTAAGACGGATGTTGAGATGCTGGAGTGTGTCCAGAGGAGAGCGACGAGGATGGTGAAGGGGCTGGAGCACAAGCCCTGTGAAGAGTGATTAAGGGAGCTGGGGTTTTTTACCCTGGAGAAGAGGAGACTCAGGGGAGACCTTATTGCTCTCTACAACTACCTAAAGGGAGGTTGTAGTGAGGCAGGAGTTGGACTCTTCTCTCAGGCGACCGGTGACAGAACGAGAGGACACGGTCTAAAGCTTCGCCAGGGGAGGTTTAGGATTGACATTAGGAAGAAATTCTTCACTGAGAGGGTAATTGTTCATTGGAATGCGCTGCCTAGGGAGGTGGTCGAGTCACCTTCCCTGGAGGTGTTCAAAGAGAATTTGGTTGAGGCACTTAGTGACATGGTGTAGTTGACAAGTAGGAGTAGGTGTAGGTGTTGGGTCATAGGTTGGACTCGATGATCTCAAAGGTCTTTTCCAACCTTACGATACTGTGATACTGTGGTAATGGGAACTATTAAATAAAAAGGTTGAACACTTTTTCTGAGCAGAAGAAAGGAGAACCCTTCCCTTGATGTGTCTTCTCGATCCAGCTTCACTTGCATTCTGCTCTCCCTGAAAATAAGCCAAGGATCTTATTTTCTTCCTCAGATATGGCTATAAAAAGAGGTAATTGAAAATAAAATGTGTGGCAATTCCAATTTATGACTATTTCTGTCATGAGTACTCTGGGGGTGGCAGAACAAGCACACTGTTCAAACTGATAAGATGTATGAAAAGACCTTCAGGTGTTGACAGCGTTTACAATTTGATGTGGTGTACGTGGGGCTGGGGGAAGAATTAATTGCAAAACGAGTCACTAATGTCAGTGTTAGACTTCATGGAGAACAATGGTGAAATGATGGGTGTGGGAAAGAGAAGGTGGCTAAGGGATATAATCATACTACAAAGGAAGATGAAGGTGAATATATTACCGTATTATTAAATGTGATAACTTTTGCTGGTTTTCCCCTTAAATGTCTTTAATTGAACTCTGGAGCTTAAGAAGGAATTCCTAGCAATGTGATGTTTCCAGGCATTTAAAAAAAGGCCTTTTTTCTGTTCTTTTTCCTGAGACTTATGGAAGCTTACGAAAAAATTATATCTGTGAGATCTATATAGATATATATAGATAGATATATATAAAATTTGCTAAATAACAGAAAAAGCAAAAAAAATGAAAATAAATATGAGGGACCATGTGTCTTTATGTTTCTATGTATACATTCATGAACATTTTGAAATAATTCTGGATGTTTAATACTTTTGAAATGCTCATTGTGAACACCAGAGAGCATTTTGAAAAGCAATGCAGTTGTATAATTCTAAATACTAATTCCCAAACCATTTCCCTTAGTTGTTCTTAACAGGTCTGTGAAATACTGATTTTACTACCATAAGGTAGGTTTTGTATGTTTCTTTTTAAAGAATAAAAGGTAAAGGTACAAGTGAGGGAGAACTTTTCCATAAACTTCGTAACTTAGTAGTCCTGTCACACTGAGTGATTTATTGCTAGTATTTAAATTTGTAATTGGAAAAGCAAAATCCTTTTTACTATATATTTTTTTTTTTAGTGTAAGGTGCCATTAAGGTTTTCAACGATTACAAAGTTCTTCCTTTATTACAATTATAGCTTCAGTAATGGCCCTGCAAGGTCTAGTTAGGTTGAATATTTAACAAAAAGAACTTAATTTTCTTCTGTTTATGAAAACATAGCATTAATGTATTTTGTCATGAAATCTCAAACTTAAACTCTCAGTGGTCAATCTGAAGCAGTGATTGCCTCAGGAGTTTGTAAATATTCTAATGTATCCTGATGTTATAGACTGTATAAATATATGTATATTAAAAAAAGAGAGAGAGAGAGAGGGATTATATATCCCTGCTGTTACAGATTCAGTAATTATTTAAATAACAATGCTAAAAAGAAGGATAAAAGGAAGAATAGCCTCAAACTAGAATAAACTTCTAACTGCATAAAATACCATGAAGTCCCTATCTGTGTTCCTCTACTCAGTAGCAGATATCTCTGCAGTCCATCTGAATGCAACAACAAAAAAAACCCTTCAGAAAGAAATGTTGATTCATTTTTTTTTGTGGAAGGAATAAGTTAAACTATAACATTAAATTATATAAACATATACATAAACAGCACGAATTTACAATTATAAAATTTAATATATGACAACATTCCTTTATCTCAGAGCAATCAAGCTTCCCAGCAACAAAAAAGAAAAGAAAGTGCAAGTCAAGTTGAACAAAATTATTTCTTAGAGGTCATTGGGGTGTTTCTGTTGAGAAGGTCTTGTTTCAATACAATGTTTCCCTGGGCAGCAGTGCAATATTGGCAGAATCCCACCCAAAGACGAAACTAGATTTCAACTTGACATAAGCAGATGACATTCCTGTTTGAAACAGGAGTTGAACGACTGCTCACAAGTGCTTTTCGTGTACTTGTGGACGATTTATGAAATATAATCAAGACAAAAGTCACAAGAGTGGTGGTTCAAGCTGTTTGTGCCTTTCATCGGAAGTACCGCAATTAGGACCACAGACAGAGGGAGGATTTGCTTCTGGAGAGCTTCTGGTAGTGGCTTAAGCTACGGGGATGCAAGACGTCTGATGGTGCTTGTAGACCTTGGGTGATGGCTCTTCACATTGGCGTAGGAGAGACGTTAGCAACCAGGGCTGCTGCTTATCACCTGAGCATCTGCTGTGCTTCCTTTCCACTTACTGCCTGTTCTTCAGGTGCTCCGTAATTCTTCGGAAGGTGGGGGGAAAACTTAGAGCAGAGACATTTGCAGAAGAAACGTAAATGACAAAAAGATGTCTCAAAGGCAAATGCTGCCTGCCATAAGGGTGCTGGTGTCGTAATGTAGTCAGTCATGTAAGTGGGAAGAGAAATACAGCGAAGCGTCTGCCATACAGAGGCATGTTAGCCTGCAGATCAAAGCCTGATATATTTAAAAGGAGGGAGACTTTTACCTCGTTTATTTTGATACTCCTATGAGGAATAAAAAACTAGACACTTTCCTTATGAAACACCGGTGGCAAAATAAGGAGGGTAAGTGGCTCCTGCAGAGGGAAATAAAAAAGCTTGTATTTCTCTCTAACTTTTTACAGTAGCAGCCCTACAAACTGCTGCGTTACAAATTGTAAGAGGATAATTAGGGAAGGCCAGTAGGAAATGCTGAAAGCAATGCTCAAGCCAGCTAAGCAAAATGATTCGCTTCAAATGTGTCTGCCAAGATACAAGAGATACAATTCAGACGTCCCAAACCTGAAAATATTTTTCAGTTGCTGCAGTACACTGAGAAAAGATTAGAACTATAGATTCCTTTCGTTAAAACAAACTTGTCTAATATCATGAGAATGATCTGATCACATAAAGTTTTTTGTCTCTTAATCCAGACCCTGCAGAGACTGAGTGGTGCACGGTGGGACGGTGCATGGGCTGTAAACTGCGCCCCTGGCAAAAGTGATGGCATCTTTTTAACATGACACTCTGGACTTGTGCAGTTAAATCACAGTGGACTAGAGACTGGTAAAACTGAAACAGGAAACTGTACTCTCTTCATCTTCTCATCTTTGGTGAGTTGATGCTGGATTCTGTGGCGCCAGTATCGCAGGCAGCATTTTTCATACTAAACATCTGTTGTTTTGATTCCTCTGTTTAAATAGATTGGATTAGAAGGGGACAAAACCCGTCATCTCCTCCCCCTCACCATTCTGCTCCAAAGCTTAGTTACTATGAAGACAAATCTTATTTCTTTCTTTCCAGAAGAGGCCTTGCTGACACACAGTATTTGGGGGTTTTTTGTTTTTTCTTTTTTTGAAACTGGTTCTGACTCAATTTTTTTTACTACATCAAGATACAAGATCTGATTATTGTAAATTACATTCAGCCAGGCTGCATGTAAGTTCCTCCATAAATCTATATCAAATCCATTGATTTTGATAGGCTTTGCTGTCTTAACTGACATGCTTTGGAATTACAGCAGTGTTACTGAAACCAGAATCTGCTTACATCTGCTGTGTAGGTCTAGAAAACATTTCAAGTGGAGATGACTACTGACCATAGTGCAATTTTCTGAGAAGTAACAGAGACTATAGACACAGAGTGTCTCTGTGCTCTTAAACTTAAAGGTAAAATCTTATCATATTTAATTTATCATTCTTTTAAATGCTATGGATATATTAAGAGGACCATGTGGATGCAAGATCTTTTGTGTAACACCAAGATGTGTACTTGATCCCTGCTACAAGTATTAAAAACCTACTGCCAGCAAATGCCAACACCTCGTCCTCTGCGCAAAGATCACCAAAATAATGAGCTACCGATCCAAGTTCTGCTGAAAGGTGAGAGATCTTGCCTGAAACTGGGAGTGGAAGAGTCAAAGATCCCTGTGATCTTGCAAGCACACAAACAGATTCTGGTTCCTGATGGAACCTCATGAAATTCTGTCAGATTTTGACTTTTTTTTTTTTTTTTTTAAGATGAAAAAGGTTTCCCTGATTTGTATGAACCTTTCAAGATTCAGGCTAAAGTTGATGCAAAACCTGAGAGGGAGAGGGTAGAAATTTGTTCGTTTTGAATTAGAAAACAAATTAGTGTACTTTAACAGGGGATGTTAGAGAACAGATGTTTGTTGTGAATCCAAACCACATCCTAGTGTGAACAGCTCTTCCCACTAATGCACACCCATTACACACCTTCCAGACTTTGGTTCAAAGCATGCATTTTCAGCAGATGCCTCTGGATGTCCACGTCCATGTGCCTTCAGGTTTAGAATCACACAAATGAGAGATTTATGTCACCTGGTAGCTTTCAATGCTGCAGATATTTTTAAAAAAGGAGAGTGTAGCTTATCTGTTGTCATCCTCCCAATCCCCAAACAAGCCCTGTATAACAAAGAATTGTTCATCTGGCTGGCAGACTCTATGGTAAGACTTTGGTTAACACGCTAAAATTAAAGCTGCTAAGCTGTTCCACCAAACATTATGCAGATGTGTGTGCACCGATGTGGTAACGACACCATTTGGAGTGGAAAATAATTTAAGAAAGCTGTCCTCATTGATGCTGAATAGACTCAGAAAGTGATAATTGCAACACTAGATACCATTTTGGGGGTTTCTCAAATAATACAAACATCTGAGACTGCTTTTTTGAAAGCAGCTTGTACTTGTTACTGGTGTATTCATGTTCTACGTAACAGATCATACTGACACTGCTTACAGTCCTTAGGTTTATCTCTAATTTGGTATCCAGCTCAGCATAGGATGCTACCACGTATCCATCTTCATTCTTTGGTAAGCTTGTTTCAATTTCTATATTTCTCCTGCATTGGGTCAATCACTGGGTCATCTTTGACCTGACTTGTGTGCAGAAATCCATGAGATAGCTCAGCGTGTGCGTGGATGTCTAACAAACCTGGACATTTTTCAACAACTGGGATAAAGATGGAGTTAAAGGAGAGCCATTAAGTCAGTGAGTGTTTCCTGAATACTCTTCCAAGTGATCTCAGCTGTCTTTCAAAGGCAGCTCACAGCAGCTGTCGTCTGACTGAAGATCAGAACTTCCCCACTCAAAATGTATAGACAGTACACAATAGAAAGCATGAAGAGAAGGACCCTTTTGGATAAGCAATCTGGATTTTTGGGATGTTTGGCTATAATTGCCATATCATATTTCTCCATACAATATTTGTGAATTCTGGTTTGCATTCAAAGATGGTTTCAAACATTTAAAGAAATCTATTTGCTTAAATTATCAGCTGAAAAATCTCAGTAGCAATCACAGAGCATTTATTTTGAGGTTTGCTTAGTTTGAAAGACATTTAAACTCATACTAAGATCCCCTGTTGGTCACAGGCTACTAGTTGCTCATGGAATAAATTGCAAATATATGCAAAGTTGACATTTTGAAGTTTTGAATATGAATATTTTAACTGATACAGAAATTTACATTTTTGTGGTTTGAGTTACGTTTTCAGCATTCCATACAGTGCATATCTTGATTTGGATGGCTTGGTAGACTCATCCAGACTGAGCAGCTGTCTTTCCTAGATCACAGTCAGCCAGCTCCCCACTGGCAGCTGAAAAGCCATTCATTTTGTGCAATTTACAGGACAATTTAAATTGGTTTTCATGACGATTAATGTTAACCCAAGCTTTGCCCCCAGTTTGAGATCTCTGCCAATGTGCTTACATCAAACGAAATTGGTGATTCTAACTCGACGTGGCTTTTTTGGCATATGAATTGCAAAATAAGCTACTATAACTTGTTGCTGTCCAACAGTGCGGCTCATTGTACCCATGTGCTTCTCTCACCTTGGCGAGCAGGAGTCAAGTGCAGGGAAAGCTGAAGCTTACGCTGGCATTGGTGCTAAACCAGTGAAATAGTCATTCTGTTTGCTTAAATGTTGGGCTAGAAATCGAGGGTGGGTTATAGTTCTGCCTGTCAGAATGGGATCCTGAGCCTTGCTCGCTGAAAGCTGTCTTCCTCAGCCATTTAACTGTCATACAGAGGTGCAACACGGAGAGCGTGTCAGGGCAATCTGCCACAATTATTCCTTCTTAAAGTAGGTTTAGTAAGACTTAACAGGTAAACAGTAACTAATCTGACCAAATGTGAAATTCCCTTTTTTGTTTTTTTTAAAGGACACAAGAGAGCAAAAAGATGCAGTAAAACAAGTAACAGCATTAAATGAAGCAGGGTGATAATCCATAAACTGTACTCACCCCTGGATTGGGGCATGTGAGGGCCAGCTTGGCAGTCCCAGCCTGGCAGAGAGTAGAAATCCAAGTCAAGCGTGTTGACCTAGTTCACATTAAGTACTTAATCTGACAAAACCTTTTCCCTTTCCCACAGCAGGGGAAAAAGAGCACATGCTGAAATTTCAGTGAGGTCATGGAACAGATCTGCCCATATCTGATCTGCCACTTGTGGTTTGTTTCTTTGTTTTTAAAGAAACATTTTTAGAATCACGCAATTGTCTCAGTTTAAAGGAAAACTAAAATGAAACCACCACAACCTTTGAAATTAAGAGATTTTAATCTTGAAAAAATTTATAGAGAAGGATAACAGTGCTTAACTACCTATATATATATATATATATATATATATATATATATATATATAAAAACCCAAACAAGACCAGAAGAGGACACACAGCAACACCATAACCAAAACTTTTAAACAAATTAAGTTCTATCCCTGCTCCTTTTGGTACAGTTATATTTACAGACAACAAGACAGAGTGTTCCCCTCTCCTTGTCCTTTTGTCAGAAAACGTTGGGTAGAGGGTAGAGGTGAAGGGGGGTCATGTAGGGTAGCAACTCCCGTGCAGGTGACATCAGCCCCCAAGGAGTCTGCAGCAATTCCAAATAGTGATCGCTCTCTCCCCGAAGGACAGCACAGGGTGTGTGGAGTTGGGGCTGAGTCAAAGGAGCGCCCTCCAAGATGCCTCCACCAGCCCAGCAAAGCAGTGGCTCTCGCTCACAGTGGCCACTGTGCCAACCAGAAGAAACCTCTCACCTCTGCCCAGCTATCAAACTGGAATTCAGAGCAATCAAACCACCCCCTGCCATCTGTCCTGGCTCCCAAACCCCCCTGTGTTGGCAAGGGAGAGAAAAATTCCCTGGAAGGTTTTGAAACTATAACAACAATCTTGGCAATAACTTTGTAGGCTCCGTTAATTCTGTGGTTGAAAAAAAAAAAACCACTAAACCAACATTGAACTGACATCCACATTTAAATAAAAAGTTGATAAATAGCAAGATTTAAATCAACTTACGAGTGTAAGAAAAGTGTGTATTTTTTCCTATGGGGACCTACCAAATTCTTTCTGTTGAGAAAAATATAACAGAAAATGCAAGAGAAAACCTCATGTCTTAAGAAGTTTCATTAGAATTGAATTCCTTTTTCTATATAAATTTGAAATATTTTTGTTTGAATCGTATAAGTCGTTCTAAGCCTATATAGTTCGATGTATTTCCTGGTGTATGTGTGCTGAAACCTAGGGAAGCGTGTTGCGTTTATACTGAAAATCCATCAGTCTACAGAAAACTCATTTAAACTTCATAAGAGTTTGTTTTCATTAAGAAAACGCCTCACCACCAGGCTTTGGGAGGCAGAGCAGCACCAACTGGGGATCTGCATCCTTGCCCTAAACTCATAAAAAGTGCAGCTTAAAAATCCCATGTCTCTGTCAGCCTGTCCCCTCCGCTCACTGTGCCTCCAGAGGGTTCCCTGCACCCCTCAGCAGCCCCCACCTGCAGGAGGGGGTCAGCAGCAAAGCGTCTGGGGAGCAGGTATCCACGGTATGTTTGGGTCTCAGAGCCCTGACTGGCACGTGGGTCTAGGCTGTGGTCCAAGTGCTGTGGGCGAGCTGATGTGCTCCTCCCTGGTGGGGAATGACTTATGGAAAAGGTGCTGGTCTTGCGGGTGGTGCCACGGTGAACGACGTTATCCCTGCGCGCAGGTTTACGTTGTGTGCCGCTTCCACTGAAACACTGGGTTTCCTTTCCCTTCCCCTGGTTTTTAATTCTATCTCCTAGTTGAGAGAAGAATGGGAAATTAAAGATTGAAAAACTAAACAAAATGCTAAGAAGAAAGAAAACATAGTGCTCCGCCAGGGCTGGCTGTAGGAAAGCGACAGCAATCATCCAGAAGCAGAGACCAAAGTCTAAAGAAGAGGAGAACCGAGAGAACCAGCTGTGGAAAAGCAAATGTGAAGAGAAAATGCAAATGTGACACTTAACCAAGGACCAAGCAGGTGAACCCTTTAACACTTTTAACGTCAGACTTAATGCATGGTGATGTTTGAACTGTATTTAGAGGCAGCCTGTGTGTGCAAGTAAAATTAACAGTTCATGGAGGTATCAGTGCAGAATGAAGTGATGGAACACAACAGTTTATTGCACAACCTCTCAAAACCGAGCGCACTCCCTGTGCCCATCAATACAAAAAATAAGTAAAGCTTGCAGTAGCTGGCTATCGTCTTAATACCCCTCACTCGTAGAATCTCTTCAATGCATAAGGAAAACTAACTGCTAGAATGTTAAATTTCTTTACTGTTCTATATTGTGCTACCAGGACACTACGAAAATGCATCATTTTTTTTCTGGGGGGGAGGAGGGAGGCAGAAAGAGTATTTTTGTGAGTAGAATCACTATCAGCACCTCGGTTCTCAAAGACCAAGTCTGTTTTCTACTCAGTTCTTTTGCAATTTTAAAATCAACTCATGTTGGCCATTCCAATTTCACATCATTGTTTTAAATGAAAGAACTGCATGCTTGGAGGAAAACAAATATTCTTATTAGAATGTTTTAATTAAGATTACAGATTATCCAAAGAGCTGTCAGTCAGCCAAATCTGAAAAGTATTTTTATGAGTCTTAGGATGATTTATAGACAGTGGCAATACAGGTGCATTTCAAAAATGCTGTACTTATGCTGGTATCACTTCATAATATTAATATGGTTTGCTTAGTTGCTTCTGTGTTTGACACGAGCAGATCTCCAAATAAGAGAACTCAAAGTGAGAGGAGGGTGTAAACCCCCTCGTGCTTCTGAACGGGGCTCTACCAAAACCTACCTTTCTAGTTAGTTACACTGTATGTTTACTACAGGTGACAAGTGTAGTAGATCTAATGGATTCAGAGTTTGAAACTGAAATAATTCATGCGAGCTGGGACTAAATAATATCAACATTTCTAAGATAAGCTGACAGTCCAAGTGACACGACCTTCTTAAAAAGTATTATTTTACATCTTTCTGGGAAGGTAAGAAAACCACATGGTTACCTATCTTGCAGTCATGAGGCTTTAGACATACAAATATTACACTTATTACACTTATTACACAAATATTACACTTATTTTTATCAACTTAATTGGCTGGAGGTGCTGCACAGCTCTGACCATAGAATACCATCGTAATTCCAAACGCTATACTCAAGCATAACTTATCTGAAACAAAAACTGAACAGAATAATAAAATGGGTTTCTTATAACACACAACATAGCTCAAGACTTCAGCTTAAGTGGTCACTGGGAGTCTTGAAGAGAAACAAAGCAAACTGGTTTCCAAGTTTCCCCTCACTGTTTTGTTTTCCAATAAAAATATCTCCAAACTTTACTTGGTTAAGACCTCCAAAAGTCAGGTATGCTGATTAAGGATTACCTGAACAGGATATTACTTGCTTCTGTTTTCATACTAAAACACTAGAGATTTTTAAAAAAACTTTTATGACTATTAGGCCAGTGATTGCTAGAATAGACTGGCACATCCACAAACATGCATGTGAAATTATACAAATCTGTAATAGTGGGGAGGAAGGAATGTTGCATGTTTCAGCACATACGGAATTCCTGCTCAGAAAAATTATTTGTATTTTTGGTAGGTTTACAAAACAAAATAATAATTCACACTGTATTTGCAAGTTTCAGTTTGTGGAGTAAATAGAAGGCAACGTTTTAAAGGAATACAGTTTAAATAAGAAAAAAATATAATTAGTTGCTATATTAAGGTATGAATACTGTATATTGCTTTAAAAAGGATGAAGCATGTTGTAAGAACACGTACATGGATAATATGATGGCAAGGCAACGAATTCCTTGTAAGCAGCATTTGTAAAAGATCAGTCTATTAGCTGCAGTACTTGCAAAGCCAAGGGATCTGAGATCCTTCCCCTGTACCCTTGCCTTTTCCTCCATGATTTTCTGTTCTGGTGTTACCTAAGCTGCTTACTCAGAACTTGTCTGTTTTATAAACCTGGAGGTCCAAGTTTTCACGCTTCCAAAAAAAATTTAATCTTGCACTTGAAGCATTTGACTTGATTGTAGTGTACAGGTCTTACATTTATTGAATGGTAAGACATTACCAATGATACTCAAGTTTGCTTTCCATGTTGTTAGACTATGGGCTTTTTAACATCCCATATATGGAATCCGACAAACTGCAATAACAGGTTTTTACTTAAATGCTGAATTAATTAGCAAGACCAACAGCAGAGAAAATGAGCATGCTTGCATAATACTTATCCCCTGTCAGCCTGACAGCTATGGCAACTTTTTGTATCCATTCTTTCCAGGAAGAAACTTTATTCTGCTGGGTGTGATCCTCCCCTTGTTTCTATACAGCTGCTGATTTTCAGGAATAAGATACCACATTAGTTGCACTGCAACATAACCTGGGTTTATCCACTGAGGACCTAATCCTAAGAACCGCCGACAGCCGTACCAAAAAGACAGCTTAAGTCCGATTTTTATCTGAAGTGAGGCACTAAACCAATGAAATATAGATAAAAGCTTTATTTTTTTTTTTCTAGGGAAAGCAGGTAAACTCAAAATAATTTAGTCCAGTGAGTAATTTTTCCATAAGTATCCAGAACAGTTAAAAGGGCTACAGAAACAGTCATTTAAAAGATATTAATTCAAGGCCATCAAAAAGGGAGGAAACGCCCTTTGCTTTGTTTCACATTTATCACATCAGTAACTGCTTGTTGCCATTTTATTGTGACAAATATGAATATAGGTTACCAATACAAAAAAAACCAGGAACAACTGCTGTCTGAGCCATAAAGAACTCCTAACATTAGCACAGCTGCAGCAAAAATGCACTTTTTAAAAACATTCTTCTGGCTGTTGACCTTCACGCTCCAACATCAGAAGCTGTAGCTGGGTATCTATAGCAATACAGTTTGTTGTCTGCACCTCCGCTCAACAGCAACTGATGAGAGGAAAAGAAAACTGTGATTAATAGCAGAAGTACGCAAAACGTCTACACAGAAGGTAAGGACTTTCTTTCCTTTAAAGACATACAAAGAAGTAAGAATAACAAACTGTTAATGCATGACTAAAACCCAGCATCAAAGCACATGCACAACCTTGTCTCTTACTCTCCTCCTACAATTAGAAGCAAAGCTTTTGCGGGAAAATTTCTAAAGTTTTCCTGCTTTTTAGTGAGAACAGGAGCCACAATGAGAATTTTGAACATTAACAACATGTTTTTTTCACATTTTATATGTATGCACACCACTGGAGTAGCAGAACAGCTTGCTATAGAGGGTTATATAGTTCCCCTCTTCTACGCATACTGCCGTGCCCCAGCTGTCAGTTCATGCTGATGCTTTAGTCTGCATGGCAGCAAACATTACCTTGGAACATAAGTTTTTCTCAGTGAGGTGTGATGCTGTTCTGTCTCTCCTTGTTTCGAATACCAGTGTAACACCCAGTTAATGCTACAGTTTAAACTCCCATCCTACTCCTTTGCATAGTAGCACAGGCAAGTGCTGCAGTGCTTATGACAACACCATCCAGTTAACAACCCAGTATCAATCACAGCACAACTAGAACTTCCTGTTCTCGTATCTACAAGCATAAAGGAAAAAATTGTCCATGTCTGCTTTTAGCTCTCTTCCTAACCACCATGCATATAAATTGAATATCTTGCTTTTGAGCTTCTTACCCCTGCTCCGGTCCAGTCCACACACAAAACCTTATCTTCATGAGCAGCCAAGTCATACAGAGGAGCTTTGCAACTGGTAAAACAGAGGTATTAACGGTCACACGTTTGAAGTTATGTGAGCAATTACAGAAAACAATATTGGTCCCTGGGAGAAATACTATCACAATGCTATCAAACAGATGTGGTCTCGCAGTTATGAACACTTTCAGAGAGGACGAGTCCCTATCACCTGTGACATTTGCTCTGCTTTCTCCAGAGCTGATCACATCATTGTTAACCTCTCCTATATCCCCAAAGAGAAAAGCAGCAACATTTTTCACCTGCTTGCAAACTACCTTCAGACTGAAATTTAATCAATCTGCTTGTTAGAAACAGTTTATTTTATATAGTTTCCTTTTTCCATGTATGGATACTGCTCAACTGTGTGTGTTTTCACAGTATCACAGTATAACAAGACTGGAAAAGACCTTTGAGATCATTGAGTCCAGAAGACTAGGCTTTTTTCTAGAAAAGCCATTTATGTCTTCTGAATGCAAACCATTTCATTGCTTGGAAATTTGTAATGAAAGGTCTGAAGAAAGTACCAAGTGAAACTTCACAGTGTTAGGCTCATTCCTTAGAAAGAGAAAATATTTTGTTCCTTAAAACAGTGGAACAGTTAGCAGACCTGCTGTTGCTAACCACAGTAGCAATGTTACGGTTGCTGCCTTCTGCACGTCAGTCAATGCTGCTGTTAATGCCAGGTAAGTCCCGTATTGGAACGCAATACAGGTCTTCGATGTTAAGTCACAGGTACCCTGGTAGGTTACAAGTATTTTACTCCCTTTCCTTATAAGATTTATTCCTAAAACCTAGAGGATTTTCACAAATGCCACAGGAGTTTCCAATGAATGTTTCAGATTGCTTTTGCTATTTCATTAGGTTAACTGGCCCTGTAAGTTTACAGGCTCTTTGAACAGCAAAGAACACGATTCTTTTACCTCCTTGTGTCCCAGAGCTTCACAATGTTATCCAGAGAACCAGAGATCAGTTGGTGCTCATGGGTAGGTGACCACTTCACAGATGTCACCCAGCCTGTGTGAGATGTCAGAGACAGAAGAACCAAGGAGCCATCTGAAGAGAAAGATAGGAAAAAAAACCAACCCCAAAACATCAGTAGCTGTCAATTGAAACTGGCAATTTTAAGCTGCACACAAAGTCCAGTGAGAAAAGCAGTCACCAATGTATTTGTGTGCAAGGTGTTTCTCTCATCAGTAATTCAAAATTTTCTCACCAGTAACTTCCAAAATAAAAATGAACTTTAAAGAAAGCAAAAAAAATATGAGCCACAAGAGTTCTGGGCAGAAAAAAACCCCAAACCCAACAAAACTCAAAATGCATCTTTTCACTAAACTATCTTTGCAAAGACTTTTGAAAAAAACTAACAAAAACAATGCTTTTATTATTAATACTTAAGAAGATAATATTGAAGCTCAGGATTAGATTTACAGAAGCTAAACAAGTAAACGTGTCTATGAAATACATCTGGTAGGCTCAGCGCTAAGTTATCTGCAATTCTGTCACACATGGCACCACTGTATCGGAACAAAGTGACTACTATTTCACTTTAATGATGGTCCAACCAACTTAAGTGTGAATCTTACAAAAAAAAAAAATAAAAAAAGTACAGTTCAGGCCTGCAACTGCACAGTAGAGCATTCATTAGTAAGTCAAAAAAAAGTGGGTGGGGAACCTAAGCTGAGTAAGTTTTCTAAATTATTAGGTGAGAAATCAAAAGAAGTCTCACACCAGATTGTGGAAAATAGATGTAATCTTTGTGTTTAATAGAAGCCCCCAAACAGCTTGTTTCAAGCAGAGGAACCAGAAAGCAGTTTGTTAAATGTCTCCCAAGAGGGAGAAGTTCAGATTTTGAAAAAACAACTTTGAGAACGTGCCTATTTTAGCTCACCTTTGCTGCGAGGATCCCACAGTCTAATATGTCTGTCGGTGCTCCCGGATGCAAGGCGTCGACAGAGTGGTGAGTAGGAGATAGAATTAAACACTTTGTTTCCTGTCTGTCAGAGAAGAAAATAGGAGCTGCTATTTCGCACAACATTTTTTCTTTGAGCTGGACTTCAGCTGAACCTACAAAGTATAAAGATCTCACCAAAGTTGACTTGAGATCTCCAGTCTCAGCGTCCCAGAGTTTAATGGTGTGGTCCCACGACGCACTGCAGATTTCCTCAGCATCTGACCACAGCACAGAGGAGATGGCTTCTGTGTGGCCAGAAAAGGTGGCTAGAGGAGTCTAGAATTTAAGTGAGAGGAGATCAGATTGAGTATCACAAAAAAATCTATCAGCAAATAAAAACATGTCTCTGATAAGGAATGATAAAGATACTGGCACTGAAGTTACGCAATTGCCTTAGCCCTCAGCCAGTATATTGCTTTGATAAGAGGCCCTGCAAAGTGCAAATCTAAGACAGCTGCAACCGTATCTCGGAAAACAAGAACCATTGCTACACAGACAGCATCAACCTTAATGCACACTGTAACTACAAAGACAGCTACTTGACCTAAATCTGCACCAGTGGCCGCAAACACCATAGCTATGCTTACTGCATACTTCTACCAGACTCCATACTTCTACCAGTTGGTCCTGTGAAGAAGAGGAAATACAAATAAACCTCAGCAGAGGAGATGAAACAGCCTGAAAAGGCAGTTAGCAAGGATGAGGATGGTGATGAGGATGAAGAAGAAACCACTTCTATTCCAGAGCAAGAGGAAGATCCAGAAGAGGGTCTTTCACGATTGCCAATCCTGCACAGCAGAGAGTCCTTCACAACCATCAAGTGCTGCACAACTGCTAGGTCCATCACAACCATCAAGTCCTCTAGGATTTCAAAGTCGTTCACAATTGCAACGTCTTTTACCATTGCCCAGCTCTGTATGACCGTCAAATCCTCCACAACAAAAAGGTCCTTAGAAATCAGTGCCATCACAGGATCAGCAAACTAATAATTCAGGACAATCAAGACCAGATGCAAACAGCAGATCCTTATCTGTGAAGGAGTTGTGACTTTTAAGAAAAGACTTTAAACATTGTGATGGCGAGCCAATTGTTTCCTGGTTGCTCTGGTCCTGGGACAATGGAGCCGATACCATTGACTTAGATAGAAAAACCAAGTGGATTGGTCCCCTAGCCAGAGATGGAGGAATTAACCAGGCACTTTGGAGAAAGAAAATTTCCTTAGCCTCTGGAGACAACTCTTGTCAGCCGTAAGGGACAGGTATCCCTACAGAGACTACATCAAATGCCACCCAGTCCTCTGGACCACCATGGAGAAAGGTATTAAGTACATGAGAGAAAGTGTGCAAGAATTGATCTCTAGTACATGGTGCTTAAGTACAGACCCTGGCGAATTGCCATGTCACCGAGCTATGTTGCAGAAGTTTGTGCAGAGTGCCCCACCGACATACTCCCACACATTGTCAACAATGATTTTGGGAGAGAATACTGGTAATCCAGCAGTGGCTGAAGTGGTTGACAAACTCCAACAATATGAAGACAGTCTCGCTCAACCTTCACATGCCTATGTCTTGGCTCTGGAGAAATTATCTGAAAAAATAACTGAAGGCTTCAACAAACAGTTTGATAAATTGTCTCATAGGGACAGATCTTACTTCTCACAAACTCACATCTCAGCCATTATGAAAAAACGTTGTCCTATGAAACCAGCTGGAAAAACTCAGCAAACACCACAACGCATCCTGTTTTTTCCTGCATGATCATGGAGAGGACATGAGAAGATGGGATGGAAAACCTACTGTGGTCCTCAAGTCATGAGTCTTGTGAGTTACAAGGAAAGTCACGTAGTGTTTCTTTCCAGAAAAATGTTGCACCAGTCTCCAGTGGATGGAAACCTAATCCCTGTCTACAAGGTGTAAGTAAGCAGGACTGTTCTCAACCCTCTGCAAAGCAAACAAACCCACCTCAGTCTCAACCCCCTGCTGACAAACAAATCCATCTCTGTCTCAAACTTCTGTGATCCCAATCAACCCATACCCTCATGGGTACAATGTATCAAATTAGAGGTGTCCGGCCTCCAGCCAGGTGGAGAAGAGGGATAACTGAGTTTATCAGACCATGTGGGTTTGACGGCCTGGCACAAGAAATCCACAAAACTATAAAGCCCTTGTAGATACTGGCGTACAGTGTACCCTATTGCCATCGAATCATAAAGGGACAGGATCTGTCACTTATTTCTGGAGTGACAGGGAGGTCTCAAAATCTGACTGCAGTGGAGCCTGAAGTAAGCCTAACCACGTATAAATGGGAAAAGCACCCCATTGTAACTGGACCTAATGGACCATGCACCCTTGGCATAGACCAGGGGGGTCAAACTCACGGCCCACAGGCCGAATCTGACCCTCCACCTTGTTTTAATCTGCCTGGCACCTTGTTTCTACCCAGCGGCAGCACTGAGCTCCTTGCTCATATGCTCCTACCAGCGCACCAGTCACATGTGCGGCATGTGATGCAAGTTACACTGCAGGAGCAGGAGAACGGCTGGAATTGTGAGTTTGGCAATCTTGGCATAGACTATCTTAAAAGAGCTAACCTTACCCTTGTTAGTCCCAGCTGTTCAGTTTTTAGCTTCTTCCGTGGTCTGTTAGCTGCTTCTTCCATTTCATCCTCTTCATCTGTAGGTACTGTGACAGAAGGCAGTCAGGCTTGATCTAGAGGTTTTTCTAATTGTGTTTCCATATAAGTAAGTAAGCAGAACCTCATATTCACAGTACCTAACTGGTCTATGATGCATTTTTTAACCTGACACCTCTGATCAGATCAGTATTATTATTTAAGCAACAGGAAAATGAGTACAAATTAAGTGATATGCTCCAGGCCACACAGTTTTAAAATGAAGTTCCTAATGAATTTTTAAGACTATCCCTACTCATGGATAATTCCAACAGTAATTCAGATGTGTGATAAACACAACTTTTGTTTAGATATAATACCTACGTATATACTCCAAAAGTGAAAGAACATGACTTGGAACAGTGAAAGAAAGCATTCACATCAAATGGGATTAGTCTATGTTTCTAGAAAAGACTTGGTCATCTTACTGCCCTCCATATTATGGTGTCAGTAGTAGAAGAGGAAGATAACTCACAAATTTTGATTTGTACGAAGTATATACTCAAACATGCACATTTATCTCTTTCATTTATGGAGTTATGTAAAGTACTGTGTTTTGAAGAAAATAAACATCACCACACAGTTGATGATGGTATCTACAATTGTGTTACCAATCAAACCAGTAACTTAATACAGCAATGTACAGTCTTACAAAGCTTGCTTTTAATATTACAGACTCAAATTTTCTTAAAGAAAAAAGTATTCAGATATCTAGCTTTCAGGTTTTTGTAAGTACAGGGGTTTTTTTAAGAGAGCCAAGAATCCCACCTTATGCTTATCTTACCTGCAGACCAGATCTTTAACATCTTATCCCAGGATCCACTGCAGAACTGTATGAACAAAAACATTTTTTAAAAGTTGATCCAGACAGACCTTGAAAGCCATGCTAAATACACTTCCTGCTTGAAAAATTAACCAATGGATTGTAATACATGAAGAACAATGCTGGGCTGCTCAGAAGTTTGGCACAGATCAAATAATTCTTTTTCCTTCCTTTGCAGGAAAAATATCTACAAAATATCTCTTCATTTTCTTCAGCACCAAAAGGTTTTATTTTAACCCGTCTTGATATTCAGTCAAGCTGGAAGCGACAACTCCACCCTTGGTGTGAGTGCTCTCAACAGTTGAATTCCTAGATAAAGTGAAAGGACATCTACTACCTGCTTTTTCCGAGTATCAATCTGGAAATTTTTTTTCCCACCAAAACTACTGTGAAAATTTAGATCAAATTTGAAAATAGTCTATTATAACAAAAAATTCACATGCGTTAAAAGTAGAAGTTACTTTAAACATTCAGCTTCACTCACAGAAGTCAAAAGCAGCAGTATAATGGCTTGTGCTATCTAGTTACCATCAGCTTTTTGTGACAGTAGAGGTTAAATGCATCACTTTGAAAAGCTGGCCTAGTGTTGATGTAGTGCTCCTAACCCTCAATAACCACCATTTATAACAAAAATGCAAACTTATCAGTGTGTCAGTCATAAAAACATGATGACTAGTGCCTATACAAGGACAAAAAGATGATTTTTGACATACGGGCTGCTAACATCCCCAGAGACAAAGGTTTCTTTCCAGGAGTGACTTACTTTAGTTCTCGTGCAATCAACAGCTATGGAATCTACACTCCCAGCGTGTCCCCTGCAGCAGTGAAGCGCTTTCACTTTGTTCTTCTCAATGTTCCACTCCCATAGCAGGATGGTTTGGTCCATAGAAGCACTGAGTAACAGGCACAATAAACTATCTGAGGAAGAAAAAAGTCATGCTCACATCCACAGCTTTCCAAAGTCTTTATATATAAACTATTTAGCCAAACAAGATAGAGCAGATAGATACATATCTCAGTTTATGTCACTTCACCCTGCAAGTACAATTAATATAAATATATGTACCAATATTTACTAATGACGACCACAAGGTGGATAGACAACATACACTTTAAACTAACTATACTCCTTACTGTTAAAAGGACAGCTTCATTTCTAACACCACTGACAGAGACTGAAATAATTGTAGCATTCAGATAATGAAATATTCATGGTTGAGGAACACAGATTTCTCCCCCAATAAAATAAACTATTACTACTCCCCGAATATGTATACCGACCTTGCTTCACCCATGCCACATCCTTCACTACTTCTGTATGCCCAGCTACTGTCATGATGGATTTTCCTTCCAATGACCAGATTCGAGCAGTGTGATCATAGCAGCCAGTTAATATCCTAAAGGATAAAGAATTTGAAACATTATTGTCTCAACAATATTTTTAGAAAAAATGTCTCAACCAGAAACTTGGAAAAATATTAGCACAGTAACTGGTCAGCTGAAACAAATTCAGAATACAGTTCATGTGTTTAAGGAAAAAAAAAAAAAGACTTTGGAAAAGTAAAAGTATCATTTTGCTACAGAGCAAAGTTTCATTAAAATCTACAACTGCAAGGCTAGGAGTACAGACCAAAAAGAAAAGCAATGAGAGTACTGCACGTTATGGAAGGTGAGACTTAAGATTGCTGAAACCATTTTAAAATAAGATAATCTGTTAAGATAATCTGTTGTTCATGGTATGTTACTAGAGGATCTCAGAGCATTTTCAAACCCTTACGTAATACAGGAACATTGCGTAGTTGATTGGAAAATGAGTGTGGAAATACAGTAGAAAAGGACAATTATGGTTTTTGGGGTTTTTTTTAAAGATAAGCTCTGCATAAAGGTACACCCTTAAAATATGACATTTGTTAGCAACAAATAAGTCAAGGGTTTAAGCTAAAACAGAGATAAGGAAACCTTGCTGTTCTTTCTCTTAAAGGATAGTAAACAGCATTGGTATTATCCATTTGAATTAACGGTATCTCTCGTTCAGTGACTGTTTTCTACTTGTCAGCATAGAATAGAGGTGTTAAAACTGAACTGTTTACAAAAGCAAGTAGCTGACTGACTTGACAGGTTTAAAAAAATCAAAAAAAAAACAGAGCAAAGAGAAGGAACAACACACACACACACCCCCGATTATTAAAGCGACAGAACACCACTTTATTTGACACAATGGAGTCCTCTGTAAGCAACAGGAATAAGCAAGACAAAACTTAGAACTGGCTTAGTGCAGTACCATTCTTCAGTGGCTTGAACAGAACTGATCCAATCATCATGGAAGATGCATTCCTCTGGCTGAGGGGCCATATATTTCTCCACATACTCTATTTCCACCACTTCTTCCTGAGCTCATGGACAAAATACATATTTAGTGTTGTTTTCTTTTTTTCAATCAGTACAGAAGTATTTAATTGTAGTGTGGTGCAAATATACAAGTTTATTGGGGAAAGTTCTTGGTATCCAAGTCCTTTGCCACATTAGTGGAATTAAAGTCTTTAGAAAAAAAGTGTCTGAATTATATTGCTTTCCATATTTTTATCACACTACTATTAATACAACACTTAGAAGCAAAAGAAAATAATTTTCCTCTTTTCAGGTTCTTCCTCTTCTCTACTTACCCATAAAAAACTGGTGTCTAAAATACTTAATAACATTTTCTAGAGGTATCACTAACCTTCCTCATTATCCCCCAATGTAATTAATAAAGTAGGAGACAAAAGTATATTAATGATGACATGACTAAGACAAGAATTTCCCCTCTTAACTATATACAAACAATAGACTGGATAAAGATGTTCCTTGCTCAGTCCTATAGTCTCTGCTCACTTTGAAGTTCAGAATAGATTTAAACATACAGGGAATTCCGCTTTGAAAGTCAAAAAAGAAATACAACTGAGTAAGAAAATCTACCTAATCAAGATGACAGTGTCATCCCTAAATCAGATTGAAGTAAACTGGCTAAGCCTGTTCTGCTGTCCAAGATGGGGAGAAACTGAGAATGACTTACCGTGGAGATATTTTCCATTTCCATGTGCGTGACCAGTGGCATACGTAAGAACTGGCCATTGATAAGGAAGTCAAATTCCACATATTTGTGATCCGCTGAAACAAGTTAGGAAAATTCAGGGGTCGCTAGATCTTTGATACCAGCAAGAATAGCATTGTTCTGTGGCAGGTTCAGGAGAATGGACCCAGCAAGAGGTTAAAACGAGAAAAAAAAAAATCCCAACCAAAGAAAACACCACCCCCCCCAAGAAAACAGTCTTTTTTCTCCACCAGCTATAAGTGAATGGCCCATGAATTCCACAAGACCACGCAAGTTAAGAGCAAGGAAAATTTGCTGTTGGGGTTCAAAGAGTTAAAATTGCCTCTTATTGTTAACAACTTATTTTTAAAATCTTTTTCTCTGTAGCTCTCATCAGACTCCAGTGGTGCCTCATCACTGTTCTGTATGAAGCTTGCCACTGCTAACACACATCTATCATCCCTAGCTACAGCCTTATTTGAGGTGGCAATGGGAAAATCCTAAGAACTTTTTGTTCCTATTTCTCCCTCTGCCATGGCATAGTTGGCAAAGGCC
Source organism: Neomorphus geoffroyi (assembly GCA_033558235.1). Lineage (NCBI taxonomy): Eukaryota > Metazoa > Chordata > Aves > Cuculiformes > Neomorphidae > Neomorphus > Neomorphus geoffroyi. The sequence goes on from JAUMJM010000027.1 coordinate 35,530,250, forward strand.
CAGTCCCTGGAGGTGTTCAAGGCCAGGTTGGATGAGACTTTAAGCAACCTGACTTAGTGGGAGGTGTACCCGCCCATGGCAGGGGGTTGGAACCGGATGGGCTTTAAGGTCCCTTCCAACCCAAACCATTCTGTGATTCTATGATTTTGACAAAAGCATTGTGCTGTGCGCTAGTTTTCTATTCAAGATTGTTTGCAATTTCATGGGTCAAAGGCAACTCGGGGAAGTCTCGGCAGGTTAAGATATAATTAGTCCAAGACACAATTAGTCTCATTTCTTATAGAAAACGGGAATTTTCAACAACATTGCACAGGTGTCTTTCTCCCGAAAACTTTTCCAGCCGGTCAGGCCCATTTCAGCCCGCACTGACAGAGCGGCTGAGCTCTTGTCAAAGGTAAAACCCAACCCTTTGGTTTCATCAGTTCCTCTGCCAGGTTTGGGGAACACTTCCACACCCGCCTGCTGGAGCAGCGCTGTGTGTGCTGCCGGGCACACGGCTAACCCAGCCTTAGGGGCGTCTCTGCCCCCGGCAGCTTCGGCGGGAGCTCACGGAGCGCCCGGTCCCGGCCAGCCACACTGGAGCCGAGGGGCAGCCCCGGCCCAGGCTCAGCCCCGGCCTCGCTGGGCGCTCCCTGGATGCTGTCCCGCCGCGAGGGCCTCGGCGAGCCGGGCCGGGGGCGGCCGGCCGGGCCCCCTGAAACGGGCAGGGACGAAAGGCGAGGGCCGGGGCGGCCGGTGCGGCTCCCGCCGCGGCACCTACCGTTGCCGGCGGCCAGCAGCTTGTTGATGAGCTGGCTGAGGTCGGCGGTCTCGGAGGCGGCGGGCACCGAGAAGGGCACATCCTCCACGGCGAACCTGCGGGCACACACACAGCGCCGTCACCCACGCTGCGCGGGGCTCCCACCGACCCCGCCCGCCCGCGCGGCGCGGCCGCCCCTCACCTAGGGTTCTCCGTGCGGAACCGCGCCGTGAGCTGCGCCATGGCTGCCGCCGGGCTCCCCGGACCGCGGTCACGTCACGCTCCGCCCGCTCCCGCCGCTGCGCCACGCGGAGAGAGGCAGCGGGGACTACAGCTCCCAGCGTGCCGCGCGCGGGGCCGGCGTGCCCGGAGGCCCCGCCCTCCCGGCGGCGCGTGCGCCGAGGGGCGGCCCCCATGGCGGCGCCTGCGGGAGCCGAGGCAGCGGTGAGTAGATTCTTTCGGTATCCGCTGCTTGTGTCGTACGTGTCTCCTCTGCTTCTCCCCCGCTTCTGCCTCGGGGCTGTGGTGGGGCGGGGTGTGATGGGGCGGAGAGGGAGGCAGGGGATAGGTTGCCCCCCATTCCCCGCACAGCTCAAGGCACGGGACGGGGTGCGGGTCGGGGAGCAGGGGATGAGGTACCTCTGCTTCCCTTGTGCTGGGGGGCGGGAGATGTGGTGGCCGCGCTCTCCCAAGGACTGTAGGGCAGGGGATGTGGTCCCTCCCGCTCCTTTCGGGGCTGAGCGGCAGGGGATGGTGTGCGGGTAGGGGGGCATGGGATGGGGTCCCCCCGGGGGGGGGGGCGCGTTCCGCGGGGGGCGCGCGGACCCTCTTCCCCCTCCGAGGCCGCCTCGCCGCACCCGGGCGGGGGGGGCGAGGCGGGGGTGCGGGGCAGCGAGCGGCCCCGGGTCTCCCCCGGCGGGGAGCGGCTCCGTGCGGCGCCCGCTCGCTGCCCGCGGTGTCTCGGTGGCGGCCCCCGCGCCGCGTTTGCGTGACACCGCCAGTGAGCTTCCCGCTGGGAGCAGCAAACCCGCCGCCCCTGAGAGAGGCGGGGAGTGGATTTGCGTGCCTGCCTGAGCGCCTGCCGTGTGCTCGGTTTGGACATCTCTGTTCCCGTCTGCTGACCGTTACTCGTGGCCTCTCGGGGAAGAGTCGGGCTTTCCCTGTGTGGCGGCTCAGGCTGGGGCAGGTGTAGAATCTTCAAGTTTTGCGAGGCTCTGAAATCTCATCGGTTTCTTAAACATACCTAAAAGATCCAGCGCTGTTTGCCAGCGTACCGCCCCCCCGCCCATTTTCCGGACAGTTGTGCTCACGACACAGAAGTGATTCACTTGAGAAACCCTTTCAGTAGGAGTCCCAAGGTCTTCTGTGTATTCTTAACACTGTCTGCCTGCTCTTCCACCACAGAGATAAGCTAAATTGCAAACCTGGTACAAGTTAATATAGAGCTAATTGTAACTCATTTACTGCGCCCTCATTTCATCCCTGTAAGGTTTTACTGAAATTCATGCCCTTCATAATGGTGTTAGAGAAATGTCATCAGAGGTAACTTATTCAGAGACAGTGCTTTATTGTTATAAGCTATGCAATTATCTTAGTTTTTTTTAATAAAAACTCTGAAACATTTCATGGAACCCCCAAAAAAGATTGTTGGTGAGACATTCAACTGTGTGTATTTCCTGTCAAGAAGTATAAATGTAAACCAGAATGAAGAATATTGCTATGAGGAGTGTTGAAAACATGAACTCGTGGACTTGCATAGTCAAGCTTTGAGTTGGTTTTTTTTGTTTTTATTTTGGGGCTTTGTTTTTAATGGGTGTGCATTGACGACCTGAAAATTGTAAGAGAATTCCCTTCTTCCTGCCTCAACAGAGTACTCCTGAATGTGCCTAGTATCACAACGGACTTCTCTGTTTCTTACAGTTTAAATTTCTTATGACTAAAGTCTTGCAATATAGACTTAATGTTAAAATAGTTAGCTCTGGGATTTTGAAAGGCAGTACTTCCCTTTGGGATCTGGCTGCATGTTGCCTTCACAAGGAGGCCTCATAACTGAGGGGAGGCAGAAGCAAGCATTCATATGAGGCCTTAAAATTATGTCAGTCTAAAACTGGTCTGTTTTTAGGGAGGACTGCTTGTATTTGGTAGGTATGGATATTACCACAGAATAAAGAATCAGAGGCAAGAAAGTAGAGAAATCTATTACTCTGCCTTAAGGCAGATGTGGCTGTTCAATAATAGGACTTTAAAGTAATGCTAGTTTGACTTTTCTGTCAGTGTCTTTAAAAGTTTATGTATAAAGAATCATTATGTGGACTTCTGGATTAGAGAGGAGATTGCAGCTGTTACTCTGAGGTGAACCTTCCTCCTGAGCATTGAAATCCTGTCCCAGTTGGGAGTACTTGATGTTATTACAAGTTGTGTCTGTGGATGTCAGTGAGAACCTGGCTGGCTTTGACAGCTGCGTTATCACAGGGGCTCTTGATGGCTAAATAAATCGAGATCTGAGTGCCTTTTGTGTCTTGCTAAATGATCTTGAACTGTCAGTCAATTTGTCTTTGAAGTGAATCAGTGATAGTAACGTCTAGGCTAGATTGCATTGCATAATGTTGGCCTCTTGAAGATCCTGTAAAACCCTGCATAAAATACTCATGGTTATTGTGTTTGCCTGTGCTAGGAGTTTCTTTGACTGCTTGCTCTCTTTGTAGGGTTGTGCTAAGGATAGCAATGGTCAGAGGTTTCCCGTTATTTTGAGCAAAGTGCTTCCCAAATGGAGGAAGGGCAAAGGAAGCAGTCCTGTGGCATTCAAACATGCCAACCCTTGAGTTGGAAACTGAGCGGTGGACTGTTTGATGTGTGCACTGAGGGTTCAGCTGTTGATCCCCTTTTTTCACTAACATTTAACTCCCATGTTTCTTTTTCAACCTGCTGTTAAATGTGGGATACAGTGGTGTTACATTGGAAATTTTTGTGGCACTTATGTATGTACTTATGAAAAACAGAGCTATTTCTATGTTATTGTTGTGGTTTAACCCCAGCTGGCAACTGAGCACTGTGCAGCTGCTCGCTCACACCTTTCCCCTGGTGGGATGAAGGAGGAGAATCGAAGCAAAGGTGAAGCTTGAGGGTTGAGATAGTTCAATAGGACAGAAAAGGAAGAGGAGAAAATAGCAGAATATTTAAAAGAAGAGATACACAGTGCAGTTGCTCACCACCCAGTGGCTGATGGCCAGCCCGTCCCCGAGCAGCAGTCCTGCCCCTGCCCAACCAGCCCATACCCCCAGTTGTATACTGAGCACGTGATACGGAGTATCCCTTTGGTCAGCTGCGGTCAGCTCTCTGGGCTGTGTCCCCTCTCTGCTTTTTGTGCACTTGCTTGCCAATAAAGGATGGGAAACTGGAAAGTCCATGACGTAGTATAAGCACTACTCGGCAACAACTGAAAACACCAGTGTGCTCTCAGCATTATTTTCTTACTAAATCCAAAACATAGCACTATAACAGCTACTAGGGATAAAATTAACATCCCAGCCAATGCCAGGGCAGTTATTTACTCCTTCATGGCAAAATGTTTATACATATATATGTATACAGGATTTAGATGTCTTCTTTGGAATTTGTTAGCAATACTTATACAACTATAAAATTTCTTACCTATTTACACTTGTAAGTATCTGTAAAAGTATAGTCTTTGAGACAAAGAAACCCCCTTTTGTTGCACAGCACTTAAGTTAATGACACCTGGATGGTTAAACCATGACGTTCGTTGTCTGGGGTGACGTGTGTGCCAGTGGTTTGACTGGATTAGAACAGTGATGAGACAAAGTCACAGGGCAAAAATGTAGCAAGGGCATTTTTTAAACACAAAGATAAAACTTCAGATGTTTCTGGCCTGCTTATGAGAGGAAGCTGGATAAATATCACTATATATTTACCCTACTGCTGTTGTTTTTTCCCTGAGCTTTATTATTAACCAGTGTTAGACACAGGGGCTACTTGTGCTGTTGGTCTGTCCTGATACACCTGTCCTTGTGTTCTGTAGTCGGGTTCCTGCACGCCCATGGTCCGTGCCATTGGTATCTCTGGAACAAACTTCTTCAGTTTATCTCAAAGAACTAAATGTGCTATTTTGGCAAAACTGACATATTTACATCTTTTAACTGAAGGGAAATGGTTGAGTGATAATGAAATCTAGTTTTCTGTCTATTTTTCATTTGCTGCTCATACCTCAGATGTTTTAACTGAAACATCCCATAAGTGTTCTCAGATCCAAAGCTACAAAGTATTTGGTAAACATGAGGTAACTTCATTTGGAACTTGGAGTGTCATCAGTTGAAAATTGAATGGAAAAATAAATCTGCTTTAGATTAAAGTATTTAGTATATCGAGTGTATGAGCAGCTTAACTTGACAATGTTGTTTGTATCAGCAGGATGCTTTATTCAGCTTCAAAAGCCAAGGAGATGGATTTACTTTGTCTGTTGTCCTTTGTATCTTTGCAAAGCAAAATAAATTTGTGCTTCTAAGGTTGTACAGTTCTTTTCAAGTGACTCTCTAACCTTTTACATTCTCCTTACTAAAATTGTAAGCTGTTGAAATATCACAGCCAAGAAGGTCCATCTCAAGGAATTCACTATGTGGTCTGGTGAAGAAGATAAAGCTGGTAGGGGTCATGTGCTAATATAATGTGGCTTGTTTTTAAAATAAATACTGAAGGGAAAAATCCTGAACACCTTTCCCGTTCCCTCAACCCAGACTGCAGGAATTAAGCTTTCTTCTATTCAGTTTGGTGTATTGTGTGTGTAGTCTAGTATGTATGTACTCTAGTAACATAGGGGCTAAGTTAGTTTGTCATTTTGTCTCATTGCTTATGAATATTCGGGATTGGTCACTGCTTTAAAGGGTGTGTGTATGGTCTGGGTGAAAGCCTTATCCTGTAGATGTGGTAATTCACTGTCCAATATTCTTTGCTAGCTTGACGGTTTATAGTGCCCAGAGCTTACAGTTGTTGGCTAACAACAGTAATTTAATTTCATCTATATGTTGTTTTATAACCCTTTAAAACAAAGGTAATTTACTTCAAGATGACATGTTATAGTTGGGTAACACAAATCTTCTCTGTTGGTTATGGAAGTAGGTGACTAAGATGAAAACCAAACCCACAGCAGTGTCTTGGTTGAGGCTAAAGTATGGAAGGCTAAAATAAACTTTTGTTAACTCTTTCAGGTCACATGTTAATGGAAGAAAATGGAGCTGACCATGACATTGCAATGGAAGGATCTAATGATTTGTTCGTAGGCGACTGTAATACTACAGGAGAGTCAGAAACAAATGACCAGGTTTTTCAGGTGAGGCATGAATGTCCTGTCTTTTAGATGGTTTCTTTATATCCTCTCTGATGATTTACAGTTTGACATTTAATCAGTGTGGTTTTAGTTGCCTTTATAGTGATACATTGTGTCTTTTCAGAAAGTACAAAAGTTCCTTCCTTTGGGTTCATGTTGCATTCAGTGTTGAACTGATGACTATCCAGATGTTACATGTAATAACAACCTTTAGTAATTACGTTACTAGAGCCTGTTACAGTGCTGAAAAATACATGTTTTATTGTGTTAACAAAATCCCTTAATAAAAGAATGCTTGATAGCATGCCTTGGAATAGGAGGGGTTAAGAACTCTTGAAAATCAGGTCAAATAGCTTAGTGATCAAATGTGACGAATAAGAATCCAGGGACACAGGGCATCTGTGTAGGTACTGGGGAAGGGGAGTCTTTGGTGTATTTATTATCAAATGTAGTCAGATATTCCTGGTCAGAGACATTTCTGTGTGTGAATGTTCTTCTGCAGATTACTTCAGCTGACATAAAATGACATTCAAACAGTGATTTAGAGGTATGCTTGTGGTCCGTGCTCAATGTCTTTAACACAACTAGTGCCATTTACTTGTTGCTGCTTTTCTGATGTGGTTTACAGTAGCCAGTTTCAGCACAGGAGGTTTATACCTGCAGAATTTTTGAGAAGGTTATCTGACCCAGCTCTGACTTTTATATAAAATTTAGAACTATTTTCCCCACTCTTTGGATTTGTGGTTTACAAACTTTTGTAGCAGAAATGTAAGAGTTGTTTGTGCAATTGCTGCTAAAACAACAAATTGCACTCTTCTTGCATTGGCCTGATGTGATATTTTGTAAAAGGACCGTCTATTTTCCATTATTTTTACATGTTTAATATTTGTGTTTTCAGAGTTTCAACAAGGCATATATTTGTGCTTAAACATTTAAATTTAATGAAAATGGGATTGCTGTAAGATCTTGAATCTGCAAGCTTGATGAGAATAAGCTCTGAGTACCTATTTTTTGAGACCTGTTTCTTGTTCTTGCATTCTATGATTCCTGGACTTAAATTGGTGGGTTTGTGTTGCTTGTGTTTCTTCTGTGGTAAAGAATTAAGAAAGTGTATAGAGATTTTTGTCTTTGTAGGTAAATGCATGTATCTGAAGGCTGAATGGAATAGTATCTAGGATTTCTTTTGAAGTCGCATCGAGTGGGTGGGTGTTTTACAGTTTTGGTTTTGATATAAGTTCTCTCAGTTTCTGGGTAGACTTGAGATGTTTTAAAGGGATGAGTGGTTTGGGGCAATGGATTTTGGGCACAAGGGATTTTCTTTCCCCTTAGTAAAAAGAGTTTGTTCCAGGAAGCAGAAATATCCATACGTTTTCAGCATGGAAGTGCGAAACAAAAATAGAACTGCTAGTGTTAGCTAGTAGCCTCTTGATCAGAAGGACAAGAGCTCCTATACAATATAGGACGTTGGATTTAAATGTTATTTTTATTTCTTTTTTTTTTTTTAATAGAAATTGCTACTCAAGATTAAAGTAGGTTTTACTGTTTTTCCTCTGTGAAAGCATCTAACCTGCATGGATTCCAGGGATCCATTGTTTGGACAGAGTGACTCTCCTGCAGCCTTGCCCATTGCAGTGCGCCTCTTGGGCAACTCTCTGTCATCAGCTGTGCCAGTGCAGCCACTCCAGCCGCAGCCTCACTCTGCAGAGGAGTTCTACCTCATAGACCAAACTGGGCAGCCTCTCTGTGATCTGCAGCCCCTGGGAGGGCCAAGTGCGCAGATGGTGAGTGTGTCTGAGACAGGGCAGGTGGGGTATTCACAGAGAGGGATCTCTTCGGCAAACTCTTTCAGGTGGTGCTTGTTTGTTGTTACAAGGTGAAACTTTTTAGTGTGGTTCAGTTCATGAATTGTATCTCCAGCCATTACTAATTTTATTAAAAAACAACTTATGTCTTTTCTCGTTGTGAAGCCTGGATAAGTCCCTTTGTGGTTTTTTGGGGGGAACTGAAACATTAGCAATAAGCTAACCCATTATCTCTCCCCTGCCCCTCAATTAATTTCCTTAAAGCATCACTTTGTAATTCTTATCACTTCTTTTGTCAAAAGGTAACTCGCTCATCTGGCAGTAAAAGACACCTCGCCCATTTGAAGTACGATAAATCAGAAACAAGATGATATTTTATGTTATTGTAGGTTTTGTAACTTTTTGGAACAAGTTCTTGGTTTTTAGGTTTTTGAAAACTTTAGTAATAGTGTTGTTTCAAGTAAATATGTAAGTCATTGTAGAATCCTGTAGGGTTTTTTTTTCTTCTTTAATCAATTAAAGGGCTATTTTAAAAAGAGGAAAAGTAAGAAAATTACAGGAAGTAGGCTGTTTCCTTATTGTGTAAAATCAAGTTAATTTGTAGGCCCTAATTCCAATCAAAATATTTTCTATTCTGGTGATAAGTAAATGATGATGACCATACAAACTAGTGCCATTCATGCTTTTGTGTAATTGCCTTCCAGATGATTGTTGCCAGCCCGTCAGAAAATGGACAGGTGCTGCACGTCATTCCTTCTGCCCAGCCAGCAATGGCTCAAGTGATTATTCCTCAAGGTCAGCTTCTGGATGTGACCAGCATGCAGGGTGAGTTTAACCTGTGGGACTGCAGCGTGTGTTTTCCTGTGACTAAGCATATTCTGCATATCTCATTTTAAGCATATTGTGTATATGTGTTTCCTTTCCTTAGTCAGTTGTAACCAAAAATACAGACACACCAAATCTGCTCTGTGGTTATGAATCTGTCATGCCACACACCACATTTTCTATTGGACAAAACCTTGTGAAATAAGAACTATTATGCTCACTTTAGATATTTTATGGATAAATTGAGATATCAAGCACAAAACTGTTTATTGCCTTATTTACCATTAATAAGGATATTTGTGCCAAATCAGACACCACTACTATCAGCTTCAAATTTTCACTGTCTGTTTACTTCATTTTGAGTGAACTAGCTAATTCATGTAAAGCAGGTATAGGAACTAAGAAGAATTCATGTTATTTGGGTCTGTTCCAGAAATCGCTGATGTTGATGCATCTTTTGTGAAGCCAGGAGTGAAGCACCTAGGTATAAATTCCATTCCAAATGAAGAAAGTGAGGTGTAACTTCATTGCTGAGTTTTTTCTCTCAGTATATTAACCGTCACAGTTTAAGTATGTGGCGAGATGCACAACTAGAAGCACAAATTATAAGCATTTCTCTAGAAAAGGGACATAGTGAAATCTGAAAGTATTGATTATATATCTGCAAGTGTTGCTGGGTGGCAAACTGCTGTGTACTTTATATTCACTTAATAGGACTGAGAGCTAATTTGTCACATTTTGTTAAACACTCCAAGGTTTTTTTAAAACTGTTTTGTGGTTTCTTTATAAAATTCTCTGACCACTAGTTAAGTGCCCCTGTGAAATGCGAGCCCAAGAGTAAGACTAGAGTCCTGATGCTGGGTGGATTGGAAAAAGAGTTGGGGTTCAAGTCATGACTTAGCCTTTTTCACTTTCAGTTTAATCATAGCTTGTCATTTCCCCATTCTGAGTTCAGTTATTAACCAGGAAGACGTTTTCTTTTTGCAAAGATGTTTCAGAAGAGAAGTGTGGTGATGGGAACTTGCAGACTGTGGCAGTGGCAGCTGTAGCAGATAGTGCAAGCAGCTACATTCTACATCCACAAGCATCTCTCACCGTATCAAAAAAAACAACCACCAGGTAGGTCAGGAGTTGAAAGGATGAACAATCACTTTCATCCACTGTTAGTACTGCCTTTTTACTTGCAGTTTGTTTTTGCAATGGCTATCACAAACTTACCACAGAATAGAGGTTATGAACTCTTAGTATTATTGAGTAATATATAGGAAACTGTGTTTGCAGGCAGTTTTTTATGTGCTAGAGCAGTTGAAATAGCAATTAAAGTATCTATATTCCTGAGGGAGTTGGATATGTTCTGACCAGAGCAATAGGTTTGCATTTAAAGTAGCATAGTGCAAATTACTGAAATTACTCCAAATAAACGCTGATACTGCCAACCAAGAGTTGAAGAAACTGCAGGGAAAGTTCAAGTTTGAGGAAACAGAGTTTCTTGTATGAGTATATTAAAATGTATATAAACCGTCCTCCCACAAGAATTGTAAATAGAAGTTTTTTAGAGATTTCAAGAGCTGACATTACAGGGAAAGCCTAATCTTTGTTGTTTGAGTAACTTTTTCAGCTTCCTCTGATAAAATACAAGGAAATAGCAGCTAACAGTGTGTTTCAGTGAAACATATAGACAGGCAAATTGGTTAACGAAGTTTCTAAAGTTAAAATAGTTAATATGTTTTTCTTCTTTTGATATGCACCTGATTCTGTCCCTGTGCTAAGTGGTGCCTACTATTTTAATTCCTGAATACTCTGGGATTCTTTTTTGCTAAAAAGACCCACCACCAACCCCCCCCCCGAACAGACAAAAAAAGCCCCCCAAAAACAAGATAAAACCCACCAAATAAAACAACAACAACAAAAAAAACCTAACCAAAATAAAAAACCCAAAGACAACATTTGTTCTGTGGACTGCAGGCTGGCTTTGCTTTGTTTTATTTTGTTTTGAAGTTGAGACATGAAAGAGATTAGAGTAGAATCATAGAATCACTTGGCTGGAAAAGACCTTTGGGATCGAGTCCAGCCCTACCTGTCCTTCAGTAAACCATGTCCCTGAGCACCTCCCCTACTTGTCTTTTAAACACTTCCAGGGATGGTGACTCAGTAACCTCCCTGGGGAGCCTGTTCTATGCCTGATAACTCTGATAACTAATAATTTCACTACAGCACAAATTAGATATATTCAGGAAACATTTTAAGAGAAGAAAAAAAATTTGAGAATGAATCTTGTGAACACAGTGTGTACATGTTAGAAAAATAATCCTGGACAGAAGGCATATTTGCATGGACAGCAGGGCATGCACTTGAGTCTTGCAGTAATAAACATTGAGGAAGCATTTTTTCTGCCCTGGGATTTAGGGAATGGAGAAACTAGATACTTACTTAAAATAGTTGTTGGAGCTGATTTTCAGTGTTTTAAACTATAGTAAAATGCACAGCTTTTAATAGGTGTGTGATATTGGCTTTAATCTTTGGCATTCTAACATCAGTCTGTGTAAGAAAATTATCAAGAAAATCAACTCGTCTATTTCACCATGTTTTGTTTATTGTCACACAATAGACAGAATGCTCTGTCTTTCACACAGAGACTACTGAATGCTCAAAGGTCTTCTTCAGTTTAAAAAACAGTGGGTTTTTTAAATGCTTATACTTACTGTGAATTATTTTAACAATGAATATGGGGAAAGTGAACCCGAGTTTTTTAAGGCAAGTTGATACAATGTCTATAGTTTGATCCTATGCTGTAGGGTTAGAAGTAATCACTGATTTGATACTGTTACCTCCACTTCAGACTAAATTGTTGCTTTCCCGGATGTCTCTATAGACTTTTCCTATATTTTTTTAATTTTTCAGGCTAGTGGAAGATTCATTTCCCATCCCTCTCCAGCCATTGCCACCAAATACACCTGCATGGGCACGCCGTCTCAGGAACTGTGAGGTGGGCTGCAAAGAAGTCTGACTTTTACAATCTAGATCTAAGATACTGACCCTATTCAATGAAGGAGTAATGGTCATAGTTGTAGAAGTTGTGTTCAAGGTTCCTGGTATTATGGAATAGTACATTTCAACACATAAAATGCTATGGAATTCCTTAATTTTGAGGGAATAATAGAATAACTGGCCATCAACAGCTCCTGAAGCAAAAAAATGTGCTTCTGAAATCTCGATGCCATGCAGTGTGGGGAAGAGCCACTGATCCACGCTTTGTGTGCTGTGTTAGAGATCACTCTTGTGAGTGCAAACTCTGCTGTCTTCTGCTCAGCAAACTTTTTTGTTGCTCTTAGTGATCCATTAATTAAAGAATAAGATTGCTTTTGTATAGCCTAAGTCTGCAACTATTTGTATCAGTATGTGTTGTCTCTTAAAAATCAAAATCCATGTGACTGACAAGAGCCAAGTCTGAGACTTAAACATGGACATTAAGATGCCCTGTTTACTAAGAACCAGCTTGCTTACCTATGCTTGCTTTCTCTTTTGTGAAAAAATGCTCTGTCTTTATTCCCTGTGATGGCTTTTGACTTAAACAGAACTCTCTTAATTTGTATGTTGTTAGATGTCTGCAGAACTGTCCTGCTGACTGGGACGGTACCAACAGCTAGAAAGCATCATAAATCACTTGGAAGGGAAGGGAGATGGGAAGATTCTTAAGAGATCACCTATCCGTTGCTCCTGCTACCACACTCTTCCTGATAGATATTTGTTTTATTTCCTCTCAATACTTCTTTACAGGAAAGCTCATACTCTTTCTAGCTGATTTGCCTCTTTAGATGTCCCTACCATTTGAGGTTACTCCTATCGATGTGGCCACCGATAACTGGAAATTGCAGTCTCGGGGACTTAGAAATGGAATTTCTTTCTGTATCCACTTAGAAATAATTTTAAAATTAAGTAAATATATTCATCTATTCCTTTCTGTTATATGCCTATTATTTCATATAAATGGTATTGGCCACTATTATATCAACTTAAACATTAAGAGATCAGAAAATTAGTAACACTAATTCTTCCATAGTGGAGATACTTTTTTCACATAATAAATGAGTCACTTAATTCAAATGGCCAGTTGGTTGTTAAAGTCTAGTAAGGTGTATAACACCTGTTACTGTGTTTTTAGCACTAGGTAGCACATACTTTCCTGTCTTATCATTGATGTAGCTTATCTGAGTCATTTACTACTTGTTTAATTTTATACAGGGCTTTTATATTGTGGCCTGCTTGGTCTATCAATCTATTACAGGAAATTTCACCTGCTGTGTTTAAAATTCACAGCAGCAGCATTTATGGAAGTGTTCTTATTTTTAAAGAAAAGGAAATCAAAATACTCTGTTTGAATGTGTTCTGAGGATGTAAACATCTGCCTCTGCCTGTATGCCTTAGTCCTTCCTGTTGCTTTAAAAAGATTTTGTTGCTGTTCTCCCCGCAGAGTCAGCCCATCCAAGGAGAAGTAACACGAATGCTCTTTCTCCTCGTGTGTTACCAGCAGAGTTGCTTTGCTGAGCTTGTCAGTTACGCTGTGTAAATCCACTGGGGACTGCTAGGCCATGTGTGCCTTTTCATGGGTGTGGGCTAAAGACAGGGGGATTTTGAGGTGTCATTTGTCTTTCAGATGTGACTGTCTTGAAGAATGTTTTGTTACCAGTAACAGGATACAAGGGTCCAACTGGAATCTCAAGATCTAGTAGAGGTGCAGGTAAATGAGGCAACTCACAGTTCCACCACTGTGGTCACTTGCCGGAATAGAAACAAACAATGTATGTGTTTCACAGAAGATGCCAGCGGGTGAAGCCATGGCATAGCCTCAGTACATGTTACCAATCGTGTGTCCCAGGGAGCTGGCCAAGACTGAAGTCCAAAGGGCAGCGACCCCATCAGCAGTTAGTACCACAGGCAAACACAGAGCAGTAAAAGCTGCAGATGTCCAAAAATAGCACTGAGCTCTGTGTTAGTTGATTCCCTGACTGCCTTGAAATATTCAGCTTATGCTTACTGTGCCTAGACAGTGTAATGGCTCTGGTATCCTGCTGTTAGTTCACTCAAGGAAAACTACAGTCTTGATATGTGGACTTCAGTGTAAGCTTTTATATACGCTTGCTGAGATCAGGCCAGGGGAGAGAGGAGGAATTGTTCCTTTTTTTTTTTTTTGGCTTGAGGCTTGGCTGGAGTTAAAGGGTTGGCAAGTATCAGATTAGTTCAGCGTAATTACATTGTCAATAAAAAATAGATTTTAAATTAAATTTCAAAAAAAGTTATTTCCTGTAGCCTACTTAGTTTTCAGTGATCTGATCAGAATGTGTTTCCAGCATATATCTGCATACTGAAATAGAATGTAATTAAAAACTGCATTAATTAATCAACTGTGCAAAGCTAAGTTCATTTATTTGGCAGGGCAGATGGTCTCATTTGTCCTTTTGTTCCTACCTGGGAAACTCCTAGAAAGCAAGGGTCTTGTGTGCTATATTATTTTCTTTTTCTCCTCCTGTCCCACCAGTTCTGGGAAAATGATCTATGTTATGCAGAAGAAAAGCCAGAATAGGGGACAGTGCCTTAATTGCTATCACTACTTTTCTGTCCCAACACCTGTATCAGTCTTCTCTCACCTCCTTAGAGTAAGGTCAGTGGCCTGTTTATAGTGACAGGTATAAGATGTGTTAAGAAAAATGCTGGTCACACAGTGTTCGCTCTGCTGAATGGTACTGTAATCCCTCTTGAAAAGAGGGCATCACAGGTTTCTATAAAGAGAATACTTCTCTGGCCACTTTGCTTCTGGGTTTTTCAGGTGAAGTTTTAGACAGAAATGTTATTTCTAATTTCTGGCTAAACCATTGCCAGCTTCTCTTTCTCACCACAGCTGTGTGAGTGCAGCCTGTGTAGACTTTCTTAACTGCTGGAGCAGTGTGCTTGCAGTGCAGTGAGCTGCTGAAGTGTAAGCCCCTGGTGTCTCAGTGACTCATGCAACATAACCCTCTGCTTTTGGGCTTGTGCTAGCAGGAACACTGCTGGCCCAGTTCATTCGCAAGGTGTTTATTGCTCTCTGTTGACTTTAGGTCTTGCTAACCATAGATGTTCTATTTTTCTTAGGCAACTATGAGACAGGTTTTATGCAGTTGTCACTGAAGGATTTGTGTGATAATCTTAGAGAGGCACTGTTGCTGCTTTTGCTGTCAGTATTATTTAAACATCTTGCTGTTGTTTCACTGAAGGTGGAAAAATAGATCCATCAGACTTTAGTACTTTATTTGCCCCAGGTATGCTGTAAGGCTGAGCTGGCCATCTGCTCTGAGTTTTCCTTCCAGCTGCTTGGTCAGCCTGATCCTGAGCTGCATGTGAACAGAAGTGAGCATGGCATTCTGAATTTGGATGGCAAGCTCTTCTCTGTCCCAGTGTTTTTGCTTCTTGCTGGCTGACCCTGATAGACAAGCACTCAACTAGCAGTGATAGCTCTGAGTGGCTGAACAAGTGTCACAGGGGATGGTACAAATTCAGCAAGTTGGTTGCGGGGCTTTGGGGGATTTTCTGGTTTGTTTGGTTGGGTTTTGTGGTTGGGGGTTTTTTTTGACTTTGGGTCAGGTTAGATGCAGCTTTTCTGGAGTTGCTCAGGGCTTAGTTCATTGAAACCATCATCAGTTTGCACATAGCAAATCTGGCACATTATGTTTCTGTGTGATGTTGAGAATCAAGAGGGCCTTGAAGATAGGGAGGGGTATTACTTGAGACATTTAATTCAAAGTTAGTGCACTGAGTGTGTGGGTGAGGCTGGTACAAGCAGGTATATTCTGCTCCAGCTCAGTGCTCTGTGTGTGTGTCAAAGTAAATGCATTGATATTTTTAATGCTCCAGAGATTCTCTGTGAGAATCAAGTGAAAATGTTCACCTTGAACAAATTTGTCTAGGAAGTAGCTGCTACTGAAGTGTGTGTTGGGGGAAACAACAGGAGTGAAGTTGTACTGTGGAAATCAGAGTTGGCAGTAACTGTAATTTTTTCAGAGGTTCTTGGTATATTAGGGTCTTGGACGGCTGGCTGACATCGATGGGAACTGCTCTGGTGTTAGATCCTATGGTAAATCTGTTTGTGAGAATACTAATGTGGGGAAAAATTACAAAACATCAATAACCTGAGCCTGTGTCCTCACCTGCCAGAGTCCCTGACTGCTTTCCCTTTCTTGTGTAATGTTCAGCAGTCAGCTGGGTGAATAATCCTATTATTTCACCTCCTTTTTATGCAGAAAATTGGGGACTCATACCGCGGCTATTGTGTGAGCGAGACAGAATTAGAGAGTGTTCTAATGCTACACAAGCAGCAAACACAAAGTGTGTGGGGGACGCGCCAGTCTCCAAGCCCAGCCAAACCTGCCACACGGTTGATGTGGAAATCTCAGTATGTCCCATATGATGGGATCCCCTTTGTCAATGCAGGTAACTAACTTTTTTTTTAATAACTACTTTTAAAATTTAAACATCAGTTGCCAAATGGCCATAAAGAAGGATCTTTATAGTGTTCCTTAGTGTTGATAAAGTCAAAGCACAAACATAAAAAGAACAGCTTGGGTGATATAGTCTGAAGGAGCTTGTTTCCCAGAAACCACAGGCTTTATGTTTTGCTGTGATTAATTCCTTTTGTTCTTTGGGAATAAATTAGCTAAGTACAATTTGATGGGTGTTCTTGTGTTGAGACCTTGACATGGAGGTCCCATCTGGTCTATCAGGACATGAATGTTCTCATAAGGGTAACTGCTTCTTCGAGTATTCTTCCCTAACCTAGGGATCCTTAGAAAGGATTGCTTGAAAGGAGCCAATAAACTATTTAAATGGCACACTTTAAATAAATTTTAAAAGCAAAATAAACCTCAACAGGCAGGTTTTTTGATTGTTTGTTTGTTTGTTTTAAATGAGCATGCAGACTTCGCAGGTTGGTAATGCTTATATGAAATTACTGAGAGTTCATTTGGATATGAAATGAACAGGTTTTAATTGTTACATAGGAATCATGAATGATTTGAATATAGGTTATGTGTTTAGTTTTCTCTTTTTTTTTTCCAACAGTAACTGTAAAAGTGAAATGCTAGCAGCAGTTTTAAAGCTTCAGCTATAAACTGTGAGCTATAAGGAAGCTAAGAACAAAGCCAAACAAAAAAGAAATTATAGGGGTTTTTTTCATCCAAGTGCATATGAGACATCTTTAGTTTCCTGTAAGATCTGCCTGATACATGCGTTACCCCACAGTAAAAACACATCGGTGTTTCTTTTCTTTTAACTGTTGTAGGCTAATAAAGACTCAGATAATTAAGTTGTAGTATTTTTTGAATTGCTCAGATGCCAAACAGGTGTTATGTGTATTTCTAATGGTTGTCTTTCCAGTATGTTTAGATTTAGTTTATAACTCCTCTATGAAATTCATTAAAATCCTTTATACCTCTAAAGCAGAGGCTGTAAATGTGATTTAGTAGCTACAGTTTAAATCCAAGTTAACAGAATTCTAAACTGTGCTGGGCAAAAATGTTGTTCTTGAGGAATTTATCCCTTCTGTGTAAGTGAAACCTTCCGTAAGTGGAATGCCTTCCCCACTGTGCTTCAGCTATGGGGAAAATACAGAGAAGCTGGGTAGCTCCCTGTGATGTAAAGCATGCGTTATCATCAAAATTTTGTTGTTTTTACATGCACTAATCATCAAAAACTTGTTATTTTTAGTAAGAGTGTTGGATATTTGATACTGTTGTATAGCAAGGGCCCCATCAAATGGCTTTTAAGATCCATATTACCTAGGACTAGTTTAAAGCTGTTGAAGTATTTTCAATCTTAGAATTTCAATTTTAAGTTTGTTTTAAGATAAGAGGGAAGATATCTGTCTGATATACATAATTCTCCTTAAAATTTTGTGTTTCTATATTTGCACTGATTTTATTCTATTTTTAATCTTTTTTTTAGTGTCACACTCAAAGGCAATAAATCACTGGATGTCTTATGGAAACACATTATGTTGCTGTTGTGATACTTTAAAAGGTTTTGGATGTATCACTTGTATTGGCAGGTCCTTGCCTGTGTACTGGAGTACATAAATGATAAATAAAAGATAACTAATCTAGATAATTAAATGTGACATGGAGGAAATATGGATGAAATTCCTTTGTTGACCATTGTAATGCTATGCCTGTTAGCCCTTTAGTTAGAGATCTGACTGGAAAAAATCACTTACTGCAAGTTTAGAGCTAAGCAATATTTGTTTAAGCCCGTCTGGTTTTGTGTCACACTGAAACAGTGTTTATTCACAGATAAGATAGGTCAGACTTGCAAGTAAGAATTCATGGGACAGCGCGATCTGAAGTACTGATTTAACACAAGAGGCTGGAAATAACTGCCGACCTTTGATTTCAGCTGTGGATTTTCCGAGTTATTTTGCAGATTCTGCTTCTCTTATGTTTATTACCAGCGTGGTGCTCCTTTGGTAACTTGCAAGGCTGCTCATCTTGTAAAGTGTTGCTGTTCACCAGGGCAGAATCTAATATTTTGCCTTTGTATGTGTTGCAGAAGTGCTGTGAGGTTTGGGAAATACTTTGAAAATGCTCTGTGTTCCTCACATACTGTGAGAGCATTTGCACTGTATTTGAGTGCTTGCTCCACTTAAGTGTTCTGCTTTCTGAAGAGTCTGGTGGTAAACAGAAATAACTGCTCTGAAATTCTCGTCTTTTCTGTGGTTACGGTTTTACTGAAATGGCTTTGGTGGTTGCTTGAATCAATAGAATGCATTACTTTCTGTTCCCAGGAAGCAGAGCCATTGTAATGGAGTGCCAGTATGGGCCAAGGAGGAAGGGGCTCCAGCCCAAAAAAACTGGTGAGCCAGAAAACACCTCTGGCCATCTGTACAAAGCCACTTGTCCGGCAAGGTAAGAATTGTTTATGAAGCTGGAAGAGCTACTCAGCATCCTAAGAAAGCATTCTTTCTATGAGCCTTGATAGAGCACCTCTTGAAGGGTGACAGCTGATACGCACTGTAGCTTTGTCTCCTTGGTAACTTGAGATCAATACTCATTTGGAGGGAAGGAGGAAATGCTGTCCTGTTAAACTGAATAAGGCTGAGATTTGATAGTTTGCTTGGATGCAAAGTAGCAGTACATCAGTATACGAAGCACAAGTTCATTCTCGACCTGAGCATTAGTTATTTATATTAGTTATTAGTTTTGGTGTCCATTATTGACCATTTTTGGTCCTAAAACTTTGCCGTCTTATTTGTTGTTTTTCCTTCAGGCTTTTAGTTTCCCTCACATCAGTCAATCATCCTAATTTAGCAGATGTGCTGCTTGCTGAAGGAGTTACAGTTCTTCCTCTTCACTGAGTTCTTTCCCCTTATTCAACAGCAACAGTTTCTACCTTGTCCTTGAGCATTGTCCTGGGTGCTTGTTCAGTTTTTACTGAACTAAGAGTGTGTTTGCCTGGACAGTTGCAGCTAGGTATGTGTGTGCTGAATTCTGGTTAAGGTGGGAGAACTACAGCCTGTTCAGAAATGGTGGTGTGCTTTTACTATACTGAGGGACGGAGGATTTTTACTGACATGCAACTTCACCCTGGCTGAGTGGCTTCCAGACTGGAACAGAGTGTCTGTCTGCTTTCATCTCTGTTGTTGTCCCCTTAGCAGTTCTACAGTTCTCTCAGGTGCTCCTCAGCCCCTCTAACATTCTGCTTGAACTTTTCTATACTGATATATAATACAAAGTAGGTGAGGTTTTTGCCTTCCCCTGTGAGAGCAAGGTGTATTGAAGGAGAATTTTTTTTTTTTATATTCCCCTGCCCCTTGGAAGGATCTATATTAAAAAGGTTCAAAAGTTTCCGGAATACAGAGTTCCTACTGACCCTAAAATTGACAAGAAAATCATAAGAATGGAGCAGGAGAAAGCATTCAACACGCTGAAGAAGAACTTGATAGAGGCTGGCGGTGTCCTCAGGTGAAATTTCCACTTTTTTCTTTATCTTGACAAATGAGGCAAAAAAAAGCAATAATTTGCTCGGTTTGCTTTATTTTTTGCTTAGTCATTTTATTAAGGCTCTTGCTTAATATTGCTAGTGAAAAATCCCATAGTGTCAGTAAGACTTCTGTGGCTCCCTAATATTTAGCTTGGTAAATGTGTTTAAGCACCAAGCTGTGGAACTTTAGCAGATGTTTTCATGCAGGATATACATAGAAATAGTTGTATTGTTTGGGGGTTTGAGCTGGTTTATTTTGCATTGAAACACGTGAGAGGGCCCTGAGCTCTGAAAGACAGTATCTTCTAGATCGGGGGCTGTAAAAGCTTAAATCACTCTCACTACGTTGTTTGTGATTGTCAGACTGTTCCCTGAAGAGACTAATTTTTCTGACTTTGCTTGAGAATTGTGCGTAGAACCTCTTTCTTTCTTGCCAGGTGGTATGTACAGTTACCCACTCAGCAAGCCCACCAATATCATGAAATGGGAGCTTCCTGCCTCCCGTCTTCACCATCCTGTTTTTCTGTGTCTTCTCCTGAGGAAGAGGAGGAAATTGTTAGAGATGAGAACTGTACACTGCCTTCCCGACTTCATCCTCAAGTGGCAGACAAGATCCGAGAACTGGTGTCCCAGGGAATAGAGCAGGTCTATGCAGTGAGGAAGCAACTAAGGTACAGAACTGCCTGGCATGCTCTCAGTCCGTAGTGCTGTCTCTGCTTTTGCTTTTCATTGATTTGGTTTGCAACTAAATGGCAATGTTGATGCATTACTGAACATATTTCCCATAAGTCACGAGAATCTGGTTTTCCCAGCTTTTGTCTTCCCTTTCTTTTTCATTGTGGGTATCCACCAAGAGCTTCTGTCCTCTTTAAAGTTAGTTGAATAAATGCAGGGTTTTAATTCTGAGCTCTGTAGCTCTGCACAGAGAACTGGGTCAGCAGATCATCTAGCTTGCTCTTGTCTTGTCATTGCATCAAGGGGAGGGAGAAGTTAGCAGGGTCTATAACGGTTGGAAATAGCACAATACATTTTAAATACCTATATTTTAATGTCCTTTAATCTGTGACAGAAAGTATGTGGAAAGAGAGTTATTCAAGCCTGATGAAGTGCCAGAAAGACATAACCTGTCCTTCTTCCCCACGGTGAATGACATCAAGAACCACATTCATGAAGTGCTGAAGTCCCTGAGGAATGGCAAGATGGTGTATAATTCAGAAAGTATTCCAGCAACGGTACATCAACCTTTGTGTTTCTTTTTGATTTTGGCAGTTAAATACTCATAATCTGATTTTCAATTGTTACCACTTAGCCATATTACATCCAAAGTTCTCTCTAGTTCCACCAGCAATATTTCAGTGGAATCTCTGACTGAGCAAGGTTGAATTAAGTGTCAATAAAACCTTCTGACCTTAATGCTATCTCATCAGCATTAGATTGCGATTAGTTGATTGAAAAATTATACAATACTAACACTTCAAGATGGCTGCATGAACTGGGAGCCATGTGGTGCAGAAAAATTTGCACACATCAGAAAATTTTATTCATGGCTTTGTCATTGCCTGTATTTTGGAGAAGTTACTACGTCTCTGTATCTGAAAAATGGGGATGAGGTATGTCTCAAGTGCAGGCTGAATTAGGGCTTGCACAACATTTTGAATATGTAAATATTAATAAATGCACTTTATAGCAGGTGAAGTAAGCATGAAGTAGATACTTCAGATACTTCTTATGTGTTGTTCCTTAATTGTCTTCCATCTGTTGAGTAATAAGGGATGCACAATGATCCTGATTTTCCTGACTATGAGGCTGATTGCTATGGAGTTGATAATTTAAAATCAGCTTTGATAAACTGCTGTTAAATCGTGCTGTGTCAGCAGTCTTCCCTCTCCCTATGCTGCCCGTGGCCCAGGTCAGTGGGCAATATTTGTTAGTTATCCAAATGGTTTGGCTGTTTTCTGTTTTAAAATCTTTGAACTGCTGTGAGCAGACTGTAGCCTTCCTGGTATAGTGCATGTTGAAAAATCTTTTACATTTTTTTTTTACTATAAAGAAGAGCTCATAAAATGCATAGTTATAAGGAAAAATAAAGTAGTTCTAGACACTGTTTTGCTACGGGTATTGAGCCTGTGTTCCTGTAGCAGGCAAACTTGCACTTTTTCGAGAATTGAGATCTTTTTCCTTTCAGCTGCAGTGGACCACGGACAGTGGGAATATTCTCACAGAAACAGTGACCGTTACATTTGCGTCACCACCTTCAGATGGTAGGACCGCATTAATATCTTAACTGTCTCCAAATGTGATTTGTTTTCTCAGCTGGGTCACAGAAGTTCAGTTTCCTTCCAGAGACCTCGCTGTCATGTTCTGTCACTCAGCTGAACTTAAGAAGGGTTATTTTGGTGTGTCTGTTTTGGCATACTTTTTTTTAACTCTTTTATTGCATGTGTGGAAAAATACCTGTAGTCGTGATGGGATTGGCAGAAATAGGAAAACTATAAATTTTATTATTATTTAGCATCCTCAAGCAACTGAAGATTTTAATGGTATGGTTATGTGGAAAGAACCATTTGCCTTGGATGAAGGTGCTAATAACAGCTGTGTAGACAGAACTAAATTTTTGCTGAACAGATACATCTGTCAGGGCACACAATATCCAGGAGCCAACTGAGTACTTGAGTTCTTTGCTGATTTGTGGTTTTAAATATCTTGCTAAGAAGGACTTGAATGTGTATTGGGATTCCTGCTTCTCACAAAGTCATTGGCTTGATGACTTCCACTGCTAGGATTGGACCCTGACCAACAAACAGTATTTCTGTTAGAATTGAGAGCACTGACTTTTCAAACCACTGTTTGTATACGGGTTTATATTAATTTCAGTTTGTGCCAGATGGGGACAGATTTACATTCAAGAAATCAAACAGTAACAGAACTAAACCCAGCTGTTTGTTTTGTTGTTGTGCAGAACTTTGTATCTCCATGTGATACAGCTTTCTCTATTCCCTGCTAGGTGTAAGAATCACCGTAACTATCAAACTTAAGCTTTGTTAAACTTCTTTTGTGAAGTGTAATGACAAGTAAAATAAAATACCCGTGTATTTTTTTTTTAACTCTTGGCATTTTAACTGAATGCTCATGGAGTGGGTAGATCAGGAGTTCAACTAGTAGCTTTATTCCTAGGAATACTGGTGTAGAATACAACCTAAGGAAAGAACTACCATCTCTTCCTACATGTGAACATTCACTTATGCATATGGGATCTCTTGAAAAGAGCCTAAATATTTGAAGTAGTTGTATTCAAGGATGTTTTTAGATTGTATCTTATGGTCAGTTACGATAAAGAGTTAAAGTTTGCAAATCAGTACATGTGTTGAAAAATATATTTCCACTCAGATTGCTGGAAATTTTTGCATGATTTCCTGCTAGAAAGCTTCTTGTAATTTACCATTCTCATTTTTTTCCATTCACCAGGCTAATTTACATGCATAGGGCAAGCTCTTCTTTTATACCTACAGGCAGTGAAACTGTAAAGTAAGAGGCTAAGCAATGTCTATATCTGGATAAATCTTATCCTAATTGTTTTGGGTGGCTCAAACAGGAAGTGGAATGCTTCCCTGGGAAGTTTTCTTGCAGAAATTGCTACAAATGAATCTCAATTTTTACTAGGACATTAGGTCCATCATTCTTTCATTAAATAAGAATTTTGAGGATATGATGTGATCTGTAGGCTGAAAGGCCTCCAGATAAATGGACTTTTGCTGTAATACTGCATAGAAGGTATCCTAATTCCACAAAGATTTTTGGAAGGAAGTGGTGAGACTTAGAGGATTTCCTGTGTAGATTTGTATTTCATAAGACAGCACTTTCCTTTGATGCCTGTCCATTATTGAGTCCTTACTGAGATGTACTTATCGACTGCTGCTTTGATAGAATGGTTTTAGCTGTTATGTTATAATAAGAAATTCAAAGCATAGAGTAGATTGCAATTGCTTTGCTCTCCAAAATGGATTTATTCGTGCTTCTTTTTTTTTTTTTCGCTCTGAAGAGGCGCATACAATCTTCCTGCAGTATTGTCTTTTAATTATACACAGCCTTTTTTCTTTAACATCCAAGTTCTTCTGCCAAGAGAACAACATATATCTATATGTATGTCTTTTATATGTCTGCATTGAGATTGAATGGGCTTGTTCAGTTCACAGGGAAGGATTTTAAATGGGAAGAAGAAATTTGTTGTAACTGTCTGCTTCCTCTCTGCGGCACTGTAGGCAGCTCAGCAGGGGAGTCAGTCATCACCAAAGCAGAATCCGCCCAAAGTGGAGAGTCCTTGCTTCCAGAAACAGCTCAATTGCTGTCTTCGCTCTCTTCGCTTCAGCCCAAGATATTTGCCCAACTCCAGGTACAGTCAAGTCATTTGCAGAACATCAAACACTCTGTGCTTGGGAATTCTGAAGGCCGGCTGAGAGCAGCGAGTTTCCTCTCAACTAATGATCTCAAACACTGGCTAGATAATACAGACTTTGAAATAGCTCTTGCTTTGGCTTCTCTTGCATTTCACATTTAGCATGTAGCTGTTGTGCAGGGGATCCCACTACCACCTTTTGAGACTTTGATCTTTGAGCCTCTTGTGAAAAAAAAAAACAAGATGATGAAAGCAAGCGCCTATTCATTTTGCACATGGTCCAGTCATTTCATAATGAAAATGTTGCAAAACTGAGGGAAGATAAGTCACTCTTACTTAGTCCTTTTAAATCCTCCTGTAGCCTATAAAGAAAATATGTTAAAATCCTAAAACTGCTCCCAGCTCAGATCTGTAAACTTCTGTGTTGAAAGGCTGAAGACTGAGGATAAGGGTGTTGTGCTGAAAGAGCTTCTAAAGCTTATCTCCTCAAAGCTGGCTCTCTTAGCCTTCTTCCTTAACTGCTATTTGAAAAGCTGTCTTCATACTTCCCGAACTCTGATGAAATGCACGATCTCTTCCCCAGAAATACAATCTGCTGTGAGATGCCGTTCTACTTGCTGTTTCCCTTTCTTTCTGAAGACAGCCCGGCTCCACCTCACTCTTTTTTAAAGCACTATGCTTAGCTTTTAGTGCCCACCTCTTGTGGGAATGGGCAGCATTGGGGAATAACTTGAAACTGAGTATAAATCCAAAATCAGAGCGTTAAGTAGTTGTCTACATTCTGCTGGATACTGTTGTCCTGATGGTTGTCTCATACACCTCTAGCCTAGGGCTGCTGCGGTTGACTGTTCCAATGAGGTGCTGTATAGCAAGTCAGAAGCTATCCAGCCCCGGCATTGCAAAATACATGCCATTAAATGCAAATTCCTCCCGCTATAAATGTTGGTGTGTTAGTACTTCTGTCTTCTCTTTCACAGGGATTACAGCTGCAGTCAACTTTTACCTCCACAAATGGATCTGCTGCCCTGATAGCTGTAAATAACCATTCCCCTCCCAGCCCTGCAAGTCTCCTGGATTCCGTAGGGAGTGCAATAACCAACCATTCTCTAGTAGTTAGTCAGGGACACAGTGTGCAAGCAGGTGTTAGCCTAACACAGCACGGCACTGCTGCCTCTGCTCTTGGGACTCCACCTGGTTCTGACCAGAGCCTGCTCACCATGGGCCAGTTGGTAGCAGTTGGAGAGGTAGATGAGTCCAGAAGCCTAGAAGGAGGAGTCCATCAGATTCTCTTGGGAGATGTACAGACTATTCCAGTACGGATTGTGGACAGCCATCCAGCACTTAGTAAGTTGCAGTCTTGCCAATAATGTGTTAATATAGAAAATACAGTGGATTTTGTTCTGTGTATTGAACAAAGGAAAGAAATGTGTTGATAATGGGGAACCTGAGCATACACTTCTTTCAGCTGATTATAATTTTTTTACTGTGAAAATATAACTGTAAAAAAAAAAATCCACACAAAAAACCACTAATGAAAAAAACACCCAAACCCTCAAAACTTAGTTTTTGCTGTAGAAAGGTGACTTCTTAAAGTGCGTATCACTTTCTTTGACCCAATACCAACTTCTTTGATGAATACAATATTTTTTGCCAAAAATCCCAGTATTTAGCTAAAATTATGATCTTCAAAATAATTTTTGGAAGGAAAAATAAGAATAGAAAATAACTCATATTTAAACAAGTATTCTAAGTGAGTTTTGAAAGAAATAACATTTTACATGAAATATATGTAGTCAAATATAAAGTTCTATAACCACAAGAACTAAACTCACTCTCCTTTGGGACTTCCTTTTTTTCCCTGCTAAAAGTCTGTATCATAACCAGCCTGAATCTGGAAATTGAGAGAATATTGGTGCCATTCTTGGGTTATGTAGAGGAGTTGCCTATAAAATGCACAAATACTTTTATTTTTTGAGAGGCAAGTTCTTTATCTGGAGAGAAGGATGACAAAACCAGTCTTGACTGAAGAGAGAATAATGTTACAGATTTTATTTGGAGGAAACACCATATACTTGAATTTAGTGGCTCAGTGTGTATTTCAAGATATTTTTTCTCCTGTGTGTGTACGTACACTTACACACAGGCACACTTGGTTAAAATTATCCTGTGTGTTCTGGATTTTCTCTTGTCCGAGTGCTAACATAAGAATAAGCTATTTTCTGCTGAAAATATATCTGCAGTCATTGAGAAGTGGCCAATCATGCCTGAAGCGTAAGTCATTCTCTAAATCAATGTGCTTTAGAGTTAAGTTTTTCAGCAATAGTACCTCCATTCCTTCTTTCTTCTGAAAAAAAATGATAACTTTATTTTTCCATGGGAAAGAAGAAAGACATTTTATGTGCGAGTAATTTTATATCTCAAAAAATATTTTTACAAAATATTTTGGATGTTTTTACTTGAGGTGCCTCTTACTGCAGTAAATTCACGTCAACTTGTAGTGTCTTATAGCATGGTAGATCACATAACTGCTGTCAAACTAAACAGTTGACTTCACAAATGCCTTACCTATTAGCTCAAGTTCCTGAAATATCTCTCTTTTAAATGCATACAGTGGTAGGGGCTTAAGATCATTGGTAGACTGTGACTTTCAATGTTTAATTTTTGTTTTTGTTTTTAAGCTGAAGAAAATACAGAAGGTGTTATCTGTGTGAGCCAAGTTAAGCAAGAACCAAGAGAAAAAGCATTGTCTATGGAACCAGATAGAACCAGAAACTGCCATAGTTCTTCACCTATTTAAATCTGTGAAGCCTGGAGGGATTTTTCCAGTCAGAGAACTCTAAATGCCATGGAAGAAAAAGCAGGTGCTCTCAAAGTGATGCCATTCTTTTAAAGTTGTATCGTGACATTCAGACTAGGCATATTTTACACTAGTTCTGACAGGCAGCTGTTTTGATTGATGACTGATGTGCCTCACTGCCAATTCCAGGTCATTCGGTTGTCCTGTGGACACCACCTCTGTCTTCCATTTCAAGTTTTCGGTAATTTGGATGCTATCCAAATGGTCCATTTTGGTTGACATTTCTGAAGGTCTTGCGCAATTTAATTCCTTAGCTTTAGAATGTGGATCACAGTGCTGGGTTTACTTTTTTTGCTTGAGACTCTTGACTGTTATAGCACTACAGAGGCTATAGAAGCTGCCAGCTCCCAGACCATGGAATCCAACAGCAAAGCCTATCAATACAGCAGTGGTTTTGTGACAAAATGAAGGTCCAAGATGCTAAATTTCTAAGTGATGAAGGACATGGATGCTTAAGAAAATGCAGCTTTGACCTGATCATAGTGTTAATGGTGTGAAGATCAAGGAAAGGAGAAAGGTGAGATTGTCAGGTGAACGTAAGGTGGTATGATGAGGAAAAGTATGTGAATTGTAACTGTGAATGTTTTCAACTTTGACATCTTTAAACTTGTGTTCTGACTTTATAATGAGGCCCATTGCTGCATGCAGCCTTTGCACTGGTACTGTGTTAGCGGTTGGTCGTAACAATTAAAAGCAGGTGTCTTGTCTCGCAGAAAGCGATTGATGCTGCCGTTTCAGCTTATCTACCCTTTGCTTTATGCACTTACACTGTCAGCTCAGATAAATATGATTTAACCTGCTGCTGGTCGTGATGTAGGGCTTACGGATACATCATTAACAAAGAGAGGCCCAAGAAAACGGAGCAAGTAACATAAATCCAAGCAATGTGTGCAAGTGTATTGTCACTATACCATTCAGAAAAGAAACTCATCTTTTTCAGCAGTGGCAACTTCCAAGACTAAAGTGGTCTGTATTACTTGAAATAATTACTAGGAACCTCTAAGAAACAGAATATGATAAAGAAGTACCTTTTAGCAATATTTAAGCCAAAGACATAAATAAGTGACAAGCGCAAGTTGTGTATTCTGTGACAGACACATTTCTTTAAGAAAAAAATAAACCTACAAGTAAATTGGAATCCATTTAAAGCAGTAAACAAAATGAAAACGATGCCAACATAGGTATGAATTTAAACAATTACATTGTTTGCTTCATATGTTGAATTTTAGAGCAATATTCAGAGTATTTTGTATATAGCAATACCAACAGTTCTATTATTAGTTGCTGCTAAGTTACTGAGAACTTGACCATGAAATTTTATACTTTTTTCTGCACGTTGAAAATGAGAAATTTCTCTTTTTCAGACATAAAAACAAAATCCCCCCCAAAACCAGGAAAAAGATTGGTTCATTTATGTGAGGAGAAAGTGCTAGGAATATTATATGAACATGAAGATTAACGTTTATTAAATTGTGAAATTTGTTAACATACATTCAAGGCATTCACAAAGATAATCTAAATAGTGGCCATTTAAAATTAACTTTTGATTTTCTTTTGAGTATTTAAAGCTAAAATTTTTCAAAGTCTCATGTTGAACTTGGGTTCCCTATACGTTTATATGCAGCATGTTGGGTAGGTGCTGTATCTTAAAATACATTAACTTCTGTGAGGTTAGCTAACATTGTTAATGCTGTTTGTTTAAAGCTAGTGTTCATAATTTAGCTTAAATTACAATTTTCCAACAAGGTTGTGCTCTTGTTAAATAAGAGTCAGTATTTTATCATGCGAGTGCATAAAGAATCTCCAGTTCTTTGGAGTCTTTCATGTTTAAGTTTCTGCATTTGTTCGTGGTATGCCTTACTCCTTTCTACGTAGGTAAAATCCCACGAAGTTCACTGTTCTGGGGCTTTTTTGTTGTTATTAATTGTGAAAGTATGTCCAAAATGGATCTTCTCTGCTGCAGTCACGGTTCTCGAGCACACAGGCAGCAGTCCGCTTTTCCGGCTCAGTAGCTATGGACCAGAATGGGTACCTCCTTCCATACTGCTGTAATTTGGTGATTCCCTCATCTTCAGTTTTTCTTAAACTAATGCATTCTGAAGTATATTGCCTTTCTCATTATTACTTATTTTTTGAGAATGCTTATTCTCAAAAGAATGAATTATAGGTAAAGATTACCGGCAAGAGGTATTTCAATTTTAGTTCTCTTCAAAGCAGACAATACATTTGTGGAGAAAAATCTTAAGGAAGGAGAAGTTACATTCCCAGCAGTTCTTGCTTAGTTCCTCATTAACAGATCTTGTTCTTTAACTGTTCTTGCCACTGTGAGCTACAGTCTTATCCTGTGCTGAACAATATTTCTGACTACTATTTTTGGTTTAGTGTTCACAGCTGAAGGAAATACTCCTTAATCCATCTTGAATTGCAGGCTGTGAAATAACTTTTATCATCTACCCTGGAAACAACAGAACGAAAAACTGGGAGACATTTAGAGAAGCAGTAAAGAATTAGCTGTTTCTAAAAGCTGGGGGTGAGCTGCAGTTCTGCTCAGTGAAAAATTTTATGCTTCTTTAGCCAGTACTCACATTTTTGCTTTCGGTTTCCTTCACTTTCACAGAATTTCAATTATTTGTCTCCCAAATACATATTCCAGTTTATTACTGTGTTTTTTAATTTAGTATAACCTTTCCTCTTTAAAGAATGTTTACATTTGTTTTGTGCATGTTGCTAGTAGAGGAACACAAGCTCATCACCTATATCCAGTCTCCATATTCAGCTTAACATCTTAATTCAGTAATGTCCACTTGAATTTTACAGAAAAGACTCTCAGTATGTATATGAAAAAATCACGAGTAAATAATGCCACTTTCAATGCAATTAAATTTGTTTGCATAGACTACTTGGGGCTGATTTTTTTCAGAGAAATCTACGTAGCTTGGTGCAAAGTAGTTGGTTATTACTTTGATTTGGAATTGTAGATGTTCTTCTGAGGTTTACTTTGTTTTCTTGTGGTTATGTTCAACCATTTGTTTTGCAAACCTAGAACTTCTGAGCTTCCACAGTACTGTGAATGAACAAATTATTTCCCTATTTATCCTCTTTGTTGGTTACCCTTAACAGTGATTGGCTGGCTTGACAAGAAGGTCTGTTCTTATGTACATGCATGCAAAAATAATTCTTTGGGAAAATGTATAGACAACACAAAAGGACACATATCCATAGCTCTCATTCAAGGATGGCAGCCTCTTGGCTGGAAGCTTGTAGTGTTAATGAGTCCTTTTTGCACTATTAAAAAATCCAGACTTGGTCATGTGAAAACTGATTGTTGCGGTTTGTATAAAAATTAGAGACAAATGTCTGTATATGTATGTGCATATTATATATATATTTATATTTATAACTTAATGTACAGTATCCCTATTCAAATGTAAACTACTTTTTCTGTTGAAATAATGGTCTGTGTTGTGGTTATGAGTGGGGGCTCATGGGTAGAAATACAAGAGCCACTTGAGGACAGCGCTTTCTGGGGATGAAGGAGAATAAGTAGGAGGGGTCCAGAGAGACCAGGTGGAAGAAGGTCCTGAAGGTGTGTGAAAAGTAAAGGTCCTGCAGGGAGGGCTGGGAAGGGGCTATGCTGGTGATGCTCCTGAGCCCTGCAAAGGGAATGCAAGCCCATCACAAAGGTTCTGTGCAACTCCTGAATCTGTGCCAGCAGTGGATAGCGTGAGTTCACAGTAGGAGTTTAAAGGTATGGAAGAAAGGGAAAACCTGTCCTGCCTTCAAAAACAACAGAGCTGCTGGAGTTTTGGTAAACTCCAGAGATAGCTAAATGACTTCCCATAGTCGGAGACACCTGTTCCTATTCCTTCTCCACTTGAACCTTCAACCCAGGAGCATTAGGTGCTTTTCCTTTACATATTACCAAGGAAAAGATACCTTTTCCTCCCAACAGAATTAACTTGCTGTGCTCCTCATCCATCTGCCTCAAGCACATTCAGTATCCACCAAGTCTCTCTTCCTTCACACTTGCTAGGGCTTCCACCCAAGTCACATGCCCTCAGGCCCTCTGGTTCTCAGCGTCTCACTGGTATCCTGGTGAAGCAGCTGGTGAGTTTGCTGCGGAAGTACACAGTGGTGAGATGTGTTTCTGTCAGTTTCTTTCTGTCTCCCCAGGATCCTCAGTCCATATGTTCCTTTTAATTTCATTAAGTTTTTTCTTTGCTTCGGGGCTTTATCATCCTTACCTGGATGAATATCAGGCAACCACATTTCACAGGATGTTTGTTACATTCACAGCAACTGAAAAGTTTGCCCTATGTGCCCTAGCAGCCAAGAGGGCCAACCGTGTCCTGGAGTGCATCAAGCACGGCATTGCCAGCTGGTTGAGGAAGGTGATTGTCCCACTCTACTCTGCACTGGTGAGGCCACACCTTGAATACTGTGTGGAGTTTTGGGTGCCGCAGTATAAAAAGGACGTAAAAGTACTGGAGGGTGTCCAGAGGAGGTCACAAGGCTGGTGAAGGGTCTGGAGGGGAAGTCGTATGAGGAGAGGCTGAACTCACTTGAACTGTTCAGCCTGGAGGAGACTGAGAGGGGATCTCATAGCTGTTTACTGCCTTCTCACAAGGGAGGGAGGTGAAACAGGTGCTGATCTCTCTTCCCGCTTGTGACCTATAATAGGACTAGAGGGAATGGCAGGAAGATGTGCCAGGAGAGGGTTAGTTGGATATTAGGAAGAGGTTCTTCACCCAGCAGGTGGTGGAGCACTGGAACAGCTCCCCAGGGAAGCAGTCATGGCACTGAGTCTGCCAGCATTCAAGAAGCATTTGGACAATGCCCTCAGGCACACGGTGTGAATGTTGGGAGTGTTCTATGTAGAGACAGGTTGAACTCAGTGATCCTTTT
This sequence comes from Neomorphus geoffroyi, assembly GCA_033558235.1. Lineage (NCBI taxonomy): Eukaryota > Metazoa > Chordata > Aves > Cuculiformes > Neomorphidae > Neomorphus > Neomorphus geoffroyi. The sequence goes on from JAUMJM010000027.1 coordinate 35,562,113, forward strand.
GGGTCCCTTCCAACTCGGGTAATTCTATGATTTAAGGAAACAAGGAGAAAAAGATAATTTCTGCCAGCTGTTAGGACTTTAAATTGAGAAACTGGCCTCTTTCCTTTCATAGCCCTTCAGTTCCTGATTCTGGCTGTGGATGGTAGCTAGGTGTTGGCAAACTTACAATTTGCTCCCTTAAGCCTATTCAAACAGAAATGTCCTCCAAAGTTTAGGCAGGAAGAATTTGTTCCATTAGGGATAGAAGATGTGATGTAGCTGAGGGTGGTACCATGAAAAGTTACTGCTCTTCATGGATCTCTGATGAGTGAATTCTCCTTGATCTGCCCTTCCCTTCTGAACAAATCTTTTGTAGGAATAAACATAAGAGCCTAAACCATCCGTAACAACTATCTTCTAGCAGCAGTGCACCTCATTAATGAATGAAACAAGTTTTGTGTAAACAGGCTGTGTTGATTTTTTTAGGTCAGATGCTCTCCTGCAGATCTATCCAACAAGCATCCGCTTAAGGTATGGTTTGGATGGAGGAGGGGAAGGCAGAAATCTCATCCTATGACAGGAGTGTGTGTGCATTTGTTTTGGGGTTTTTTTCAATGTAAGCTGAGACACTTCAGTATCTCATTCCATTGTTAATGCACATGACAAATAACAGGTTTATTTTCTGAAGTGATTTGATGTGTTTTCTGGAGGGTCTTCAAAGAAGTGATCATAGACAGTACTGAATCACAGAAAGTATTAGTGGGTGTTTCTCATCTGGGGCCCATCCTGGTCTAATACAGAAGGTATGTAAAAAGTGTGGAGTGCTTCCTGAGGACAAATGCTGAGTGTCCTTGTCCTAAGGAATCTTCCCTGGACAGAAAATTAGGAGCACTGAATGCTTTTAGAGTAATCTGTTAGCCTGTGCCAGATGGAAGAAAACTGGAAAAAGCATGCATATGGTAACCTCTTTATGGAAAAAGTTATCCTTGGGTGTACTAGTACTGCTGTACTAAATTTGGATTAGTTACTTAATAGTTTTAAATGATATATGAATGGGGGATTGTATGTATCTTGGAAAAAAAAAAGGGCAAAAAAGAAAATGGAGTCATGAATGTAGTTGTTTGTATGTAGTTCCTTAATACAGTTTTAATTACACTTAACTGTGGTTAAATGATGCAGATATTTTAGCACACATATAATGAGATTGTTTTAATGTGGGTAATTGGAATTTGTATTTTTACTACCATCCATAGCTCTCTGCAGTGCAGCTCAGTTGGTCATTTGGCATGTACTGGGCTTCCACTAATGACAATCTGCCTGTTTAAACAAGAGCATGCTGTTCTATGCAAATTAAATTTCTCACTGTTCCTGGTCTTTTTTGTAGTAGAGATTGATAAGGCTCATAGGAGGATGAAAATCTGTTTGCAGTATAGCGATTTCATAAGAATTAGTTTCTTGGTCTTCAGTATGAAGGAAGCAGTGAGCAAAACATTGCATTCTTTTGGCTCTGCCATTTGGTCAATTTTCTAATGGACTTGGATTTCTACAGCTGGACAACATAATACAACATAAGCTACCGCTGAAGTACTGTTAACATTTTAGCTCTATCCTTTGGTTAAATGTTGATAGTTCAGTGGCTCCAGGAAATATCAGACTTGCCTCTGCTTTTTGTAGGACAATCTTTGTCTCTAGTTGCTATTTAAAATGTAATTAGGTGTGGTGAACACATGGCAGCAGGACAGCCGTAAACAGAGATGTGTGTGTTGGCAGATCAGTGGGAGAGGAAGGAGTTCAGTCCAAATGTCCTCATTTCAGACTGACCTTCACTGTGCTGGTCCTGAATGCAGCCCTTGAGAAACGGTGATGATTTGTCTTTGTGTTCTCACGTAGCTCTTCTTTCTGCTTGCCCACTCAAGAAGTTGTACAAGCCAGCAAGGAACGTGGAGATCATGAATATAGTGTGTAAGAACTTATGGGAGGGCCTGCAGGAACGGAATGGAAGAGATAAAAGGTTGATGATAATGACTTCTGTAAAGCCCACATTCTTTGTTGGAAGGTGTCCTGGTTTCACCTGGGATAGAGTTAATTTTTTTCTCAGTAGCTGCTGTGTTTTGGACTTAGTATAATAATATTGACAACACACATTGTTTCACTTGTTGCCAGGTACTGTTTGTGCTCAGCAGGGATAGAGTTGATTTTCTTTTCAGCAGCTGCTGTTTTATAAATTTAGTATGGGAAGAATGCTGATAATAAACTCATGTTTTTAGTTGTTGCTAAGAAATAAAGGACTTCTTTTCGGTTTCCTGTGGTTTTTCAAATGTACAGATGCATAAGAAGCCGGGAGGACCATAGCCAGGCAGCCAGTCAGCTGACCCAGGCTGGCCAGATAGATATTTGATACCACATAATGTCATGCTCAGTACTTAAATGAGAAATTGGCTGGGGACTAGAGCTCTTTGATTTGAGGTCACTGCTTGGGACAGGCTACACGATCAGTCATCAGGAAGTGAGCAATTGCATTGAATTGTGTATCACTTGCTTTGTGTGTTCTTTATTGTTATTATTGTTGTTATTACTATAATTAATTTTTTTATTATTTACTATTATTATTACCATCTCTTCCTTTGTTGTCATAAGCTGTCTTTTTCTCAACCTACCTAGAAGAAGGTGTCTAGTAGAAGGTGTCCCTGCCCATGGCATGGGGGTTAGAACTGGATGATCTTTGAGGTGCCTTAAAACCAAAACCATTCTATGATTCTATGCTGTGTCTGATCTTCTTGACAAGGTGCCTGGTGTTTGGACAGATCTCGATATTTTTATGAATATGTACCAAAATGTTAATGAATACTTAACCATGTGTTGCTGTCTTTGCATGTCGTACTGAAACTGTAGGCCAGTGGCACCTTTCAGCCTTTGTATTGTCTATGTATATTTTCCTAAATTAAGTGAAAGCTTGTTTTATAAAGAAACAGTGGAGAGCTTTTGTCTGAAGTCCTGTCAGATTCATCCTGAGTAAGCTTTAAGTTACAGTGGATAACATATTTCTGCAGAACTTTGTTACGAGGGAATACTGATGTATACTTCTAACCCTGTGACAACCTAAAACAAACAAAGCCTTTTCCAATTTTTTTTCTTTTTCTCCAGAACAGGAAGCGTTCCAAACCACCTTCAAAACATCCTTCAAAACCACCACGTTCAGAGCCTCAAAGGTTTGGCACTTTCATTCCTCTATAGATCATGTTCCATCTGTGCTGCAAATTACTGTGTTCAGGGTCTTCCACAAAAAGAAGAACAGCAATTATAGAACCAAGCTTGCGGGGGGGAGGGGGAAGGGGTGGAGTGAGAAACTAGGGTGACACTAGAATCCTCACTTACCACCTCTGCCATTGCATGAGGGCATTTCCTTTTTATATGCATAATCTGAGCTGGTCTCTTGACAGCATGTCAATAACAATATCTGCAATCCATAGTTTCTTCATAAACATCTATACTGTATCAAGTCTAGATGTGACAAATTTTCTTTGTTCTTGGAATTTGCATTGTTTTAGTGAAATAAATGGTGTCATAAATGGTCAAGACTCCAGAACAAACAGAGACTTCCACGGTGAATAAGTTCTTAATCTGAGCTCTAACTGAGCTAGAGAGAAATTCTTCTATCCTAGATCTAAGTATACAGTGTTTAATTCCTAAAGGACCATGATAAAAATTCAGTTGTGCTTAGTCAAATCACAGTTCTTTTAGAAATAAATTTAACTTTTTGTCACAGATGTTTCTCTTAAAGCTAAAATTAAATGAGAAAATTGGAAATTAATTATTTATGTTTCTTACAGATGACACTCGTCAGTTTTCTGAAGTGTGCAGGTGTTTTCTCCTTGGCTTCTACTTTTAGCTCTTAGCTCACTGTGTGTTGGATGTTTTCTCAGGATCACTTACCTCTGAGAGTACTCCAGATAACCAACAAGAGACTAGAGCGGAGACCAGAAGAGGAAGTGAAGTTTGTAAAAAGCTGCTTGCAGGAGATAGAAAACTCTCAAAATACAGCTCAAGATTGCAAATTCTTCTGCCTAAAGTGGTTTACCTCAAATGGTAAATGTTTTTTTTTTAATACACAACTTTTTTATTGTTGATTTTGGTGCCATTTATGCTCTAATCTCACATCTAGTAAAATCTAGAATGGTAATCGTGTATATTTGCTTTTATCTTCAGTGTACTAGTTATGTTCTGAATGTGAACTGGTGTTAACAACCCTATGTTCTTGGATGTTGACAAAACTGTTATGACTTCTGTTGTGATTTGTACATGGAAGATGGTGGGAACCTTCTTGACCTTCTTAGTTCTACTGAGAACAGATGATCTGTGTAAATAAGGCTTTACTAGTTTTAAATCAATGTCTTCACAATAACTTTGTGGGTGCACTGTTTTTTCATGTCAGGTTCCGGTGCACAGCTAACTTTGAACGTAACACAAGCTACGAAATTACCTCTCCCTGGCCTCTTCGTATTTTTTTGGGTTTTGTCTCCTGCCACTGTACTCATTCTCAGCACTTCTTGGGAGCGGGGGAATTGTTTTAACACATTCTCATTCACCACTTTTCTGCCATTCTCCCACTGCTTTTTTCTCCCGTACAGAGTGGCACAGAAGCAAAAATTTCTCTTTTTAAAAAAATGCTGTATCATCCACAGTTTCCCATCTTTAGGAATGAATTTCCTTTCTGCTTTATTGTGCTGGAGATTGATTCCTTGCATGACTGAAATGTAAGATGCTGTTGCATTTTGCTTGAGGAGAGGGGGATACACTGCCCCCTTCATTCTAGAAGTTTTTGCAGGAAGCACCAGCTGCAGGTTCTGCTCCTGCGACTCCACCCAGGCCAGCACAACTGCAGAGCCGTGCTGACAAGAGCAGGGTTTTGCATTACGTGTACCAGCAAATTATTAGTACCAATACCTGTCCTTCTCCCCTTTATATTGTTTTGAATCCACATCAGTCTGTGGGTCTGGCCTATCGTGCACCCCACAAATTGCTCTTTGGGCACAACTTGGAGGGCGGCACAGGAGAGGGTCAGGAAGTTCTTAATCTCCAGATTTTATGTTATGCTTCTGTTTTGGGTGCAGGTTTCCAGGTGTGGATTGCCTTGTGCAGGACACAGCTGGTTCCAGACAGCTCTGCGATTGGACCCACTGCAGGACACAGCTGAGCTCATTGGTGAAGCTTGTAACACATCTGGGAAAGCATTTTTAAGAAAGGGCAAAATGCTACACAGCAGAGAGGAGTGAGGAAGAAAGTGAGAGAAACAGTCCTCTGAACACCAAAAAGAAGGAGAGGGAAGAATTGCTTCAGGTGCTGGAGCAGGTATTCCTGTGCAGCCCGTAGAGGACTCCCTGCAGGAGCAGGTGGAGATTTCCTGAAGGAACTGCAATCCACAGAGAGAAGCCATACAGGAACAGGCTTTTGCTGAGGGACTGCAGCCTGTGGAGAAGACCTGTGGTGGAACTGGGCAAAGTGTGAGGGTGGAGCAACAGAAAGGAGCTGTTACAAGCTGATTGCAATCTCCCGTTCCCCTTTGCCCTGTGCTGCTTTGGGCAAAGGGGAGGTAGAAGAGCTGGGGGTAAAGGTGTGAAGTTGAACCTGGGGAAAGAGGGGAGCATGAGGAGAAGGCACTCTTTTAATTTGTATTTATTTCTCATTATTTTACTTTATTTTAATTGACAATAAATTAAGTTAATTTTCCTCACATCGAATAAAATACTTGAAATTTATATCTGGACTCAAGTCACAGTAGAAAATAATTGTTGATTTATTTTTAATCACTCTTAACCATTATAGTCTTGAAATCTTTAAGTAGGACACAAAATGGATCGAATTTTAATTTTTAAGAAGTCATGTGTATAGAAAGGAGTGAACTTTGTTTGAACTGGGAGCTGCATTTTCTGATTCTGGTTTGGCCTTTCAAGTCCTGCTTATTAACCTTTTCACTAGAGTAAATCTCAGCTGCAGAGTCAACTTAGGAACAGGTCTAATCCATAACGTTTCTGCTGAAGAAGAATACCAGGCATCTTTAAACAGATTTGAGCATGGGAGAATCATTCTGAGAAAAGGATGCTGTAACATTAGGTTCTACTTTACCTACACCGATAGTGTTGTTCTTACAGATGTTAAAGATGCAGCATCTTCATGGCATTATATCTAGCTGTGCTTCAGAAGGGAGCAGAATTTGGGGTGAGTAGCATATTTGGTGAAAGTACTGTTAATCAAGAAATAAGCAGAATTTGGGAATGAGATTTATATTCCTGTGCTTTTCAGAAATTATTCTCCTGCATTCCATAAGCTTTCCTGACTGTATAAAGGCCATAAGAGAAATGCATGTAACAATTCTCTTTTTAAGTTCTATGAAAAGGAAAGGAATTCCCCATTTTGCAGTTTTTGGGGACAGCTGTGCATCTTTTTAAAAAGATAACAAAAAGTCAGGCAAACAGCCCTGGAACCAAATTTAGCATCTTCAGGAGCTGTGCCCCTAGAGTTTATGAGGTACAATTGTAAATAGATCAGTGTTTTCATAGTGAAACATGTTTTTATTTAACCAGTTCAGTCAATGAAAAAAATGTCTCCATTCCTTGTATTTCAGACTTGCGAACTTCTTTGCAAAATGATCTGAGAGTTCACTAGTGAGACTAGCTAATAGCTGCAAAATGGAAAAGTTTCACTGTGGATAGGAGGTAACAAAAGAAAAGATAAAATCAGCCAGCGTAATTACCATTAGTGAGGTAAGATCTTTCAGACATTAACCGCTTTTGATATTATGCTGACATTTATTCTGATCTTGCAAACAAAAGTATTGATTATGAGCCATTGCAGAAAACACTGGAAGATAAAGCAGTTTGTAAAATACCAGTCTGTGGTGGTTTAGGTTTCTGTTGGCTTTGTCATGCTTTTATTTAGTGTTCAGCTCCTTTGCCTACCGGTGTAGGATCTGTTTTATCTGATCTCTTAAGTAGAATAAGTTAAAATAAGTTAATAGTTAACACTTAGAGCATAATACACAAGTTCCTCATGGCAAGATATATGGTATTTCATGTATTTTCTAACAGAAATAGTTAAATTGTTTGAATATTACTGGTAATTATCAGAAGACATTTGAGAGAAATTTCACGTGTTCTGTAGTCACTCTTTTATCTCGTTTTGCTTTTGGTACTGATGAATTTCCATTTCTTTGAGAACAGCTGTTAGCAATGAAGTGCCTATTTTCAAATGAGGTATAGGTTCCTGACTGCAGCAGAAATGGCTTCAGGTAAGGAAATTGGAACTGTATTTAATTTTGAGTGCCCAGGCTTTCTGAAGGGAAGAGGCACTGGAACTACTTCATGGCCATGTTGTCTCTGGGGTGTCAGGCATTGTAGACTTGTTTACTGATTTGGTCAGAAAAGATTTGTTTGCCATTACTTATGATTTACACAAAGATTAGTACGGTTGGCCGTCTACAGAAAAATTAGTTTTCCAGAGATGGAATTATTTAAGGCTGCTGAGAAGGCAACACTGGCTTAAGATGGCGAGTACTGACATTTTAAGGAAACGAAGGGGAACAATTCTTTGCTATTGTCATTGAATTGTAGCATTCACCAAGGGCTGATACTTGAAGCAGAATATCTTTTGCACAGATCAACAAGCATTTATCATCTTTGCCCATAGAGTAAGAAGTGAACGGACATTATTGGCTCCTTGACTCAGATTCCTTCTAGCTATTTTAGAATGAATGGCTAACCTTTGGCTACATGAGAAGTGAAATTTCCCAACCAAATATTTTGTCTATATTCTCAGTGATAATGAGCTGTGTCAGAAATTTCTAGAAGAGAAGCCATGGAAAATATTGAAGAAAGGTCTAACAAAGTCTAACAAAGTTATTACAAAGAAAATGTGCACCAAAAGTAACTCCTGCATTTGAAAAGCCCATAGAACATGTTCTTAAATCCTGGAGCATAAACTAAGCTGGCAGTGTGGACCTGAGCACACTCTATCACAAATCTCCAAAACCTTATTAGCAGCACCCACACAAGTTTGTTCCTGTTCATCCCAAGCAAGGAAAGGAGTCTCTAGTTAAGCCACTGAATTAATTTGTTTAGTATCAGTTTACCACATCCCAATTTAAAAGAGTTGATAAAGCAGTTTAAGGGCACTGATGCAGTCGAAAACTGAAACTCTATTTTTAAAAGTAGAAGTTGGAAAAATAAATCTGTGTTCAAAGTTGTAGTTCCCCCTGTTTTGTGTTAGAAGGGAGACAGAGAGGAAATAATATTTGCTTGACTATTGCTACTTTCTTATGCCTGTCATCCCTCCAGGTTCGCTGCTGTGAACTTGGGTGTACATACCATTTTTTCCAGTGGTAATTTACTTTTCATTATGATAAGAAATGTGTTTGTGTCCTCAACCATTTTCACCTGTGTTTTCTTCTGTGGAATACACCTTTCAGATGAAATATTGAGAGTCTTTTTAATACTCTGAGGTACTTTCATGTTCGTATATCCATCGAATACAGCTCGGAGCAGAACTGAATAAAACTCTTGTCCATCTTTCAGTTCAGGTGGTAAGTTGTGTGATGTAATTGCTACGATATTTGAAGTATGTTGATTGGTTACAGCTGTAATAAATTCTGTAACTTTTGTAAAATTTAAGCTTCCCAGTGTTTGGGAGGTTGGTACTATTGAAAGAAAAGTGGTAATTGAAACCATAGCACTGTGTTCTGAACATTGCCAGGGTAAAAAAAAATAAAATTAATTAAATTAAAATTTTGAGTGAAACATGAAATGGAGTAGACACTTCTGGCAAGGTCTGGATTTGTCTCAAGTGTTATTGTTGCAGCATCAAACTTAAACCAAACCATAAAGACATGCTCTTCCATTACGTTAAGTGTCTTGAGAAACTTTGAGACCTACTTACGCTTGCAACAGGTTTATCCTAGGGAAATGTCTGTCCTGGTACCTTAGTGGTATTCCAGAAGCATAATGAGCCTGTAAAAAACAATCCTATGAAGAGGAAGAGCTTGAAAGAGATGATAAGTAGAGATTTTCCTGGACTATGTATATATGCAAGCTACTTGTGGAGAAGTCTTATGCGTGAGGAATACAGGACTGGAATTTTCCTGTGCTTAAATGGGGATCTATCTAAGACCTTAGCTGAGATTGGGCCACTTGACCTGTGAAGGCCCCTCCAGTGTAAATAACTGTTCAGTCCATCAGAGTTTTCAAGAGGTTATAGAAAATAACCTCTGTATGCAATAGCAAGATGAGCAGAGTAACTGTAGCTTCTGATTATTCACATCTTTTTCTTCCCATTAATGCAGAAGTCATTTATTGGCAGAGTATAAATTGCAAGGAGTGTGCTGTTTTGTGCACGATATCTTTATGGGAACTTTAGAGTTTTCCATTTTATTTGACCCAATTTTGTGCTTGAGCAATTAACACACTTCTAACGTGCTGCTGACTGAGGAGCAAAAACTTATCCTGAGAGATGCCTTTTTAAATGTACCCAGGAGAAGCTGAAGTTTCATACCAAGTACCTTGAAAGAAAAATGAAGTAATGAACTTTAAGTGCCTGGAATGTATAAATTGACACGAGATTTTGCAAGAAATGGGGGACCTAATTGCTCACAAATGCTGGGCATTTTGTAATATAGGTACTTTAATAGCAAAAGCACCACATTTATCTGTTTTCATCTGTTGTGAATTTAGCTTCTGCTGTAATAGGTAAAGTTGGTCATTTTCATTTTACAGTACTTGTCTTTTAATAGAAAAATATTCTATTAAGTTCCTGATAGGTGGTTACCATGTCTAGATATAGGCCAGGTTATTGCTTCAAACCTAAGCCAAACTGGTAGTGATCATTAAGGTTGGAAAAGACCTGAAGATCATCAAGCCCAACACCACCAGCCTACTAAACCATGTCCCAAAGTGCCACAGCTACACGTTTTTTGAACACATCCAGAGATGGAGACTCTACCACTTCCTGTTTTGTTTAGCCCTGTGATAACAGAATCTAGGTTTAGGTTAGTGCCCAGAACTAATAATGCCTGAGAACAAAAGCTAGCATTAACCAATCATCCCTCTTTAAAGTTTCACTTCTAAGGGCAACTTCCTGAATTGCTTTAAAGCATGCTAGTAGGAAACAGGAGGAAGTTCTTCCTGCATTTGATCTCAGGATGATAAAGGTGCACACAGCCATGTGAGTACTACAAAGTAAACAAATCGACAGTTCCTCTGTTGCTTTTCAAAAAGGGACTTCCAATAAAAAAATAAAATTATTATTTAAAGAGGAGAAAAAGTTAATTCTTTCCAAATGCATTGTTATTCTACAAAGGACATGTCCACAAAGCAGTATTGAGATCAAACATTATTTAGAATTATAATGTAGAACATTTATACTTATGTCCGTGTTTTTATGTTGAAGCGATCTAAACATTTAGTGTAGAGAACAAGCTAACCATGATGGGGATAAAGAATAATAGGATATTCTTTGGGGATCTGGGGAAATTATCATCCCTTGCACTTCATCCTGAAATAACAGGTGCTGGCAAATTTCAGTGACAGTTTATTTGACTAAATGGCCCAGCAGTCTGATTCATTTGTTCCAGAAAGGAGTGTTAACATTAGCTGTAACTACTAAGATGAAAAGTACCATTCTTTTTTTAAAAAAATAATATTTTAAAAATCTTTAATTTTCTATTTGTGTTTACTTGATATGTTTTAATATATTGTATGAGGAAAGCAGACTTTTTTTATTTTTGAATAGTGAGTTCTCATTGATAATTTATATATTGAATTTCTAATCTTCATTTATGTCGTTATCGCTTATATAGGGACAAGCAGTGTCAGACAGGATTAGAGAATTAGCACAGAATGAGGCATCCAAAACCCATTTCTGCTGGCTTTTATTAAATTTTTGTTTGGTTTGACTGGCAGTAGATAACTGACTTCATAATAATTATAACGTCTTTAAGACCCTGCTCTTTCCTTGAAAGATCTACGCCCTGCTGAAATTTTTTTGTCATCTACAGTTAGTCAAAAGAGACAGGCTGAAGGTGCTGCTGTTTGGAAAACAGTAGCGACAGAACTATTGAGAGTTGGCAGGAGATGCAACCGTCATCCCTGTATCCAGTATGGGAATACAAAGAAGGAGATAGAAGATGGATGTGGGCCCTGTTTTTCTTCTGGTTGTCCTCAGATCAAAAGATTTCTAGGAGAATTAGTGAGCAGTGCTGCAAGAGAAAGCAGAGGTGGGAGCTCAGTGACAGCCACTGGTTGAACTCAGAGCTCTAAGTCATACAGCTATTTCTGTAGTATTTGGAGTGAGAGGGTACTTTCCCAGTGCTCCTTCAAGCAAGCTCTTTGGAAGGAGTATGTTTTATCCCAGACCGTCTGTTCTCTACTGCTTGGCTTTGAGGAGAACAATGGCCAACAGGTTATGAAAGGAGGTGGGTGTTGGACAAGCGCTCTCTGCTCAAACAACACCGTAGTTGCAGTTTTTCTCAACGTAGCCAGTTCCTTGTGCAGCGAGTTGCCCTGTAGGTATCGAGAGAGAGCAAATTTAGGAAGCAGCTACACTTCTGGAGGCTGCAAAAGCCTGAAATTTGTGTGTGTGTGTATAGCCTCATGCAGCACATACACATGTAATTATGTATATAATTTTTTATCAGACTCAGTCATTTGTTGATAGTAACTTGCTATAAGCAGCTGTTGGCATAAAGCCATTTGCAGTCATCCTATAAAAAGCAAATAGCTTGTTTTCATGTGACAGCTTGATGAGACAAAAACCTTAAACTGTTTATAGTACATACAGCTGTTTTACAAAGACAGTCATTTACAAATATATATTTCTTGAAGCCTTAACTAACTTGTGTGTTGAAAGGACTTTAAACCTTTAGCGTGGCTGTTCCCTAGTATTGCTGCTTCTGTGCCAAGCAGTCAGTTGTTAAAATCTACATTCTAAATCAGTCACACACTCAACAATTTGATTTTTTTTTTTACCTTTAAGTAGAGAATATAGAATCCAAGCTGTTCTCAATCTGACATGCATTATAGAAAAAGCAAAGGTTTTGTTCTAATTAAATATTTAAATTTAAGAAATGTTGATGAAATCTGTAACAACTGTGGTCAATGACAGTCTTTAGTGAATGTGAAGTCAAACACTAGGAAAGGGTCTGAATGGTTTGAGAATGATTAGTGATTCTGCTGCTTTCTCCAGCCAACATCAAATAGGTGTTTTCAGCTTGTATCAGCTGGTATCCAGACATTGCTTTCTTCTGCAAACAGATAGAGCAAGAGAGGGATTGCAATGGGGTGGCCTATGCAGAGACAAGAGGTGAGACCATGCAGGTAAGACATCAGAAAAAGTAGCAATGAATGAAGAAGAGGCAGTGCCAAAGTTCTAGATGTAAATGAGCACTAAGCAATACTGACATTATTAAGCACCGCTTCTTGTGGAGCACCTGTGTGCTGCTAGAACTGTGCTTATCTGAGCCTGGCCTGGCCTCGTTCTCCATGTCAGCTGGTTTTCCTGCTGTTCACCTTTTACGTCTTTTCTCCCTGCCTGAGGGCAGGAGGGTGCTTGCTCCTCATCTGCTCTCCCTGCTCAGCACCATTCTGTATGTTTCCCAAGAACTTGCACAACAGACTTGCCTTTATGTGGGTCATTGAGACTCTGACAAGTGCGTGAAGACAATGCAGACCTTCTGAAGGGACAAGCAGAGATTCTAGTACTTTCAGTGCTACTCATTCTGCAGCTTGCAGCGTGGAGTGAGGTCTGTGGCCCTCCCAGGAAGATTGGGCCATTTTGGGTTTAGTAGAGGCAGACTCTTCTTGCACTAATAGCTTCTTCAAAACTGAAAGTTTGTAGTGAGTTTTAATAGGTGCTTCATCTTTCTGGAGCATTGATAGGAATCCTGTTTCACTCATGGATGTGTGATGTATGTCAAGGACAAGGCTTTGATTCCAAAGACAGCAGACACTGCTGCAGAGGAGTTGTTGGAAAGTGTCACAAACAACTGAAATCTACAGCGCCTGCCTGCATTTATGTTATGGCTTTAAACAGGAGAAGGAACTCTCTTACCTACTGAACACTAGTATAAAGGTTGGTGTTGCTTCTATGTATTATGTGTAGCTGCAGATCCATTTGACCTTGCCTCCCTTTTGTCAGTTTTGCCTCATTCTGTTTTATGCTCTTTGCTCCCTGTGTGTTTTGACAGAATTTCTCTGTCATAGAGAGAGGCTGCCTGGGCCCCTGGCACAGCACCAATACAGTAGTCAGTAGAGCAGAGGCATATGGGCTTTGGCATATATTTGTGCTTGTCACCTCACACCTAAAATCACTCCCAAATGCATCAAAAAATGCCGGCTACATCTGTTCTTTCTCTTGCCAACACGCTCATAGATGTATGATCTAAACCCTAGCAAGGGGAGCCCTTTCCCACTCACTTAATTCACTCAAGGGACACTATTTAGATAGTTACGAGAAAGAGGAGCTCTTGCACGATGAAAAGAATCCTCTGGTTTTCTCTCAAATGCTATAAAATGGAAGTAATAATTAGAGAAGGACAGTGTCTAAAAACCTAACCTGAATATTGTGACCTGAGAACTCGAAAGGATTATTTCACCACAGTATCATCTAAGTTCATTCTTTTTGGATTGGGGGTTTTTTTTGGTGCACAATGAGCACAGTGGTCTCCCTTCATAGAATCTTTATGGCCAGACTCATCATCTTGCCAGCTTACACTGTTCTCCTGTGAATACTGATGACTGGGAGGCAATTTAGTTTGTACCCATGTTTCATGCATAAGGATGTAAAATAAGATCCCGCTTTTTCCTCTCCTGTGAGTGTGTTTGCCTCATAATTCTTAAGATGCCAGTGCTTAGCTATGTGCACACATCTAACTTGAAGGACTGGGTTTTTTCCAAAACGAAGAAAAGGGGCAGAATTCTCTCATCTGTCTTATATCTCCTTACAACATTTGCTCTCTGTTCCTTTAGAATGTCAAATGTTCCAACTGCATTAAACCTTTTTGATACTAGAGGGAGCTCATGGCTTGAGCAGTCAGAGTGAAACATGATATCTTGGACAATTCTTGAGGAAACACAGATGGGAAGTAAAGTGGCATTGATGACTATAATGCACCTTTTTCCATCACAGGCAAAGCTAGAAGGGCGAATTTACCTGTGGAGGAAATTACACATGGCTTTCAGAGGCACTCAGATAATGAAATGTGGTAGCTGCAATTTTTTTTTCTGCATCTGAGCTGCTTTCTGTCATAGCTGGATTTATCTTCGCAACTTTCTCTGAGGAAATAAGCCCTCTCATATCCCTATTAGTACACGGGGGACTGTAACACAGGGAGCACTCACGGCAGTGCCACTTTCAGACTCCACCTGCCATAACAACTTCAGTCAGACGTCAGCCTTGCACACAGGCAGGAAAGCACCACTTAAGTGTTCTTGAGAAGTCCCATGCACTGCACTTCTGTGCTCAGACAGTTCCCTGAGGCACAAATGCAGACTTGTCACAATACCTTCTCAGCCACCCTAGGAAGACTTCAGCTGGGAGAGGCTGCTGGGTGGACAAAGCTGAGAGACATGCTTCTTAGGCCTCTCTGTGTTGTGCCCAGTCCCCAGCGCTGGCTCAGCCAGCAGCAGTCACGGAGCTGGAGAGAGGCAATGGGACTGAGCTCCAAGTGCCCACTGTCCCAGGGCAAGGAAGAGCTGACAGCAGGCATCCATCTCACGTGCATTCCCATTAGATACCACTCGGCAAATAACTGTTCAGTGGGTTTGAGGCAGTGAAAGGCAAATACACCCTCGACTTGTTACCGTCTTCTCTGAGACAATGAAGGCTGTACCAGCCTGGTGGACCTATTGCATCCCAGAGGTAAGGAATAGTTCACCATGTGTACTCAGAGAGCATTAGCAAGGACAGAAGATTGGGAAAGGAAGCTGGCAGGATTTGTACCTTGGAAAAGCCCTACTATGGGAAGGAAGTGTAAAATGAGCATAAGTAGCCTGACTGAGTATTGCTGTGTGCAGGGTTGGATGATCAGAGAAAATGCATGCGCATGCAAGCAAATGTCTGCAAACTCACTGCATATATACGTGCACGAAGAGATATTCCAAGAGGAATTTTCCAAAGCATCCAGAAGGAGACTGGAAAGCTCTAAGTAACATGCTGAAACATATTGGCTGACTCTTGCCAACCTCCCTGTCTTTCTGCATTAGGGGTCTGTCACTGTAACACAGCGCAGTTGAGAGCAGATTAGCCACCAGATGCTGGGCTCTTTGGAGGCTGAAACCCAGCCACACTTGAAATGGGTTAGCTTATATATCTTAGTTAAAATAACTTTGCATAATCAGAGCAAATTTAATTTACACTACAGTCATTTAATCAGAGTTCTTGACGTGTGGACTTAATCCTAGTGAGCACTACCTGTATCCTGTTTAATTGTAGTTCAACAAATCCTTATTCCTTCAGAAGTAGCTCAGATGTCTCTGTGATGCTCAGTGGGGTTACTGAAAGTGCCAGGGCAACAGTAAGTGGACAATCATACTCCTTCAGTGCTAGAGGCAAAGCAAAACTGCTGCTCTGCCAAATTTTGGCAACCATGGCTCCGTGTTTGAGCAGGGGCAGATGTGCCCGGGAGAGGGCAGTGATGCACAGACGCGCACTCCGGCAAGGGCTGCTGCTGGCAGCAGACTTCTAACAGCCATCTCCTTCGCACACAGCCGAACTGCTCTCCTTCTAACTCAGTTTATTCTAAATGTGAAGTGTTTAACGCAAGATAAACAAGTGTAATACCTCTGGATAGAAGTGTGAGGCTTCTTTGACCCTTTCCAGTTCAGGGATGCGAAATATTAAGTGTCATCATTTTTCTCTGCTATCACATCAGCAAAGAGGGAGCAGTGGCCTTTGAGGGGCTTTTTGGTGCTGACAGGCCTGCATAAACGTAACTGGGAGCCTTTAGCCTCATCTTCTTCATGATAGCCACGGTGGGGAAAGTACAGTATATCAGATAGAAAGGATCAAGTGACTGTGCCCCTGTGCTCAACACTGGTGAGGCTGCACCTCGGGCGCTGGATTCAGTTTTGGGCCCCTCACTACAAGAAGGACATTGAGGGGCTGGAGGTGTCCAGAGAAGAGCAATGAGGCTGGTGAGGGGGTTGGAGAACAAGTCATACGAGGAGCAGCTGAGGGAACTGGGGTTGTTTAGCTTGGAGAAGAGGAGGCTGAGGGGAGACCTCATCACTGTCAACAACTGCCTGAAAGGAGGGTGTGATGGTGGGAGGGGGGTGCTGGTCTCTTCTCACAAGTGACAAGTGACAGGACAAGAGGAAATGGCTGCAAGTTGCACCAAAGGAGGTTTAGACTGGACATTAGGAAGAATTTCTTTACTGAAAGGCTGGTCAGGGACTTGAACAGGCTGCCCAGGGAGGTGGTGGTGTCGCCATCCCTGAAGGTGTTTAAAAGATGGGTAGATGAGTTCCCTAGGGACATGGATTCGTAAGGGAACAGGTACGGCTGGACTCAGTGATCTCAAAGGTCTTTTCCAACCAGATGATTCTATGATTCTATGACCATACAAACAGGTGGATATTAGGTATGTCAGAATAATCACTCAAATCCAAATCACAGTAGGGAGATTTCAATGGAATATTACAGCCAGAAACATGTTCTCCTGCTGGAATAGATGTGGTTAAGGAAGCTATACAAGAGGGCTCTTGCAAAGGGCTGAAGATGGGAAGGCATTACAGCACATTGATTTCATAGATAATCTGGGCTTAAGAACTGCAGTCTTCCCAACATTAAGTGCTGACAATTGCTGTGATTAATAGCTCAGTCTAGTCTGTGGAACAGAAGACACTAGGATATACATGGCTGAAGAGGGCTGAAGTTTTTCTCCTCGGTATCTTGTAACACAATTGCATAAAGCTAGATTGCCTGGGCTTTGCTCTTGAAGGAGGCGTTAAGTATCAAAAGATGCTGTTACTTGCTCTCTCATAGTGAGACTGTAGAGAACCCTCTGGCTAAGGCAGTCATGCTCCTTTATCACCTAAGTGGTTCATCTCCATGAACAGCAATGGCTTAATTTTTATTTAGCTGAATTGCCTGTAAATTCTGTCAGCCTTTTCTTCTTCTTCTTTTTATTTGTGCCCTAACAATAGCAGTGGAAATTAAAAAGACTGAGACTATTATAGCACATATGATTCAGGATTTACAAAATGATTGATCATGTTCTTGGATGCACTCTGAATGTGAATACAATGATGGGCACATGGGGTAAAGAGGATTTTTAGCTTTTAGGACAGTTTTCATATAGAAGGTGCAACCTATGAGGAAAGTATACCTGTGTTTGTGCCCTTGCTACTCTTACAGTAGAAGAAAAGAGTTTTGAGGTTGCTCTAACATGTATCTAACTGTAGATGCATTTGAATGGCTACAACACCAGCCAGAGATCTCAGGAATCCAGCAAAATCTTGCTTCCTTCCACCCTCTGCTACTTGCTAATTAAGTTAGCATTATGATGAAGAGTCGTTGCAGAGGAGTGCAGAGGAAGACACTGAAGGTCTGGCTGTAACTTATGTTCTGAGGAGAAAACAACAGCAAATTTCTAGCAGCAATAACTAGTTATAGCCAGTTGTTGGAGACCTTTCTTATAGTTAGTGCAACATATTTGTGAAAGCTCTGACATGTCAGACTTCTAGATGGGATCAGTTTCAGGTCTCTCTACCCAAACCTTCCAGGAAAGCTGAGACTGGAAGTCATTGCTGTTTAGCATCTGTTCGCTGATCTCACTCCAGCTTCAGTATTGTCATCCTGAAGTATTTGCTGCCTTGCAAGGCGCTCACATAGACTGTGTCTATTTTGCATGCAAGCGGTGCCTTGGGAGAGATCCTTGAACTGGCTGGAGGCTCCACACTGTTGTGCTGCTATGCAGAGGGAATGCTCTACGCTGTGAGTGCAGGGAGGCTGCTAGCACGGTGCCACAGGTAGGTGACTTAAGTGCTGCACAGCACTGACGTATCAGTATTACTCCTAGAGCTGGCAGGACTGGCACTGGCTATGGGATCTCTGAACTGAGCTGCCTCTTATAGTATAGGTATTCCTCTTGTCTGCTGTGTTGAAGGCTTCACAGGGAGAGACAGCAGTGTCCCGAGACCAGAATCGGGTCAATGCCTGGAATGGGAAGCTGGAGGAGCCATGAACTGCACCAAAAGCGGCCACAAAAGGACGAGAAACTGGGGTGTGACAAGGAGAGAGACAGGCGTGGAGCTGAGGCAGGCGGGGAGAATTCATAGGCAAGGAGAGCAGAGCAAAGACACGTCAGGAAATGACAGTACAGACAATTCAGCTGCATCCCTTAAAGCTGCCTATACCCCTGTAACATGGGAAGACTGGACATGGTGCCCTGGTTATCCCAGTCCTTGGCTTGTTTGGATACTGAAGCCACATCAGACTGGTCAGTAGACAAGTTCACGAACAACTTAATTTATCAGCTCCTATCAGCGTAGAGTTTAAGGGTCCTCAAATCTATCCATAAAGGCCTTCCTGCCTTTAAACCTTTCAAAATGGAGCTGCATGGACATGTGAAAATGTCACACAATTGCTGCTGTCCCCCCTGTTCTTGTGAGGCCTTGGTCTACCTGGCAGCTAAGCAGGTGAGTACTTCTCCCCCGTGCTACTCTTGTTGGCCAGGAGAATGGCCAGCAGGAATGAAGTGCAGAGGGCAGGTGCAGCAAATGCCAGCTGAGGGCATTAGAGGGAAAGGTTTTTGCTAAGCTGGCAAAGCAAGACCTGCTTTGTAGAGCAAGAAGAGCTGAGAGGATACAAAGACAAAGCATGGAAGTTACTTTGAACTAAACCGGGATGTGCTTGCACAGATGGATAGCTGCTTCCTGGCCCATATTTCAGTAAGCCTTGTGCTTGCATTAGTTGCAAACATACACAAATGATTTTCTGGAATGGCATCTTTTACTTGTCCATACTTCTGTTCATTTGCTCCTGGGTTTCAAGGCACAGGAGCAATTGAAAAAATGGCTCAAATCTACATTTATGAGCTCAAACACAATTCAGGGTGCAATCCAAAACTGCACAGCCAATGCAGACCTGTATATTGTTTTAGTGGGATTCAGACCAGATCTCACTTAGATAGTTTAATTAAAATTTGATAAGATAATAGCAACAGAATGAAAGAGAGCAACCTGGAAGGGAGCTCTGGGCCCCTCAGTTTAAGAGAGATGTCAAGATGCTGTAGTGTATCCAGAGAAGAGCAACAAAGAAGGGGCTGGAGCACAAGCCCTATGAAGAGCGACTGAGGGAGCTGGGGTTGTTTAGCCTCAAGAAGAGGAGGCTCAGGGATGACCTTATTGCTCTCTACAACTACCTAAAAGGAGGTTGTACTCAGGCAGGGATTGGTCTCTTCTCTCAGGTAACTGGTGACAGAACGAGAGGTCTCTATCTTCGTCAGGGGAGGTTTAGGCTTGATATTAGGAAAAAATTCTTCACTGAAAGGGTGATTGGTCATTGGAATGCGCTGCTCGGAGAGGTGGTGGAGTCACCTTGCCTGAAGGTGTTTAGAAGGAGATTGGATGAGGCACTTAGTGCCATGGTTTAGATGATGAGTAGGTGTTGGTGTTGGGTCATAGGCTGGACTAGATGATCTCAAAGATCTTTTCCAGCCTTGTGATACTGTGAATCTGCTTACACTTGCTGTCTACTAGCCTCAAGTGCTAACAGAATTATTACAAAAAAAAAAAAAAAAGAAAAAGGGAAAACTAGGGAGAAAAAAAAATCTTTGTACTAAACTATAGATATTAAAGCACAAATCTTTAGATAGATTGGCTGAAAGGTCCAATAGAACTGGCTTGACAAGGTCCAATGTAGTCATTCCCTGCTCCCTGCGGGAATGATACCTTAAGGAAAATAAATTGGACGAAGACTTGCCGATGAAGAGATGGCTCTCAGACTGAAGCCTTTTTTCCAAGATGTTAGCTGGTGTTCCTATCTCTGTGATACTAGATGCCTTGCCTTGAACTGTGCTAGCTGAAGTTCCAAGAAATAGACCCGCCAGCTTCTCATGTCCCTTCCTACCTCTGTCACTGCTGCGAAGTCTCCTCCCTTCCACCACAAGATCATTTAATTTCAGCCTGCCATGCACAAGCCAGTCACTGAGTCTTCCTGCATGCAGGGGTTTCAAAACTCCCCTTTCTCATGACAAATCTCTTTGTCTGCCTTAGCCATCCCTCCTTTCCCATGCTGCCATTGCTTTTTCTGTGTTACATGTATCTACTAAGACAGGGGTGTCAAACACACAGCCCACGGCTGAATCCAGCCCTTCACCTTGTTTTATCCAGCCCAGCACCTGTTTCTACCTGATGGCAGTGCCGAGGTCCTTAGCCCTATGCTCCACCAGTGCACCAGTCACGTGTGCAGTGTGTGACATGCGTTATGCTGCAGGAGCAGGAGAATGGCAGGAGCTGTGAGTTTTACACCCCCATTCTAAGACATAAACCAACTTTTTTTTTTTCTTTGCACCTCTCAATTTCCCCTTGCTTTGGATATCAACGAGATCTTGGTTCTCCCTTCTGAGTCACTATTTTGGTTTTGTTCAAATACTGTCTTCATTTGTGACAAAGCTAACTGTATTACCTGCTAGTGACAAAGAAGGATGACATTTAAAGGTGCTTGTAAAGAAAACCCCACATCAATCAGAGGTCAAGCCATGTGCTCCTAGTAACCCATTGCGTTGTGTATCAGAGTATCAAGTCCCCCATTTAGATTGCAAAATCCACAGGCAAAGGCAGTTCCTCTGTATATGTTTAATGGTTATTTTTAAAAAAGAAAAAGAGAATATGATCAGAAACTGTGATTGACATGAAGAATGAAATGCTGATTTTATGTTTCAGGAGTGTGATCATCCAGACATTTCAAAAGAGGGAGAAGGAATACCACTGATCTGAGGACACTGGAGTAAGACTCCTGAGAAAGAACTATATCCACTTCCTAGTTCTACCATGGCAAGAATGACCTCAGGTATTGTTATTTAATTTCCCTGTGACTTAGCTCTCTACATAAAGGGTGATTGCTCTCTCTTTGACTTGCAAGGTTGTACTGAGATGTTTTGATCTTATGAGTTGGAGGAGCACCTATGAAAAGTTTCTTTTGTTAGAAGAGATGCAGTTACTGGTGAAAAGTTGAAAGGAAAAGGCCAAAATCATGAAAATTTCAAATCTACCAAGCCCTCAGGAAACAAGGATGAAATCCTCTGTGGAGTCTTTCTTCAAACCAGAGTTTTGTGATTTAAGTAGTGAGGAGTTTCCACATACCTTTCTTCCCCTGCTTGCGATAAACCTTTATCACTAGGACATTTGCCTAAGTGGAGAGGGCTGGGTGGGTGCCTGTACGAAGAAGTTCATCATTCCCTGCATCAGCTGAATAAAACAACTTCTCATAACAAAAAAAGGCAGCACGGACATTAGGTGGGTCACCAGTGCAGTTCCTGACACTGCTAACGTGCACATGTGCAGTTACACAGGCATGCAAGCAGGGCCTTGTCTCCACTATCCCTAGGCTGGTTGTACAGCACAAGAGTTCCTTAGGGGGGCATCATCTGAAAGTGAGGTAGAGCAGCGCAATCTCCAGAGCATGGCTTCAGTAAAAGACCTGCACAAACTTGAGGGAATCATTTCCTTTTATCATTGTTTACTTTCTTCATTGGATAAAAATGAGTCTAGCAGTTCTCAATCTTGTATCCACAAGGTTGCACGCTGTAGTTGGAAAAGGCGTTCATTATTTTTTTATGTATCATTACAGCTCACTATTTGAATGTGGTCTTTTTCAGAGACCTCCTGAGAGCTCTCAGCTGCATTTCATTGTTTAAGTGACCAGCGCGCATCTGACCCTGTAATATTGCAAGCTGCCTCCTCACAAGTGGCGTCTGAAGGTGGGGACAGTCTGAGACCCCTCAGAAGAATTTTAGCTGCGTGCTCCTGAGAGTGGCTCTGAAGGATCTAGGGACGGAGGTGCGTGCTGGCTTTTGCCTCAGTCCATCTCTCCACCACAGGCAAAACGCCCCTAGTCATACGGCAGGAAACGGTGGCCCGTGCTGGATCCCAGCCTGCCCTCTCCAGCGGCGTGGGGAGGGGAGTCTTCCCAGCAGCATCTCCCAGGCACAGCTGCTGGATAACGGACAGCAGCCCCAGGTTTCGCTGCGAGAACTTAATCTGCGCTGTCGTCCCTCATTACTGCCACTCAGTGCCGTCGTGTCCAGCCAGGAAGGGTCACAAGATGACATGAGAGAGGTGGGCCGGAGGGGGGGGGGGGGGTTATAAAAGGGCCCGGCAAGTAATGGAAAATATGGAAAGGCTAAAAAGAGAACAGCTACCCACGCGATGCTCGCCGCGGCTCGGTGGGGCCGGGGCTGAAAGCGGCTGGGTTCACACCGAGTCCCCCCAAGGTCACTCTGCAATACGGTAACTGCCGGCTCGGCTGTCAGCGCCCATAAAGGCCGCTGTGCTCACGGCGCGGGGGTGGGGAGGGAAGGGGGTTTGTTTAGAAGCATTAGCGAGCCCCTCCCCCGGCCCCATTAGCGGCCCTTATTAAACCAACACAGACAAAGAGCAAAGATGCCCTCGTTAATGGAGAGTCTCCGATAATTACTCTGCTCTGCCGCTTCTTTTGGAGCCTGAATGGCCTTTGAATAATGTTTCTCTTGCTGTGGCTGCAGACAATGCCCTCGCAGACTGCTTTAAGCGGTGCCAATCCCATTAGCAGAAGAATAGCCGAGCTCCCCGGTGGTGCGGGGGTGTGCGCACGGGAGGACGGCGGGATCGCGGTGGGAACGTTGCCCGCCGCTTCCCTCGCCTCTGTCGCCCCGCACGGCTCACCGAAGCGAAGCAGGGAAGCGCTGGGCAGAACTCCATCTCGGAAACCCCGAGCCGGGGCGCTGGCGAGAGCCGCGTGGCTGCCGGCCGCAGGGGCGCCGGGGCGGGCGGGCGCGCTCGCCGAACGGGACGGGACGGGAAGGCGAGAGCCAGGAGGCAGAGCCCTGGCGCGCTGCCTCGCCCGGCCTTTCCTCACCTTTCCCGGCCACAGCTCCCCTCTGCACCCACACAAGGCACCTCGGGGCACGGGAGGCCCTGGTGTCTCTGGAAACAGAATCAGGCAGAGGAAACGAGGTCATCCCCGGACGTCCCGTTGGTGCGTGAGAACGGCCACACGGCCCAGTTTGGGCAGGGTTAGGTTTGTCTGCACACCCCGAGCAGGGAGCTAATTAGTGCCTTCAATAGGGAGCTATCAACCAAACTTAGAGAAGCTGGAATAACTCTACCTGAGCCTTTGCCTTTGATCTCCTCTTCTGCGTGATAAGTGAAAATAGTGCATAGCTGGGCTGGCAGCGATGTTTAATTTAATCATCTGATGATATTTGTTTTCACAAACATAAACTCAATGAACATTTATCGGAAAGGTTTCATCTTGCGCAGAACGTGCCAGTTAACGGCCTTTCTGTGAGGTAATAGCTTCTATGTAGGGAGTCAGTAATTAAAATGTGTGAAAAGCAGCCCCTTCATCAGAGGCTGTGGAGAAAGACGGTGGGTCTGGCGCTCAGCTGGTGTGAAGTGCCGAGTCTGTCAATGGCCACAGTAAACGGGCATTGCTGCTTCCACATTATGCCAGCAGAGGATGTTCCCAAAGGGGCCTTGAAAGTTTCCCAGCTTGTGAAAGACGTTTGGATTGTTATCAACAGGAGCCAAACTCAGGAACAAGGGTCTGGTCTTTGGAAGATTATTCTACAGCACTTCTGGGAGATGTTCAGATCTAAAGAAAAGCACTTGGTCCTGCAAACTCTCATGAAAGGAAAACAGCTAAACTAAGTTTCTGGTGCTACAGAGCCCTTTTCTCCCTGTTTTGCTCTTAACTCTCTAGACTTCCAAAAAGGTAATCTAGAAAGCTGATATTTGAAACATTCTAAGTAAAACAAAGATTACTTCTTTATGTTTTCATTGCGTGGACATAGAGGGCACAGTTTGTTTATCCATACAGCTAACCACCATACGGCTCTGTGCCCTCTGTTCAGGTTTGGAGCATATGTTGAGAGTTGATGAGCAAGGGGGCCAAACCTGGTAAGTCAAGTTGTGTAGAAGGTTCTGTTGAATAGCCACCGCTATCTCTTTAACCAGTATATCCTGCTTGAAACAGTTCATGATTTCACGTTGGAGAACGGTGATTGGCTTCAACAATGAAAATTGTAAAATCTGGAACTTCCATTATTATACATAGTAATGGAACTTGCATTCTATACATGGTAAAAATAAGAAAAAAAGTTCCAAGGTTCATGTTTTGTCAGAATTAGTGTGTGTTATCCTGGAATTTTGAAGGACAAAGTTGGTCATTTATTCTTTTCCACTGGCATACAGACTGCAGGAAAAGAAATCTCTACCAGACTCAAGGAAGAATATGTAGAGTGACCTGTTCTCAGATTCGGTTATTTTATGCCACTTGAACGGTTCCTTAGCAGGCAGTGTAAGAAAGGTGCATGTTCGTTGCGTTTTGCCTAGGAAATAAAAGTGTTACCCATGCCAGTACCTTTGCAAAAGGTTTCCAGCAGATAAGAACAGACTTATCAATATCTAGAGTTGGGAAAAGAGCTCTTAAGTGGCTGAGAAGAACAAAATTAAGCATCAGTCTCTTTCACTACATGTTCCCTCTTGTGGGAACACAGTGTTTCCTACAGAACTCTACAGTGCACAAGGCAATGCTGCAAGGATGGGGGGGGCCCTTGGTGCTGGCTGGCCCCAGGGAAGTGTCTGGCAGGGCATAGAGCCCTTCCAGGAGGTGCCTTTCCCATCTCCTGCGCAACAAAGTGCTGGGTATTGCATAATGCCTGAATGTGGGCAGCCTGTGGGCTGTAGGAGAGAGAGAGAGGGGCAGAAATACTGCCTGACTGTACTGAATGCCGAGCTCTTGACTTGGGTACTAGGACAACTGGGGTTGTTTTGATTTCATAGCACATGGTTACTGTCCTTCCAGATTTATGGCTGCCAAGTGTCTCTGGGAGTCTGCTTTTGAGCAGAAAGGTGAATGTTCCTGAACAAGGCCTCTGTGCTGTCCTCCTCTAAAAAGCAATGACATTGATGTCTATCTAGAGTTTATGTGTTTAACATTTTAAACCCTGACGATTTCTCTTCAACAGAGGGATCAGAACCAGGGAAGGGATGGATTTTTACACTTCTCTTAGAGCATAGTGCTCATTGCCCACCTGCTTTCCTCCCCTGATGTTTATGACCCCACAAGTGATGGATGAGCATGCCCTGTGCCTCCCACATGAATATGCCAGGCCTGGAAGGGGAGCCTATAGTTCACAGCTGGCAGAGAGGCCAAGCCTTGAAGCACTGTCAGACCCAGGAGTCCTAGAGAGCCTCTTTCCTTCTGAGGACCTCAAGAGATAAATGTCTCAGTACCATGTAAGAAAAGGCTGGATAGCAATAAATAACTTGGCAAGTGATGATCCTGCCTCGTCCTTTGAGGGACTGCAGTGCACACTGTTGAATTAGAAGGTCAATCTTTGACTGTTACCCAATGAAGAAGCCATTCATCTTTAGGAGCAGGACTTGAAATGTACGGTGTTCTAGTAATATATTGTTTGTAAAGACCAAGATTAATTAATTTGCAGTCAGATAAACTGGTATTTCTTTGTGCCACAGGCTCTCATTCGTCCTCGCTGTCACTGAAGTGAGATAACCCATATGAACACAACTTTGTTAATTGTGCCAGTCACAATTTGCAGTATATATTAAATGGTTGGTGTGTGAGGAAGAGAAGAAAAACTGCTGATGGAAGGTAACCTAACACCTCTTCATGGACTCAGTTCAGCACCACATTTTTGTGCAGTCACTTTTCAGTGCTAACCTTGTCCCTGCTGCTCGGTGTGGCACCACTGACTCCCCTGGGATGCAGGGTTCATGAAACGGCACAGAGACCCATTCAGGTACATCCCTGATTGTGTGTGTCTCCCACACGTGGGTATTTCTCACCACGAGGTTAGTTTTACAGGGCGTGTATTGGTGGGTAGAGTGTTGTGCTACATTCCAATTAAATACGTGACTCCTAATTCTTGTAACTTGTTTTCTTTGGGTAACAGACTGTGCCGGAGTGCTTTTGGCTGCCCTGTGGCATTACAAACTCACGCCGTGCTGCTGCCTTCAGCCTGCACCTCAGTGTGCTTGCCCTTGGGAATGTTAAAAAGCCACGTAGTGTTTGGCATTTTCCATCTCTCCCGAGGTCAAGTAGCGGCTCCCTGGGAATCTCAGTAGCTTTACCAAGTGCAGTGCCAACCATATCCTGGGCTGCATCAAAAGAAGCGTGGCCAGCAGGTTGAGGAAGGTGATTTGCCCACTCTACTCCACTCTTATGAGACCCCACCTGGAGTCTTGTGTCCAGTTCTGGAATTCCCAACATAAGAAGGATATGGATCTGTTGAAACAGGCCCAGGGGACGGCTGTGAGGACGAGAGGGCTGGAGCATCTCTGCTATGAGGACAGGCTGAAAGAGTAGGGGTTGTTCAACCTGGAGAGGAGAAGGCTCTGGGGAGACCTTATAGCGGCCTCCCAGTACCTGAAAGGGCTACAGGAAAGCTGAGGAGGGGCGTTTTACAAGGGCAAGGAGTGACAGGATGAGGGGGAATGGGTTTAAATTCGAAGGGAGAAGATTTAGATTAGACATTAGGAAGAAATTCTTCACGCTGAGGGTGGTGAGACCCTGGCACAGGGTGCCCAGGGAAGCTGTGGATGCCCCCTCCCTGGGGTGTTCAAGGCGAGGTTGGATGGGGCCGTGAGCAACCTGGGCTGGTGGGAGGTGTCCCTGCCCGTGGCAGGGGATTGGAACCGAATGGGCTTTAAGGTCTCTCCAGCCCAAACCATTCCATGGTTCTATGATTGTTACTATTCCAGGGGAAGCGAGGGGCTGCGGGTCCCTGGGGCCCGCGGAGGCCGCCGAGCCGCCCGCGGGGCAAGGCCGGAGGGACCCGCAGCTGCCGGTGGGGCTCGCGAGCGCCGGGGCTTTCGGTGAGGCTCGCGGACGGGCGGCGGCGAGAGGAACCTTGGTGCCGCGGAGCCGTTTCCCGCGGCGGCCGGGGCGGGTTTGCGGCGGGACGCGCCGGGCCGTGGCTCGGCGGCGGCCGCTCCGGGAGCGCGGCGGCAGGTAACTGCGGAGCGGGGGCGGGGGTTGCGGGCTGCGAGCGGGGGCCCGGGCGAGTTAGAGCCCAGCGGCCCTGCCGTCCTGTGCCCGGCCGGGAGACGCGATCCCCTGCGCACGGACAGGCCCTGTGCTGTCGCTCTGCCGCCCGCAGCCGCTCCCGGCCTCGGCAGCGCTTCGGGCTGCTCCCCGCGCTGGGGTTCGCGTCCCGGTGCGTGCGGGCAGCCCTCCGGAGCCGCAGCCCGGGGCGTGACACGGCGCCGCTTGCGCTGCGGTGCAAGTGCAGCCGGCGGGTTTGTGCCTCCTGGGATCAGATAGGCCCGGCAGGAGAGGCTGTGTTACGTGGGAGCTGGAGTGCCAGCAGAAGTGCTGGGATCACTGGCATCCCAATGGCAGACGCAGGAAGAAAGTCGAGGTTAGGTTTCTGTGAGGAGTTGTGTCTTGCTCTGAATCTGTTTTCTGCTCCGCAAACAGGGCCACTTGTGGCCCTGATCCTGCAGAGATTTGCAGACAAATCTAATTGTAGGCACTGCATGATTCCCGCCAAGGAACTACAAGAAGTCACAGTCTGTAAGAATAACAGAGCATCTGAATCTTAGTAGGACCAATGCCCATACGCTTTAAGCAACAGTAATTTTAATCTTAATGCTTTCAAGGCTTGTTTATCTAAAGCTGGTGAATTAAATCTGGGATTTAAAAAAAACGTGAAACGGGGCAGTATGTAGTGGGATGAAGAATCTCATCAGCCTACAGTAGCTACATACTTCAAAATAATTATGGCACCTAGTCTGTCAGCATTCAAGAAGCATTTGGACAAGGCCCTCAGTCACAGGGTGTGAATGTTGGGAGTGTCCTGTGTAGGGACAGGAGTTGGACTTGACGATCCTTTTGGGTCCCTTCTGACTTAAGTAATTCTGGGATTCTCTTCCTGCATAACTTTAGGAGTCTGAACTCACAGTGTGTGTTAACATTTTGGTTCTACCTGATATTTTGACATTTCTGTTTGGCTTCTACTAAGAACCTCAGTAGTGAAGTTGTAGTTCTGTTTAGAAAACAGCAAGCATTTGTGCTGAGTAGTGACATGACTTTGTAGCAGTACACGTGGTTACAACAAGCCTAAGGGGTTAGCTGTGGTGCCAGGGCTGCCAGCACCTGAGGGTAAGGTTGCTGCAATAGTTTGCTGAACTTCAGAGTTATTTGGATCATTGCTTCCTTCCCCTGATGGTTAATGTGCCAAACCACTGTGGCTGTTTCGAAGTCTGTAATTAAACACTGCTTTTCCATCAGTGTCGGTATTCAACCACTAACAGTTGTGGCAAGTCCAGGTCTCACTGTACAAAGGCTTGTAGTGTCCCAGCTGAGGTCCTTGGGTACCACCTTTGGAGAGAGGAGTTGGCTACAGTTGTGGATCGGGGCTACTCAGAAAGTTGTATGTTGGACAGATTTGGATGTCAAGTATATTTTATTAGGCTATGCCATGATTTCATGGAGGAAATGTCTTCCATATTCTTGTGGGAGATACTGTATTTTTTGCCCTCCGTCTGGCTGCTGGAGTAATGGCAGATGTTATTGCCAGCTGTGGGGTTATACTGGACTGTGGTGGAGCCTGATCATTGCTTCCTACTTTGTGTGCCTCAGAGAAACTGCCCTGCAGAGCTAAGTAAAAATTGTGTAATCTGGCATAGATGGTAAAGGATTCAGTTATTATGTTGCTATTTATATGAGTTAGGGCTTCATCTAGAAAGGTTCCAAAGCATCTTACTGCCACTGAGTCCTACTTATAAGGAGATAAATGCCTTCACCTGGCAGCCCCCCTTCTGTATGTCCTTCATTGCTTAAATGCAGCCACCTATGGGTGCAGCAGGATGTTGCTGCACACAACAGCTGAAAGCCCAGCAGCCTCGTTTCCAGCAGTCTCTGTAAATGAGTCCTGGTGGAGCAACATGCCCAAGAACAAAATGTGCCTTTTATTTCTGTTCAGAACTCACAAGGTCAAACTGTCCTAATTTCTCATCTTTTTAAAGAAAACCCAGAGTCAAGCTTTTAAGGGCTGGCAGTCTTTTCCCTTCAGAGTAGTTCTAGAAAGTGTGGAGTGAGAAGATACTTATAAAATTTCAGTCTACATTAACCAGAAATGTTTATTTTTTTAAAAAAAAAGTTTTATCTCACAGAGTTCCCCCATAACCTAGCAGGAGACAAGCTAGAGCATCATTGCAGATACAATTAGAAATGTTAGACTGAGTCATACATATGTTGTTTGTTGTTTCTTGAATGTTCAGTTCAATCATATTTTGTCATGTATTGGAGGAGGTTTTTGTCGCCCCTCTCAGATATGGAGATACAGAAAAAGGTATTATCTGGGCTGAGCTCAGGAGGTAAGTCTCCTTCGTAGTGTCTGTCTGCTGAGCAGAACAGGCAGGAGTTCTTGTAGTCAAAGGGCAGCATGTAAAATGCAACTAACACTTTAAACAGACTTGTACACACAAAGCAAATGAACCCAAGCATAGAAATTATTCCTCCTCCCTTGGGTTGTTATTTGGGACTACAGTTATGTTTCAGACCACGTATCTGTGCCTCAGGCCAAATCATGGCACCGCTTCATTCTGTTTGTCCACATGGATTTTGTGCTTAACGTGTCAGTTTGAGGTGTTTGTGTCCATATGATCTCCAGGAGCAGTGCTAGGACTCCAGAGAGAGCCTCTGTTCCCCCTTGCCTGCGCGGTCGATCAGCCAGCCATCAGGCAGCATGCGTAAGGGGGCTGATGGGTCTGGCCCACAACCTGGACTGTGTGTCACCATCAGCTAACTCCCCTCTGGTCAGTCTGCTTTGCTTTCTGTTCCTTTCCTTGCCAAGGGTCCTTTATCCTTTCCGGAGTCCCAGTTCCTACTGGGATTTCAACTGGTTACTCATCCAGGGGAAGTGATACAGCCCCTCATTACTCGGAGGTGCTCCCCAGCAGAGAGGGATGTGTGTCAGATGGCTGCAAGGCAAAGGAATCCATGATCAAGATCTGGGAAGAGCTGGATGGCAGTCAGTCTCCAGAAAATAGAAGATCTCTGTGGTCCATCCACCTCCACTGCTGGGTCCTCCTCACCCTCTGGACCCACTTTGTCTAGGTGCACTACGGCTACTGTGTGCTTTTCAGCTTAATAATTACTGCTTCTGAAGCACAGTTAAAATTAACGTGTGCTGTAAGCACTGTTTATTACTGTGTGCTCATCACTGGATGAGCTGTGCTGTGTTAGCTCCCCACGCAGGGAGGATGCCTGGGGAGCTTCCTTGTTAAAGGCACTAGGTCGGCTCTGAAGCTGGGGAAAATCTATGCTTCACAGAGTGAGACCCTTGTACGCTTGCTAAGAGTCTGCTTCCCCTCACAGGATATGGCATTTTCACCTCCTTCTTCATTTCGTAAAATATGAATATTCTTGGTTGGGTTTGTTTGTTTATTTGCTGTAGTGTGGAAGAGATCCCTGCTGTCTTTTTGCTTGACTGCAATTAGACACCAAGTTATTTGCAGTTGTTCCTGCTCTTTGCTGCTCCCTGGGTCTAGCAAACAGGATGTGGGAGCCCTTCTTCAGTGATAAATGTTGGCAGGTGATTTCATCTTTAAAGGGCAATGAGACTATAGCAAACAGGTGGGTTTGCAGCATGGAGATGGTTATGCTTACACTCACAGTTGTCCTCACTAGCACCTGGCCCTATAGCCAAACATGCCTGACCAGAAGGCCTCTTTTACCAGTTTTTGTTAGATTTTCCTGAATATTGTCAGTGGTTTTGTGCAGGAATATCAGTCAGAAGGTATGTATGTGAGTCACTTTGAAGTTGGGATAGTATGAAAATTTTAAGTAATTAATTTCTCACTTGTGTGTTGGGGAAAGGGGCTTTTGAAGAGGAGCTTTAAAAATGTGATCTAAAGACAATTATCCAGGCCATGTTGAACCAGCCACTGACTGTCATATGGCAACTTCTGCAAGTGTGATCCTCTGTTCCAAGTGGAAAGTTTTTTTGAGTTTTACCTTCTTTATAAGGCACCGTACATTTCATCCAGACATTTAAATGATGAATCTAATGAACTTGCATTCTATCTTGCTCACTCGGTATACACGGCAGTGGGTCACCTGGGGTTTTGGAATCACCTGGGGAGAAGGCTTGCCTTGTGCCAAGGGAATAAAATGCAGTCAGGATACAAGACATTGTGGTAGTTTGCACAGAGACAGTATCCCAGCTGACGCTTGCTCTCTGCAGTCGTCCCTGATGAAATTAGGGACAGTTATCAGTTGGCTTTCCAAATTGAATATGAGAGGCAAGCAGGAGTGTAGCTTTCAATTGCTGCTCAGAGAACAGGCCACGGTATGCACGGATTTTGTAACTGCTAGGAGTGTGTTTTGAACCAGGACTACTCTGGTTTCATATGGATGGCGCACAGTACAATGGATCTGACTGGGGGCGTTGTACGCTGAGACTTCCACCCCAGCAGCCGTGATACTGGGCTTCCTGCACAGCTAAGGGAGAGAGGGTTTCTGGCTGGGAGTGAAACCTAGATGCCATCAGTCTTTGAAAGAGCTTCTGGTCAGAACAAGGTGGAGAATGTTTGCTGAGTAGGCCTTGCTGTACTGTAAATACCACCTAGTTATGGCAGAGGGATGCTGGAAGGGCGTCACTGCGATACCTCGCATCGTGCTGCTGTTCTGCAGGCATTGTGTGCTAGTGATTTATAGAAGTGAGTAGGCTGTAGTAAGGATTTTGTGTGTGACAGCCATCTGTGCGTCCTCATTCTCTCTTCTACCCATTCAGGTGTGTGCACCTGACAGATACAGCTTCTTAACTAAGAGATAACACCTAAGTCTTCAACTTCATAGCTTTTTTTTTTTAGGAATTCTGCACAGCAGAGTGTGGTTTTCAGGGACTGTAATTGACCCAAGTACATCCCATTTAGATTCTGGGCAGTCCTTGGCTGATGTGACCCACCAAGCTTGTCAGAAATCTTTGTAGGAGCAAAACCTGTAGGCTGTGATTGTTCAAGGTGCCACTGGAAGTCATTCAGGTCACAGGCTGAGGGTGCTCAGACTGATAGGCAGAAAAGCTTGTTAGGTGCTAGCTGCTCCAGCCCAGTGGATTATATTCAAGGAAGCTATACATCTATCTTTTCTTCAGATGACCTGTTGTTCAGTCTTCTCACAGCCCATGAGCTGGCCTGTAGTGATCCAGGCTTGCAACATAACAGAAATAAGGGTCCCTGGGGCTGCTTGAGTTTGCACTGCTACTTACCCAATTGAAAGTGTCTCTCTCTGTTTTCCTTGTTGGCATAGGCGTTTCAGCCCGCAGTTGCAATGCAGCACAAGATAAGCAGAGCTCGTTCCCACAGCAGGTTCCAGAGTGCTGAGAAGGGATAGGACAGTTTGCCAGTGGCTGAGGCACCCCTGCTCTCTATTTGCATACAGGTAACTTGTAAAACTTTTCTTGCACTCTTCAGATAAAATTCTCAGAAACACCCAAATCTTTGCCAGGAATTTGAGCCTAAGAGTTACTAGTAATCAATGAGACTTGGGGTACTTGTAGCAATATTAGCTGCCTTTTGCTGTATTTTTCTGCCTGGGAGTTTGTCTCATTTATGCATTTCCTCCTGAACACATTGCTTGTGAACATCATTGATTGTTCATTTCTAATTTTCTCTCCAAATACAAGAGAAAAGGGGAAGTCCTTATTTATCTGCAGTGTATCACTCATTGCTTTGTACATCTCTATTACCTGTTCACTGAAGAGGAGGTCTTGTGAGCATCGAAACTGACAAGACAGTTTATCAAGTTGTGTGACACCTCCTGTTCCCTCTTCCTGCTTTCCCTGTCTGCTTCACAGTGTTTTCAGATCCATCTCATGCTAACTGCTTGTGTTGTGGCTAATTTGAAGAGATCCATGTGGTGGCAGTGGCCTTCTAGAAAGAATAAGGGTCCAAGTTTTGTCTGCTTTTCTCTTGGCAGGAGGGTGAGTTTGGGCCTGTTTCCTGTCCAATGTTGAACTACAGTATAAGAACAAGTAGTAGTACAAGTACTACTACTTTGTCACACCTAGTTGAAATTACCTGTATGGTTCAAAAGAAAGAGAGAGAAGGAAAAGAACTGGCAGATGGTGGCACAAAGCCTATTTCCTTAGGAAACCAAACTGAAAGATGCCCTTTTTATATATACATTTTGTTATGGATTGGTGGGCTAAATGAATCTCTTTGGTCACTGGTACCTAAACATATGCTGGCTCTAGCTTTTCCTCCTGCCTGAGCCAGAATGAACAGTCCTGAACATAGTGTGTATGCTAGGGGTACATGAGTGCCTGCTGTGGTGATGCACGTACCTGTGAGTTGCTTTCTTCTCTTGCTGCTTCTGTGCTTTTTTGACTATTGCTGTGCAATACCTGGTATTTTCCCTGGCTCATGGAGATGCAGGAACACAGATCAGGCAGTTAAATGATCTTTCCCAGAGTATGTTCCTTGGCTTTTGTTGTCCGTGATTATCTCTGCTGTCAGACTGTGCTGTCACCTAGGTTAAATCCTTGTGGCTTCTCTAAGGGGGCTTCTCTAAGGGAACTAATCTTGACTAAGCTGAACTTCTGTGTCTCACATGGCAAGATCAGCAGTCCTTCCTGTTTACCTCAGCCATATGAGTAATGTGGCCACTATGAACTCGTGATGGTAAAGACTTTACTCATGTGGTAAGTGCATGTTCATTATCTGACTGCTCCACATTGATGGATGAAAGCTGTATCTGTGCTAGACAGACACGTTTTTCAGCTGCTGCAGTCCCTTGTGTCTGGCAGTTTTTGCTAAGTACAATACACCATGTTCATTCAGGGTTTTTTTCAGTTAAGATTTGCTCCCAGTGGCCTGGATGAGCTGTTAGGTTTCTGCCTCCCATAACAAATCCCTACTTACCGTTACCTGTAGCTTTGGCAGTCTTCAATAGTTTGGGCTGATGCTTCCCTCTTCCTCTCCAATTCACGGCCTTAGGCTGAATGTCTTTGGGAAATTTCAGTCGCTTCCAGGAAACAATACATAAAGCAATACATTTCATAGTAATTTAAAAGGAGTTCATACTATCCTGTTATTTGCCTTTTTTTCCCCTTCATATGAAGGAACTTATTTCCACTGATTACCTTTCGGGAGGTTCTGTTGGAGCTTTACTGCCATATCAGAGGTTGGTTTCATTTGGAAACAAATCTGTACAGAAGTCTGAATTAACCTTTTGTTGAGTGCCACTGTCAGAAAATGCCAAATTGTGTTTCTGAAGGATATGTGATTGCAGAATCCCAGTGCTAGTGGAAATTACTGGCACAACTCTTTGATCTAGGGAGGTGGTATAGGAAGGGACTAGCCTGCCACCATTGAGGTCACTTGTCACATCTTTATTGAGCAGGCCAAACAGAGTAGTTTGAAAGCTATGTGTGGTGCAATTCATACACAGTGTGATGCAGGGGCCTGTCATCTTCTCATGACCTTGTGATTCAGCATCTTACTGGATATGAGGTCAGTTTGTAGTTCCGGATCACCATGCTTGGCTGCATGACACTGGCCAGCTCCACTCTCACAGGATCCAGACAAACATACAGTCACGTGGAGCCTTCAGCATTTAAAAATGAACCTGTTAAATGTAAGTGCCAATTTTCCTCCCCTTACTTTCCGCCTTTCCTAATGATTTAAACTAAAGATAAGAGCAGCATTGCATCTGATACCACTGAAATGCTTCATTGGCATATCGTAAGCCCTTCTGGAGTGGTTGTTACTCCAGTCCTGAGAGCAAGAGCAAAGCTGTATTCTCTGCTTTATTCACCGCTGTGAAATAGCATCTCTGTGTGGGCCAGCCTGTAGCTTTCACTGTTGGCGTATAATGATGTTAGTGCTGGTTTTGTTCAAGTGAATATCTGTTGCAGTTTTGAAACTTCAAGATATCATTCTTGCTTTAAAGACCTCCCATAGGAGGATGTAGGATAAGTGGACAGGTTTCGCCACACCTTGTCCCTTAACCTGTTCCTGGAGCTCCCAGGCTCTGAGGTACCAGGGAGCAGAACGCTGTTCTGGGGTTCTGGCAGGAATGAACTTCAAGAGTGATCTCCATGTTGCATTAAGCTGACGATGTAGATGTGCCCTGGGTGACTTTATTTCCTGCTGCTGTCAACTGGCACAGTTGCGTGGAGTCTGTTCCCATACTGTTCTATTTTGAATCCACTCCAGATCTGTTTTCTTCAGCCCACTGGTTATGGTTCTGGCTTCAGTATCTCACTCTACATTTACTTGTTGAAGCTGATCCCAGTACTGGTTCGTTATGAGGCCAGTGAAGTGAATCCTTGCAAAGAGATAAGGCGAGAACGATCCCAGTGTAAAGACTTGAAGTTTCCAGAGTTATGTATGTGATTATTTTATTGCAGAGATCATGCTCTGAGCTGCTTATCTGTTAGGAGGGAGGGTGAGCTGCTGGCTTTTGAACACAACTATGTCATGGCTGGCCATAACTGAAGTAGGGTGGGAGGAAGCTACATCCTTCAGCCCGTCCTGATTATAGAGGGTGTTGATTTGTGCTACAGGATTCTGTGCCCCCTTCTTGAGGGGCTGCTGGTCTCCTTCGTCCCTCTGGCTTGCTGTAGGAAAGGGTGCCTGTTTAAACGACTTTGATAATATGTTAGGTAAACTGACTGTTCTGGATTTAAAAAAAACACCCTTAAATAGAAATATTATCTGTGTTTGATGCTGTTTAATAGATGTTTTTCCCTGCTAAGTGTAAATCTTCATGGGTCCTGGTAGCACTTCAGCAGCATTCAGAAGCTAATGAGCTGCTAATTATCAGCCCTGCCCAGGCTAATTAGTTCTGTTAAGAGTATATTAATCTAGGCAGAGCTCTGAGCTAATGCAGCTTTGCTGCTTCTAGGACTTGAGCTGATGTGGTCAGAACTGGGATGCAGATCTCTTGACTTTGGGCTGGTTTGCATGTACAAGGTCTGGGTACTGTGATTTCTCTTGGCACCTATGAGCTGTTCTCCACTAGCACAAACGTCCGGTCTCCAGGTCTCAAAAGCTTGCAGACATTTGACTGGTTTTCCCAATTTAAACATACCTACGCTGCATTTCCCTTGAGCGTGGCAGCACTGTGGATGAAGCTTCGGGAGGGAGAGGTCAGAAGGCAGCAGACTTGGTGTGACAGAAGTCAGTGAAGAGACATCCCTTATTGCACCACAGGGAGTAGAAACTCCCTCCTCACAGGCATGAGCTCAGCTGGGTCAATACAGCTCTTCAATCCTTCTATCCTTAAAGCCCTTCGCTGTTCTTGTATTTTGCCAGTGTATCAGTGGCTTGGAAATAACAACCTGCAGATTTGTGAGGGTGGAGGATATGGTATATTTTGTTTTACTGGTAGAATGCTTTGTCTTTCTGGGGCTTAGGCTGCCACATGGTTTCACTTCAGTTTCCAGTGATGTTCTAGAGAGAAACACTGCATGCTTCGCTCTGCAGCAGTCTAATAGCACTGATTTATTAGGCAAATATTACAGTTCTGTTTATGCAGAAGAGTAGGCAAAGTAGCTGCTGTTAAACTCATATTGGTCTCCTAAAATTGGGAGTGTAAGTGATCTGGGAGAAGAAGGCAAACTATTTGAGGCTGACTGGCCTATTTTACTAACCCTTCATTTCTTGGCTTTCTCTTATGGCCCCATGGGAACCTGCACTAAGCATTCCCTTAGCTGGTTGCATTTTGTGACATTAGTGTTAGTCAGTACCACCTCTCAGTGTAGCTTTCTAAAGCTTGGTTAAAAATGGCATTACTTTGGTTCTCCTGTATCTGGTGCCCTGTCCTGCTCTTAGCAGGTCCCTGTTCCAGAAGTGAGAATACAGAGTTCATGCGCAGTGGACAACAGAAACACCAAAGGGGTTCTTCATACACAATAATGTTGGTGCCAAATGAAGGAGAAAGCAAAATCAAGAAGATTATGACTGTGAAAGGAGTGATATGATTAAATATATTTATCTGGGAAAAGACCCTTGCTAACGTAGTGTTTTTGCTTTGCTTTGCAGGGACTCTCCATCACTATGAGCTTATTTCCTAGAGGGAAGGTAGCCCACTTGATCAGTGGATGTTAAGTCTCCCATCTGAAGACAGGTTGATTTGTTCCTTTCTGCCACTAAGGAATGTGGTTGGTGAATGTATTTGCCTCACCATCTCCAAGTTAATGGTGTGCCAAGGATAGATGTGAAGCCACTCTTTCTCTGGATGTTTGTGTGGGTGGTATCTTCTTAACGCATCGTGACATCTCGGGCCCACCCAGCAGCACACGATATGGAGGCTCTTGAAGTTGATGACATTAGCCCTGCCTTGGAAGTGACTGAAGACTTTTTCAATAGTTTTGATACTAAGCTTGAAAAGATTGTGCAGCCCTCTGAGGTGTATGGTGTACAGGAGGTCCCCGAACTGGTTGGGCACGAGGTATTTGATCAGATAACAGAGAGCAGGAATCTGAGGAACGCTGCATCCTTAGCCAAAAGTAGCCTCATCTGGGATCACTGCAAAAATGGCCTCTTGGAAACCAAAACTCAGACAGCCTTCCCTGCCAAAGACCAGCGCGTGGTGCAGAGGGTAACAGCTGCTGACAGCCTTGGTTGGGCAGGGGAAGGGGAGACTGCAGCTTTTAACATCTTCAATATCTGCCAGCGGAGGAGAGACAGGCCTCGCTCGGTGAATGACATCCTGGTGCAGAATGAAGAAGCCTCCACGTTCAAGCCAGGACACAACAGGTCACGCTCTGATATCAGCCATGTAAACTGGGGAGTGGTCTTCACAGGCACCTCCCTGCAACAGGCACCTGCACCTGGTCAGGACAATAACTGCGCTCTGCTCTCTTACCTGGCATTAACCAAGGGAGAGGACATCCAAGGAAACACAGGTTTGTGCAATGTTTTATTGTTCCTGTTGATATGAGGACTTTCCTATTTGTTCTTAATTTTCACATCGAAAAAGGAGCTGCATGTTTACAAAAACCAAACAGCCCCCCCCCAAAACACCAACTGTGAGGTAACTTTTAAGATGACAGAAATCAGCTTGGCTCTGTTGTCTCTTGTATAAATCTATCTGTTTGCCTGCCTAAGGATCAATTTCTAAACTAATCTTGACTTCTGTTCCTTTCATGGATTGAAAAACTAAGCTTTTCTTAATGTTTGCTTCTATTTTCTTCAGTTTAACTCAGGAAAAAATAATTTGTTTGTTATATATTTCGGAAAATTTCTTTACTTTTCCCAAACTGAAAAAACTTTGAATGCTAAAGCTGTTGGGAGAATGGCAAATCCAAACAAAGGCAGTTTTCAGAAAAGTTAAACAGTGCCCATTAAAAAGAGGGCATACAAAGCTTTACTGTGTGGCCCGAGATCTCTGCTCTGTTTCTTTAAGAAATGCTTGCTATTCAGTCCATAAACAATTAACAAAAACT
Source organism: Neomorphus geoffroyi (assembly GCA_033558235.1). Lineage (NCBI taxonomy): Eukaryota > Metazoa > Chordata > Aves > Cuculiformes > Neomorphidae > Neomorphus > Neomorphus geoffroyi. The sequence goes on from JAUMJM010000027.1 coordinate 35,600,760, forward strand.
CAAGCATGCGATTTGTGCTTGTCAATATTAAGGCATCTCTGCCAGCTTTGTATGGGGTACAGGAAGTCTTGTTGTCAGATTGAGTCAGGCGTCTCCACTGAGCCATACGAAGCGACGTTTCAGCAAGTGGTACTTTTTCCTTTTCCTTTCTCAAGGACTGCACTGGAAGAGGTTGCGCTCAGGGTGTTGGAAAAACTGAACCAGTGTCTTCATCTCTGTGATTTATTTTGTAGGTGCCAGAAGTAGACTGGGCACTTATGGAAAAGAAAAATAGTGCCACACAGGTTTTATAATCTAAATGGCAAGACTTCACAAAGGAATTTGAAAATCAAAGGGTTGCGAAAGAATGTGTGTATGTATGTATAGTGCAGTGGCTCCTGTTGTGAATGGGTAGACTGTTCAGGGTTAAAACAAGCCTTTTGTATTAGGTTTTCCATGTAAGTCACTTATTTTGGAACATGAAAAGCAGGTGCCCAGATATTGAGTTTGTGAATGCCTGCATATATAAACATATGTAATATGTAGGTACGTGTGTATATGTATATATACATGCACACAAACCTGAAGGGCATTGTGTTATATTGTGCCATAGTTGTTGTATCCCTATGAAGGGTGTTCTTGGTTTTCAAAGGCAAGTATACCTGCTGTTGGTTTAGTTTAGTAGATATATTGCTTCCCACAGAGTGGGGTTTCTGTTCAGTGTCCTTTCCTGTGTTCTTCTATTTCAGGTCATGGAGCAGGTAATCTTGAGTGCTATCACACAGCACACAAAAGACAACCAGGTGATCAGGCTGGGTTTTCATAAACCTGGGTTTATGAAAAGCAGGTCCTGCCAAACTAGCCCAATCTCCTTCTATGACAAGGTTACCCACTAAATAAATAAGGAAAAGGCTTTGGATGTGGTGTATGTGGGCTTTAGTAAAGCCTTTGACACCGTTTCTCACAGTATTCTGCTTGAGAAACTGGCTGCTATTGGCCTGGACAGGCACACCCTCTGCTGGGTATAGAACTGGCTGGCTGGCCGGGCCCAAAGAGCGGTGGTGAATGGAGTTAAATCCAGTTGGAGGTTGGTCACGAGTGGTGTTCCCCAGGGTTCAGTGCCGAGTCCGGTTCTGTTCAATAACTTTATCAATGATCTGGATGGGGGGATTGAGTGCACCCTCAGCAAGTTTGCGGATGACACCAAGCTGGGTGGAAGTGTGGATCTGCTTGAAGGAAGGGAGGCTCTGCAGAGGGATCTGGACAGGCTGAATCAATGGGCTGAGACCAACGGGATGAGGTTCAACAAGGCCAAGTGCAGAGTCCTCAATTTGGGTCACAACAACCCTATGCAGTGTTACACGCTTGGGGAAGAGTGGCTGGAGAGCTGCCTGGCAGAAAAGGCCCTGAGGGTGTTGGTTGACAACCAGCTGAACATGAGCCAGCAGTGTGCCCAGGTGGCCAGGAGGGCCAATGGCATCTTGGCCTGTGTCAGAAACAGCGTGGCCAGCAGGACCAGGGAAGTGATTGTGCCCGGCATTGGTGAGGCGGCCGCATCTCCAATACTGTGTTCAGTTTTGGGCCCCTCAGAACAAGAAGGTCATTGAAGTGCTGAAGTGTGTCTAGAGAAGGGCAACGAGGCTGGTGAAGGGGCTAGAGAACAAGTGTTATGATAGGTGGCTGAGGGAACTGGAGTTGTTTAGCCTGGAGAAAAGGAGGCTGAGGGGAGACCTTATTGCTCTCCACAGCTACCTGAAAGGAGATTGTAGCGATGTGAGTGTTGGTCTCTTCTCCCAAGTGACAGGTGATAGGACGAGAGGGAATGGCCGCAGGTTGTGCTAGGGGAGGTTCAGACTAGACATCAGGAAAAATTTCTTCATGGAAAGGGAAACAGCTGCCCAGGGAGGTGGTTGAGTCAATGGACTCAATGATCTCAAAGGTCTTTTCCAACCAAGCGTTTCTGTGATTCTGTGATTCCCCTGGAAGGGATGCAGAACAGGAACACATCCAGAAGTCTTGGAGACAGAACTCTATATCCTGGACATATCCTGGTTTTTATTTTGCATGGAACACCTTTATATATCCACAGAAACAATGATAAAATCTAGCCATTACATGTCAGTACGTGTCCCCGGTAGAGTTTTAAGCTTAATCTTTTTGGCCAAATTTTCCTATGCAGCCCTTGGATAAAGAAAAAGAGTTCTATTACTTATACTATTTATAGTAAGAAATACCCAAGCAGTTTTGTTTTGAAAGACTTGTTTATGTACTTATTTAGTGAGAGTTGTTTCAAACTGCCACTGGATCTTCAGGCTGCAAGAAGCAAACTGCCAATCCAGCTGGTGCTGAGCAACGTAGTCCGAGGCCGACCAGGTTTCCCTTCTGTCAGTCCAGGGCTTAAGGGACAGCAAGAGTACCTTGGGGCACACCCTAGTGCATTGCACCTCTCTTTAGGGTGAAGCAAATTGTATTAATCTCTCCCTCTCACACAGATGCAAGTCAGCGTGATGCAACTGTTCATAAAAAGAAAACAAAATGAAAAATGGAAACGATGTGGGTTTTTCTTCCCCTTCTGGAAAAGAAAAATTTTATTATGAACTGTGGTGTTGGGACACAGTTGCTTTCAAAGTCAGGGACTGCATATTACAGTGTCTCCCCCCCTCCTGGATGTGAGTCTCTGCACTTTCAGAACCTGGGCTGTCTACAGTGTTGTTCTCCTTCAACCCCGGTTCCCACTTCAGCTGTTTAAGTCCTCTTTACTTAAAGATGACGGACCCCAGGGAGATGCACCAACCCTCTGGAAGCCCTGAAAGGGGCTTGCTGCATCCAGAGTCCATTTTATAGCACGGTTTCAAACCTTTCGTGGTAAAACCACGAGAGGAGGAGAAAAGACAAGAATCATGTTCAGTGTACAGCTGGATACAACAGAGGGATTCCTTAAGCTACGTTGTGTCAAGGATTTAGTGACCCCATTGCAGGGTGTATCAAGATATGTGGCTTTAGTAGTGGCAGTGGAGTTCAGTGGTCCTCTTCCCAGCCCCTCAGCAGGGATTTATGCTTTTTAATGCAGTGATGTTTTTCTCCATACAGAAAAAGTGAACAAACTGTGCTAGAGTGTGATATACCCTTTAGCATTACAGTTTCATGTTAAACAGTTTGTAATTGTGAGTTACAGCTGTGAAGACCCCGCAGAAGAAAACCAGAAATTGACAGATTTCCATGAAGAAAAGTCTTGGTTTTATACTATCTGCAATAGTACCAGATACCTTACAGTACATCCAATCCTCGATTTCTGTATGGCACCAGTAACAAGTCCCGTTGCTGTGCTCAGTGTTGCCAGAGGCGTAGTCTCTTCAAAAAGGCTTTTTACAGAAGAGACTTGGTATGGTCAGGTTCTGGAATCTTACAGGTGAACCAAGCAAGGGAAAGAAATGGATTGGTAAGAGTGGCTGAAGAACTTCTCCCAGTACTCACCTGTAGCCCAGCAGAAATCAGTACCTCTGCGATGCTCAGCGTATACTTTTTCTATTGCTTTTTGCAAACGGGCAAAGCATTTGTCAGTGCTTGGTATGTGCCCTTCAAGAGCTTTTCTGCATGGGATGTTTGCAGGCAGTGATACATTCTTGGAGGAAGGAGAACTTACTTACTCTGAAAATACGCTCTTTTAACCTGTTTCCTTAGACTGTTCTGTTCAGCTGCTGTGCAGGTTTTAGAAGGTAGCCATGATATTTCTTCCCTCTGTGTTTACTAGTGACCCTGCCATAGAATTTACTGCTGGTGTCAGCTGAGCTGAAAAGGGAAAAGCAAAAGCAAGAAAGTAGATGTTGCAGGTACGTGTGTCTGGGACCGGTAATTATCCTCTACAAGAGACCAAAAAATATATTTTAAGGTTGACTAAAAGCTGTTGTAGTGGTTGAAGGAGTCATAGAGACATCCCTTTACGGGACTTTAATGCAGATTAAATGAATGTGTACGAGATACTGAGTGTAACTTCATCCATTCCTGTCAGACCTCATTGCAGTTAAGGACTTCCCTCTGGAGCCTGCAGAGGTCTCCCAGTCCTCCGAGGCCGGCCAAGCTGCTGCATAGATTATCTCCACAATTTTTTCCCTTATCTTCATAGTATATTTATTGCTATGAGCTTATCTGTTCCTGCTGCTTGCTTTTTTATAATACAAATAAAATTAAACTGGATCCATTCCATGTGCTGTGAAAGGCAAGGACCTGAAATGAAGCTGTGCCTTTTGTGGCAGTGTCTCCTTAGGCTTGCTGGCAAAACAGCTGGTGTACTAGAAGCGCACACTGATGCCACAGAGCAGTGTCAAGCAGTAAGTGGAGCTACCAAATACAGAAGTTGTAAGCAAATTCAAGGCAAGGTTTTGTATTTCTAGGCACGTGGCCTGGCAAACAAAGGGAGAATGCTCTTCTGTAATCCACAAAAGCTTGCTTAGATTGTTAAAAAGCAGTGTGCGAGCAGTTATCTTTGATAATCATGTGGATGTTTTCATTCAAAACACAGCCACTCCCAGGAGTGTGGGTGCTTTAGTACTTTTCCCAGGTAGCTGTTTTGTCAGCCTGTGAGCTTGGGCAACTCCAGGGCTGTCACTGAGCTGAGCACCTGCATGCTGACAAACTGTCCTTACTGCAGAGGGCTGATGCCTTGTGCCCCTCTCCAACAAGCAGCTATGGAAGCACTCGGGCAGTCCCATTGATTTTGGCAGTATGTTCACGTGAGGAAGCTGAGCCTATGGGGTGTTCGCAGCCCTGTGGCATGGTAAGACACATATACCAGAGAAAGGTGACTGCCTTAAAACTGGCCAACAGGCCTGAATTCAACTGTATCGGATCGAGGCTAGGATTTCACCTCCTCCTTTCAACTAACTGATATAAAAAAATACCTTCCCCCCCCTGTCTTTTCACATTTTTTTGTCAGGCTGGGAGCCTAGCCATCATTTGGGACACTTTGAAGGTATGATCTTATACTCGCAGTTTATGTGCAGGGGATATTTCAAGGGGTATTTGGTTCCCTCTTCATATAGCTCTTGTACATATTACATACTGTCCTAGTGTGTTTTTGTAGAGGTGAGACATCGAAATCTGTATTGATCAGCAAGGCACTACAGATTCATAGGTTGGGAAATGGGAGTGATCCTTGAGTTTTGAGGAATCATTTTACAGTGCTATTTTCTCTTATTCTGGCGACAACACAGACTTTATGTCATAGTATTTTCTTTGTTTGCGAGGTATCCTCACTTTTGCCAGCAGTACTGGTGGCTGGTAGTAGCTCTGTGCCTATGATATTGGCTCATGCAGCATTTAGTGGTGAGCAGGTTTGTGGTGGTGGGTCATGAAGCAGCACACAGCAGTTCCGTCAGTTGCCACTGTTGTCCTGCTCAGAGAGGAGCTGCAAAAACAGCCAGATGGAAAGGGGAGCTGTGGGAGTTATGGGAGCTGCTGCAGAAGTGTAGGTGGCCCAAGATCTTGAGAAGTGTGGAACACTGGAGGTGTGACATGCAGCCTTGATGCTTCCTCTCCAGTGATGGCCAGGTAAAGCCTAGCTCGCGACTCATCTACCAGGAGGGTTTCTGAAGCCATTTGTGATTTTGTGAAACTACTCATGTTGTGCTGTCTTTTGTCTGAGGTATGTAGAAGCTACACAGCCAGGGCACCCCAATAAGCTGTTAATTGCCACTGGGGTGGCAGAACATTGCAGATCTGTGGTGTTGTGCAGAAGGTAATGGTACCGTCATCCAAGAGGCAGATGCGCAGAAACACCACTTCTGCACCTCCCTCTCTGAAGAGCAGGAAGCGTAAACTACTTGGAAGTAATCCCAGAGGTGTCAAGCCAGTTGGAGAGCAGATGCTCCCCCTATGGCCGATTTATTTTCAGCATTAAAAGGTAGTAAAGAAGAAGGTAGCTGCACTGCAGAGATTTGGAGTGGATGAGAAGAGACAGAGAGAGGCAGAGCACTTTACACAGGATCAAATGGGAGTATAATTCAGATCACCTAATTTTAACTCATCTGCTGGATGATACTTCCCCTCTAACCCCTCTGACTAATTTGGGGAGTGCAGCACTTATTCTCTGCAGGCTCACTCCTGATTGCTCCTTGGGCTTGGGCACCTTCTGAGCTGGAAAGGCCATGGGGGGCTGGCAGAGAGGCAGCAGAAGCAGAGGGGACTAGGCTGGGCAGGGCAGCTGCCTTGGGCTGAGGGGAATGTGACCTAGTAGTCCATTCTCTTGCCTAGGAGGGTGCAGGGTGATGGAAAGGGGAGTGTGTTGGGAGGCGGTGGGAGGGACTCACGTACAGAGGATAAATTCACAACGGAGGAGGATTACAGTAAGCAGCACTGATGAGTTTGATTGTGAAGCTGTTCTGTTTGGGAGGGTTATTCCTTATGGGGATTTTTGCTCTGGAGTTATGACACTCCATAAAGGTAGTGAACAGAGTTTTCATCTCCTAGGGCAATGCTGATTGCTTCCAGTGATGTTGTGATGACTTTCATACCTGAATTTTCAGGTTAGTTGCTATTATTCCTTTAGCAGTGTCAGCTAACTCTCCTAATGCGAACTGACCCTGTTTTCATAGCTTTGACCGTCACTTCTTTTTAAAGCTGAATTGAGTGAGTTTATAAAAAATCAGTAAATCTATCTTCGTTTGATATTCTCACTTCTTTTACAAGTGCTACTGTTTTATGCATCTCCTAGCTGGTGGTAGGTAACCATTTCTTTCAGCTCACTGTAATTCTGTATCTTCCAGAGTTGAGTCCTGTTCTGGGTTGGTCTTGCACTTTGAATCCAACCTCCTCTTCCACTGCCCCATTGGCACAGGCACTCTGTCAGTAAGCATAGGCTGCTGGTGGTCTGCTTGGAAAATGCTACACTAGGGGTTAACTCCCTGCAGAGGAGCAAACCAGATTGGGTGGAGTGACTGGGCAGCCAGGATCTTGTAGACTTCAGCAGAGTTTCTTGTATGTTTCTCATACAATGCCAGATGTGCAAGGACAGACATAAAGAATAATTCGTTCAGGTGTTTTATCCCTCTATTTAGGCAGTTGAACAGCTAAGCCAACCTGACTAGCGATGCATAAATCTGAAATTAGGAGTTTGCAAGTTCAATGCTTTTAAAGCAGATTTTGTTTTCCTGAAGCTTAAGGAAGGTGAGAAGGAGTGAATGCCCTTGTACTGGGGAGAGATGTCTCTTTATATAAATGAATGCAAACTGCTACCTAGTACAAGTCCCATTGCAGTAGTGATCCATTGGAAAGAGGTGGCATTGGGGGAAGAAACCAGATTTGGCTGGATATTTATGGCTAAATACCAGTGCCATTATTTCAGGACCAAGTAGAATCAGATATATGTGCCTGAAAGAGATATACCTGCAGAGCCAGATGGAAAATAGGTGGGAAGAAAAGACTGTATTTTTAAGTAGGAGGAAAGCAGACGGGGATCTGAGTCTGCGCTGGTTGAGGCACAGTTTGTCCCTGATCTAGCAAACCCCACCAAGCAGGTGACTAGTCCAACCCAGTTTGAGAACAATTTAGGTTCCAAAGGTGTCTGTTAAGTTCTCTGGAAATCAGAGAGGACTATTGACAAAAATTGTGTAGTTTATGCTCATCTCTTAGTAAGCATCAGAGAACACGGAGAGAGCCACTTTGAGAGCCAAACCCCTCAGAAACCAGGCATCTCTGCTTCTGCTGTTTTCCAAGTTACTTGATGTTACTGTCATCAGAAGTGCTTCAGTGTTGGAAAACAGGGCAAGTTTTCTTGCTATACCGACAGGGATGCAAATACAGTCAGTTGTTCAGGAGCATATATCTTCTGGACAAGCTAAGGTGGCATTTGGGCTCCCTCTCCTGTGGTGCTGTTTGCACCAGCTGGCCCTAAGTGTGGAGAGGCGCTGATGTGTGCTCAGTGCAGGGTTCCTAGGTGGTACGAATGGGCAGTTCTCAATGGAGGCGAGAGATGTTGAGGAAGATATTGCCCTGTCCCCGGCTGCTGAGTCTCTCTTTGTTTCCCTCTGCCTCCTTCCTCCTCTTCCCTTGCAATGGTAACTCCAAATGGCTCAGACTTGAACTATTTACTGTGATTATATCACTTTTTTTTCACTCTTCCTCAATTTATTCTCCCTGTCTCTGTAGAGAGGAAAAGAGGCACAGTTTCTGTTTGGAAGGTAGATGGAGAGATGGTAGCATTTGCTTTCTGAATGGAAAGGTATTATCAGGCACACTGCATATTGAGGAGATAAAGGAGCAGAGGGTTGCAAGGTGGCTGTGTGTGTCTATCTGTGGCATATGGATTCAGCCTGTTTCTGCCAACATCTATTGCCCTGATATAAACAATACTAGACATTTCGGTTTTAATCAAGTTGGCTGCTGGTTCTGTCCCAGTTTGAGTCAGTGGAGCTGATTCATGGGAGCTTGAAGGGAAGGAGTGGGGCGAAGGAGGGAGAGGGGGTACCTCTGTGAAAGGCAGGGAGAGATAGCCTTTCTGTAACACAACAAAAGAGAAGCAAACCTGCGTGCAGAGGAAGGAGGGGTGGCTGGGGGAAGGTTATGAGTTGTCTTATTATGGAGAAGCTTGAACTGTCATCTGTACTTGATGGAAGCGAGAGAGATTGCAGTTGGAGCTGCAGAAGCGCTGCCTCCCTGATTGGATTAATAGAAAGGGAAGATGACTGTAGAATGGCTGCCCATTATCTGCACTACAAAGGGATTAGTGTGGGTTTCAGAGAAATTAATGGCTTTTGAGTTAGTGCAGAAATACTAATGAATGTCAGGGCCAGAGATGTACGGTGAACAAAACTGGTTCTCTTGTAGTGTGTGTGTCTGTGCACACGTGCATGTATCTATCCATTTGGCATACGAAAGTGTGCTTTTTCTCTGGCATTTTGAGTTTAGATTAGGCTTTCAGTTTTCATATTTAGCTAAAATACTCTTGAGTATCTTATTTGTTGGTGAAGTATAGTTATATTGATTTATTTCCCACCTTCTCAGACCTAGTGACAAAGTAGCAATTTTTTCATTGCTGTTTTGATTTTAGATGCGTATGCAGGAAATCTTTGTAACCAAAGCGTAGAGCACTTTGGGCATCATGTTAAACATAGGCTCCATTCTGAGTAAGTGGGTGTTGTGGTTTAACTCAGGCTGGCAAGTAAGCCCCACACAGCCACCTGCTGGCTTCCCCCTGGTGAGATAGGGTAGAGAATTGGATGGGTACAAGAGAAAACTTGTGGGCTGAGAGAAAGACAGTTCAATAGGTAAAGCTAAAGTCGGGCATACAAACAAAGCAGAACAAGGAATTCAGTAACTACCTCCCACCAGCAGTAAGGTGTTCAGCCATTCCCAGGAAAGCAGGGCTGCACAATGCATAACCATTACTTGGGAAGATAAACACCATCACTCTGAACATCCCTCACTTCCTTCTCCTTCTCCAGCTTTTATATGCAGAGTGTGACATCCTATAGTATGGAATATGCCTTAGATCACTGGGGTCAGCTGTCCTGGCTGTGTCCCCTCCCAGCTTCTTGTGCACCCCAAGCCCACTTGGTGGTGGGGTTGGGGAGCTGAAAAGGCCTTGGCTCTTTGCAAAGCACTGCTGGGCAGTAACGAAAACATCCCTGTATTATCAAGACACTTTCCAGCACAAATCAAAACCAGCCCCATACCAGATATGACAAAGAAAATTAACTCTGTCCTAGCCAAAACCAGCACCGTGAGCAATGTGAGAAAGCTGAGGCTGAGCTGGCAAGGCGAAACCAAAGTGTGTCCTTTTTGTTAGTGTGAATGGGAGGTAACATCCATATTTTAAGCCCTATAAGGTTTTGCACACTCACCTTAAGTGTATCAAACAGTTAATTCTCATGTATGTTCATTAAGTTTAAATGAAACTTGTCTACTTAATCCTTATAAATCCGTAAGTTTGGTCTTCACTGAAGAGCTAGCCAAAGCTTTTACACTGTTGCTGTCTTGAATTCTCCTCCTGTCTGTACACAAAACTCTCACAACCCACTACAGCAGTGCTTTCAGCCAAGGATGAGAGCATCTCCTTAGACTGTAGGTTACAGCCCAAGTTCTGCTTTCTCAACAGTTATTATCAGAAGCCCCTTGGAGAGCAACTGAAGTCCCTCAAATACTAACAGTCCGTGATTCTCCTTGTGCCCCTTGGAGGATGGGTAGACTCACCTGTTAGCCAGTAGTGGTGAGAGCAGTTTAGCCAGCAATCCTAGCTGTATTAGCTGGGAAGCCCGGTGCAGATAGGGATGCAGTTACTTCTGTACAGGCTCATCTTTTGACACTTTGTTTCCAAACTTTGTCAAGCCCAGATGCTTCTGTTTTCTTACATCTGTGTTGAAGACATCCTAGGTATGCTCTGAGGTGATCGTCTAAAACTTGTTAGACCATGGCCTGTTAATGTTCACTGGTTAAGCTGAGACAGTGAAAATATTTTGTGCCTCCAGCGCTTTACCCTATTCCTCTTTCAAAGGTTTTCAGCCTGAGGGCAGAAACCACATACGAAACAGGTCCTGTATTGGTGTGGTTTGTAATGCTGCGTGTTAAGGTCAGTTGATGCTGGTTTTGTTGTGACCTAACTGCCAGGCAGTGGATGAGCAACTGCTCCCAGGAGGCTACCTTGCTTCTGCATCGGGAATAGCAGTCTCCGGGGGAGATGGGCAACTGGAGGCAGAAACCTCTTTGCTTGTGTCTGTTAATTCTGCCACTGTTTATATGTCAAGTTCCATCACAGGTGCTTTTACTGGAAAGGTGAAGTAGAAGTCAAATGGGTGCAAGAAGATATTCCTCAGGCTGGGTTGTTTTGGGGCACCAAGTGTTAAAGTCTATGTTAGAGTGAAACAGTGAATGCTGCTGAATTTATGCAGGGAAATTTATACAATGAAAACTGCATAGAGCCACATGTCCAGCCCCAGGTGAAAATGCCATGTTTCATGTATTAATGGTGGCTGAAGTGGTGGAAAGCAGATTGCAACAAATTTTTCACAGAAACCTTTTTTAAAAACTCAGAAATGCGTTAGATAACTCCACTGAAATTCGTATCACTTTGGTGCCTGGTGTGACTTGTGTATGGGCTGGTTTTCTCAGAATGAAGAAAATTCCCTTCAACTTTGCCTTGGGCCAGGCTTTGTGAAGGGGTCTGCTGCAAAGCACCTTAAGTGCTAGGAGACTTGGTTATGTGTGTTTGAGTCTGGGCAGCCTCTTGCTTTTCAGTTTTGGTCATTTCTGCTGGTCCAGAGCCTGATTCTCATAAATCAGCAAAGCACCTCTCTAGTGAGCGGAGCTGTGCAAACCATTCCAGTCCCAGGTTGTGCTAAAACGTGATAAGAAGCTGCTGTCAATGGGCACAGTTCTTCATTGCCTGTGTCCTGGGTAAGTCCAGGTGCAGTGCTATGGTGCTGGCAGCAGGGCTGTTCCAGCTGGTTCCAGCGGCCCCACCACGAGGCACAGCTCTGCGTGATGGTGTGAGAACTAGGAGAGTATGAGGAGCAGCCCACCCTCAAGAGGAGGAGAAGGTGCTGCAGGCAGTGGGCCAGGGATACCCCTGCAGCCTTTGGGGAAGCCATGGTGGAGCGGGTATTTCCCTGCAGTCCCATGCGAGACCCTGTGCTGGAGAAGGTGGAGATTTCCTTAAGGAACTGTAGCCATGGAGAGCTCATGCAGGAGCACGTTTATCCTGAAGGACTGCAGCCCCTGGAGAAGACCCATGGTGGAGCAGAGGAAAAGTGTGAGGAAGGAGCAGCAGAGAGGAACTGACCACAACCCCTATTCCCCTTCTGCCAGTGCTGCTTGAGACAGAGGGGAGGTGGAGGGGTTGTGTATTAAAGCATGAAGTTGAACCTGGGAAAGAGAGGGGAAGGTGGTGTTTTAATTTGTATTTGTTTCTTGTTGTCAAAATCTATTTTAATTAGCAATAGATTACTTGATAATATTGTACTCTTCTGGACCAGGTTCTGGGAGATTTGCAGTGTTTTGTTGCTCTGTCACTGTTAATCTCAGGAATATTACTTTGTTTCTCTGTCCCTCTGTTTCTCTGTCCCCTTTTTGTAACATCTTTTTGTACCTCTGGGTAAAAAAAAAGTTCTGTATTCTCGTGGGATTAAATGTTAAATCCGTGCTTGTGTTTGATAATTATAACCTACTGGGTGAAGGGTATTTCTGTGATCCTATCCTCCAGCTATGTCCTGTATGGATAGGAGAGATACATAAGGCAGAATGATGTAGCAATTTGAAACAATTATTTAAAAAGAATTAATAGTATTGTTCTCATTTTGTTTTCTCCAGAACACAAGCCAATGTTCCCAAATATTCTGAAGAAGGGATACTTAGAAATTAGAAGAGACAATGACAACTACTGGCAAACCTGTTATGCTGAGCTCTCCCCATGCAAGCTGTACCTGTATTGCTTGGACAGCAGTGGCAACCAGACTCTTCCCACTGTGTATCCACTCATGCATTTTCAAAGGGTCACTGTTACTGGTTGCATTGAAACGAAGGTGGTGGATGCTGTCCTGTCAGACAACTCGCGGCTACAGTTGAAGGCAGAGTCCTCGTGGGAGGCTTTGGACTGGGGACAGAAACTCTGGGAAATAGTGCGTGCTTCTGTGTCTGCTTTCACGAGACAGCAGGAAAAACTGGAGAATGTGCCAAAGCCTGAAAATAACAGTGACCTTTCTCAAACCAATGGATTGTTAGAGAAGCCCATGGAGCTCTTCCTATCCATGAATTTGACTGAGAACACTAAAGAGTACCAAAATATTCTGAAATCAGGGACTCTTTACAGGTTAACTGTCCAGAATAACTGGAAGGCATTTACTTTTGTCTTGAACAGGTCTTATCTCATGGCATTTCAACCGGGTAGGCTTGATGAAGATCCTCTGCTGAGCTACAATGTCGATGTGTGCCTGTCGGTCCAGACAGATACTCAGGATGGCTGTGACTCTTGCTTTCAGGTCATTTTTCCTCAAGATGTCCTCCGTCTGCGTGCAGAGACCCGTCAGAGGGCTCAGGAGTGGATGGAGGCACTGAAAGCAGCAGCCAATGCTTACAGAAGTTTAACTCAGAACCCACAGGTCACACTTAGGAACAAACCTGGAGATTGGCCCTTTGGAAATGCTCTTAGAAAGAGCAAGCGTCAGTCTGTGACCACCAGCTTCCTGAGCATCCTGACCACGCTGTCTCTAGAGAGAGGGCTCACAGTTCAAAGCTTCAAGTGTGCAGGTAAGCAACCAGGCTGCAGCATCTGCACCCACTCCCCTTCTGCAAGAGAAAAAAAAATCACTTGGAAGAGCATGTGTGTGTTTCAGCAGCACACAGCTGTTCCCTGCCTCTCACCGTGACCATAGACACTTTGGTGCTTTAGCCTTACTTTGCTCATTGTAAAATATGGAGAAAGCCTGTGGGATGTTTAGGGATTCACCTGTGTTTCACGGGCAGTGCTGAAACACTAGATCCTGCACATGTAACATACAGCACTACATGGGCCAGGCCTGCCTTACAGGGTGGCTGACCTGCTTTCTTGCCTCGGGACGCCTGAATGCTTGTCCAGAATCAAAGGGATTTGAATCCTGGGTACAATGCAACTTTCTGACTTCTACCACTTCTGTTTCCTTTTATTGCTGTGTCTCCTGCAAGTTGTTTTTGGAGATCAGTTTCAGCTCTGGGTCTTCTCAGGGAACTCCTCATGCATATAAGCCTCCCTGAAACACTGTCATTTGGCAACGCGTGTGTGTCCTAGTACTGAGGTTCTGGCATAAGCTTGTCTGCTCAGTTCTTCCCTTGAAGCAGGGGTGAAAACATGACCTTAAACCTCTGCATCTAATTGTCAATCTCAGTTCATTTGACTGCTGACTCTAGTCTGAGGCAAGAGCATGATTTTATACAGTTTGGGAATGAAGTGGAAATAGGACCAATGTGAACGCAGTTCTTTGTCCTTTTACTTCAGCAAGGTCACCTTTGTGCAGCAAATTTGGGAGCTTTGTGCCTAAATTGTGCTCTGTGGCTGGCTTTAGTTGTGTTTACTTAGAAATTGTCGGCTGTATCAGAAACAGCTACTGTGGAGGGTTTTCCACTTTTGTTGTGGGAGCTCTGAGGGTCCTGCCACCTCCCCTCTCCACTGTGGGGTGGGCGAGCTGTCTAATGTGAAGGTCTCTGTTGCTTTGGAACCATACATGGCTCTAAGGGGGAGAAATCTTTTGGGGCCCAGGACATGCTGGCTGACCTGAATCCCTTCCAGGGGAGACCTGAGCCCCAGGAGTACCGGGTTGCCCTCAGAACTGACGTGGGGGTGCAGCTGGGTTTGTCCCACTCCAGTAGTCACCCACAGCTGGTGTTCCTGCTCGCCTCTCCACACTGCATGACACCTACCTGGTAGCCAGAGCATCGTGAAGTTTGGCTTCAGCTTCAGTTAATGATTTGATGACAATATTGAGGCTTCTGCTTGAGTTCAGGTCGGTTCTTGGCCACAAACTCTTTGGCAGGTTTCTTGGGATGTAATTATGTGCCACACTGCTGCTGAAACGGAAAGTATCTGGGTCCTGGGATAACTGATTACCTGAACACTGTTACACCTTTAAGGGCAGTTGTGAGAGTGAAAGCTGCCAGGAGATTCTGGAAATGGGTCATGTTGTGTCCTCAAGATGGATCCAGCCCAGGTTGTTAGCCAGCAGACAGCCTTGTGAAACTCAAAAAGACATCAGAATTAACAACCTCATTTTTAAGATGATGCCCCAGACAACGTTAGATCTGTATTACTTTCTCCTCATTTATTTTAATTAAAAGCTTAGTAGAGGAAGATTTTGTAATTTTGCGTCATCTTCTGACTGAGGTCCAGGAGAGTTTCAAATGAGCATTCTCAATGGCCTCCTCAAAAATAGGATCAGGCCCTGGGATGGCAACAAAATGGATGTCTCCAATGTGAAATAGGTTTTAGTCTCTCTCCCAGACGTGGGACAAGTCATCTGCACTCACTTACGTACTTCCCGCGGAAACAAGGTGCTCTGGCTATGTTGGGGTTGCTTTGAGTCCTTTCCTGGTATATGTAAGGCATTTGCAGTGCTCCCGTGGTCTCGTTTTAGTCTGCAAAGCGGAGTCATGTGCAGAGAAATTTGTGTTGTGGAGAGTCTGAAAAGCTGGCCACTGGGATCCTCTGTACCTGAGGATGAGGGGATGCACAGCGCTTCCTGTCTGTCTGAGACCCTTCGAGCTGGCTTCTGAGAGTTCCTGGAACTTGTAGCAGTTAGACAGTGCTAAGAAATGAATAATTGTAATTATAACTAGGAGAAACTGGGGAGACTTGTCTGGCTCAGAAAAGTTTGTGCTGAGGAGACTTTGGAAGCTCCCCAGCAAGTGGGAACTCTCTGCTTGTACTCCCTGCAGGCAGTTTGTGCTGGTCCCGGCGTGGACTGCTGTTTAACCTAAGGGGGCTGCTGTTGGTAATTACAGCTTGCAGGCATTGAGAACAGGTTTTCCCTAGGGCTGCTGGGAGGGGTAAGCTTGGAAAAGGATGAGGAGGGGGGAGGAAAAAAAGTTTTGCTGTGAATTCTTCAGCCATTTAGTGCAAATTCCTGTAATTACCGTCTTTGTGTCCTGTCCCAATAGCACATAATACAGCAGAAGCCTTTCCTAATTGAGACCTTACAGGAGGTACAAATCCCTCCTTTGTTCAGCCTGACAAATTAGTGCCAGAAAGTGGCAAGGTCCGAGTGGGAATCAAAGGCAAGCAACACAAAGATGGAACTTAAGGCTACAGTAATAACCCTCTCTAGTCCTGCAGGGGTGGGAGGGAAGTAAAAGTAATGACCAATGAAAAATGAAGGGGTTTTTGTTATAAATTCCCTTGACATGACAGCACCTCAGGGCTGCTTTATTTATTTAGGAAAAGTGATTAAATAGTAATACAACAGGGCAGACCATTGTCTCCCAAGCTACCCTGTTCCTACAGCACCCTGCTGCCTTGGCTAATTGATTGACAATGAATCTCTGATAAAGAAGGTTGTTGGGAGGACCTGATGGGGACAGGGTGGGTTTTTTTATTTTCTCTTTGCAGTCTTTGTAGGGTTCCCCTCTCCATTTTTTTTTTCTGTTTGAAATGCCCTCTGCATCCCCCTTTCCTTTTCTCCCTCAGTAAAAGCTTTTCAAGGGACTGCTCCCAAACAAACAGCTGACACTCACAAGCAGGTAGGGAAAGAATGTGAATGCGCCGCACTATTGACAAGTTTATCTTGGAGTCTGACTAGGACTTTTCAACTGGTGATATAAGCCAGGGTGGTGATGTCAGATATAGTCATGGGGCAGG
Organism: Neomorphus geoffroyi; assembly: GCA_033558235.1. Lineage (NCBI taxonomy): Eukaryota > Metazoa > Chordata > Aves > Cuculiformes > Neomorphidae > Neomorphus > Neomorphus geoffroyi. The sequence continues at coordinate 35,617,048 of JAUMJM010000027.1, forward strand.
GGGGACAAACTGTTGATACACTGGAGTCAGAAGGGCAGCTTGAAATGTTTTCTTGTGCTTGATCAGCAGATACAAAAGCTTTTCCCCGCATTTCTAACTCCCTGTCTTACTGCGGAAGGCAAGACATTATTTCTCATAATCTCCCAAAATGAACTAATAGGTCACTGGTTAACAGTGGAAAGTCATATTTTTATAAACCCTTTTACCTTTGCTGCCATTGTTTATATTTTTGTTGTGGAATAGCAGTACATTTTGGAACATGGGGTTAACTAGAAACTGAGGAATGGCAGCCTTCTCAGTCCTTTCCATGTTCGTATAACCGTATAACTGCCCTGTTGCTGGAGTATAGCAGTGTTCCTGTGGAAAGTGTTTGGAACTCTGAGCAGGAGTGGCATTTATAAACATCGATCTGCCCAGGTGAGACTTTGGAGGGACCTACCGCTTCATATGAATACGAAGTGAAAGTTGTTTGCAGGTCCAAGCTGGTAAATAAGAAGGCTCATTATTTGTTCTTTAATATGTAGGAAATGAGACGCGCATCATGTTAGGATGATCTGTTGGAGGGTCTGTTATTATCTTTTATGTATTTCACTTGGATTCAAGAGAAACTCCCAAACTTCATGTTACAAATTTGGGATTAAGTGACTTCCATCAAAACGTGTTTGGCAAGTGCAACATTTTGCCTGCAGCAGTAGCTGGTTGTGAGTACTCCCATGGCTGTCCCCTTTTCCTGTTGGGCTGACTATGGGCTCCTGGGGAAGGGCAAGCATTTCTCCTGGAGATCCCTGAGGAGCGAATGTCCCCGGCTATCCTTCGGTATTGCGATTCCCTTGGCATACACCTTCATGTTGCCGTAGATGGTGAAGACAAACAGCCTCTGCCTTTGCCTCCTATTTTTGTACAGATCCTTTTCTTTTGAAGTCTCTCTTCCTTTTCACTTTTTTTGTTTGTTTCTCCTTATCCTTTATTAAAACAAACATTTTTTTAGTGAAGTCAGTTGTGTCTGCCAGGAACTCTTGTTGCTCAGACAGTAAGTCCTAATGAATGTGGGAGTTTTTGCCTTCTGCAAAATGTGCTGTAGATCCTTTTGTTTGTCTGTATGACTTCCCTTGCTCCTCTTCTGAGATGCCTTCTGTCTTTTCCTTCCTGATTTTTCCATGTCTCCTCCCTTGCCAAAATAATAAATACTGCTATTAGGGCTCCACTGACTTGGCTGGCTGAGCTGAGCACTAGGTGCAGAGAAGCCAAGGTTGGTAAATGGGCTGTTTCCAGAACTTGTATCCCTGTCAAATTGAGCAGCAGGTGGAAAGCTGTTGGCTTTCAAGAATTTGTTCTGCCTCTAGTGCTGTGATTACGTATTTATGGGGGACAGTTCAGTGCAACATGCCCAGCTCATGCAGCCTCTGCTCTAGCTCACCCCACTGCTCCGGATGCAGTGTTGACTGTGTTCAACTTCTTAAAAAAGCCGTAGAATTGAAGATTCTCAAATTCAGAGAGTTGAAAAGCGTGGATGCTCCTTCCTTGAATTTAACAAATATTTTGTGAACTTCCGTTGCACTCAGCACCTATTTGTAGCACGTCACTGAGATGAAAATACTAGGGGACAAATAATCAAATACCAGAAGGTCCTTTGAAAGGTTGTCAGCCCTCTTGTCACATTTTTAGTTGCAAATACTAATTGTTCTCATCTGTCCAAGGCTTTTAGGATTGTGCTTCCTAAGCGCTGTGTATAATTTGTGCTTGGTTCCATTTCAATTGATCTCTTTGTTCAAGACTTCCAGCAGCTTTTTGCCTTCCCTGTATCTGAGACTCTGCAAAATCCCCTGAGAATGTGTTTTGCACTGTAGAAGTTTTATTGTTTGTTTATTTATTTTATTGTTTGCTTCATTTTAGACCACAGTCTTGCAGTCTTGGATTTTCAAGCCATGTTTCTGTTGATTCAAAAGTAAAACTTCCGCGGCTAACAGTGGTTTTTCTAAACACTTATTCTTTGCTAGCCGAAACCAGAAAACACACTGTCTGTATCTAAATTAGTATTGGGAAAATACACCATGTCTAAACAAGGCCACTGACTTGTTGGGAGGAATTGGGGGCAATGTTTACAGACAAGGGTGACTTGAATTTATGTAGTAAGTAGTACTTGATTTGCAGTGGAACTACACGTTTCAAAACACAAGGTTGCTGATCTGCAGTGCCTTTGCCATGTGACAGGTCTTCTTTGAGGCAAGATCAGGAGATACTGCATGGCATCTCTTTTACTTGCTTGATTTGATTAAACCTGTTATCAGTGATCAGTTAGGATCACAGAAGTCATTTAATCTTGAACGGTAAGATGAGTGAGCTCTCAATCCAGTTTTAAGATGACTTGATTTGGGGAAATGGCAGTGGAAACCATTAGCTTTGTATAAGCTGGTAGAAGTTAGGTCCTTCATTTTCCGGGGATTTGGCTGGCACCTCCAAGGAGTGGCTTTTTCCCCTTCATAGGGTTTGGTTTGAAGTTGGCTTGCTGCTGCCCAAAAGGGCATTTTAGCTGAGTACTTGACCAGTTCAGTGTCTGTCCTGCACCCTGACATGCACTGTGCAATCCTTGGCTGGTATTTTACTGACTTCTTTGTCTCAGCTCTGCAGGCAGAACAGCTGATCTAAGTGTCTTGGCTAGATAAATCTACTACTCCTCCTGGCAGATCTAAAGGGTGCCTGTGCTGCCTGTACCCCGTCTCTCTAATCTGCCTCTGTGAACAACTCTGCAGGTTTCAGTATATTACTTTCTCTTTTTTTTTTAATCACAAATGAAGTATTTCTTTCTGTTACTGTTATGAGCTTAGTTCCGCTGTGTGTGAGCATGTCTCTACTCTCAGTGTAGTCTCTGTGTTTGTTCTTGGCTATGCCTTGTTTATTCCTAGCTTGTAGGTGTACTATTCCTTGTTTCTTCCTGGCTTGTGGGTGATAGATATTAATTCCGCTGTCCCCAAAGAACACTTGCTTGCTTGGATGGTTTTTTGGTCCTTATTGTGTGAGGCCAGTCTTGATGAATCCTCTGTCATAAAGTTTGAAGAAGAGAATGCTAAAACCAGGGAGTTCCAATGTCCAAGTCTCAGCTTTGTTGGATGGAAAAAGCTACATCTGGGCAAAAGGTAGTGTTTTCAGACCTGAAAACTTCAACACCCCACTCCATCCCCTGCCTCCAGTTCTTCTCTGGAGAACCCAGAGGTTCCCCATGAATTGCATTACAAGAGACAGATTTACTTGCTTGACTGGCATCTTTTACATCAGTCAAACCAGCTTTTGCTAATAAAGGCCTTGCCTTCACAGAACGGTGCAGGCAAGGTGTACCTGCACACTTTCTGCAGTTGCAGTTCATACCAGGCCCCTGAACTGGTTTGGGACGTGACTGTTAATTAGTTTTCCTAAGAGAACAAAGCTTATGTTATAATGCTGTTTGCTTACAGTTTTACCCCTGCCCCATAAGATTTGAATCTCCCTGACTGTTTTAACAAAATTTAACAGAGAAGTAGTAGCAAAGACAGGGAAATCCTAGAGGTTTCACAGAAGCTGGCGTCACTGGAAGCCTTTCTTAATGCTGTTCTGTGTTTGTTCAGCAATAGAGCATCCACACGGGTGTGCAGCCTTGAGGGCCAAATACAAAAGAAAAATAGCTGCTTCAGGCCCATTACCACGAAACCAGGGCATTAGTCTGCGTGTTGGCAGGGCTCCCCCTCTTCTGTCACGTGCCAAAGCAGTGTATTATTGGCAGAACTGTTACACGTGGGTCAGATCAGGAGGAATGTAAAAGAAGTTACAGAACAACCCACAGGCCAGCTGGTGGGAAGATTTCAGGTACTGAGTCTGGCCCTCTGCAATGTCAGTAAACTTTGATGCTCACCCGTGCTGCATAAATCGCAAGTGTGCCCAAGGTAGTGCTGTGGTAGTGATGCGTGACCAAGAAATTCAGCCAAATAGCATTGACAAAAAATATATAACAACACTCATTGCACAGTTGTTCCTCACGTTAAAAGGAGGTACAAAACCAGCTGTGTATTCAAACAGAAACAGCTGGTTGTTTCTAAGTATATTAATAGCTGCTGTGTAAAATAAATGAAACATAGAAAATCAGGTAGCCTTCAGTGTAAATAAATAAGTGAGCAGTGCAGGAGTAAGTGGTCTTCAAACTAACTGCAGAGCAGAAATGAAAACTTGTTACTTAAATAGAGGCTCTTTTTGCTAAATGACCTGGTGACAGCTGAGGGTGGTGGCACCAGCATTTGCTCTGAGCACACAAACAACTGGCCTACTCTTTGCTCTGTTCTCTTGTCTGCTTTTTCAGTATATAAAGCAAAGCATGATTGTAATCAACTATAGGAATATAATTATTAATTATGCTTAAATTATCTACTTAGTCCTAGCTGACTTCAAGAGCTGCCTCAGAGAGTGCGTTCAGTTCCCATCCCTGACTAAAGAGCTGGTGAATTACTGAATCCTGTAAAGAAGTTATTTCATGGAAAGTCCCATTCCCTTCTGTCAGGCAGCGCTTTGGAGTCTCAGCAAAACACGAGATATTGCAGAGAAAAATCGTGTAAGGGTGTGGAGGAAAGAATAGCAATTTAGCTTGAGGTGTATGGTATTCTTCTTCAGCTTTGTTGTGGGAATGGGGAGAAAGCTGTTGAAAGGAGGCGGTAGGAGAATGTAAACTGGCTGGCATTAAAGGATTCTCAAACTATAACTGTGTGTGAAGCACGTCTTTATAGCTGTTTGTAATTCCCTTGGAGCAAGGTCTCTGGGAGGAGCAGCATCTCAACTAATCTTCGCTAATGAAGATAGGATGGCTGTTAATATAGGGCTTAGTTTTGAGCTCCAACTCATAGTCAAGGTTTACATAGATTTAGAATGGTTGGTCCATCCTTTGGAGTCTTTTTTTAATAAAAAAAAAGAATCTGGGAGTTGGGTACTAGTGAACCTTTCCTTATTTCTGGAGAACGTGATCTAGATTATAATTAAAGTGGGATCTATACATTGCTGACATAAATAATGTGAGATTTAATTGTTGCTTAGATAGTTATAACTGGATAGGGTCAAACCCACAGAGCTGCAGCAGGGAAAATTTTCTGCCTTTAATCTGTTAGGATTTTATTGTGAGGGTTTTTTAAGTCTGTAAGCAGCTCACAGAAAAGTAGGCAAGGTGAATAAAGTGTCAGACTTTGCTTGGAGGTTTATGAGTTTTGATAATTTCTTTTGAGAGAGAATTGCTTTGGGAAAAAAAGTAATACTGGGAAAAGGACAAAGTGTAATGCAAATTCAACTCTGCCTAGGCATGAGGGAGAACTGAGCTGGACTGTTAGTGACTTCCTCATGAGTATGAGTTTTCCCATGGTGGAGTGAGTTGGAATAGATGAAGAAACACAAGGCCAGTGACTGAAGTAATTCTCACCTTCTCTTTCTGTTTGTGCTGAGCACCTAGAGCAGTGTCGTATGTCTGATCTAACACTGAAAATTTGTTGTTGTGCTCCTCCTTCTTAGTCTGTCTTATGACTTTATCAAGCTGAAAACCTTTTGAAGTCTGTGGGTAGCTTTCTTCATGTTGTATGTTATTTCTAAATGAATTAGATTCTAAGCTAATCTGTCACAGATTTAATTATGGTACACCATCAAGAGGAAGTTGTTTTTTCCTGATGCTGAGCAAGGAACTTTATTGAATAAGGAAACCAGTTGTTACTTCATTTTAGTTTGGTCTTCCACTTTCTCTGTTTCACTGTGGAGCTTCTTCAATCTTTTCTTGCTAAAAGATAAAAGAAAAAGATATCTAGATAAAAAGAATAGCTGTGTGTGTCTTCCTTGACCGCAAGAGTATGCAACAGGCTGAACATGGCAGAAGTGGTGTTTTCCATACTTTACAGAAGAGGAATTGTATTCAAGTGTCTTGAATTCTTACTCCGTACTGTTCTCACCACCACCTTAAGTCAAGGAGAGAGACTTGTTATGACTTTTTAACCTCATCTTCCTGTACTACTTTCCTCCTGAAGTCTTAGCACTCAAAGATAAGCCTCTTGATGTTGATACTCCTGCTCTGCTCACAGATGTTGTGGAGAGAGGTTCATCTGTGCTCAGCAGCTCTCGCTGCGATGTTTTCTAACCCCTCTTTTCTTTGCTTGATTCCAAAGCTGTTTTTCTTACATTTTCTTTGATGAAAGATTTTGGATTATTCCTTCCCTCACTTTGCTAACAGTATACCTACAGCTACACTTTCTTCCCTCTGTAGCTTGTTCTGTAACATCCTTTAGGTAGGGATGATTTGGGGTAATAGTAAATAGTACAGCATTCTTCTTCCGCTAGGCTTAGGGTTTGCCAAACCTCTGTACAGAGTTGTATGGGTAACATTCTGTGTGAGCATTAGTAATAGGTGACAGGGGCTTGGTGAAAGTTGTGCTACTTTTTTCCCCCCATCCCGTGGGAGGTACTTTCTCTAGCTGTAGACAAGTAAGTGTTTTCTCTGCAAACATGAAATGGTCTCTTCCCCCGCCTCAAACTATTTCTTGTGTTATTGATCCTTGAGGTGGTCAGCTACATCTGACTGTCTTGCTGGGAGGGGTGCTCAAGAGTTAAAAGCCAAGAGTCAGTGCTACCATTGCTTCTGTAAACATGATGGCAACTTTATGTACCTGAATGTTCAGGTAGCAGGATTTACAAGAGCGTTAAGCCACAACCTATTCCTTCCTCTTTTTTTCTCTCTCACTCTTGCTCTTTTTTTTCAGTCTTAAAAAATGAAGTAGCATAAGTGGTCTATGCCACAGAAATATGTTTGTCACACTGCATCACTTTGAACTGTATAACATCAAAGAAAATCAGTGCTTTGATAACTTGATTTGAAAGGATTGTAGAAATAGCCATCATTATGAATCACAACAGATAGGAATGGAAAGGATGGTGATTTTCAAACAGCAAAGCTTGTAAGGTAAGGGAAAAGACAAGGTAGGTGCCAGTGCCATATTCTCATGTGAAATATCCCATCCTTACGACTGTTATGTAGCTTTGCAGAATATAATTTTCTTGAGAATATGAAGAGGGATGAGAAATACTCTGTGTAAAAATGTGTTTCTGAGGAAAAAGGAAACAAACGTGGGCTCAGAAGAGCTGGAATAAGGGAGAAATCGGCATGTCCTGTCCCATCACCATCCTCATTCCCCAGACTAGTAAGTGTTGGCTATTGGGGAATATTCCTAAAAGTTTCAATGACACTGAGTGAGGAGACTTCAGTCTCATTCAGGCACAGCTTTACAACTAGTACAGGCTTCATCAGGTGGCTCAAGCACTTTAAGCTAGAAGATACTACATGTCATTTAGCAGTTTCTGTTTTATGCAATGTGAGCTGATGGCTGTATGTAATGAATGCTAGAATTGGAGCCTGTTGAGATATAAAGAAAGGTGCTTCAGTGATTTTCAATGATAGGAAATTCAGAGGCAACCAATGAGGAGAAAGATTCAAACCCTTTGCTTCTTTTAGCAAGGTTGGCACAGAAGCATGTGCTGAGGCCCTGCTAACACGAACGTCCTCCTTGAGGGCTTGTTCCCATTTAGCTTGGGAAAGGCGAATGTTCTTTCTCATAGATTTGTTCATCTTGCTCCATGAGGAGATGAGTAGGCATACTTCTCTGTTTCCTATATAGAGGAGCAAGATCTACCTCTGTTGTGCTTTTAAACACATGGGCTCCATAGCAACAGTGTGAGCACCTTCTGCAAGCATCTTCCAGGGCTACAAGTCAAGGGAATGTCATGTCAGATGAACAGGACTGGTATTTCATGTTTTGTCAGCTGTTCAAAACCTTCACGTTTATGTATGAATGCATTTGAAATATTGAAAGAATAGTTCTGTAGGTACTACAGAGCACTGATACTGAACTTACTACCATGTGTGCGCACTGACTTCCACCGTAACAGCATAGCGGAGTGGAAACACTATTAACTGACTAGTCAGGAAAATGCTTTTTTTAAAAAAGAAAATAACAGGAAAGGAAAGATGGGAAAATGTGTGTTTTGCAGCTGAGGGAAATATGAAGTTGTTGGCTCTTAAGTTCTGATCGCAAGCCACAGTCATAGGCCATCCTTTTTTTGTAACGCACTGCTGAATTACTTGAATTTACTTTTCTCTTATAAAAGGCATTCCTGCATTCTTTCTGCCCTAAAAATATTGCTCAGCAAAAGTTCTGTAGTATTTACTATGCAAAAATTATTTCTACAATGATAGTGGTTTACAGTCATAATGTTTTTGCATTATGTATATTGAGTGTATGTATGTTAATGCTTATCCTCTTTTGAATGGTGAAAGAGAAGACAAATGTCTCTTTCATCACCTGACCTGTTCATATATTTGCCTTTTTCAACAAGCTGCCTATCCTCACTTCAGAAAAAGGGAAAGAGGAGAGAGAGATAGAGACAGGACATGTCCCACACTGAATCACTTGATCTTGTGTATCGCAGAGAATCAATGGCCAAATGGCCCTGATGTGTGGAAGAGGAGAAAGTGAACTCATTGTACTTGTCAGGTTATTCCAATCATTTTGATTGGAGGAGAGGGGACACATTAGTTAATAGGGAGAAGGAGGAATTTGGATTTATGCCTAGAGTAATGGAGCTGTAATCTCTCCTCAAATCAGGATGACTTCTACTGGGGAGAAAAGATGCCTTCAGTGAGAGGAGTTATATAATTACACAAATAGTCAGTTATACTGACAAAAGTAGTTATAGTTGACTTCTGCCTGAAAAACTGTTTAACCAGTACTTTTGCCATGTAAGTGATATACAAGAGTTCTGCTGATCAGCATTACTAATCAGCTGCAGCAGAGACCATCTGAGCATACAGCACGCGCTGGAGTGGGGCTCTGGTGCTAATTGTGTCTGTAGCTCTAAATGTCACTCAGGGACAGTAGCATTTGAAGGAAAAGCAGAAATACCCTCATGTGTGCTGCATCAAAGAAGTGTTAAAAACAACCACAGACATCTCATTGTATCTTATCCAAACGTTTTTAGCCTCGTTTCCTGAGCAGGTTGTTTAATGTGATTGTGCTGTCTATCTCCAGTCCTACACCCTAATATTATTTGAACCTGTTGACTCATTTTAGCGGGGAGGAAGACAGAGGTGTGAAATACATTGCTTTTCTATGTGCTTTCTGAAAACACGTTATCAGGTGAAGGAGAGCTCTCCATTAGTTCCTTCCAACTAAAGCAGCATCTTTTGACTACATTGTTTTACCCCAGGGGCTCCACACAAGAGGGGATGGGAAGATGCGAGGGAAAAAGGATCAGGCAGACCTCAGACTCTGTAAGATACAGGGTAATCCAATCATAAGGAAAAAAAAAAAAAAAAGCCTGCAGGAAACTGAGCTGTGTAACTGCTGCTAGTCATGGACTACTCATCCTCATTGTGACTGTTGCTCACAGTTGTTATTCATGGCCTGACTGTGGTTTGCCTTGGCTGTGCTAATTCTGTGGCCAGATCTTACCTGCCAAGTCAGCATCGCTTCTGGCTGTCAAGCAGGAGCTGGCTTGCACTCCTCTAAGCAGTGAAAGCTGGCCTGTTCTTCTGTGGGGGAAATGGGAGCTATCTGGAGTGAGTGCGCGGTTCTTCTGTGGTCTGGTGTTTCCTGTGTAGCTTTTCAGGTTTTCAGATGGCCATGGTTTTTAAATGCCTGGTTTCTCAAAGTTAGTTTTGTGCCTTTGTTTCTTGAGAAGTGCTAAGTACCCTTTGGCTATGCTTTGAATTTTTTGTCATAAAACCCCGTGTTAGTGTATGCTTGTTCAGTGCTAGTCCAAGAATACTGATATTTATTCCTCTGTTTTTAGGGAATGAGAAATGGCTCTTTGCTAAAATAAATAAATAAATAAATAAAATTTTTAAAGTGTCTCAGATGGGGGAATAATTACTTTTCTTACTGTGTCCTGAGTATGTACTTCTGGTATGGTGAACAAACCCAGACTTTTCCCTTTTCTTTTCTCTAGGCTGTCAACGCTCCATAGGCTTGTCCTATGGGAAAGCCAAGGTGTGCAGCTATAGTGGATGGTATTACTGCAGCACCTGCCACGTGGATGACACCTTCCTCATCCCTGCACGACTGGTTCATAACTGGGACACTTCCAAATACAAGGTAATCTCCCTGCAGGTTGGCTTGCTAGCAAGTGAACTGGTTTTCTCTTTAGATAGAAACACAGACGTTGTAACAAGGTGGAGGCACAGGAGACATTGTGCCACAGGAGCAGCCACGCTCCTCTGTCCTGGTGAATTCTTTTTCATCATTGCTTATTTGGTTGTTCAAGAGACAGGGAGGGACAGAACAATAAAACCTCTCTTCTAGCCGTAATCTTTGCAGTTATTGGGCCCCTGAGGAGCCCCTGTTTCATGAGCACTAGAAACTATGGATTGGCACTGCTTGGTGATGGATGCTAAAACTGTGGAAATGCCCACAGGAAACTGGCATACCCAGATGTGCTGTTTGCGAGACCCAGCATGTCTGCCTCTTGGCACAAACACTTTAAGGATGCTAGAAGGACATTGCTATATCATTTTTTTTTTTGACCAGACTGCTGAAAGTAAAATAAAGAGAAAATTCTACAGTTGTTTGCTTGCAGCTTTTCTGAAACTTCTGTAATCTGCTATTTGCTGCTATCTTAGTGGCTGGTTGCTAGATAGGGGCAACTGATTACATGCCTCAAACATTATGCCAGGAACACGGTAGCAGTGTTGTTTTGCCATCTCAAGGAGCATATGTTGAAGCAATAACAAACTCATAAGGAATCCAGACCATGCTAGAGCTTCAGACCCAGCAGCTGCTGTTAGGAGAGGCTGTTTGATGTTTTGTGTCTGCGAATATTATTATTATGGCTATTTGAAAAGGAAAAAAATAACCAGTAAATGCCCTATTAGAGGAAATGCAGCTTCCTTGAAGAAGAAAATTTGTCAGACAGGGAAATTATTAAAAGGTAGCCAGAGCTTGCCATCAGGAAAATGATAGTCTTGTGACATGAAATGCAAGATTCTTCAGAGTTATAGAGCTCCTACATGTGGAGACAAACCCCCTTCCCTTTCCTAGAAGCTAAGAATAAATATTTAAGAACTCTTTCTTTGAATGTTTTTGCCAAGTACTATACTTGCTAACTCACAGTAGCCCTGATATGGGGCAAGAGGATGGTAAGGCAAAGACCTCTTATCAAGCTGTCAGTAATACTGCCAAGAAAATGAACTGGTTTCTTTTCTAAACCTGCAGGGTTTAGGGACCACAGGGTTTCATGTGATCTTAGCATAGGCAGCTGAGGCACAAAAGGACATGGGACTTTTAAGCTTGAGCATTGTAAACTTAATCTGCCATGATCTCATATAATAGTGAGAAGTTACCAATTTGCACATTTTGGAGACAGGCATAACAGCTATGAAATGTCTTGGGACAAGCAAATTCTGTGCAGATACGTTACCAGTCTCTGTGCCAAAGTGCTGAGAGCAGTGAATTTAAGAAAGGAACATCATCTTATAGGTGAGAAAATATTAACAGTGTCCCCAGCTGTTAGAGCAGGAACTAAGGCTGGGACAGAAGGCGAAGAGGGCATTATGTGCTACAGTGGCAGTGTAACAGCTGAGCTGAGATCACCGGTTGGATCTCCTCAACTCCGTCTTGTCCATGTATAACATTAAAATAACAAGTAGGTCTTGTTGCTTTCGTGACTTTGAAGTTCTCCCCTTTGTGTTCGATTCTGCGTATATGTGCGTTTATTTCTGCCCCTGATATACCTCTATGGGAACTAAGCAGTACTTTTCTGAGGCAGAGCTCATATTGCTTACATCCACATCTCCTTTCTCCATTCACAGATAAGGTCTGGTGTTTATTTCTTCTGTATGGTCTAAAAAGCAACTTAATGCTGGCTGCTGCACTCAATAGTTATAATCAAACTACATGATTCCTTAGTAGTGTATGGATTAGATGTGCTGATTTGGCAAAGACAGATGTCTTGTCCCCCTTCCTTGAGGTGATCTTTGTAGTAATAGTTCTGTTTGGGCTCATTTTTAAAGGGAGATCACTTAAGCTGTCAGCAGTTCATCTCCCTTAATTGGCCAGTGTCCCCACACAAAGCTCTGCAGCAACATCCCAAAATAAAGGTAAACAGCCCTGCACAGGTGGCACAGCAATACCTGAAGGTGAAGTTGCTGTGGCAGGAGCCATGCTCCTGGATGGACTCGGAGCATACCTCAGAGAGGTCCTGCAGGAAATGATGGTCAGAACTGAAACAGGATTTCAGTCTTCAAAAGCTTCTGTGTTTCACACACTCTGAAATGTGCCTGTCAGACTGCCAAATGAAAGGAAAGTGAATGAAGAGTTTGAAAACGTGCTCCTTCCCACTGCCACCTTTCCCCTGCCTCTGCAAGGGGTTCTGAGATTGGTCCTATCTGTCTCTGTCAAAGCAAGCACCAGTAGCTGCTCTGGGACAAGAGCTTTTATGATGATACATGTACCTGAGCATGTTCGTCTTTTATGTTTCATAGACTCCTGGACATCTGAGCAGCTGCTGTAAACTAAACTGCTGCATCAGTTAAGGAGAGGTTCTTGTCTGCTTTTGGCAAGACAGATCATGAAAAAACAGAAACGGTAGAAATCTGTAGAACTGTCTAAAGAGACATACCATACCAAGGATCTTCAGAAACAACAGTGCACTTAACACCTGAAAGCACATGGGTAGGAAAAGAAAAATCCCCTTGACTGCTAAAGAAGCTCTTTGGAAAGACTTGGCAGTTAAGCATGTTTCTTCAGTCATAACCAAAGCAGCAGTTCAGTCCCTGGGTTCACTTTTCTTCTCCCTGCTGTTCTCATGTTTGTGTTTTTCACGTGTTTGTGTGAAGGGAAAAGAAAAGAGGCAATCTTGTGAGCATCCTTCTTCCTTTTACTTAGGCCAACTTTTTTCCCTGTTGGCATGCAAAACCCAGTAAGTGTTGCAGTTTGGTTCAGGTGGCTTCCTGAAATCTGGCTTGCACAGAATGCCAGACAAACACAGAAGCAAATTAACTCCCTGTGCCAGAAGGCTTCAAGGGAGCCTCACTTCTGGTCAGTTGAGTTCTGAGCTGTAAGTTTGCAGCCTCTAGAAAAGGTCTGGAAATGTTTGCATCCGTCCTTGACATTTATAGCTGAAACCCTGTTGCACTTTGCATCTTCTCATCCTGCCTGGGTTATTTAATAGGATTGTCTAATCTGCCCAGTAAAACTGAGGGACTGTGAGTATACCAGTATGTGTACTAGAGTATTGGCTGGTAGCAAGCTGAATTATTATGGCTGTCTGACCCTTCCATTATAAGACTGCTTTTCAGCTTCTTGTAGTTTTGCTATAGTTGGCAATGTGAGTTAATGTTTTAAATGACCTGTCTGCCTGTGTCAGGCATGCAGAGTGAACCAACACCCACCTGTCAGCCAGTGATGCTGGGCCAACCTGCTTCTCCTGCAATCAACACTGCACAGGTACCTTGTATTGCCAAGGAGAGGGAAAGGTTGGCTGTGCTCCTCTCTCTCCAAAGGCTGCATTCAGACCATGCAGCACCAGAGCTGTACTTTGTCATCATAGTGCACATGTATTGCAGAGTCACTCAGGTGATCTCAATTCTGGCATTTTTTTGTTTCTGTGCTCCTAATGTTGCAGCCTCAGGAGGTTTGCCCTGTACGAGGTGCAGGTGTGCACAGGTGTGGATGTAGTACTTAGGCAGTAATCACCCTTGGATTCCCAAGACAGCAGGGCAGGTGGATGAGGAGCCCATGACTTCAGTAGGGGTTTCAAGCAAGGAAGACAGACTACAAATAACATTGGGCACCAGGTCCTCCTGGCAGGAGGTGCTAGTTGCTGTAACAAGCCTTCATGTGCCTCCCAAGGAATCACTGAATATGTGGCTTAATTTGCTTATTGATGGAAGGGGAATAATATTTATTATAGATACAGCAGTTGTCAGGGGATTGCTGAGATATTACAGTCAAATAGTTTAGTGCTTTTAAAAGCAGGTTGTTTAACCAGAGTCTCTTGTGCACTGCAGTTAGCATGTCTAATAAAATATCAGCATGGCTAGTCTTAGAAAACTTAACATATCTGGGGTTTGTAGAGTTTTGTTCTACAAAATCCAAGTTATCTCTGCTGCTCCTTACACAGTGTGTTACTTGTGCTTCCACAGGTAAGCACAATTCCTTGGACATGAATTATTTAAAAAAAAAAAAAGGAAAGAAAAGAAATATAAACGGGTTGTTTAATACAAATAGGCAAGATATTTAATACATCTTCAGGGCCTGGGAAACCTGTGAAATTATGGTCTGCTGTATTTAGAATTGCACATTGTATTATCTGTGTAGTTATTGGTGGGAGGGCTGGCCTTGGCGTTATTTCTTGTATTATTATTATGCGTTGTGGAAAGGTTAGTTTTGGGGCTAGTTTTCCCTCTAAGTAGCTGGTGACTCCTGTAGCTGTTAACTTGTGCTGGTTTTGGAAGTAGTGCTATTTGTAAGGATGGATATTGCTTTTACCTACTTTCCACCTTACAGCACCAGAAGGGAAATAACATCCTAAATTTCAAGAGGATATGGTGTGCCCTTTCTCCTTTTGTTAGCCTAATTCATCCCTCCCTCAACTTAGTGTAAACACTGATTTAAAAGTCCAGGAGGACAAATTGAAATGTGGAGTGAACAGTGTTTGTATAGCACAGTTTCATGTGATTTGCAGCTCATTTCAGATAATCCCATCTTCTCACTTCCAGCTGTGATAAAATGCAGAAATAAGGAATGAGAGGGAATTTGGCCTTCTCACCTCAGAACAGGAGTAGCTTTTCTAGTGGGAACAAAAGTCCCCTTAATTTTTCGAGATTACAGTAGCTCTTTGCAGGTGGAGATAGAACAGAGCATTAGCAAAAAAAGGCATAAGAAAATTTTTTTGCACATGAAACACTGGGAGTAATACAAGTAAAATTCAACTTTATTTATCTGTATTTTAAAAAACACAACAACTTCATAGAAGTGCTTCTGACTTTTTTTTTTTTACATAATTTTAACCATACTGGCTGAGCATGAAACAAATAGGAGTAGTGGTAGTAGTACTTTACACTGTAGTTCTGTACCCTGGAATAGTACAGTGGGATTGGATTTGCAGTGTGTATGTTTCCTTTTCTAATTTTGTGCTTTCGCACTTACCTAAACACTTGCTTCTTGCCCAAAAGAAGTCAGTGAGCAAACAGAAAAATACTAACAGGGAATAAACTCGATAATCAAGCTCTAGACTTGAAAAACATCTAGTAAGCTATGTTACCCCGCAGTGAAAATGTGTACCCACTTTACTTTGGGTAAGTAAGCAATTATCTCATACACTCAATTTCGGTGGGCTTGATGAAGTTTGACTTGACTGTAAGCAGAGACATTTGGATTTCTCTTAGCTCTGTCTTCATCTGTACTTGGTAACAGAGTAGCTTTTCCGATGCAGAAAATAGCTGTCAGATCACAGAGGGAAAGATCTGCTTAAGAGGAGTTGGGAAGAAAGCCTAGCTAAACTGGTTGCTGTATTTTTCAGGTATCAAAACAAGCCAAAGAGTTCCTGGAATATGTTTATGAGGAGCCATTGATTGATATCCAGCAGGAAAATCCCATGTTGTACAATCATGCTGAACCTCTGGCAACTGTTGTCCGCTTGAGACAGCAGCTAAAATCTCTCCGAGCGTATTTGTTCAGCTGCAGAGCGGCAGTTGCTGAAGATCTACGTAGAAGGTAAGAACCACAGACAACACAGAGCACAAGGATACAGTTTCCTTGTCATGTTGCTTTTCATTTCTCTTCCCTCACAATCTAGTTCTGAAGGTATTACCCGTGTGGACAGATGCTGTGGTTCTATTTGACTTCCCTGGGCAACTTGGGTTATCTACTGACAAAATGATTTAAAGGGTCTGAATATCTGAAGTTGTTCTTCACAACTATTAGCCCAGGTGTGATGCATTGTGGTGAGTGTCTTCTGCCCCTCCTTGGTCTTCCTGTCTGTGTGTGAGTGTAATACCTCATGCTGTAGCATTGCAGTGTGGTGAACACTGTTGGGAGCTTTGAAACCCCTCAAAATATGGCAAAATGTGAGAGGCCAGAGTCAATCACCCGTCCAGTGCTTCTGCCCTCTTTGTGGTATGATCTTGTGCAAAGGCAGAGGCCAGATGTGTCCCCTGGCATGTGACCAGATTTGATTTATGTGACACCAGAGTAGTTATGCTCTTGGTCGGTCACTACCTTTTCCATCTATAAGAAGGCTATACCAAATGTTTTGGTTATTGGAAAACACATGATCACAGCACAGTAGAAGGTGTTTCATGTTGCGTTTTCTGTGGTGTAAACAGTAGTTTTATAAAATTTCATTTTAGAAGTGCTGTATCTTTGTCTGTTCAGCTGCTGCTGCATTTTTTCTAACAAGCTAAAAATACACAACGTTCTTAAAACCGTCAAGCCACAGTTGTGACCTTAAAAAAGCCAAGTTACTTCTGTTGTGGATCTCCAAAAGACATGGGGAAATGTTTCTACTCATGCCATACTGTGAGGTGAGTGGATCTAGGAACATGCAGCTGATCTGATGGTAAATGCATCTGTGAGTGTTTGTATACCAGAAGTTTGTAAGTATGGCAGCACTGCAAATAGGAAAGCCACTGCTTTGAAATTATGGTCTGCCAAAGGGTAAAACAGCAGATGACATCAGTGGTTGTATTTTGAGCATCGTGTTTTAGGCGTGGGGGACATGAATTCTCTGGGAGGGAGAGGAGGTTGCACTAGTGTCTTTAACCCAGGTAAGGGGTGAAGTGATCTATTAGGTACATAACCTCTGTCATTGCTTTGATGAACTACCTAGAACAACTAAGAGAAGGATATAGCAACAGGTTTCTGGAGAGCACTACTGAGTTCTTTGGCCATCCCCGCTGCATATTAGTATGTGTTTGTGTCTTACTGCTCAATTCCTGTTATTTGATAGGGCATCTTACAGCATTTTAAAAATTAAGATGATTTTTTTTTATTCTAGAGTATGGTATTATCTTGCAGAGCTGTTCTGCTATTCAGCTGCAATAATTTTCCTTTGCCATCCTCTTCAACTGCAATAAAACTAGAAGAAGAATAAGATTTGTGAAGGCTGCTGTTCACAAAAAGTGGCAGAAAAGAAATTATGCTGTCTGATTAATGCTGAAGAAAAGAATGCCCTGATTAAAATAGACAGGAGGAGGCACCAGACAGTGAATGGGCTTGGGTAAAAGACTGAAAGACAAGAGATCAAAGGAGGCCTAAGCAGAGAAATCAATGGACCACAGACAAAGGGATGAGAGAAAGCCAGAAGAAGGAGGAAACTCAAAGAGGGAAAGGATCTCAGGAAATTAAGAGTTAATGAAGAAACCAGGACAAAGAGTGAGCTCAAAAACCTACCTCCAAAAATGAGAGATGACAAATGCCGAGAAAGTGGAGACAAGATAATGGACAAACATTATCGTAGAAATGTGTGCATGATCTTTTCTTGGGAGAAGGAGGAGAGAAAAGAAATCCCTGTATCAAAATGAAACACCTAGCATGGCAGAAGGAAAAACTAGGAAATACTCCAGGTGCTCCGTTTTCCTATCTAAAGGTTCCTTCACACTGTCTCAAATTAAAGCTCTCTGTGATGGAGAAGAGTATCCCAGCCCAAAGAAGGGTTTGCTTTTGTACTGGGGAAGCATCTCCAGTTTGGTAGGACTTGTTAAAAGTGCTGTAAAACCCACTGAAGAAATGTACAAAACGCACCTTGGAGTCCAGCTCCCTCTTGGTCTATGAAGTCTCCGTCGGGGTAGGTTTGGTGCTCAGCTGGTCCTTCAGATCTCCTGTAAGAGATTTACAGAGATTTTGCAGGCAAGGAAGAAAAGTTCTTTTCCTGGAAGGAGTTATTCCTTGCTGAAAACTGGTTCCAGTGGCTTTGCTTTCTGCATGTAGTATCACGTTGTTCAGACATTCGCTATCAATATGATGGCTTTATAGAGCACCGTTGAAAAATAAATGAAGAAAATATGACAATTAAATTTCCCTTTGGCTCTCCATGTGGGCAAGTTGCAAGAATAGGAGAAGTTTAAACAATACGGTAAGACAGCATTCCTAAATTTAGTGCTGTTAACTAGTTAGAAATGAAAGGCTCGCGGAGACAATCCAGTTATCTGTCCTGCTCTAAAAACATTCTTTTTCTGCTTGGTCTTCACCTTAGTATGTGAATGACTATTAATCACGAGCAAGTGAACACAGCATCTTGAAGACCTGTCAGACCCATATAAACAGACTGAAACAAACTGTTACCATTGCTGTCTAGGGAGAAGTAAAAACAGACTGATTAATTGTATTGGCACCTTGCTGCCTTTGGGACACTGATAGACTCTGCCTTATTAGGGAAAAGCAGATCACTCTAAGGTTCCTTTTATTAATACTATTTGCATTATCATCATCTTTAAATCTATACCTTGCTCTTGAACTCAGATTGCAAAATGGAGATGGCAATGAAGTTGGAAACTCTTGGTGTCCTCTGGGAAGACAAAACTGTTTACAGTGCTTACAAGTCACTTTTTCTGAAGAATTCCAGATGGCTATAAACCAGATTAGCTCAGGATCCAGTTGGCCTAAATGTGGAAATGTTATTTATAATGCGTGGTGTACATAAATAGGTACTTTGGGAACTTTGAAACTTGGCATCTAGCAGAGAACTGGGGACTGAACCACATTGTGAACTTTGAAGAAGCAAGTAGAAAGAAAGGAAGAAAAAAAGGATGGCAAAAAAGGAAAAGAAGCAGAAGAAATCCTGAAAGTAGCTGGAAGGCTCACAACCAAAGTGGTCTTCATCAGTTATAAAGATTTGTTCTCACCTATTGCTCCACTGAGTTCTAAGCTCTTTGTATGTTTTGGAAGGGAAGAAAATAAAGGAACTCAGACTGGCTGGGAGGAGAAATAAGGCCCTCCATCGGTGTGTATCAGCAGCGTTCCTCCGAGATTAGCCGGCTGACACTCCGAGCCTGTTGCTCAGTTCCTTGTTTTACAAAGGACATTGTCATGCCTAGTTTGCTGTGGCTGTCACCTCAGTATTGCAACAGATATAATTTGCCTCAAATGTCTTTACTCAACAAGTTCTAGCTTGTTTTGGTTGCCTTGCTTGTGTGGATGCTGTTCAGGCAGAAACGTACAAGACTGAAACCTAGAGCCAACAGAGAATTAGTACAAGTGGAGCTGTACAGATCGTGCCACCACCTGCAGATTGTGGGATGATGAATGATGAACGAAAGGCACAGGCAAATGAGATGGAGTCAAAACCGATAGCTGGGAAAGGGCAAGAATCTCCAAACCCATTAGATAATGAGGATATTCTGTGAAGCCATGCTGAAGCCATGTGAAGCCATGATGCAAGTTTTATTCTGGTTTAGCTTTCTTCCTTTTGTCTCTACACATAAGATACACTAACAGCATGTCTGTTTGCCACAGCCTCTTTTCCTCTGTCTTGTCGTGGTTGAAGGCTCTTCGGGTCAAGAAGCTGTCAGAATTTTTTTTTCAGGAAGCCTTCAGATGCCTCTATGTCTGCTGTAGGGTAGGCTAGCCCAGATGAACCTTGGAGCTCCCTCTAGGCTTTCTGCTCTCTTGGCTATACACCTAAACTTGCAGTTCAGGTGTTGCTTGCCTGGATGTTTTAGACAGATAGCGGTGCCACAAGGTAAATGTTCTGTAGCACATTCCCTTACACATTAGTGCTCATTGCTGTGCCCTTGATCTGTAAGTAAGTCTTCTGAATGGTAGTGAGACACTATATGGAAAAATTTCTCTCTGTTACGCATCTCTGTCTGATACCATTTATCTGTCAGCTCTAGACCAGCCATTCATCGCTTTTACCTAGCAAAACTCCAGTGCTGGATACATTACTTGGTGTCTTACAGGAAGACCAAGTTAGAGCTTGCTGTTGCAGCAGGAGGTTAAAGGTACACCTCCAGTGCTGCAGATGTGTGGTCCTGGCTGAGCCTGCTGGTCTGTCAGCACAATGCGAAACAAGCTCAAATTCAGTTATGCTGAACAATAGAGTCCTGTCACTTCCTACAGTGAGTCCTTAGACATATCACTTCTGACACAGGAGTAGATTACTTTCAAAATATTTGTGTGGCAATTGGGGGACCTGTCTAAACACGTCACAGGAATGCTGATTGATCTTATGCAATCACTATACCACCAAATACTTCACATGTGTGAAGTTGGGGCTATGTCATCTTTTAGACCAAGGACAACAGAAGGTCATTAAGTTATGTCCAGGCAGTCAAAGGAGACTGTTCTCTCCGTTCTTTGCAATGGGTAGGCCATTTGGAGGTTGGAAAAGCCCAAAGCAGGAGAACAAAGACATAATTTGTGAAAGCAGTAGGCTGCAAAAATAAAGTTTGAGCAGGAAAGGAACAGAAGGATATGGTGTCATAGAACTCAGGGCTCTGAGTTAACAGCAAGACCAATAGAAGAAGAAAATTTGTTGCACAGTTGATTAGAAAGAGGGTAAGAGAGACACTCATTCAAAGAAGATATTTGTGGATACCCTGAAAAAATCCAGTGTTAAGACCAAACAGCACACCAAAGTGGAGAAAGGTATGAAATTAAATGCAGAGAAGTATGCACAACCCATTTGTTGTTTTATGTAGATACTACATCTGTGTAGACATCGGGGTAGCTGGAACAAAGCATGCCTGTTGATGGAGCTCTTACAAACAGACCACCTCTTTGCTTCAGCTCTTGTGTCTTTTTGAAGAAGTAACTGTGTGTGCAGGATCATTGCAAGTTAACATCTTAAAAAGTATTTGGCTAAAAGTATGGGGGATGGAGTTAAGCTGGACTTGGAGCTTTTGTTTCAGGTAGGGGTAATAAACAGAGCTGGAGCATCAAGATGTGTGCTAGAGCAGCCAGGGTGGCAGGGCAGTGCTGTTTAAACCAAGGGAAACTTAAAAGCACAAGCCAGTGCTCTACCATGGTGAGCATCCAGCTCAGGAGCATGGCAGGGTATATATGCTAGATTTTGCAGGGGACACATGGGTCTTTCAGCTCATGTTAGCATTTTCCAGTCTAGGGGCACAACGCCTGTATCTCCTTGTCAAATAGACCAGTAATATTAGACATCTTTCAAATTGGCGGTTTCCATTCAGCTTTTGAGACTAGATTGCTTTAAAAAAACATAATGATTTAAAAAGAAGTCCCTATTAGCTGGGGGCACCATCTTAAATATGACTTGTGCCATTTTTATCCCTGTGTTTTTATATCAGGACTTCCAGCAGCAAACTGCAAGGTTTCAGAAGTGCCTGACAAAAACAGAGAGCATTTTCTTATTTTTGATTTCAAGTTACTTGGGGGATCTAAGCTGTTTTGATTTCCAGATTAAACTGTGTGCCTCTAATTCGCTGCATCCTGCTTTCAGTAACATCAGTACATAATTTCTGAGTTTGATCTGTAATAATTCTTGTCTTTCACAATGTTACCTTAACCTTGTTCAAGTAACCACAGAGGGAGAGAGTTAGTGTACTGCGTTTTAGTTGAAAGTTTATATACTGTTTCAGGATTGCTGTTGAATGATGAGTGACTGTTTTAACATAGGGATGCTTATGGGGAATTTCATAACAACATGGAAAAATACCTTACCTGGACATGCTTGCTCATAAATCTAGCACTTAAGTGTGGGCTGATGGTATTTAGGAGTGGTTGCTCCCAGAACATAACCAGAAGAGTGTTCATACCTCATGAATGTGAAATGGTTCACAAACGCGTTTTCAGCCAAACCCGTAGAGTTAGAAAAAGTCATTAATGTAGTATAATACCACAAGAATTAAATAAATAAATAGTGTTTTGGTTTAAATTCTTTCATTTATTATTACCTTTGACTTTCAGATCACCAGTTTTCCCAGGGCCCTCCTTCCCTGAGTAAATTTTTGGCTGGAAAGTTGGGGTTCTCTTCTCCTAACAATCTACCAGGAGCTGGGATTTTCCAGGCAATATGAAATCAAAAGCCTGAATAAAACTCTAAAAATTAGCAACGCTGGAAAAAAATCCTGCCTTTTCTCCTCACCTCTAGTGCTTTTCTCTACTTCAAATTAACAGATTTCATGTCAAATGAATTGTAAGAGAAGAGATAGAAAGAGGTGTTATATACCCTGCCACGTAAATTTGGGGTAACTGGTGATTCACTGACATCCCACTATACTTTTTGAATCAACTCTGAACAATTTAAGGTCCTGTTAGTGAAATCAGAGCGCATGCGGTTGCTGCCATGTGCTAGATACCCTGCCGCATCTGGTGGTGGGGCTGGCTGCCAGGGCTGCAGAGGTCCTCTTGCCCCTCATCCAGGGTGGAAAAATCCGAGGGAAGAGCTGTGATCAGCATGTGCTTGCCTGTCAGCTGCTTTAGTTTGTGGTGTGGTACGGTAGCTTAAAAGTAAATTGGTGGTGGTGTAAGTTGCAGTGCCAGGGTATGAACTGTGTCGGCTGAGGAAATGGACTTGGTACCTGCGGTGCTGTGCCAGCTGTGGGTGTAGCAGCTTCCTGCAGAGGGGTGGAGAGGCTGTCTGAATGTGGCTGTGTGCTAGACTGGTGCATCTGTGTCTCCTGTGAGTCAGAGCTCAGTCATACAGTTCCCAACCTGGTCAAACAAGATGTTGCTGGCTGGCTCATGAAATCATGGTGCCAGCTTCCTCTCCCCCCTGCCCTCCTAGGTTTCAGCAGGCTTCTTGGTACAAGAGAGACTTGGTTATGCCTACCTCCCAGCTAACTTGATTTCTTTTGATTGCACTGGAAAAAGAAGAGTTCACTCTGCTTATCATGTTTGTACTTTGGTTATAGTGTCAGGCTTGGGCAGATTAATTGGTTGTAGCTTTAGCAGAGCTGTCATGGTATTTAACCCGTTGGAGAAAAATTACCTAAGCTGATGATAAACAAGCTTTAAACGCAGGGAAATTACTTAGTGCTAACAAAGCACCATGACTACACACTTTGTCCAAATGCAAAAAGCGAAGTCTTATCGGTGGTTCTGTTTGTAGGAGGACACTAACAGATAACCTTTGTTTGTGCAAATACTTACCTGATAACATCATCCGAAAGGAAACAGATGAAATTTCTGCCAGAAGGTTGTGCTTCAGATTACAAAGTATAGAACAAAAAAGAATAATAATGACAAACGGAGAATGCTCGATTCTCTCTTTTAGTTGGACTGGAAGTCTCTGAGGGTGGATTTCTTTCCTGCTTGCATTGATTGCTTGTATTTCTAGAACATAACAATAAAGCAATTTAGAGAACTTTAACCAGTAGGACTTTGAATTTCATTGTTCACAGGAACTGGCAAAGCTGGAGGGCTGGTTAGCATTGAACTTGGTTTGTTCATTGCAGGCTTAACCCTGACCAGTAGCTAGGGTTTACAGCCCAGCAATCCTGTGACTCACAACTGCTCTGTTTTGCATCAATGGTGAAACTGGTCTGGGAGTTTCCAAACTGTGAAAGCTGAGGAGGAGCTTTTAGTGGAACGTGCACTCAATACCATTTGCCTCTCAGGGGTCATAGGTCACATTCTGAAGCAGCAAACGTTTGAGTTTTTATTGTGATGAGTCTTAACATGCATTTGACCTCTGTCTAGCTTGCTCCAGCTTTTTTTTGTGTGTGTTAAGATTTGACTGAAAGGACACTGTTTATTGAATGCTTTTAATTGACCAACTTTAAAAAAAAAATCATTTGGTTGTAGTGCATTGAACAAAAGGTTTACAAAACTGACATCTTTCATTTTGTTTTCAAATAACTTATCAGAGATTTCCCATTTAGTGTTTGTAAAGGACCTTTATATCAAGGGAAATATAAAATGCAAGAACATGTTTTGGTCTTCTTGGATCAAGGTCCTATATTTACACAAGCGTGTTCAAAGAGCCGTCAAATGCAGAAAGGAAATATGTATTTTCTAGTGAAATATTTCTAAGTGCAGTTATCTTAGCCTGTTCTGTGGTCTGTGTCAGATTTTTAGACATGAATGTGATTTGTGGTTGATGTGGATGCCACATAGTGCTTTGTCTGGATGCTGATGCAATGTGATGGTGTTTGCGTGAGCCCGTCTTGCCTGAAGGACACTGACTTTGGCTTTTAGGTCATTTCAGTGGTTTCACACTCATGGAGCTACGTGCTCTCCACCTTCGGTGACGTGAGCAGGTGTTGAAGGAGTGTTTGTATTGGGACCCATGCAGGAACTAGTTCAGTTGCTTCATAAGACATTTTGTAAATGTTGATGTACATGCGACCTCTGGCTTCTCAGCTCTTTTTCTGTGGCCCATCACAGCCAAATTGTGATTTTTCAGGTCAATAGAAAGACTGAAAATCTGAAGCTGGACCAGCTTTGCTTACTAAGGGGTTTTTAATGCTTCATTTTCCATAGCAATGGAAATAAGCACTCCTTGCACTTGAGTACTGGGTATGTGCATATGTGTCTTTCATAAGCCTGAGAGGGCAGTGCCTACTTCTTTTCCTGGAAATTGATTTGAAAGGGGGGAAGAGTGTTCGATCTTGGCTTTGCAGAGCTGCTGCTGCAAACTAACGGAAAGGGAACAGGTACAGGGAGAGGGTGACTGTCACCAGGGCCTGTGCGGGCTGAGAACCCCCTGACAAAGGCAGTGCCTCAATCATGAGTTTGCTTTTCATCTGCACGCTTTTTATGAGGCGTCTACACTTGCAGGAAATAAAACGCAATCCTTGGAGGCAGAGGAACGTGATGTTAGTCATCGATATTAGTCGTTGAAAGTTTCTGCCTTATGGGCTATTCAGGCTATTTCCTGCAAAAGGAAATCTTTCGTTAGCTAATTATTTTCCTAGGCAGTGCTGTAAGGGCATCAGCAAATAATACAGTTCCTGGCAAAGCTACTGCACTGTTTAGTGCCTGCATGTGTGATGAGGAGAGAATGATGGGAAAATTTTAATGAAAGAAATTCTACCAGAGCTGAAAAATACTAATAGCTTCAAAATGCTGTTCAGAGTTGACTCCTTAGCAATCAATTTTAATAAATCTTACGTGTGAAATGAGAAATCCCAATATTGTATGTTGCCTGATACCTGGATTTTGACTGTTTTCTGGTGGTCTTTGGCATTGCGCCAAATATATTATAAAGGTGTGATGCAGCAAAGCCACCAGAACATGCTCACTTCTAATAGGAACAATGGTATAAGGGGGAAAATGCAGTATCCTAGTGAGACTGCAACTCCGAATTAGGTGTGTAGAGCAGACATGCTTGATGAGTCAGGAGGAGCAAGGGCACAGTTCTGCTCCAGAAGAGTGCTGTAAGGTTTACAGTGCGCAGGTGTCAGTGCCTTGCTTGCAGGAGTCTTAGATTTTTTTTTTCAAATGTACAAAAGGAATATGAGGCTTTGTACTACTCACCCTAACAGCACTGAAATGTCCCTCCAAGACAGTTTTGAAAGCATCACTTTAAGATAGTTAAGACACCTAATGAAGTAGAATGAACCAAGTTGCTTCCATTAATTCTTAGATTCAGTGTTCTGTCAAAAATTGCAGTTGATACAGTTATCCCTGCTAATCTGTGGTTTAGCTAATTATGTTGTCGCAGCTTCTAAAGTGTCTGCTTTAAGTTCCTCTGTACTTCCTCATTAGTTTCATATCATGATCGTGTAAGGTCATATCAGCCTTTCAGTATCTTTGGCATTTTGAACATGCCCAGTGGTCTTTCTATTCACTGCCATTCAGTTCTACTAATATAAACCAGACTTTGCCAGAGCTTTGTTCATGAATTTAATGATATCAAGAATTTCGTTTTTGTATTGCCTTAAAACTACATGATTGTAATGTAGGAACTGAGTTCACAGTTTCTTCTCTAAGCAACATGCAGTTGCACCTCTTGAGATACTTGGTTGCATTGTTTGCAACTGATGTGATTCTCCACTCCAAGTGATACATTAGCGTGGTGTTATATTTGTCCTATGTGGATGGAAAATAGAGCTGATGAGCTGGTTGTTTCTCTGTGTGTGCCCACAAAGATAGACATTTTAAACAGATGCACTTTTTGTCTTCATGAAATCTTCATGGCAAGTACATGGGTTTTCATAAACTTTCTTGCTAATATGCACTTACCTTTACAAGGTCTGTTTTTCTCTGTAATGTTACTTTAACGTATTTTTTTTTGCTGCAAGTCACTTTAATGAGGACATCTCTTCTCTGTTCAGGTTTCTGTAATTTAGCTTTACTGAACAAGCCAGTGGATAATCGATGGTCTTGCCTGAAACCTTGGTTTATGTAAGGAAAACATGGCCTTCTCAAATCAGTCATTATAAACTATATATCTGTATATATTTCTGTATGCAAAAGGGAACTGATTTTGGTTGTTGGAAGAACAGTATCTGCACGACCTTTTTCTGAATATAGTTATTTCAGTTGCAAAATCGTATATCAATCACATCTGAAATTAACTGTTCCACCTTTCTGGCAGACCAAGAATTTTGTACTGAAAACCATAAGAAATACTTCCAATGTGTAGTTTGAGTTATTTGTTTTTATTACTAATTAATTGTTTAAAGAAGCACCTTCTGTGCTCAGGATGAGCTTTCAATGGCTGTAAATGTCATGGTATGTGCTTACTTAACAGTTGGAGAAAGACACTGGCACAGTATTAATTCTTGCTGTGGAATTGTTGTGCCCATGAGGAATGTTGTAAAAGTAGCTGATGCTTACAAGGTGACATAATTCCAGTTTGTGACAAGCTCTCTCTCTAGCATCCATTGCTCTGCAGTCTCTTGGTGGGGAGAGGAAATTTTTGTGTTTCCCAGTCAAAAAGGTGTGACATAAATCCATTTTTCTCTCTTCCAGAATCTTTCCCAGAGAGTATCTTCTCCAGCAAATCCATCTTTATTCTCTCGCAGACCTTCAGCAGGTGAGTTTCTTCAACTAATTCTACCTATTACACGTCAAGCCTATTCTTGTCTTCAGTGCTATTTCTACATTCTCCCTTCTAGGTAATCGTAGCTTTACTTCCAAACTCTCCCTGTGGTTTATAGTTTAATATAAAAATGAATTAACAGGGGCGTTGGTTAGAGATTAGAGAGAAAGCCTAGAGCATCACTGTTGCAGTGGGGCTGGAAAGAGGATGTGAAAGAAAATGTAGTCTGCAAAGAGAACTTTGCTGTGAGAAATTTGTCATCTGATCAATGACGGCTCATCTACGCCTCAGCCTACAGGTGACAAGTAGTATTTATTTCTTTGCTTGAAAGAATAGTTATTCAGGAGTTTATGAGTTTGTGCAGTGCCTGGTGCAGCCTGCTTAGTTACAAAGTCTGCTAGGCTATACCACAAGAGAGGGGAAAAAATGAACACAAAAACCTCAAGAAGCCTGCTACACAAAGTTAAGCTATGCAGTGTTTCTGGAACAGATGTGACCACAGAAGAGCCTACGCACCAGCAAAACATGTCTTTGCGTTGATATGGATTGAACTAAGCAAACACGCATACATCTGCCTGAACAGCAGAATTTTGTTACATACCAGATTAAATAAAAAGAATTTGGCAAAAAGTGCTGAAAAGAGAGGTTGTGGAATCTAAGGTGAATGTGCTGTAGTGCTCAGATGCGCAATGGAGGATGCCATGAGGTTGGATGCACTAGCTGACGTCGGCACATTAGTTCACACAGTAATATGTAAAACACATGTAAACTTCTTCCACTGATATTTCCCTTGTCTAGTGGTGCTTTTTCTGCAGGATGACAGATAACATTGTCGGTTCTGGATGTTCTGTTGGCGCGTTTAAGTTGAGGGAGTTCAGATGCCCCTCAGAGCTGAAGACTACGGAATACAGGAAGCGTGCGTTTTGTTGGCTGGTGAAGTCACAGAGTAGAAATTATTCCATATATAAAATAAAAAGGCGAGTCATTGGAAGTTTAAAACTGTTTTCACATCTTTTCAGCGTGTTCTGCTCTCTCATCTTTAATAATCAAACCATGAAAAAGCAAGCTACTTAACTCCAGAGCTGCAGTCTCCCTGGTGGGCCTGTCTATTAGCCCCCAGTGCTTTGTAAGCTGCTTAATCAGTTCCTAACATTGGTAGTAGATGTTTTAGAAGCAATCAGCAGCTTATCAAGCACCCTGTGGGAGGGAGGGAGGGTAGAAGTCACAATTCATCCATTGAATTAGCAGTTCCCTTTAGCATGTTTCTTTGTGTTTGCAAGACACCTTCTCTTCCCCTGAGGGCCCCAGCCCCAAACTTATCATATTTAGAGGCAATGTAATTTGATTACCGTTTCTGCTGGGGTGGGTTAAATTGCATTTACCTTTTAATCTAGCTACATCCTTGTTGTCAGCCTAGAGAAAGTTTTCCACATTACGGAGGCTCCAAGTTTGAAATTGGATTGCCTGTTTCTGTCAAAGTGGAAGCAGAGTGGAAAGAGGAGGAGAGCTTTGTTGAGAAAATGAATCCAAGAGATGGAGAAGCACTAATAATACCCTCATAGCCCCTGACTCCTCCCTGGATTGCCCCTTGCCACTGCTTTTGCCCAGTTGCTCATTGTTTTCTACCGACCTGCAGTTTGAGTGGGTTTTAATCCTAAAAGTTTCTTCTCCTTTTGATTCCTCTGCTGCCTATTTCTTCATATCCATGGGCTGCTTTTGCAGTGTATCCTGCTGTCATGTAGATTGCATGTGTTTGGGGAATTAACTAAAAGGTTTATTAAAGATTAATGGAAAGATAAGGCACGATGAGGGAATTAGAAAAGCAGAGAGGGGTAATCTGGAGATATGAGCAATCTTTACCCTGGTTAGTCCCAGCTCAATTCTGATTTGTTTCCTAGCCAAGTTCTCTTTAAAGATCCTAGAAAACATGGGTCGTTTCCTACCAAGCGGCTGAGTTTCAAAACTGTGGTATGAGGGTCTGTTCTTAGATGCAAAAAAGTTGCAACGCCTGTTTGCTAGTAGGTGAAGCAGCACATAATACTATTCAAAAATTAAATTTAATTTGAATCTCCTTCCAGGCTTAACAGAGGTCCATACTTAGGCCTTATGGATGTGGCAGAGTTCCTACTTGAGCTGTCTGATGGTCTGGGAATGGTTGTCGCTTGGATCTAGTTGGACAGGGCTCTATTGGGAAAGACCTTAACTGTAAGGTTAAAAGTAGAGGAAAAAAAAATTGAAACAAAATGTCTTTAAATTTGGAAACTCACCAAATCCTGTTGAGGTAGTGTTTTTGCTAGTACTTGACTCATTAACAAATGCTTATGGTGCAGATGTGAGTAGACCTGACCTTTAAACAAAGAGGCAGCAAGTGATGGTGTTTCTTTGTACATGCATGTTATTTAAAATAAACACAAATCCACACGTGTATCCCAGCAAGGTTTCTCTGCGCGCCAGGGCCCCAGGGACTACGATAAAGTTTACAGCAAGCCTATCAATGGGCATTCCCATGGGATACATATTCTTAGAGTCCTTTTGTCATTGTCATTGAAGGTGTTTAGCAGGTGACATAACTAATTAGGTTCATTCAGATTTAACTGGCAGAAACATGAACTGTGACAGCTTGTCTGTCTGTCCCCTTGGCTACACTTGATTTCTTTCCAACCCTCCCTGGCGTCATCTGCCCAGAGAGTAATCTGCCCTGTGTCACCCATCATTGCTGCATCTCTTAGCCAGTTTATCCAGGGCTATGCCAATCAATTAAAGCTATAAAGAGGGAGATCTCCACTTGTTAGGAAGCAAGTATTCACTCCTGAAATTGCTGGTTTTAGCAGACATCATACACTGGAAAAATGGATTACTCTTATTTATGTGCAGTATAGTCCTTGATGGTGCAGTCACGTTCCAGGGTAGCTTCATCCTAAATCTACTGGAGGTGTGAACTCTGCTGACCTTGCTAGTGGACATATCACTGGTTTTGTGGACACAGTTCATGCAAGATGGAATTAAAAACTATCCGTTCATTTTGCATGGCTGTGCGGCTGCTGTTGGTAATACTAACAGTTTTCACACGGTTAAGCATTGATTTGGCCAGACAGTGACTCATACGAGACTTTTGCATTTCTTAGGAAAAGTAATTCTTAATATTTGTACTAGATTCCATATTAATGGGAGCATTTAAAGTAAAAAAATTGAAGTGGCTATTTTGACAAGTTCAAAAATTCAGGTGCTTAATCCACCTAACACACTGCCTGGTTTTTATGTTAAATAGCAAGATATGCAAGTGTACAAAGATTATTTCACTGATGGTCTTTACTGTAGAAACACTCTTAATCGTGACAATTATTTCACCCTGGTTATTACCTCCAAAAGATATGTTAAAATAAAAAGAATCCACATAATGGCAAAAAATAACTAGATGTCAAAGATGGAGAAGACAATGATTTGAAGACTTGTTTACAAGGGAACACTCAGAAAAAAACTGAAGTGACAAAATATAGGAATTTAAAATTAGGAATTTAATTACATTGAATCACAGTGTAAATACTGTTATTCAAAATATAAGTGGCTTTCATTTGGTTTATCTCCATTTACTTTGGAAGCAAAGTGAGTTCTATTGTATTAAGGCCATTTTCATTCTGAATGTGTATGTCCATACAGGGATTTAATATAGTATGATTTATCCGTTTTAATGTTGCAGATAAACTGATCTGTTAAAATTTAGTTAAAACATCTATTTCCTTCAGTTCAACTTTTCTGACTGTTTGCCTGTAGATGAACCTACAAACAATGTGAAGAACAGTGGAGAGAAAGGATGAACCAGAGAGCCCTGTTCTCACAATAATATACCACAGGTCATACAGTGAATATGAGAAACACGTAAGAATCCTTAATGGAGATGCTTCTTTGCAGAACTCGCATCGAGCATGAGGAACTTAATGCCGCAGTAATATTACTGAGGCCAAAAGTTTATCATCTTTGAGAGGATTAAGTGTCCATGGTTACAGTATTTAAGATAAAGAGATTATAGGGTTTCAGAATAGAAATATTATTTACTGAGGGTATTGCAAAGATGTCTTCAGTATTGACAGACCAATCAGTGATTTCATCTCCCTCTGACATATATAGTACTGATTACAGAGTCCGGTAAGGTTTTCGACTAGGTGAAGAGTTTGGTGTAGTAGAAGCATTTACCAGTATGAAAATCTTAATGTTTCTGTTGAAGGTTTTGCTCTTATAAAAAAGGTTTTGCTCTTAACAAAAATCTGGGGAATAAAAAAGAACTTCAGTGAAACCTAAGTTCTGCCTAATTTGAGCCTAGTATATTGTTATAACAGGATTATTATTATTATTCTTCCCTTAGAAGAATAAAGAAATTGTTAGGCTGTGTTCAGTTTTCCAGGCTTTTAACCCATATCTTCATCACACCTCCTTTTCCAATGGCAGATTCAGGTCCTCCCTGTATTTTCCTGGACTGAGATGAAGGAGGAGATTGGTGACGCTCTTCTTAGCATTTTTACATGCGCAAAATTTTAGGTTGTTTTAGGCAACTTATTTCGTAAGTCCCAACAGTAGCAAAGACTGCAAGGAAATGTTCTCTTTACTTGCTGGTGTTTTTCAAAAGTAAAACTTCTTTTCTGATCACTCAGTCCTCATACAGTTACTGAGAAATGCTCAGCTTAGACTTATACAGCCTGGTGACTCCAAGCACATCCATGGTGGTGTCCTTGCCCAGCAATTTCTTGTTATTCACACATAAGAAATGGGGTGCGGCATGTAGCCCGCATACCTGTGCTGGTGAAAGCCACTGGTGTGCACGTGGCTTTACTGATTGACAAAACGCTTTTGGCTAACATACTTCGGGTCTGCTCTAGTTTCAGAAGTGTTACTGGGATAGGTGCATGACAAACACCCCCAGCCCCTGCTCCTGACAGATACCTGTAAAAGCATTAGTGCAAATTCAGTTATACCAATAAGGAAGTCTTTTGCTGTCACTTGTCCATTCAATCATTCAATATAAGCTGTACCAGCTTTAACTTTTATTTTCAAAGAGGTTTACCCATGTAGCTGTACCAGCAGATCCTTTTAAGTTTAGACAAGCCTTTTTTTCACTTTAGGGGCAGGAAGTCACAAATGAGAAGGAGAATTAGGTTTTTATCAGACCTAGCTGTGCTGAGATGGTTGAAGATTTGTCTGTCACGGTTCTCTGTGGGAGTTCACTGTACGCCACAAGGACAGCAAAATGGCAGAGTTCAGCACCGTAGTAAAAAAACTGATTTACAGCCCTAGCCTCGCGAGCAAGTGTTGGCATACCATGTGTGACGCAGATGCCAGTCCTGCAGTGCCAGTGTTCTGCTGGCCACAGGCTGGAAGACATTGCTCAGAGTAGAGTTTTAACTCAAGTGTCAGACACAGCTCCTGCTCTTTAATATTTTATAGGAAGTAGACAGAAACAGCTGGTTGTGTGGGAGATGAGAGGCATACACATTGTTAATTAGTGGAGCGGTCCAGTTCTTATTGTAAGGAACATGAGTTATGGACTCTTTTCCCAGCTCTGCTGCAGGCTTCCTCTGACACACAGAACAAGTAATTTCTAATGGGATTAAGGTAAAATGAGTCCCACTTTACTACATATATGTTTAAAATAGACATCCTAATCACAACTGATTTTAAAAGAGGGAAACCAGCTTTGGAGGTGTAGTCTGTCTGACCTATTTTAAATATGTTGTGCAGTTTAATTACATGAAACTTTTGAGTCAGTTAGATTTCTGTGCTTGAACTATGTAAACATACATCTCGGACCAAAATAACATAAAACTAATATCCATTGTTGTGTCCTTCCTTTACAGCCTGTGCCTGTATGACTGTGGTAACTGTATTAGCAGAACAGTATGAAAATAGTCCTATGATGAGAAAGCCACACAATATACATTTCCATAAATATTCAAAGGTTTGATAGCAAAACAGCAATTAAATAGCTTGTATACTTTCCTGTGGCTGTGGCTCCTTTATCACTTACTTCTTTCACTCCCTGGAGTTTGCTAGCACTGAGCTGCCTTTCAGCAGAACAGGAAAGTGCAGATTAGCTGATATTCCAGGTGTGTGTATAATTCCCGAAGTGCTGACAGCTCTGCTTACAATTAGTGGTAATGTCAATGATCTTACTGGCATTTCTCTTTTACTGAAGCTTTGCTGGGGAAGGGAGTTGCTATTATTCAAAATGGCTTGTGGTCAGGTGGAGAGTTTGGCAGAGCCAGCTAGGCTTGTGGAAGAAGAGCTGACCAGGAGTGTTTTGGCAAGTGGCAGCCAGGAAGACATGTTTATCTGAGTTAGGTGTGTTCAAAGTCTTGGAGGTTAAGTGTGAAAATACAGCAAGATTATTAATAGATATTTTTAATAGCAAAACTAGGTTTTGCACTGCTTGAAACCAGAGTTTTCAACAGGGTTTATTAAATACATGTGGTACTTTTCCACATGAATGTGTAACCTAGGCTGCTTGGGGTAAGTGTGGCTTTTTAGAATGAACCTTGTTTAGAACAAACCAGCAGTGATGCCAGTTGCTTGCAGGAATTTCTAAGCTGAGATCTCCAGACACATTCTAATTTTTTCAGCCCCTAGAAGAGGTAGTAACAATATAAGCTATCGCTTTTCTAGTGCTTTGTACTGCTGTGTTCTTTTTTGCTATGCAGAAGGAAAGACCCAGACTGAAGGCTGGGGTTAGCAGCGTGGGCTCTAACCTCATTACTGTACTTAAAATGTCTATTCAGGAGAGGCAGCTGAACATATCTCAAGCAATAACATCTCAAGAAACCAAATTTCCCAAGGAAACTAAGTAGTGTCTTGGGGCTTCCTGCTTGGATGAGAGAAGAAAAATGTTTTTTTACATATACTTTGTACTCAGAGTTATATTTCAGAAGAACCCCAGCCATTTTCTTGGTATGTTGCTTTCTTGTTTGAAAATCCTGTAGAGGACTCCTTCCAGTCCCGTGCAAGCCAAGCAAGTTTGTAATTTTGTGCTATCACTCGTGAAATAATGTCTTACTCAGTGGGCATGTAGAGTCAGTTAATATCCCTGCATGCAATTGCCTGCTTAGTCTAAAAAAAAAAAAAAAAAAAGAAAAGGGCAGGGAATGGGGCAAAAAAAAGAAAAGCACATATATATTCTTTGCCTGAATGCATATTTGATTGTGTGTGTATTTAGAGTCACGTGTGTTTTTAGGTTAAGGAAAGTGCTTTATGTTTTCTACCAGCCAAATTTGGGGTACTCTTTCAACCTTGTTTGATTAAGACAGCCTTTAACCTTTGCTTGAATACTTATTTCTTAAACCAACCTGTAATTCATCCCTGCAACAAGATTAGGAGAACTTGGGGTGTGACAAAATTAACATGTAACTGCCTGGAAACCGTGGGGGAAGGAGAAAGGAGGAAAGATGATAGAAACGCAGTGAGTGTGAAGGCAGAAGCTGTGGGGCTGGAGTCTTGTTGCAGGACTGGCTGGGGAGCTTGCACAAGTGATTTCCAGGTGTTTTGCTTATGCTGGGACAATTCCATGTCTTTCCTGCTTGTGTCAGCTTGTACCCAGAGACCTGAAAAATTTTAGGCTTTTCTTCTTTTCTGTGGGAAGGATGGGGGAGGGCTTGGAGGGACCTTGCCGTCTTCTCTCTCTTCTCCTATAAATTCACTTGGCTGTCATCAGTTTGTTCCTCTCCCCCAGCCAATGCTGTCTTCACCTTGCCCCCTGCCTATATGTGCTTGTCACAGATTTAGCAGCATTTGCTCTTGACCTTATTTTGGTTTTCCTCCTCTTGCCAATGCCTATTATGGTTAGTAGTTGATTTGTGGAATATCACTTTAATACCAAATTGAAGTGCAACGTGTTGAGTCATCTAGTTTGGAAGAGCCATGAACAGCAAATGGCTCTGCTATCAGTGGGGACTGCCTGGTACAAAGAAGTCAAAGGGAGCTTGTGATTTCTGTTTATTCAGATTCTCACTCATTTCTGCTTTGGTTTGATTTATTTAGTCGTTGGTTTTGTGGGGGTTTTTGTTTGTTCTTCACAGTGTTTATCACCAGGTTTCCTTTCGGGATGTTCTCTGCCCTGTTGGTGTTGAGTTATTATGGCACAATGTGCAGCTGCGCAATATTGCTTTGTCTGTGTCAAGGACAGTAATGGCAAAATGATATTGTGTGACAGAGCCAGCACCATGTGCTGGTGTCAGCAGTAGATGAACTTAGTCCCTGGCCCCATCTGCTCTGTCCACCATGCTGCCACCCATACCCCATGCTGAACAGACCCTGGAGACAGCCAGGGACGTGCCAAGGCTCTAAAGGTAAAAAGGGAGAGAAGATTAGGTGGTATCACCCTTACTTTCAAGAACTGGACTTGTGGCCCATAGCATGGCGGTAGTAACAAAAGATGAGACTCTCCTGAAGCTATGTGGGTTTTTTTCGTGTGTTTTACAGCAAGGCATAGTGACTGACTCTAGTGTGCGTGCACACAAATATTAAGAAATCATTCCTCCCTTAAGTCACATGCAATTTAAATAAACAAAGCAATCTGAAAGAGATGACTGGGAGTCAAAATGGAGCAAGGAAAGCTGACCAGACCAGTATATTGCACAAAAGTTGGGGCAGAGCTGAAATCTGGTATCTGCCTCCCTGAGGCTTTTACCTCGTGAGCATCCTTCCTCCTTCCATTTCCCTTTCCTCTGAACTAAAGATTAATTGTGCATTGAAACTGTAACAAGAATTTGCGGTGAATCTGGTAAACGGAAGGGGAAAAGTCCTCAAGGAAGTTAGCAGTCCGTGAGCATTGTCTCTCCTCTAGATATAAATGACTTGGAACTTCCCAGCCAGGGAATGTTTTTTTTTTCTTTGCAGCTTACATTATCCTTAGCTAAGCATTTTGTAGTATGTTTGTCTTCAAGTCTGTGTGTTCACCGCTGAAGTTCTGACCCTGCTGGAGCCTGTTGCAGGGCAGAGATTCCTTTTAACCCTTTGTGCTTTAATGCCCAATCTGCACACTTAATGACCGCAGAAAATACCTGCTTGTTCTGCAGTTAGCGAGTAGATAAGGTAACCATTGTAGCTTTCCTGCACCTGGATCTGCTCTTGCTCTTCCCAGCTTGTGACAGAGAATGCATCAGAAAATGGTTTCTGAAACAGATTGTACAATGTAAGGATGGGAGGTAAAATGTGCAACAGAGACAGTCCACTGCAACAAAAGAGATCCGAGACAGGCATTGCAAAAAACTTGCCAGCTGTTTGGAGTGCTGGAGAGTTGTGGGACCTCTGTGGTGAGAAGTTTTTAAGCAAGTCAGTTGTCTGTCCGTTGGTTGTACTGCAGGGTGAGAAATAAACTGGAGGTTTCTGGAGGTGTTTTTTCTAGCCCTGTTTTCTTATATCATTGGTAGTTCTTTTGAAAGCATATTTCTCATCTGTCCTGGAGGTGAAGAAAGATCACTGGGTGTTTAGACCTCCTCTACAAAACTCCCACCAATGGAATTTGAAGGGTAGTGAGCACAGTGTTGAATTTAAGCCCAACTGTTCAGAAGGAGGTTTTATTTTCCCTTTAATTCAGTCCAGGAAGCACATTCCCTGTGGTACTCTGACTTCTAGAGAAAGTTGGAGCTTGCCTCTGACTTGTTAGCAAAAGGTGTGATTCAGACTAGTTGTTTCTGGAGAGGTGGAAATCAAGAAGAGGCAGGAACCTTGATTTTAGAAGATGGTGGAAAGCTATTCTTGATTATTCACTGCTTCTTCAGGTAGCTTCCTTCTGCCAGGCAGGCTTGTGACGCTAATCCCAATAATTAAAGGACTTCCTAGCCCTTCAGTGTATGTAATTGGTGATGGTGAATAAGCTTCATGTCTACCCACCCCTTCTATTTTCTCAGTGCCTCTTGGCCTTTTTATGTCTCTCCTGCATTGCGTCAATGCCTCCTGGCAAATTCTCTCTGTCTCTCAGTTAGAGTGTGTGTCTGGCCTTGAGAAATAATCATAAATTTTGTTCTGTCGGGAGGAGAGGCTGGGACAATCCAGTTGAGATTTGAACCTGTAGTTCAGGGTGTTTTAGGGATTTCATATCACTTAACCTATCCCCTCCAGGCATCATTCGTGTCTGACATGTAAATCAGACTGGAGGAAGAAATGGAAAGGAGTGCTTATGCTCCAGAAAAAGGTTATGAGACAGAATAGAGAGTGCCTTCTAATAAATGTTATCTGCAGAGAAATACATCAGTCCCTACAGAAGTAGTTGATGTTACTGCTTCAATGTTGACTTATAAAAACTTTATCACCTCTATGATGATAATGATTAACAAGCTGATTTGGAAGGGTGGGGTCACAAAGCCATTTGGCATATTTAGCTTCTCTCACAGTGGCAGTGAATACAGTACCTGAATTTTACAAGTATTTTCACCGCTTTACCTGGAATACTAAACCCTGGTGGCAGGGCTCTTAAGCAGAGCAGTAGCAACAGGTACTGCTCTATGGAGATAATAACCAGGGTTTCCTCTTGTGCTTCTCGTACATGAGGAAATTACAAGTCCAGGTGTGAGAGTTCAGGAGGGTTGGAGACATTTCTCTCTCCCTTCTCACTGTTTATTCCCTGATTGCATGGTCACAGTGAACTGAGGGTGTTCTTACGCACGCTGTTGTGTGCTGCCTGTGGTTTTTAGCTGTCCCTTGTGTCAGACTGGCAGAATACACAGATGTGGGTAGATTCCTCTTCCTTCTCTTAGATTATGGATAACTTCTGTTAAAATATCCTTGATGTGGTGAATTCTCCATTATCTTGTATCTTAATATAAGAAAAAAAAATGTTTTTCACTACTTCTGATTTTGCTTTCATTATCATATGCTGGAAATTACTCAGACTAGCAAATTCAATCTAACATTTATTGTAATCCAGAATACCTTGATGTGGTTTAACATACCATGACACTTTTCAGAATTTGGACTTACTAACCTTGGCAGTTCCTCACATCAAGCTGAACAGTGTATCTGAAAGCTTGGCAAGCTATATCCACTTAAGCGCCTGTCTTGACAATCCTCATGTAGGTGTTCAAAGCTATTTATTATCTCCATGCTGTGTAAACATCTGCTATTAGAAGTTGGTAAAAATGAACAGACAGGGCAGGAGAATTGATGACCCTCGCTCAAATTCACAGCATAGAATTCTGCAGGGATAGAGGTCTTACTCCTTACCTTTTACTTTTTAGCTAGCATTGCTGACAGGAGTCCTGCCCTCAAAATCAAAACGAACAGTTGCTGTCTTAAGAAATGTCTGAAAACTGTACTGTTTTTTTTTCTCTCCTGTCCAGAAAGTTTATCATGTCTGATGGATTTTATTATTAACTTGTGTGGTCATGGTGCAAAGGTTGGGTATTTCTGTGGACTTGGTCTAACAGGTGGGTGGAAGGCTGTGGAGGCGTTACTTGAAGCAATACTGGATTACAGCTGACTCATTTTTCCTTCTCCTTCTACACATGCTCCCCCTTGAATCATGGAATCATTAAGGTTGGAAAAGACTTCTAAGATCATCCAACTCAACCATCATACCAACACCACTGTGCCTTTTAAACCATGTCCCGAAGTGCCACATCTACATGTTTTTTGAACGCGTCCAGGGAAGGGGACTCCATCACTTCCCCAGGCAGCCTCTTCCAATGCTTCAACACTCTTTCAGTAAAGAATTTTTTTCCTAATATCCAATCTAAATCTCCCGTGGTGCAACTTGAGGCTGTTTCTTCTCATC
This sequence comes from Neomorphus geoffroyi, assembly GCA_033558235.1. Taxonomy (NCBI): domain Eukaryota; kingdom Metazoa; phylum Chordata; class Aves; order Cuculiformes; family Neomorphidae; genus Neomorphus; species Neomorphus geoffroyi. The sequence goes on from JAUMJM010000027.1 coordinate 35,655,734, forward strand.
CTATCACTGTAGTTCCCCTAAAGCCTTTATAATATTACCTCCTTGGAAATGATAGTCTGAGTTTGGAGGGGAATTCCATGCTTACCTTATCTAATCAATATTTGATTGCTTTCAGTTACACCCAGTCAGAGGCTGCTATTATGTCTTTTCTAATTTGAACAACTGTCAGGGACTGGAACAATCTCTAATTCATTTCATGTTAGGGTTTTTTTTGTGCATTTTTTGTCTTATTTTGTCTTCCAAACATGGAGTTATTGCAGGCCATGAGTTTAGGTTACCATCTGTCTGGGTTGGAACTCTCAACAGGGGTGAGAAGTTCTGCCACTTTTACCTTGGCCACTTTTCTAGTTTGTTTTCTAATATGAAAACATATGTGCTGCAACACAGTACTCACTCCATTGCTCTCCCGTAGGACTAGTTTGTGCAATCCTCCTTCATGCTGGTAAATGTTTTCATATAAGGGGTCTTTACTGTGACGTGACTTTTCTTTGCTGTGTGTAATGGGCTGGGGTTTTGAGAGGAGGAGGTTTAGGGGCAAAGCTAGGGCTGGGGAGTGGGAGCCTTCAGAGGTGAACTTCTGTCAGCATTGTGCTTGGCCTGGAGAGCTCAGATATGGAATGGAGTCAAGACAGCTGTAGCTCAGCATTTGTCAGAGGTGAAGGAACTGCCTGTCCTCTGATGCAGGGCAGTGTCATGGGCTTAGAAATCCGTCATGAAGGGGGGGCACAGTGAGCATCCGCTGGGCCACACATACTATTCTTGGAAGTTGTCTTTGAGCGGTGGTGCATAGTGGACTACTGCAGAGGATTTCTCTGCCTGTGGAGGATGCTGTGGTCTGTGGCCTTTCCAGTTCTTATTCTCTAGAGACAGCCGGCTGCCCACTTGTTTCTGAAAACATCGCCTTGATTGAGTGTATGAGTAACTTCTAGTCTTTGGATAGAAGGCTCAGGAAACCTCTGGGGGCCAGCAGCCCTCCTGACAGGTTTGACTGATTGCTCATCGCCCTCATGATCATGTGGATGTGGTGTATCCCAAGGGATTTCAACTTGTACCATAGCCACTGCTGCTTTTCATCTTCTTCTTCCTACTGAATCAGGAAAAACATAACCCAGTGCATGTACATCGCGTCTTCCCGCCACCCAAGACTCTTGCAACCACTGTCAGCATTGGCTTGTCTGCTGGTCTTTGGCAGTCCCCGTATTTCACCCCAACCTCACTCATACAGAGCATAATTATTTCTTTGGATTTATACTCCTACACAACTGAACAGTAACACAAAGATATACAGAGAAGAAAGTTTGATTTACCTTTATTAATAACTTTGACTTGTATGAAAAGCCTCTGCTCTAGAAGTCATCTAAAATAATTGTCCAACACCTTTTTGGGTCTGTTCAGATACTGTGTACCCTTTAGTTTCTTCCACTGCTGCACACTAGTCTCTGCCCTCCCTCTTGCCTGCCCATACCACCTCAGCTTTCCCGAGGTGGGTGCAGGAGGCTGGGCAGCAGGTAGGTTGCTGCTCCTCCTGGCTCTCCTTTGTCTTCCCCTCTCCCTGCTCCGGCAGCCCTGGGACCTGCAGCTGGAGGGATGCTCGCTGCAGCACAGGCAGGGAGCTGGTACAGGAGGCTCCTTGAAAACACAGTTTGATCCCTTTAGGGTGGGCGATAACGTGGCAGTTAGTGTAAAAAGCAGTGTTTGTTTTGTGGTTTGTATTGTAAGCACTTTGGGGGCAGGGCCTGTATTTTATGTGTGTACATGCGGGGGGGGTGTTTTTATACAGATCCTAAATGCGAGACACGCCGGTGCAAAGCCACAGCTCCCCGTCCTGTGGTAACTTAGAGAAGTGTTTTTTCTAGATCCAGAGTCCAGAGAAGTGGACAATGATTTTGATGTGAACACTGAGCCTATTCAGAGACACAACTTGTTTTGGGCCTGTGACCACAATTATTTCTCTCCTGTTGTCACCAAGCAGGGTACTCCAGTATATTCCAGGTGCAGCAGTGGTAAGATAACTGTAAGAGCACAGGCCCCATGTCCTTTTGACATGGATTCCTTGACCAGTTTAGGAAGAGAAAGCTGCATTCCACCCTTCATCAGCTGATGACAAGAATGCCATCATTGATCACGTTTCACCCTTACTTTTGGACAACAAAACAATTGCTTGCACTGTAAATAATTTGGATTAGAAAACGGCCCTTGCTCATGTTTGCTGTAGGTAGAAGAGAATCTGAGCTCAGCAAAATTTTAATTTGTTTAAAACTTAATGCTTTTTTTTTTTAGGAGGCAAGAATATATTTTTAAGCCTTTGCAGGTACATGTTGCAGCTATATTATGTTACAGGGCTAAGTCAACTGTGAAGTTTTTGGTTTCTGTTTCTTTAGTAAACTGTTAGCTTAGTTTTGTGCTGAATTTCTTATTTCTTATAAACTGTGTTGGACTATTCTGCAGCTTCTGGTGTGTGATTCACGGTTTCTCTATTTCATAAACTCTTTGTAGGCTTATTTGGTAAACTTGAAATGCCCTTTGGAAAGATTTGGGTCAAGGCTTAGGGGCGACTTCAACAGTAAAAACAGACATGGTGTCAGAATGCTTGGGGCTGTGGACTCTCTGTCAATAAAAGGCTTCAGTCTCAGATACAGCTGTAAAGAATGACACAGATGCTGCTGGCTCTGCCAAGATGGGTCTTTCCTCCCCATGATTTCCCTGATATCTGGATAATTCATTATATTTGTTTAACACTCCTCTATTCTTGAACCACTTGTGTTTCCTTGAAACTGAAGGTCAGATTCCAGCATCAGCTGGGAGAACATCCTGGGTCTCTGCCATTTTGGTTCTGGGATGTCTGAGCTGCTGGGCCCCAGACTTCCTGCTGTCACAAGAGAGAGCTTAGTCACAGGAGAAGTTTTGACATCTTTGATTACATGTCCTGCACTCCTTTTCCTAAACCATAGAACGCTCACTGTAGGGAAGTGTAACCATGAAATTCCTCTTGGGGACAGCAAGTATAATATACATAAATTTTTTGCTTGCCAGGGTAAATGGAGATGAGGATTTTATTTTTATTAGCTACAAACATAAATGAAAGAAGGCTGCAAGGAAAAGTCATGTCCTGTGCACAGCCCTGAGGTCTCTGATGAAACAAAGTGACAGAGTTTTCAGATGCTAAAAATAGCGATAACATCTTCTCTTCCTCCTATAATACAGTAAAATGGCCTGTAATTCATATTGTAAAATTGGCATGCATGGCTCTTTGAAGATATCATCGAATTTGTGTGTCTGCAGTGGTCAGAGTTACAAGACAGCCCAGTGCAGTGCTACAAGAGCCATACAAAGAAATAAATAAATAGGGACAGCCCCTAGGGACAGCTGCTCACTCTGAATCTATCTTGCTTAGGTTGCCAGCTCTTCAGCATAAGAAACCTTCTGTGCCTTATGCAGACATAAATTCAGCCCTGGTGCTTAGGCAGGTAATAGATTATGTTAATTTTCTTTATTACGTTATATAAAACATGTTTTTAATTCAGAAATTTAACTTTTAAGTCCTTGCTTGACAGTGACATTAGTACAGACCTGGAGAGTTTGTTTGCCTTTGTCTTCAACTGTCAAGCTGAGCTCTTGTGGCCTGTCAGAGGTGGTTGCTGTAGCATGAAAATGTATGTATCATGGTTTATTTATTGTCTTTGTATATTGTTTTCATCTGTTGGTTCTAAGTGGCTTTTAGGAAGGTAGTTGTAGCTGTATCACTAGCTGCGTGACTTCACTGTTTCTTTTATTTATTTTATTTATTCTGTTTATTGAATACTATTAGCTTTTGAGTCTTTCCCCTGCTCCCTACGTGTTTGACATTCAGACCCTCTGTAACTCTGGAGTTTGCAAGCAAAAGATGTCTTCCTCTGAAATGGAAAACAAAACCCCGCCTAGGGGAGCTAAGCTAGCTCCTGTTAGAAGGTTGGTAATAACAGTAATTTCAATACCTTGAACTGTGGCTTCGTTTTCGTCTTTCATGCAGCAGCTTCTCTGCATTGTTTATATTCTGGTTGAAGGGGATCTTCCTATACCAGGATGCAATAGGAACGTCATTTTTCCTCTAACATGAGCAGATGTCCTATCTGCAATATTAGCAATAACATTGTCGCTTCCTGTTGTTGTAGATGTTAGCAGGCGAGAGCTGAAGGCAAAGAGAGGGCACATCTCAACCCATGTCATTTGATACCATCAGCATCAACGCTGTCTATGCACCTTCTTTTCCACGTACACGTTTTAATAGTGGCTATCTTGGCTAGTGGGCAGGGAGTTGCCCTGGAACACAAATTTATTTCCTTTCTACTTTACATAGAGGAGGAATGCTTCCAAGATCTGTGTTGTTCTTCTCTGCCTTGACCTTTGCTTTTTCTGGATCTGTTTACACAAACCCAAACTACAAGTGGTATGTTACCATATTGAGGGAAGGGGTGCCTGAACTGAGTCTGGCACCCATTTACGTGTAAATCTCTGAACTGACGGGGTTTCAGGGCAAGCCCTGTGCAAACCTTCAATCAGCAATTATTGCATTCTTTTTCTTTTTTATAGGAGGTCACTATCGAATCCCGTGACACATTTCTATCGCCAATCTGGCAGGCTGCCATTCAGACCACAGGAAGCCTGGGAGAGAATATGCACTTAGGGTCTTATTCTATCTTCATTATTCCCTACACCAGCAGAATTCCTTAAAGTCTCTGAAAGTTTGATCTGAATGGAAAGTATTTTGCCTGAATAGCACCCCTTATTGAGGCATTGTCACTGAGTCACAAATTTAGATGAGTGTTGTGGCTAGCAGTTTAATCTATACTGCATGGCTGTTTTTTTCACACCAACACAGGGAGTGCTAATCTCTTCTAATGGCCTAGCAGGATTGTCTGGCAGTGAGGGACTTCTTGATTTGAGAGCTGGACATCGAAGGGAAAAACGCAGTTCCCATTCAAGAGTTTATCTGAGAATTTATTCATTTTGGCAATGAGGGGAATGTTGTATTTTAATGTTTTTCAATAGGAAACACAACCTTACTAAAGGAAGAAAGCCAAAGTTCCATTCACAAAAAAAAAAAAATATGGAAAAAGTTTGTGCTTTGGAGGTAACAGAACAATTGCTAAATTGTGATTTTGCATAAAAATGAACAAGAAATTAAAAATCATAAATATAAAGCAGTATCCATAGTTGTCAGTTAGATGATAATAAGGAAGCCTTAAACTCTTTTTCTATTTGACTTTTTGTTTGTTAATATGTAAACGCATGTTGTACTTAAAATGACTACTAATCTTGCGCATTATTGCTGTAAAGAGACTTACAGAGAGATAGTAATTTTTATGTCTGGATCATTGCCTGTTCATTGGTTACTATTACCACTTGTGATTTCATAGAGATATAATTGTTGGGAAGTAACTTTCCTGTTGTTTTAAGTAGCAACACTTAGCTGCATTTCTCTATTAATAAATATTATCTCAATCCTTTGGGGAGTTTTAGTGGCTCGTTCAATATTGTCCTCTCCTTGTTTCAGGTTATTGAAGGAAAGCTGGCTCCTTTCTTGGGGAAGGTGATCAAATTTGCCACCTCTCATGTGTACAGCTGCAGCCTTTGTAGTCAAAAGGGTTTCATCTGTGAGATTTGCAACAATGGAGAAATCCTTTATCCCTTTGAAGACATTTCTACAAGCAGGTACTGTAATGTCAGTCATGCATTTGACTCGTGTATCATATTCTTGTGGATTCTCAGCCTGGTGACCTCTTACTTAAGTAACTAGGGACTGCATCCCACTAATGCACATTTCTAGGCAGCTACGCTAGATAACTGGTCCATGGGGGCCACCATGAGCAGACTTGGAAATAGAAGGGAAGAGCTGCTTCCCAAAGCCCTGTAAGTCTCAGAACAACTGATCAAAAGGGAAGGAGTCCCCAGTAGCAACACACGGTGTGATTTATCCAAAGCTTTTCTGAGGCTGCAGTGTTTTGAAAAGCCAAATGGATTCTCTGGAGTCATCACAGACATCTTTCTGGTATCTGAGGTCATTGGACCCATGATATTCTGGGATTGTCCATTACCAAACAATAACCATCTATTCTGAAGTTTTCCCCATATAATGTTATGGCTGATTCTCTGCTTTCTGTGTGCATACTCCTCTGTGCCAATCTATGCAAGTTTTTTTTCTTTTTTTTTAGTGCCATTGGTATTCTCAGGTGGTTACAAAATAAATATAAGCATGTGCCAGTACTAAACTAAACAAAAGAACCTTTATTTCGCATTATATTGAGTACTGGGTGCCAGATCAGGGACAGAGTTGCATGGAAAACCTAGAAGCAAAATGGAGGAAACCAGAGCAGACTTGACAATGCAGCAGTGTTACTACTCTTTTTCAAAAATGTCTTGGAGTTTGAGTGAAGAGTTGTGTTTGTGGGGTTTTTTAACAGAAAGACAGTGTGTCTGACAGCACAGCATTCCTCCATAGACAAATATTTTTCTGGCTGTTTCAAATGCAGTCATTTTAATTTGTTCACAAAGTGTTCCGTTGAAGGGAAAAAAAATGAAGAGCCACCTTTGGAAACAATCAGAACAAGCCTGTTAAAAGGGCTTCGTTAAGAATCTGATTCCCCTGCATGCACAAAGATGTTAAATTACAAGTAGTCAAGAACTACTCTTCAGGGATTTTCAGCCTGACCTGAGTTTCAAAGACTATTTGCACATTCTTTTTTTGCAGACTTTCATTCTAAAAAATGCATTAACAAAGCAGTGGACATAAGCTAAACAAGGTGTGCAGCTGAGCTCTGTAAACGGTTTTTAGGAAAGAATGTATCTGGGATGCATGGTGAGATAGGCTGAATTAAAGAGAGAGAGTCTGAGATGACATAAACCACAAGATATCTATTGAAACTGTATAAAAGGTAGTTGAAGATATTCCTGAAAGATTGATAAAAATATGTAAGAGCATTTGGGAAGACAGTTTTACTTGAAATGTCTGCATTTAATTTGTCTGGGGGAATTTTGGCCACAAAAACGTTGTTGGGTGTATATTGTTCCCCCGCCCTTCAGCTGAGATCAGACATACCTTGCAATTTCAGAGTTTAAAACCTTCTGGAATCAAATAGTGTTTGTCAGCAGTTCAATGAAAGCCAAAAGAAGCTGCTTGAGCTCCTGGTTTTATGTGAATTAGAAGCCACAAATGTGAAGTTGTGGTTGATGTCATGCCAAAGACAGCAGTCTTTGTTAATGAATTTTAATTAAAACACAATCAGCATGAAAAGTTTTCCAGTATTTCTCTTATTTTGTCAGAGGTCGTTCTGCTTACTTGTTTTGTACTCCTTATCACTAAACCTTGTTTTTATCCCCAGTATGTTGTGTTTCCCTCCCTAGTTAGGTTTTTCATCCCATTCCTGTTTATGCATGCACACACAGCTCCGTGAAACTAACCAGATTTCAGTTCCATATTTTCGCTCATTTCCACCTTCAGGCTGGAGGCAAGTCATGCTGACGGAGAAGCTGGTGTGTTTTACTGCGCAGCTCCATCAGCTGCAAAGCAGTGAGGGAGAGGGCCAGGTAGAGGGGCTTTGTGGTTGTTTCATACAGATGAGAGTTCTGAGCCAGGTGTGCTGACCAGTACAGTGGGAAGTGTAAGGTGAGGAGGGTAGTTAGACATAGGTAGATGTACAGAATAACCTGTGGCAGGTGGAATGGCAAGTCACAAAAGGTTCTTGTAAAGATTTGCCATTATACCTGGTATTTCTGAGCACGTGTTCAGCTTTCCATGTTAATTAAGTGTCATGGAGAGCTCTGAGTAAACAGCTCAGATTAGCTATCTAGCTGTGCTATTCTGAGTCCACGATGTGAAGTAGAATTGACTACAATTCTCTTTCTCCATCTTGATTTTCTGGAATTGCTGTCTGCAGCAAAGTATTCAAGTTTTGTACTCAGTACTAGGCTGCCAGGTACCCTGGCTGCAGCTGCTGAGTTGAGGGAAGAGCAGCTCTGAAGACCATGGTTTTCCTTCGTGCTTATGAATGTGGCTCATTCCGTTTAGGCATACTATTGATTCTACCAGCAAACCAGGCTGTTAGGGTAGAAATATTTGAAAGTGTGTGCGTGATAGCATTTGCAAACTTCGCCTCTCTGTTGGATGTTTGAAAAGTGAAGTCTGTGTGTGGATGGGGTGTGTGTGTCTGTTGAGCTGGCATTTGTTTTTCTGGCTGCCTCGCTGACCTTTCTCACTCATTGGAGAGAAAAGTGACAGCTGTCAGACCATTACAGTTCCAACGTGGTTCTAACTGGTTGTTACATTTCCATCTTCGTGGTCAGCATTGAGATGAAGAGATTGTTTCTCTACAAAATATTTTCAGCAATTTCTGGAGCAGTCTTCAGTAGGGAACTATGAAGGATGGATCTTCTTTCGATAGATACAGCTGAGAAAAAAGGAGGGCCCCTCTTGAGGGCTGGATTTTCTCTTTGGTCAGGTTATTTGCTTGAGAGTCATTTTTGTCAGTCCTTGAGCAAATAGAGTGAATACCTGGGTTATGCACTCCTTGGGGGTTTGAATACACATATATCACGTACCCTTCTCTCACTAATCAGCATGACACATTTCTTTGTTGGCAAAAGGTTCCAAAACAAACACAATCAGTTCACTTAATTAGCGGGTCTGTGGGCTGTGCTTGGCAGGCTCTTTACATCCTGCTCAACAATACAGCGCAACAGTTTGCTGCCTTGAATGTAAGGGTGGGATCACAAAGTCATAAGCTTTCTAATGATATTTCCTTTCTGTGGCTTTTCTTGGGAGGTGGCCATTCTGCACAAAGCTTAATGAAAGCTGTGATTCAGTAGTTAAACAATTGCTTAAAAATTGTCCCATCCTTTTGGAAGCCTCTTCCAGTCAGTTTGATTCTTCTGTCCCCCATTTTCCTCTTTTGTGTCTCACTCATATTTATATGACTGTTCATCAGGGTTCTTTCTAAATTTCATAATTTCAACATCTTTTCTAAGGCCTTTGAATCATGAGAACTGTATTTAAAGGCTCCTGAGCTAATTGCACATTTCATGGAGCAAATTCCAGCTAATGTAAACTCTCACAGCTCTACTTTTGCTGGAGCTCTGGCAACTTAAACAACCTGAGCATCTACTTCCTGTTTTATTTCTTGGACTACATTTGCCCCAGGCTTAAATTTAGCAAATAAACATATAGAATTATCCTATTATATCACTCATTTTATTTTTACAAGTGTTGTGAATGAATTTAAATATCCCTGGTTATAAATCAGCTTGTTACAGCTATTCTTGTCCCTTTGTTAGCAGGCAGCCACTGCCCTTCAAGTTGTTCTGACATTACTTGTTCTTCCTTAATGTGGTGAAAAGTTTTTATTTCTTCTAAAATTAAAAAAGCAGAAGTAAAAAGAATATGCCTGTGTCGTGGTACTGTTGTCTCAAATATGTGGCCGTAGTTGTTTTATAACCTAGAACAATTTTTAACAAGTTTTAAATCTTAAGGAATACTGAGAAAAATGCCATTGGAATGAGAATAGAATTATTCACTAAAAAGGGTTGTTTTGTCCAATTAGATAAGTAATTATAGTTACGGTTAAGATTATTATATGATACCCAGTTCTTAAAGTTTTGGTCTTTCCTGTGTGTCAGCATCCTCGTTACTACTTTCTGAGGCAGTTTATTGTGCTTTGCTAGTAAAGCTACTTGCTTGGTTAAAAACTATTTATTCAATTCCGTGCCTTTTGTGTGGTGACTATAGATGTATGTGAACCATGGAGTGTTGCTCTTTTGTGTTCATGTTAATTTATCAAGGCCAAGCTGTTTTTACTTTGTGAAGTTAATTTGTTCTGTAGATCAGTTAAGACACGTAGACCTTTTAAGATACAAACCAGAAGACCCAAGTTTAAAATAGACGTGCCACAGAACGGGCTTGACTATATCAACCAGCTTGGATACCTCTATAATCTTTGGCCACCATCCTGATAAGACTTATGAATGTACTTAACTTTACACATAGCAAGAAGTTTTACTAAGGGCGCTGAGGCTGTGCTTAGCTTTATGTGCATGCCACAGTCCTTGCAAGATTACAGCCCACTGTTGCAGATGCTGTGTCACTGGACAGAAACAGCTTTGAGCATTCAGGAGAATGTTAAAGATAGGTATTAGGTGGAAAGACTGAAACAGGTAGTGTAGAGCGTTTCCAGGAACTACCTTGGCACAGGTCAAAGGCATCACCCAAAGTACATAATTTTCTTGCTTGCTTTGATTAGCCTGTTTTATGCTAGACAGCCCTTCCTCAAGCCCAGTTCCCCATAGCAGTGCTAGTGGTTTAGTACCTAATTTTTGAAAGAGCTTAACTTACTGGATGTTGATAGTTGGTTCAAAGCACCCTGAAGTGATCTGCTTAGCACTTTCTTTAAAGCAACTTGGGCATCTAGGTGGATGCTAGGTTCTCTTAATTTAATTTTGTCTGAATCGGTCAAAATTTTCTGGTCCAAATCTTCTGATTTTTGTCTGTGCAGGATGGCACAGTAATATTACTGAAATTGCATAAAAAGAAAGAGATAAAATATACTGGGTTTTTCATCAAGCATTGTATTTGGGAACTGAGTTAGCTTTAGAGGTTGGTTTTACCTGCCTCATGTCAGTGGTGTTAACTAGAACGTTCAGTGTAAAGGCAGAGATTTATTTTGAGTAGGAAGGTCTCTGCAGTGCTGCCTTGTGCTCCTCCGCACTGCCTGAACGTGGCAGCTGTCCCGCTTCCTGTTTCTACTCTGCACCTTCCCTGCTGTGCCATCTTCCTCACTCTAGACTAATTTCCAACTTGCCAGTCAAGACCTTCTAATTCCTCCTCCTCCTTCCTCGTGCAAATTCCCCTTTCAAGATAGACTTCTCCATCTTCCAAATATGGTTTCTTGTAAACTTGACAACAGCTTTTCAATCGTTTTTTAGCTCATGAAAGCCAACTCAGCCAACTCTAAGTACTCAGAAATTCTAAGATCACCTTAATAATCTTGTTGTTTATGTGCTTACTTAATTCTTTTAAATGCTCAGTTCTTTTTTTCCGTCCTGGGTCCACATAGGCATGTCTTTGGCAGTGTGTTAATACTACTGTTTATAGTATTGCCTGGCTGTCTGTTTTTAGGTCTTCAAACGCCACGTTGTGAATACAGTTCACTAGTAATAGGAGAGGTAGAGGGGTGAAGTCCAGTTCATGGCGCGGCAGCTGGCAGAGGCAGGGTATATATGTCTGAGCAATGTAAATGCTTGAATTTCTGAGGCATCTTAGCCTCTCCAGTGGTTTACAGGTGGTGGATCTACCAGGTATAGGGCTTTTCCCCTTTCCAAAGTAACTTAGCTCCACTGGCTAATGTGTACTCACATGAGTTTGAGATTAAATATTTTAATACTGATTTTTGTGTCTCTTTACTGATTCCTTATGAACTGCTGTGTACAGGCCACATTAATTGGCCTGGGATCTCTGAACTTAGACAAGTCACAAAGTACAGTACTGAAGTCGACGTTTCTCCTGCTGGGTGCAAGTATGGAAATACATGTAGGTAAGTGTAGCATAAATCCCTGCAGCCCCAGCTGGGTGGGAGCTGAAGACACACTTCCCTCCTTAAGCAGGAGCGACAGAGCTCTCTGAAGAGGGCTCTGGGAACTGCAGAATCCCTTTGCTTGACCTTGCTGCCATGCTCTGGTGCGGTAACTCAGCCTATGTACACAGCTGTCCCAGGAGGACAGCAGGTGGTTAAATCAAGTGTTCTTGTTAAGCTCTGGCCCATAACAAATTGTTCTGTGAGCACCCAAAACAAAAACCTGCTCTGCAATTTCTCTAGGTCTAGCAATGGAGGAGGTGATACTGAGGTTCCTCCCCGCAGGTGGAGCACTGATAGTTTTCTTTCTTTTGCGGTGAGCTGCCTGCCTTTCTCCTCACTTGTGAGGCGTTAATATCTCCGACCACTTTGCACATCAGTTGGACGCAATCAACCTTGGGAGTGTGTGCTGGTGTGAGAGGACAAGGGGCAAGAGAGCGCAGACAAGGAGGCACCCAGTGGCAAGCCCTGGGCAGCCGAGCCAGGATAGGGCCTCATTCATTTGTCTTCTCCCCCGGCTGAGGTACTTCTCCAGGAGCTCAGTCTAACCCACGCTGTATGAAAGGGCGCAGAGCCTGGTCTGACAGTTTTCATGCAGGGACACAAGGCAGCATGTTGTTAACCCGTCCTGGGGTGGGATTACTAGGGCAGCAGTGGTGGTGTTGGTCACAGATGATGTCAGGCTGTGTTTGTGCTGATCCCTGCAGCTGTTCCAGAGATGCAAACCAGGGATGCTTTCCTTAGTGAGTCCTATCAGCACAGGCTGCCAGTCGCTCTACAACCCTTGCTTGCTGCCACCTGTAACCAGCTCACCGCTTTGCACTGGTTCACCCTAGCACCTGATCTGGGCTGATGGTTGGGAGTTCCAGTTATTTCCACTGTTTCTGTGCCCTCCAGGGCCAGCCCAGGACTCAGCCCTGCCATTTTAAAGGAGGAACATCTTCAAGCTCTACTGGCACCTCAAGGGTAACCCCCATCTGATGAGCAGGTATAAGCAAAGGAAAGCTGTAATTAGGCTTTGAATCACTGCTGGTCCTTGAACACTGAATTAGTCAGAGTGAATTTCAGACATGTAATAGTTTGAGGGGCTGGTTAATATGCTCTGGTCTGGTTTTGTTTGGCCTTTTGTATTTTTCTTCAGAATCAAATTTTTCAAAAGCCAGATCTGATGTATTAACAGTTTTTAAGTGTGGTATTTAGAAAAAGCCAACCTGTATCTAGTAGAGACCGTCATAAATTATCCTAACAAGCTTCTTTTAGGGACAAATCAATGTCCTATTAGTGCCAACTTTCTTCCATTCATTTACTACATGGGCGCCCCTCCCTAGGCAGGCTCCTTGCGTTGGTTCCTAGGCAACTGTAATAATATTGCTGCACGTGTGTGTCAAGCATTGATTGCCTTTGGGGTTTTTTTTTGTGTTCTAAGTGAACACAGACTGGGCCGTTTTCTTTTTCTTTGTGTTCTGATACAGTGTCTGTGAGTTTTGCAGGGTGCATCTGTGATAGCCACAGCTGAGCAATTCAAAAATACTTGCGGATAGGCACATATGCATAGTGTGGGATGGTGATCATGCTGAAATTCCTAGGCAAGGATTACTTCAGATACTGGGGTTTGCTTTTTGGTGTTTGTTAATAGCCGAGTTACAGGTGGCTTAGTATTTTGGATGCTTGATGAATGCATAGTATCATCGTAAGAAAACATAATGAATAACCCCATTTTATCTTGTTTTTACTCTGCATGGAGGGAAAGAAAAAAACCTGAAGAGTTCCAGTCACTGAGGGGTTCAGCCCTAAGTCAAATCCTTACTGAAATTCCTTTCAAGGGATTACTCAGTTGAGCAAATGCGTGCAAGGTCTGGCACAGAGGAAGTGAGTTTTTTAAATTAAAAATTAATGTATAAAATTGCAAGAGAAAGGGAGGTGGGTGAATAAAACACTACAGAGAGACAAGGGAGCGCTTTGCCCTTCTCAGTCTTCAAAGTGCTCCTGGTTGACCTTGAGCAAACCAGTTCACCTCTTGTTTCCCATTTGTGAGGTGGGAATGGCGGTGTATCTGTCATTCACTCTTTGTTCATTTCAGAGATGAACAGTGTAACCATGAGCTGCTTTGATTACCCACTTGGTGTTTGGAAGCCAGACAGTACAGCCCGTGTGCATGGTACTGATGTTCTCCTAATAAACCTTGCCAGTCCCAGCAGCTTCATCCCCGCATGGTAATGCTGGTCAGTCTGTAAGGTCCCTAGGAGATGAATAAAACTGTCGTTCAGATGATGTCCTAGGCCACCAATGGATCATCCCTGGTTTATTTTGTCTTTTTAAGTTGATAGGTCTTCGAGGCCTCTTTGTGTTGCACTCCCTTTTTTTGGGCACCTAAAGCGGTGTCGCAGTACAGAGTTGAGATACAAGTATAATCAATTGGTTGTGCAGGATATAGAATTACTTAGGCCATAAGGCTGTGAAATACATGTGAGAAGCATGAAAACACTTTGCCAGAGCTTACAGCTTACCAGGTATTGATATGTGTATGTTTTAAATGCCCAGACTTAATGTGAGGTACTAACATTGGCATTTCCTCAGCATACAAGGAATGATTTTATGCTCTTAATATAGAAAGGCTTTTCTTTTGTAACTAGTAATGATAATAATAAGAGCATTATAATGCCTGTCTGGCTGTGGAGAGCTTTGCCCTTTCTCTCTTACACTTTTCAGTGCAAAGGAAATTATTTAGAGGATTGAATAATTCTCTGCATTTTTGTTATTCTGGTGTTCAAACAAGCAAAACATCCTTAAAATGTGAAACACCTCCTGTGGTCTCACCGAAATTAAGTTGGTCAGGAAAGAGAAAAAAAAGAGAAAGCACTGAAATGGAGAGGAAAGTGTTTCAGATGCCTTCTTAGAAGACTGAAAGTCTGTAAGAAAACAATATGCAACGTTCACCAGTTCTTCAAATAATGTTTAAAAAATAGCAAGATGCTGCCAATGGAAGTATCGCGATATCATTCATAAGAGAAGAAAATGTGAAAAGCCTGAACGTCTACGGGCTCATTGGCTCATTGGTGGTGGTGTATAGACGTCTCAGAAAAGCAGGGTCTTGTTGGCCTTTACCCAAAGAAGTTGTCAGGATTCAGAAATAGTACCTGAACTGTGATTTACCTGTGATAACAACAAGGATAAAGGGAAAGATCACTAAGTGTAGTGAACTGTTAAGTGAACCTTCCATAGATGACAAGATGTACTTTTTCTCCAGAGCAAGAAAAGCATTTTATAATACTGAGGCTTGAAAACAACAGTAAAGAAAAACTGTGGAAGTTGTATGTGGAGATAGATACAATTAGATGTCAGGATTCAATAAGAAGCAATCTATTTGTAATATTTTAAGAAGGAATATAATTTTGATTTTGAGGGGGTTTTTATCACTGGAAAATTTCTCCCAGTGAGATTAGGAATGCTGAACCTGTTGTCATTTCCAGGGTTGGTTAAGACTGACCATATTTGAGCTGATGAAGAGCAAAGCTGTGGATGGCTTGGGGTAGTAAAGCTCCATCACTTTAAAGGGAGAAACTTACCATTTGCCCAAGGGCAGAGCAAGATCAGCGTTGCCCCCCAACCGCAGTTAACTGAGTTTCTTTAGGATACAAGCAAGCAGTGAAGGCTGAGTCAAGTATCCTCTCTCCCTACCTGTCCCTGCTGAGAACAGGAAGTAGCTTTGTTCTCCGGTTCAGAGCACCATTCTTCCAGGCTGCTGATTTGTTGTCATCTGCATTTGGGACTGAGAGTACCTCAGCCTTCACCTGAGCGAGCAGAAAATAGGTTTGCAGAGCAGCAGTCAGGAGTAGGGGCACCAGAATGGACCAGCAGTGGTCATGTTGGCTGCAGTTGCAGTTAACCGTGAGGTGCAGAGCTGGCTCCTTGCACCGCCTCTGGTCAGCGCCTGACAGCGTGGGGTCCTGCTCAGAGCTTCAGCTTTTGCACCAGCTCTACTGAATTACAGTGCAGACATTTCTTCTCTCTCTTTTGGTTCTGAGTGATGCGAGGGAAGTTTGTTAATTTTTTCCACTGAACTTATTTCTCAAAAATGAATTAGTATTAATTTAAACACCATCAATCTTTTTTTTCTGTGTTGATAGCTTTTGACTGGGGAGAGCAGGTGTGCCGGCTCCTCTCTCACCCTGCTCCATCCATTTCAGCAGCAATTTCTGATAAGTTTTGTCACCTCCATGTGTACTGTGGAGAAATATCGAGCGAACACAGGGAGTGGCGATGCGAGAGCACAAAATTACACTCCTCATCAATCATTACCCTCTAGCAACTTCCAGGGCACTGTAAATTGCTGACTAACAAGGGAGAACTAGCTTGATAAAATCACCATTAGTGTCAGTTCAGAATGATGCAAAGTTTTAAAGACACTGCTGTCCTCTCTGTCTCTCCCTCATCCATTAGTGGGTCTGATTGTGGAGATCCTGATTCAGCAAAGCACATAAGCACGTGTTTAATTGCAGACAGATCAGTAATCTCAAAGAAATCACTGGGATGTGAGTCCTAAGCATGTGTTTATGTGCTTCACTGGATCAGGGCCATAACACACTCTCTGAGCGCAGAAATGATAAATATCTCTGTGTGAGCCATTTTCTTGATTCAAAACCTGATTTAGACTCACTGGCTGGACTTAGAAATATGACAATCAAGTTTTACTTCAAGAGAGCATAGTAGTTAGTGGATACGGCATTATACTTAGCCTCTTTGGCCTTCTATTTCTTACTTGTTATTTGAGTTTTATGAGTTTATGCTAGCTAGAAATATGCCTCTAAATCTGTGCACAACCTTCTCAAAGAGCTGCAGTCAATAAAATTCAGTCCATGTTTTGACCCATGCATGAAACTTAAAGTCCAGCCAGACTGAGAACAGTTTTTTGAAAGTTATAGGTGAGATGGAGATGGAGCTAATATAGCAAATAGGTTGTCTTATTTTATGGACTACTGTCAGTGTTGCCACATACTAAATATGACAGTTTACCTTATGACTTCTCAGTGTTTGGGCTTTGTTTCTTCGTGTTTTCAGTTTTTCTTCATCGTCTTGACAATAAGAACCTTATTTCTAAGAAAATACCAAACCACAACAGAAAAGCTCATAGCAAACAAACAAAAAAGCCCACTAAAGATGTAACAGTGGACACTTGGAGTCTCATATAGTCATTTAATTACAATATCCGTGAAAAGGGAAGAAATGTGAGACATTGGAAGACTTCCCACTTCTAAGACTTTGTACCTCTGACACTGTCATAATTTTAATTTTTTCATTTGGTTAAAAAGCTGTAGTGACTTACATATCACTACAGATAATAATTTGCATTGAAAGGCTGAGAACGTGCATCTGTTTAGTTGTAGCCCACTCCATGATCACCAGGTGTTTCATTGCTCTAGAGTCATCTGGAACTGGGGCTTGTTCTGCTGTAACGTTCATCCATTGTCTCGGAGTGCCCCAGAAGTAATCTAGTCATCTTGTTTGAGCAGTTGATTTGTTTCAAGCCATAATGTCACATCTGAGAACAGAATAGCACACCTTTGAATGCCAGAAGCTATGATTGTGTTGATCTTGTCTGATCTTCCACAGAACATAAAGCAGAAAATATCGCCTACCTCTATTTCATTTTTTTACATTGTGGAATGACTTTTTCCCCTGCTGTTGGAGTGGACTGTACTTTTACTCTTTCCAGAACAGCTGACCACTGGAACTTCAATGAGGAAAATGTCATATCTTGACTGTTGCAAATGTTCAAATATATCTTAATGGAAATTAATACTGTTACTCTTCATTTGCAAACCAAAGCAGCAAAGCGTGTCTTTCATAAAACAAAGTTGGTTTGTATTCTGTGATAGACCTGAATGCTGGTTAAGAAGAGGATACGTATTAATCCTTCTAAAAATTTCTGTCTGTGAAGTAGGAGTGCTGGGATAGATTCTCAGCAAATGCAAATGGATGCAAGTCACCTTATTTTAGGTGTCCTGAGTAGCTTTACACCAGCAGATGTATGAGCAAGCCAGTGTCTCTTACAACTCCACTCTCTTGAAACATCACTCTTTAATCTAGTGGAACTGTTTAAAGGAATGTCTATTGCCCACAATCCATGTGAAGTCCATTGCATGCTTTGGTCCTATTTTGTCATTCAATTTTGACACTAATTTGTGTTTGCAGGTGTGAAAACTGTGGTGCTGTCTTCCATGCTGAGTGCAAAGTGAAGGCTGTACCATGCCCCAGGTGTGTGCGTAAAGAATTGCAGAAGAAGCAGAAATCCTTCTGGAGGCGACTGAATATGGATGAAAACTTTGAGGAGTCTTGCAACATGTTTGAATTGTCATATCAGAACACATGAGCTCCTTAAGGCAGTGGCCAGCCTGAAGATAATCCTGTTCCCAGGTGCCAGCTCAAGCAACTTCTCAGCTTAGCCAGGCAGAAATCTTTCTGCAAAATAATATCTGACCTTCATCTCTGAATAGCAGCTGCCAAAGTGGCGATAAAGCCTTGTTGGCTTTGAAATACCAATGGCTAAACTGCATTTAGCATTGAAGTCCAGCCGCTAGCTCTCATACAAAATGTGGTTTATTGAAATGCTTTAGGTCTAGCTAATTAAGCACCCAACTTCCCACCTATGGAGAAGACTTTTCCTCAAAGCAGAAAATATTTCCTGCCATAACCACATTATTTATTTTTTTTTCATTTAGAATTGATGAATCATCTACTTATTTATATGTATTATTTATTATTAGCCTCGGCAGAGGTCCTGGTGAGGTGTTTCACAGAGCCCAATAGGGCAGAAATGATTTTTAAATCCACCTGCTCCTTCTGATGTGGGCACATGGTTCCATTTCCTCATGTTTCCAGAGAGCTATATTTAAAGGACATTTACATGTCACTCCTCCCCGAGGAGAGAAAAATATGTCCCATCAAACCTTTTTCAGGGTGCTTACAAACATAAGACACGAAATAATTCCTTCAGCTATGTTTGTGTATTTATAACCACCCCAATTAACTATTCCATATGCAGATAACCAGGGGACTTGCTGCTGGTTTTGTTCAGGCTGGGTATGTTGGTCAAGCTCTGTCACTGAATTTCATTGAGTTTTTACCCTGGTTATTCTTCATCTATGTTGGGCCATGTCCTCATTTCCAATAATAGAATGATGGTTCTGGCCTCGTGCTACTGTCATGTTTTTAAGACCTTTTAAGTGTCCACATTGGCTTTGTTTTTATTTCATGATGTTTACTATCATTGTCTTCTAACCTGAACCTGTTAGACTGATAGTCAGGAAGGTGGTCTTACCCACGTTAGTTAGACAATACCTCCAAAATCACGAAACACTAGTTTGCTGTGGTCGTGTGCAGTTTGCTTCCTGCATTCTCTGCAAGCTCTAAGGGGGTTTTTACTTCTGTAGTGACTTTGTGGTGGAGAGTGAAGTTCCTCCAGGTATGACTCTGCTCCCTACACCTGGAACGCAGGGAGACAGTAAACACAGTAAATTACATATGTGGATTTAACTGGGGAGATGTGTGTCATCACTAGTAGTATGTTTAATTCATTGCAGCTTCACCTCCAGTGAGCACTTAAGAGATTGTCCTCCTTCCAATCCACATCCTCAACTCTTTCTCCAGCCCCTGCAGTAACGTGTGTGTTACATACACATGAAAGCAGTCATATGTATATATACAATACGCCTATATACTGAAAGCAAATATGGTTTCAGGAGAAAAAAGCCGGTCATGTGCATGTGTATTTTTATTCTCTTCTCACATATTTTTGTGAAAATGCAGAATACTGATCTTTGCTTCCTATGTAATCTGCAGGCTGTTGTATTCAAGGCAGAAAGCAGTCACAATCATTGAAGCACTTCACTAATTGCTGATGTATTTTACATAAAAGGGCAGGGTACATCATGCTTATATAAAAAAATAGAATGCTACAATGAATTGCCTTGTACTGGAGTACAAGTGGTTACCTTTTCCAGCCACCAGTCAAAGAAAGTAGCTGAATCTGAGCTTTTTCAAACTTGAGTGCAATTACTATATATATAGAAGCATGTTTATATCTGTATACGTTAGACAACCAGTGCCTTTCTTTTCTGGAAGTCCTTCTCACAGTGGGATTCTCTGAAAGGAAGTGAGGGTTTTTCCATGTTCTTGGCAAAGTAGTATAGGGATTCCCGTATTAAATAAACATGGCTAATCATGCATCTTTGTCACTAAAATTAATACTTCCCCTATACGGGGATGTTTCTGTCTCAACTCACTGTTCCTCAAGTGAAATGAGTTTGCTTTTGACTATCATCCTTAAAGATATAATGTTCTTCGCAAGTCCTTTCCCATGTGAAGAATTCCCTGCATGTTCACAAATGCAAACACTGGAGAAGTATTGTGGAATTAGTCATGCAAACAGGAACTGCAGTGGTGCTGGCTGAATAAACAGTACGCTCCCATGTTTTTCAGCATGTGTCACTACAGCGAGTCTGTCAGAATCTGGAAGGTACTATTTTGAAATAGCTCTAGGCATGATGGTGGGTCATTAAAGAAAAAAGGTGGTATTTTTCGTACGATCATGCTCTGGTATTTAAGATACCTTAAAGCACTGGTTCAAGTCCAGCATGGTTTAGTGTGCTGTCAAAAACCCTATGGAGTCAGGGAATCAAGGTTCAGATGCTACAAACTATGAGTTATTGTGACAGATGTCCTGATCTCCGAAGTACCAGTTGTGTGGATGGTTAGATATTCTCATTGAATTCTGGAGGAACAACATAGGCAGCATTGGAGTTACTCTGGGTTTGTACAGATATTACAGAACAGTTTATTTGCTAAGTGAGATTTACTGAAAAAAGAGTAGGATGTCAGTGAAACTGCTACAATTTGTTGTGGTTCTGAAACCACTGCCAGTATTAATAGCAAAGAGCAAAAGCATATTGTTATGATACGCTGGCAGCACCCAGAGCTTCATGTGCTAGGATACTGTACAATACAGATCAGATTCATTTTGTAAAAATCCAATATTGTTGTAAACAAGCCAGTTTCTAAAATGGATACATGTTCATTTCTACATTGGGAAAGTGATATAGCTTGTCATGGTAGTTATAGGAGCAGACTGTAATGCGGAAGATGCTTTCCTCTCAGGGATGCCTAGCGCCTGTCTAAAAAAAGTTATTCTATATGAACAGGTAAGATGAAGTCTTCTGTCACTGCTTTTCCTAAGTGTAATGAAAGGCTTGATCCTGCCCTCAGAAGATGCCACGGCAGTAGGAAGAAGCCTTATTCGTTTTTCAGGATTGCAAGGCAAAAGAATAAACTGAAACTACTGTTGACATTACTAACTCAAAGAAACTGACTCTGAAGGAACAGCTTTCCAGCAAGAGCCCTCTGCTAAGCAGGAGACAGCCTGGTCTTCTGTGTGTGGTTTGGGGCTCAGACAATACTGCACCCTTGCGTGCTTGTTGCTGCTGTACTAACAGCACCCTATGCTGGTGCCCAGTGCTACTCTTCCCATTCTGCAGCCCATAGCCTGCACATGGCTCTGCTCTGCAGCCTTCTGGGTGGGCATCAGCTGGAAGAGTACCTGCAATCTTTCTAGATTGCACAACTCTCTCCCCCTCACACACACAGAGGTGAAATTAGGTATTGGTACTTCTTGTCTCGTCCTACCCACACACAAAATAAATTTGAACAATAGCATTTCATTTTGACTCAAGAATAAAACGTGCCGTTTGTCTCCTTCGCAGAGAATGTGCTTTCGTAGCTGACTAAGGAGGAATTGTTCTGTACATCCGGTTACTGCTTCTGCTTATACAGAACTTGTCATCAGTGTAAAAATAGGGTGCTTCACTGCAATGGACTATAGCCTGACCTTCTATAACTACTTAGAAACTTCCCATCTCAGTTTAGTTAGTCTGAGATTATTCTAATCTAGGACCCTGTAGAGATCCTTATTCAAGTCTCTTCCTCTTTACCCTGACCCTCTGGCTTTCCTTTAAAGGGGAGAAGGACCTACCTTGGGAATGCAAACTACAACTGTTTTTAAAATCATCAACATATAAAAAGAGGGTTTGGAATCTTTTATGTAGAAATCTTTCAATTGCTTTTCTTTGTCTGTTTTAGGTGATGAAAAGTGATGGTTTTGTGATGTTACACAGTATCTTGGCTGAAACATACTAATATGGGCTTGTTGCAGGAATGATAGGAATTGGCAGTTGTGAGGGTTTCCTAGATAAGTGAGAGAAGAGAAGATACTTTTTGGTGGGAAACAAGTTTTTCACAGTATTCCACAGGCTTTGATGACTGCTAGGAGTGAATCACCCTCTTGTCAAGGCTTCTCTTAGTATCAGGATACTGTGTTACTGTAATGTCATAATGTCTTTAAAAAAAAAAAAAAAGGCAGAGGATGGGTGTTTACAATGAAATGGGGAAGCTGCACTGTTGTATTTTGCTTTTTCCCTGTAGCAACAGAAGCTACCGAGTTTCCTGGGTTTCCCAAGGTCATGGCCTGAATTGCAGCTGACTGTTAATTTTGTATAAAAGAAATGTAATCAAATAATCATCATAATCTTCTCTCTTTTTACTGCTTCTCAGCTGCAAACCTGTCTTCTCTCTCTTTCTCTCTCTCTCTCTCTCTCTCTCTCTCTCTCTCTCTCTCACTGTTTCTATCCCTGACTTTGCTCACGGTGCTGAGCCTACGGCTAGACTTTGAGCTTCATAACTCGATGTGTCGCTTTTGAACCAGTCAAATCTGATCATTCTCTCCTTCATAATTTGCCTTCCAATCTTCCCTTCCCAGTAGGAGTGCCTTACAGTACTGTATATTAGTGTCTGTCTTCTTGGTTTGCATTTCCTGATTGAATCTGCTGTTCGATTAACTTGTAGGCTTAAATTGAAAGTCTCCCGTGGCTGCGCATGCTCTTTTGCAAGGGCGGCTGAGTGAATCGGTTTGCTTGTTCTGCCCTCATGAAGTCAGGTCTACAGGCTGCATATGCCAGCTCTGAAGACACCAAGCTGCATGGAAACCCCTCACTTTTGCTCAATTTGGTGCCTTAAATTTTCAAAAGTGAAGAATTTTGTCAGGAATGCTCTGCCATGTTGCAGTGTGTTTGGCATTGGAACTCAGAACCTTTGCTCATGGCAATTTCTGTCTTCTTAGGAGTGGTGACCATAAAATTTGTTTACTATCTGTGCTTTGAGAGAGAAATAGGAGAAAAGATAACATGGAAATGGCATTGGTGTTTATTACTTGTATTTTGCAGACTAGCTGAGCTTCTCTTCATTCAGAAATGCAGTTGTGGTTATATCACAGTGGCAAGCAGTGGGCATAATATGGGATCAGGTCATGTGCAGTTTTGCTCCTCTTGGAAGCACTGGCCAACCCATGCCACGTGGCGAGGGACTCCTCTGCGGTGCTCCCTGCCCATGGCACAGCAGGCTCCAGTGATGTGGGAGAAAAGGCGTTTCCTCAAAGCTTGGTTTTAATGCACCCTGGTTCCCTGAAGGCTGACCCAGAGAGGATTTGCTCAGCTTTACCTTAGAGAGAGGGTTAACCTGCTTAAAGTTCAGCATTATTTGCTAAAGTATGTGACCAACTCTTCCAGCATGTGTAGCCTTGGACACACATCCATACTGACTGTGATTTTTTAGTCCATGTTTGACACCCATAGCAGGAATCCTCTTTGACACCGGCAGTGCTGTCACTGCATTTTAGCAGTGTAGGGGGGAGACAGCCTGGTTGATAATGTGCGAAGACTTTTTTTACTTGAGAACCCTGGTGTGCACACAAAGGCTTGGGTCATGTCTTAAAATGCCAATTTCATCCAAATTTCTTAGGGTAGCCATTAATCCAAATCACAAAGATGCCACTTCTGCGCAGCATCAGAGAAATCCAGGCCTGGAAAGCTATTGGCTGCTTAGGATCAAAGGGCCTCGTCTATGTGCAGAAATATCAGTGGCTCAATTATTTATTTACTCATGTGTTATCTGTGCATTAAACCAATATAAATACTTGAATACACAGTATTGTTTTGATGGAAAAAGGATTTGTTTCTGTTTTGCTGGTGCACTTGTCTACAAAGTTGATCTTGCTTAAACTAAAGTGTGTTTTCAGACTGATTTTTAGTGGTGTTGATACCTGATATCAGGCTAGCTTATACGGCTCCCTTCTATACTTGAGCTAAGCGAAAGTAAGACTATGTGGGCAAAATGCGTGTTTGAAGGGTTTTAAGTGATGAAGGCAGCTTCCAAATCACCTTTAGTTCGGTCGAGGCAGTTAGAAGCTGGAGGAAGCCGGGTGTGAGCAGCGGAGCACAGTGACTGTCCCTGGCAGCCTGGGCTTTCCTTCCTGCCAGAGCACCAGCTCACCTGCAGCACTTGCAATGGATTTTAGCATCACTGGCAGTGCACTCTGACACCATTGTTTGTATATGTTGCTCTGTTAACTTATTTGCAACGTCATTATGTGTGTTTCATTGTTCGTATCTTTTTTTTTTTTTACTTTTGACAAAGATTTTTTAAAGTTATCTGCAACTACTAGGCAATAGTCTTAATTTATTTTTGATGTGTAATGATGTTATAATTTAAATTTGGTGAGTTGAATTCCTTGTTGACACTTGAGCAGGGTTTATTTGGGTTCACTTGTGACAGCATCAGAGCACCAGTCCCTCATGTATAAAGGCAACTCTCAATAAACATGAAAAAAAGTTACTCGTCTTTTTTAGTTTGCCGTCTGGTGGGTACTGCACCATGGGTAGGACACGTTCTGAAAGACTGCTGGTTTCCTTCAATATGCTGATCTGATGGTGAAAAGTCTTCCAAATCTAAGCAAGCTATGATATTTACTGTTCCTGGGTCTGAGCCAGGAGGTCTCGGGAAATACTGTCAATAACTCATCAGGCTTTGTGGGTTTGGATTCCCAGTTAAATCTCTTAAGTGTTTTTTGAAAGCCTGTAATGCCTGGATTTTTAATGGTGCTGACCCCCAACAGCTCCCAGGGGAGCTTATTGGGAGCTTTTGTTGGGCACCTTTGGATACAGAGCTGGGAGGCACAGGGGAGACAGCTCCCCACTGCGTGGCTGTCACATTGGCCCCTGCCAGAAGGGCCCAGGCTCAGGACCTTGAGTCCTAAGTAAGGGAGCCATGTCCCCAGCTGGACTGAAGGGATCGCTGGAGGGCTGGGAGGGCAAGGTTTGCACACGCTGTGAGGGCTCTCCAATTGACAGATGTAGGAGCAGGCATGATTCCTGCTTTTCTGGGCTGCTTTTTCCAGTGCACCAAATGAGGAGCTTCTGCAGCTCCCTGGAATTGTGGATTTGGTAACTGTAAGGATTGCAGAACTGAGCTGTTGTGGAGCTCGTGGCCCTAAACCCTCTACCTGAGGGCTCCCAGAGAAATTCACACCTAGCCCCATGCTCTTGTAGCCTTCAAGGAGAAGGATACACACCCCCCCCTCAGTGCCTGCAGGAATGTCAGTCCTATCTCCTGCAGGAACCTTTGGACTTAATCTGTGTGATGAAATTGCTTACAAGAAACAAGTTAATATTTGACTGGGACTACACAAGCTGCACAATAAAACCATGTGCAAGACCTTCTCTTCCTCATTATTTGCTTAACGAATTCGGTTATGATGTCTCCTCCCCCTTTCACTGCCACCTCCTCTCCTCACTTCACACTGTAAGAGATGATACGAAAAAGCATCAACCCAGGGCAGAGACCACGGGGTCTACGGAGCCCTGGGAGGAGCACTTTGGTGGGTTTTCTTCTCTCCTCCTGTGGCTGTATTTACACAGCTTCTTCTCTCCTCCTTGCCCCTTCCCATCCTCCCCGTTGTGCTATGTTACAGTTCACTGTGGCAGCCCTGTTCTTTTGTGGTTGTTCTGTTAACCATTTGTGTTGGTTTATCAGCCAGTTTTTAATGCAGTGGGCACAGAAAATACCAGTCAGACTGTGAATTACAGCATGCCCTCCACGTCCCTTGGAAAACAGTAGCAAAATGGCATTTATTTCTGATGGTGAGCAAGGGGGACAGACTGGCACCCACAGAGTATTCACCTGTCTTGTTCTTTGCATGATTGATACTCCTCGTGCTTGTGGGACAAGTCATTGTTTTGTAACCGTATAAGCTCATGTGTTTGGGAATATTAGATCGTGGGCAAATCTTATAACCCTATAGGTCCAGCAGCCAGTATTTTTGAAATTTGTTCTTTCATGTTCTCGTTGCATGTTAAACCAACTTACAATAAGCCGAGCCAGTAGAGTTGATCATCTGTGGCCAAGCTTCATGAGTGGTATTGTGGTTCATGTCACCTAAGCACGCCAAACCAGGCTCCAGCTCTTCTCTTAAGTGTCAGAGTGTCAGGATAGTTCATTTTTTAGAAGTTACCCTTCTAGTTCTTAGACCAAAATTAACGGTATTTGGTGAAGTTGATCGGTTTTCTAAAAGGTGACAGAACTGGAAGGCAGCTCTTCCTCTGGGAATAAGTGACAGTGTCCACAAGTTTATGAAGTCCTGAGGATGCTGTCTAAAAGAAATCAAATGGTACAAGCTCCTTGTCCAGAACTGTGCTCCAAGCTTAAGGAAACAATTTTTTTTCTTTCAACTTTTCCATAACATGCATGATAGAATCCTGATTACAGTACCGTAATAGGTTATCCCAAATGGATCTACCTTCTTCCTTCTTTCCTTAGGAACCAGGAGGAAACTTCCAAGTCTGAGGCTTATCATTCTTTTTCAGTGAAAACCACGCTGAGGGCAAATGCAAATATTCTGGGAGTGAGTGTCCATAGCTGTGGACTGTCTTTTTAAAATAGCTCTTCTTTAACTAAATACTCTCCAAAATAGTGGTCCAATCTAGAGGCCTGAGTATTACCACTATGAAAAGGTGGTGAAAAGCATCTCAGATAATCAGGTGTCACAAGTAAAACCAGACAAAGTCTCCAAGGCAATCAGGAGTAAATTCCAACCATTTTAATTGTAGACAAATATAAAACTTGGCTTTGAGGCTGTAAAGTCCATGCTAAAGTCCACTGTAAGTGACTTCTGATTGAGTAATTGAGTTCAAGGCATTAGCCTCAGATATTAAAATTGAAGTTGTGAGGCTTGTCTGGAAAGCAAGAAAAGTCACACAAGAGCTTGTGTTAAGGGCTGAGCTTTCCTTGACATGAAGGTTTCCAGGTATTTATCATGTAGGTACAATATGATGTATTTACAGGTGAATAAGAAAGAATTGTTATGAAGTGAAGTATTCTTTAAAAATAATAAAATGCAAGTTACTGAATCTATCTCGGAAAGTAATAGATGTGATCAATGTGCGTGGAGCAGTTCAGTCTAAAGTGCTTTCATACCACCAAAGGTTATAAGTTAATCTCATTTGTGACTGCAGGCAGGTACCTAAAATGCAGCGACTAAATCATGAAACACGAGGAGTGTCTCCACTGAATTTTGCTTTACCCTGCAAGTAATTCCAATGATTTCCAAGAGCAGGGGGTGCAGACTCCTGTGGGAACAAGGTTAGGGTGGAAGGACTGAGACCCCAACACCATTCTGTCATCAGACATTGGCAAGCAATTCTGACACTGGTGGATGCTGTTTGTTGTGTTCATATTGTGAAATGTCTTGCACTGGCTTGGACTCTGCACTTTGGAAGAGCACTTGTCTCTGATTTAACAGACAGCAAGATTGATCCTTTAAGCAGATACAAGCTCTACTGACTCCAATGAAAGCTACAGTTTGTGAAAGAACCAGGGCTGGGCTCTCAGTGTTTAGAGACATGAGCTGTAGCAGTGTATAAAATTGGTGGATTTCTGTAAAATGCATGTGCTTCAAGCACTGCGTTAACCCTGGGTGACAGCGAGTAAAAGAGGGCAAAGTATAATAAAATATGGGCCTCTACTGTAGGTATTTACACAGTATTGACATTGTTAGCCTGTACTTAGAGATTTATGTCAAGTGTTACTGTGCTGTCATAAAACAATAAAGTACTTCTGTGAAGGGCTTAGAGAAAAGGGGAGGCAGAGGAGCCTCACTATATAAGGCCCTCCTCCAGCACCGGTGGTAATCCATGGGAATGTTTCCATAGCTGTCGGCAGGAGCTGTGTGGAGGCCTGTGAGGGGAGGGTGAGCACAAAGTGGCACATTTGCTATGTTTGGAGCAGGTAACTACTGATTTTGTCTTAGGGAGAAAGTTGCCACCACCAAATTTTAGGAGCCTAATGCAGCTGATGAGTCTGCCTTGCAATCAGTGTAGAGAGGTGAGGGTTCCTCCCGAGAGCAGGGATGTATCTGAACTGAATTGTCCTCTGGTGTTTCATAGAAATAACAAGGACTCATAAAAGCTGAGGGATGACATTTAAAAACCCCACTGTTCTCAGGGTGGCCGTGAGGTGAAAAGCGCAATAGTCCAGTGTCCTAAGGTTTCTGCAGATCACACCCTGGACTCGGCACACTCTAGGCTGTTGCAGCTCCCCTGCTCATATTAGGCTCACACTAGGCTTCCTCTCAACGTTTTGGCTGCGGGACCAGACTTTGCAGCTCAGCTCAGTGTTTATATGTAGTGGACAAAACTGAAATGTCGGTCCCAGTCGGTTAGAGTGCCAGCGGGCTTAGATCCAGGCACAGTGCCTGCTTCTCCCTGGGTCTGCAGCTCCAGTTTGTCATCCCTGCTCGTTCTCTCTGGTCCTCATGAGGTTATGGCAAGATTTCTTCGCCAAGCCATGCTGATATATGGGGCCTCTTAGCCTTGCTGCAGAAAAGTATTGCTCTTCCACTAAAGGTGGTTCCTATGTAGTTGTTCCCTGGTTAGATGCCACTGCGTGGGAAGGTGTTTCCCTGCTTGTTTCCAAGTGCAGGAGGTAATTCTTTTCCATCAAAGCGTTTAGCAGAAGTGTTTTCCATTGTAGCAGTCCTACAACCGTCCTGCAAGGGGTGGGAGAGTTACTGACCCTGCCCTACACAATGCTTTTCAAAAATCAGC
This sequence comes from Neomorphus geoffroyi, assembly GCA_033558235.1. Taxonomy (NCBI): domain Eukaryota; kingdom Metazoa; phylum Chordata; class Aves; order Cuculiformes; family Neomorphidae; genus Neomorphus; species Neomorphus geoffroyi. The sequence goes on from JAUMJM010000027.1 coordinate 35,684,313, forward strand.
CAGCTTCCAAAAAGAGAAGCACCTCTGTCGAGGAGGGATATTTCAGAGCCCTTCATAAACCTGAGTGTTGCTGGTAGCCTGGCTTGTCTTGCTTTCCCTGTCAGAAACCAGAGGGCTCCACACTCGCGGGTCCTCACTGTTCTGGGAGGGAGCTGATATGGGCTGTTTGGAAAAGGGGCGGGTAGGTGTTGAGTGCTTCAGCATCTGACCCCACGTCTCTCACCTCTCTCAATTAATTTTAAGCCTAGGCTACTGGATGAGCCTTCCATACTTCTTCCTCAGAAGCATTGCCCATGCCGTTTCCTCTACCAGATGTTCTTGAAAGCTAATGAGTAGAGCCAAAACTTGTTCCTCACTCGTCAGATACATCAGCCTCCAAACTCCAGGGCTCAATTCACACTGGGGCAGCTCTCAGCCCATGGACTCACTTCAGCTGAGTCTCAGTCCCTCCCTCTAAGTCCTGGGAGGTCTCACAGAGTCATTAAAAGCCTCACTCGCCTGGCACCCAATGTTCCTTCCATTCCTCCAGTCCTCTGCTCAGCGGCTCCTGAAGATGTGGCCCCACTGTGTTCCCCTACTCCCAGCAGTACTTCAGGCTCCTACTCCACAGGACCACAATCTATCCCAGCAGAGCACTGTGGGACACCGTGTCCTTGCATCCCACTTCTCTTGTGCCAAAAAAAAAGGGAGATTCATCTCAGTTCAGTGAGAGGTAAGCATTCTCTCTCAAATGCATACCCAGAGCAGAGGGCTGCAGCACCAGCATCCCATTGGCTTTCTGTGTGATTTTTTCCCATGAATATCTCAGTGGTGTCCTCATCACATGAGCTCTTCGGCCTCTGGGATGATGAGACAGCGTGGGAGATTGAGGCAGCCCTTTTAGTCTGCACATCTCCTGCTCTGCAAAGCCACTCATTAAAATTATTCATTTTTCACTTCTCCGTAGGAATTTGGGAGAGACCTTGGAGCAAACCGCTTGGGACTGGCAGGGACGTGCACACAGCAGAGACCGGGAGCAGAGCATGTCTCTCACTCCTCGCACTCCTCTTCTTTCTATTGACCTGCCTCGCTGATTGGAACAGACCCGTGTCCCCCCCATGGCCCCCTCTTCCTCCCCAACCGCACAATTGTCACCGCCAATTAGTGCATTGTTGGGGCCCACAATGGCGCTGTGGCCACTGGAATGGGACGCCTTTGTGCGTCTCCAGTCGGCCGTAGGGGCAGTCAAGATTCATTTAGGGCCTTACACAACATGGACAGAAAATGCTATCAGAAAATCAAAAGGGGGAAAAGAAAAAGGGAGGGAGAGAGTGAGAGGTAGCGAGAGGAGGGGGGTGAAGCCTGCTATTCAGGGGTTAGCCCAGCCGCATGAAAGGCCCAAGAAGCAGTGCCACATTGAGGATGCCCCTTGGAACACAAAAAGGAACCAGGGCTTAATGGTAATTAGTGGGCAAACTGCAAAGAGCACCATGGCTCTCCAGTGAATTGTTCTGCACTCGCTGCCACCGCTGCCCCTTCCCCCTTTTCTCCAGATCCAGCCAGGAGGGGAGTGGTGTGGGGATGGGAATTGGCAGCTCTCCTTTACCCACCGTGCTCTGGGGAGGCCCCATCCCACTCTTCTTTGTGGCAGGTAAATTGGATTTCATTCTGTAAAGCTCATAGCCAATTACAGGAGGTACTTTGCAGCCAGAGCGGGGCACAGGGGTACGATTTTGGGATCAGCACTATGGTGGTGTCAAGGACCTTTAAAGCAGTCCTGTCCCTTTTTGCAGCCTGGCACGACACAGCGTGCGGCTGGGCTGTGTTTGTCCATGGCTTGTCCCTCTGCCCCCAGCAGAGACTTTTAGGTCACTGCTGATGTTCTCTTCTGCTTCTGTGGTTTCCCTCTTTGCTCATAAAATAATCACCTGTACAGGTTTTTACGATCTACTCTCTCAGCTTAGTAGCGGTGAGGAATCTGCCTAGACAGGAGACCAAACCTTGCCTTCCCTTCTCCATGAAAATCTGCACAGTGCAAACAGCACCTGTGCCCACGCCTTCCCCCTCGTTTCTGCACCAGCTCTCAGTCATGCCAAGGCCTTCATTGGTACAAACAGAATTTCTTAAAGCACATTTTGGCCCAGCATAGCTCAGGCTAGTCTTGGGTAGCTGCATTAGCGTGCAGTTGAATACTTGACCTCTACTTCTGTAGAGATGAGCTTGTTACTGTTGTCAGTCTCAGCTCATCTCCTGAACTAGGTTCAGTCAGGATCTTATGCACCTGACAGAGTTATCTGTGTCTCAGGAATATGCCAGGTTAAAAGATACATAAGACAGGTTTGACCTCACATAAAAATGCTTAAGTATTGAGGAAAAATTCAGAGCATCTTAGCCCAAATGGAAAGTTCACAGAGACACAAAATTATGAATCGTTCCTTTTACGTTGTCAGGGAATATAAATAAAATCTGTGGCAAAAAGCTGTAGGGCCTGGTGATTGGTTTGCTGGCTCTTCTCAGCTAATGGATGTGTGTTTCTGCTGTCCTTGGACACAGGGGTGCTGGAGCAGGTGCTGACCTCAAGAACAACCACACACAACCCCACAAATTTCAGCTGGGCTCTTGCAGATTCAGCTCGGTATGAATTAGACCAGACACCAAAGGACCAAATTTAGTAATCGCCACTTGAAACGTTTCCAAACTGCAGCACATGAAAGTGATATATGCGCGCACACACACGCGCGTACAGTTGTGGACTGCTGGTTCTCTTCGGGTAGAGTCTGAAAATACCTCCTCATTTCCTCTTAGCTACAGGTACAACACTCTCCTGTCTCTAAGATACCTAAGCAAGCTTAGCAAATGCAGTTGCCGCTCCAGTAGCAGTCTTTTTCCGTGACCTGGAAGCCACAACCACTCTGAATGGCTATACAAAGCAGGTTTGATTGTATTAGAATAGTGAAAATAGGATTCACAACCAAGACTTTTGGTCTATCCAAAATCCTATCACGAGTTTCACACAAGGCTGAGGGTAGCACAGCGGGCATCAAGGACTCAACTGGGATGGTTCCCGCAATGCAAACACCATCAGGGAGCTCGGAGTGTACGTGTCTCACAGATAGAGCTGGTGGAAGGCACTGTCTCGCAACACAGAACGCGTATGTCTCTCACCAGCCACAACACATCCTCTCTCTGCTAATTAGCAACATCCCTGGCAGAGTCGCAGCTGAAAGGATTACACTCTTTTCCCACCTCGTCCTCTCCCTTCCTCCCCCAAAGAGGGATGTTTAGCCCTGTTGGGATGCAGCCTGGCCAGCCCAGGTAAGGAATCAGCCATGTTCCCCTCCAGGCTGCCCCTCTATCAGAAAAGGATTTTGTCTCCAGGACAATCAGTCTGGCCCTGACTGAACGGACACGCAGCCTTGCATCCCTGCAGTGTAGCACCAGAGGTTGTCAGCCTAATGTGCTCTAGTGGAACGGAAACAGAGCAGTGTCTGTAGCAGGAGCCAGAATGGTCTTTTTCCAGCTCAGGACTGAAGGGTTGATTTCCCAGCTCTGTGTGGCCTAAGGGCAAATCACGGAAATTTTCTGTCTGCAAAAGCAGGGAAAATTATCCATCCTTTGTCCCATTTTTTGTGTTCCTTGGCTGCTCAGCCTCAGACCTGAGACACAGGATGAGTGTCTGCACTGCTTTGCCCTGCAAGTAACTCCACTGATTTCCAAGAGCAGGGGGTACAGACTCCTGAGACGTGTTTGTACCATAGGTACGTTCAGCACCTAACACAGCGAGGGGCAAAAAACGAAGTTGCACGGTGGAAGCTTTCACAGGAGTTTATCTTAGTGCGCCAGTGGGGTCTTGTCTGCCTCGTGATGGTGGAATGGCTGGGGGTCTGGCCGTGCCAGCCTGTAGGAATCATGGGGAAGGACTCAGCTGCTCTCTTGTCCCAAACAGTGGAGCAGTTAGTTTCACCAGCATAAGGGAAACACATACAGAGAGTGAACTCTGCTGCCAGGCAGACTTCTCTGAGCAAAACGCTGAACAAAAAGCTACTCCACCGTTTTCATGCCATAAGGAAGGTGCTGGCCTCATCTGTCAACCTCATCTTTGCAGTGGTCCTGCTACCTTTTTTTGTCGATTTGTTGCTATTTAACTAAAATCAGTTTGATTGTATCAGTTTGGTAAAAAGAGCCTGTGAGAGGACTACAAAACCTGGTCATCGAAGATTTTTGCCAACCTTGTGTCTATGCCTGTGGAAGGAGCACTTTCTTGCATCACCAGGACATGTCCCAAACAGGGTAACATTATTATGCGCTTGGTGGTGCTGCACGTTGCGGTGAGGTACAGGATTTAGAGAACAGATTTCTTCTTTTCCTCACAAAATCTCTTGGTATGCCTCAATTCTGTAAGTCTAGTCCCTGCTAAAGCTATTGCTACTTAAGATTGAGCTCTGTGGATCACTTGCCTGTGTTAGTCCTTCACATCTAAGTAATGCCTGAATATGAAGGTTGCTAGCAACATCCTTTCCAAAAAATCACTTTGACCTGTGTATTACGTTATCCCATGAATTACTTGCAGAAGGAAGTAATCAAAACATGTATAGTTCCAGCTAATGCTAATTACCTTTTCATCTGTTTCTGTAACTTTTTACTTGTGTCTGATAATGTCAGTTATGCAGGGGTTTAAATCTGTATTTCAACATCATTTGGTTTATTTGATGTGAATGTCATGACTCACTAAACCTTAGCTCCAAATATTCCTCCAGCCCTGTGTCAAGCACTTTAAGGGTGTCAAAAGCAGATAAGGGGAATCTGAAGTGCCTGGTCTTAGCAAAAATGCCTAAAAGGTCAGGGAGAGGACATTGTTTCAGGAGGTCTCTGGCGTTAATACTTACTGGTTCCTGAAAACACAACACGTTTGTATTGCATATGGATATTCTCCTTCTAGGGCACTGTAGATAAGTACACGTATAGGATGAAACTTTCAAATGTTGTGTGATTTTTCATTACCTCTGATCGCGGTTGAGCAATGTGACATGTCTTAAAGGAGTCCAGAGTACAATTTCTGGAAATAAGGATTCCTTAAAGTTGCCTCAAGAGGGTCCAGAATCACTGCATCTGGAAAATCTTGATCACTGCATCTTAAAAGATTAGTGAGGTGCAGTCAAAGTGGCTTATGTGTTTGAAAGCTATTTTGTTTGTGTGAAAATTTGTATTTTGAGAAAAGGCCAGACTGAACTTGAACTATATCAAACATAGACTGAATTTGATCTAACCAATGGTGCTTGTTATCGAATGGTTTTCACCAATTCATAGAATTTTAAGGCCAGGAGAGACCACCCATGACCACAGATGTTCATGCTGATAGCAGTTTCTTTGTAAAGTGCCAGTTCAGCATAGACAGAAAGTTTCTTGGGAACATTTCTCTTTTAACTGACAGCTTTCTCTGAAAGACAAGCAGGACTTAAGGGACAAGTCAGCTTAGCGGGCTGATTCCTGGCTGAAGGCTGCCTGGTTTCCCAGCAAGCACCCCAGGACTTTGTGTCCCCAGCTCTGAGCTCTCCTCCATTCGGTGTTCCCAAGGTTTCCCAGGGCCTCTAGGACTTTTCCGTGTTGCAACAGGAAACATTCTAGCTTTTCCTGATGCTGCAGGCTTTCTCAGAAGTATGGCCAGCTTGCCCCATTGGCACAAACCAGTGTGTTTTATGTTGTTTTGAACATTGACATTTTCCACAAAATAGTAATTGCAAGTTTTGGCTAGCATCAGTCCAGGCTTTGAGTGTTTTCTCCAGAGGATTTTGCACATGGGTCATTACAAACTTGCATCCTAACTCAGAAGTATTTGCTACATTTTCAGCCAGAAGTTCCTCAAACCTGTCTCTCTCTTTGCCGGATTAGAAAACTGCTAAGTACTTTTGTCCCTGGAAACAGAGTACTGCAAATGTAACAGATGTTATTTTAATTTCAATGTAAAACAAGCAAATAGAAATGAGTTTCCAAAGGTTGTGACTTGAGGCAGAAGGGAGAAAGCATTATGCCAAAGCTGAACTGCTTTAAGCAATTTCACCCTGAATGTTTCTCACAGCCAAGAAAAGGACAGGGAAAGGAAATACCTATTTAGAGACAGTGTTGACCAAAACAGCATTGATCTGAAGATAAAGCAAGCAGTAATTAGTCTATATTATTTCATAGATGCATTTGATAGCTCCCATGTATGAGTTGCGGGTTTGTTTTACTCATATTGTCAGAGTCAAAGCTGGTGTAAGCCAGTGCCAATCTTTGCCAGGTAGTGAAGCCGTGCTCCCCTGGCCAGTGGTTCAGCCTCTCAAATCTGCTCCAGTCTTCAGGAGCCAACACTTGTATTTTTGCATGCCAGTAGGCTACAAGGAAGTGGTGATGGTGGAAACCACAGCTTCTTGGTTGTTCAGGTCACCTTTGCTGGACATTCAGATCAGACAAGGCAAAACTAAGGTGGTTCATGGGAAATGCCCCGCTGTCTCGCTGGGAAATAGCTTGAGCTACTCAAGCTGCTGGAGAGGTGTGCACTGGCCCCTTGGTCAAGAAAAAAATCTCAGATGCTGTGCTTCAAGGTTGCTCATTTGGCAGCTTTTCTGAGAGCTCAATTCACTTACAGCTATAGGCACACAAATGTATGTGCAGTACAATCACCCTGATTGGAAATCCCAGTGGTGTAAAGTATTTAACTCTGGAAAATACTTGGAGTAACTTCTTTGCAATGTATAGAACAGCAAGCATTTCAGAAACAATCTAACTGTGTATTTAAACAGTCATTACTGCCTTCTGGGTAAATAACACATGTTTTTAAAATGGTCTCTATACACAATAGACGCTAACACAATAAATCCTAATTGCTCTGAAGGACCCATTAGGCTCTATCAGGTCAATGCATGGCGGAGGTTTTTTGAAAGTCACTCACCCTATTGTTACATAAGCCACAATTTGAAAGTCCATAAATAAGTATTTGCCCAATGAAGAGTGACGGCTTTGCCAGGGCCATACTAATTTATCATGTCAACTTCACTATGGGGACTGTTTTCTTTTCAAGGTCCAATGTGAAAAAAAAAGAAAAGAAAAAGAAAAAGAAGAAGAAAGCACAATGCGATGCATATCAAAACTTACTTGTCTGAAAGTTTCAGGCTGCATTATGCTACCCAAGAAAATCAAATGCTAAGTTCACTGCCTCTTCTTTTTCTCAGCATTGTATGAATCACAGCGAGGGGATTTGAAGATCAACTGTGGCTGCGGTGTGGCAGGGACTCTTCCTCATCCCCACCGACCCTCCTGTGCCTTTGGGCCAGGGCCCTCATCCTGCCTTTGCCTTCTGCATGCTGTGGTGATGGCACCTCAGGTCAGGAACACCCCTTTGGTGTACCAACCTGCCATACAAAAAGGGGTCCCAGTCTCTGGGGAGACAAACAGAATCAAATTATGTACTTTTTATATCCACAAATATTGTTAAGTAATAACTGATGAGTCCAGCAAGATGAGCTTCAAATGCAGCCGCTCTTTCTGATTTTATTCCAGTTTTACTTCTCCGAACTTCTGATAGCATTTTACAAACCACAGTGCCTGCGTCCTGTGTTAGTAATGTCTGTGTCACTGTCAGAAATCAGGTTTTGCATTAATTCACTCAGAATTTGTCTAGTTCCATGTAGCTTTTCGAATATGTCTAGAGTTCATCATGGTTTTATTTTCCTGCAATATGGTAAGGTGTGTAATTGTACAGGTATACATAAAACCAAACAGTAGTGATGTAGGTTAGGATTTTCAAGGGAATTTCAACAAGGCGTCCACGGTGAAAAGCATTCAAGTGATTTAAAATCCGAATTCCTGTCCTCAGCCCAAAGCTTTTAAATTCTTCAAGCACACAAGAAAATGTTCGCTTCTGCTGCTGTTGCATGTTGGTAGGATTTGGGCACCAGGGTCCCTCTGCAAATGGCAGCGGTGATTCTCATTCTGCTTTGCCTCCTCACAAAAGGCTGAGAGCTGCCCTGTCTCCCAGTCAGCAAGGGCCTTGGTCTCTTATTTAGGAGCCCCACTCCAGGTCAAGTTCCGTGAGGTCATTCTCGGTGCTGGGGTTTGCAGTACTGGCAGCCCACAGCCTTGCGACTCTCAAGCGGAAATACAAACGCTTATCATGGGTGGAAGCAGAAGCACATCCGTCCTAGTGCACCGTGCAACCGTCTCCTGTGTGCAGGGGAAAGGTTGAACTCCTTTTGTCCCAGTGCACAGTGGATCTGTGGAGCTGGCTAGGGGCTGCGTCAAGATGCCAAACGTGCTGGGTGTCCTTCCCTGCACCTGCGGCCAGCAGTCAGGCACTGCCTTCCCAGTCGTGTGCTGCTCTAAACCACCCTGTGGTCCCCAGCACCCCCTCACTCAAGCAGTGTGTTATCAGGGGTCACTGCTAATTCAAGCAGTGCCTGAGCTAGCACAACCTCCAGCTGGGCTGACTGGCAGGCTGCCCACCGGCACCAGGAGTCCGTAGTCACCTGCGCTGGGCCTCCACCACTCCCTTTCTGGGAGCCAGAGACTTGTCAGCAGTGCAGACAAAACCAGGATTTGCTGTTCCAAGCAAGATGGGTCAAGGGCCAGGGACGACGTGCCGGTCCTACAACAAGTGGGGCAGGAGATTTCTGTCCTGCTTTGGTACAGGCAAAGTGAGATCAGCACTCCCTGGCTTTGTCACTGCCAAGAGCCTGGGCTGAAAAGCTGTTTGCAAATGTCTGCTGAGTTCTCTAAAAAGGGCAAGGGCAATAGCAAGTCTTTACAAAGGAAGCTCACTTGGTTCTTTTCTGAAGTATTTTAAAAGTCACAGTGTATTTCACAAAGGCAGTTTGTGCAGGTAAACAGTGTAGGCTGACAATTCTGCAGTGAAAGAACCAAATACAGGAATATTTACTGCCTTTTTACTTTCTGCTTCTAACCAGGAACCACTGCACCCCGAACGCATACATTGTCAGCCCATGCCCGTATCCTCTGGGCTGGAGCCACAGGCAGGACTAGCTGAACTCCCAAGCAGACCTGTCTAGCATGGTGGAGCTTCATGAACACCTGGATTAAAGCACATGGATTAAAGGTAAAGTGATTTCCTATTAATTTGTAGAGTTCTTTAACAACAGCAGCAAGTTCTTAGGGGTGAGAAATGCACTCTTTTTTTGCTACAGTTTGCTTTTTTTTTTTGCTACAGTTGCTTCTGTGCAGGCACAGCTTCTGTCACTAATACAGCTGGATGTGCATAAAACACTGTACTCTCATACTCTACTGTAGAGATTAATAACACGCCCATCAACTGTACTTGCAGTTATACCATATTTAATCCTGTTCTGGTTGCTCTGCTATATGTTCATAAAAACCAAAAAGGAAACAGAAGCACAGAGCAAGCCAACAGATGTCTACCTGACTCTTAATTCGCTTTTATGTGTCCCCAGTGTAGCAAACACAGCACTATTTACAGCCAGGCTCCAAGAATTAGATACATCTGGAGGAGTGGCAAAATCTGAACCAGGCTACAAGAGTTGACAGATTAACTGAAGAGCTGCCCTGTATTCCACTTCTTATCTTCTCCCTTCCCACCTATGTACCTGTTCACCCTTGTCTGTTGAATCAAACCAAGACAGTGCCCAGGGGAGCACTTACAAAATTGAAAAAATGCCTGCAAAAAAGAGAATTTCTGCTCTTGTGGAGCCTCATCAGCATTTTCTAATTGTACAGCAATGATGATAATGAAAAGGCTGCCCTCTGCTCTCAGCTATAATGTGGATAATCAACTGAAAGCCCTAATGAAACTGTCTGTGATTGCTTTCTGCTGGGCTGCTCGTTCACAGAAACTCGTTGTTGGGGAGGATTAAAAGTTATGACTCCTGCTACAGGGAGATGCCACTGTGTTCCAAAAGAACGTGTGACTTGTAATTCTCTTCCATGTTGCTTTATTACAGGCTAAACTTAAAGCATAAAGCAAAAACATGTAAGGACTTGAGCTTTTTTTTTTTTTGCCCCTTTTTTGCCTTATTTTTAAAAAAATTGTTACCTATCAAGGATGGTAGTGCCAAATGATATGCACACCTAGGCTCAGCGGACTTGTAGACACCGAGGATTTAGGAGGTGGTAATGAGGTCTCTGGCTGAGGACTTGGGTGCGTGGTAGCAGTGGTCAGTGCTCTGCTGACAGCCATGAGAGCCACTGGCTGCAGAGCGATAGGCAAGCCCGATTTTCCCCCTGGGAGGAAGGCGTGAGACAAGTCATGCTTTGTGTCTTTGCTTTCTGGGCTCTGGACACAGATACAGGTGTTTTCGGGTGTTTCGGGTGCATGAGGTTTCTTGCACCAGGCCTGGGTGCGAGCTGTCCCTGCGCTGTGGGTGTGTCTGGGTTAATGGTTTCAAGCAGAACCAGATCCCGTGCTGGAGGCGAGGGCTTTGGTCCAAATCACCCCTCCAACCCCAGAGGAGTGAGGAGTTCTCGTGCAAGGGCTTGGGAGCAGCCTTCCTCCTCGGCCAGAATCAGGGCGCTGCTATAGCGGGTGCTGCCTGTGGTCCCCAGATCTGGAAGCAGATCTGTTCCTCGGCCCTGGGGTTCAGAGCAGTGGGAGCCGCTGAAAGCCAGGCCGGTAACGGAGGCGTTCGCTGCTGCACGGATCCAAGATCCGTATTTCGGGCCTCCGAGCTCGCTCACCGCGGTAGCTCCGCCGAGCAGGGACCCCTGCCTGGGGGGGCTCTCGAAAGCTCGGGCTCCGCTCGTGGCCTCGCCTGCTCGGTCAGGGGAGCGGCTCGTCAGGGACCTGCGGCGCGATCGGGGGAGCCCCGGGAGCGCGGGGGCTGCTGCACCCCCCGGGCTTCCCCCCATCCCGTCACGGCGGGGAAGGTCCCGGCCCCTCCCCGCGCAGAGGGGCTGTGGAGGAGGGCGCGAAGCGGCGGTAGCGCCGCAGCAGCCCCCGTCCCGCGGCAGAGGGAGCGGGGCCCGGGGCGGCTCTGCCGGCTCCCGCGGGGCGAGCGAGGGGCGCTGGGTCGCGGGTGGGGAAGGAGCTCGGAGCCCCGCGGCGAGCCTGCGCCCGGGCAGCACCCTCCCCTTCTCGCTCCACCGCCAGGGGCAGGGGCAGCGCGAGCTCTCGGCGGGGCCCCGCTTCGCCGCGGCGGGACTCGCGCCCCAGGCTGCGGCGGCGGCGGCGGCGAGCGGAGCGGCGGCGGCGGGGCCAGCGCGGAGGCGGGGCCTCGGGCGGTCCTGGGGCAAGCGGGGGGCGGGGCCCGGGGAGGTCCCGAGGCGGGGGTGGGTGGGGGGGCGGTGGCGGCGCGGCGCGGGGAGCCCGCCCGCCCCAGAGCGCAGGTGGCGGCGGCGGCGGCGGCGGCCCCGGTCCCGGTCCCGGCGCGGCGGCGGTGCCCGGGGCATGCGGCGGCGGTAGGAGGCGCGGCGGCGATGGGCGGCCGGGGGCTGCCGGTGCCGCTGCTGCTGGGGCTGCCGCTGCTGCTGGGGCTGCCGGCGGCGGGGCGCGCCGCCTCCAAGGCTGCGGTGTGCCAGGAGATCACGGTGCCGATGTGCAAGGGCATCGGCTACAACCTCACCTACATGCCCAACCAGTTCAACCACGACACGCAGGACGAGGCCGGGCTGGAGGTGCACCAGTTCTGGCCGCTGGTGGAGATCCAGTGCTCCCCGGACCTGCGGTTCTTCCTGTGCAGCATGTACACCCCCATCTGCCTGCCCGACTACACGAAGCCGCTGCCGCCGTGCCGCTCGGTGTGCGAGCGCGCCAAGGCGGGCTGCTCGCCCATCATGCAGCAGTACGGCTTCGCCTGGCCCGAGAGGATGAGCTGCGACCGCCTGCCCGTGCTGGGGGACACCGAGGTGCTCTGCATGGGCTACAACCGCACGGAAGCCACCACCCTGCCGCCCTTCTTTGGGAAGCCCACGCGCCCGGCCAAGGACACGGCCAAGAACCTGACGCCGCTCGGCGGGCAGCGCCCCGCGGGCTCGGACTGCGGCCAGACCTGCAAGTGCAAAGCGCCCCTGATCCCCATCTCCAAGGAGTCCCATCCGCTGTACAACCGCATCAGGACCGGGCAGGTGCCCAACTGCGCCATCCCCTGCTACCAGCCCTACTTCACCCAGGATGAGAAGACCTTCGCCACCTTCTGGATCGGGCTCTGGTCCATACTCTGCTTCCTCTCCACCTCCACCACCGTGGCTACCTTCCTCATCGACATGGAGCGCTTCAAGTATCCCGAGCGCCCCATCATCTTCCTCTCTGCTTGCTACCTCTTCGTCTCCATGGGCTACATCGTGCGGCTGGTGGCAGGACACGCCAACGTGGCTTGCAACCAGGAGCACCACCACATCCACTATGAAACTACCGGCCCTGCCCTCTGCACCGTGGTTTTCCTTCTTCTCTACTTCTTTGGCATGGCCAGCTCCATCTGGTGGGTCATCCTGTCCCTCACCTGGTTCCTGGCAGCTGGCATGAAGTGGGGCAATGAGGCCATCGCTAGCTACGCACAGTATTTCCACCTGGCTGCCTGGCTCATTCCCAGTGCCAAATCCATCGCTGTGCTGGCACTTAGCTCTGTGGATGGCGACCCGGTGGCCGGGGTTTGCTATGTGGGCAACCAGAGTCTGGAGAACCTGCGGGGCTTTGTGCTGGCACCACTGGTGGTTTATCTCTTCACCGGCAGCCTCTTCCTGCTGGCTGGTTTCGTCTCGCTCTTTCGCATCCGCAGTGTGATCAAGCAGGGCGGCACCAAGACCGACAAGCTGGAGAAGCTGATGATCCGCATCGGCATCTTCACCGTGCTCTACACCGTGCCCGCCACCATCGTCATTGCCTGCTACATCTATGAGCAGCACAATCGGGAGGCATGGGAACGGGCACAGAACTGCTCCTGCCCGGGGGATCCCCACCGCCCCAAGCCTGACTATGCAGTCTTCATGCTCAAGTACTTCATGTGCCTTGTGGTGGGCATCACCTCTGGTGTCTGGATCTGGTCCGGCAAGACACTAGAGTCCTGGAGGCGCTTCACAGCCCACTGCTGCCAGGCCAGGAAGCCCGCAGGTGCCTCTGTGTATGGTGAGGCCAGCCCGGCGCTGGCTGGCAGGACGGTGTTGCCCAGCATGGCCTCCTACCACAAACAGGTCCCACTGTCCCATGTGTGACCAGAGGGAGCCTTGGTGACCCCAGCCTCAGGGAGGAGAGGGTTGCAAAGACCCTGGGCCGCAGAAGAAGGGGTGGCAGCTGGGCTACCCCTGGAGTCCTCAGCCCCACCATGACGGTGCTGCGCGGGACTGAGCATGTGTGTCCATGGGGCATGGAGCAGCTGTGTCCCCAGGCAGAGCAGGGAGAGGTGCTGCCAGTGATGCGGGGGCAGAGTGACAAGGAGACTTGGAAGCTGGCACTGCCGTGCATGCCCCATTTGGGGTCTCACCTCCTATTTGGGATCCTTGGTTGCTGCCATCTGGGTCAGGTGGCAAGTAGCTCTCGAGCACTGATTTGTGTCCCATGATGAGCCTCTGGGCAGGTCTTGCTGGTGCTGGGGTGGAGGGGGGAGCTGCAGCAGGCAGGGTGGGTCGCCCCCAGCCCCAGGTGATGCGCTGGCACTATGTCCGAGCCGCTCGCCAGAGCCCAGGAGTTGGGAAGGGGCTGGGGAGAGCTGGCAGCGGGGGCTGCCTCCCCGCGGTGCTGCACCGCAGCCCCGTGGGCAGAGCGGGACAACGTCCCCAGGGCTCCTGGAGCCCCCGGCACTGCTGCGTGTCGCAGAGGGGAGGGCTGGGGCTCGGGCAGCAGCGCGCTGAGCGGGAGGGAGCTGCGCGGGCTGGGGGCTTCACAGGTGGCAGCGGTGCAAGAGGAAGGGGCTGCGAAGAGGAACCGCCACCCAGCCCTCGAGAGGGGCGGAGAGAGGGCCCCGGCTGCGTGCAGCGTAGGCAGGGAGCCGGACACCCCAGAGGGCCCTTCTGCCCTGGGCGAGCATGTGCTGCCTCTGCCGGGCCCGGCGCTGGCGCTGCGGGGGGCAGCGAGCCCCCGCCGCCCGTGGAGCCGCTCCCCCGGAGAGCCGAGGCGCGGCGGGGCCGGGAGCCTGCCGTCCCAGCACGGGTTCCCGAGGAGCCTGGGGGGCCGAGAGCTGCCCCGCACCCTGGGAATGGAGCGATGCTGCTCCGCGCCTCTCGCCTCTGCGCTGGGCTGTGTGTGGCGTCACCCTCGTGCTGTGAAGGTTACGTGGGGTGAGGTGGGCAGCCCCGGCACCCCGCCCGCCAGCCACCCGGCTGTGGCACAACCAGCCCTACAGGGCTGGTGGCACTTTCGCAGCAGGTAGTGTGTGCAGAGGGTGGGTCTGAGCCAGGTGTCTCGCTGTCTCTCCTGGGGAACAGCTGGGTTTACCAGCCAGCCGGTTTCATCGCTTCCTCCTGCTTTTAAAGATGCGCCCCCGTCGGGGACAGTGCGGGCCTGAAGAGCGAACGGTTAATTTAGTGAAACTCAGCAGAGCGCTCATACCCCCTTCCCACCAGCTCCCCAAGCCTTTTTCACTTCCCCAGGTCAGACAGCAGCAGAGCTCTGCAGAAGGTGCGTGGCATTCAGCGATGGTGACGGCTGGGTTTCGATAAGTGGAGCGATGGCGGGGGGGGACGGGGGGCTCCGGCTGCAGCACAGGACGGGGCACGGATGGAGACTGGTGGCTGCCTCTGGCCTCAGCCCGCTTGTGAAAGTAGCCCCTGATCTTTCTAGGGTTTGGGGTTCCCCCCCACCCGCCCAAAGTAGTGGTCACGTATGTAACCTCCCAGCTGTTACTCAAGTCCTTTTTGCCCTCCTTCAAGTGTGGTACTGTGACCTGGCCACTCGAGCACCCGAGAACAACTGCTGGCTTTGCTCCCGCTGGACTGCAAGGATCCAAGGTTGCTCTCAACAGCCTCAGACCACTTCAGTCAAGAAGGTTTCCACCTCATTTTAAAACCAAAGCCTGGGAAGTGAGGGGACGCTCAAGTGGCACGTCTACTGATAAAGGCATCGCCAAGGCACTGTATGAGTGTCTCCAGGGGCATTCTGGCCAGAGCAGCCATCAGAGCAGGGACAGAGGGCTCGGCAGAGACAGCTCAGCCACACATATCAGCACTCTTGCGACAGAGGGCTGGCTCCCTCCAGCATGTTACAGTACTCCATCGTGGACAGAATTGCACCATATTGTGTTACGCACTGTAAACAGTTGTATTATAGCCCGGTTTGTACATACAGGAGCCATAGTGACCTTTGATACGGGTTTGGGACAGGTGTGTTCTCGGCAGCGAGGCAGGTCGGGCGCAGAGACGCTGTGGGTAGTCTCGTGCTGTAATCCAGGGCATTAAATGACTCCAACCTGCTCCAATCCATGCCTTGCTGGACTCCTCTCTTTCTATAGTGCCTTTTGTAGATACAGCTAAACACACATCATGCAATACAATGAACAAAACCATGTCAAAGGTGGTGTTTTGTTGTTTTTGGTTTTTTTTCAAAGTGCAACTGACTGTGTAAAGCTTTTTTTAAAACAAAACAAAACAAAAGCAATCCAAGGTTAGCTACAAACCTTTGCCTATTGAAAACTACAAGAGCATTTTCAGCTTTGATCTAACGGTAGGTTAATACGATCAACTTATGTTTGCGCCTGGCTTCTCAGCAACAAGTGACAGGTGGGGGAAGGAGCCGTTGTCGTGTGCCCTGAGTGCTGTAGTCGATTTACATGTTGGGTTTTGCCTCTTCCGTTAGTGATGCTGTTCAACATTGTTTAAATAACTGTACTATATTTTGTGAAAAGATGAAGAAATTTTATTCAAAGAGAAGTATCGAGATTAGTTATTTATGAGGACAAAAAAAAAAAGTGTGTTGTTTTCTTTGCTTCTGCTATTAATTGCCATAAAAAGTTACGGGGAGAAAAGGAGGTGTGTGCTGGAGGGCTGTGCAGGGCTCTTATCACTAGAGATCACGGGGGACGGGTGAGGTAGTTGTGTGGTGTAGGAATAGCATGTTCTGTGTGCATGAACCCACGCTGCCCTCAGCATGGGGGATGTCACGCTCCCACGCCCTCACCGCTGGCCTGCCATGGCACTGTGTGTCCCAGCCTGGCTGCAGCAGCCCAGCTCGACACTGAACTGAGCTTAATCCTCAGGGGCTGCAATGCTGGCGGGCTGTGCTGCCGGCTGGTGCCCCGTTCTCGCTAACAGCATGTTTCCTTGACAGGCCAAGGTCACAGCTCGCTGGCAGCAGAGGGTTAACAATCAACTTTTATTGGTGTTCTGCAGTTTGCACAGTATCAGTCCCTCACCCTGCGTGGAGCTCAGCCCCTGAAGAGGTGCCCTTTGATACTTGTCAAGCCAAGCAGATGACAGCATTCAGCCAAGCGGGATGCTGCACGCTGTGTCCGTGTTGCCATCTGCTGTGCACTCATGTTGGAAGGAGCACTTTAGGAAGGACAGCAAGGGGTTAAGGCTGGCTCCGTGGTGACTAATGGTGCAGGACTCTGCTATCTATCTAGGTGTGTAGGCACACACCAGGTCCCACTAGATAGGATCTCTTACCTGGAAGCAGCATTCCAGCAACCAGTGATAAACCTGACAGACTGACTCACCTGATTCCTCATGACCCCCCTCCCCATGCCCAAGTACAGGCAGAGAATCCTGCCAGGAGCTGATCCTATCGTGTGCAGAGCAACTCTTTTGGGGTGTGGAGGGGACATGCACCAGGTTCTTACTGAGGAGCTGTGGAGTCTCACTGCCTGCCTCCAAAAGTAGCTCCAGCAAATCGCTGGCAGCCTTGTTGTCGTCTTCACCTCCCAGAAGCTGCTATGAGCTCCTCAGTAAATAGGAGTTTGCCAGAGTGGCCATTGAGCATCTACCTGGAGCCACGGTTTTGGAGCAAGGGAAGGGCCACCATTGCTGCAGGCAGCCCTTTGCTAATCGTCTGCAGGATTTTGTTTTTGTGAGCACACGTGGTTGTGCACAGCCCAACCTAATGTGTGCACTGTTGTGTTGCTCCCATGCTGTCTGTGTCCCATTTGGTCAACTTAGGTCATCCTTGAGGTTGAACAGTGCAAATGCAGAAAAATTTCAGGCTGGGTGGTGTGGGGAATTATGGGCTGACAGCAAGGGCACCATGTGGCTTCTTAAATAGGTTTTAATATCACAAAGCAAAAGCCTAAGTGGTTGTTTCACTTCCAAAAAATAAGCCATGTCCACAAATGCAGGCTGAGACATTTCTAATCCCATGAAAAACGAGCCAGTGTTCAGCCAGTTAAAGGGTCTTTCCCTACCTCAGCCATTGGGGTGGGCAGATGTGCTAGTGAGTGCACTACAGTCAGTTTGGCAGCACCCTGTAAGTCACTGCATACTGTCAAACAACTTGTTTGGTGCAAGTGCAGGTTTCCCAGATAATGATACAGAAAGTCAGTCCTACATAAAGCTACTGCGCTATTCTGTTTTGGGAAATACCAATGCAGGATAGGGGCAGCAGCCTGCCCGGTGCTGAGCTCTGAATACAGCAGCTCCCCCTGCCCCATGCATGCCTGCCAGCCCCTTGTGCAAGCTTTTGCCTCAATTGCTCTTCTGGCCTCTTCTGCTTGCTCAGGTTATACTTGACGCCCATACTCTTATCCAGAAGTAATGGTCTTGACATTTATTCCATCCCTGAAGTGCCTGTCCTCTTAACTGCCAAACCCACAATGAAGCAGTTCTCATAAATTCCCTTAGAAACAAAATACACAGTCCCGTACACAAAGGGAAAGGTCTGTGGAAGCCCAAGGGCATCACGTAGCCCACAAACACATCCGTGACTTCCTGCCCCTGCTGACTGCTAACACACGAGGCTTGTGTTGTGTTTGCTGCTCACATTATTCTTGCTGGGCCCTGACATAGCTATTGTCACTGCAAACAGTGATTACTGCCAGCTGGGGAGTGCTGCCCGGGAACTGAATGCAGGCAGAGGTCACCTCAACATAGATTAAATATTATTCAGCTGTTGGGTAAAGAGAAACAAGGTACATTGATCCTTAGTGAACCTTACAGGGTACCACCCCACCCCCCCCAGTTCATCTTCCACCAGTCCCACCCAAAGGCAGCTCCCAAATGTACTGTCATTGCCGCACGGTTTACTTTTTATTGGTTACCTAAGAAAGCCCCTACCTGTGTTTTCCAGAATCTAAAACTTTTAGGGGGACCGGAATATTAAATTGAACTGCTACTTTCCCTCTCTTAAGCAGCTGAGTTGCAGTTGAGCCCTGTTCAGCATCTGCTGATCAAAATCCTACGGGCAATGCTACAGTAGGCTGTGCTACAGTAAAACCAAAGCCAGTTAAAGTTTGGAGCAGCAGTCTCCTGCAGGATAAAGTGCCAAAGCAGCCACTGCCTTGAACAGTCATTTACCTCCTGTCCAGATCAGCGGGAACAGCCTCCACCTCATCTGGCAAAACAAAGGCAAACGACTGCCCCAGGTTTCTGCTGAGCACCTCACAGCCCTTGCTGCGTTTCAGCCCGCAACGTGCATCCGGACCGACCCCACAAAATGAAAGGCACCTGGCAGTGCTAAGGAAAGAAAAGCTCGTTAGCAATTAGGTCACAAGTCAATCCAGGAGTTGGTCACTTGCAGCTTCCAACTTAGTGCTCCTCAAGGAAGGACTTAAACACAAAACGACCTCCAGGACACACTGGCCCTCCTTATTGCAGCCATTTCAGTGCACACCGCCAGGGAGCAGTTGCTTGAGCAGCCCGAGCCACACTCTAAATCCGAACAGTTTGCGGGAACAACCAGGCAGCGGTGCCAGACCCTACCACCCCTTCAGCCGGAGCAGCGGTGGCTGGATGACCTCTGCTGCCCGCTCCCCGGACATTGACAAGGCAGGGGTAAAATCAGGCGAGGGCCTGGTACGGGGAATGGAGGGGTCTTTTTCCTTCCCCCCCTCTTGAAAGGTTCCTTTCTTTTTCATACTTGAGAGAAGCTGCATAACACCAAATACTTGTGAGGGAGAATGAAATTAGACAGCTGTACAGAACACACAATTCACCTTTAATTTTAATTAAAATAGAGTTTATTAGCTTTTCTTTTAATACAAACATGAGAAAGGAAAACCACCTGAAGATGTAGCATTATTTTCAAAATTGAATTGAATTGCCATCAATACCTGAAGTGCCAAGTTCCATGGATCTGGAAGCCAGGGGCTGGCATATTTGCATACCGCAAACGACTACAGGGGCCATTTTAACAGCTGAGTGCAGCCAAACTGATGATTACACTCACACAGCCCCACTCGCAAAGGCAAATGGACTCGCTTTTCAGTGTAAGTTTGTTGGCCTTGGCTGGAAGAGGGAGTGCACAAAATCTGTGCCGTTCAAAGGGAGATCTGCTCCTAGGACAAACCGCCTAGAATCTATTTGGATCCAAGAAAGGAAGATACTACAAAGACTTGTAACAGGAAGAGTCTAATAATACTTATCCTGTTTAGAGTTCAGTTTCAGAGCCTGAAAGTAAGCTCCATTCCAAAGTCTCAGAAAGAGCAAAACCCAAGCTTCTAGAGCAGTTACACAAGATAAATTCACTTCCAAAAAGAAAAAAAAAATTAAAAATGGGGTTTATAGAAAGCTTTCTGAAAAATATTGTATTCAATTGAGAATTATCAATCTACCTTGTTAGGCAGTCCAGGATTCTCAAACTCAATACGGTCTCATTATCAATGTAAATCCCTCCCAGGAAACACACACCCCGGGAGAGCCAGATGGATGCACGATATCAGCTTTAGTAACTCCACTGTATACAGCACAAGAGATCTGCAGCAGAACTCAGAGAAGCAGTGTTGCACACATGCCATTCACCACTGGATTGCTACACTGTTTAGGATGGTGATGATGTCTCCAGAACAACATTCTCATTCAATGCCTCAGAAAAATACACAGATTGCATCTCTTCCAGAGCAGTAGAAGTATTAGAAAATGGGAGAAGCACCATAATTCACAAGAAATGCAGCATGGACCCTATACATTTTAACAATACATAAACCCATGTCTCTGCCCCCAGTCAAAACATTCAAAGTCTTTTGACAGTCTCAACTGGAGTGAAGTTGTGGGTGCAGAGCTGGAACTCCTTCCTGCTGGGCAGCTTCTTGGTTATGAACAGATCACCAATAATAGCAGCTTTTAGTAGCCAAACCAGGGAAAAGCTGTCAACATGTGTCTATGCTACTGTTTTCAGCTCCAGAGTGGCTTTATACTTTAAGAGTCCCATGTTTTGTTTTGTTTTTGTAACACTGCATCGACCCAAAATACAAATGCAGCGAGACTCTGGATGACAGGGGAGAGGAGAGAACATTGTAACTACAGTCATGTGGTTAGTGTTTCAATTCTAAAATTTAAAACTACTTATTATTAAAAACCTCAAGAGTTCACAGCTATAGGCCTACATAGTAAGCAAACATCTGTGGGGGAGAAAAGGAGAGAAGTTTGGTTTTGCACCTCTGGATACATTAAAAGGAGGAGAGAGTTGATTTGACAAAGGTCTTGTCTTTTGCACCAAGTATGCTCCTCAAGCTCTGGGTTCCCTTGGCTAGTTCACCCTCCTCTCCTCCTCTTGCTGGAAGACACCATCACCGCTGGCTTGTGTGCACGGAGTGGTGGTATTCCTCCGATTCATTGGGATGCTGGTTCATCATGCTGCAACTTTCTCTCTCCTCAGGAGAGGATGGCATTAGAACGGCGGATACCAACTAAGTTATCAGCACTGAAAGATCGTCTCATAGCAGCTTTAGACAAGTCTTTGTATTTGTCTTCGCACAGCCGGGAGATAGCCTGGATACCATGTTCAGAAACAAAATGAAAAGCACGCATTAGAAAGGTTTGAACATTTCAAGGAAGCTTTCACAAGTCAATACCAGAGTGGGCACTGTGGCGCAGTGACGCTACTCGCTTTTTTACCTAGAATGACAGTAAAATAAGAACAATTTTGGAGGGAAGATATTAAAGGTGTCTGTCTCCATGCTAACAAGAACTCTATCCACCAGAAAGTAAGGCACAAAGAAGGCAAGTGGTTTCCAGAGCCAAGTACCTTCATTCTTTTACCAGTCTCACTGTCTAATGGAGAACTTGGACCCATTTCATACTTGGGAGTTTGTGGAAGCTACGTTCAAAATTGTACCTAGTACCTAGGTGTGCTGCACGCAGCAGCACCAAGATTTTAACACTACAAAACTGCACACAGCCTTTCTTTGGGAGAAAAGGTTCAAACCAAGAAGGCTGCTGCACTCCCTCAGGTACCCTGTCTTCGGCCACTCAGTGCAAGGAGCCCAGGGAATGAACTTCTAGGATGACTGCTTTGCCTTTACCTTCTCTACATCCTCTTCCTAGGATCGCTCACAGCCATGGCAATAGCCATGGCGCTTGAATACAGCTATTAAATATCAGCACATGTGGACAACTTAGTATTTAACTGCCTTTTCACTCATTTATTGGCTTGCCTCTGCTCTGCTTATCTACCTAGTCAAGCAGCCATTTTTCTGGTACCTATTGTAGTAACAAGCCTAATTATTTAAATCCTAATAATACATAATTGTCTAGAAAATACTGTATGTCCTCCCCTGCAAAGCCTGTTTCTAACTGGAGCCTTCCAGCATTATCAATGCAAATAAATAAGGAAACCAGTAATAAAAGGCTGAACTGAATTTCAGTCCTGAACATTTACTTCCATTAATAATTTACAAACTATCACCAGATGAACTTTCAGAGTCCTGCAATCAGCTACAAGCCTACACCTTCCCTTTAAGGCAGCACCAATTCAGCACAGCCCAGTCTTCTGGAAGTTCAAAAGGTGAAAAGCACTCTGAGCATGAGTAAATTCCTAAGAGTATTTTAAAATAATTATTTACATTTATTTCTGCCGACCTTCTGGAGGCATGCATTTGGCTCAAGAGTGACATTCTTTGAGACACTGGCTGCATGAGCTCCCCGTGCAAGACCAGACAGAGTCTCCATCCTGTTTTAATGCTAGCACATCAATCATGAAGCAACCTGTGTTGACATATTTAGCCCCAGTCGCCCATATGGTGTAAATCAATTTTCAGTCCCTGGAATACTAATTCACTGCCTCATACAGGCTCCTATCAACTGATTGCATCCTTCTAACCAAAAGGTAGACTTAAAAATTTTAGCAAGTGGTTTAAATATTTATCTCCTTTTAGAATTAAAACCCCAAATGTCCTATATAAATGCATTAGTAACTGCATTGTGGTAAATTACATACTGTATTGAAAATTACTCTGGTTTTAAATACCAAGCCCTCAAAGGCTAGCACAGAAGAAAGAAAACAGGCTTACAATCTGTAAATCATCCACTTATGCCTGGGCACTGAGCAGTTCAGTAAACAATTTCCTGTGGAATATGAACTGCTCTACAACCACATTTACAATTAGTGACAGTGTTAACTTAAAGTGCAAGTAACAAGGGTGAGACAAAGCAGAAGAGTTGCATTGCTTAACTTGGAGAAAATCGTATGCATATCATAGCTATCATTCCAAAGGAGCAGGAAAGATCACACTTCCTCCCAAAGTTCAGCCACTTCTGGGAAAAATAAAGAAACCTGGCACTTGGTAGAATTATTGGGGGTGGACAATAGAACAATATAAGCCAAGAATACCGTAGCACACCCCTCTTTGAAAGGGGCGATGGTATCACTGTACACAGGGCCTGTGTTAATGCCTTTGTTGAAAGGTCAGCAAAACAACCTGCAGCATCATCAATTAAACCTGGACAGATGAAAGGTTGAATTGATCCAACAAATTTTGCCTGAGAAGTGTAGATATTTTCAAAAGGTCTTACATATCTCCTACAACTAGGAAGAAAGACTGACTCTGCAGAAGTCCAAGTATTTTTAAAATGCACCTTCACACCAAAGAAGGCTGCAGGGACTCACAGAAGGACAGCCTTTTCCATCAAGCAGAAAGGGCCACTAATCTGTATTTACACTCCTCTGGATGTCCTGAAGGACTCCCTAAGAAACGGTCATTCCAAAAGTTTAACTGAAAGCAACATTTCTTTGGAAAAGTGAGGTTTTAGGAGTTGTGAAAAGAAACACATTATGATTTCTGCAGCTGTCCCCAGACAAATGGTTTATTAAGCCATGAGAGCAGAGCTCTAAATCTAAAAGCAGCTGTGCAGTGGGATGCAGTGGGAAACCTTCAGCTGGTAGTATTTAGAAAGGTCTGAGTGTGACTGTCTCTAGGTGCTTGGAATACAGACTGCGACCAAGGAAGGACAGACAATCCATTACATATGACACTAATCTTTTCAATCTTAAGTAGCCTAGCTGAGCTACGGTTCCCAAAATAACATCCATTTTATCTGCTACTCCTGGGTAACGTCTGTCCCTTCCCTTCCTCAGAAGACTAGCTTAGCCTAGGCGCAGCTTTAGAAGTGCTAACTGTAGTTATACAGGGGTTAAATTAGCCTATAATATACTAATCTAAAAGCTTTCTAGTTTTCCTAACCACCACTTAATACGATTAGCAACAGATGGTCTTACTACTGACACAGACAGCGTCCCCTCAGACCATTACCTCCAGTTTCTGTGCTCTCTCCTTACTGAGAGGCTCCAGCAGAAAGCTCAGGTTATTGTCATCTGCTAAAGAGCGAAGATCGAAGTAGTATTTGGCGTAAACACTGGCAGGAACATTGATATTAAACTGCAGTAGCTCCAAGAAGTGTCTTTCCATCTCGTTCCTAGGACGCATAAGGGGCAGAAGACAAAGGAAAAAAAGATAGTTTTAGCTGGCTGAAAACCCTGACGAGATCTCAATCTTGTTTTTAAAACCAGCAACTTTGAAATAGTCAGAGAGCTATGCATTATTAGTTTTGAGAGACTAGTGCTCAAAACAAGGTGCAGCTTTTGAGTCCTGGCACCTCCGGCTCGAAGAGAAAGGTAGCGCCCTGTCGTGCACTCGCTCGGCTGACCGGGGAGGTTCATTCTTCAGAGTTCCATTAGTGCAGCTGTACAATTCATGCGCCATTCTCACTCTCGTACGGCCCCACACTATAGTGATCAGATGAAAGGAATGATGTATGCTGTTTATTAGCTCTGAAGAACTTGCAGACATTTTTGCCAGGCTGATAACAGGAAGGGGGTTTATTGAAGTAGAGGCAACTAACAAAGGGAGTAGGCAGATCACCACGGCAACAAATGGATCTATGAAGAGCTGCTGCTATTATCTCACAGAAAAAAGCCTCTTGAAGCAACATGGATTCATCTCCAATAAATAAATAAATAAGCAGCATTAGGTGGGAGAAGGAATTTTCTCCTCAATAGCATTAGGCAGGGTAACAAAGTACTGTGTCAAAGGGCACTGCCCAGTTTTTACTCACTCATGTATTTTCACTGGGCAAAATATTTGTAGGAAAGCGGGGAAGAGAGCCATGACATGAAAAAGGAAAAGGCTGCTTCAACTACTGTACCATGGGCAGCTAAATCTGAGGTGTTCTACAGAGGAAAAACAACGTTTTACAGATTAACCTAGAAGAAACTGGTGATACCCAAATCAAGCAGTTCAGTTCAACACTAACTCACAGCAATGGTTCCTACTGGTAGCAGTCCTGTCTCTACAGAATTTGGCAGCTGTATAGGCCAACCGTGAATATGCCAGAGAGAAATTGCACAAATTCAGCGCCAAGGCTGTTTTTGCTATTTGGGAGCTTATAAAATGGATGTTTTTACCTATCATGGGGTGTGTGGGGGGAATAAATCAAGGAATCATCCAGGTTGTCTTGTGTTGGATGGCAGGTCTCGATATGAATAGCAGCTTTGTGCTTGTTTCTAGCATGATGGACTTGAGTACCATTGAACCTAGTGCCAAAATTAATTTCCTGTTCATATGGTCATGAGCCTATAGAAATGTAAATCAGATAATGTTTTGATGATCAGCTGATCAGAGCTTGATTTACCCTGTGAATAAATGCTCTTCACTCCCCTTTTGTACTCACTACACTAATACATTTTAATTGTGTAAAAATACAATTCTTCATTGGATTAACAAGTCTATTAACAGTGGTTTAAAACCTGGGAAAGGATAATGCCCATGTGTTTTATGTGCCTTATTTACAAATATATGTAGCTAAAAGAATGAACAGCATGTGTCCCCTTACAAGCAATCATAGCAAGATTAGCAGCTGCACAGTTTATTTTTCAGTGATTATGGATTCAACCTCATCAAAGCAAGCAAGTTTTGACACAGGGTGACTTCCAAATATCAATTTAATTTCCTTTGATTTTTTCGCCATCAGAAAGAAGTAAAACAAAACACAACCCATCCCTGCCACAACCTAAAAGAAAAAAACCTTTCAGTAAAAAAAAAAACCAAAACAACGCACCTTTGCTTTGGTCAAATGACAAAGGGCTTGTGATAGAAAAAAAAAAAATAAGATGAACACTTTACCTACGCTGAGTAGGAAGAGGCTGAGGCAAATGAACTCATCTGCCAGGTGTGATGCCTGGATCTCATATCCTTTAACAAACTTAATCCAACAGCAGTTCCTGCGAGAACCACACAGCCTACACTCCTAACAGAGCTGTGAGGTGGGGCTGCCAAACCACTGTCTTTAAGCAGTAGGGAGAGTGGTGGAGATAAGGTGTGTTTGGTGGGGACAAGGTGCACCTGCATTGCCTCTAGAAGAGGTGCCTGGCTTGTGCACACACAGATTTGCAGACTGGGCAAACTAAACAAGATATGAACCCTTTTGCAAGTTCCAAAGTGGTGTAAATCCCATGCTTGGCTTGCGGTGGCTTAACAAGAGTCTGGATCAGGTCTGTGAGCTCATTCCAGGTATGTAGAGCCAAGAGGAAAATGCACAGAAAATTCACAGACAAAACTTGCCACCAACTCTTGTAGACAGGCCTTTCCTGCACAGGAATGGCCTTCCCAGGGAGTGATACCTGGTAGAATCCCGCCAAGCAATCTCCAGCTGGGGAGCTACTGGGGTTTTGGGTGGGGTTTTTTGGCAGCACAACCAGCCATCTCCAATGTTGGAATGCAACCATGCCTGAAATCCTTTGCCAATCGTTTTCTCTTAGAAATGCTTGTATTCAGAATAGCTAATACTCACCACCAGCAACTTTAAAAAAAATATTGGAACGACTAAAGCCCACAGTTAACTTTAGGACCAACTACTAATTTAAAGTAGACTTGTAATTGTAAAACTCAGTTTTGCTGAGTATTTTAAGCAGTTTTCCAAAGTCCTGAATGTGGTGATGTTACCCAGCCCAGCAGCAGTGAAGTCTACTCAGTTGCCACAGTATGGGTCCTGGGATGGACACCCCGGGCCACTGTCAGAAAGGGGTTATACATTTTCTGCCCATACCTCAATTCAAAGGTCTAAGTCATTTTAAATGAGATGGGACTATAAAAACCCCGTTTTGAAATTGGGGAAAAATAAGCCTAAATTCAGTCTACTTTCCCTAACACCATCCTTGCTTTGAAAATATAAATACTGACAATTTCAGGAGACCCAGCATCAGCAATAGAGAATAAACATCCTGCTTGTTACAGATATTTTCAGTGCTATCAATTTGATTTGTCCCAAACAGGGCCAGAAAAGGAGACATCAAAAAGAGCAAGATGTATACTCCAGCACTCCTACCATCACTGAACCCACTTCAGCCATCTCAGCGTTATCTGCAGCAACGCTTCAAGTATGTTCCTCAGATAGATGAGCACTCTGAGCCAGGTTGAGAGAAGATGTGCATTCTATGGAATCGCTAATTGTGCTTTCCTGAAAGCATGTCTGGCACAGCCCTGCATTTGGAAACAAAGAACTCCCAAGCAAGGGGTATGTATAAAACAAGGTACTATGTTTGCTGTTTGCCATTTGTGATGTGAAATAACTTGAGTAACAGAAATTGCTTTGACGCAGGTAACTTCCCTATATTTAGAAATGCCACACCTCCCTAAGAGGAAGAAAACTGGGTATTCTGTCCTAAAGAGTCCCAGATAAATACTTACTGTTTTTTAAACATTAGCTTTAGACTGAAGGCAGGGAAGAGAGCTTGGGGCAAGAACAGACTCTCTCACACAGGCAGCTTCCCGGGGTATATGCAAACCTATCACTTCTGTCTGCTCCTGTATAGAACTGGCTATTACTCCATTGGCCTGGACATGTGCTCAACTACAGCCCAGCAGTGTGGTACAGCTCAAACACAGAAAACATGTCATGAAGTTTGCTGAGGCCAGAAAGCTTTATATTAAGCTAGCCTTCAAGCATTTCTACCACTGCGATAAGGGAAATGGGGCAACAAGCTGGCAAACAGAATTAAAACAATGACGTTGACTTCTCAAACCTCTCAGAGACAGAACTGGGCAAGGAAGAATTTAAAGGAAAATCCCATGGGCCAAATCCATTCCACATAAACACATTTCCAGCCCGAAGCAGGAGCCTGGAGCCACAAAGATGAACGTCCTCTGAAACCGCAGAAATTGTAGGGCTTAAGTTGAGCACACCAAGAAAAAAGGAGACTCAAATTTTCTGAAAAACTAAAATCTACATCTGAGACAAGAACATACACAAGAAAGAGCCTCGATAAACAAGCAGCCATAAGACTGAGGATTTTGTTCTCAGCACTCTAGGCAAGTCCAAGAATGATGAGCTACAGCAGTAGCTGGGTGTGACACGTGCAACCACAGATACCAAACATAAATGACATCTGCCTGCCAGCAGCAGTGGCTAGGAGTTCAGACCCTGAGATATCTAGGCCTCAGCTGGATACAAGAGCAGGCACGTAACTCACAGCTTACCTTGCAGTTTTTCAAATTCTAAAACAGAAAAGGCAGGGAACAAGGTTAGTTCAGTTTTTTTTTTTTTCTTCTTCCTAAAAAGACTTTTGATAAGAATATAACTTGGGTACTTTACAGTTACACCAAGGCAAAAAATAAGTGGAAATATGCTGCCAGTCCTGTGGTTCATCACGGGAGGGAAAGAAGGTAAAGAAAGCTAACTTCGAAGTTTCTCACCCAAGTCATTAGAAATATTAATACAGATTTGTCTCAAAGTAAGGTTATCCAAAAAGTTTCCTAGATTAAAAAAGGGAACGACGCTGGACACCAGATATGTACATCATGTACGTATATCACACAACCAAAGACAGACATTTTTTCAATAGGATCACAAAAATAGCCATTCAAAAAAAAAAAAAAACCCAGAAAACACAACCCAACCCCAACACAAAAAAACCCCAAACCCACTGCAGATCAGCCAAGCTTTGCAACTTACATGTCCTCAACAGTAATGTCCTTCAATATTTGGCAATAATCCACATTCCACACAGCCTGATCATCCCAGACTTTAGAAGCCAGCAGAATAGCTCCTAGGACTATCCTCTTCCAGTTGCTAGGGCATATGTCAATCTCTGCATAGGTTAAAAGCCTTTCCAAATAAACCTATAAGAAGAAAAAAAATAACAAACAAGTTTAGTGTGTGCAATAAGGCCTGGACCCAAGTTCTGAGCAGCAACCGTGTCAGTCCAATATAACTATTTTATTTCATGCACTGTGTGTCAAAGTTAGTGTTAGTGATTTCTATTTACACTTCAGAACCCAAACTTTCAGGAATCACAGGTTCCATGTTTTAGTACAACACAAGAACTGGACCAAAGTAATAAAGACAGCGAAGAATCAGTTCTGAGCAATGAACGCTGCTGTTTCAGTGAGGTGCTGCTACAGTTCTTTCCATCCTAGAGTCACACAGCCCCCGACAGGTTCTTCTTAGGGCCTATCTGGGATAGTAAATCACAACATCGCACTAACCTTTCATCATGGTTAAGGTTCAGCACTTGTAGCTTAACAGGAAATGCTAAAATCCGCACTGCGATCTATAGTCATGGGATGCAGATGCATTAATTGCTATCCTTCCACAATGAAAGGTCTTATAGTGCTATTTCTTTTTCAACCTGTAAAGAAGACTTCGATCCTTCACCTAAACCAACGTCATCCTCTGCTTTCATGTACATCATCAGCTGCTTAGAGAGTGAAAGACAGCCAAGTCCAAGGATATGTCGGTCTTTTACTCATTCCCCCCATGTAATCCCAAACCAGCCCAAAGATGTTGAATCAGTCCCTTCCTTACCTGCTATTTCACACTCCTATAATAATCCATGTACGAAGTAATTTGCACTTTCAAATCTGCGTATAGATTGGTTTTAGGGTTCTATTCCCTAAACTAAGTCCAAGGTCCTAGTGAAACCTCAGATAAACTAATGGGTGCAGAAAGCTGTTGTATGGGTCTAAGGGCAAAATCAATCTTTATTACAAGGGTTTCCCAACACTTTCTTCCCATTGAAGGCTTGTAGCCTTCAAGTGGACTAAAGGTGTTCCTATAATAACAGAGCCATCTAGTGGCAAAACCAACTTTAAAACCTAACTCTATTTCTAATTTTGTAAATACTTCAGCCAGCTGGACTGCCCAGGGTAAGCTTTCGTCTTGTTCAGTCAAAATTGCTTGCACGTCTTTGCAAAAGCAGAAACCTCAAACTTCTTTTTGAGTTTCAATAGCTCTAATTATCTGGCCTTTTTGATTATTTATTTCTTTATTAAAGAGAGTCCTTCAATCTGACTTCGCTTAATTGCCACATTGTCTTTTAGTGACAGTTCTCCTCTGTGTCGTTTCAGACTGTTTTTCAGAAAGAAGCCACAATGAAGACTGAAGTCTAGTATGCAAAAAAGTGCAGTTTAAGAGACTGTCTAATGCAGCAATTATATATGTTATTTTTCTTTTCCTTGCATATATATATGTATAAGCATGCCTACGTGTAAGTGTATAAATAAAGTAACTGTACCATCGGCAGTTTTTTACACCCATCTTGTTTTCTGAAATCAAACAACGAACTGTAATGAGATTACTTTCTTACTATTGTTCCAAGTCCCTCCATGTCACCTGGGGGAAAAAGTTGTAGACTCTGACTTAATAAAAAAAGTTTGATAGAAAGGTGGCAATGATTGAAGGCCGTAATAATGAGGAAGTTCATCTCCTGGAATTCCTACAAAATTGATCCTTGACCTCTTAGGTGGTGTTACTTGCACTGTTCTGGTTAATACCGACTCAAAACTCCCATTTTCCCCTCCACACAACTGAAATAAAATGTCTTTGTGTCTGATCTCATGATCCCCAACTGTTTATAGTGTCCCACTGTTCTGCCTTTTTCAAGCTTCTTCAGCAAGTTATATATTGTGAAACAAAACCCATTTGATTGGACAAGTAAATAAGCATTAAATATTCATACATAGAAAAGGTAAGTTCCTTTTTAGATAATCACTTCCGTGACTAATTAAAAATCTTCACTAGAGAACTCACTTGTACAGTGTCTTCATTATTAGCAAGGTTTCATGAGATACTGTAGCTATTTAAAAATCAGTTCAGCCCAATTCACTCATTGAGGGGAGGGAAAAAAAAAAGTCTTCCAAAACCTCCTGTTTCAGTAATCGGGCATCTCTTACCAGCGTCACTATTGCACATTCAGCTGTCAGCTGTGCAGCACTGAAAAGTGTCCGAACAAACCGGTAGATGTGCTTGTGATCAGGGTCATGCTTGTAGTAGTCATCTGGAACTTCTTCCCGCTGAAAGAAAGTTCTCCAAATTACTGAAAATCAGAACTGGAAGGTAACATATGCTGTCTCCACAGGACTCGTTCTTGAGAGACTCCAGGAAGACAGCAAAGCTCCTGAATAGCTAGATTTAGCTTTGACACAATGGAAAGCCGTTTCTAAATACACGGGAGAAGAAAAGCTTTGAAATAAACAGTGTATAAAAGTTTGAGAATCCTGACCCTGTCCTCCCAGACATTCTGATATTCAGTACTCTTCCTGGAGGGATGAAGCTTCAGCTTCACACACTGGTTCTGCAAGACTGACACCAAATAGGTTCCTGTCTACAGTTTATGTTAGACCTATAGTATGGCAAAGATACCTGATGGGAACAGCATAGCTGATAAACATTAAAGAAGCAGTCATAAGGTAAGCAAAGCAGCGAGCACTTTCATGTGACTTTGTGTTTGAAACAGCCAGGTAACAGTGTCAAGTAAAAGGAAGAGGTAAGTTAATTTTGTACCCTCCACACAGCCTTCTGATACACCACTTACCAATGGAGGTGGGCACGCAACATTAGGAGGAACATGAGCAGGATCCCCCTTGCATAATTCCTGCACTATGTGCAGTATAAAAGCATATCTGGAAGCACATTTTTGCTGACTGATACCGGGAGGGAAGGACTGAGACTGGTATTTATGACTAAGCCCTTTGATGTTGGTAACTTGAAATTTGCTACCTCTGCTATTAGGGTCAACAGAACCTGGAATTAGACTCCTTGTGGCTGAATCTTTAGAGGACAAGGTGTTCAGAGGTTTCTTCCAGCTAATTAACCTTTTTAAAGGAACTGCAGGTACCCAGCTAAAACCCCAGTGCTACAGAAACTAAGAAGCCATTTGTACCTCCTCCCTCAGAAGTCTGACATAGAGCCATTACTGTATTTCTGTCTGTATGCTGCACTGAGATAAAAGAGACCTTAAAGTGTTCCCTAAAGGACACAATCATTTTCCTCTATTCACACTCATTAAAAAGGAGGTAGGCAATGTGAAAGGATCAAAAGATATTGAGGTGCTAAATAAAGAAAATAAATTGTCTGATGAAGTGGAATTCATCTCACATAAATAATTTTCAATGTGAAACAACAGATGCAGGCAGTTAGAACAGTTTTGGACCAGACTTGTCCCCAAGTATCACAGTCCATACAAGACATCTTCTACATAGCTCTTCTCCTGAAGTTCATTATTTTTATTGAGTAGAGTTGTATTTATTCAAGTGCACAATTATTAGCACAATGGGTCAATGTTTAGGGTGAAAGGCTAACAAAATATTTTATTGTTTATTAAAATTGTTTATTAGTAAGCCTGAGTGAATGCAGCTTAATGTAAGTCCCAGAGCAAAACTGGATAAACTGGACTTTTAAAGCCAGTAGAGCTTTGCTAAATTCATTTCTAATGGAAAACAAAGGAAGTGGTTCTGTAGGACAGTCATTAAGCTTGTGGCGCTCAAACTGGACGTAAAAAGCATACGCTCCACTCCTGAGCTTACCTGTACTGTGAGGTTTTGCATCTTAAAGATTGTCTAAAAAGGTGTACCAGGACTAACCACATTAACATCATATACTGAATGCTCCTCCCTGTTACTGTTAGCAGCATTGAGCATATTTGCTATACAATTTTGCCTATCGGATTTTTAAAAGACCAAACTCACTGTCTCCTACTTTGTGTGATGTTTCACGTATTATATACTCCTGTTGGCAGTCTTTTAAAAGGTTTGGCACATGTTTCCTAACCATGTCTTTCTAAATAAATGGGAAAGACTTTAATTACAGTAGTGTTAAAGAGGGATAGAAAGGAGTCAGATAAGAAAGTCAGGACATGAAATACGCAAGAATCAGCATGTGCTTGGTTTCTGTTTATATTCAAAGCATAGAAAACCAAACATACTTTGCAACATTTAGTAGGACTGGGTTCTGTTCTTGATCTACCCGCTATTCAAAGTCCAGAGGACGCTGTCTGCACTGTATTTTATATATAAAGATACAATTTAAGATCAATTTGCTTGTGACCTGGTGATAACTTGCACAATACACATTCAAAGGATCAAAAAGTTACACTTACTGTGAGAGGATGAGATTTTTCATCAAAAATATCCAACGATCTGTCAGAGTCTCTACAAAGTAAAAATCTGTTTTAGCAACAAAAGTTAACTCGTAATGCTATGCCCCACTGAAAGTATTATTGATTAAAGAGAACAAAGGGACATAATTTTGTAGTTCCGCTTTTCCTAAAATATGGTATGAAGTTAAATTGTATTTTTGCAAAGCATTTAGTGATGAGATCTTACATCTGAATATTTAAGAAGCTGAACAATGAATAGCTATCCATGTCGTCATATTATGCTTCATACAGTTCTCCCTTAAAATGTGAAACCACCTCATTAATAACATTTATTTCAAAAAGGTAGCAGTAATTTTGAAGCACAAGTCATATCTAGCTATAATAGCAAGGGTTATTTGTACACGCAACAGTGTTCCTTCACCCATCAAAACTAATCTGTGCCTCTCTATTCAGGAAAAGCTAAACAAAGTCTGAAGGTTGTTTTGCGGTGAATCAACTGTATTCTCCTCAGTCTCTCTGTTTTGACTCCTTATGCTTCATTCTAGACGAAGCATGTGCCATTTGCTGGGTGTATTACTGACCTTTCCATATCAGCTCCAGAGGGGGTACAAACAGGAGGCAGATACAGCATGAAGTGTCACATCTTTCAACTCCTTCAAGTTATACTGGCTGTTACTGAAGTGGCCAAGACTATATCCCTGGCTGAAAACCAAAGCTGTTACGTTTCAGAAAAAAAGCCCCCCAAACCAAACCAACAGTTCACTCACCTGTTCTTTATATGGTAGAATATTGCTAATGTTACACTAAAAAGAAAAAAAGAAAAAAAGAAAAGACTTAAAGCACATTCTGTGCACCCTATACCATGAAAAAAGCTGTTGTTCAGGTAAAGTGTTGCAAATCCATTATGTATAGCTTCATCTCACGTTCACTCTCATTTCTGATGTTTAGCTGCCTGAACAGGAACTGGCCAAATCAATTTTGCCAGCTCAACTACTTTCACATTCATTGTACAGATATTTGTGCCGCAAAATAAATATTAACTTACATTTTAAACATACACCTTCATTGCCTGATTAGGTGACATCTATTCTATTTTAGTTGTGAGTAGTCCACATTTTCAGTCCAAATCCTACTTGATGTTATGTCTACTGTTGTAGAGATTTTGCTGATGCTTTAACTCTATCTCTGGCTGTCTAATTTAGAACCTGTCTAAAAAAGGGAATAATAAAGGTGATATTATGCCTGCATTATCCAAGAAGGGAACAAGAACAGATCTCAGTATCTGCTAAGTCAATTACGACAATGGATTTCATATTGACACTCATCTACCCTGGCCAAATTTCAGATACTTTTCTGGCAGTGGCGACAGTAACACTGCCACCACAAGGGGTGCACAACACTCCAAAAGGGCATCTTGCAGGGTTTTTTTCTCTAGAAATGGAGTAACATACTAAATACTTTTGTTTGAAACCAAATTTGAAAGCAACAAATTAACTTAGACATTTCCAAACTCTACTAAAGTGTTAAAACAGTGAAGCCTTCTGGGCCTGAAGCTACTTTGCCTTACTTCAAGCACAGTAAAACTCTTCTTCAAACTCACCTACTTAAAACAACGAATATACAACGAAAATGTAGAAAGGCTAGAACTAAGACCAAAGCCAGCAACATACCGTTATCCACAACTAGAGGGCAGACTAACACCATTGGCAAGGAGCAAACAGTCCCACAAACTTCCTGCCACTCCAAACAAAACCCATTTCAAGTTTTCAGAGATCGAGGGCTTCTGGATTTGGCTTTCAATGTGAAGACTGAGCTTCCCACCTCGACTCACACTTTTGAACTAAAAATGCTGACACACTTCTGCACTGACGTATTCTCAAATGCACAATGCTAACTATTTTGAAATACAACAGTACTTTAGCTCTGTAACTGAAACAGAAGCTTATAATTAATCAGACCTCTACACCCCTTCCACGACCAACCTGAATAAGCAGTGCCGTGCTTCTCTCATTCAAGTGTGTGATTGGCTTTGGAGATAAGAACACCACAGCATCCCAAATAAACCTTGCAATGCTACTCAGGCCCTTGTTGATGACAAACGGTTCTTACCACTTTATTGTGCTTCTAAGGTTAGGTTGACTGACGGTGCTGTCATCTATAAATATTGTTGAGCACGAGCTGTATTTTTTTGTAAGCTGCCCAGGAGAAACCTTAGGGGAAAAAAAGAGAAAAGAACAGAAATACACTCCAGAAGAGGGATCTGTGAGCTTTCTTTTACCACACTGAATGCTGGCTTTACACCTCAAGGAACTGCTGCAGAGGAGGTCTTTGTAGGTGATTCCTCCTGCTACATACGGCTACCCTACAGCCATCAAGTTCCTGAAGATACTCTTTGTTTGAGAGGTTTATAAATCATCCCTTGTAATAAACACAATGTTTTTAGAAAAGTAATTTTCAGCAGAAATAGCTGCAGCTAAAGCAGCAAGTTCTCCAATTTTCTCAGTCCTCCTGCATGTCATTCTTGCCAGTTTGAGTCTCAGACTTCTCTCTCTGTAACATACTTTATTAGATTTCCCTGTGACTCCATATTAGTTTTCTCCCTTCTTTTATATCCTACACCTTTACATTTTCTGGTTATCCAGCATCGCTCCCTGTAAAGACAGTTTTGCATTTGGGGTTATATCTTGTTATATTTTAGGGAAAAAAGAAACCTCTTCCTGACATTGCTCAGTTCACTCATGTCTTGTTTAGTCCCTGGAATCTGGAAACAAAATATTACTATTACCCTTACTTTTAGTATTTAGAACTAGCAGTATGTTCCATTATCCATCCTAATCCTGTAGGTTTTATACAGTAAGAAATCTTCCGATAGAACACAAGTCAGGCTTCCTTGAGTATTTTGAGAGAAAGCCTTGGCACTAGAGCCAGGATGTCATAACTGAGGGAGGATTTTTAATCAAGCAATTCAAGATTCATTAGGTTTTGCTAGAATATTTTTAAATGCCTTGTCTAAAAACTTGAAAATCTTCCATATGAAAATGTTGGCACCCTTTACAACTTAATGGCTGCTGGGGAACATCTCCCATTCCAGCTGAAGTCTGCTGGAAAAAGCAATCCAATCACACTTCACCTTGGTGCTGGTAGAGTAAAGGTGGAATGGTAAATAAAAAAAAAGGAAATTTTAAAAAAAGGAGCCACTCTCATAATCATACTAAATACAACAGACTTGAAATATTATCTTACCAGACTATTCTGCTAGACAGTTTTTTTTAAGCTGTGTCTTAACTTCCATCCTTAGCTTTAAGAGTTAATATTTTTTTATCCACTTATTAATAAAATTGCTTTTTTGGGTATATTTTAGAGGGTATATGAAGTGTCAAAATCAACTAATATTTACAGAAGCTTGGAGTATATTTTGAGATTTTAAAACTAATAGATTATCATTTGTTTATCATGCTGATGATAATGTTTGCTCATCATTCTCTTTTCATGCTGGATACATTTTTACAATATGTCCTGTATTGATACTCAGTCAGCAAGTTATTAAAGACTTGTCACCTCAGCTGAGAAATTAATCCAGCTGTATTTTTGGTTAAAAACCAATATGCTGGCCTGACTTATATTTTCTCCTTTACTGTTCTGAAATGCTGAAGACTGATATAACAAAGAAATCCATTTTCACTTTTTTGCCTTCAGTCATGCTGTGTTCTGTGATACTGTGCCTGTTTGTTTATTTTTTAAAGATAGGCAAAGATAATTCAGTTTTATTTTGCTGAGGAGGATTTGGAACATGTGCAGGACTATGTACTTAGAGCTAGTACAGTTTTTCTTGAATTTGTCTTTGTCCTAACATGTTAGTATCATCTACACAGCACACTAAGAATCTATTTTACTTACATGATTGATGTGGTTACTCTTCCTCTTCTCTCGCACTAGAAAGAGGGAGAAAGAATGTGAACTGAAAAGTCTGTAAAATACAATCTCAATTTACATTCAATAATAATAATACATTCAATAAGTACATCCAATGGCAACCGCTCAGCAAAAAGAGGTAAAATATCCCATGCTGAACGTGCCAAACAGACACAAGGAGAAAGCGAGGTGCCCAGCATTAAATAAGGGTTCTCTCACCTCCTATTGGGCAGCAGAAGGTAAAAAGGTATTCACTACACAAGATGTGGGCACAAGCTATGTCTATTAATCATATAACCACGACCATGTTCTCTGACCATTTTTAACTGTGTCAGCCTTTCAAGAAAGACTGTAAGGTTTAACTTCCGGCTGTAACAGTAGCAGTAAAAAAGTGCTGTTACAGGAGATAGAAGAGTTACACACCTGCAGGAAGCTACACAAATGTGAGCAGCCTGGACAGGCAACATCTCCAAAGTTCTGACCTCGGTCCACTACCATTTGTTAGCAGAAGGCATTCTCTTAAAAATTACAAAAATTAAAAAATGGAAGATAATATACAACTTTTTTATCTTTTTCATAAATTAAAATTAATAATACTGATAACATCTTAGTGAGAGGGAACTTCTACTAGTTCTACTAGTTCTATGAAAACTTAACTAAAAGTAATCCAGTGAAATCCGAAAATAAATTCTTCTGCCTGACTTGTCCATGAAAATACTCTGAAAAAATCAAGTCATCCAACTTAAACAAATTTCAGACAATAGTTTAATATCTCACCTAGCAGATCATTTTTCTACATGAACACAAGTGAATATATTTCAATACGTTACATTTGAAGAATACCAAGTCATGTTGGTATTCTACTCAGTGGAAGCCCCATCCCTGGAAACATTTAAGGCCAGGCCGGATGGGGCTCTGAGCAACCTGATCTGCTTGAAGATGTCCCTGCTCACTGCAGGGGGGCTGGACAAGATGGCCTTTAAAGGTTCCTTCCAAACAAAAGCATTCTATGATTCTATGTTTAAAAGTAATACTGCCCCCAATAAGGATGTTTATTTAGTGTGAACGTTATTTGCAGCAAGGCTGAAAGGCTACACAATGAAGCTGCACTACAACGTTCCACAACGATGCCAACTTGCTAATTGCAACAAGCAGCACCCATCTAAGAGGTCACTGAAATGTGCAGGTCAAGTCCTCCATCTGTTTGACAGCTGACTTTAGAGGCCTTGAGGATTTCCTTGCTATCATTTCTCCTGGAGAGTCACGCTCGTGCTTGTTTCCACTGCTCACAGATTACCGGAGCATCATGAAGCTGATACCACTAAGAATTTCACTATCTGCCCTAAGACTCTGAATAGCAGGACTGCAACTGACAGACCTATCAAAATAATTCTACTTTTCTGCGGCAAAGCTTTGTCAAGGGAGAAGACACACTGCAGCTTTCCATCAACACATCCAAGCTCAAGTGCAACGCTGTCCTAGAAAAAACTGTGCTTCAAACAAGATCCAACTATAAAAGGAACAGAAGCATTTTTAAAAGAATATCTTAAACTTTTTAGTTGCAACTTTAAAACTTACTGTTTTCAGATTTTTTATTTGTGCAATTTGGAAACACCTCCACTTTTTAATGGCATTTTGGAATGTCCAAGCTACAATATTTGTTCAAAATTGACTTTAGTAACTAAACAAGGAATCTGCAAAGAAACTGAGAATCTCAATACATCCAAGTAATTTAAACCAGGACTGAAGAATTATTATGCTACTGAAACTACTCAAACAATTTAAAACAACATATTCAAAAGCAACCGGTATAGATTGATGGCTGAGGCTTATTTCTTACTGAAAATTACCTGGTTTTTCTTTTTTTTTTTTTTTTTTTTAATTTAAACCAATTATTAAAACTGTCCATGGTGATAAAACACCCACTACTGCTTGAAGCTTGACATACATTAGGGAAGAAAGCCTTGCTCCTTCAAACTACTAAAATCCAGATCCTGAAAACTCCTCATATTTAAGCGTTTAGAAGAACAAGTGATTTTAAGTGTTAAGTAAAACAGACTACAAACAAACTTCTTTGTGAACCGGCAAATTATTGACCCCTATGCTTTGAAAGCATTACAAGCAATTTAAGTGTTTTTGAGCTATATAATTAAATAGGTAGTTATTTTTCCAGTTTTTCTCTCACCTTTTTTTACATTGGAAAAAACTTAACTTACCATCTGTTTGAGACTTGCTCAGGAAAATTGTACTTGCTCTGGGATGATCAGATGGATTAGATTCCAAGGCTAAATCTGAAACAGAAAGGACAAAAAAAAGGAGAGATCTTTAACAGAAGGTGATTACTGCAACGATTCCCCTCCGCCTTCAAATGCTCAAGCATAGTGATAGAGACAAATCAGAAACACAGATTGGGCTGCCTCTCTAAATCAAACTTTACTTTTACAAAGATAAATAAAAATCTGACATTCTCCCTCTTGAAAAAAAAAGCTTGCAGTCTTACTCCTACTGCCATGAAGCTCTGAAGTAGCTTACAGTTTCCATCAAGACAAAATCTTGAATGAGAGAATGAGAGATCTCAGAAAACAACAGTCAGTAAGCACTTCTGCATGTTGCGGTAGCTGTGCTCAGCAGAGGGCAGAAAGCCAGGACACTGCTGATATTCCACTTCATGCTTTAAGTACTCAGTATGGCAGGAAACAATCTATGTGGTCTCATAAAAGAACCTACTTTTACAGTGCTGATAAATTTCAAATCTTACACTATTCTGTTCTTTTGGAATTTCAGGTAAAACCCTGCAGAGCTAACACAGAACTATTGAAGAACAAAATGATTGCTTTATTCCTTTGCCACAATGGACCAATGATGACATCAGATGAAGATATATTTCTCCCTTAGATAAAGATGGGAGTGATCATTAAAATGAGTGTTGCTGAAACTGTAAACATCCTGATGATATTCAGGGCTGCATCAGCTTTGACAGAAGAAACTGCTGTTCTGAGGAATCCACACTACCAACACACTGACTTCTGTGACCATACAAACAGAATAATCTAGTACTGTGATCCTGCACAACCTGGAAAGAGCAAATTCGTATTCATTTACATTTGTTTTTCTGATATTCCTGTGTGCCACTTTACACCACGCTAAACAAACGCAGGCAAGCTCACAAACCTGCACGCGTTCATGTTTCGAGGTGGTGCGCCCATGCATTTGCCAGAGCTTTAAATACAAATCATCTAAGAATCATCACCGACTTTTAATAAAAAAAAAAATTCATAGGAGTTTTTATGTACTCAACCAGCAGAACTCTGGTTAAATAATAGCCAAAGTATGCACAAACTGCCTTGGTGCTGTAAGTCTCAACTACATGAATGTTTTTTGCTACTGCACCTAACGCACAGCACAGCCACAGCCCTCGTGCGTCAGTAAGCGAACGTAACTGCAAAAGTACGCGTGTCCCCAAGACTTCTCATTCCAGATTCCCACTGGGACACATCATTGGTATTCGCACCTGGATGCTTTCCAGTATCTGGCTTACACCATCACTGATCTTAGTCCAAGGGTACTGCTCTGACACTGGTCCAGCGTGCAGACCACTGTAATTCTGAATCTCTACTGCCTAAGTAAGGTACCAAATGTCTATTTAGGAACACAAAGACTGTTCAATTAGAAATTTCCACTCTCTCAAAAAAGGTGAGAGTCAGCTATGAAAGCAGACCATCTCCAGCAGTTTTTAGAAGCTAGCTAGTATTTCTATTTTCACCTTATTATGCTCATTCATGGCAGACAGTGAACAGACACCTGAATTTAATCACGCAGTTCAAATGCATTTAAGAAGTCCTCGTTTAGAAGCTCTAGAACAGAATTTGCCTTACAGCTCATACCTGAAGAATATACTTCGATTCTCTGAAACAAAAAAAAAATCCAGCACACAGTAGTATGCCATACTGACACATTTTAATTACCCTTTGTAACATCTCAACAAAATATTATATCTGTTGTTTAAAATCTGTCCACAATGTCGACAAGTTTCTAACACTGATTTAGCAAAATCACTTATAAAGAGACAGTATAGAGACTGACTCCAGTTTCTAATGCTAGCACTCTATTAAAAAAAACCCTAAACCGATGTTTTTACACAGATCAAGGAATTCACTGATAATGGCAAATATTAAACAACTCCTTAGATTTAAAGAGTGATTCAGAAACTGAAGTATTTTTTTTAGTCTACCAAATAACTTCATATCATCAACAGGCAGAACAAGACCGCAATATGCAGATTTAAAACACAGATTATTATTAGCAAGTTATGATGCAAACAGAGCAAACAACGCAGAGTTTATTTACAGTTCAGCAGCTACTTTTAAAATAACTGGGTAGACCAGGTCAGAAAGGACCTCAGGAGGTCTCTAGTTCAGCCTCTTGCCAAAACCAGGATCAGCTAGGAGGCAAAATTAGGCTGCTCAAGGCTTTATTTTTGAGTCTTGAAAACCTCCAATGAGGGTCCACAGAGCCCAGATCACCTTTCCCACCGACAGACACTAACGCCTACAGGGCTAAGGGACTTACTATGGAACAGCAGGGAAGAGCATGTAGGACTGAACAAGACTTGCATAATATTTAGGGGAAGGTAGCAAGGAAGACTGGGGAAAAAACAAGCACAGGAAAACAAGATGGCAAAGGGCTACTGAATTCAGTAACTCTTAACACAGGACTTTGTGCTTCTCCATGTTGAATTTCATTGGGTTACTGTTGGCTCAACCCCCCAGCCTACCTATCCAGTTGGGTGTCATCTGGAATTCCAGGTCACCAATAAGTGTTAAATAGGGCAGGTGCTTTTTTTCCAGGGAGAAGACAATACAGGTTAAGATCCATCTTCCTTCATCCCATTAAAAAAAAAAAAATATGTTGATTTCCCTCACGTTTTGATTTACTTTGAAATTGTAAGACTTGTTAAAGCTCTCTTCTTACATTGTTTTTGCCTTTTTGTGCTCTGCCAGTCCCTGTATCCATGCTTCTCAGATGTTAGAAATAGGTCTAAAAGCACCACAAGAATTAAAAGAATTAAAGCACCACTGCAAATATTTCATCGCAGATAAGAAGGATCTAAGATAGGCAGCACAGCAGGATGCACTCAGGGACACAATATTGACATGGCCACGCAAGGCAAACTTGCCCCTCTGAACACATGCGAGGAGAGGAACCACGGTGAAAGGAAAACAGACTTTACTGGCTCCAGTACCACAATGATGCTTTTTGCTCAACAGTCAGATGCATTAACACCCATAGCACATTAAACCCACAACGCAGATTATAATGAAGTCCAAGACACACTGTGCAGCCCCTGGTATGAAACCCCACAAGAAGCAATCAAGACCAACTGTAGCTCAGCTTCTTATCCCAGAATAATGTGGCATTAGCAGAAAGAGTACCCCTGATTTTGTCTTGCAAGAGACTGTGAAGAAAGAAAGTTGCATTTAGACCACTTCCCCTTCTAAGCAGCCAGAGAATTTTAACGGTCCTTTCTGTGCTGTTCTCCCCAGACGATGCTTTTTTTCCACGCAATGGAAAAACTAGTCATCTGATTCGCTCGTCCTAAACTGCCAGTTTTGCTCATGAGATATCAAAAAGCAACACAGCTGAAGGAAGCGTAAGGCAAGAGGCCGGTAAGGATGTGAGAAGAGGCAAAATGTAATGGGAAACACGGTAAAAGAAAAGTTAGGGGAAAAGTTTTTGACTCACAACCAAGTGCAACTCCTAACACTTCATTCTCGTAGCACTTACAAGTTCAAAACCAAGATACCTAGCCCTGAAAATAAGGGTAAGTCTTGATTAGGAGCTACATCAGATGATGTATGACAGAGAGCTCAAGCTTCACGGAAAGCTAACAGAAAAAGAAAGCAGCATAGGATGAACAGAATAAATGGGAGTTAAAATATGCAGAAACAGGAAGGAGAGAAATAAGAGAAGCAACAGGATTGATGTAAAAAGCAAAAAAACCATTTCTGTCTATCAACTCAGTAGAAGTCAAAACACATTTTGTATTGGACCCTCACACTTAGTGATAAAGAGGCGAGAAGATTCCCACGAGAAATCTAGTCTGTGGGAGCAGCACAGTAACGTTGCCACACTACAACGATCCTCCACCACTCTGAGAGCTGCATATTAAAAATAACCTTCCCCCTTATTCCTCTGCATCTCTCAGTGCCATTTACTCATGTGGTGCTACCAAGCTTGTCAAATCAGCCCTGTCTCCAACTGGAGCACAGAGAAGCCTAAACTTGCTTCCCTCTCTCATCATTCTCATTTTAAAGAACCCCTTCCAGCATGCTTGCCCTTCAGTCTCCGCTACTTCTGCTGCTGAATGCTCCATGCCCTGATAAGAGTGCACAGTCTCCCCCAGGGCAGATTGTATTACTTTTAAAAGCAAATCTCTGCCCCTAGCTTAAGATCTTATGTCCTTTCCTCAACACAAAATCTGCACAAAGACTTTACTTTTCTTCATCTATGTCACATAAGAACATTCGTGGGTTTTAGGACTTTAAAATGCTACCTACTTATCTACTGTTCTACACCCCTCCACCGGTGATATCTAATTATTGAGAACATATTTTACACACTGCATCGTGCTACATATATTATCCCATTAATAAAGCTGACAGTCAAAGACGTCACTGTTACTAAGTAGCAGCCCTTTGACGATTTCACTGCTTTAGAACACTAAAATATTGCATTGCCTTTAATAGTTCTAGCACCATCCTCTGCTTTACTAGGCAGCAGTAACATTTTAATACAGCCCATATTTAAAGCATTAAATCATGAAAACACCTCTGCTGTAACTTGAGTTTCCTCCTTTGGTCAGTGGGTTACTAGCTTTGATTAATGTTTGAGCTTGCCTGATATTTCATTACCTTACATTGTGAAAGATACGAGTACTTAACACTCCCAATAAAGATTTAAAAAGTAAAAAAGAAGACTAACAAATCTGCCAACACATACAGGAAATTTGTTATTCCTAATAAGATCTTAATATAAATGATTGGTCCTCTAAATCATGTTATTCTGTTTCTATTCCCAAAAACTTTCCTAAAAATTACAATTCTGTTTTCTCAATTCAGTCTGCTTTGTTTACTCCTTGCCAGCTACACCCAACCCAGCATACATCGGTTATTTTCCATGTGCCTTCTCCCGTTATGTCCCCAGTTACACACAGGGTAGTTTATCCTTTAAACACTCCATGGGTGGCTTCTTCCCTAGATATAGATAGAATGAAAGCACTGTGATCTCATGATCACCTTCAGCTTTTAAACACAATGAGTTCTCAGAAAAGAACTGTATTTTGAGGGAGAATCTTGGTGAAAACAATCTTGATCAACACTTGCTTATGCACAGGTCCCTTAAAGACACTCCTAACTCCCCAGAGGAAATTAAGTCTTCATTTAAACAGGAAAACAACTAAAACCAACCCACTCAGTTTGCTGTTGTTCACAGAAAGACAGAATTGTTGAGGTTGGAAGAGACCTCTTGAGATCACCCATGTCCAATGCTCAGCCAGAGTGGTCCACCCAGGACCGTGTCAGTCAGATTCCGACTGTCTCCACAGACAGGGACTTCACAGCCTCTCTGGGCAACCTGTGCAGTGTTTGACCACCCTCACTGTTAAATGAAAATTCCTGAAGATTATG
This sequence comes from Neomorphus geoffroyi, assembly GCA_033558235.1. Lineage (NCBI taxonomy): Eukaryota > Metazoa > Chordata > Aves > Cuculiformes > Neomorphidae > Neomorphus > Neomorphus geoffroyi. The sequence goes on from JAUMJM010000027.1 coordinate 35,728,551, forward strand.
ACTTTACACAATAAATACAGAAGGATGCTGTAAAGCTAATTAAAAATGTCAGTTGTTCCTTACAGTGATACTATGAGAACAGTAATATTGCTAATACCCAGCACACACCTAACTGTGATGTTTAAGAAGGCTGCAGAAGTAACTTCAATATACAAGCAGCTCTCTTAATTAAGAATTAATTATTTGCTCTTTTAGACTACACTCCTGAGTTAGGCTGCTTCAACAGGAATCAGACACAGTAAGCATTTCAAATTTGCAACTAAAACCAGAAGTATTTAGAAAGCAAAAGCATAGCCCACCTATTAAATACTGTGAGCTAGGTAGGGTTCAAGTGACCTATTAATTTCAGTGGTTTAAAAAAAAAAATAAAATCAATACAGTATTATTAGTCTTGCATTTCTTAAATTGCAGGAAGATCCACACCACTATTGTTGGCCGCAAATCCCTGTATGGTCCTACTGCACTCAGTTCACAGCCCCTGTTAGGGAAACATGACTGAGAGATCTGTTCCACCACACACAGTACCTGGACTTTCTGGGGCTGAAAGAAGTCAAGTAGGCTTCCATGTGTTTCATGATGGTTTATAATCACTTATACACATTTTATTATAGCTAAGTAGAATAGCAGGATGTCAGGAGTGCACCAAATTCAACAAGGAAGATAAATTCCTCCCAGTTAAAAGGGAGGAAAACTAGATGTCCCTAGGATTTTATGCTGGAACTAGAAGAAAAACAGTAGTTCGCAAACCAGATCTTAAAAGTAACTAATGTTTTGTTAGAGATGTGTTTCTGCATTGCATCTAATGTAGGACCATTTAAAGAGTAAAGGAGAAAGAACTGATTCCATGCTATCTGCCTTATTCCCCACATATACATTCACGTGTAACACAATTCACTACCATGAGAAGCTAAAGCAGAACTCAACAGCTGTAACTTTTTAATTGATAAGCCAAAATAAAAATTTCTGAATGTAAACACCAAAGACTAACCAAATTTTACACCTCCAGATCCATGCCGATAACGGTGTAATGGGAGGTTTCCCCATCGCAACCCTTCTCATGCTCTCTGCCTCACTTTTCACAAGACACGGCTGAAAAGAAATGCAGGCTGACTACCAGAAATTCCAGTCTCACCTGGTGTCTGCAGGTAACGAAAACAAGATGCACCCTACTGTGTGCTATGTGTCATATGCCACCTGAAGGACTGACATACTGTTTTTCTCCTCTTCCAACTGCTCACATCAATGTAAACTTCAAATTACATTTGGGCTTTTATAAAAGTTAACATCATCAAGCTTTGTGCCATTACAGGCACAAGCTCAAGAACCGTCACTCTTTACAGCGGCTTTGTGGAGTCTCAGTTTACCTGCAGTTTGTTCCATAAAATAGCTATCTGCATAACAAAACGTGTCCAACAGTGTTATGGAAAAGCTTTTTATTGTCTTTGAAAGAAACTGGCATTAAACAGCTTATTATTGGAGTCTGACTGACATGTTTGATGACAAGCCAGTGTTACTTTTCACACTGGAAAAAACCCAACAACTATGTTTGATTACTGCAAAGACCCTTTCAGAGCTCCAGACAGAAGCAAAGCTGTGCTATAAGCATACAGCTCAAACACTGCAGAATGCTACCTGGTTGACAGTGGGGTTTTAGTGTAATCTGTTGGGGTAACCTGCAAGTATGATCTTCAGTTTTATTCATCTGCCTTTACTGCATATCTAAATAAATAACACCAAGCTTTTAAAACCAGTTGCATCTTTGTTCGTCCCTTCAAGTGGAAGTACTCAAAAGTTTTCTTCTGAAAATGTTTTTCTAGTGAGCAAAATAAAAGTGCACATTCAAAATCTATCTGTAATAAAGAAAAAAAAAACAAATACGTTCAGAAATCTCAGGATTGGCTTGTTGAGAGGATCAACAGATCTGATTCTTAATGTTTGGTAGCATCTTCTCCAGCCTCCAAGTAATTTCTTACTTCTTCCTATATGTAGAAGAAACACTCTTGGAAATCTTTATTTAATGTGTAATGTGAATTTGGGAGGAGTAGGTTTTTGTGTTTTGGTGGTTTGTCCAACCAAGAGTTCATTCTCTTGTTAGTCAGCTTTTCAGTATGACCTCACCACAGGGATCACACTTGAGAGAACAGATGCTTGTAGCCACAAAACTGCTGCTGCTCTACAACATCTACCCTGACAGGCAGGAGGAAAAAGAGCAAACCTGCTAAATAAAGTGAGAAGGGGAAAGGATCCTACAGATAAGTTACACGGAGACTATAGTTAAAAAAAAAAGTCAAGATGAAAAGGAATTCAGTTTCCTTAATTCCATAAATTTAAGCAAAATCCCCAAATCCTCAAGTTACCCATATATTTCATAGAACAGAGTCACAGAATCATTTAGGTTGGAAAAGACCTCTAAGATCATTAAGTCCAACCGTAAACCTAATACTGCCAAGTGTCACTAAACCATGTCCCTAAGCACCATACCCACCCATCTTTTAAATACCTCCAGGGATGGTGACTCAACCCACTTCCCATTCAGTATTTCCCATTTTATGAAAATCTGTTATAATAGCTGCCTGAAGAAACACTCACCAAGCCAAACCAATCAGTTTCCCTCCATACAACATTCATGGATGTACATTCCATATAAACTATTCTAAAAACTTAAGGTTTACATAAACTTGCCTGCTCCAGAAGTCTCCAAAATTCAGTCAAATGAGAAAAGGATAGAGGATTCCTTAGCTGTCAGCAACACCCAAGCATAAGAACAGAAATATAGATACTATACTATGGCGATTATTTTATTTCCAGTTCCCTCATCTGTAGATAAATTTCATCATTGTTTCTAATTGAATTATCAATTCAGTCATTTCTACTACAGGCACTTTACAGATCATTTTGCAAAGGCCCTGACATTATGCATCTTAAGTCAACAACATGGAAGACGTTTAGGTTTGTAGACAGTAAATTCTTTCACATTTTTCAAGATCACATACTATTTGTAACTGCTACAAATACCTTTGTAATTAATTCCACGTAGTTATAGGGAAGAGATGTTGAGAGTTCTGGGAAAAGAAGAGTGGGCATAAGTTAGATGAAAAACTTGGCGAATACAAGGATAAAAGGAGAGCGAACATCAGAACAGGGACCAAAGCAACAGCTGGTTTTCAACTCTAACTTTGAATCTGCATAAATACACAACGGTATTTGTCAGCCTATGCAGCTACCAGTCTTCAAATAGCAAGGCACAAAAACCAAGAAGAGATTGGTTAAGCCTCTCCTATGCTGAAAGCTGCTGGCATCAAAAAGCTGACTTCTTGCAAAGTGTTCTTTTTTTTTTTTTTAATTTAACTTCCTAACATTTACTAACATTTTAACCAGGATTTTAAAAAAAAAAAGAAGAAAAAAACAGGAAAAAAAAAATCCACCCACACGCTTGAAGTAAGCTGACATTATATAAAAGAGAAACAAATGAACAGTATTTGGACCTTCTGCAAGGAGGTTTGCAGACAAGCTGTTGGTGAAATCAGATCTCAGACAATCAATATATTCAAGTATCTGTTCATCTCCAACACTGTAACAACCGCAGCAGGCAGGCAGTCCAAAGTCTGCCCCTTTTGGAGTGGCAAAGCCTCTGGAGGGCCAGGGGGCCACTGAGCAAAGAAAAGTAGGCTCACAGGTGCTTGAAGTGTTAATCTAGGCATGAGTCTGTCTGAGCCTGTTGAGGTAAATCTCACTTACTTCATTCGCTATTAGCTCTCCTCTTCGAAGTCTCCTTGAGTTGGTTTTCCCATCTAACATCTGTGTGATGACCGCGCCCCACTCAGCATCTCTCCTGAAGCCACTTGCTGTTTGCTCCCTCTCATCCTTGATTGTCTTTTCCCTTGTCATTCTCCACTCCCCTCACCCCCAGTTTTTCAAATGAAGGTACCAGGTCATTTTGTCCCACCAGCTCAGTAAGTCAACAGTCTTTCCCTCAATTCATGTGAATCAGGCAAACTTCTGCTCAAAACTGCTGAGCTCAGTAGGCAGCAGTGGTGGAAGAAGACAGTGTGTTCAAGAACAAGTGAGAAATGCCTGCCCAGCAAGGCCTTGCTCTAGTTTTATCCCAGGAGCAAAGAATTTATGAAAAATTAAATCTATGTTTAAATACAGGGATCTGGCAAGAAAGCATCAGCCGTATGAGTTTCTTCCCTAAATAACCAGAAAAAATGATATGAAAAAAGAAGTCCAAAATAAAGATGGGCAGACACTCACTGGGGAAAACAAGCCCAAACAAAAAACCCAACTTCATAAATAATCAGGAAAGCCAAATGATACATTAAGATCAAAAAGCAGCTATTTCTAAAACAAGAGAGGAAAGCCTTTTTGGTCAGTTCAGACTGCTTTGGACTGTTGCCTGCACGCTGAAAGAAGGAACACGTAATGCTCAGCAGAGGAGTCAACTAGCAGCTTTAGGGTCATTTTAGCTTTAGAGATCTAACATCAACAGTAGGCATGAACCTATTTGGAAGAAACCATAATTTTCAAAGTTATGTTTGTTCCCGTTTACTTAATACAACTTAGCTTAGTATATCAAACTACAAACGCACGCTTATTTCTCATTCCAAAGAAGAGTGCACTGAACAGGTTATGGCTCAGGATCTCGAGAACGATAAAATACAAAGTCATCATTTAAATTCGCTCTTAGCGGTGGATCTGATAATTCCATCCCATTTGAATCAACTTTTATTGAAACATTATACTTTTGGTTTCATGGTGTGTTTTATCTCCATCTCACCACTCCTTTTCTTGTCTTACATAAATACCACTTCATAATCTCCCCATTTTAAGAAAGTCAGATTTTTCTCGTTTCTGATCTGACATACAAAATCCAGGCACTGCTGACTGGAAAGCAGTGCCTGTGCAGTACTGTGCTGGACCAGCTACAGAATAATCCTCATTTAAGAGCATAGACCGGTGAGCACCACATTCCACTTGCTACAAAAAGGCAAGATAAAACACTACAAAAGGAAAGTCGAAAGCTCAGCTGGTAACTTCTGCATTTCCAATACAAACAAAACATTCAATTTCAGCGAAACAAGTGCAAAAGTATTAAGACAGACTTAAGAACAACAAACAACTTAAAGACAGAAATTTAAGGAATGAAGCATCTCCATCACATTGCTTTCCGATATATTTAGCTGTATTCTTAGAAACTCCTAGAACTGAGCAGCGTGGAACAAAAATAGCTAAGATGATCTTGACTTTTTTTCCCCTGTAGCTCTCTTTTCCCCCTAACAAAGCATTCCAGAGGCCAGTTAGTAGTTTCCCAGCCTTCTGTTACTGATAAAATTAGCAACCCAGCTAACCTATGAAATTATATTTAAAAAAACCCTATAGAAATAATATGTATCCCTCAAATGGAGCTGCTGGACTCCTTACTACCACAGCAACAAACTCAAACTCTGTAGAAGTCAACAGCACAGAAATATGTAGGCTGCTTGCATGGTTTGGGTATGCCTACAGCTTTAATATCCTAGCGTTAAGAGGGATAAGCACAGCTATCTGGTACAACCAAGCGCTGCGTTTACAGATTTATTATTTTCATAGAAGGTCTTAAATGAAACAGATAGCAGTATCACCTAAAATTTCATGATAATGTCTGTTTCATAACACTCCATGTCAGCACTTCACAAGTAGCTCCCTAAGTAGCACTTTATAACACTCAAAAATGAACACAAGTTTTACTTCCAATAGTTACCATCCAAAACTGTATTTTCACAAAGATATTAAAGTCTCTGGCACTTTTTGCAGCCCTATACAGTTACCAACTAGAAAACTGTAGACAAATAATATCTATCATTTGTAGCAGACTTACTTCTGAGGCCATGCAATAGTGAACAACACAACAAAGTAAACTTTAAAATAATCTGAAACATATACTAATTATGCAGTTCTAAGTTCAGCCTCAAGACTAAAGTTTCCATAGCAAAAAAAGTAAAATTTGTGATAGACAGCTACTATTGTATTCCTGGATTTTGTATTTATGTCTGCAAAACAAAAACATTAAATTCTTCCTTACTTCAAGGCCAGTTCTAACATCTGGATGAGTTAAAAAAAAATGCCAGTTAATTAGCACTGCTGGTACAATCCTGTACTAAAGAATCAAAAAAAATTACAACCCTTATTCCTGAGCAGACTTACTTAGCTTAGGCATTTTTGCTTGGTTTATTAGAATCTTTAGAGAGTTTAGCTCCTCCTCCCTTAATGAGTATGGAGAGCTAAGCAATTTCCGTAATATCATACACAAAAATAGTTTTATTTCTCCTAGACGGCAAATGGAATTTCTCCTACTGCTGTACCGCACAGCTGTCTCAAAGGAGATCCAAGGGGCTGGCTGGTCCATCTCGTTTCTGGAACAGCTGCACCATATGGTGCTGGGCAGAACCACGCAAGTTTAGTAATTCCATTTTTCTGAAGGTTTCCTCACCCTCCCCTGCAGTCTGGTTCTCTCTGATAGCCAATTCGTTTTCCCTTAAGCTCAAGACGAGTAAGGAGGGCAGGTGACAACTTACTGTGTGCTTCCTACACTGAAGATGTCAGACAGGCGACCATTTCTCAGTGGAACATATTTCATATAGGCATGGTTATAATTACGGAAAGGATCTGCAAGAGGCTTGTTAATTACGCTAAGTTTTGACTGTCACAAGCCCTTCCGCTGTGCGGTGTGCCCGCGGTACACGGGGGGCACACGGGGACAGGAGCACCCCGACCCGTTTCACGTTGTCTCGGCAACTCTCGGCGGCACAAACCGGCGAGCTCTTCCCAGGCACGGCTGGAAAGGAGACGCGTTACGGAGCTGGTCCGTGTGCCACCGGCACTCCCGGTGCGCCTGGAAGGAATCGAACAGCGAACGCGTCCTTTCCCACGAGCCCGAGGGAAGCGAGCCGGGAACACGGAGCCGCGGTGCAAGGAGCGCAAAGCCAGCACCCTGCCCGGCTGGATTAGAAATGACCACGTCCAGCCGCGATGATGTCACATGCACACAACCTTTGTAATTCCTAATTCCCTTATTCCCCACACACCCTCTTCCTTCCTCCTGTTCAACAGAACCTGGAAACGCAGCGGCTTTTGCGAACGGCCTGAGCGTTAACACTGAGTCACGGCCCCACGGCGAGGGGAATGGGCAGCCAGCCCCCCCTAGAACGGGGGCACCGCGGGCTCTGCTGGGGCTCCCCGGGCCCTCTCCGGCGGGGTCGGGCACGCAAACCCGGCAGGGCGCTCCGGGCAGGGGCTCCGGGTGGCACCGGCGCTGGGGCAGCCGCGGGACCTTTGCTCGGGGCGGGTCGGGCCCCTGCCCGCAGGGCTCCCCGCACCGGACAAAGGCGCCGCGCCCGGTGCCCCCCGGCGGGGCGGGGCGGTGCCCGGTGCCCCTCGCTCACCGTCCGGCAGCTCGCGGTCGCTGATGTGCTGGAGGTGCGGGCCACCGCCGCCGCCGGGATCCGAGTCCCCCGACTCGGCCTCCGCCGCTCCCGCGCCGTCCGCCGCCGCCGCCGCCGCCGCCTGGTACGCGTCCGCCCAGCGATCGGGCCCCGGCGCTGCCCCCGCGCCGCCGCCGCGGGCCCGGCCGAGCTTGGGGCTGGCGTCCGGGGATACGCAGCAGGTGACGGTGTTGCCCATGGAGCTCGGAGCTCCCCCGCCGGGCCCCGGCTACGCGGCTCCCGGGATGGGGCGGGGGCGGAGGGGGAGCCGAGGCGCCGGGAGGGCGGGGCGGGGCGGAGGGAGGGGCGGGGCGGGGCTCAACGCCGCGGCCCCATAGCCATCGCCGCCACCGCCTCCGCCCCGGCCGGCCCGCCCGCGGCCTCCGCCCGCCCCAACGCTGCCCGCGCGCCGCCAACACCGCCCCCTGCGCGCGGCCGGCGACGGGCCCCGCGACCCGCGGCCACCGCGCCCCGGGCCGGGGGAGGGGCGGCTCCGCCTCGCTCCCACCCAATGGCCGCCCGCCGGCGCGCCGCGTGACGCCGCTCCGCCAATAGGCGCGGGGCTCGTCACGCGGCCGCCGCCGCCGCGCCCTTCCCGGCCTGCCCCCTGCCGTGCCCCACGCGCGCACGCACACGCAGCGCTGGCCGCGGGGCCTCGGCCACGCCCAGGACCACGCCTCCCCGCCGCGTGGCCCCGCCCCCGGCCCCGCCCCCGAGCCCCGGCTGACGGTACCCGGGCGCGCACGTGCTGCGGCTGCCGCGGCTGCAGCGGGGCGGTCAGAACAGCGTGACAATAGAGCGTTAGCGTAGTGTAATCAAATGATGCATAAATGTAATAATAATAATAATAATAATAATAATAATAATAATAATGCCCCACCCTGCTTTGCAGCAGCAGGGTATTCAGAACACTGTGACAATAAAGTAATATAACATAATAGAATTATGCATAAATGTTACTATTATTATTATTATTATAACTATTATTATTGTTATTGTTATTTTTATTATTCCTCGCCTGTGCTTTGCCCCTCCAGTGGTCCCATACAACAGCCCAGAGAGGCTTAGTGAGGGATAGAATAGAATCAGAAGGTTGTTAGACACCTCTGAGATCATCGAGGATGGGATGCAGGAAGGCCCACTGGGAGTGCTGCCGCCTCTTTTCCCCCATTAATAAAGGTTTTAAGGCATTCTGGGTTGGCCCGGGGTGTTTTGCCCACCCGGACCCATGCGGTCTCTGCGGGCAGCTTGTGGTTGCCTGGAAGGACTGGAGGCTGTGGCAGCTGCCTGGAGATGCAGGTTCCGATGACTGTACTGTGCGTAGGCAGTGCTGTGGCCTGGTTCTCACTTACGGCTTATAGTCTGCTGCTCTGCATGCAGTACCTGCGCACATAATGGGGAGGAAATGGGGAGGAAACCTTCCCAGGGACTCTTGTTCTGCTGTATTAAACGTCTCCAGCAGCTGCGGTTTTGCTTGGTGAGTCTCAGCTACCCGAGAACCTCTCAGAGGACTGGAATGCTCAAATACACTCCAGGGAAGATGGATTAGAGGGCAAGATAGGCACGGCCATCAGAGGCCCCGATAAACACAAACATACATCGTTCTGCAATGGATCAGCTTGCTATCGCTAAAAAAAATTTAACTCTGGCCTCTGATAAGAAGAATGGCTCTGCAGAAGGCTTAGGAAAGCAGAAAGTATTACAAAAGGCTGCTACCATGCTGGCAGAGATAGTCAGGCTCAGGGTTTTACATCATTTTATAGGACAAATCCTGATGTTTAGCTCTCCCGTGTGATCGTGGACATGGAGTTTTCAGACAAAGCCACAACGAGTTGCTTTGAAGAGGGGAAGTCATAGATGCTGTATTTCTAGAATCTGTACAACTTAATCCCATGCACAATAAAGGGAGGAACTAAATGATTTATAGTCTTGCATGAGGATTATTCCCTCAGACTGATAAATTATACTTTTTCACTTTCCGGCAAGTTCTCTAAGCTGCATGAGCTAAGCCTCTCTATGTGCTGCTGACAGTTTGTAAAGCCCTGTTACTCCAGAGAAATCTGACCTCGCTGTGGATTACGTGAGGGCCTCAGAGAAGATTTGCTTTCAGTGCTTTTTGAGCCACCTCAGCCCAACGTCCCTCTGCAGCCTCTGTACTCTGCTCGGAAAGCTGTAGGACGGCGGGTCCTACTCCCACGTCTCAGGAGGACCAAGTGGGACCATTGAGTGAGACAGAAGACTCACCTGAGCCAGGGAGGGAAAACCAGGGTTTCACACAAAACAGCCATTCAGAAGTTGGTGTTTTCTCCCCTTTGGCATTACATCCACGGATTTTCTGTTGAGGATCGTAGGGGAGGAATAGAAAGCTGGAGGGCTGCTGTGCTTCAGTGAAGTAATTCTCAAGCAAGAAAAAAAACTTGCTTGCTTCTGCGCTATTTAATACTAAACCTGTCGTAACTTACCCTCTTGCACCAGAAAAGCAATACCCTTACTTGCTTGCAGCTGCCTGACTTATTTTAAAAAGCAGCAGCGGCTGAGCAAGCTGCACTCCTGCTGTGCTGCCCCAGCAGCTCAGCGCTGACGGAGGTGAGCGTGCTCCATCTGGAGCGGTGGTAGGGAATCCCAGCCAAATCTGCATATCTCATCTAGACAGCTTCGACACTGAGTGTCCATTTCTTAAACCTTCCTCATCCTGTTCCTTGCAGGAAAGGGGCAAGGGTGTATGCAAAGGGGCTGCCTGGCTTCGGTGGAAGGAGGTACAACCATAGCAAGTGCCCCCTGCGATCCCAGCGGCAAGCTGGCACCTCTGCTAAGCCTGGGCTTCGGAGTAGCCTAAGGGACCTCTTTGCCAAAGCTGTGGGTTTGGGCAATGGAAAATCCTTATCCAAGGGCAAAGAAGAAGTGAGCAAGAGCGGCTCACCGGGCAGCCGAGTGCCAGGACCCAGACATCAAGAGCAACAGCCAAAACCCCATGTGCTCGTCCCAGTAGATGAAAAATGCTGGGAACTTGGAGTGGCTGGAGTGTGTGGTGTGTCTCACTGCTATTTGGGCTTGAAGGTTCTGGTTCATCTGCCTCCCAGAGGCTGAAGTTCCCCGTGGGTCTCATACTTGTTCTCCGTGTGTAATGCTGCACAGGGGAGGAGAGGAGGGCTGCTCTGCACACACACCAGTGCTGCTGTAGAGTATCAGGATTTATACAAATATGCAGAGGGAGGAAAGAAACCAGTAGTTTCTTTTGCTGTGGAGACTTATTCACTTAGGTCTTAAGCAAGAGGAAGCTGACTTTAATCCCTGGAAATCACAGAAACAGCAAACTGTCCCACCTCCCTGTCGTTCCAGAAGAATTTAAGCTTCCGCTTCCACATACCTCAGGATGCCAGTAAAGAGTATTTTTCCATATCTGTGCATGTTTCCCTGTAGCCACAGTAATGAGGAATATTAATTTCCCCTTCTATTTTGGCAAAATAACTCTTAAAATCTTAATATAGATCTGATTTATCAGGATAATATTACAAAACCTGTTGCTGTGGGTATCTTCTGCAGAACAAGTTGGTCCTTTTAATAGGTGTAGCTTGAGCAACACCCTGCAGAGATGAAACACATTATCTTTTATTTATGTGGCTTAGCACTCTATTGACTTACTGCTATAGCAATATACTGAATACTATCTATCATGATTTATTATCAGTCCTGGTTCTCTTCCTGTTTTCTGTCTTGTCTTTCTACTGTTTTGCTTGATTTACCTCAGCGAATCCTGAGTTTCCATTGTAAAAAAATCAATTACTTTGATGTACAATGGGCAGCACATACCTAGTTCCGCATTTTGCATGATAAGTAGGCATTTTGGATGGTGGATCTTGGCAATAATAAATGCCCAACCTGAAAATAGCTTACTACAGTCCTTTGAGATTAAATCTCTTTTCCTCCTCCTCTGGGAAGAGAGATCTGTGCTGCAGGACCCTCAGTCACCGCTCCTTCTCTCTGAGCAGGGCACCCAGTGGGCAGCAACCTCCCCTCACTCACAGGCACCAAATACTGTGCTTTTGCATAATCCATTGGACCAAACTGTTTCTCCATCCTGCTTGAAGCACCTCCCATTAGTTGCGGTGTTCAGCCCCTGCCTGGTTTCAGGGCAGTCCTGGTTCTGCAGGGCTGTAGCCAGGGTAGGGCAATTTCCAGTGCAAAGAAGGTGGGTCAGTTTTACTGAACTCTCCTGATTACAGGACTGGCCCATAAAGATTAGTAAATCCTAGTGCAGGGTAGCAATAATGATGTCCGAGTTAATGGAGGAGAATCGCTGTTATTCCTGGGGAGGAGCTGAGGGTAACTCTGGCAAATGCCAGTCCCACCAACAGCAGCACGGCGTTTCTGGACCTCGCTTGGGTAGGACATCCTGGCTGCGAGGTGTACTGGGTGAAAGCCGCTGTGAGAGAGACTTGCAAGTTGATGGGAATGGGTTTCATAGGTGTATTTGCTTGCTCACTTCAAGCCAGAGGCAGACACTTGGGAAGAAGCCTGATCGTAAGCTACAGCCTGTTCTGCAAGGGGCTTGAACCTGCATGTCTGCGGACAAAATTCAGACAAATCAGAAAGAGCTTGTGTCATCCTCTGCATTGGGAAAACACTTCTTAAAATGGTGAAATCTTTTTCTTATGGGATGAGAAAATACTTCATCACTCAGCTTTAAGCACATGCAGTATTTGAAGTTTGGATTAGTGCTGAGCATTCATGCTCAACTAACCTCTTAGGGATTACGTTTAGTTTCATTTGAACGTGGCTTTTGTGCTGCATTTGACCAGGATAACTCAGGTAGGATCATAGAATCATCTATGATTCTATGGTAAGGAGGTAAGGAGGACACAGACTGAAATTCTGGATTTTAGGCAAATGTGAGCCTCGAATGAGGATATTTGGGGGTTTTTTTGGTATTTTATCTCTTTTCCTATTTCAGTTGCACACCTAACAGATTTCAGTTGCTCACTATGGGAAAGAAGGACCAGTTCTTAACGCTGTCCTGAAGGTTGGCACATAAAAATAAAGTCTCCTGCTGTGCTGGTCAGGCTGTGAGCAGAGAGCAGGGTGATGCAGCGGGAGCTGCCGCTGCACAGTAGCCATCAGCCATGCGCCATGCCCAGTTTGGCTTGGGGAGAGCATCTCCTCTCCCACCTGGCAGCTGTTCCCCACTGAGGCAGCCATGCCTTAATGTGAAGGCAAGTGTTTCCCGGTGAGTGGGTTATAGCAGGTTTTCTTGAAAGGTGCTGTCCATCTGAGCCACAGCAGGCAGAGCAGGGATTTGCAGTGTCCAGAGCATGGATGGATGTTGTTGGGGCAGGGACGCAGGCCCTAAACTGCCAGGGCAGAGATGCAGCTCTCTGGAAACCCAGGGCAGGAGAAACTTCAGTGGAGTCTCTAGGTCTCTTCCTCAAAAACGCACTGCATTTTTCTCCCAGGGAACAGAAAGGAGCAGAGCAGCTTTTGACTTACTCTGGTGTTGTAGGTTTCCTTTTGTTTTTAATATTGAATATTACTTTTATGAAGATAAATATAAATCCTTTGCATTTGTGTTCATAAAGAAAATGTGACCTAAATAACCTACAAAGTAACAGCTCAAGGGAATTGAGATATTCCAGCAGGTGTTATTGCCAGCGAGGACGGGAGTTAATAAATTTGACATAATGTCACTGTTCCCTAAGGAGAATAAGTCTGTTATACAGGACTTAATTTCTGCACCAAGTGATGGCTCAGGTTTAACTTTTAATAATGTGTGGTGGGGAGAGAGCATGCTTGCTTTAATTTTCACAAAAGGGAAAGCAGCTTTCTGAAATGTGGGAAATGAATCTTAATCCAAGCCCACTGAGGAAGCTGTTGTAATCACCAGGAGAACTCCAAACAGCCTTTAAGGAAGCCCAGGCAGGGTTCTGAAATGAAACCTAAGTCAGAGGGTGGTGACAGCCGAAGGAGGAGCAACCTATATTTCTGAGATGTGGAGATTAAAAAGATCTATGATTAATTCTGAAAAGACAATGGACCAGATTTGCTCCTGATAGGAGTCTAATAATGTCAAAGGATCTATACCAGCAATGAATGTACCCTGCCAACTACTGAATGCAGCTCCTGAGCTATAAGCTTAACTACATGTATAATTATTTTCAGGGTGCATAATAAATTAAGACTGCCAGGCTTGGCAGGACTAATATTAGTGATATCAGCTGTGTTTTGGCTTGTTGGTTCACAGGGGAAGATAATTCTGTCTCTGTACTTGGCCTGTTTGCCCCATACACCTGAGACACTGTCTGCTTGTGTTCAAAGGAACTCCACTTCTCAGACAAGTCTTTACATTTCCTACTTCAGGCTTTCCCTGTGGTGGTTACTTGTAGGTAGATTTGTAAATGTTTTTATTTAACTCTTTCTCTGAAAGCTTAATGCTTGTGTTCGTAACCACACAACTCTGTTGTCCCTTGCTTCACAATCAAAACCAGGCTTCCCTTCATCTGTGAGCAGCAGTATTCCTCAGAGGAGACGTCTGAAACCATAGTTACCAGCTCCTATCTGAATAATGACGCTTGAAAGAGTCACAGATCCAAGGGTATGTTTTTGCCGACAACAACTGCAATAAGAAGCTGAGAATCTCCCAGACCGCTTGAAATTAAATTGTAGGATTTTCCATAAGCCACCCAGATTCACAGTCACCATCAATCAGAGAAACAGAGAATGGCTCCTTGCAAATGCTCAGTTGTGATTCACAGGGCAGAGAATTTTAAATCCTGTATATTCTGCTCTTATCTTTGCCTTGACTGCACATGCCTTTCCAAGGCCATGTGTCTCCTTGCTTTTCTGCAGGGTGATAATGCCAGCTCTGGGATGTGTTCCCTTCTTAGAAAGTATCCCAGCTGCAGGAGAAGGAGTGCTTTCTGATCTTACTCTCCAGCAGTCTATGGATAACTTGGAGAAGAGCCAGGACTTTGTCTTTTCCTGGAAACGTAGCTGCAGGAAGAATGAATCACCAGGTTGAACCTGTATAACCAACTGAAAACAAAAGCTCAGGCTTGTGTGTCTCACTGCTGCAAATAATGGGGGGAAAAATAGGCATCCTGTTTTGAACTCCACTACCAGCTGACAGAACAAAAATATGGCACATGTGATCAACTTTTGAAGCTGACAAGTAGCATAAGACTATGGCCATTTAAAGGAAAAAGCCCGAGGTAAAACAGGAGCTGGGGAAATAGAGAACTCCAGTGTTTTGGGGGAAAAAAGTATCCAGTGAGGTTGTTCAGAACCCACAAGGTGGATTTTTAATATCCCAAAATTTTTACACTTTCAAATAATCTTCTGTGCTGCCCTTGGCTAGCGGTGAATACATGCAAACCAGGGCCTGTGTTTCATAGAATAAAGACAGACTGCAGCGCTGGTGTCATTGATTAAAACTGTCCTTTTGCCTCTGCCGCAATCTAAGATGTCATTACAGGCAATGCAGAGGCTTCTTGGCTAGCGTGCGAGCATCTGGATCACTGCAGGGATACCAATAGCACAAACATACGGCAGTTAACGTTTCTTTACCTTAGCTTCTCTTTTCTGATCCTGCCTTCATTTTGTCTTAAGGAAAAATAAAACTAGCTTCACAGCTATCAAAGGCAAAGGTAGAGTTAATGGAGACCTAATACCTGAGAAGAAAATCTGAGATGTGCTGAAGCCAAGAAAGACAGAGGCTTGAAAAGCTGTGCTTTGTGCATTCTTGGGCAGAGGGCTGGCAGAACTACTGTTCTGATGTACGAAGTGTTAGAAATAGCTGTTACTGCAGGTCACAGACACAAATTTCCTATGAGGAAAGGAAAATGCTTTCCAGTATTTTAACACAAACATTAACTTGGATGCATGACTTCATTAAGAAAAGTCAAACTGCATGCATAAGCCCTGCTCTAAGTTTGTTTACAGTAAACTTCTGAAGGTTTAATTCCAGCCGTGGGCCACCAAAGCCTGGATGGTGACTCTGAGGAGCCCTTCCCATAGCTTTAAGGTACCCGAAATTGCTTAGACTCGACTCTTCCTTCTTCTACATTGTCTGAATTATTTTCTTTCTAAGGAGTGGAGAAGAGGAACACTGTCAATACCATTACAAATAAATCTAAAATCCTCACAGTTTTCCTAAACTTTGTTTTGGTTTTAAGAGAGCAACCTCTGCATTGGCACAGATGCTTTTGCATCTGTATGAATGCTATAATTGTTGTCTGCTCGTATGTATAATTGGCTTTAAGTTGTTTTAAATTAGTTGTTGTTAACTAGTTTTAAATGAATACAGTGCATTGCTTGCACTGTAATTTCCTTTCCAATTATATGATTATATAATATAACACTGCACCTACAGAGAACATCAGAAACTTGGTCACCTAACGTTAAGTCTCTGGATCCCATAAAAGGGAGGAGTTTGCAGCATTTTTCCTTACCCCTGTATCCCACACAGGTGTTACCCTAGCCTACAACCACCAGCCAGCTGCAATGAGTACAGAAGCTGCTGTGGAGGAGGGAAATCACAGCACCGTGCTGCCACCACAGCTCCATGCTCACGGGAGCGCTACCAGAGCAGCCCTTCCTGAGAGCACCCATGCCTGCTCAAGTCAGTTGAGCTCTGATGGGGTAAGGACGGACTCATCTGTCACAAGACCTGACATGTGGCATCTCGTGGCCTGGAAGACCATCGACTGGAGCTGCGGGTAAGGCTGTAGGTCTGCGAAAATCTGAAAATGCACCTGCAACTGCTGTGGTTGCTTGCGAAGAAGAGCTTACTCACCTTGCTTTTTGTTTCTTAATAAAATCTTCAGAATAATGTCAGCTTTCAGACCTGCAAGGCCTTTGAGAGATCAATCACATAATTCCACTAAAAGCTAAGTTATCTTTCAGTAACAAGGCATTTTAATAAACGTGGTGATTATCTATGACAGTTTATCAAGATGGGAGGTTGAAGGTGTGAAGGTAATGTTAGTCACGGCAACTATTCCTTCTTCAGAGGCTCCAGAAACTTCCTGTGTTTCAGCTCAAGCATTTACAACATTATACACCTTCGTATTTTTGATCATTCTTCCATTGTTTAATGTAACTCTGCGGGTAAAGGAAATGACACGCTAGATCAGACTATATATTTATTTCAATATCTAACATTTTTTTCAAGGATCTTGCTGAAGCAGCAAGTTATAAGGTCTCCTGACAACGTCAGTTTCTGCAAAAACTTAAGTTTTCATTTTTAATTCACCCCATTGTTTTCAAAGATGATCCAGATAAATTTAAGCCGAGGCTGTCTTGATTCTGCAACTGCAAGCTGTCATCAGCCAAATTAATCCCTGGTATATTTCATTTGTATTTAACAGTAAGCAATTCACCACCCCTATCTCAGTGGCATGGAGAATCTGGAAGGTACTGACAAAGATGAAAATGTAAACAGTCATCATTTCACTGCTAGGTATTTGAATGGTCAATTACAGTGATACTTAGGGAGAAAGACCACTTTCTTTTCTGTGTTTTCCTCCAGGCTTTGTGTTAGCTTGTATTGGGTTGATGAAAGCTCTTAGCAAAACAGATATATGTCCAAACTTTCCTTCAAAGACAGTTTTCGTATTTCAGCAGAATGACAACCAGAAGTAGCTGCTTTATTTAGGAAAGGATTAAACGTGGGCGACCAGAAGTTTCTACACAAATGAAGAACAAAACCATGTAGAATAAGGCGTTGCTGTCAAAGGGTTATCAACAACACAGGTTTTGAGATAGAGTTTAAAAAAAAAATCAGATTGTTTCTATTTATACCTGCCTTTGCCTTGGTAACCAGAGACTGCATGAGGGATGCAGTATTTTCCCCACATTGTGGATGGCTCTAAAATCCATGCGCAGCTGTGCGGTACATGCAGTGTCTGCAGAACTACCACAGGAACTGTCACATTCATTTCTAAGACAGGACTTAAAATATTAAGCAGGAAAGAGAAGATTTCAGAAAGGGAGTTATATTAGTATAGCTTCAAAATAATTTGTACTCATTTCTGTCTCATCTACTTGATTCTTTGATCTTCTAAGTATTACAAGGACCATTTTTCTTAACCACTTTTTGTTAATTACCCCAATCAGCTTACCTGCATCTGAGGCAGCAGGATTTACTTATAATTGGACACATTATGCCTGCTCTATTGAGTAGCTAAATGAGATAAGAATGGACTTGAATCGGTGTTTCTTTATACTTTAACTCATTCTTGCTTACCTTTAAATCAGCTATTTCCTACTTTGCAAGTTTATCTGCAGCTTAGGTGACCCTATAGCCTTCTACATTGTTTAAAAGCTCAACTAAGCTGTGTTCTTGCAACTTTATCATTGTGCTAAGCTCTAGCCCTGCTGGGAGGAAAAAAACCCAAACATTTCAGTTCCAGGCAAACGTTAAGGCCACAGTTCTTTCTTGGTGCATTTTCCTTATCCTTTTGCTGTCAGGAAGGCTGGAAGAAACCAAGACTTTTTCTCTGCCACTATAATACCCGGGTATTGTAACTTCTTTGAAAATGGATTTGGGAAAAACAGGTAAATACAGGCTTAGAATGACTATGGGGAATCAGGTCCCTCACAGGACTTGTAGTGGACTTGCTTCCCTTTCAATAGCTTCGTTATCCAGTTATGATCTGGAAAGGAATTTCTGTATAAGGCTCATGGAAGTCAGTGCCAAAGTAACATTAGCAGGGAAGAAAACGAAATACTTCTGGGAAGGAGGGCAGGTTTGGTAGAGAACCTGCTGGGCCCCAAAGATATTTAGGGATATTTGACTTAAAACCCCCATGTACCTTGGATAAAAGGTCTTGCTTACACATTGTGTAAATTTTCACATACAGCCTTTTTTGCCTCCAGTTGCTATTCAGTAAGACCCTTGGTCTCCTGAAATACTGCGAGAGAGGAAAACTGATCTGAGGTGGGGGAAGGAGGCAGCTGGGAGCACTGGCGCCCTGCCACACTGCTCCACATCTTGGTTGTAGGTCCCAGGGCTGGCGTGTGGTGCGGGAGGTAGAGGCAAAAGCTTTGTGCCATTTGGGAGTTTCCCTCCATTTGCCTGATGGTGTACTTCAGGCACAGCGTAAGTGATTCAAAAACTCATCCACATAGAGATCTCATTACAACTGTAATCATTCTCATTGCTTTTCCCACATTGCCTATATAAATAATTAAAAAAAAAATAGAGATAAAAACACAAGCAGTTTAAAAGTCTCAAAAGCAGAAGTAGTGGCAAGGGACCAGTACTTTAGGACATAAAACCATAATAAGCTGAATCATCGCACCCGCTCTGGCGTGTTTATGCAGAGAAGTTTGAGCTGCCATAAGACAAGTATGAACCGGTTTGGGGCAAGTGAAATTCTGGTTTTCATTCCCCCACAGCAACAGAACCCTAAAACCAAGCTGTAGTTCCTGCTACCCCTGTGCAGCCTGTAAAGCTCTTCCACAAAGGCTTTAATGAATCTTGAGCCTTTCTGTTGAAATCAACAGCGTTCAGACGTAACCACATTCACTCCTGTCTGCCAGCCAGATTTGCTGCTCCGTGTGGGAAAGAGCGGCAGTGTTTCCTGGAGTTGGTTATGCTCTCCAACTCTGCGGCCAGCCTTGCCCTGTCAGAGGTGACAGTGGGAGCAGCCGAGCCCCACAGCTACTGCAGACTGGTGCAGGGAAGCCCCTGCCCCACTCCAGCACATGTGGCCCTTCGCACCCCAGGCCTGGACCCTCTCTGGGGCTGAGGAGCCTGGCTGGAGGTCCTGCGCCTTTTGGTGGAGGCCCCGCAGCAGCACCTCTGGGCAGTCAGGGTGCAAGTGATGCCAAGACGCTTCCCCGGCCTTCCCGTGGCCTTTAGTAGTCTTTGGAGCAAGTTCAAGCGACCGGAAATGGAGACACACAAAGGAGAGGAGCACTATGTTGTTTTGCCAAACAAGAGATTGAACAGAGCCGAAGGTGAGGGGCAGCCCGTGTTCAGAAGCGTTGCTGCCACCGCTACCGGAAATGCCGGCAAATAAACTCAGACTCGTTTTGGAGTTTTAAAAAGCAGCATCCTTTGTTTCAGCACTGGGTGCAAGAGGGAATGATTCCATCAATTGTGTAACAAGACAAGATCTGGAGACAGAATATACATCCCACTTAGGTGCACATGGATAAATTCTCCCAGCAATCTCATGCATATTCCACTACTTCCCAAGGACTAATTTTAATTTTACTACGAACTTCACAACAGCCAAATCTCTGCTCATTAAATCTTCGGAGCCAGTTCTCCTTGCAATCTCAGATAAGAACTATTGTCTGGGAACAGCACTATTTAAAACAACCGTCAGAACAGTCTGTGTGTGTCTGACTTTTAAAAATGTTGCCACTTAGATATTGCTGAACTGGAGTTAGAAAACCAATTCTACAGAAAAACAACTCTACTTCAGTGAAAACATTCCACGCTGCACCAAGCACCACCTGTACCACTGTACCACCGCACCACGGCCCGAGAGCAGTCCCGGCTCCCCTGCCTCGGCCGGAGCAGCGGTCGAGGAGCACAGAGGGGCCGCACCCCGTTATAGAAGGGGCGCTCGAGGGGCGATGGGCGCCCACAGAGACCACGGTGCAGCTGCGAGGGACGAGGCCGGCGGCCCGGGCAAACGTCTTTCCTCCGCAGTGACTTCCTAAAGCCCCTAAAGCCAAAGCCACAAGCCGGAGCCACGGAGGGGCTGCGGGGACAGCAGACACTGCCCCGCAGGGCGCTCCGCTCCTTCCCCGCACTGCGCGGCTCTGCAAACGCGAGCAGCACCCAGCGCCGCGCAGCCCGCCACCGCCACCGACCGGAGCCGAACGGGCCGGAGCGGCCGGTGCAGGGAGGGGGGGGTGCGTCGCGAAAGTGGGGCGGGAGGGGTGGAGCCGGCAGGGCGAGGGGGAGCGGGTGAGGCGGGGCGGGCGAGGCGAGGCGGGGCGGGCGAGGCGGGGCGGAGCCGGCGGGGCGGGGCGGGGCGGGCGAGGCGGGGCGGGGCGGGGCGGAGCGGGTGAGGCGGGACGGGTGAGGCGCGGCGGAGCCGGCGGGGCGGAGCGGAGCGGAGCGGGTGAGGCGGTGCGGAGGGGGCGGTAGGCGGTGCTCGGGCGGCGGCGCGGGATGGCGCTGGTGCCGTACGAGGAGGGCGGCGGCTGGGGAGCGCGGCGGCTGCACAGCCCCTGCGCCAGCTACCGGTTCGCCGGGCGCGCCGTGCGGCTGCGGCAGGACTGGCAGCGCGGCGGGGTGGCCGCCGTGGTGTGGGACGCGGTAGGTGCTGCTCCGGGGCTGCCGGCCGGGCTGCAGCGCCGCCCCAGCAAATCACTTATCGCTGTCTGTGAGGGAGGCGTTTCTTCCTTTTCCTCGCTACAAGAAAGCCACTGAGGGGCTGGAGCGTGTGCAGAGAAGGGCAGAAGGGCTGGCGAGGGCGTGGAGAACAAGCGTTGTGAGGAGCGGCTGAGGGACCTGGGGTGGTTTAGCCTGGAAAAAAGGAGGCCGAGGGGACATCTCATCGCTGTCTACAGCTGCCTGACAGGAGGTTGTAGTGAGGTGGGTGTTGGTCTTTTCTCCCAAGTGACAGCGATAGGACAGGAGGAAATGGCCTCAATTTGCACCAAGGGAGATTCAGACTGAATATTAGGAAGAATTTCTTCACTGAGAGGCTGGTCAGGCATTGGAACGGCTGCCCAGGGAGGTGATTGAATCACCATCCCTGGAGGTGTTTAAAAGATGGGTAGATGAGGTGCTCAGGGATGTGGTTTAGCAGTGGACGGGTACAGTTGGACCTGATGCTCTCAAAGGTCTTTTCCAACCAAGTGATTCTAAGATTCCTTTACAAAAAGAAAACACAAAACTCTGCTTCACCTTTTCCCCCTCATCCATGATGCTGGAGCACTGCTGGGCAAGGTGCCACCTCAAACCCCCCATGGCCAAAGCCAGTGCAGGAACCTTTTGAAATACCATGCCAATACTGCACTCTGAATCCTTATCCTGGACTTCCGCAGTACTGTGTTCATTCACCAATATTTACCACGCCACAGCTTTTCTTTTCCAAATGCAACTCTTTCTGCCTTCTGTTTGACGATTCATGAAGTAGTGCAGCAGCCTCCACCAGGGTTCTTTTTCCCTTTGGCCTCTAAGAGTCTTCTGTAAAATGCATAAAGAGACCACACGTGCAGGCAGGGAGCAGAGGAGAGCTGAACAAAGTCTTGCTACAGACCCGAAGTGCCTGATCCTTCCCATAACCTTCCCTCTCACTGTAAATCAGAAATCCTATGTTCAATATGACTGAAATGAGCCCTGTGCTTAATTGCTCTTGTTTCTTTACTTAGGCTGTTGTTCTGTGTGCTTATCTGGAGATGGGAGGCATTGATCTCCAGGATCGGTCTGTGATTGAGCTAGGAGCTGGAACTGGATTGGTGGGAATAGTAGCCACGCTACTAGGTAAGAGCTTTTTTTGTTTGCTTGTTTATATCAATTTACAACTGTAGTAAAACTGCCACTTTTTACATCTATATGCCTGACATGGAAGTTAGCACCAAAGCTACCTATGTGAACTGTGATGCTTCTTGTTTGGGTCATCTTTCTTTCTTGTTAGACTTCAGAGCCTGCTGCATTATTTATTGTAGTGATGGTGCTGCTGCAGTTTACTTCATGGTGGGACCCTGGTAAGGCTGACATCTGTTCCCCTGGCACTCAGCTCAGCAGCATTCAGTTCTGCAGCAATTCTCTCCCAGGGAGCAAGTGTGGTCCTCCCCTTGTCCTTGTAGGCAGCAAAGATAAAGCTACAGACAAAATACACTCTCTGAGCTTGGCATAAGCCTTGTTAGTTTGTCTTGCAGACAGGGGAACTGAGTTCTGGAGAAACTGTGACCTGCCTGTGATCTGTCTGTGGCTGAGGCAGAGATTGGCTAACAATGCCACGTTAACTTTGTAATTTAAGTAATATGTAATCTAATAGGCACCTGTGGAAGGTGCCTATTGAAATAATAAAAACAAAGTAGTTTGACAAAATGCAATTATGCTATGCAAAATCACACAGGCATAACTTTTGTCTGACCTGTGAAAGAGGCTGCCTAGCTGCCTCTCTCCTACTGAACAAATAGGGAATTGGAGCAGGTTAATTGTAACAATCCCTGTAAGTTATTACCAATGGAAAGGCAGAAAGTAACTTTTCTGCTTTCATGCCCTAAGGAAAAGCTCCAGAAAACACTTTTTTGTTCCCTACCCAACTTAATCTTCCAGTGGAGTTGTTAATGTTTAACAGGAACTAAGGAGCCTGCTTAATTCAGAGCATTGTATTCCAAATGCTCTGTTTATGGACACTGACTATTTGTCTGAGACTTTACTCCTGTACCACTTAGGTGCTCGTGTTACCATCACAGACAGAGCGGCAGCACTGGAGTTCCTGGAGTCAAACGTGCAGGCTAACTTACCTTCTGAACTACGTCTGAGAGCTGTGGTGAAGGAACTGACTTGGGGAAAAGACCTGGGCAACTTCCCTCCTGGTGCATTTGACTTCGTCCTGGGTGCAGACATCGTTTATCTGGAAGAAACTTTTGCAGAACTGCTTCAGACACTGGAGCACCTGTGCTCAGAGCAAACTGTGATTCTTCTTTCCTGTCGTATCCGCTATGAACGGGATCACAAATTCTTGAAGATGCTGAGAGGCCGTTTCTCTGTATATGAGGTCCATTACGATTCAAATAAGGATGTTCATATCTACAAAGCACAGAGGGGTAGTCGCAGGGATGACTTTTGACTCTATGCTTTGTCTGATGCGATCCTCTTCATTCCTCCCATTGCTTCTACTCAATACACTTGCTCCTAAACATATAATTGCAGTCGTTTATTTCAGTGGCTTTTTGTTCTGATGGTCTTGCCTGATGACTTGGTCTGATACAGCAAGGATTGTGCTTCTGTTCGGCATAATTTCTCAGTAGAGCTATATAGGGTCTGCCATAAAATGTCTTCCTGACTTTTTATCAAGTGTAAATTTTTGAAACTGATTTAATTAGCAGAAATCTCCGGGCATCAAAAATGGCATCAAAAGATCTGTTGTCTAAAGAGTAAAGTGGTTTCTGCCCCCTTCTTCCCACATTCCGCCACCCCACCCCACCCCCCCCCCGCCCCAATTTTATCACTTCCTTAACTCTAGAACAGTGAAAGTGGATTAAATATAAGCTCAGACTCCAGCTCTAAAGGCTTTAACTCTTAAAGCCTTTTGCATCTGAAAAGTTGCAGTAAAAGAAGCTACTTGAAGGGCAAAACCAACAAAGGCAGCTGCTATAAAGTTGTTCTGTTGCTGTCACTGCCCAATTGAGGAGGCACAGGAAAACAAGAACGAGGAGGGGGAAGAGGTTGGGAATCAATATTGCAAAGCAAGTCACCTTAGAAATCAATGATTGTAAGCATGGATGCTATGGCTGCAGTACTGAAGCAGTCGTGGTTCTTGGGTTGTTCCTAACAAGATAAATTTCCCTTGCACAGCTCAAGGCTCCTTGGAGCAGATACACACGCACATGTGTCATCTGGGAAAGTGAAACAGAGACTCAAACTGTTCTTTAAAGTTCTCTTGAAGTACCACTAAAGAACATTCTGCTTTCTGCTTTTGTTTGTGGTTCACTGCCTCCAGAGCTGTTGTTTAGGAGAGGATGGTGCTGCTGTAAAGGCTTTGTAGCTGGGGGGTTATTTATTCTTGTATTAACCTGAGACCTTGGGCCAGTGCTGAGGTTTCATCATGCTTTCTGTGCACAGTGGTAGTTAAGACACTGTTCTAACTAACTGATTTCATACTTTAAGCTTGTAAAAAAACCTCTGTGTGTTTATTTCACAAGATCCTCTGTGAAAAACACTGCAGCCTGGACCTGGGCTTACACCAGCAGAAGGCTTCCTTCTTTTTCTAGTGATGGAAGAACAAAACTGATGAAAACAATAAGCTAAGAGAAGACGGCTATGCTTCTAAATGCAGGAATTTCTCTAGTACTTTTTTTTCTTTAAACTTAACTTACAAAGCCACAGCTCAGGTTCAGGCTTTAAGTGTACGCATATCTTTGACACTGGCAACAGCAAAGACTGCTTCAGGTCATTGACTCTAGGAGCTCTTTATAACTTCTACTTCCATCCAATTTCCTAACTGGAAAAGACACAGAAGGTCTGTGGTCCAGAAATGATGCGCAGACTGCAATCTGGAAATGCCCCATTTATTGCTACATCTTCCATGAATGAAGACTGAAGGTCTCATGCATTACCCCTGATGCGTCCGTCTCCCCTATTATTGGCTGAGTTCTGTGCTGGGCTCTGGACTCGGCCCAAGGAGCTGCAGCTCTGGAACACTTGCTTACAACAGTATCCTCAGAAGCCACGTGGTGTCACTAAAACAGTACTTACGCAGCTGGCTGGGAATCTGCAGTAAGAAAGTATAGCTGAAGTCCCTCTGAGGGAAGGAAGATGCCACCTTAACTAAAACTGGAACATGATATGAGCCTTAATGTGACGGACACAGCTTCTTCTGCCCTATCATCTGGCTGAGCAACAGCTGAAAAAATTATGGGCTCTCCCCACTCTCTGTGTGGCCCTTGCTTTTGGAGTGTGATTGCAAGTTCTCACCATTCCTTTTTCTTTCCCCACTGGTGTTCCCTTGTCTCCGACCTTGTCTCTGGTCATGTACGTGGAGCTGGCACAAAGCAGCATGCTGGTGCTTGGGCTTCTGAGCGCAGGTGTCTTGGTCCGTGGGGAAAGCCTGGCTACTTTGGCTGTGCCCGGCCCTCGCAAGAGGCTGCAGCCTGCCATGCCAACAGCCTTAGCAGCTTGTGTGGTTGCATAGAAGGAACATGCTTTAAAAGCCTGCTTAAATAGCCTAGAATAAAGCCCAGTGTAATGCAGAATAAAGCTTAGTGCAGCAACCTATGTTTTTAAGAAAGGACCTTTGCTCCAGGCCTTGCTTTGACAAGAGAAGTTTTGTACTTTTAAAACAAATTAATTTAATTGCATCTCTTTGTAACTGTTTAGTGGCTTTCAGTGTGTTTTCTGGTTGCTGCCCATAGCCTTCTTGTGAGAGCAGGCATATGCTGAAGAGCCCAGGCCTGGCTTCTTTTGCTGTGTTGCTGTCACACAGCAGCTGTACACAGACCCAAGGGAGTAAGTTTGAAGGCTGAAGCAACCCTACTGCCCATGATTAAATACTTCTGGAGTAAAACATAAGGTGACATTGATGGCTCAGGTGAGTGCCTTGCCCCAGTCTGTAGAGGTGAGGTCTGGGTGGCCCCTCCCCAGCTCAGCAAGTGACACCCTCTCAAGGGAACATCTCCGACTGCTGCTGGGATGTGGGTGCTCCTTTAGATTCAGGAGACCAGGCCACCACCACAAGCACATTAGTTGGTTGCTTTTTAAACTACAGGGTTTAGGGGCACCTACCTGCCATGAGAATGTAACTCGGGCTGAAACCTGTGGCCCATTCCCGCTGGGCAGTGCTAATAGCCTCCCACCAGGCACCGAGCAGTGCCTTCTGTTGTCCCTCTTTGGGTTTCGTAGCTTTTTCCTATTCCCATCACACTTAGCTTCAGGGCAGAACCACGTGCAGGACAGAAGGAGCAGAGGCGTAACTGTCCAGTAAGTGAGCAGAGAGCAGCCCTCCACTACGACACCAGGAAACGCTGGTGTCCTGACGAAGTCCCAGGTGAGCTTCTGCTCTGGTAGGAGATGCAAGTTAATGTTTCTGTAGCTGTTTGGCAATCACACCAACACCCTGTTTATCCCAGCACTGGAGAAGTCAGTGTGACTCTCCTTCGGGGGTTTTCACTGCATCGGTCCTGTTTTGTCACAGATGATGTGAACTCATCTGCAGGGAAGATGTGTTTGGGCATGGGTCCTCGAGTAGTGGGGCAATGCATAAAGAGTCTCTTGAGAAATAAAATACTCACCCTAGGGAGAAGATCTAGGTCACAGGGAAGCGACCAGGTAAGACATGAACATGCTGTGGGATTGTGAAACCATCCCTGATAACATGCCATTCTGCAAGGGAACAAACTTCTCTAAATCTCATTAAAACTGAAGCAAAGTTTGATTAATATTAAGACATAGAGTATGAAATTCAGCTCTGTATCTTATGGACGAAGAGCTTCAAGGTGCAGCAGCATCAGAGGAATCGGGTTTACCAGCTGACCTATTGACTGCGCAGGGCTCTGTTGCCAGATTCTTTCAGTGCAAAATTCAAGCCAAACTGCATTTTTATCTCAGGGACTAACCCCCACCTGGGATTCTCCCTCACTGCCGAGATGCAGATTTATCTGAGCGAGTACGTGAATGGCGTTATGAAAACGCTCAGTTGTGAAAACCACAAAATCTCGGCTGTAATAAGCTGACCTTGCTGCTTCCTCCTGATTTCACTAGAGGTGTGTTTACCTCAGTGTTGAATTTGATCTCCTGGCTTTCATCCCAGTGTTTGGATCCAGCCTGGCAGATTACATAATTGGGTTGTGATCCTTGCTGTGTTTTCTGCCTTCTGTTCTGCTCTGTTATTAACATCAGTAGTACATCGTTTACAGGAATGCCTGCAAGTGGGAAAGGCAGCATATTTAAACTGTGACAGGGAAAAGTTCTTCACACATTATTAAACAACAGAACTAATTGCCACCAGAATGGATATTGGAAAGCAAGTTTAGAAGTGCCAGAACTGGCACAAAAACTTTGTTCCTCAGGATTTAACATCTCACTAATCTAATCCAATTTAATTAAGATTTAAAAACCTCCCCTTTGGGGAAAATGTGAATACTTAGAGCAGGCCACAGATCATGAGAGGACAGCACAGTCTGCTTAAAACATGCCTTTTCCCATATTCCTGTCTATCTACCATTTGCCACTAAATCAGTGTAAATGGAACATCCTGCTCAAAAAACAGACTTTATAGAGGTTTTTAAAGCATGTTTATGTGACTGCACATAAATGTTTGTGTAAAAAGGGAGTTATGACAGTTTATACCACAAAGGTTACAGTAAGAAAAAGCACTTCTTCATGACAATAATTCACAAATTCACAAGAATCACTTTAATATACAAAGAAATTACTACCATTCTGAAACACAAAGCAGCTAATATGTACATAGTGTTAATAAAATGCATTATAACCCAGTACATTTTTTTAAACACAGATAAAGCACAAAAAAGTAAAAAAAAAAAAACAAACAGAAACACAACAGGGATGTTCCAGATTTTTGAGGAAATATAAATAAGAATTTATTTTCCCCAAATAATGGATTTTCATTTAGTCTTTTAAGTTCCACAAGTATGTGGGAGTCAAGCTCAAATACCCTGTTCCGTGCTGACATAGCCTGGGCGAAGAATCAGAAATGCGGATGAGGTGAACTTAACTTTTTCCAGCTTGCATTACAAAGGGAGAATAATAACCCTTGCTCTGGAAGCTTCCCTGAAAAACACTGTTCCAGAATAATTTCTAATAATAAATCCAGAGTAGAAACAACCAATTTTTGAAGTGAGCTACCAATCTGTGGACAAGTCTGTGGAGGGGTTGGCTGCAAACTGCCACCTCTTCTTGCCCTGTTCCCCATCGCATCCCTAAAATTCCATATAAGCAGCACAGT
Source organism: Neomorphus geoffroyi (assembly GCA_033558235.1). Taxonomy (NCBI): domain Eukaryota; kingdom Metazoa; phylum Chordata; class Aves; order Cuculiformes; family Neomorphidae; genus Neomorphus; species Neomorphus geoffroyi. The sequence continues at coordinate 35,756,611 of JAUMJM010000027.1, forward strand.
TTCAAATCTCATACAAACTCGAAGTTCTATAACTTTTAAAAATTAATGTTTTAATATAAATAACTGTCATTACACACACAAAAAAATGGAGTGGCACCTGGATGAAACACAACTTGTGGAGAGCATCTGAACATCCTTAGGAGTGGCCGTTTCCAGATAACTTCTTGGCTGAAGGCCTGCCTTCCCCATGCTCTCGCTCAGCTATCCCTAATTTAGAGAAATATGTAGCCAAGACTGAGAGTGAGAAAACCGACTGCTCCCAAGTCGTGAGTACAGTAAGTGGTCAGCTTGTGAAGTGTGCCGACCGTGGATCGTTATAGCCTGGCCCTTTCCCTGCCCGCACGCAGCTCCTGAGGACAGCACGCTTCTGCCTTGTGCTGGTGAAAGCGAGGCAGAACTCACCAGTTGCACAGCACTTGCAGTACCAGAGCACAGACAGGTCACTGTCTTCGATTTGTGCTACGCAAATTAGCCCAAGCAAGTCTCTTTGTGGGCCAGAGCTTAAATATGTTTAAAAAACACATTTCAAGGCAAAACACTTGAAATGCAAACCCTCTTTATCAACTGGATCTGGTCCCTTTCCCCCAAAGCCATACAGATTTAAGCCATATCTATCCACAGACCTGAACCTGTCACAAACACACAGTAAGCAGGATTTCAGCACCCTGTTCTCTTCATCAGTCTGGCTCCTCCCAGACCAACTGAGCTTCATGATACATTCAGGTTTCTGCAAAATCAATGTCTTTCACAGTCAGCAAATTCAAAAGCTCAGCAAAATCGAGTTCCCAGGCACAGCACAGAGAAACATCCATGTACTGTATGCTTTTAAAACCTGTTCACTGTGACAAATTTCAGGGCTATAGCTAAATTATCATTGTTCCTGCAAAAGACAGATAGTTGTGCGTTGTTTTTTATCTTTTAAAGCAGGGTGACACATTGTCAATGTAACTTTACTTCTTGGTGTCAAAGAATTGGAAAGCCTTTTGATTTATTCTTGTAAAATTTGTGGCCAAATCTCAAATTAAGAAAAGGGAAATAAAGTTTAGCTTTCCTTCCAAATTAACCTCCCTTTCCCACTTGAGACCACTGAACTAGTTCTATTCTAAAAATAATTTCACATCCATCCTGTACACACTGCTCTGAGACACCACATGCTTAATACTTTCCAGTCTTCAGTAGTGCCAGTTTGGATCTCCTGCCATTCTGCAGTAATGCCTGCTGGATGCCAGGTGCTAATCAGCACGGGAAATTTGCGGGGGAGTCAGCTGCTGCGGGGAGAGGAGTGAATTGCGCGCAGGCAGCAGGATTACAATTGTGCCAGGGAGCTGCTCAAGCAAACCCAACTGCTCTTATTTTTTTTTTTGTTCTGTGTTTTTTTTTGTTGTTGTTTTTTGTTTTGTTTTTTTTTAAAAGTGCACATTTTAATTAAACATTTACAAAGAATATAGTGTAACAAAAATAAATACATGACCTTTTGGTTAGATCATTGGCAAATGTTACATCACTAACCAGCTTTATGGTGAAAAAAATGACAATAAAAACAGGGTCTTAGGAAACCAATGAAATCCTCTAGGAATTGTCACAGATTTGCAACCACTGATAATGAACTTGCATTGATGGGGAGACTTGTCTTTACTTTAACCCACAAAAAGCACTGTCTGTCCGTCATAAATTAAAAATACATAAAATAACAAGCAGAAGCCAGTTTGCTAACAGACAACTATTCGCGGTCTACTGGAAGCCCAGATTTTAAAAAACCTGTCGTACAAATTTAGATCAGAAACTATCAGGGCTGTTTTTCCTTATTAAATGTAACTTCTTATTTTTTTTTCCTGAGCCTCTTAATGATTCCAAACACCCCACCAACTTTCTGATCCACCTACAAGTACCGGAGAAGACGGTGGTTTGCAATGTAAATGCCAACTACAGGAGAGACAGAACCCACGGGTGTCTGCACAGTCCTGATGAGCGTGACCAGCTAAAATTGTGCTTTCAGATACAGGCAATGGAGTTGGCAACCACCCGATTCTGGTGAAATCACTGCTTAAATAAAAATCCATCGCCACTACTCCAGGAAACCAGAACTCTCAACATTGGTTCCTTTAGAAAACAACACCTTAACAACCTTTTCAATTGTTTTGCTTTTGATATATAGCTGCCAAAGAGAAAAAGCACAATAGTGAATTATCATGGGGGGCGGCGGTTGTTGTAAAACAACTGTTTACATAATTTCAAAAATCTCCATCGATAAAAAAACAAAACCAAACCTCACAAAAGCCATGAAAGATGAAATAAAATTCTTGAAAATAGATAACTGAGAAACAGCACAAAACAAATCAGTAATAAGCGCTAGGATAATGCAGCCCAGAACTACTGGGGCAGGGGGAAGCTTTCACACACACGCATACATCCACACACACCCAAACACACACAGAAAAGTAAAAATTTTTTCTGACCTCCATATACTACAATACTCAGCATTCCTGTCTTAAAAGCTCTCAGAGCTGTAGATTATATACTGTGTATATATATATGTACATATATTATACATACGTATTTTCCAAGAATATCTAAATTAAAAGAGCACCTCTGACAATATCTTAACTGCCTGATTGGTGCTGTTGTTTTGCAAAATAATGACATTACAAAAATTATATTTCAAATCAATTCTTGTTTATTATGAACATAATGGATCTAGCCCTTTCTAACCCTCTCTTCAGGTAAACAGGCTATCGGTTCTTGAAAAATCACAACCGTAAGGTATAAAACTAACCCTCCCTCCCCCCTGCCAGCATAATTCTGTCCTACTTTCCAAATGGCCTTAGTTTATAGAAGCCGATTACCCCAACCTCACTACATGGTAAATAACATATGAATGGGTTCCTGTGTCATAGTCTTTCCCTTTCTGGGTTAATATGAATAGTAAAGCTTGTATGGGTAAACCCAGTCAGCCCTGCACCTGGTCTAATACTTTTTTTTATTGTGATCATTTAGAATTTCCATTAAAGATATTCAAGTCCCTAAATCCTCAGTGCAGCATAAATAAAAAATAAGAGATTCCTGCAGATTCATATGTACTTTAAAATAACGTTCTTTTCCTTAGTGAAACATTGGTTGCTAATGAGATCTAGACTAACGACACTACAGACCACGCACAAACAAACTGGTGACAGTTCTCTCGCTGCTGCATAAATCTGCACCGACCCCGTATTAGAAGAACCCTGTTCTAGGTACCAGTCTAGGCTCCGTGGTCCACCCTGCTCCCAGGCGTTGTGCTGAGTGACCATCCGTCAGTGCTAGACAGCGCTCATTACCCACGAGGAACAGCTCTCAGATCGCAGCCAGCCTCCCTCATTCAGCTTCACTGCAAAACCTCAAGTTTTCGCAAACAGATGGTTCTACAGAAGAAGCAGCCTTACTGTAGGCATGTACAGCCTTTTCCGTGTTTTTCAAAGCTGGAGGAACCATTCCACATAGCTGTGTAAACTAGGCTACCATGAGCTTCAGGTTTCACAAGAATGACTGCTGCAATATCAACATTTTTACTTCAGCACTAGTTCTGAAACACTGCTAACCTTTTTTGTGTACTCTGACCTTAAGAATCACACTATTTTTATAAAAGTATAGCTGAGAATTTAGGGTCTTCTTTTAATTTGCATTGCTAACCTAATAAATTCATTTTCCATTAAATAAAACCATGAAAAACAATTCTCTATGGCAGATAAAAATAGACCATTTATAAATCCCCTGAAAACCTGTGAAAATGAATTCTTTCATAATTCTGATACTTATGTTCTCTTCTTGAAATACAAACATAATTTGAAATTATTGATAACTCTAGATTTAACAATAATGTTACAAGTTTAACTCCGCTCCTTTTAAAACCTCTTGGAAACTGAATGCCCTCTCAAATGAGAAAACTAGAACTTTTAATACTGCTTAGCTGTTTGAGACTCAACTGCCAGGAGTCTTCCAAACATTCTTCTTATAACATCACATTGATAAGCTTTTAGAAACTCAGGTTTGAAATTATCTTAAATACAGATAAAGGGAATGGGCAAAAAAATCTTAGCCAATACTTCACTATGCAAGGCATTAGTACAGACCAGAGTCTTATTCCTATGTCCCTATACATGAAAGCTTGACCATAAGCCCAAAGTAAACTTACTCCATCAAATGACCCAAGTTAACATATGAAGAGACTGGCTTCAGAGGGCCAGTAAACAAACTGCACATCATCTTTTTGACACATTCTTTTTGATCACTTCTTGACATTCTTTTTTGGTTCTTTTTGAGCATGATTCTCTTAAAGTCCTAATGCTTAGTCCCGAGTTCTTTTTAAACATAAACTACCTTTTTAACAAGGTAAATCTGTGAAAGAACACATTTCCTCAGTGCACACAAAAAATTTGATCTTGCAATGTCTGAGGCACATGAGTAATTTTACTTATAGGAATAAAGTACTTGGTAAATCTGACCCTTTACATGAAAAACATCCTCTGAATAAATTAAGAATTTGGCTAGCTTGGCCGGGTTCAAATAATTAATATTGTCCCTCCTGAAAGAGAAGCTGAATATTTGTGTTTGAAGCCCTCTTCCATGTTTGAGGATGTCCTGGTAGTTGTCATACTGCAATTTAATTTATGCAAGGAAGGCAGCCTCAAAGTTTGAATAAGAGTCTAGCAAACCAGGCTGATGTTTCCATTGAGTGCGGTAATTTCCATTACATAAGATGGTGGCAGGGAAATAGAAATAACCTCATTGCTTGAGAGGACTTGGGACACGGACTATACTGTCATCAGGGAGTATGGCTGTGCTTCAACTGCTTAGTTGTTCTGCACACAAACACCGCTCATGTGTTACCCTTGCTTACTATGTGACTTTTTTTATTCTGAATTTCTTTCCCATCCAAATACCATTTCCCAGTCAATACCCTAGGAACTTGGTGTTTGCTTTTTGTGCATTCAGAATGCTGAACACGCTTGCACACATAAGCTTCGAGAAGCAACAACTGACCAGTGAAGCTCATTTCAATGCATTTGTTTCTGAGGTATGGAGAAGTTTTTACTAGTCCAGGAGGGCTTAACGCAACTTACAAATCAAAGCCCCTCCTGGGCTAGTTTGGAAAAGGTATGTTACCTCCACACCAAGAACATGAGAGTGAAGCGCCTTTCGTTTGGCATGCCGCTTAGCCGTGTAATTTTTATAGTTCACAATGAATATGTGAAACCAATTTGGCAACCATTGCTTCGTCATCGCACCATGCATGCTCTATGCATGTGGCCCACAGTTCTCTGGACCAAAAGGCTGGGGTGCTTCTGTCTCTAAGGCAATGGAAAATGCTCAGCATAAATTCTTGAAATCATTACAAAAGGACCCTCCCCACGGTAACTTCCCAAGTGACCGCTGTTACGCCTTGAAGAGGATGGGGAGATGAGAAAGAAGCCTGTTCTTCTTCTTCAAGCTGAGATTGATGAAGAAAATAATCCTGTACGGGGAGAAGAGGAGGCAAGTACTTGAACATTCACAGTTTGATGCAAAGCACAGATGAAGTATATCCTGTAGTTGCTTCAGGCAGTTTTGCGCATAGAAAAAAAGAAATGTTTAGAAAATAAAAAGTTTACTTTGTCTTTCTGGGTATAGCCAGAATCAGTCTCTATCCCACCTGGAGAAATAAAATTGGGAATCCAAAATTAATCTGATTTGTGGCAGTAAAGGTCCTTAAGTGCTTTCAACTCCTCAATCAGTGTCTTGTTTTGGTTTTCAAGCACAGCCACTCGATTTTCTAGACATTTCACGTATTCCTTTTTCTTCCTGCGACATTCACGTGCTGCCTCCCTGCAAAGCAAAAAAGGCCATTCAAATCCAAAACAATTACTTGCAGATGGGGGCTCTTAACCATTCAAGGCAAACATTTACCTCGTACTGCCATTTTTAGAACATGGAGGTACGGTTAAGAAAGTCAGTAAAAAAAGGTTGAATTTGTAACAATTGCTTCTCACAAATCACACACATACAAGATCCCCAAATCATTTCAACAAGCAGATCCCAGTAAGTTGGCACCAATAAAATTCTGCTTCTCTGAGAAAAGGATTCTACTCAATGACAATGTTCTGCTTGCAGGATTTACATTTGAGCCTTTAGGCTAAGTCAAATGCTGCTGCAATAACGTCATTAATTTTATTATAATAAATAGATGAACAATAAAAACATAGACAAGACCAATGTTCATCTATGAATCTCTTTATAGTCTTAACTCTTTCCTTTGCTGCAGTCCAACCAAATACTAATGGTCAGGATGTTCAACTGGTGCAAAAAAAGCTGTATTTAGAGGAGATCTTTATCAGTGATCTGGATGAGTGTGTTGTTTTTAAGTTTGCAGATGACACTAAGCTGGGTAGAAGTGTTGATCTGCTTGAGAGTAGGGAGGTTCTGCAGAGGGATCTGAACAGGCTGGACCAGTGGGCTGCAATCAATGCTATGAGTTTCAACAAGGCCAAGCCGGGACACAACAACGCCATGCAGCGTTATAGGCTTGGGGAAGAGCGGCTGCCTGGCAGAGAATGACCTGGAGGTGTTGTTTGCCATAGCTGAACACTAGCCAGCAGTGCTTCCAGGTGGCCAAGAAGGCCAACAGCATCCTGGCCTGCACTGGAAACAGTGTGGCCAGCAGCAGCAGGGAAGTCATCCTTCCCCTGTACTTGGCACTGGTGAGGTTGCACCTTGAATCCCGTGTTGAGTTTTGGGCCCCTCAGTACAAGAAAGGCATTGAGGGGCTGGAGCGTGTGCAGAGAAGGGCAACGAGGCTGGTGAAGGGGCTGGAGAAAAAGTCTTATGAGCAACAACTGAGGGAACTGGAGAAAAGTAGGCTCAGGGGAGACCTTATCACTCTTTACAACTACCTGAAAGGAGGTTGCAGCTAGGCAAGTGTTGGTTTCTTATTCTAAGTTACTAGTGATAGGATGACAGGAAATGGCCTCAAGTTGCGCCAGGGGAGGTTTAGATTCAACATCAGGAAAAATTTCTTCACTGAAAAGGTTATCAGGCACTGGAACAGCTGCCCAGGGAAGTGGGTTGAGTCACCATCCCTGGAGGTGTTTAAAAGACAAGTAGATGAGGTGCTCAGGGATGTGGTTTAGTAGTGGACAGGTACAGCTGGACTTGATCTCAAAGGTTTGTTCCAACCAAACAATTCTACGATTCTACGTATTTGCTCTCAAGCACTACTTTCATTTTATTCGTAGTATCTGCATCACTGTAATGTTAATATAAATCACTGCATCAGGAAGTGCCTCCCAGTGCAAAACACAAACTTGTCTTCTTGGTTGACAACTTTTCCTTTTTGTGATATTTGTGCCAGCTTGGGCTATATATTAAGCCACCTCAGGTCTGTGTGAATTAGTTATTCATTATGAACAGCTAGAGTTATACTGAATTACAAAGAGAGCTTTTGAAATGTAAAATTTACACAGAAAATTTACATAATAATAACAACTATGAATATTTATGCTATAATCCTCCAGTAAGTATCACTTCACCATCTGCCTCTCTATCCCTTTCCCCTGCTTTGCTATGGTGTCTAGATTTGTAAATATCTATTACACAGGCAGGCTAAAAGCACCACATGTAAGATGATACTGTTGCAAAAGCTGTCAATTTAACTCACATCGGGGTAATTCCCCATTGTTTTTCTTGGCTTTACCAAACACAAAAGCTTTCTTTTGCTGGAATAAGTCTGCTGACTAGGTAAGGGGATTCAGAATGCTAATTAATTTTTTCTCAAATGCAAAGCCTGAAAGGGTGACATCCACTATTCACTGATAACAGAAAAATATATAAAAAGGGGAGATGGGCGACACTGTACAAAAACCTTTTAAAAAAGTGAACTCTGCAGTTCAGCACTATTTACTTCATTAAAGCCCCTCAAACAAGCATTGGGTCTGCCCATATAACTTTCTATTGTGATCACAGCTTAACAAGCTACACAGCACAAATGCACCTGTGCAAGGTAACAGTTTTTTCAGACTGACTGATTAAATAAACAGCGTTTTTAGGGTGCCTCCCCTCCTCAGAGGGGAGGGAAGCACTGCTTTTTCCCCAGTATAACACACAGGCTCAAATCTGCAGATGCAGTTCAAGCTTGGTGTGATGGGTCAGCTCTGACCCACGCCTTCCCTCTCCCCACAGCAGTAGGTATAAGGAGCATCGTGCCAGACTTCTTTCTGCTTCTCCCTTCCTTCACTGCCTCCACCAAGCCTCACCTCAGCAGGCTTGGCTGCTGCTCCTCACACAGCACATCCTACAGGGTCAAGTCTTCTCTCTCACTCTTTCAGCCACTACTGGTCGCACAAGTCATCAAAAGGAGTACCTGCTCACTTAAGCTTCTCTTGAGACTTTTGCCTCTGGAGGCTAAAACCCACAAGGCAAGCAGCTAAGAGAACAAGTGGAACAATCAAGAAAACATGAAGAGTGCAGGCGAGTCAGCAGCAAGGAGAATGTGTGTGGAAGGCTAAGATGGAGAATCCAGGAAAGGAAACTACACTAATGTGTTAAAAAATCAACTCACCTCAGTGTTTGTAAGAACATATTTGCAATCATACAAGTCACTCACCAATGACTTTTCTCCTTATGGTAACAAATTAATTTATACACCTCAGAGAATGAGTCTGACACCTTTACTTAAGGTTTCATGGTCACAATTCATGGCATTGCAGATATGCTTCTTTGCTTTGCACCTTTAGATCAAGGCAAACTCTTCCGAAAGCACTTCATACAATTACTAAGAAAGATCAGGATTCTTAGTGCTTAACACTAGTTCTATGCAGAGCTGACTGAAAAAAAAAGTAATCTAAATGTACATACCTGTTCTTCATTAGACGCACTTCTCTCTTCCGTGCGGCCTCTTCTGCTGGCTGGGTTGGAAGTGCTGGAGAGGATGCCATGACTACACCTGGTGCAATGGTGCTGGTAGGGGCAGTGCGAATCTGGTAGGTCTGCACATCTCCTGAGGCAGCTGAAAGACGTAGGGGAACATCATGTCAGTTTGCTGACAGCGCTGTTAAACAGCACCTTGTCATTAACCAGGCACTCTGGTCTACAGTCCATGAGGGATGACCATCATCTGGGCCATCACTGCCATCTCAGTCTTGGGGCATTCTTGCTGAAGAAGTCTTCACCTGTGCTGGATAATTTCATTTGTCTTGCTGCATTGCTGTCCTTCCTCCCTTAGTACGTTTCTTTTTACTTCTCTGGTTGTTGAGCAGTTTTAGCAGTTTTAAGATGAGAGATGGCAAACAGGATCTCTAGCTATGCTCCAGCCGTCTGGAGTGCAAAGTATTTGGCACAGAAAAAGAGTGCACAAAACTACTCCAACAGGAGAGAGACAGTGCAAACTCACCGGCCAACTTCTCTGCTTCTCTGGAATTAAAAAGGTCTTGGGTTTCTTTTGTTCGCTTATTGTAATCTAGAAGTGTATTATATTTGTCTGAGCTCATAAATAAATATACCACCTAAAGAAATCACATGTCCTTAAAAACACAACAATGAGAGGATCAGTGCAACAATAGCATTTTTCTTGGCTATGTATTTTCACTCATGCCTGGAGACCTCTTCACTGTATAATTATAAAATCACCTGCTTTATGCTCATAAAAGCAGGGGTGTATTTTTCTGCTATTTTTAATAAACTCAAACATATATTTTAACAAAATAAAACCCACCAACTTATTTTAAGCTGAAGTAGCCCGGCTTGCTCTAAGTGGAGGGCTAGAACAAACGATCACTTAAGGCACTTCCTTCTAAGACTCAATGATTAAGTACTTGGTGACCACTTCCAAAAGCCACAGTAGGAAGAAATTACGACTTGTAATTGAAAATGGGAAAAAATGAAAGCTTTGCTTTCAATTTGCTATTGTTGCAGATGACTACCTTGGAGAACTCTGAGGTGATATGAGTTCTTGCAGAACATATTAAAAAAACTATAATGTGGACAAAATGCAGCATGGAAAACAAAAAATAATTATATCGTTTTAAGAAGTAAAAGCAAAATATCCACAATTTTATCAATCTGAAGGGAAAGGCTACAAGAAGATGTGACAAATAGCTTTGTCTAGAATTTCCTTCAATCATTTTGGGGACTTATATGTGTCCCCAAGGTTAAGTTGGCAACTTATATCTGCATGGGGAAAATGTTATACAGAATGACTGGCTGTGAAGTTTCCCACCTTGTACGACGACTTGGTTGCTGGGTACCAGTATCTGTTGTCCATCTGTGGTTTGTGCATATTGTAAAATGGTGGTGCCAGGTTGGGTTGCAGCCGCATTGGTCATAGTCAGCGTCTGAAGACCTTGTACTCCATCTGTGCCATTGTTAGATAACTGTATTGCTCCTCCTTGGGTAATAGCAACTGAAGAAAAAAAAAATCAACACAGCATTTAAGACACTGAGTCACTCAACTTACACTATTAAACCTAGATATGGAAGAATACTGGTCTGAGTTAAATCCCTTGAGCCCTTATGCACCCTCGAATTCAACGCATGGCTTTAATGCATATGAAAAAAATCATGCTTTGAAAGTTTTCAATGTTTCATGAGACTTAATTTTTGGGGTGCCAAAAACCACAGCCAAAACCACAAATTAGTTTCTCTGAAAAAACACCAACACACAGAGGAGCTTCAATCCTCCCTCGGGGAACACTTAAATTTGTTAGTTACAATTTTCTCTTTGGTTGATTTAAGCCTTTCCCTCAGTCCTTTCTTTTTCCCTGAAACTCCTTCCCTCTTCCATGCTTTATGTCCTTTCTCTTTGGTTGATTTAAGCCTTTCCCTCAGTCCTTTCTTTTTCCCTGAAACTCCTTCCCTCTTCCATGCTTTATGTCCTTTAGTCTCCTCTGCTGCTACTGCTATCCATTTTGTGTTTCATTTTGCTCTTGCTTTGGCATTTTTTCCCTGTTGATTGTATTCCCTCTTCTTTGCAACTTCCTCAGCACTTTCCTAGCAGTGTTTTCATTCATAAGGTCCAGTTTCACACTTCTTTTCCCCCTCAGGCAGTCTTACTTTGTTGGGTTTTTTTTCCTTTCCCTCAATCCTGTCCTACAGGTATACTGAGACATCATCCTTCATTCATGATTCTACAGAATTTCACTGTGTTCCTATATACAGACACACCAAAAAGTTAAGTATCTGCACAAGAAGTTATTTTAAAAGAGATTTTAAGAGAAAGATGTAAAAAGGGAGGTTTTTCTCACTTTTGTATATTTAATACTGTGTTTGTGTGAGACACCTTGTGAATTATAGCTTTACTGCTGTATCCTCAATCCTTTAAGTCAGGGGTGTAAAACTAATTTTCACTGGGAGCCACACCAGCCGGCTCCTGCAGTGTCACATGCTGCACATGTGACTGGCGCGCTGGCAGGAGCACAGGGGCAAGGAGCTTGGCGCTGCCATCAGGTAGAGACAAGGTACAGGGCCAGATAAAACAAGGTGGAGGGCTGGATCTGGCCCATGGGCCTTGTGTTTGCCACCCATGCTTTAAGTCAAAGAATCATATATATAAAATCTATGAATAAAGAAATCATAGAAATGTGTATTTATTACATATTTTAAGTTTGGTTGCTAAGTTCATAATTTTTCAGGACTTTCTAAAAATGTAATTTCAGACTGCAATGTTTTTTCTAGTAATGAGGTTATAATTTTGTGAAGGATTATTAAACTGCCAGAAAAAAAAAGAAATTTCTGAATTACATTATCTGGTTCCTGAAATGAAAAAGTTTTCAAGAGCATTATGTTGCCTCAGGATGCATTAGCTGCACTAACTGGCAAACAGTCCCGGAACATTAATTGAACATTTCAAATATTTACAATAGGAATGTGTTTAAAAGGCATGGTTATCAAACTATCAAATTAAAGAAACCTTAGTTTCACCCCTTGCTTTGTCCTAGTCCAAACAGTCAGAGAAATAATAGTTCTTCATCTTCTCATCCCCACTTGCTAGCACCACTGAGAAATTCAAACTACATACTGTACTGCCCACTGCTGGTTTGGTAAATGGGAGTTGGCACCGTGACAGTGGCGATGGCAGGTGCTGCTGTTTCCTCTTCAGACTTTTCTTCTTCGATCCTTGGCACTCCTGGGGCGTCTGAGGACAAGTCATTCAAAATTTTTCTGGCAAAGACAGTGTGTAGTAGAGATTTTAATAAAAATTGAAAAAAAAAAGTCTATTTGATACATAACCCTGGAGAAAACTGGAAAGTGCAGTAAGCCAGCAGGGAAAAATACGAGTGCAGAATGAAAAACCCACACCATCTTCAAACTCGTATTGGAAAGGACTGTTCAAATTGCCATGCACAGATGGGCAAGGTAGTAAGTACAGAACAGCTGTGCCGATCAACATAAGATATGGGTGCTCCTCAACAGGTTCTTTGCAAACCAAGAAACAACTATTGCAGCCTTCCCTTTCCTTAAAAACATGTTTCTCTCATCCATTTTCCTTTGTTTCCTGCTTTTAGCCACATAAAGATTTGAAGAAAGCGAAAGTACCTACACAAGGGGAACTGCTCTATTTCAGAGATCATAGAGGCCTCAGCAAGAGAGTTGAGTATAAAGGAAGTTGGCAGAAATGCTTGTGAAGAGCAACCAGTTCATACACTAACACCTGCCTGGGAGGCAAAGTCACACAGCTACATTTACAGGTGCCCTGCCTGAGAAAGCTGTGAGATTAGCACGGGCAAAGGAAAGAGCAGTTTGTTCAATGACTTCCATGGGTTAACTATCCAAAGCCAAAACTGTTACAACGTCCCTGCTACAGGTCCTACTGAACCTAGCTGTAAGACTGACCACAGCACTTACTCCAATCTGCATCATTTAGATCAAACATTGTTCCTCAGAGGACTGTCAAGCTCTTTTCTCTGCTGGCATATTCTATTACCCCTTCAAAATGCTACTAAGGTAAAGGGCAACATTTCTAGTAATCCTCCTCAAATGTTTTTCTGTGGACTGTCATTAGAAATCGAACTGTGATAAAGCAAACACAGCTGTAGACCTCTAGCTCCAAGACAATGCTAATTTCTTAAATAAAGCTCCTAGGGCTTTGGGAGCCAGAACGTCTGTATGGAGTTATCTGGAGAGAGCAGTCACTCCACTTAAGCAACTTGACAAACAGAGCTTTGCTATTGCTGTTATGACTCTGTGTGCATGCCTGAACCCCAGTGTTGCGCAAGCACTTCACTGTGCCAAGCACCACCTGGAAAAATAAAAAATTCCTTGTCTAAAGAATCTGAAATCTAGGTATTCATACCAGAAAAAGCTAGTGGACGAAACAGATCAAAAAATATGGAGAGATCAGGGAGGATGAGGAACAAAACCCAAGAAGATCAAAATAGAAAAGAAGAAATGATAGCTCATCACTTTTTAAGCTCATGTCAGACATGATCTGGTGGTTAAAATTTATCTTTGCCATCATAAACATGGATTTAAGATAGAAGGTGAGGTGGCAGCTTTACAAATACAGGAGCTACAAACTGATATGGGGAACACAGGATGTACTTCAGTAGCATGACTGAAGTGGCACTAGTGAGGAAGAGGTGTAGCTCTTCAATTCTGTGAACCTATCGGCACCTACCTTGTCTCTGGGGCCACTTAGAGCAGCTTCCATAATGCCTGTCAGGAACTCACTAAACACTGCTGTACCTTTCCGACATGGCCCCTGCGCCAGCCCAGAGCCTGAACTGTATATACAAGTTTTACAATTACAGAGTTTTGCTGAGTGATCAGGATCTAATTTGAGGACAGAGGCTGTGGCGTGGCATTGGTGTATGCAAGGGAGTCCATCTCAATGAGAAGTTAGCATGCAAAAGCCTCCTCAGTTCTGCTGCTTGTTTACTTCACTCCACTGTCTCACGCTATACAGGCATTCTTCCATATATAGTAAAAGCAAGTGCCTCATGCACAGGCAAGGAAGTCTGCGGCAACCTTGATGTTAGCAGCACTGCTCCTCACAAGTAAGAACATTTTCCTGGATCTATTATTTCACTATCTTCAGCAGAATAGCCTTTAAGGCTGCAGGAGAAGGGAGAAAATCTGCAAGGGCTAAAAAAACCCCCATGGGTGAGATATGCTCAGGCCTAGCCTCTAGCTTACACTTCGAAGGTGATGCTCATAAAGAAAAAAGGAGCATCTGAATGTTCTGAAGTAGCAGGAATCCACAGGTCACTTAAAATCTGCTGAACTCCAGAGCTGTTCTTTAACACAATTTAGGATGTTTTAAGAACGCAAAAGGGAGATTTAGTACAGCCAGAAAAAGCTGTGTAAGGGCTTAATTAATAAAGTAACAGATGACTAAAACCATGCAAAGAAGCACTTCAGCTGGTCTAACCACAGAAGTCTTTACTGTGACAACTACAGATACCAGATGCCTATCACTACATTCAACCCATGCCCTGACTTCTTAAAACTTCAAACACAACCAATTTTGCTCAAGCAGAAACTCCCTCTGAGCCACAGAACACCGCATGTCCATTGAAAGTCTCATGGGAGAAAGGAATTAAGTTTGATTGCTGCTAGCATTTCAACAATAATGCAAGATAATAGAGTTGATTTTTTGCAGACCACAGATTATACTGAAGCCAAGTTTCAGTGTATTTCATGTATTAAGTATCCATTAAAGCTATCTCTAAGGCACCCAATGCAATGATACCTCAATGTTTCAAAAACTTGCTATTAGCTTACTCTCAGCTCATTTCTGTCTTAACTAAATGTAACAGCTCAGGTTTCTTCCTCCTCCTCCTATGTGCTTATCTCTTTACAACCTATTCCATGGAAAGACATTGCAGAAGAGAAATTTCAGTTAGAAATAACTATACAATCACACTGTTTGTCTCCTTATGTGAAGAACATATCCACCAAGAAAAATGCTTCTGCTTCCAACCTCCATACCTGTAGGAGGGTCGTCTGGAAAGAATTTCTCTTCGTTTTTGTGAGTCCGTGACGCTGTCTACTGATTCCTGTGAATCTTCACTTTCTGCTATAGTGGAGATCTGTAAATAAGAACAGGAATCAAACTTAATGAGACCCTTCAATGTCTTTATTTTAAGGAAATGTTGACATCTTGTGAAAAACAGTAATATGCAAGTATTTTATAGTGCTTCTATCTAGGCTATGAGCAGAAGGGGCAGGCTGTTTAGTAACACATCCACTGACATGTCAGTTATCTAACCTTTATAATGTCGTTTATAATTTAAATCATCCAGTAAGAAAATACAAACACTAATTCTATATACTTTTTGCTTTTCAAAATTCCTTGTTTCCATCCATTCTAAGGAAATAAAGATAGATTTGTAGTAAAATTTAGGGATAAAATGCTAAAACCAAATTAAGATAGCAGAAATGATTGGAAATAAAGGGCCAAAATACTGAAGCTGAGAAACATCAGTTTATAAATAACTAGGGAGGTATGTTTTAGAGACTCGTTTTGGGGGGGAAATTGTTGGGAAAATGTCATAAATAAAAATGCTAAAAATAATGCTGTGCTGCAATTCTGAACATCTGTGCTAAAAAAAGACACAAAGATTTATGAAGAAAGCTTAAATATTTTTATCAATCATATTTTGATAATTTTAATTTTGAAATGTTCCTATTCTCACATAACAAATACACAACAACTAATGATAGTTAGCAAATAGAGAAATGCCTGTGTGATAAACACAGCTCACAGCTTGATATTTTATGCACTGTAGGAAAGATTCCTGAAGGCTCAAAAAGCTTGCTGGCGCCCATATCTCATGGTTATCACATAGAGGGCCTGAACAGATCCAAAGTTGACTGGGAACTACTCAGCTTTGAATACTGCAGCATTCCAAACATGTTCTGGCTTTGCACTGAGCCAGGTGAATTTCAAGCATGGTTTCACTGTCAGACTCTTCAACCCCTGGGCTAGTAACCTGTGCACTAATCTGAAAGCTGCTCACCTCGGATAGATTAAAACTCTAAACTTTTGACTCCAACGGCTGAGAAGAGTAGAGCCTGCCAGAAACTCAGTACTATAGTTGACAAAGAGTAAACAAAGATTATTATCAGAATGGCCTAGATTTAAATTATGCATGTCTTATTATTTTTAAAAATAATATCCAGCTAAATATCTGTATCAAACAGTCACAATGTCCACTTTTTAAAATTAAACTTTTTTTGGAGCTCAGTGTACTAATAGCAAAGGAATGACGTACGTCCTTGTCCTGAGTGGCTACACCAAGCAATTTCTCTTTCTGTGTTCAGTTAACATAGGGCTTACAGTGGTTAAAAAAAAACCCAAGTTAGAAATTTTAAAGATTTCAGACAACTCGTCTCCTCTATCTTAAAGTTATCTCATCATACTGCTTGTGTCTTGCTTTACGTAAGAAAAAATGCTAAGGCTTTACAAAGTGAACAATATTCCAATAGGCAAATTTTAAAACCATTTTTATGAGAGGATTGAGGCTTATTTTAAGGACCATTAAGATACAGACATCTGGTTTGTAAACTAATGCATTTTCTAAGCAGCAAAGACTATCATCCCAGAATATCAGTCTTGTTAATGATTAAAGATTACATTAAAAAAAGAAATCCCTTTTGTTCACTTCAGTATAGTATGAAGTCTTTAAAGATGTATGGAAATATACTGTAAGAAAAAAACATGAAGCTATTAAACTCACCAACCAAATTCTGAAGGGAAATGTAATTCAGCCATGTTTGAAAGTGAAAAGTGGTTAAACCAGAACAGAAAAACAGTCACACACTAACAGATTTTGCCTTCAAAACTCTTAAAAGTTTATATAAGCAAAAACACGTTAGAAATGAGTGAATTGGCAGGACTATGCGAGAGGCTCAATTCATGTATGAGGAATTTCTTCAGTCAATACCTGAACTGTTTGGACCTGTGGAGACTGAATAACTGAGGGCTGGGCTGCCTGAATGACTCCATGGACTTGAACCGTCTGCCCATTGGGCAGCTGAACTAAGGTCACCGTGGGTGCAGAAGACGTTGCGTGAGCTGCTGGCATTGATACCTGCAAAGAGACAGCAAGCATAAATTAGGTTATTGCAAAATCTTATTTCATTACCAAGAGCGCTTTTTGGTGAAGAATTATATCTCTTCTAGATCCCAGTAAGATGACCCAAATGTTTCAGCATAATATAAAACCCCCGAACTTCCTAAGCCCAACACCTGACCTACTTTACGAATTAATCTAATGTAGAATTTCTGCAGGCTCAAAAAATTACTTGTAAAACCATTGAAAAGAATGAGAGGAACAAAAATACCTCTATTTTGAGGTAACCTAATAAAACTAGATTATCTTTCCCTTACTTCAGTTAGACATGGTTAGGACTTGGGTGTACTCCTACAGACACTGCTGAGTCAAAGGCAGAAACAAATCAGAGTGGAGCTATTTTTGTCCTCACTCAAGAAAATGTAAAGCTTTTGCCAGATGTGAGAAGTTAAATTTTCAAAGGAGTCCTACCTTTCAGACTTTCTAGAGCCTAAACCATACTGAGTGGGTGGCAAAGTCCATTTAAATGAAGAAAAATGACTATGTGTTCAGACAGAAAACCCATGGGTTTGCCACAGAAACACATGGTTTGTAGGCAGTTACAGTGATTGAGTGTAATGGATCAACACAAACCCCGGTGTCAGAGTGATTTCTATGAGGAAAAATTGCCCATATTTTAAAACCTCAGTTCCTACACACAACTTTGTTTCTCCAGCACTGACCTGGAGGCTTAGCAGCTATGCCAACAGGATATGCTAACGACTTCAGCACAGCCTGTCAGCACCGTGTGTGCCCAGCCATGCATGTCCTGCACAGGGGCTCCATCTCCGGGGACAGCAGCACCCACACAAAGCTGTTCACATCAACATGTGGAAGTCTCATAGCTGAAGGGCCATGCTCTGAGGCTACAGGGCAGATGCCCCAGTGCAAATCCAGTACTTAGCAACTGCCCAGTGACGTGATGCATGTGTTCACACCTGAAGGGGCTCCTGAAAGGCAGGAGGGCACCACAGCTGCTGTATCGGCACACACAGCCCTTGGTTTGTGCCTGACTCTCACCACTGTGTAGCCCCGAGAAGGGCAAGCATGAGCTCTTGCAGGTCACAGCCAGGTCGTGGGCCCCTGACTAGCCAGCCTCTCCTAGGCACTCAAGTCTGGAAAATTTAACAGTTCTCCAGTGCTCAATGGCATTTTCAAGAAATTTGATCCACATAGCTGCAGTGTGAGAAGGGGCTGCTCTGCTGTCCTACCTAATCTCAAAGAGCTGCTATGTACCGGATGCAAAAGCAAATCCTCTGCTGTCCCCATGAACATGTGGTTCTCAAAAAGCTGCAGTATCTCATATCTGAATTTCCATAAACATCCGCCACTTACAAGGAAGTCTTAAATTAAATTAAAAATTAAAGGGAATTACATGTACACTCTCTCCGCCACAGCTGTCTCTCCCTAATCCACAAATCTGTATTTGCCTTTACCTCCCTTTTTCAGGGAAACAGCTGGAGCATTACATGGCGGTACTTAACTTGCATCTGAGAGAAACCCGGGCTGAGAATAGCATGAGCACACTTTCCTCTCGCAAATCATATTCCTTTACCAAGTGACCTTTTTTAATAATGCATGTCTGACTAAATACTCCTTGGCAATGACAGCAAAGCTGATCAACTGGAGGCCACTCTGCGGTTGGATTAAGCCAACAGCAGAATGCAACTTCCGCAGCTGTCTCTGACTCATACCTTGTGGAACTGGAACGAGTTTCCTTTTGACTCCAAAAACTACCCTGAACTCACTAAAACTGCAGCAATCAAACTAAGCTTACAAAGAGGGGTGATCTGACAAGAGATAATGAAAGAATTAAATTGACATAATTAGTTATTTAGACTTGCTTAAGCCTCTGAGGGCACTCACTAATGCCAAACACTGCCACTTCACTTATTAAAAATATTGTAATAACGTAACACTGATGTGAACAAGACAAGGAATTATGTTCAGACTATTGTATCATCCCCACAAGGAAAACAAAGCCTGGGGAAAAGCCAAGGTGCAAGTAATACAGTGAATGACGACAGAGGAAATTACGAAAAGTATAACATATTTCTTTGTGGTTCACATGGATTTTAACCATAGCTGTAAAGCTTCTTCTTATACAGAAAAAAATCAGATTCAGGTACTAGGGTAATTTTGCCCAAGTAACATGCATTCAATCTGCAACAGACCTGTAAATTCAGCTACTTGGAGGTTAGTTTGGTAGCACATGGATTTGAAACATTCTTGCTTCTCTGGACTAAAGTTTAAGGCATACCAAGTGAGAAGCAGTTTACTGGTTTTGCTAGAGAAATAAACGACTTCCAGTCAGTTCACACTGAAGTGTTATTCACACCGCCTACATCCTGTGCCTAAGTTAGACAGTGAGAAAATTGCCCAAGGAGGCAAGCTGATACAGGGCAGCTGGTGTCCTGTAAATTCACAGAGCTTCACTGAACAAATTCACCCTCTGCATTTTAACAGCTCCAATCCCTACACTATAACTTGAATAGAAAGGTACTACCTCTGGTTTACCAAAAGGTGTAGTGACTTTAAAAAGACAGCAATCATTTACAAAATTGTAACTGATTTAACACTTGTGCCACTTAAAAGACACTCAATTCCCCCAACTATGAGATCTGAAAAATCTGTTCATTCTTTGCAGACTGTGAATAGTTTTAAAATTAAATGGTTACAGAAGGAAGCCAAACAGATTTTGTACTGATTTACACAAAGGAATTACTTCTGCCAGCCACCAGTGTATCCAAGAAAGACACCGGGTTCCAAAATTAGAGATGTGGCTGGGATGGCATTTTTACTCTCTCCAAAATAATTTGAGGATAATAAATTATCTACTACTGTCTCTCTCAAGAGCCAATAATTCTGTTAAATTCTGGAGACAACAGGATAACATGAGCTGTCAAATGCTAGGTTGTTCCACTTGATTATAATGTTTATATTATTAATCCCATCTCAGATGTCGTATTTCCTTCGTATTTCCTTCCTTTCCTATCTACATTTTCAGTTTGTTTTCTTCAGAATTAAAATGACTGCTATAGACAAGTTTCTAACAAAAAAACATAATGGCAAAACAATCCAGCCAATATAAAATAGACAATAAATTACAGGTTTTGAAAAAATGCCTTCTAGTTGTATGGTTGTGGTAAAGAACTCATTATTCTGTTAATATTACACAGTTTATACACATACAGTTCTTCAGAACTAACACAGCCTAGTGTGGTGGGAAGTTAAAAATCTCTACTGCTTTAAAAACATGAATACAAATATTTAAGGAACTATACACAGCATCTGTTTCAGAATAGTATCAATGGAACCTTCTCTCAGGCCCACAAGCAGACATCATCCCTCTTAAAAAATTACCCAATAGGTAAAACCATTACACCGTATGATTTTATACCTGGGCTAACGTTGCAATCTGTGGTTGTGCCTGTACTGTCATCTGTTGGGTTTCTGCCTCTGTAACGGCTGCATCTCCACTCTGCTGGTTCTCTGCTCCAGATTCCATGGTCATTTAGTTACCTACAATCACAATATTCGTCGTAAGTCTGGGTTGGTATGCAAGTCCATTATTCTTGGTGGATCTGGTAGCAATCACTGCAGCTGAATTCCGATTACTACATACTGTTTTCATTTGCTTATTAAAATGTTGCCAAATTATTAGCATTCAGGCAATTTTTTTTTCATGCCAAGTGCCTGCCTCAGGTTGATTTTTCTCTGTGTTTCTGAAAAACAGGTCCAGTGTCCTCCAACAACATCAGGAAAAATAGGTTTTGCTCATCTTAAAAAAACTGCTTGAGCAATTGCTCTGTGATGATCTAGTACCTTCACCATTCGGAATGCCATTCGGAATAACGACTGTCAGTGTGTCAGGAAGGGCACTTCCTCAGAGTCAAGGTGACAATGTGCCCTGCTGCAGCCCACCGTCTCCCCAGCAGACAACCGACAGCAACTGCTTCTCTGGTGGGCACCTCATTTTCAGTCTTCTGTCTGAACTAAACACACAGCATCTCCATGCAAATCCTTTCCACAACCAGACCGGTGTATGGCCCTATGTCCCAGCAACTTACTCTTTTCCACTGGGTAGTTTTAAGTCATTATACATAATGATGGAAGCCATTTCTACATGAAACCTACTGCAAATAAATATTTATATACTTAGAGGTATATCGTAGTTTGTCATCACCTAAGTTTTGTATCATAGAGAGCTCCTAATACACTGATTTCCAAGCAAGAACTGCGCAAACCTAGATCACCAGAACACACAACTCTATAAAAAGAGGTTGCATAACTTCCAAAGCCATGCATGTAGGCAGAGTGCAATGAATGTTATATTCTGCATCAATCTGTGAAAATTACTTTTCAGTTCTTCTTTAAATACTGACATGAAAATACTTAATATTTTAAAAAGAACTTAAAAATACTCCCAGTGGTGATACAGCAATATCATTGTATTATACAGAACCCCAAATACCAAATACTAGGAATGGCTGTTACCTCCACAGCCACAATACCAATCCTATGTACAGCCCTGTGCTGCCCAATCTATTCAGGCCTCTGGGTACCCTAAGGCAGCACACCTCTCTTCAGAGCTGGAGCAAGACATTTTTGGTTTGGGAAAGGGCCTGGAGGCAAGAGATGCTCAGATAAGAAGGTGGAAAGAAGAAATGCACCTCCTCTTGCTCAACTTTACTGGCCCTTTCAAGAAAAAGACTTAGTGTCAACACAGGTCCAGGACCACATATAAGACACTTCATTTTAAACACAGAGTCCATTTAAACTTCCATTTTAATGCAAACTCTACTAAGTATTGCAGGAAAGAGAATACTCTCCGGAGATAACTGATTTTCCTTAAAAACAAAAAATGAAAGAAAACGTACGCATTTTTTGAAAAGGCAAATTAAATTCTTCTAAGCACCTTGAATTTTGTTCTGCTTCTCCCTGTCACCATGATTTTTGTCCCACATAAACCAGGTATTAGTCTGACAAATACTCACAGATAAACACTACTATACCTATACACATATACTTGTAAACTTGCCATGAAAGAAATTTTAAGTAGTCTAGATGCTACAATTTTTGAAAGAATTTCAAGGATAGCCCGTGTTCACGCAAATATAACCGCATTCTTGCCAACAATACCAAGTTTTCTTCATGTTCCATTTCAGCTTTCAGAAAGCAGAAAAGAAAATCCATGCACTATTACTATTTTTAATACACATTACCGAATAGTTCTTAAATACTCCATTAATGAGTGTAACAAGAACTGTAACTTAAGTCTCAGTCCTCCGCGTTACATACCCCATTTTTTTTTAGTATTCCGCATTTTCAAAAGTGCAAGCTACAAACCCAACTACTGCAGATTTCAATTTGATTTGTATAATTTTTAAGGAGGTATCTAGTTCTACCACTTTTCTTGTGAGTGTTGGCCAGTTTGTCCAAGGTAAGCAAATCAATCACTTTCTCCCAATTCCTATGCATGTATCATGGTGACTCCAGCCAAAAGACTACCTCATCAGAACCATTTCAGGAGCAGATCTTTTGCACCAGTGACATTTTCCAGTCAAGTATCTGAAAATAACTCTAAAAAACAATTTCCCAGCTACAAATTCAAGTATGTTGCAAAACTAATAATGCTTTTGTTTGCTGATCAAAATCACGGCTCCAGATGGAGTCAGCTGCAGTAACAAATGTGATTAGAAATACATGAACTGTACAAGTTAGGGGTCTCCTGAATCAGGTATTTAGTAATGCTCACAAAGGTAGATGTTTCCAAATTCCTGCCAATAAATGCAATGTTTTTGTAGGAAGATTTTCCAATCCTCTCACACCCTATTCAGCAGAACTCTGCTCTGGTTTGACAAGCTTGGTTTCTACATTTGCATCATCTTTTTACATAAGTAATCAGCAAAAGCATTAACTCTTTGAGGTTCTCCCTTCTCTACAACACCACCGTTTTGTAAATAACATTCTTCACATGACTTGCAAACACCTAAAAGAAACCTCTTCATAACATACAGTAAGCACCAAGCAATGCAGGAAGCTGCCTGCAAGGATTACAACTTGACACATGCAGTTTAAGCGAGTTTCCAAGGTGACTTGAGTTTCTGGACAAGCTCCTAGTCTCATGTTACTTGCAGGTTCTAAGTACTCTTGAATTTGGTTCAATTTACCTGGCACTTATACAACACAGTGTTTGTATTCCAACATCTTAATTACTACCTTTTACAATAACTTGTGAGAAAAAGAAGGAATCAAATTTTTGAGCATCACGACATCATATTCCAGATACAGTGACTACTACATTGTTTCATGTTTGCTTTAACAGTACAGTATTATTAAGACTGCCAAGACATACAAGACCAGGCACCTGGAACACAAATACTTATTAAGTTGTGTGTACAGATAAGATCATAATGGCTGAAATTAAGCTTGTCAATTCCTATTAGTTCTTGCAATTTACAGTCTAACAGATGAAATGATGTTTGCTTTGAAACTTTAACCCTCCCCACACATACAAATGAATGCAAATCCTCACACCTCCTTTCTAAGCTCCCATATATCCCCAGCCTAGACAAGCTTTGCTGACTGGTATCTGAGTGACTTTCTGTTCTTGTGGGTGCACAGGCACACGCTGCCACCCCATTCTTTTGCTCCTCCTACCCCTTTTGCAGCGGCGCACCCTGCTCCCTGGCACTTATTTCCCCAGCAGCCACTGCACAGGGACTTCTTGAACAGAGGTGGGGATCCAGAGTATCCTGGTGGGGAACGCATGTTCTGGACACGGGAAGAATATGGAAGCAGAGAGAGCATGTCTTCTTCTCATTTCTCTCTTTCTAGGCTACTTTCCATCTTGTCAGGAGAGGACACATACCTCTGCCTTGAAAAGAAAATAGCAATTGCTGTAGTTCACCTTGAACCAACTATTCTAAATGAAACGAACTGAAAGAACAGTCAGCTATTAACAAGCAGAGCTGGAAAAACAAATTCTGCTTGCCTGAAACACTCTGGCTATGAACTGTGAGCACAGGGTAAGAAAGCCGATGAGATTAACTGGTTAGAGATGGTTTAACTGGTGGCTTTTATGTAATACACAGTTTTCTTGATTAGTTCAAAAGAGGTGGTATTATACTTACTAATATTTTCTTAATAACGTGCTTACCAATCTGAGCCTCTGGAGTGAAGAGTCAAACAGCAAGACATTCAGCTGATAGCCGATAATTTGTTTTAAGCAAATTTTAAGCCTGGGAGAAAAAAGTTCAGCAGCAGATAACTGTACTAGCAAATTTACACCAGGACAGGAGAAGACAGATGCTAATAAACACACACTGTTGCAGAATGCAGGGGAACACGAACTACACACACTGTAGAAAAATCCAAATACACCCCTCTCATTTGTTGCATAAATCTGAGAAAGGGGCTCAGACACTACTGCACAGTTCGCTCCAGATTTCTGCTTAATAAGCTTCTGTGACATGAAAAGCCGAAGTGTTAGATTGCAAGAGTAATAAGATGCAAGGTAATCTTTAAAAATTATATTTGTATAGATGGGCCCTATATATCTGCTGTATTACAGTGCAGAGATTGGGAGGCCATCTTAACATGGGTTGTGTGGAATTTGGGTGCACAGAGAAAGCAAGCCTTTGGGGCAACAAAAACCTGTTGTGCAAAGAGACTGGATAGAATTACATTATTTACTCCAGAAAGGAGAGAAATGCTTACATCACTAAAAAATAATTTTAAATTAGTAACAGGTAAGTCAACTATGAACATTCTCTGTCTGACTACAAGAACAGAAAGCTGAAAGGTGACCAAATTTGAAAGTATAAAAATGAAAACCTAAAAAATCTATTAAAAATACAAAAATTGATACTTCATGTACTGCACAAAGAGAGTACTGATGCTGCTGACACAAAGCAATTTATCAGGATTCAAACAGGGGTTAGACAGGCACACAAATAACAAGAATATATAAGAATATCCAGAATTACTGTGGTTATTTCACACCAAAGGTCTAGCAGAACTGAAAGGCAGATAAAACCTCATGAGCCAGGATTTAAAACAATCTCTGATCCTTAAAAATTCAAATAAAAACTTTCATGAGGGGGAAGATTATGTCACATGTAATTCTTGCAGGTTCCAGTAATCTTTTAAGATACCTACTGATCTTCACTAACATAAAGACAAGATGCTGAACTAGATGTGCTAATGGCAACTCCTGGAATCTCTGCTACTAAAGTGAGCATCAGTACTGCGCATTCAGAGCATAAGCAGACTTACCTCCCCTCCCACCTGCTTACAGAACCAGGAAGATATAATTCTGTCTTCCCACAGCTTTCATATAATCTTCTTCACTCTTCAGTACCCACCCATTGATACATCTGTGGTCTTCCCACTTTATCTGGCTTTCTTACTTCTTTTTCTACCTCCTATTTCAAATACTCTGTGAACTGCAGCACCTCTCCTGAATGTTAGGCTCTGCTCCTTGGCCTCTCCTTGTTCACATAAGCCATTGAGCTTTCCTACTCTTCAGATAAGGCTGCTTTTTGTTTCCCAGGAGGGACTGGAAAAAAAAAGGTGGACATCCTTCCCTAAATACCACTAACTACAAGAACCAAAATACCTCACTGTGGCTGTTACTGCAATATAACTTTGCATCCACTTTCATATGTGAAGGTCCTGATTGCCCCAAAGCTTTCTGAGCTTTTCATTTGTACCAGCTGTCACAGTAAGACATACAACCTCTCCCCGCCGGCCTTTCTTTTCTGTCTTTAGTAATGTCATGGTTACAACTCACCGTTATTGGTTAATGCTTACGCTGACAGTTATTGGCCACACAATTGAACTACACCTTGAGGAAACGTGGTTAGCTTTACAATTGAGACATGCTGCCACAGAAAGCACAGCTTTACCCAGCGACATGCTTTAAAGACTCTACTTCCTCCTCCACAGCTAGATGATGACTTCTGTTTTATTAAAGTACACATCTAGATTTTGAAGAACAACATGATAGCCTCCAAAACTAGTGCAGACACCCAACAAACCTATACTCATTTTGAGGCTTACGCGTACTCCATCCAGACATCACCTGCAGAGGCCATCTCTACTGCTACATTAGGTTCTAGATCCAGTCCCATATCCAGCCACCCACCAGCTCACGGCAGCAAAGGGCTGGGACGGCGAGGGAGCTGAGGGAAGGGAAAGAGGCAATGCCTGTTTCTGAAGCCCTGTATTTGGATCTATTCATAGCAAGTGTGCCAGTATGATTGTTAGGAAGCAAATAACAACTCTATCATCCAAAGTTCCAGGAATCTGACTCACTCCGTATTTACTATATGTGGTTTTTTAAACCCACAGATCCACCATGGAAGCAACGAAAAGGTCATCAAACACCACTCTTGTATACTATTATCTGTTTCCACCTTTTCTGTGTAATTATCGAGGACACTCACATGAAATCTGTAAAGATTTCCACCTTTACCCTGCAGCGCGGCAGCCCTTTCAGCCACAGCTCAGCAGCTGCTTTATGAACTCCATTCAGCAGCTGCCAGACACAAAATTGTTCAGAGAAAAATAATTTTATTTACAGCTAACACAAGGGACTTCAAATAACCAGTAATAAATGCTCAACAGGACAAGACAGGCGCATAATTATCTCTCTCTGTCACTAATGAGTGCAGTGGGTTGGCACAGGAACTGCAATTTACACCAGAACTTCTCTGTCATCCCATGCTGGCACTGCCCGTGCCACTGCCCCTGGGTGTCTGCTCCCCCTGTCCTCTCCCTGGCGTGACAGGACGCTGTGCCATAATATGAACACAATCTACGTTTGCTGCTTCATCTTAAATCCAAATTTTACTCCTTTTCTGAATGGGTTTACCGTATAGCTACTTGATAATCATGCCAGCTTCTGGTCAGGGCACTGCAAGGGCTGGGCAAACCAATAACTTTGACTGGGAAGTCAAAGAATGGCCTCAGCAACAACCTTCACTGAAAATGCCAAAAATAGAGAAGTATTCAGGTTATTTGTGCCAGGTAAATAGAAAAAAAAAAAAAAAGCTGGAAAAATTCTTCTTGCCACTGAAGTTAAAATATTTAATCTTGAACTTGCAAGAAAAAATGAATCTCACTGTAAAGAGATCCTGCACAAAGCAAAACCAGACCAACAGCTGAACGTAATACCTGTATATTCTACTTCCGCCTACATCAATACAACAGTCGGAGAAGTGTCTGAAAACTCTTTGCTGACTGAACACACACTGTCCCAGCCCATGCAAGAGAGGTGAACAATGTAGTACTTTCAAACAGATCACAGAAGAAATGCATAGTCTTGCATAGCCGTGACTATGCATTACAAACTTTTCTGGCTCGTGACGTTTCCAACAAAACTTCTACTGCAGTTGTAGCTGTGCTTCCGAAGTCAGTGAAAACTTCTCATACTCAATAGGTTTAAATATGTAAATTATGAGAGTATCAATTACTTGTGTTGCATGCTCAGTTGTCCTTTCACTAAAGAAAAGGTGGTGGCAGGTTTTGAAACAAGGGTAGAAGACCAAAAATCTAATCTCACTGCTACGCAGGCAAGCATCCAAACCAGCAATCACCTCTGGATTTTGTTTTCTGTCAGCGTAACACAAGAAAGCTGACATTTGCTGGGCAGAAGGTGTATTGGTATGCACACATAAGGTGTGTGAGTGAAAGTTGCTTCAACACTCTTCACTGCTGCATTTTTCTGATTTGACTCTACACTCTCGGCATTGTACTATATATCTTGTGGTCAAGCTTTTTAAAAGGAAAAGAGACTCTGACACAATTAACTGCAACTTATTACTTGTATCACAGATTCTATGAACAATTATAAGAGCATCAAACAAATGCTTGGTACACGCATATAACTTAATTCAAGTTTAATCTACAATGCCTTTTCTTGTTCAATAAAGAGACAAGGGACCTAACTGAATTACAAACCTTCCCTTCGAGACTCTGAATGGGGCACTAAAAGTAAGGGTGAACCCTGCTGCACAGCTTAAAGAAATCAAACCTATAGATTTTAATTCTATTTGTAATACATTTATATTTAAACCCCCCACTTTTTCCTAACCTGATCTTACAGCTGGGATGGGTCTTATGTGAACACAGCAGTTCTGCAAGAACCTGACAGGAGAGACCAGAGCAAGCATTTCTTAAGGCAGTAACCATGAAAAGCAAACAAATGCCTCTAGCATCTTACCCCCTTCACATTCAGAAATTCCCCCCAAATACTGTCAGACTTCACTTAGACAAAACAAAATGACAAAACCAATCCCAGAAAGGTTATAAAGTCATTGGGTAACTATTATTACTGAAAACATAATACATAAACATGTTCTATTTAAAAATGCTCTGTCCTTATACTGAATGCACTAAGGGTACTAAAAGACAAAGTCAAAAGCTTTGTGTGATCCTTAACGTGCAACAGAATTGCGATAACTACATCACTGTGATAACTATAAACACCTTTAGTGAATATGTGTAGTAAAAAACCCAGGCCTCCCCTGAAAGATGTCTGCAAACTGAATTGTAGAGAAGAGAGATTTTTAAGGATCTCCTGTGCAGTACATACAATCCACTCACAAAGACTTCGTGAGAACTTGCTTGTTTTGGAGAATTAAGTGCATTTTGTAGCTCTTACACATTTGTTGCTAATATATTTATGCAGTGTGTTTACATACAAACTCATGGCACTTTACTACAGTTTACCATATTTTCAGTTTACCACCTAATTTTCAACCTATGTTGATTTCTTATAATTCCTACTAACTGTAGAAACTTTCCTTTCACAAAAATGAAACCACGTGAAATTGTCAAATCATATGCTTCTTTTCTCCCTGTGCCTGCTGTGGTTCACTTTGCAATGTGTAGCTGCTGGTTACTTAATGAAAATTATAACAATAATGTATGTGAACAGCATAATTTGTATGCAGGTATCTTTAACACAACATAAAATAGGGGCATCAAATTATTTTTTATGACATAATCCGAACTCCAGGAACAAGTTCTTTGCAACTGGTACAGAAACAGCAAATAATCGTCATGATGAGGTTTAATTTCTGGCCCTAGTAAAATTCTCCTTTTACCTCTGACTGAAACAGCAGTGGGTGGAGAACTGAGGAATAAATGACTCCATGAGACATGAAGCTGACCTCTCAGCACAACCAACTGCAGTGACATAAAGCCAGACGCTTCTCAGACTTGCCTTTCTAGCTGCAGTGCTAAATTGTGACGACACACTAGCCTGCTGGCAGTTTTTAATAAAAAAAGATGCAATTACATCTGTACTAATCCTAGTGAGGTACCTGTGTGTGTGTGTCTGCCTCTGTGATGCCCCTAGATGCTGCCATTCACCAACAACGCTCACCTCTGCATACAGCACGTATCTCACATAACGAGGTGGGGATGTCACCTGCTCAGCCTATGGTGAAAGCTTGTTGGACATGAATCAGCACCCATCTAAAAGCCAAGGAGTGCATTAATGCAGCCTGAACACAAGTAATGCGAGTACTGCAATGGGTACAATGAATTAACACCTCTGTTCTGCTGATGAGACCCTGTGCCCACACTGGTACCTCCTAGATCTCAGAATGGGTCGTTATCTTGGCCCCACACTAAAGCAGGAACATGACTCCTGCACAAGGAGGTAGGTCGTACTGGCTGGCACTGCAACCAATTTAGAAACACAGTTTGGGTACTACCCAGCTATCTAGTATGCCAAATAGTTTATCCTGCAGTGCTGGTCAACATGCAGAACATTCTGGGCCACCTCCTTGCACAGCAAACACTGGCATGTGAAGGTGTTCCAGCAGAAGAGCTAAGGCAGTCCAAAACGACAGAAAGGAGAGCTAATTCTGAAAGTGGACAGAGACCTTCTCCTTCCCCAGCGACAGAAAGAAAATGGGAGATGATGTTAGAAAACTGCACTGTGTCCCTACCAACAGTGAAAGGAGTAATCGGAGCAGAAAATTATGCCAAGTTAGCAGATTAGATCCATCTAAGAAGGTGTATGTGTTGTTTTTCCACTAGGTAGACCTGTCAGGACTTGAGACTTCCATTTGACCTGTCAGAGACATTCAGATGGATCATATTTGTTCTCCTCCATATGCATTTCTGTGTCTTACGGAGTTTCACTGCCTCGTCATTGATTCGGGCAGAATAAGACCCATCTAAATGCTGCATGAAATATTTGACAATGTTTTGACTTGTTTCAAGGATTTTTGTCCTTATGCCAAGCAACATTTAAATATCCCAGGTCAGAGGCATCAGCTGGAGAAACTGCTGTAATCCCAATCCTACAGCAGTGCACAATAAATTAATAAAACTAGTTTGAAATTATATAGATCGCCCAGCTCCCTTTTGGTGCTCAGAGCAGACTGGGAACAACCTACTGAAAAGTAAAAATAAAACCCAGCGTGTTACACAGACTCACATCAGTGTGATTCACCATGTGCTCCAAGGCCAAGGCCAAGAACACAACATATAGTAATTTTACACCTGTAACAGAGAAGTACCTCCACACAGGCATTTTCTTCATTGTAATTTAAATTACGCACCAGGCATGATTTAATCTAAGCATATGCAGAAATGTGATAAAGACAGATAACCATATGAACATGCTTATTATTACCTGCAATCTTTCCATTCCAAAGTAATTTGTTTTCAGAGTTTCTGTTAAATTTACAGTGTGAAAATATTAACAGACACATCAAATTTTTAAGAGTAGCGTACTTCTAGACCAAAGGTTCAAGATCACACTGATTGCAGATGACATTCTAATGTAAAATGAATGTAAACTTATGCTCTGAAGATTAATCTTCCGGAAAGTCCCAGAAATTCAGGACTTTCTCATGAATAAAGTTTCCTTTCCCATCCTGTAATGAGGGAGTGCAACTGTCAGTATTCAAGTTATTTGTTTGGTCTAAAATGTTAAATTAGATATCTATTTCATCATCCATTAGTTTTATTAATGTAAAATTATATACATAAAAAAAAAGGAGCCCGAGTTTGAATACTGTGGGACTGGGGTCACCCCAGCAAGTAAAGTGGACTGAAAGGGACAGATGTCATAATCCCAAGGGGATGCAGGTCACATTTGCTTTCACATCATTCTGTTTCAGAGGACTCTCAAATCAGTTAAGAAATTCTGGGCAAGCATGGAGTTTTGGGTATTAGCAGCAGCATACTTAAATTTGACTAGAGAGTTTCAGGTAGAATTTGTGACTGTGCTGAGAATTTGGTCTGTCGTCGAGAAGACGCAGCTCCATTGCTAATGTTTCTAACCCACTTCTGAATGTCAGTGGCTAAAGGATTAATTCATTAGAAATGCCACTTAATAGATTTACGCTGCAAGCTTTACAGGCATCAACTATTAAAACAAACACCATTAATTCTGTTTGATGCTTGGAACGCACGTGGTATTTCTGGAGTTCAACCCATAGTGTGAGCATGAAGTTATGTAACTTGGTAAACACTGGAAATTCCTGTTTAAAAAAAAAAGCAACACTTCTAATATGTTCAGAAAGAAAACACAACAAAACAGATACTCCAGACCAATGCTTTCACTGTTTTATTAAATTATCTTTAGAACAAGCCATCTGAAAGTAAGACAGACAATTATTTATACAAAGTTGACAATTACCAGATATAGTAGTCAAATGTCTGACAAAAATTCAGAATAATTTGCATCTGTACAAGCAACATACTTTTGTTATGATTTAATTACTTTGTTTCTTTCTTAACAGGCAGTACAGACTATTTCTGCTCCAAAGCTCTCCAGTAAGTGAAACTTCTTAATTCTTTCTGCAGTTGGAGTGCCTCAGTAGAGCATGCCCAGGTATGCACAAGAAAAAGACTACTTTACAAACCTTGCCCTTGTCCAACTTCTGAATGCATCCTATTCACAAAATTTATTGCAAAATTAAAACCAAAGGACTTGGCTCTTAAGTCACAGCTTAGACTTGGAAATATTTTAAATCCTGCAATTGCTCTGGCTTTACTAGACATATGGAAATCATCATTGCTTGGTCAATTAGCACTAGTTTTGAAGCAACAGGAGACACATCTTGCTTAATGCACCAAAATAAAATCTATGACCCACCCGCTTCCTGAAACCAACTGCAACTAAACAGTGACCAAATTCTGTAGTAAAAATAATAGATTTCCTTTGTCCACCAAATAGATTCTGGTGTATTTTCTTTGTGTTTTTCTATTTGCCTAGACAGTGCACGAGAGCTTCTTAAATGAGAAAGATCTCTCATATGCCTGCCAGGCAGATCTACTGTGCAAAGTTATCACCTCCAGAACACAGAACAGTTTATCTTGGTTCTCAAATGCTTAACTCAAATGCAGTTTAAGACCTGCATTACCCCTGGGCAACATAGTTCTCTCAGTACAACACTTGCTGTTAACACTGAAGGTCAGAACGATGACCCTGACTAAGCAATGGGAGCCACTGACAAACCAGGAAGGGCCAGAGAAAAAAACAGAACACATATTTTGCATCAGTGTGTTGCACAGGAAAGAAAATCTCCATTTTGCTTTCTGCAACTACAGTCTTACAAGCATTTCTGCTGGCAGCACTGCCAGCTCAGGTTCTGCCTTCCTCTGGATTCTCTCCTTTACAGCTATCTGTGAAGCTCTGTAGTAAATGGGAGTGGGCAACCAATTTGTGCTACATATGGACCAGAAAGCATAACTTATTTGTATCCTGGACCAGTTCTCCAAACCAGTTCACATCACTGCCTCACAGACAGCCGTATTGGCGCTGCTGGCACACAAGCAGGAACAGGGAACGTGGAACAGAGTCTACCCTGCCACAGTCAAGCCTGCCAATGAAAGAAAAGCAGATCAAATCGCAGGTATAGGTGTCACAAGGCTGCGAGGAAGTCGACTAAGATATGGAAGAAAACATTTTTGTAATTCGATTATTATTGTTTTGCTGATGACTTTGCTTAAGAGTGGGAGGCTAGAAATGAAATGATTTTTACATAGTCAACATTAGCTTTCTGAGAACTGGGCAGAGAGATGCATTTTTCAAACAGCCTCATTGCTGACAAAGTAGTTGTTTGCAGCAGGTAACATCCTTCTTTCCCTACCCATCCCAAGATAATGTGCATTGATTATACACTCCACACCTTCTGGAGCTTTGTCTTTCCACTTGGGCTTGGTTAAAGCAATGTTATGTATAATTCCCCTCAACTGACCAGGCTCCTCATAAAGATCCAACCTCTTCAGAAAACTGAAACCCATCTCTGATGAGGAGCTAGTTCCCCACACAGGTGTCACTGGCTTTCAAAAGAGGGAAGCCTTCCTCAGACATTTACCATGTCTCAGCTTTCCTAGCTGCAGAGACAAACTGACATGGCTCTGATCACCAAGGACAGAGTCCTACTCCTCCTCCTTTCATTCCAAATCATGGATGTATTACAGTTCCCTGAGATGAGTCTGCTATTCCAACTCTCTGCTCCTGAAGGGAGAAAGCTGCCTGCCTCTCCTTCATTTCTCTACAGTCCTCCTGTGAAATTGCACCAGTGCTGGTGCTAAAAGCATCCAAACCACCAATTTAGCTCACTCACACAGAAGAAAACTAATCTGACAAAAAACCCATGTTTTTTCCCTGGGTTAGTGATTTGAACTGTTCATTAGATTTTACATACAATTGACACTACAGCCAACGTAAGGGATGGCTGAACATCACACAACAAGGAACGGGACAGAGGGAAGGAGTAAGATGTTTGTCTTTTGAGAGCCATATACAGTTGTGTCAGCTCAGATGAAACCACAGCAACAGACTACTTTTGTTGGTATTATGCTTTGGCCTCAGAATACACTGCTCTTTTTCACATCTTCCCTCCCCTGGTATCTCCTAGAACTCTCCTATCAGCATGAAAGAGAAAAGTTTGGATGAGTTTCAAGAAGCAGGGCAGGGTTCCTACTTCTATAGTAATGTCTGAGGCTTTTTTTCCAAGAGACAGGCCTCTACAATCTACAAAGGCATAAATTTACAAACCCTGCTCACACTGCATCTCACTTGGAGGAACGGCCAGGGCAGCTACACAAGAGCCAGAGGAAGAGTCATCAGAAAAAGGCAAGAAAATAATGCTTCCCATCCACCATTCCATGGGAAATAAAAGATAAACTGGGTGAGATTTCACACTCAAGCCTTAGGAAAGGTGCAAGGGAAAGAAAAATCCAATTGGTATTTCAGTAGTAGTAGAGGACGACAGAACATTTACAGCAGCATCTATCAGAAAAATTCATGCAGTACTGGAGCCAAAATGTCACAGGAGGTTGTAGAGTTGCTGGAGAGATGATCAAGAAGATTGCACCAGAGAGTTGCAGGGGGCACTGATAGGAGGTTCGAAGTTAGAACAAAGCATGAGAGGCAGAACTAAGGAAGTGAACACAATAGTTGTTAAAAAGACACACACAAAAGGTGTTTAAGCCAAGTAAATAAGAAGCACAACAAACACTACGTATTTATGATGCTAAAGTTTGGGAACAGCTGCTGCTCATGTTCATACCCTCATCTTTAGCACACGCAAAAACTTAAACTTTGCTAAATGGCCAACTGCTGCGAGAACCCCAGTGGGATCTGTGCCATCCAGCTTAAACACAGAAACAACTTAAAAATTTTTATGTAGGCTGCATTTTAACATTTAGCAGCACTGCTGCTTGAGCTGCCCTTATCTTCCTGCTCATTCCCGCCCCACCCCTTCCCCTGATTATGCTGGTATGGCTACTGTGCAGCCATGCAGGAACCAAGGCAGTGAATGATCCAGGTGAAATAATCAGAGTCCTCACCCTGATGGATCTTTTTCCCAGTCAAGTTTACCACGCAGTAGGCCAAACTTGTGTGTCAGTGCAATGGACAAGACAACAAATCACCAGACATAGCAGATTCCTTCAGCCAATGTTACTGTCAAAAAACCTGCAATCTCAGTCCATCAGGAAGCAGATAAAACTTCAGAAACTCCTGGCTACCAGTTTTGATCTGGTGTTCTGTCTGCTCAAGAAAGGAACCTGCTCTCTTCTAAGTTTAGAAATCTATCTGAAAAAGTTTCTGGCAGAAGAAGAAATGCAACCGGCCTTACAGTTCTTCCAAACGGAGGGGGGCAAAAAGCTTTGCTAATAGCTTGTCTGGTCGATGAAGAGGATCAGAGATTTTCACACATCACTTGAACTGTCCCCTCCAAAAAGTGTGAAAACAGCAAGGATAGAAATTTTTGTTTCAGTTTCCTGCATGAAGGTAGCTTTGAAATAGTTCATTATAAGGCTTCCTGCAGGTTTATCTAAACTAGCGAGTGTTACTGTGTCTCAGAGACCAACTGAAAAGTAATGAAATCCAGAACAATGATTGGCGGGACTCTCGTCTTTGGAACTCTTTTTCC
Organism: Neomorphus geoffroyi; assembly: GCA_033558235.1. Classification (NCBI taxonomy): domain Eukaryota; kingdom Metazoa; phylum Chordata; class Aves; order Cuculiformes; family Neomorphidae; genus Neomorphus; species Neomorphus geoffroyi. Next base: position 35,792,090 of record JAUMJM010000027.1, read on the forward strand.
ATCTTTCACCTAATGGGCTTGATTTATGACAAACATCAAATCTCACAACACGCTTAGAAGAAAAACTGGTAAGTGGAAAACAAAACCCTTTACCTATACTTTGCTGAAAATCACTGTGAGTACCTAACAGTCACCAGTGCTGCTATAAACTTGCATGTATGTATGTACGTTTTACATATATATAAAACATACATATGCATCAAAACAGAAACACACTTCCTCCATGTTTTTTACCCTCTCACCTTCAAGTACCTCTTCTACCACCTACTGTTTTTTATTCTCTCCACTTCACACAGGATACTCTAAATCCAGCACTGTCAGGGAAGAAAAAAAATTTTTAAAAAGCAGCAACATGACATGAAAAACTCCTGGTCCGTTTTCAAATGCCTTAACTAAAAGAAAACAAACCTTGGCACATCTTCATTTCCTGCACAGCTGACAAGGCTGTTTTGTAAACATGGAAAAATGGAAGGTGTTGTATTTGTTCTCACTCACCTTTTTAATTGCAGTACAACTAAGTGATCTAAAAGTTTTGGAGAATAAAATAGGTGTTGATGCCTTCACGCTGGGAGACATACAGAGATCCTTAACCACAGATTGCTAATCACCATGAAATTTGACCACCCAGACTGCAGACGAGGCAGTACAATTTTTGATCCAGAGAAAAATCACTTAATTGCCATGAAACTTCAACTGTATGGAGGCAGGGCACCAGAGAGCTCAAATCGAATTCAGGAGGACTGTGTCTTGTCCCATCAAGATAACGTTAAATTACAGCTAGAAAGCTAGGATGGCCTTCCCACTGCACAGAAGCCTTGAGAGGTGCAGCATGATCTCCACTAGCTTCCAGAGACCCAAAAATAGAGGTGAAGTGTGAATATCCCATTTGCTTCACAAGAATGTCCACAGGAGCTCCTTCTCAGGGCCTTGTCTACTATCAAAATCTGCACCTACAGAGCTGTAGCTGCACTTGGGCCAGAAGAGGTTGTTTGCTTCTTATTGCAGCAGAACAGCTACTTTCCAGAATAAGATCAGCTACTACAGAATATTTTATATTTGACATCAGTACCAGCAATAACTACGCTGGTGCAGGCTTCCAGGAAACTGACAGATTGATGACTTGACAGTCTAAATGAGATGTTTCTAAGTTTTCTGTATCAGCAAACCCCTCTACCCTTTCAGACCTTTGGGGTTTGGTTGGGTTTTGGGGGGGGAGGGGGTGTTTGTTTTTTTTTACCCAAGGTAGCAAAGATTCTTATCACCAAAAGTGTGTGAAGAAAAAATAAAAAAAATCAGATGCCATTTATTGCAGATCCAGAAACAAAGCTGCAAGTACTAATTCAAACACTGATGTTCTATCAATTAAATTAAAGCTTTAAAAATTATTACAATCTTCTTTCCTACATGCAAATATTTCATTTTAGGTCACCTCTAAGGGATGCTTAGCAAATACACAACCACCTCTGCTTCCTTATATTTCTTGATCTGTGATGATATAAAGGTGCTGAGGAAATACAGGCATCTGTGTTAGAAAATGTGGATCTGAAAGTCTTCCTCTCTACTATAAAACAGAATAAAATGAAAAGTCGTGTTTCTAAAACTACAAAAAAAGAATAAGCAAGGATTTACTGTCACATTTCTGTATTTAAAATGAAGTACATATTCCATCAAACCAAGAATGAAGGAAATACACCAATTGCTGGGCTCTCCTTAATCACTCTCAACAACTACATTGCTTACTGAAGTTCTCAGATGTCTATTAATTCATTAATTTAGAAACCCTCTTCTAGTGTTGGTATTATTCAGACTGGAGCGATGAAGAGCATCTTTGGCCTTAATTTCAAAAGAAATGGTGAAAGTGACAGAAAACCAGAAATTCACAAGGAAGGACAGGCCTATCAACATGTGAATCACAACCATACTGAATAAAAACTTATTTCAGTGACTTCACATTTTACAGTAAAAATACACATTTGATGATACACGGAAAGGCAGAGACTCTAGTACATACAAAGAGTCGCAAAATTCCTGTATTTCAAAATACAGTTTAGTGGACACAATGGGACCGAACAAATATATTTCTAAATAAGTCTCTAGTCCTTTATTTAAGAAAAGAAAACTTATTTCTCACCCCAAAAAAGAAAAAAAATCACGACAGGTGTTATTCCAGAAGATGATTATGTGCAGGTATTTCAATATTTAAGAGGGAGCAAACCACAATAAAGTATTGTTTTAAAATATGTTTTTTCAGGAAGAAGTCATATGACGGATAAATTTTCTTTATCCTTCCAAACGTCTGAGAGGTGTAACAATCTTTGGCTAAAAGAAGGTTTGAGTTTTTTTCCTTAAAAAAAAAAAAAAAAAAAAAGACTGCCACGTCATTTTTACTTATTACTGTACACAAAAAAATGCAGATATCCAAGTTTTGAAAGTAGGAATAAGGTCAAAATAACGTCTTCTGTTCTAGGCACCAAAATGGGGAAAAAGCCCCCCAGCCGCAGCCAAGCGAGGCTGGCAGAAAGTAGAAAAGGCGGCAGAGCTGGCATTCGCTATCGGAGCGGGGAGAGGGGTCAAATCCTGCTCCCCGTGTAGCACCTACGGAGTCCGTAGAAAACTGGCTACAGCAACTCCCAAACCGAGATCTGCCGGCCACGGCCGGGCTCCGGTTCACCCCGGGTTAAAAATACCAACAGGGAAGAGGCGCCGCGCGACAGGGAACCGTATGTGCGTTACGTGATCCCCGCGCTCTTCCCTCGGTGCTCCCGGCTAGGTGCTGGGTGACCGAGCAGCAGCGCCCGCTCCCAGCCGTGCCCCACGCTGCGGAGGAAAGCGAAACACCAGAGCGGGCGCCGGCCCCGGCTTCCGTGCAGGTTTTATTAAACGCCTCTCCGAGTCCCGGCGCACGCCGGCACCCTCGCTTCCATCTCGGTAGGAGTCGGTCTGTTTATTGACGCGGGGTCCCCGGGGAGGCGGCGCTCCGTGGGCGCCGGCGGGAGCGCTGCCCGCGCCCCGCAGCCCGGGAGGCCGCGCCCGGGGCCGGGGGAGCGGCGGGAGAGGGGGCGCGGGCTGCCCCCCGCCGCCTCCTCGCGGTGCCCGCTCGCCGCCGCGGTGAGCGCCGCCGCTGGCTGCCGGCAGAGCGGCGGGGCCGCCGGGGCCGGCTCCCATCCGCCATTATCCTTTGTTCGCGGCGGCGGGGCCGGTGCGGGGCTCGGCTCCATCTTTAGAGCGGGCGCCGCGAGGCCGGGCCCGCGTGCTGCGGCTGCCCCGGTCCCCGCCGGGCTGCGTCTCCTTCCCTCCCCCCCGCCCCTGTTCGCTGGGCGCCGTCCTCCTCTTACCGGTTACCAGGCTGCTCCGTCACTGCTTTCGTTCGCGCCCAGGATCTCGCCGCAGTTTTATTCTCTCCCCCACGTAACACACCGCGTCAAACTACACCTCCGCCGCGTCACTCACACACACAGGCGCTCCCAGCCCGGCGACAGGCAGGCAGCGGCCGACTGAGCAGCGCCAGCCAGGGAGCAAGCGCCGAGCGCGCCGCGGCCCCTCACGGAAACCGCCGAGCGCTCACGGAAAAGGCCGAGCGCCCGGCAGGCGGCGGGAACGGCCGAGCGCGCCGCCGGCCCCCGCGGAAACAGCCGAGCGGCCTCGGAAACGAACGAAGCGCCCCGGAGGGGAGGCGGAAGGAGCCGAGCGGCCGCGGGAAGGCGCGAGCGGCGCTTCCGCCCGGGGCGGCCCGCGCAAAGAGCACAGAGCGGGGCTACGGGCGGGGGAGGGGGAGGGGAGGGGGAGGGGGAGGTTCGGGGGCGCGCGCCCCCCTTCCCCTGCCCTCGCCGGGCGCGCGAGCGGCGCCGTGGAGGCGGGGGTGGCGCGAGCGCTCACGGAAGCGGCCGAGCTGCCCCGGCGCTCGTGCCTGAGCGGGACCCGCCTGTCCCAGAGACCCCGCTGAGCGCGCCGGGCCCAGGAGTTCACCCAGCACGTCCCCACGCGCACACTGGCGCCTCGGGGGACCCGCCGCCCCCAGCCCAGCAGGGCTTCCCCACCCCAGGACCCCGGGCATCCCCTTCCCTTGTGCCCACTGCCAGGGCGCCCCCCCTCCGCCTTCCTCAGGCCCCAACGCTCATCCCGAAGTCCAGCCAGCCGTGATGTCCCCAGGCACAACATGGTGGAGGGTGCCTCCTGCCTGTCTGGCGTCCCCACTGTCTTCTCCCCACAGGCTGGTGATCACACCCTTCATGTCGCTCTTCTAAACTTCGCTCTACTGCCTGATCTTCACTCCAGGCTGTGCCTCCAGTCACGCTCCCTCCCTCTCTGGCCCTGTGGCCAGCCAGCCATGGTGGCCACAACCATGCACAGGGTGACTGGGGCTCCAACGTGACACAAATCTCCCCGTGAAATCCTGAGCAACCGGCCTCCACCGGCGCTGGACAGATGTCTTGGCAGAGGTGCAGACACCAGGCAATGAAGCTAGAAAACCACAATTTTCAGAGCAGCTGTGGCCGAGGGGGCAGTTTGCCCCCATGGCGCCAGCCCTGTGCTTCGCTGCTTCTGAGGAGGGACAGACATTGTCACCTTGGGGCAGGGGATGAGATATGGATTTGTGCCTTGTCGGAGAAAGGGAGAATCCAGGTGCTTTGGCTCTCAACTTCATCTGCAGCGGCAGCATGACATCTGTCGTTGGGGTTTTTAAATGCTGGATGGGTGAACTTTTTCTAGGAAAGGCTTTTCAAAGAGTTGATGCCACCATGGAGCAGGGAATGGGCTGATGGTGTTCTGGCCAGACGAGCTCAGCCTCATCTTCTCTAGTTCACAAACACAGTTGAATGCACCCTGACGAATGAACTGATTGAATTACAAACTGATAGGAACTATACATAACCCTGAAGAAACTCTTTTTCGTTTAATAAAACCTGAAGATGGCACTACATAACAAGATTTGAAGCTCCAAAGCTGGTTCATTTTTGCAGCTGGTCTGGCACGACCACACTGTGAGACACCACTGCAAGCCCATAACTGCTGCGAGGCTGTAACTGTTGCGGGTGCCACATCAAACACCACCCGTGTACCGTTTAAAATAGCTTTTCTCTTGTCAAGTCTTGTTTTCTCAATAAGGTCGAACTAATTTTACTTATGCTGAGTTTCATCCAACTCCCTCAAAAATTACAAGAGGCGGTGCAGATAACGATTACAATTTACTTTTCCTTTGATTTTGTTCATTACAGTTATTCCAAAATAAAATGAAAAAACACAGCTTTGATATTAAAAAAAAAAAAAGACAACTGAAGTTACAATTGTTTTATTGACACATATTATGGGTTGGGCCACAGCTCATTTTCTGCTTCTGCTCCACTTTTTCCCTCTGCACGGCGTGCAGGCAGGATCTCCAAAGTTGCAACACAGTGGAGCCCCGACTGCTGCCCTCCCCTGCCTGCTTCTGCCCCTGGGTGCTCTGGACCTGCGCTGTGCCAATCCCAACTGGAGTTTACAGCTAACATCCAATTTTTGGAAATTATTTTCTCCTTTGAGAGTCTTCTAGGATCTGGAAGCTCGCTCCACTAAATAAGTCTATTACAACTATTTGGAGCCGATTTTTTCTGCCATTTAAAGCTTTTGAGACACATGAGAAACCTAAATTCAGTGTTTCTAGTTTGGTCTATTCATTGGCAGTGAATGAAAATGCTTCTCACCCCAAATCACTGGTGGTGTGAAAAGCTTGTCTCACAATCACATCCTTCTCATTTCACTCCAATAAGACAGTGAAGTAAAGGACTGGTTTTTATAGTGTTTTGACATTTGAACTCTAGCCTCATCGTGTAGAGTTTTAACATTCTAATGCTTGTTTAATAGTCTCTTCTATACCTTTTGTTACCATATACAGATGTAAATCAAAATAGGTAATAAAAAATAAGTGTAATTCAACTAAAACATGGAAATTTTGCTGTGTGGATTTTAAAGTTTTCCAAAACTCCTGGGTTTTAAGGAGTGATTCTGAGATCAATGTGTAAGAGATTAGCCTTTGTACTCCTCTTAGGAGGAGTGAAGTACTTTCTGTGAGGAAATACATAACAATGAGTAGAACAAATGTAGCCATCTGAGTGTCTCCTTTGACTCATGGATTTCTTTATCTGTTTTCCCATCCTTCTTTTTACCCTTTTCATTATTGTGTGTGTTGAATGGCTTCTTTTGCTCCTCCACGTGACCAAAATCTTACACATTCTCCACCCATGCATATTTCCCAGAACTGGGTTGCTCGCCCTCGTGCAGTAAGCCTGAAGTATCACGGCAATAACCCTTTAAGGGAATAAACTCTGGTCCTTGAAAGGCAACTAAAATGCATTAACCAGACCTCAGTGAACGGCTCCCCTCAGAAACCTGGGCAACACTCTCAAGCTGAGTGATGAGAGTAATGCTGGTGGGTCTGAATCACAGTTCCTCAGACCAGCCAGAACTGCTCTTATGTAGCTAGGCAGCTCCTTGTGTGGCTCTCATCCTGCTGCCTTCTTAGGGTATGGCTGATGCTCTGGCACCTTGCTGATCCTTACCAGCCCTGCTCTCACTCACAGCTTTCCAGCTGGCTCCTCAGCACTTCTCTGAAAGTCTGTTAGCTCACTTATAAGTTTTGCAAAGGGGGATCTTGCAGTGGTGGCTCCTTATCTGCCAGCCAGTTTATGCTCCCCATATAACAGACAACTCAAGAGCAGTTTATCTCCAACTAAAACATGCCTTGGATAGGCCAGATGCCTGAAGTGATTTGAGATTACACCCAATATCGTGTGTTGTCTTTCATCTCTTGCCCCCTGACTGAGGCTTAGACCATATGTGGATGGGAGCAGGATTCAGCCCTGATGCACACCCGTTCAGTGGCAGGGCTAGTTGAACATCTCATACACAGCTGCTGTGAAACCTTCTGATGGCTTTTTTGCAAGTTCCTCTTTTTTTCTCCCTTTTTTTCTCTTTTTTTTCCCCCCTCACCAGATCTGAGCAAAATTGGGACTCTAAGCAAAACCAGAACAACTTCTTTGGGAGTGGAAGTGAAAATCAGAACTGCAAAAGCCCCTTCCCTCACTAACACCTATATGTTCCTTTCACCGTGGCCTCCTGGGGAATCTGTAGAAAATGGCATAGTAATGATGTGCCAATTACCAACAGGGAGAGGCTGACTTGGGGAGTGAACTGGAATGCTCAGCAGTTTTCTTCTTCATTAACAAAAAGTTTGCAGAGTGCAGAGTGAGATCCAGCAAGATTGATTACTTTTCTTACAATTAAGCCTCAGAGGCAAATTCATTAGCTTTACAGCTTCCAGGTTAGTTATCCTGGGTAGTGGACTCCTTTCATACAGCATTGCAGGTTGATTGTCTGTGTCTCAGGGTTCATAGAAGCTACTGGGTGACAGATGGGCCCCTCACTACAAGAAGGACATTGAGGGGCTGGAGCGTGTCCAGAGAAGGGTAACAAAGCTGGTGAAGGGGATGGAGGTTGTAGTGAACTGGGTGCTGGTCTCTTCTTGCAAGTGACAGGCAATAGGACAAGAGGAAATGGCCTCAAGTTGCGCCAGGGGAGGTTCAGATTAGATATCAGGAAAAATTTCTTCACCGAGAGGGTTGTCAGGCACTGGAACAGCTGACCAAGGAGGCGATTGAGTCACTGTCCCTGGAGGTATTTAAAAGACAACTGGATGAGGTGCTCAGGGATGTGGTTTAGTAGTGGACAGGTACAGTTGGACTTGATGATCTCGAATGTATTTTCCAACCAAGTGATTCTAGGATTCTATATACATCAAGAAAGGCTGTAAGGTGTGACAGAGCCACAATGCATACACTGAAATCTGGAGCAGTTGATGCTGCTGACACTGATAGCATGCAAGATAATATTTGTTGTTGAAATCCAGATACACATGCATTTTCAGTCTACACCCCACTGTAAAGAGATCAGGACAAAAGTATTTTCTACAGGCCATAGCCAACTCTGGGAATGATTTATAACAAAGTAATATTTCAGCATCACTGACAATTTCTAGAGGACCAGTGTGGTCTTGCAGTTCAGGGGCAGAGAGAGGGTGTTTTGTGTAAGTATGACATTAAGCACAAATATTACTGGGGAGAAAAGAAGGCAAGGCATGCTCTGGGGCTTCACAGGTGTATCCACTAGAGGGTGTTCTCCCAACGAAAGGAAGAAAAGGGGAGTGTTTGCAAATAATGAATGTGGAGGGGGACAGATATTACATTAGGCAGCTAGTGAAGTGTCCAGCACTTTTCAGGGTAAGGAGTGTTGCATTGCTCCTGTACAGGCGAACCACTGAACTGGTGATAACTTTCTCAGGAGAAAAAGAAGATGATAAAGAGGTGTTATTCTGAAAGCAATGGCAAAGGCATGTCAGTCCTCCATTTCGGTTTCTGCTTCTGAGATGGATGGAGCCTTAACTTCAAACTCCTGTACCGAGCAATCTTCTGTCATTTCATAGCCTCTCAGGACCAGCTAAAACTGCTTGCTCATCAAGATAAGGACTAAACCCTACAGGTCTAGTATCTGCCACAGAGAACAAGATTCACTGGACTCCCTGAGCACTTTATTACAGAAGTAGGTCTAAATTCACTGTTAACTCAGAGCAAACTAACCAAAAATAGAAATGGTTTTTCAACATCATCCCACTTAAAGTTAATGAACTGCAGCTCAGGTCTGCCCTCGCTGCTCTTAGACATTTATCATTGCTAAAAGTAATAAATCTTCCTGGCCAAATACAGGCTTTACAAGCAGACAGATTGCATGCTCAATTAGTCCAAGGAAATTGGTCACTTTGCTTAACCCCTGCCATTTGAAATATGGAACCCTGCTGATGCACCATCCTGCCAGAGCAGGATCACATTTCTTCCACTGATGGAGCAGCCAGGGAGGGAAAATCCTCCTTCCAGGGCCAGGGGTCCCCAGCATGTCTCACCTTGTGTGGAATAGAGGAACTTCCCTGGCCCACAGGCTGCTGCAGCAGGATTTGCCTGCTCTGGCTGACATAGCAATTAATTGCTGAGCCCCAAATGTTTTCAGTTGTATTCTCTGCTAAATAACAGCCCATTTCTGAATTCTCAAACATCATCCCCCTAGAAGCAGAGGGGATGTTTCAAGGGCAGGAATGCAAGAAAACATGAGCCTAAGCATCTTTTCAATGCTTTGACAGTATGCTGTGTTTCCTAAGCATAGCCAGTAAAATACATCTTCTGGCTCCCCGAGCACACTGCAGCAAGTCCAGTTTAGCCCGACATCTGAAAAACTCCCTAGTAGACTAGGGAGAAGTCTAGGCCTTTCCTTCAGTTTATGAAAATTACTGCTTGAAAGTCCTTGTTTTCTTGCCTCTATAGCTTCAGTTTTCTTGTCTTCCTCATTAAGTGGAATTTCTTCTCAGTTTCTTTGACCCCTGCTTAATCCCTGCTTAACCATCTCTATTTTTGGTGCCTTTGTTGAGAGTTAACTGTGAATTTAGATCAAATTCTTCACACAGCATCTTCTCGTTGCAGAAGCATCCTGGCTCACATAGTCCCAGTGGCTTCTGGGGGCACCCACTCTCTATCCAAAGAAAAATGACGAATTATGTTCCCACTAAACTGCCTTCCTGCCAGGCTGCCTCCTGTGCCCCTGTCTCAGTTTGCTTTGTGACTTAGTGAAGGTGTGACTTTGCCTGGCCACTGCAGTGCAAGCTCAGGTACGGCCTTATGGCTCCCCTCCTTCTCCCTCCTGCCTTCCCTGCCTTGGGTTCGACAGATGATGGCCCTGCAGAAGCTTGGTTGTTGTTATTTCATCTTATGGCAAGTCCCTCGTGTGCCAGATGTCAGCAAAACTGCTTTGGGCTGAACCTCTAAAGGTCACATATGCTTTGAAGAGCATCTTGTGTTTTCACGTGACAGACTGTCACACAGAAGGAAGAACTAAAATTAATTGCTGACCAGGAGGGACTTACACTGCTATAAATACCTGTTTATGCTCTAAACAATGGTGACTTTTTTCTTGTCTATTAAGCCTTTTTATCATATAGTTCATGGCTTGCTTGCGGGCCACATATACTCAAAAAAACCTTCTGATGCTTTAAGAGCTAGAAAAAAGGATGACTGTTACTATCAGCACTTGTTAAAGTACCAGACATGGCAAATATAATACAGATGGGATACTGACCTAGCACAAATCAGCACTGCGGGCGCACTAGGGATCTCGCACGCCATGAAGGAATTGCTGTCAAGAGGCACCTTTGGCTCCACACATGAAAGAGAAGGAGTTCATACTTACCAGTCAGAGGGCTTTTCCTTTTGAATGGGAATGGGATTTTATGTGTTGCACACAGAGGAAAAAGCTGTTGGATGAGGCTTAGTGGAAGTCAAAGCTGAAATGAAAACCAAACCCAAACTCAGTAACTGCTTTCAGAGTGAAATGGGGAGGAAGAGGGGAAATTGTTAGGGAATAATTCTTGGAAATGCCATCAGTATTTGAAATACCGGAGTGCCCACGTTTTAGCTTGAAGGAGGCTGCTGAGGGTGGTATACTCTACATCATTCTGCGGGCAAATAACCCATTTCTATCAGCACAGCTTTCTGGTTTTGAGTCAGTTCCTATCATATAGAAAATATTTAGACTGACTTTCACACTTTGAGAAAATACGTCTTACGCCTCCTTAGCGGCCTTTCCTCCATGAGAGAAGCTAGCAAACACTAATTTGGTGAATAATTTTGGTAGTGGCAGAAAGAGGGTAGCCTGCCTGTGGTGCTTGGTTTTGGGATCACTATCTCACTGTCCTGGTTTTACAAATGTCTGTGTATGTTGAACAACTCCACTGTTTAGCATGTCCATTTACTATGAAGTCTGGTTGCAGGGGTTGTGGGAAGGAGAGGGAGATTGTTAAGAAGAGGAAAACCAGAGGAAACACTTAAAAAAGTAGTGGAGGTCAATCTGAAGCAAAATAGGGGCAAAAAAGAGGGTGAGTGGAGGAGAGAAATGATTACCATTAGCTTTCTTTGGTTTCCATTGCAGATGAGTGCTATCTATTACTAATTTAGCTGCATGAGGGAGTCACAATTTCTTTAAAACATGCCAGGGCTCCGGTCTGTCTCTCAGCCTGTAATATCTAAAAAACAAATTGGGTCCCAGCTGGGCTGTGTTTATCAGCTTATACACGGAACTAATTTTCTCTTCCACAGTCAGAAGGAAAGCATTGTCTGACAACATGAATCTAGACTGACGCTTTCTCTCAAACTCCCTACATGTGGGCAAATTCAACCATTTAGTTGTCCAGGTACTGATTTCGGCTCTGCAGGCTTTAACGGTTGCCTGTAACTTGTGGCACATCCCCATCCCCATTGTCTATCCCACCAGCAGTGTCTGTCATCACCTTTTATCCACCACTGCCATCTTCTGCACAACTAATTAGGCTTTGACCTCTCTGTCCAAATGCACTGGCTTAAGTGAAAATGACTCTAAGCTGATTTGAATCACACTTCAACAGATAATCAGGAAGCCTTGGAAGCCTCTTTTTTGTGCTTGTTCTTGCCTATTGTCTTTCAGGTCGATTTTCATGGACTGCTAACTATTAAAGCACGTAGTGATTTGTACAGTATTTCCACTAGCCTTGCTATTGTGTGTGGGTAAGAATGAGATACCGTATCTAATCACAAGTATTTATTTATCCAATTACATAACATATTTACTTGTGAGGCTATATAACACATAATTTAATTTGTTCTATGAAAATAGTGAGGCTTCCTTACTAGATTTGTGTCAAACCCTCTAAACAGAAATTGGAATTCAAATAAAAAAATCACATTACTTTAAAGTATTCTTATTTAACTATTGATAAAATAGCTCAGATGGGCACAGCGTAAATGACAGTAAAATTGGCGTTTACAACAGACCTATTATACAGAAGGGAATTGGACTGAGGAAAACAAATCGATTTTTTTCTACAGCATACTTGAAGTAAAATCTGTGTATACAGAAGGGATCTACTAATTTAACAAAATCTTGATCAGTTGATTGGGGACAAATGTTTGCCTTCTCCCTCTGCGTCTCCCTCTGGGGTTGATCTGGGGGTAAATGAGGGCTGCAGTGTGAAGTCGCTTCTGGCCCTCCCTGAGCCCCTTGTCTGATCTGGTGTCCCCCACTGTCGGACAATGGCTTTCAGTTCCACTGAAGTGATCCCCACGTGCCACTGCTGAGAACATGCTCAGCAATATTTTCAGCATTGCCTGGGGGGCTCCTCATGCTGCAATGTGCACCCACCTCATTACAGAATCATAGAATGGTTTGGGTTGGAAGGGACCATTGAAGCCATCTGGTCCAAACCCCCCCCGCAGTCCCGAGGAGGGACATCTTCAACCAAACCAGGTTGCTCAGAGCCCTGTCCAACTTCACCTTGAATGTTTCCAGGATGGGGCTTCTACTGCATCTCTGGGCAACCTGTTCCAGTGCTTCACCCCCCTCATAGCAAAGAATTATATCTGGTTTAAATCTACCCTCTTTTAGTTTAAAGCTATTACCCATTTTCCTGTCGCAACAGGCCGTGCTAAAATGTTTGTCCCCATATTTCTTACAAGCCCTCTTTAGGTACTGAAAGGCTGCAATAAGGTCTCTGCAGAGCCTTCTTTTCTGCCTGATGAACAGCCCCAACTCACTCAGCCTGTCCTCACAGGAGAGGTGCTCCAGCCCTCTGATCATCTTTGTGGTTGCTCCAAGTGAGCTGCTGCTGAGGGCTGGGGAAATGGCCCTAAGCCCATCTAAATAAGAAATTAGTGTCTGAAAAGCAGGTCCTCCTCACCTGTGGCATAAATACAAAGCACCAGATTTTTTTTAAAAGCCTCTATTCTTGCAGCTGTGGAATTGCATTCTCCTCTCCTGCTCTGCTGTTCCCCCTAACCCTGAGGGCTACAAATGTTTGTGTTTCCAACACACAACCGTGACCAACAACCTTGAGATGCTTGTGGTTACTGGAGACCTTCAAGGCAGCAGCTGGCTGCAAAGTGCTCTGCAAGCAGCTGGCTGGCCCATGCTGCCTGCTCCAAGGATTTGAATCTCCTGTCCATTCCGGGTTGCAGAGCAGCGAGCTTCACAGTACATGCACCCTGGCCAGGCAGCAGGCAGCCTGCACCCGCAAGAGCTGTCATGCTGGCCCTGCCTGCGAGAAAAGGGGAGGCTATTGATTTCAGGTCTATTTGGCAAGATAACTATTGATTGCCCCCTTTCCCCCCCCCCCCCTTAACTGGTAAGATTTGATATAAATGAGTTGCCATGCAGAGCTATATACAAAAGGATATTATACAATAGAGAAAAGCCAAAGCCAAGCATTTGGCTGAGTTTAGCCTGGTTTGTGCCTTTCCAAGTACAACAAAATTAACAGTATTATCTCTGTGTGTGTGCTAGCACTTTCAGAAGGCTAATGGTGTCAAAACAGCAAAAGAAAACAAGAACACGTTTGGGAAGACAGCAGAGTATTACCCCTAGAAGAAAAGATTTGTGATTCAATTTGAATAGCGTCATGTTGGAAAGACTCTGCCCTGGATGGAGAGTGAGTTATTCTGAGAGAGGAATTCTCCTGTCCATTTCTATCTGTAGGAAGAGATTAAGGAGGACAGAGGCAAGGACAGTGCTGGAGAGCAGTGTGTGTGGACCTGATGTTGCTTAGTGGAGAATATTTTCACACTTCTATTTTGCTCTGGGGCATGGGTGATCTCTAACCCCCCCGCTCACCACACCTGTCTCAATCTGCCAGATATTCTTTTGGGAGCATGAGCAAACAAATAAAACCAATGTAAAGATCCATGGCAACAGTCTGGTTTCATTCATGGATGCTTTTAGCCAAGAAGGAACAAACTGGACGCTGTCTATCCAGGTTTCTTGCTGAAATTAGGAATTTCTGGCGAGCTGCTTCTGGATGAATCTTGATTTCTGTGAAATGGAAATGCAGTAGAAACTTTGTAGTTTGTGGTGCCATAGCCAGGTCCGATCTCCCTCTTGATGTCTCCCATCACTGATTCTCATGGTTTACATGAGACTACCCCCTGAGTTACAGCATTTTTTGAGCTCCTGAGCACCAGATTTCATTCTTCTCTAATTCTCTGGGCTTGCTTTCACTGCCACTTCCATCGCCACTACAACACCAAGTACAACATGACAAACAAGAAGGTGGAGTAAATATCCCAAAGCTGCTTTTGGCTTCAAGGCTCAGCAGCCCTCACAATTACTGTGATTTGTGGGGAACAGGAGGGATCATGAGTTATGCAGTGAGAAAACAATGCAGAATGCTACCGTTTCAGTGCCAAAACTTCATGGGTTGGCTGACACAAGCATCTCAGCAAGGCAGGAGCGTGAGACCCACAGGAACCCAAAAATGCAAGAGAGAGCACCATGCTACAGCATTAGCTTCTGGTTAACAGAAACATGATGTTTCTGTAAGCACAGCATTGAAGCTCTATTAGAGCATGCCAACCCCAGTCCAAAATGAATAACCTCAGGTTAAACAGCTGTGAAGCCCAGATAACCTGCAGTTAGCTTCATCTGCAGAGGGTGCCAGGCTAGATGCTGGTTACTTAACCGAGTTAAAATTCAGATGGTGGTGTCTGCTCTGTCAGGCTAGCTCATATGAACTACCCCAGATCAGACACTTTTTTCTCAGCACTGATTTCTTTGTGCTGGATCCCTGCTTGCTAAGGACATCTCACCCCACGTGGGCTCCTACACAGCCATGAGCCCATCAGTGCTTTGGAGCAGTGTCTGCTCTGCCGACATTTGGAATGATAGCTCAGCTGCCAAAAATCCTGATAATAGTGTTCTTTGATCATTTCTTTCCCCATCACTCCTCTCATGTCATCTTTGTGGAGAGGTATCTCAAGTGATGAAAGGTTTGTAGGGAGAGGTGATATTTCTGATCTGAACAAAGGATGCAGTCGGAAAAAACAGGCAGACTTTGGGCCAAACCCTCCTCCAAGCTGCCGTGCAGCGTGGGGCAGGGATGGCCTGTGGGACATCAGCATTCCCTAGACTTCTTCATCTGCTTTTACTGCAGCAGTGGGTCCAATGGAGGGTATTGCCTTTCCCTGCAGATCTGGTCTTGCTTTTGGAGGGCAAGAGACAGTTTGCATGGCAAGGGATGGTAGCAGGGGGCTACAGGGGTGGCTGCTGTGAGAAGCTGCTGGAAGCTTCCCCTGTGTCCAGCCAGCTCCCAGATGGACCTGCTGCTGGCCAAAGCTGAGCCCATCAGCAACTGTGGCGGCACCTCTGTGAACACATATTCAAGAAGGGGAAAAAGATGCTGCAAAAACAGCAGCAGAGAGAGGAGTGGGAGTATGTGAGAGAAACAACCCTGCAGACACCAAGGTCAGTGAAGAAAGATGGGGAGGTCATGCTCCAAGCTCTGGACCAGAGATTCCCCTGCAGCCCACGGGGAAGCCCATGGTGAGGCAGGCTGCCCCCCTGCAGCCCGTGGAGGTTAATGGTGGAGCAGATATCCACCTGCAGTCTGTGGAAGATCTCATGCCAGAACAGGTGGATGCCTGAAGGAGGCTGTGACCTTGTGGGAAGCCCATGTTTGAGCAGGCTTCTGGCAGGATCTGTGGACATGTGGAGAGAGGAGCCCGTGCTGGAGGAGGTTTGCTGGCACTGTGACCCTGTGGGGGACTAAGGCTGGAGCAGTCTGTTCTTGAAGGACTGCACCACGTGAAAGGGACCCACACCAGAGCAGTTTGTGGAGAACAGCAGCCTGTGAGAAAGACTCTACATTGGAGACGTTCATGGAGGATGGTCTTCTGTGCAAGGAACTCACACTGGAGCAGGGGAAGAGTGTGAGCAGGAGAAGGAAGCAGCAGAGACAATGTGTGATGAACTGACCGCAATCCCCATTCCTCATCCTCTTGTGCTGCTGTGGGGGAGGCAGTAAAGAGATTGGGACTGAAGCTGAGCCCAGGAAGAAGGGAGGGTAGAGGGAAGGGTGTTTTAAGAATTGGTTTTGTCTACTCTGAATTGTTTGGCAATAAATTAAATTAATTTCCCCAAGCTGAGTCTTTTTTGCCTATGATAGTAATTGATGAGTGGTCTCCCTGTCCTTATCTCGACCCATGAGCCTTTCATTGTATTTTTATCCCTTGTCCAGTTGAGGAGGGGAGTGATAGCATGGATTTGCGGGCACATGGCATCCAGCCAGGATCAACCCACCCCAGAAAGACAGAGCCCAGGCAGAAGCAGCACCCTGCTTCCTCTCCCACCCCTTCCTGCAGCTGCCCCCATTCCCAGGGCTGGAGGTGTGGGGACACGGGGCGGCTGGAGATCCACCTTCCTGCCTGGGGCACTGTGCCAGGGCATGCTGCCCTGTTCTCCATTGAAATGCCCATGCAAATGCTGTGCCCAAAGCTGAGCAGTATGGGGCTGCTGCCCTGCTGGGGCATTGGCACAATCTCCCTCCCCAGCATCGCAAAACAGCTTCTGGAAGACCAAGACTGTTATTTCTTTTCTCCTTTTAAATCTTCCAAACAAGAACTTATGTGCAGCCTAAGCAAAAAGTCCTGAGGCTGCAACTAGCAGAGAAAAGAGCTATAATGACTCTATATGTTTAACGGCAGATCGTAAATGACTGGTGATGTGTCAGCTGGAGGTCTTCAGCAGAGCAAGACTTGATCTTGAAATGGTAGCTGCCACCCGTTATCTGCAATGAAACAAATGGAAATACTTTTGTGTCTTTGCTTGATACCTTTTTTATGTTCCAGGTTTGGAGACTTTCCTCGTTCCTGTGAAGCAAACTGTGCTGACAAAAAGGAAAATGGCTTGCAGCTGGCTACTGTGAGGTGACTCCTGCTGCTAGCGCAGCCTGAACGCTCCTGGGCTGCTTTCAGGGGCTTGGTCTCAGCTGAGTGCCTACCACCCTGCTTCCACTGCTGTCAGGAAAGGTGAGGCCCCAAAGACAGGCGCAAGCTCCTTCACTTCTTGGACAGCATAGTCCCAAGGGGATAGTGCTGGCTGACAGCCTACTCCAACCAAACACAGATACTGACAATGGCATCTGCTGTAACCTCGGTCAGACCATGGTACCTCTGTTCTCTTTGTTTGCCTTCCTACCTTTGACCTTATCCACTTAGATTTGTGCTCATAAAGAAAAGAGTAATTTCTTACTGTGTTCTTTCTCTTACGCAGTCTGTGGAGTCATACAAACAGTGCATATTCTGACCGAGTCAGGGGAAAAGATGTGGTTCCGATCAGTCTAGATTGTTTGGCTGGTACACACCCTGGTGGCTTCGAGATATTTCACCCTCTCTTTAAAAATACCCCCAACTGTATCCAATGCAACAACAAAAAATCTGTTTGGAAGAAAAATGAAAATATTTTGATGCTTTCCCTTTTGCTCTGTCACTGTGAATGCTCTGTAAGAGCCATACAAACACCTTGGGCCTTTAGACACTTTATTTCTTGGGTGCTAATTCTGGAATGGTGTCACCTGAGTGCAGCAGGGGTGGGGTCTGCCTGTGGGAGGTTTTGGGGTTGTGTGGGTTACCCCAGCATGGCGGCCCCCCTACAGCCCCGCTACACGTGCATTATCAGGGCAGAGCTGAAGATGGCAGCAGGAATTTGATTTCCCTTACCACATTTTGTCTCCTTGGGAAGCGCAGCTGCGAGAGGGGCTGCTGCAAAGTGCAAATGGGGATGTGATATGGGTTTAATTACATCACTCCTGAGGTCACTGCAGAGACAAGCAAACTTTCCTCCTCTTGCGTTTAGCCCTACATCATGCACAAAGAGCACTGAAAAAAACAAGAAATATCCATGTAGGTCTTGAACTGAGGTGATGGCCTTTCCTAGGGATCCCTCAGCTGATGCGGGGACCCCAGAAGCTGTACCTGGAAGCCCACGAGCTGCCTGCTCGCCCGCACTCCTGCCTGGAGTGACATCTCCATGCTACCTCTGATGGCTTTCAGGAATGGGCATCACGCAGGTTTGCAGTGCACAGCTCGAGAAAGAAAACAAAAGAAGTCAAGATAAATATGCATTTTGCATGTCAGATGCCTTGCTTTCAAGAGCTGATAGCCAAGAGGCTGGCCATGGGTGGCTGGGGAGGGGGCACTGCCAAGAGCCCTTTGCACTGGCGATTTGCTTGCTTTACCAAAAGGGGGTTGCAGCATGAGTTCTGCCCATTTTATAGCAGCAGGCAAAGGGAGAGATGCCTGGTGCTCTGCCAAGTATGCAGTCATGAGCACTTGACTCTCAAGCCAACGAGAGAGAGGCCAAGGAAGACAGCAGGAACTTTATTCTGCATCTTAATTTATAGATGTTTCCCTAATCCTCTCACAGACCTCATCTGTTTGAGAAATCAGGTTCATATGTCATCTGTAATGTCTCGTTCCAGACAAATAGCACCACAGCATCTGCAATTTCCCTAAGTGTGTTGCACTTTGAAGATGGAGATACATGGGACACTTCAGCATAGCTTGCTTTTAAGTGCCACAGGATTTTCCTCATCAATGTGAAGGTCTATTCACCATTCAGTGCACGTCAGTATTAGTTTCAGGTTGCTCAGATGCATCAAGAGCGGAAGAGCCCGTTGCTCTGGGAAGGCACTGGCAGCTGATGCACCGCCTGGTTCCTCAATTAGAAGGTAGAAATTGAGAGTGTGCCTCAAAAAGGATAAAAAAAAGACAAAAAGAAAAAAGCAACCCCATAAGCTTTACATAATTTCCTTGGTTTCATTAATTTTGCTGTAATTTTACACATGTCTTCACATTAAGTGCTTATATTGTCAGAGGAGCACTCAGGATAAGTAATGTCACTCACCGAGTCACAAATGGAAGCCATGTCTGCTGGTGTTGCAAAATGGATCTATAACTGGCTTTTTCTCCCTCAATTTGAGATGATCTAATTCAATTTCTGTGATTTATGGCTAGGAGGAGGATGCTTGCCAGCCTCCTGCTCCCTCTGTGTGCCCAGGCTCAGTGTCTTCCCCCCTTCTAACCATCCTGGGTTTTGGAGGTATTTAGTCTCTTAGAGGGCAGTGTGCGTATTTCCTGCCTAAACTGATTTGTACACCCGTAACTGGAAAGGGAATTTTTTAACCTGCCCTAGCTGACATCCCAGGATAGCAAGTATCACTCATGCCAGACCTGAATTTGGAGATCATGGTGAAACTGCATTTGTGAGAAAAATGAGCGAGGTGTTAGAGGTGAGTTATGAAGACCCACAAAAATTTACCACCACACCATGGAGCTGCCTGTGATAGTGACAGTCCCTTGTGCCAGCCTGCTGCTGCTTGAAAGCCTCCTCTTTGCGTGTTTACTTACTCGCCGTAGCTCTAACAGAAAACATCTTGCGACTGTGGGTTTCCGTGGGGTTTGTTGGGCTTCGGATCAAAGCTGTGACATAGAGACAAACTATCTATAAAATCACACAAGCTACTAGTTGGGCAAAAAAAGAATTGGTGCTAAATGTACTATGCCTGATTTAGCAGAAGAGGTGTTGTGTCTCAGTGTCAAATACAATTAATATTGAGATAACCACGCACATATGGCACAGGCCAACACATTAATCTTTGTGGATGAAGCGTGTTTAAGATCCCTGCAACCCAGCGAGGAGCTTCTGCTCTCACTGGATGTGAAGGGGCAGCAGCCTCCAGTAAACCCTGTGGATCTGGAAACTGAGGCTCTTCCCAGCTCATCCCTACTAGAAGCCAGAGCATCAATGTATGAAACCTATTTGCTTTAAAAGCACATCCTCCCCTGTGCTATCACTGCACCTTCCCATCCCCTTGAGCGCGTTGCTCTGCCAGACTGACCCCCGCTGATGGCACTGAGGGGGTAAATCCACTCTGCTGACCTGACCCTTCTCTTAATACTCACTATACGCAGCGCTCTCCCTCTCTAGTGCAGACCTGTCAGAGGGTGCAGGTATGAGCCGCTGACCAGCAGCAGGAGCCCAGGGACTGTGGTTTTGGCATGCAAGGAGCTCTGAGAGTCTCCAGGGTGGAAGATGCTGTATGAAAGGGGAGACAGTCACCTCTCATCTTGTGCACCCCACAGCCGCTCATATTGCTGGCTCTGTGAACAGCCCCAGGTGAGCGCCATCCTGACCTCATGAGCCAGGATTTGGGGAAGAAAAAACCCAGGGCTGCCTTTGTGTACCCCCAGCCCTGGCTGCCCACCAAGCTCCCGCACTACGCTCCCATAAAATTTGGGCAAAATTTCCTGCTGGCTATCAGCAGCAGCAGGACAGACTGACAGGCAAGTCTCTTGTGGCTTTGCAGCACCCTCTTCCCTCGCTGCATCACGCTCCAGTCATGAATATATGTATTAACTACAGAATAGTCTTAAGCAAACATTTATCTTGCAGAGCAATGGCCGTTGTTAAAGACTCCAGGGATGGATGTTTAGGAAAACAAGCTCATTCGAGTGCAGTGCTGGAAATGAGGATGTGCTCACAATATTTTTTTCCTCAGGTTAACAGTTTCCAAATAAGCAGGTGAAATGGTCTGAGGTGATTAAAGCAATAGAGAAGATTAGTTTTGTTATATATAATCACCTTTGCTTCTCTTTTATGCGTGCAGTGATTTTCTCAGCAGGATGCGTTATCTATTTTAAGGAATGCTAGACTTTTTTTTCTTTTTTTTCTTTTTTTATTTTTAAATGTAAATCAGCTTTTTAATCCTTTTGTGACACTTTGATAGACTGTAATAGCAATTCTGTTTGGTAGTAGTTTTCCCCCTTCCTCAAGCACTTCTTTGCCTTTAATTGCCTTAATTGTTCTAATTTGAATGAATCTAGGATCACATCTTGGCTCCTGGAAATTCCCTGAGGATCTGCAGTGTTCTGCATGGAGCTGAACGATGGACCTCTCTGTCAGTTTTTGCGGGTGGGGTGTGGGATGTGGGGGGAAGATAGAAAATGCAGGCAATGTCCGACTTCAGCGAAAAGAAGGCAAAAATGCTGGACTTCCTCTAGGATAGGTTACGGCTTCATCTCAACTTTGTTTTGCTCCTGCTTCTACAGGGAGCAGACACCTCCTTCCTCCTGGCTGCTCCCATCTTCTCAAAGCGATGAAGTTTCGGGTGAAAAGGAGGAAACTCTCAAAATACACAGGCACTTTTTTTTGACCATTGCAACTTCTTCTAACAGTAGATGCCGTGCTGGGGCACTCGCTTCTGCAGGATTTCCTCTCCTTGTGCTTCAGAGGAAGGCACTGATTTAAACTGCTTATTTTCAGGGGCACAAAGCAGCGGCAGACTTTTTCAGCAGAGCTGCAGACCCTGCGCTGCCACTGCACTTCAGATTACAGCCAGAAAGATGGGAAAGGCGTAATTTGGTGTCCTAAGGCATCTTATTGGTGAGCTGAGATGATTTCACCCTGGTAAAATATATCTCTCCATCAGTTTCCGGGCCTCATCGGGACATCTTTGCTGAAAGACGCGATGTGGAGAAACACCTCCATTGGCACGGGCTGTGTTCATGATGGCGCATGAGCCAATACAGCTTGTCAGGTACACGACGAGGCAGAGGAGAGATTGAGAAATCATTTCATATAGACCACTTGGAAAACAATCCCTGGAGCAGCCCGGATGAGAAGAGCTCCCTTGGGAGTGCTGGGAAATGAGCATTCATCTTCCAGGGATGACTTTAGGAGAAGGTGGAGATGGCTGCAGGCTGCCTCCTGCACTCCCTGGCCCTGATGGGAAGACCTGCAGATGGGAACAGGTCCCTTGCGTTTGGGATGCTGCCTGAACCAGGAAGGTCTGAAATCGAAGCAGAGATAGAGGAGGGAATAATTTCCAAGGCAACTGTGCCTAGAAGGCACAGGGCAGCCTAGAGAGGCAGTCCTCTTGCTCAGCCTCTCTCCACATGCTCCCACAATCCAAAAGCTGCCAAGATTGGGGTGGGGGTGTGCTCTTTTGATGATGCTGCCACAGGGGCACTCACCAGCACTGGGGTTACCACTTGCTTTTATAGAAAAGTTAAGCATTATTGGGAAATAAAGAAGGAAAATGCTACATGATTACTGAGGAGGAAAAAAGACTACAGCAAAAAAAGGAATTAAGAGAAAAATAACAAGTTGAGTGTTATTAGGGAGGGAGATGCGAAGAGATAAGGGGCGGGGGGGGGAACAAACATCTCGTACAGTACATTAGACTTTGGTGTGGATGTAAGTATAAAATGCTCCACAAGTCCTGTAATTGAGAAAATCCATCAAATGTCCTGACAGCTGTTCCAGCATTTCCAGAAGCGATAAAACTTGAATTTATTTCACTTCTGGAAAGGGGGCAGTATCACCTTCTGGCGGCTTTAATGAAATGCCATAAAATTCGAGGAAAAACTGTGCTGTAAAGTAATAAAAAAGGGCAGTCAGCTGCGAGTTGTTTGCTGAGACGCTGTCAGAGGGGAGGTGGTGGGGCAGACCTGCTCCCAGTGGCCACGGCACCCAACCTACAGGCCCGTGGCAGAGATGCTTTGTGCCTCGGCCCTGCTCCTCACAGCTGGGATGCCTGCAAGCAGCTGGAGCGAAGCCCAGCATGGCTGGGTCATGGCCCTGGCCAGGAGGCACGGAGGTCATGGAATAACCAGCAGATGCCAAGGCTCAGGCAGGGCTGCAGAGGACCTGGGAGATGCTCGTTTGGCTTCAACCCACAGCTGGCTGGCCCTTGCACCTGGGCAAGCTCAGAGCAGAGGAGGGCTGCGAGTGTAGGCTCCAAGGAAATTGTTTTAATTTGTTGTGGTTTTGTTTTTAACTGTATCCTTTGGTGACAGGATAAAAGGTCAGAATGCCTCCCCTCGTGTGGTAGCTGCCAGGCAGTGATCTTGTCTTCATATTTAATTTGTTAATTGAAATGAAATTTGTAATACAACATTTAACTTATATTAAAGAAGATTCCCAGACTCTGTAATTTAGCCCTAATTTGTTGGCAGGAGAGCTCACCTTTTGAGTACGTTTTGCTTTTTGGCTCACCATCGTGTCTCACATAATTGCTGAGACGGTTTCCTTCCATTGCCTAATTTTGTGTAAATGCCGCAGGCATCTTGGGAGCCAGCATTATTACCCCCAGCTGGCAAATATTATGGATCTAGGTAATATGTTTAAATAAGAGGTGGGAGGAGAAGTCTAAAAATAGAAGAGAAGGAAGGAGCGGTGCTGGCCGTGCAGAGGAAGCCCTCTCCTCCCTGCTGCTCACAGGGGTCGGAAACAGGGGGCACCCTGCCTTCCTCAAGTGACACAAGGAAAAGGTGGCCAGGAAAGCAGAGCAAGAGCCATTGATTTGCAACCAGTTTGGGCTTAGTGGTGTAAAATCCTCCACGCCAAACGAAAAGCTCTGGGTGAGGCCATAAAACTGATCTGGCTAACACGCGTCTCAGTCATTATGAGCAGTAGAACACTCTGTGTAATGCTGGTTTCTGCTCCACGACCCGGCGTACTCCTGGCAGCGTGGCCACTGCTGCGTTTCTGGCCAGATCCTCACACTCTCATGCACCTCCTGTGGTTGATGAACCTTTTGGGGACTAACTGGGACAGCTGTACGGGACAGGAAGTCTGTGCTTTGGTCAGGCTGTGGTTTCCAGTCGCTCAGCTAGAGGATGAATTACTGGAGTTGCATGGGAGCGGGAGTCTGCTGGAGGGGACTCAAATCAAGAGGAGCATCTCATGTCATATGCATCTCATCTCACGCCAGCACACATGAGGTGGGACTGCTCGTGCTCTGCAACATGCTGAGCACTTTCCACCACGAACCAGAAAATAAAGAAAGATAGAATAGGTGGTTTATGAAAGGACTGTGAAATTCCTAAACGGCCTTGTCTTTTCACATGTACTGGCATATATTCCAAATTGGAGAGGCTGAGCCCTGATGATCACCCCTGTGCTGTTTATTTTGTGTTCTCACTGCCTGCTAAAAGCTTGCCCGGCTGGTGTGTGCAGGGAAGGCAGAGCCAACCTGTGGTGTCTGACCAGGTGTCACAGCTATTTCCTAGACTGCTTGTGGAAAAGAGCTTTCCCACAATAAGTACTCCGAGGCATCACAGGATTTCCAGTAGGAATTATTTGAGTGTTAGGGAGGGGATTTCCCAAGACTTTGGTAACAGCATATTAGGGACTGATACTAAAATACTCTTGGGCCTGAGTGGGACAGAGTTAACCTCTTTGGCAAGGAATGGTGCCATGCTGGCACCGCACTGGGGGAAAATCTGACTCCTGCCCAGCCATGGGAAGGATCCTTCTGATTAACCTGAAGTCCAGATTTCTGTGTGAAGGTTCCCATGGCAACTGGGCTGCAAAGATTAAATATTTAAAAATATGGAAGCAATGCTGGTGTACAAAGTGAATTCAAGAACTTTGGGGCACATGGCACCTCCCTGTTCCATCCATGTGGCCAGGTCGTGGTCCACGCTGGTATCCTGCAGCCCTGACGCTGCCACCTCATCTGGTGAGGCTTCCCCAGGCTGCCACCCTGCCCATCACCCTGCATGTCAGAATTGCTGCCCACAGCCTCGTGGGACATCTCCCCCCTCTCCACATGATTTTTCACAACAGAAACTGCAGGGCACAAGGCTGGCCCCTTTTGGCAATTGCTTCCATTGCTGCCAGAGCTCCTTAGCAAAGGAGGGAGGCAATGCAATTTAAGTGAAGGCCAAACCTTCCTCAGACCTCTGCCCAGTGAAAAGGTGTTTGTGGGGAACTTCAAAGTTGTTCCCAATAATTTGGGGTGGAGAGAGAAGACCAAAGAGCACTGCTGATTTGCCTTATTTTACAGCACTACTGTTGGGAAGTGCTGTCTGGTGAAAAGCAAATGCTCTGTGGGAAGTGATCACTTCAATGATATTTTGATGGAAAGTTTCTAATCCACTAGAAATGAGTAATCCCTTTTGGCCTCCCTATTCTGTTTCTGACCAAAGTGCATCCATTTCTCAGGTGGCACCAGCACTGCTCGCTGCGATAACATCATTCTTCCAATTGAACGGTACCAATCCTAAAATAAACCAAAGAATACCACTTAGAGCAATGCAAAGAATCTTCACTGGGACTTGCAAATTTCAAGCTGAAGGTAGTTATTTCTTTTCCCACCAGTCAACATCAATTTATTGACAGCGATTGAGTAATAGTGGCAACAGTAAAGGAAGGCAGTGCCAGCATCTGGGCATCTGCAGAGAGGTACAGATGGCCTCTCCAGACACAGTGGAGCTGTAACAGCACCACAGTTTCAGCTCCTATCTTTGGAAAAGAGATATCTCATTTCTGAAATCACTGGAAAGTTAGGGAAGTTGAGTTTTTAATGGCACCCACCATACCTATATCCACGTTTAACATTTCAGCCTTGTCTCTAAGGTAAAGAAAAGTGAGGCTCATTAGAGCCCTTTTCCTAATTAGCTGCTGCAAACAGATTTTCTTTTATAAATGCCTGAATGTAAAGTTATTTGTGTATCTAATTTCTTTTTATGTTACATTTATTTTTAAGTGTAATTCACTAAGGCTTAACATTTGTAATTCTTGCAGGGGCATTACAACCAACGATGCACATTTATTACAACCCCTTAAATTGCTGCATTTTATTTCCATATGCTTTTGAATTGCTATTGAGCTTGTTTTGTGCTCTTCCCATCGTTAAAGTGTATTTTTTTATTGTACATAAATGGTAAATAATTGATACCTGCCATCTGGTGCTAATCATCCTGCCAGCCCTATGTCTCCACCCTGTCCTTTTATTTTTGCTAGCCTTCCCGATCAAATCTTCCCCTTTCTTTCCAGTTTTCTCTGTGTCTTCACCACTTTGCTCCTTGGGGGTGCTTGCAGTGATAACAGTGCTGAGAAATGCACTGCCCTTTGCCTCTACTGAGTCCAAATCCTCCTCCCTGACACCTTTCAGGGGATGCTCATCTATCCTTCCCTGATCAAGCTCCCCTCATCCCCGTGGTGCAGCCAGTCCCATCACATGGGGGCTGCTAGGACAGCCCCCAGCCGGAGCTGCTGTGCCTCGACACTGCTGGGCTTTGCTGTGTGACTCCTATGGCACCCAGGTGCCCCGTTCCTCTTACAGAGGCAGCAGCCTTGCCAGCATTTTCTCCTGCGTTAACAGCTGTGTGCGATGCTGGGTTTCTCTCAGTGTAGACTGATTATGGCACTTAATAACAGCAGACCTCAAATTCTGGCAGCTCCAGACAGAAGCAACAAGCCAGAAGCCACGCGACTTAATGCTGTGACCACCTTCTGCCCTGTCAGGGAACAAAACTTAAGTCCCTCTGGCCCCTGAGCTTGCTCAACAGTGATTTACATGAGCTGTGTATGCTAAAAAATGCATTTACAACGTATTCAGTTGCCAAAACCAAAGTGGAGAAAGCCCAGAGCCGCCTGCAGCCAGAGTGCACTTTCCATGAGCAAAGCAATTTCTTTCTCTTAGCTTGAACTAAATCTCTCCAGACATAAAAGAGCCCTTTGGAGGATTAGAATCATAGAATAGTTTGGGTTGGGAAGCACCATTGAAGGTCATCTAGTCCAACTACTCAGCAGTGAACAGGGGCATCTTCAACCAGATCAAGTTGCTCAGAACCTCATCCAACCTGGACTTTCATGTTTCCAGGGATGGAGCCGATACCACCATCCTGGGCAACCTGTTATAGCGTTTCACCACCCTCAGCATAAAAAATGTCTTCCTTCTAGCTAGTCTAAGTCTACCCTCTCTTAGATTTAAAACCATGACCCCTGTCCAGGGCAACAGGCTCTGCTAAAACATTTGTCCCCATCATTGTTGTAGGCCCTCTTTAAGTGCTGAAAGGCTTCTATAAGGTCTCCCCAGAGCATTCTCTTTTCCCAGCAGAACAACCCCAGCTTATTCAGGCTTTCTTCATAAAGTGTTCCACTCCTCTGATCATCTCTGTGGCACTCCTTTGGACATGCTCCGACACGTCCATGTCTTTCCTGTGCTGAGGGTTCCTGAACTAGATGCAGTCCTCCCAGTGGGTCACACCAGAGCGGTGTAAAGGAGCAGAATCACCTGCCTCAACCTGCTGGCCACGCTTCTTTTGATGCAGCCCAGGATACAGTTGGCCTTACAGGCTGCGAGTGCACACTGCTGGCTCGCGTCCGGTTTTTCATCCACCAGCAACCCCAACTCCTTCTTGGCTGGGCTGCTCTCAATCCCTTCATCCCCATCCTGTATTGATACCGGGGGTTGCCCCAGCCCAGCTGCAGGACCCTGCCCTTGGCCTTTTTGAACCTCATGAGGTTCATACGGGCCCATTTCTCAAGGTTGTCCAGGTCCCTCTGGATGGCATCCCTTCCCTCCAGCGTGTCAACTGCACCACTCAGCTTGCTGTCATCTGTGGACTTGCTGAGGGTGCACTTGATTGTACTGTCTGTGTCATTGGTGAAGATCAACGGGACGGAGAATTTCTGTCTAAATGGTTAAAATTCAGCAACGCTCTGAATGACCAAAAGGAAGGTTTTATAATGGGAAATGGTGGGGAAAATTAGTAGCCAGTGCTTTTACCAGCCCAGCCAATAGTAACAGCTTGCGCTGTGCAGAAATGTGACCATCCGTGCTGAGCTAATTGTTTATAAAATCCAAGGAGCTATAATTACCCCTGGTGGAACTCCTCCTGCTGCCAAACTGAAGCGTGTGCCTCCCTGTTTGTAGAGGGGAGCTGCAGGGCAGGGCGGTGGCCCAGCATCCCCTGGGTGCAGGATGCAGTCTGGTGGTGCAGACCCCACTGGGCAGCGCTGGCCCCGAAGGGGGTGAAGATGGGGAGATTTGAGGGGGATGGAAATACATGGGCCAGTGCTTCACCCTGTCTCCTCTTTCCCACCTTTCCGTGTGATGGCCGAAATGTGATTTTATACAACAATTTTGCCATTCTGCCCTTGCCAGAGCATGGGCCCTCGCACTGCTTTACTGTCTGAGGGACTAGGAGGTTTTGGGATGCTGTACCTGTCTGTCCATCCATCTGTCCATCTTGAGCACTGTGTGCTGGGCACAGATGCTTAGGTGCTCTGGGCAGCATCATGGGTGCAGGCACGTAGCCCTCTGTGTGTGGTACCTGATCCCTCCAGCAGCCCCAGGACAGCCCTGCAAGCATCTCCAGAGATGGGGCAGAGGTGGCCTCCGTCTCCCTGGCAGGGAGGTACCAAGGGCACCTCTGTGGACAGGGCTCCGTGGCAGCAAAGAGGGGCAGCAAAGGGGCCGTGAGTGAGAGGGAGGAGAGCAATGGGAAGTAGCAGAAGAAGCAGAGAGAGGTTGGGGAGGTTGTGTGTCAACACGGGGGTTCAGGTAGCCTGAGATCTGGGAAGCAGAGGTTGCTGCCCAGCACGGACCAGAGGCAGCAGCCTTTTGCCTCTGGATATAGATGGACCTAGGAGATGGGAAACACACTGAAGGCTGAAGGCATCCCTCCTGATGATCTGATGCCTGCAGTGTGTTTAGTAATGAACCAAGCTGCTCTGCACACTGCAGGGATACCCCTACCCAATGTGCCTTGAGCAGCTAACTCTCAGAGAAATGCAGATGGGCTTTACTCTGTCCTGAAACCCCCTTTCTGGAAATCTTGCCCCACTGGGGGACTGATCGATCACTAATTAAAACATGAGATAATTAAAATCTCAGGAAAACCTTCTCTCGGTCCTCAAAATTAAATATATCAGGCTCTCCACTAGCTACACTGCTTGTCCTTATTTTGTAACATCCCTCAACCATGCCGATGTGAGCACAACACCTTCCTGCTGCAGAGGGCTGAAGATGGCAGCCTCCAGGAACATCCATGACTGGCAGCTCCCTCAGGAACTCTGATGCATTTCCAGCGTCGGTTGCGTCATTTGCAGCACAGGTGCATGTGGGGACATGGGCATGTCCGTGTGTGCCAGCTTTTGTTTGGAAAATGGGATGGGTTTAGCTACCTGCAGCCACCAGAATCGGGAAACCTCAGGCCCCCTCGCAGCTGAGCAATGCTCTCACCAGATACGAACGAGAGTCACGGTGAGAGTCTAAAGTCCGGTGAAATCCCATCACAGAGCAGGAAGATTAAAGACATTTTACCTGTCTGCTGCCAGGTAAAATGTGACCAGTGAATGAGCTGAACCTGTAAACTGGGCCCTTTTTTGTGTTCATAAATCTAGTGACGACAACAAAATGGCAGTTTTCCTCCAGTAAACAGACCTTTTTCCAGGCATCTAAATGGTAAAATACATCAAACAGCCTTTGTACCCGAAGTGCTCCCGCTCCCTCTGGCAGAGCTGAGCCCCTCTGCCCGGGGACACTTTTGTGGGGACATTTCCTCTGGAACACTCCAGCTAAATGACATTCATTAGTCCAGGGGAATTTCTTTAGAGAAGAGAACCCCTATACTGGAGCCAGGCGCCACCAAAGTGTGATTAATAGCAAGTGGTGGGATCTGCACTTGCCAGCTGAGGGAGGGGGGGCGCAGAAATACTCTTTCACTCCAAAACATCTTTGGCACAAGCCTTGGCAGCTCTTTCTAAGCTTTTCCTGAAAAATAGCTGTCTCGTGGGATTAAAAAATGCTGCTGTGTCAACAGCTGTGCTTACAGGAGCAGGTGAAAAGCATCTATGATGTTTCCAGGTTACCCAAACAAGAAAATTCCTGACTGTAGCTTTGCCTGGGTGCCAGTTTTCATCACTGGACCACATCCTCCACATCCCCAGGGCGTGAAGGGGAGCAAGCCTACCCCTGCAGGTCCCCTCCCTGTGGGAACCTGGGTGCCCAGAAGCTTGTCTGTGCCTCTGCATCCCCGCAGGCCATGAGCATGAGAAGAAACAGCTGCTGCTGCCAAGGCTGCCAGTGCCCAGAGCTGGCACCGAGGCCACAGGCATGTCCAATTCCTCCCACACCCTCACTAAGGCTTAGTGGCTGGCAGCGGTACCCATCAACTTCGCAGCGTAACATGGTGGTGTTGCAGAGGGGAGATTGTGACGGCTCCTGTGCCTGAAATTTTTTGCTCGTATCTGATGGGCTAATTATTATTGATTGACATTTTTTTAGAGTTTTTGGGGCACTTTGGGGCAAGAGCAGAGCGTGGGAAGAGGAATATGTTGACAACTTTTTCACATACTCCTTTCCAGCCCCCTCATTTTTCAGTCAGCCATGGAATGTGTCCAAATATCTGGGATTTTAATGAAATTAAAAGCAAGCAGACCCAAGCCCCTTGAAAAATACAAGAAAAAACACAGATGGCCATTCCCCTCCTCTCCAGCCCCCATGCTGTGAGGCTGGGATGGGTGTCCAAAGGGATCTGGTGGTGATGTGGGGAGGCTGCCCTGGCCAGGGCAGATCTCCCAGCTTCGTGGCACCGTGTGGCCACCCTGTTCAGGTGCTCAGGTGGTGTTTGGTGTGAGCATCTTTCCCTGTGTCCGTGGCCTGCCACCAGGTCCTGCCATAAGGGGCGTTTGTATAACTGTCCTCTGCCCACGCCAAGAGCTGCATGGCATCCTCAGTTCTTTTACAAGGAGGGAGCTCACCCCTGCGTGCTGAGCTGTCTTAAGCAACGTCTCAAGAGCCATAGCTGCTGGTGTGTATTTATCTGAAGCTCCCCAAGGGGAGCTGCCTTTCAGCACACACAGTTCAGGATCCCCAAAGGGCTTCAAGCAGGTTTGTTTTGGGACAAAAAAAAAGCTCTTTGTATTAATATGTAACTATCTATTTCATCTTAACTGAACCAAAACAAGCAATTTGTATCGCACAGGTTATAAGATGCAGTTAAAGGTGGCTACAAGGGACAAATGGTTGTGTACTGCATACGTGAGCATCAACATGTGCAACATCTACCTCAGCTGCTTTAAATGCATTTGCACAAGTTTAACCACTGCTACTGGAGGTAACTCTTATATCATGTACGATACAAACCAATGTAGAGTAAATGTCTAACTAGCAAGCTGGATTTTAAACTGGCCTCGAATTTTGATTGGGAATGGCAACCCAGACTGTCTACATGGCTAGGAGGCATCACTGCATCCTCAGTGCCACGGCTGCTGGCACTGGGCAGAGCTGGCACAACGACGTCTCGATAAAGACACTCCTGTTCCATGCTAATGCTATGAAGGTTCAATCCAGACACAGCTAGAGCCCTGGCTCCTACAAGATACTCAAATCTCAGCCTGCAAACACATTCCCTTTGTATTTTCCCCGGGCAGCCTGCTTAGCCTTTAGACTTCCTGGGTTTTGAATTGACTCTGCCTTTTGAGTGGGAGTTTTAAGAAAAAAACCCAGCAGGTTGAAAGCAAAGGAGCCAGCTGTGCTGACTAACCGTTTTGATTTAGGGCAAGTGTGGGAAATACCGAGGGGAGAAGCAAAGCCTCTGCTTTGTGAGCAGCACATCGGCAGTCAGCAGCAGCACGTGCTTAAAATGGATGCCCAAACCCACCACCCTCAGCTTAAGATTATTAATGTTATTTAACCTAAACAAGACTGGACAGGAGGATTTTCCTCCAGAATGGATTAGTGAGTCGGGAGAAAACCAAAATTCAGCAGAAATCCTCTTAGTCATTTTTATCGGGGTTAGATTTTCGCATCTGAATCTCAGCTGCCAATTTGCATGGATAATCTCAGATTAGCTCCAGTCCGTGGTTGATTTTTTGTTTCCCCTCTCCTAAAAAGGTGCACTTTTCCAGTGACAAAGGAGATGAGCAATTCTTTAGGAGAACGGCTGTGACATCTAAATAGCAATGATAAAACAGTCCATCTAAAAACGAGCAGCTCGGCACTTTTGTCTCCCCCCTCCTCACTATGCATTATTCATAGTAGGCAACAGGACCAAATGTGTGCGCTCCCTGTGCAATTACCAGGAGAACATATTCAAAGACATATGCTAGTGCCTCGTAGTGAAAGGAGTTGTGCAAGTACCCATTATTTACTAGGCACTGTTATAAAATCTGCAAGTTTGACTCCAAGGTTGCAGCTTAATTGACTCCCCCTGGTAGCTCTTGTCATCCATCTAATTCAAGCCATGTGAAAGCGTGGTTGTTGTTTCGTGTGTGTACAATACGCTGGCTGCTTTGGCACACGCTGGTAGAAAAAATGTGATTTGCATCAATTAGCCTTTTTTTATGGCAAGGAGAGCAGCTGAATGACGGGGCATCTGAGAAGCATCTAAAACTTCAGCGCTTCACTGAAAGCAAATCATCACCGAGGTCATCTGTGTTATCATCACGACTGCCTTTGGCCCAGCTTTTCCCGAGCACAGAAGCCTCGATAAAGATCATCTGCTGAGTTTATTGCCTTCTTGAGCCAATAAATATATATCCTGTGAGAAAACCCTTCTGAGGGATTTATTTAAATCAG
Organism: Neomorphus geoffroyi; assembly: GCA_033558235.1. Lineage (NCBI taxonomy): Eukaryota > Metazoa > Chordata > Aves > Cuculiformes > Neomorphidae > Neomorphus > Neomorphus geoffroyi. The sequence continues at coordinate 35,824,338 of JAUMJM010000027.1, forward strand.
TCTCCCAAATTCATCTCTGCAAACTTCCTTCCTTTTCCTCCCACACTCATTCTCTCTGTGTGCCGTAAGCTGTGAGGATCTCTGCACTGGTTCCTTTCTGTATCTCCTTCCCAGGCAGGCAGTAACGTCTGTGCACGTGGAAATAATTTGCCTCCAGTCACCTAGACAAGTCCAGCTCTTTTTCTCCCCCAAGTGTATTCCTCAGAGACTCACAACCCGTTTTAAGTGATGTACTGATGGGTGGTGGCACAGAGACACCACCAAATGCATCAGAGAAGGCTGCTTTCCTCCATCCCCTTTCACTACCGAGACAAAGAAATCTGCAGTTATTTATTTTCAATAAAGGCATTTCACAAGGGTGGTACAACCGCTGCCAGAATAAAGAGCCATGCCAGGGATGGGGAGGCTGGTGGATATCTGAGGTAAAAGGCACTTCCCCAGTGCCACAAAGCTTCAATGTGTAGGCTCTGAAAGGTCCCCAGAAGATGCCCTGCGCTGCAGGTGGGGGTGAGCTTCTATCCCAATGCAGAGCTGGAGGGAGGGGATTGGTTGAAGTTAATAAATAGGGATGATGAACCTTCCCTGGGTAGGGGATTGGTGCTAGCAGGCATCATTGAAAGGAAAGAGAGCAGCAAAGTCTTTGTCGTGCTGCCTGCACCAGGCGTTGGGCTGTTTTAGGCAGCTGCTCTGACTGGGAAAAGGCTCTGCAACAGCACCAGGATGATCCAGCTGTGAGGAACTTTCCCATGTGCTGCTGAGGGATGTTCTGGGGCGGCCTCGAGACTGGGAGTTGCAACAGGGCCAGCAGCAAAGCACAAACCGTGTCATTGCTGCACCTCGGAGTAATTTATCAACGGCTTCTCGCCCCTTTGCCCTTCAGTCTTGCAGCAAAAGGTGTTTCCCCTGGCCAGCTGTCTGCCAGTGGAGCCATCCTCTGGCGATGCTGGCACAGCGGAGGCCAGGGAGCCCACAGCACCCAGCTCTGTCCAGGTGGGACCCTGGAAAGAAGGAGCAGCAGCCAATATGCTGAGAACATACAGGCATGGAAACATGGAACCTCTTTTCTTTTAAAGTGTGAGTGTTCCTAAAAGGGAAGGTCAAGAGGTAAACCAAGTTTCGGGATGACAGCATTGTTCTGTTCCTTAAGTGGTCCAATAGAAGTGAGAATCTCTATGGAAGCACTGTCCTGATTTTGAATAGGAGCAAATTCAAGTCAATAAGCATATTTTGGAGAACTTTGTGAAATATGCACACTATGTTCTAGGCAGCCCTGCTCTTGGTGGTGCTTCGGGAGATAAAGCATCGCTTCCAGTGTGCCTAGACTGGGAGGAGCGACAGAAGTGGCGATCTGGTGTTCTCTCCTCTCAGATCCTTAATGTAAACGTGCTGCAGCACCGCAAAAGGGAATTGACTGCACTGCAAATGAAGCAAGGCTTTAAGTGTTTTGTTGAACAGCGGCCGAGCTCTTTGGTAATGAACAACAATGACAAAAGAAATGAAGAAGCAAGCCGTGATAACCTGATGTGGTTGCAGTGGAGTAGCTGTTCTGACGGTTGCTGGCATGTGAGGTGATATGTGAGCACAAGCTATCTCCACACGCTGCTGCAGTTTTTCACCAGAGGCTAAGTTTAAAAACCTTGAAGACTTGGCAATTAAGAGGTCTTCTAATTGAAGCAGAACAATGGTAGCATTTTAATTGCCATGCAGCTCCTCTCCGGAGCATCATGGTCTAGTAGAAATCCAGGGCTTCCACAAGAAGGTTTACAAGAAGGTTTTAAAAACCATACAGAATCAATGTCACGTGTCTGCTTTGCCCCAAGAGTGGTTTGCACCGATGGGGAAGAGCTTAGTTACTCCACAACATTAAGGCAACACGTCGGGGTAGAAAATACATGCTGCTTCAATGGGTGACACTTGGCCTGGAAACCATCATGATAGAGGAGAGGGAAACCAGATTCTGCAAGCACCAAGCAATTTAAAGTGCATTAAACTGCGTTCTGGAGCCCAGAGTTGAGCCTCCTTAAAACAAATTATTGGCTGCTAAGGATTAGCGGCTGGACAGAGCCAAGGAAAACTGGCACTGCAGACACTGGGATGGTGATGGTGTGATGTGCTCCATGGAGGTGCTGCAAAAGTCCAAGTCACATCAAAAAACCAAACAAATGAACAAAACTGGAGGTCAGGATGTTCTTGCCCCTTACCTGGGTTATCCTTCGGTTTGGCTGCATTGACACAGAGCTCTTCAAGGAAGGGATGTTCATTTCTCCTATAGCTGGGAAGAGAAACATTACAGGTCATGCTTACGGTGACAATAAATGGGATAGAGCAGCAGTCACACCCCAGCACAGAGTAGCTGTAACGCTGCAGGCGTATGGTCCCATCAGGGAAGAAGGGAGATGCTGGAGGCACCGGGAGCAGCGCTAGTATCCCCTGTGGTGGGTGCCAGAGCCCACTGGCAAATATATGTTGTAATATATTAACACACCTCTATAATTCCCTTCATCTCTGAGAGCCCCAGGACATGCCCCCACAGATAATCCTGCTGATTAGCCAAATCAAAGGTTCGTGAGCAAAACCTGCACACTGCTTAGGGAGCTGCGCAGTATGAGATCAATGTATTGAAAGATCGTTCTCCACAGCAAATGCTGCTGATTCACAGCCCCCGTCCACTTTCCATTTCAAGATAAGTGACATCCAAACAACGGTCATGGTGTTGCTTTCCATTTCTAATTACCTGCTGGTCCTAGGCTGGATGGCACTCGAGACACAAGGGATACCATCCCTTCCCCAGGGAGATAAGGACCAGCACTCAGGGGGAAGACTAAGGCCAAGAGAGGAGGGGTTTGCTGCACAGTCTGTGCAGGACACCAGACCCGGACTGAAGATGCAAGGGACAAGTCTGCAAAAAATGTTGAGCAGGTGCGTGGCAGGAGGGGGAGAGAAAACACAGAACGATGGACGAAGAATAAAGATATTTCTCCCCCAAAGCTGTATCAGGAATCTTAATCTAAAACCAGCCAAAGCCAAACTCCTTGCTGAGAGCTTAGGATTTGCCCCTTATTTTTGCAGTAGATCCCAACATTAAGTGTTCCCTTCTGCAGTTGATTTCCACTGTGTGTTTCCAGACTGGGTCTTGGTCCTCCTTGAGGGGCAGCAGCCGCAATGGTGATGCTCAGGGGGAGCAGCACCCCACAGGACCCCCAACACAGCCCCCTCTTTGCAGCACCCATAAGGGGGCACTACCAGCACCCTTGTTTTCGTTCCCCCTGGTCCCAGCGGCACTGTGGCAGCGTGACGCTTCGCTGCGGGAAGGACCTATTAGATAATTGACTGTATCCCCTGCCAAGGCAGGGAGGAGTCTCCTGACAGAGGCTGTAACAGATATTAAACATACTGCTCTTGATCTCAGCAAAAAAAAAGGCCACTGGAGTAATTTTTTTTAACCCACTAAGTAAAAGCTTTCTAGCTAATATTAATAGGTTTTATCTGAAGAAAACGGTGCATTCATCAGGGACAGGCTTTTCTTTTTTTTCTCCCCCATTAAACTTTCGAAGAAATGTTTTAATTTTTTAAGCTGTCATTGATTTTTTTGTAAGCAAAAATGGACATGTTCAAGCAGAAAAAAATCCATTTTGTTGTAAACCAATTTTCTTTTAGGAAAACATTTCAACATTCCAATTTCCAATTTGGTCTCGTCGCATCTTCCTTATCCTGCTGTTGCATGGGTCAAAATGTAACTGGAGATTGATAAAAGTGCAAAAAAGTGAGCCTGTTTTAGCAGTAATTGGAACTTTTGTATTTGTTTCCAGACAGTTTTGTCTTGCTGCTTTCCTCTTTTTCCATCAGGTCAAGAGACAATGTGCCCTCAGGCACATTGGTGCCAAGCCCACCACAAGGAGATGTGCCTCTCTTTCTCTTCCCATTTCTAAATGACCTCAACTACATGGAGCTACATTCGGGTAAGCAGGCACCAGCACCACCACTGCAGGTCATGACCAGCAAGGATTTCCCCTGTTATGACCTATCCCCTTGCAGAAACGCTGCCTGTCCCACGCTCCCAAAAGCCTTGGTGCCCTCAGCCTTGCCCTGTTCCCACCTGCCCGGCTGGAGGTGAGCGGGATGAAGAATAGGGTGGGAGGTTTTGGGAGGGAAGAACCCTTGCAAGGTCCTGCTGCCTCTGACTCAGAAACATGGGGTCACCAGTATGGGAAGCTGCTCTCTTTGCCTGAGTAATGCGACCCACCAGGCTTTTGGATATTGCAACGGTCCCTTGCTGCTGGTAAATATCAGCATTGCTGGCGTTGCCGGTGCTGCAGCTTTCAGCCTCGTGCGCCTTGTGGCCTCATTAGCCCCAAATTATGTACAGCCAGGGCCACGTATACTCCAGTCTCCAGCAACCAGGGCTTCCCACCGCCAGCTCAGCATCTCTGCCTGCAGCCTCAGACGTATTCTGCAGTTGTCTCCTTTTGGTACCAACTGAAGGAAAAGAGGGAAAAGGTGAAAAGCAAGGAAGTGGGCTCCCACATTGTTCGTCTCCAAAGGAGGGAGGGAAGCTGCTGCTACAGCCCGCAGGGGCACCGTCTGCCGTGAGTCAGCAACCAGCCAGATTTACTGCCGATTGATTAAATTAACATTTGTTATAAGCCAGGGAAGGGAGGAAGGGGGGAGAAATCCTCTTCATGGCTCTTGAATTATTTATGCCCTGGAAGCCTCCACGCAGTGCTTGGGTTAGGCGGCAGTAATGCAAGGTGCAAGTCCCTGCACAGGGAGTCAGCCTGTGCTCCTGCAGGACTGCCCGTCCCCTGACAAATTACAGCAACACAGGGTGCTACGGGCTGTGTAACATGCACCACTCCAGAGGGCATTTTCCTCCTGTTACTTTGGCTATGACCTCTGTTTTCCCAATAACAGCACGAAGGATCGAAGTTGTGTACTGCTGTATTCCTAATGTCCCCTACTAAGTCTTCACTGACTGGTGCAAGAGAAAGGGCAGGGTGGCATGGGCGAGGGCAGGCAGGGCTGGCTTTGCTCTGCTGCCCAGGCAGGGAGCCAGGAATGGGAAAAAAACCCAAGCTGCATTCCCAACAATTTGATGTGATATTTTTTTCCTAGGTGCCAATAATGAACTGGATGGAGTCAGTGGGAAGCTCTAAGATCTCAGTAAAACCTGCCTCCACATGCAGCACGTGCGATGTGAGGTGCTGAAGCCGAGACTGGGCTCATGCCGCTCTGTGGGGGCTGTCTGGGCTCGCTATGTGCCTGGTGGGGAGGGGGAGAAAACGTGGCGGCACTGCTGGGAGACGTTACAGGGATAACGCCTGAGCGAGCTGGTCCTCCCAGGAGAAAACACCCGTGCAAAACTGGGCGCACAAGCTGCTGAGCCAGCAAGGCGCGGGACTGCAGGTCTTTTGTTCTCGTGGCTCAGGCTGAGTTTCAGAGCCAGCCAGCTCCGATACAAGACCACAGTCCTGACCACTGTGGCTGTCTATTTGCAGAGTTGGCAGCCAGTCTGAGTGACAAATAAGGCAACTTTTCCATTGCTCCTAAACACCAACGTTCACCGCACAAACACTGCCAGAAAGTGTCCCTTTTCCATCAGCTGACCCGCTGTACCGAGACGATGCCGTGAGCCACAGGCGAGTTGTGCTTCCTGCAGGGATGGGGACACACCATGAGGTCATTAGAGCAGAGGAAGGGAAGGAAGAGCCACCGAGGCACATGGGCAGCAGTGACCCCACTGACACCTCCTGTCTTCACTAAGGATTCCTGAGGCCCTGCCACTGCCCGCACCCTTTCAGGGTCTCACCGCACAGCCCATGCCGGCATGTGGGGGCTCCCTGGCCCCTCGTAGCGCCGCGCAGCTTCGCCAGCCCTCCCCAGCCCCAGGCACCAGTGCACCTGTGCCAGAGAATAAATTCAGGTATTTAAATTCCTCATTACAGTCAGCCATCAAATATTCATTGTAACAGATACACAAGGAGAGGAGGGGCAAGCCTATTGCACAAGAGCTGAAAAGGGAAATAACTTTTTACAACCAGCCAGTTAAGTTATAAATCTGAATAAGTCCAGGATTTATTTAATGTGCTCTCTGGATGGAACCACGCCACAGTCGCTGGGGTAAGCTACAGCTGCGAGCGAGGGAGGGAGCCGTGTGGTTTGTCCAGCCCTGGGACAGGAGTCAGAGGGGGCCGTAAGAGTAGCAGCCTGCAAGGGGACATGAGGGTACGTGGCAGCGGGGAGTGGTAGCAGGGCTGATGCCCAAAGCACCAGGCCAGTCTCTTCCCTCTCACTGCTCAGCTTCATCTGTCCTGCATGATGCTATAGTCCTACCTACCAGCATTTAAGCTGAGAGCTCTGTTTGCTATTGCAGCACAAGATGAAGAAGTTAGCAAAAGCTGAGAGGTGGGCTTGGGGAGCCAAGCCCCTTCCCAGAGGTGCCTGAAGGGCCATTGCCCAAGGACGGTTTCCCAACACCACCAGTCAGGAGGCAAAATGCCTCTCTGCCCAACTCCTGCTGAGAGAAACAGCCCTGCTGTCTTGGTTTGCAATGGTGTGGCTTGAAATATTGCAACAAATGAGCCACGTCCTTGATATGAAGAGATGAGATGTGGCACCAGGGGAGAACAGCATCCACTGGCACCAGCTGGAAGGTGCCTTAGACAGCCCCTCAAATCCCAACAGCACCAAAGGGGTGGTTTGGGTTTCCCCTCAAAGTGGCTGCTCAGCCAGAACTCAACCTCCAGCTCCCAGAGAGACATCAGCAAGGAGCTGTTTCAGCAGATTTTCAGTTATCAGAGAGAAGGCAGCGCACAGAGGGAGCCGCCTGCTGCCCTGCTCGCTGAATCGCTAGCACACAGAGTGTCCAGCTGGTACACAGCAGCCCCAGAGGTCATCAGCAGATTTTTGCCCATCACTTACAGGAAAAGGGGTGAGTGGAGTGGGAAGGCTGTTGCCTCGCTGGACATCCCTTCCCAGGAGCCCTCTTTCCGTCCCCATTCCCCCAGTGGAGGTGCCTGCCGCAGGGGCATTGGCCACTGCAGGAGCCCCACAGCAAGGCGGGGGCTTTTGCACAGCTTATTTCTGCACAAAGATTGTCCCTCAGCCAGGCTAGGATTTTCCTAACCCCCAAAGGCCCGGCATTGTAAAGGTCAGGGTGTATCTCAGCAATGCAGCGTATCCGGCACAATGAGCAGATGCCTGGACCCCTCTCCCAGCGGCCGGTGCAGATTCCTGGACAATACTGTGTCGTGAAGCTCCAGGTTTTCTGCATCCCAGGGAGCAGAGCTGCCCGCCAGGGTTGGAGACATGCCAAGGGGAGTTCAGTCGCTGATGAAGTTTCCAGTCACATTCTATTTTAATGTTGAGATCCTCCATTTGTTCAGTTTTTAAAGGTGACCCACAAAGGAAAGTACAATTTGGGCTCATGCCCAGTGTTCGCTTCCCTGTGCTGAATAAAAAGACCTGGAAGTAGGTATATTTATAAAGCTACTTTTTGGCGTTAGAAATGTGGATCTTTATGTCAAGACTCCGGGGAGGCAAACGGACTCACAAATAGTGTGGTTACAAAAACGATAACAATGTGAGCTGAGCTGCTGAGAAGTGACCTGAGCAGGCTGTTTGCTGTCCAGTCTTTCTGTTTGTTTTGTTACTAACATCCACTTAATTTCAATGACCAGCTGATGTTTTGGATGAAAAGCCCTTGTTAAAGCCTCGGCATCCTTCTCCCTCTGCAGCCTTCCCCTCCCAATACGCTTTCCACAGCCTCCTCCTCCATCTGCTTCAGAAAAACATATCGACTATCACTTCCATCAGCTAAAATGGCAAGCTGGAAAAATCTTTAATAGCTTTTCCCCTCCAGGACTTTCATCATACAGACAAGATACCTACAAGACAGCAACCCAAATAAGCAAAACCCACTTTGAGCCCCAAGGTGCTCCCAGGGCTGTCCTGGCTGCGCAGGGCTCTTGGCCCTTCCACGATTGTGGGCAAAGGTGAGTGCTGTCTTCCCATGAGCATATCCCTTCCTCACCGCAGTCACGCCCTTCATCTGCTTTGGGGCAGGATTTCTGGCTGCCCTCCTGTTGGAGGCCGGTGGTGCGAAGCCTGTATATCTTTGCGCAGGCTTTTTTCTCAGTCCGTGGCTTGGCCCTGGGGCTGTATCCCTGTCACCCCTGCATGGACATCGCCACCCCTCCCCTCTAACCTTGCTTTTATTTCCAGAGCCACTGTTAGAACTGTTGTAGTTTCTGACCCTGGGTGTATGCCTATGGAGTTGATGGTAAAAACACTCAGGGAATTTAATCACTAAGAGAAATCCGCTCCCCATGGGGTTGACACCGCTTGTTGGTGCACTGAGCCTTTACTTCTGATGCCCCACTGTGACTATAACACCACCTCTTCCAGTCCTTGCTGTTGGGCCAAGGCTACTGCTGGCCCTTAGTGCTTGCCTCTGGGTGCAGCGTGCCAGGGGTGCTGGCAGGCAGGAGGAGAGCAGTGGCGCAGGGCTGAGGACGCTGCTGCAGCTCTGCCTGTGCTGAGTCACGCCCGCCGGATGCTCCTGCAAACCCCTCTGTTTCCTACGCCACTGGAAAGGTACCAAGACCATTAGTGTTGCGAGCCCAATCTCTGCAAAATAAGACAGCCTGATGCTTGCAGTAGCTCCAGTTACAGCCCATGGCTCCCTTCCCTGTGTCCTCCGGCCACCCGCCTCACCCATGTCAGGCAGCCTCCCGTCAGCATGTGCTGCTTGCCCAGTGTTCAAGGCAATATGCTTGTACCTTCTCCAAAAAAAGCTTCCAGGCCATCGCTTATTTACAGACTGTTCCCCTTCCCATGCCCCTGTCCTCTAGCAAGTACAGCGGTGGCTCCGGCCCGTTTGCCCCATCCTGTGACACTGCTCAGCTGTGGGCATCACCACGTCCATGCGTGGACCAGACAGACGCCAAAGGGCCTTCAGCAACGTGAGAGACTTGGATGTCGGCCTTTTTTCAACACTTGCAAGCATGGGGGAGGTGAAGCCCGGGGCGAGCGGCCTGCCCTGCGCCCCAGGAGGCTCACAGCCCAAAAGCTCTCATTCCCTTCAGCTGCAAGCGATTTATGGCCTCGGTGCCTCTGTTTCCCTGCCTGGGACCCAGACTCGCATCCCTGCTTTTCCAGGCTGCTGTGATGAAGGCTGTGTTTAAAGCCTGAGGTTGCTGAACACTATGGCAACAAGGCCATACAAATACTTAGGGCTGAGCCGCCCTTTGTTTGGGGTTTCTGGAGCTCTGGAATGACTGATGAGCTCTCACCAGACCAAAACCATCTCAAGCAGTCTCTGCTGGGGCCAGGCTCCTCTTGACGTCAGTAGGATTTGGACCAGGGCCCATCTTTCAGAGGAGGCCAAGCCAACGCTGCTTCTCCCGACAGTGGTGAGGACAGAGCAGGGTGCAGGTCCACAGTGGCCCTCCAGGAATGGAGCTCAATCCACTCTCTTTAGATGGTGGCCCCATCTACCACATTGCCCCCAAGACCTCTGAGCTCCTGTCATGGACAGTGAACCAGGTACGCTCCCTGGTGCCAGAAGCCCAACTCTTGCTTGGGAAGACAGGGCTTTGTCTGCCCATCTTCCCAAGCATCACTCATCATCCCCCCACATCTTCCTTCCCAGCAAGCTTTCCTGAGGGGACAAAGTTACTACTCCCAGGCTCTGCTGACACCTGGGGATCAAGGGGGACTGAGAGGCTACAGGACCAGCTCCAGTTGGCATTCATGCCGTGGGAGATATGGGAGAGAGCAATTGCTTGACCTCATGATCCTGAAGACATCTCTGAGCTAATACTGCAAATGCCAAACAACCAACAGTTCAGGCCGTCCCAGGGGGTCCTGCCATCCTGTTGGACATCTAAGCATCTCCCTCCCAGTCCAGGTCCTTACTACAGTGTCGGAGACAACGTGAAGGTCTGCAGACAGAACGCAATGCCTTCATTGCCCGTTGTGTCTCCTGCTCAGTTTGCCCTCTTCATGCCACAGGACTCTTGGCTCTGGGTCCTGCTCTCCTGTTCTCAGTTTATACGGGGGCCTCTCTGGGCTCTCCTTCACCCAGAGGTTCCCAGGGCCACTAACCCACCCCCTGGGCTGCCAGAAATGCAGAGGGTGTCCGGAAAGGGCCCTGATCTGCAGTGGGGAGCCCGGCATTGGTGCTCCATAGGAAGAGAACATTCCCCTCCTGGCAAGGCAGCGTTCCCGAAGAGGCACATGTCCACATGCCTGGTTTGCTTTCGCTGTCCCCCAGCAGCAGGGCTGCCTGTCACCCCAGTCCAGGAGGCGCTGGGGTTCAGTGCACCCCGGTTCGTCAGTGCCCAGGCAAAGCCCATGCCAGCCACAGTGTGCAGGGGCCTGTACCACCCCTCTGCCCTGGCTGTCTCTCCCTAGGAAGGGGGGCTCAAAGAGGGGGGAAAAGGGGCAGGGAGGGCATGAAAAGCCCATCCAGAGTCAGGATCCAGCCAGGACAGGCGCTCAGAGCTGGGCTTCAGGCATGCTCCCATATCCTGGGGTGCAGGAAGGAGTGCCTGCCATCAGCAGTGGTCATCTGGGCAGGCTGCTGGCTTTGTCTGCGGGCTTGCCATGTGCCTGGAGCCTCGCTGCAGGCTGCAGGATCCCAGGCAGGCCGGCAGTGTAATTAACTGCTAATCTTCCTCCTCCCTGGATTTGTTCAGCTCCGCTAGGTCTCCCTGTCCCTGCTTCCAGGGATTTCATTGTCTCCCAGCTCCTTCCTGCTCATCCTCTCCCATCCAGGGCAGCTCTGTGAATCCACCGAAGCTGCTTCTTGTGTCTTACACTAATTTTAACAAAGGCTCTTCCTTACCCTGGGGACTTTGCTAGTGACTCTGTCAAAGCTGCTTTGAAAGCATTGCTACTCATGCTCACTAATAATTTAGTGTCTGGCTTCTGCGTGGCTTCCTACTGTTCTCCTGGCTCCTCTGGTCTCCCTCCTGCTTCACTCGTCTTCTTCCTCACACAGGTTGGGAGCAGGAACCAGTTAATATTTGATTTCCCCCTGACTGCTGCGTCTGGGATGCGCGGGGAGAGGGGGATCAGCCACAGCCATCAACGGAGGGAGCAGGAGCACCCCTAGAATAGCACCCCTAGAGCTATTCGCAGCCCTCCCGGATGTCTCACTTCGCCGCCTTTGTCCCTCGACATGTCCCGTCTCCTTGTTCCTCCCCACCCCCACCCCCAGAAGGTCTGTTCTCCCTGTTGGTAATCCATTATCTACATTTAATGCCTCACTGACGTCCTCCCCTTTGTCTGGTGGTGAAACCTCGACCAGATGTGAAGCTTCTTCTGTTACTAATGGCAAATCCTTTTGCAATTGCTGGTTGGAAAATCGGGGAAACTGTTTTCATGAAATAAAAATTGAAACACTGGACTCATTTTCATCCTGCGGGCCTCACAAAGGAACAGGTTTTGTTTGGCATTGGTTCTGTCTTTGTACAGAAAATCACTTTTACAACCGGGGCTCAGAAGATGGGTTTGTGATGTCAGTACTCACGCTGCTAAATGCTTCCTTTGCTGTCCCAGGGTAGTTACTGCTGCTCTCCTGGTCCACTCCCCAAAAAAGAGAGGAGATGGACAAAAAAAGTGCAAGAGTCCTGGTATGTGTTCAGACCTCAGAAAACTGAGATCATCAGTAATATTTCCAGAAACACGACCACCTTCTGTGCGTGCTTATCAGGCCCGCGTAGATGTGTAGATGGGCTCTGGGAAGGAGGTCAAGTGTGGCTCAAAGGAAGGTCTCCAGTTAACCCTCAAACTGTGTTTTTATCACTTGGCCTCGTTCCCAGAGTGTCTCCGCAAACTTCTTCGCTGCTGTGTGAGGTATTAGGTTATCCCACAGTGCCACCCTCATACAAAGCCATCTGCATCCAAATCACTATTAAAATACGGTGGTGCTGGCTGCTGCGCAGCAGCAGAGGCAGAGCTTTAAGGCAGCAGCAGAGCTGCAGTACCCAAAGAAAGCCCTTAAGAGCGTGGAGATGGAGTCACGGTACACTGGGCCAGCACCTGAATGGAGACGCCCAAGCTGCGGAGATGCAGATAAGGCATCAGCACGTGCCCCTTTCTGGCAAGCCAGCACTAGCGTGGCACTTTGGTCTTGCATTTGGGCCATGTGTGCTGGGATTTGCACCGTCTTTTTTGTAGAGACAGGTGGTAAGAGGCAATCCTGGACTGCAGGAACCCCAAGCACTGCCAGCAAGCTGGGAGAGAACTGTCCTCCCAACTAAACCCTTATTCCCATCACTAGAGGTGTGCCTACCTATGTGTTTCCTTCAGATGCAAGCACTCATTTTTTCAGCTAGTCAGAAATTCACTGACAAATGCCAGCCTGAAATGTTTCATCTCCTGTTCAATGAACTGTCACTGAACCAAGAAAAAAATATCTTCAAGGACATGCCTGGGCTCCTGGTGGGTCTGCCCAGAGCCAGCATTTGAGGAGCCTCCCAGATTTACTTGCAACATTCTTCCAGTTGAGGGGAAATCTAGCTAGTTTTTTAGTTTCAATCTAATTTTGAAGGATTTTTTGCTTTTAATTTCTGGATATCACGACTTATCCTGTGCACCAGCAAAGATGTGAGTTAGACCTGTGCAGGTCCTTCTATCCTGTCACTTGGGGTGAAGAAGTCAAAGATCCATGTGATACCCCAAAGAATTGAAACAATAAACAGAATTTGCAAACCACAGTCACACAAGGCAGCAAGGATCACCTAAGCTGCCCGGGAGGTGTAGGCAGAGCTGGTGCAGGACAGGCTTGTGTATTGTGATCATGAGATGTCCTGGGGAGAGAAGAGAAGGCAGACAGCTGTGAGGGACAGCTGGGGAAAGTGTGAGAGGAAGCGGCTAAAGGGGGCCGAGGATAAGAGATGGAGAGGTGTGGGACCACGCACTAGTGAAAAGAGCCCTGGGGTCACCAGCAAGGGTGTTTTCCCCAGGTGATTCTTCCCAGGTGCAAGGAAATATTTCTTTGTAAAGATACAGCTCCAGCAGCAGAGGTGCTTCCTTTTGCCACCGTTTTGTCTGGGGTCTGCCAAGCATTGTCACTTCTGCTCTCTGCCACCACCACAGAGAGCTGGCCTTAGGAGGAGCGTCTGACTTCAGTGAAGCTGTGGTTCACTGAACCACACAGCTCAAGACTTCTGACCTGGGAAGCAAAAAACTCTGAAAACGGTGACAGCACCTTTCCCTGGCTTTTATTCCAAAGCTGAAGGCAACAGCAACAAACACAGTGCTGGGAACAACCAGGGCAGCCCCTCCCGGGCTTCTCATCCTTCAGTGCTCTCACCCTGGCTCACAGCTGTGTTCTGGCCTTAAGAGCAGGGCTGGTGGGTCTCACAGGGTGAGATGGGTGCTATGGCTGCACCGTGTCAGAGGAGATGCTCTTTGCTCCACTCTTTTTTTCCCTTCCCATGTCTTTTTTATTTTGTTTCTGGAAGCTTTTACTGCTGAGGTGCCCTCCCAGTCAGCAGGGGCAGAGCTGTCTGCATGCAGAGGTGCCACCAGCACAGGGCACACACCAGGCATTGCTTCACCACTGCACAGTGAAATAGAAGTAGGTCAGGAAACTAGGTTTGGCAGAGCTGAGGACCGGACTTGTCACCTCACTTGCCATCAGCAGGGGAACCAAAACCTGCCAGCACCAGGCAGTAAGTGGGGAGGGCAGATACCAGGATGCCGGGCAGAGCTCTTGCCCTCCCAAATTTACGGCACCATATAGAGGCCTGCTGCTGCACTCGCCTCTGGTAAAGGCTGAAGATCTCTGCGAGGATGCTTCAGGTCTTGCAGGTTCCCCAGCCACCAGCTGTACTCACCTGACTGGTAACTGAAGCAAACTCCCAAGCCCAGGGTGAAGGCGCTGCCTCCTCTGAAGCGGCAGGACAGCGCTCTGCCAGCCCCATGGGATGCACCTCCTTGCCGGAGGGATCTGCCACCAGTCACAGAAAGCACCACACGGGCCCCCAAATACTCGGCTTTGCCCCATTAGTGAGCCAGAAAATCACGCACTACGCTGCCGCCTCCTGTCTGTCTTTGTTTCAGACACTTCTAGTGGATGAGCTGCAGAGCCACCATACCCGCATTTCTGTGACGCCCATTCCAAAATTCCTCTCAATATTTGTGGGACCAGTGCACTGGGCTCTGGGGTGGGACCAGGCGGCGCCGGTCAGGGCAGCAGGAAGGATTTCTAACCGTTGAGGATTTTCATCTGGGGTCTGCAGGCAGAAGAGCTGGCGACGGCACATGGCAACTTTCTGGGATGAGAAGTTACTTGTGATAAACCCCACGTAAGGGAGGGAAGATTTAGACCTTGTAACCTCCAAAGCAGCTCAACGCACAGAGATCGTGGCTGTATTTTGGCAAGCAGGACCCTTCTGTGTGAGGTAGGGATGGCAGTGGCTGGGGCTGGGCGGGCAGGAGCAGGACAAAGGCCCCGCTCCCCGCAGCAGCTGGGGCAGGCAACCCCGGAAACACGGACACAGTCGGTGCCTATTGAAACCCCTGTCCCTGGCTGCACCCCCTGCCCACGGCTCCCCCCATGCAGCTGCCCATGCAACTTTTCAGGGTCTAAAACTGGTGCCGCTCTTAGCTCTTGGCTAATTGCTTTAATGCATCCCGAGGCGCCCACCCTCCCTCCCTCCCACCAGCAGCTCATCATTTATTCACAGGGCTGAAACCCCCCGAGCAGCATCCTGCTGGCCGTCACGCTGCAGGGGGCTGATGCGGGGTGGCTGGCCGGCCATGGAGAAGGATGACATCATTTTCATGCCGGGAGCGAGGCACGCGGGGCTGGGGGAAAGGCTTAGCCCACTTATCTTCCAACGTACACCTACAATTTTCCCTTTCAATCTCCTTCCAATCTGGCTACTCCCACGTGAGTTACTAATATAGGACACGCAACGGGGCTTCTCCCTGCCTGGCCTATCCTCATCTATTCAGCTAATTAGCTCAGTTTTGCTAGGGGGGCATGGGGGTAGAGAGGGGGAGAGGGGAAGAAAGGGGAGGGGGAGATCTTGTCCAAAATCCCCCCCTATGCTCCATTTTCCCTAAGCCCAGGCTGGTTGAGTGAGCTTTGCTCCACTGACACCAGCCAGCAGGACCCGCTGCGGGGGTGGTGTTCAGCGGCTCTAGTGCCATATCCAATGCCCTGCAAAACTGGGGGGCACATTGGCCTTTCCCATCCTCCTTACCAAAACACCCGCCTGCAGCCCCAGCCTTGCAGATGCTGGGGGAATATTGGCCCTGCCTTGGGGAAATTACAGACCTTGGCCAGCCAGTGAGACAGGGTGGGAGGGGAGAGAAGAGCAGAGGGGTACTAATTCGTTTTCCTCCTGCCCCCTCCTGCAGCCTGTCCCCATGGCGAACCAAGAGGCAGACAAGGGTTTGGGAGATGTCCCTTGACCTCCCAGCACCGGGACCCACCAGCATCAAAACTACCTGCAGCCAGACCTGCAGCACATGAGAAGCTTTATGAGTTGTTTGGTGGAGAATGAGCGGTTAATTACCATGTGCCACTGCCGTTAACCTCCTCAAAGAAGTCTAATTATCACAGATTAATGAACAGAGCCCAGGCACATCCAAGGAGCCATTGCTGAGGGTCTTTTCAGGGCGACATTTCATTATCTTTTTGAGTGCTGCCATACTGCCTTCTCCACTGTCCCTCCCTCCAGCCCTCCTCCAGTACTGGTGCTCCAGTTGGTCCCTGAGAAATGTGGCCCCATGGCTCCTGCACTGCTGCACCAGTGGAGAAATCCAAGGTGTGTGTGCTGCGGAAGGCTTGAAATCAGGGTCCCCAGTGACTCCCTGAACTCATCCCGTGGACATTAGTGTGTTCCTACAAGGGCTCACACACCAGGGCCATCTCCTCACATAGAGTTCTGCGGAGTCCCATGATGTTTGGGTTGTGCCTACCCCAGATGCCTGAGCTCCTGCAGGCAAATAAATCAGATGATCCTCCTGTCTGATCTGGGAATCAAACAAGAGAAAACCACAACAAACTAAAGCATGTCATTACCTCTTGTGGTTGCAGGGAAAAGCCCAAATGAATCTCACAGGCTGAGGAAGCAGACAAAGGAAAAAGAGACCATGGTTATTGATTTTTTTATTTACAAGCCCACTCTCCACTCCCCCACCCCCCACCTCCCCACCTTATGAGACCCCATGGCTGGGTAGAGGGGAGTCCTGGCACATGCCATGGGATGGCCAGCAGCATGGGCAGCCCCCTCTTGGGACACAGTCGTGGAACCGTGCTGAAGACGGCAGGAATGGCAGAAGGCTGGGGATGGTACGGGATGCAGCCTCAAAGCAACAAACATTAATAAATGATAAGATTTTACGATCGTGTCAGGAAAGCTTACACTTCCAGCATTAAAATAAATAATGAAACATTTTTTTAGCTATTCTGGCTTATTTTCAGCACTTGCTGAATGGCTGATGCTTTGTTATGGTTGCTTACCCAGCACTCAAGAGCGTCCTTTCAGATTTGAACCAATTAGCCCCATGCTCACCTCAACGAGCTCTGCTACAACACATGCACATGACTGCCATACTGAGGCTCCCGTGCCAGCAAATCGATGGAGCCTTGTTTTATTATCCTGCCTGAATTTAAGAAGTTGCTAGCCCCGTCTTCACATGGGCTGATGCCAGGAGGGATTCTCACCAGTGGAGAAAGGAAATCCGCAGTGAAGACACGTTGTCTTTGCAACCGCCGTCTTATTGGCGCTGCAGAAAAGCCCCACTGGCTTCGGCTGTGTCGGGATCAAAGGTGTCCCATCGCCTCCCTCGTGGTGTTTTTGCTGCACAAATGCATCCCCAGCTTTGACATGCTGTCATGGGGAGGAAACCAGCAGATGCAGAGGAAGCTGAATGGGCAAATTAATGTTAAAATAATTGTAGCAACCATTTCAGACTTGATGAATATGTAGCTCAAATTACAGCTCTGCCTTGAAAACAAAATGAAACAAAAGCCTCAATGAATGTAACATTAATTTAATAATAGCAAAACTTGTAAATAATGTAACACTCATTTAAATGGTTACTCATGCAAGATCTCTTGAGAGGAGAGTGAGGGACTTTGTAATTTTGGGGCTGGAGTGACACATGTTCTGCAAGACATGATATTTTATTCATCAGCTCCCCCAGGAACTGGCAGGGCCATGGGACCAGGGCTGAGGAGCTTGCAGGCAGCCCCCAGCCCTGTCACCGCCACGCGTGTGCCCCCTCCTCCTTGTCAGTCCCTGGGGTTTCCCCAGCACAGTCCCTCCTTGTGCCTGGGCGCTGCTGGCTCCTCTGGGGCTCTCCCAGCCTGGGGCTCAGCTCCTCCATCCTGTGGACATCTGTGACACCCACACGTCAGAGTTCTCTCCTCCCTTTGCTGCGGCATTTATTTAAATGTTTCTCTTCTCCTTCACCCTCCACCACAAGGTGGAATTAAATTCACGAAAAAAACAAGAAATGCAGTCCAGGGCCAAGCTAGTAATTACCATCAAATCCAGACAAAATCAGAGCAGAGATATTCAGTTTGACCCTTTGTCCCTTCCATTTTTTCAAGTTGCCCTTTTTTACCTCTTTTTACTGCTGTAAGAGCCTATTACCAGCGTCTACAACTTCCTTTCACCAAGGACCTCTGGGTTTTTCTCTGCCTGCTTCCTCTGCGTTATTTATTGACATATTCAATAATTCAGAGAAATCTTATTTTAAATGCACAGGGCAGAACTCGCCCCCAGGTTTAAAAAACAAATCCTGTCACGTTTGGCAAACAGCTGCACACAGAAGGCAGACATCAAATGTATATATCTAAATATGTAAATTCAAAGAATCAATAGACACGGTGTATTCTTTATTTTCGGTTTTCATCCAGAAATAAAAGCTCGTGCGTAACATTATCATGATATTGCCGTATTGATTTCCTTGCGGTAAGGAGAATCCTACGAGACATATCCCAGGAATAAGCTTTCCTCCCGGAGTGAAGGTCAGCCTGCTGCCACAAGGACTATTCTTACACAACCAAAAATGCCTGATGGAGAGCTGATGTGCAGAGCTGGGTTTTAACCTAATGCAACCAGCCTTCCTCCTTCTCCTCAAGTTAAGGGAAACCTTTGTGCATGGGACATTCAGTGTGAGTCCATTGGCACTTAAGTTCTTCCTCAGTAAAGACCTATGGTCTGAACTGGTGACACGGGGGCTGAAGCCTGCAGATCGGCATCCACCAGTCATTTGCCCCCCAGGTCTATACTGATCCTTGAGCACTAAATTTATCCTGCTCCAATATGTTATTTGGAAGGTTACTTCTCTTTTATAGCCTGTAGTATACTTATTCTTCACTTCTCTGGTGCCCATCACATTATCCCACCTCGCAGCTGACCAGCGCTCTCCAGACATCACCTGCCACATCCAGGTTTGTTTGTAGATAATTGAGAAAGAAATGCAAACACACTGAGATGATTAAGATATACACAGCTGGGGTCACCAGAAACAGGGAAAAGGAGCAAGCACAGAGTGCATATGAGAGAGCAGCCCGTGCTGTTTCATACTGACTCATCCAGGACCATTAGCCTCCAGATGATGCCAAAGGCAAAGAGTCTGCACTGCAAAACCTCTGGGCTGTGCCTCTGGGATTTATACATGCATTATCATTTTCTTCTTGCTGCCATCTGATATAAAATAAATATGTACATTGATACAGTAGTGGCAAATAAGTGTCTGTTTTGAAGAGACATTGGTATTGTCTTATAAATGTCAGCAGCTGAACAACAGCGGGCTCTGTCAGCTGCTACTGCTTCTATCGCTTCCCTTTTATTAAAAATACATATTGACAATAAGAGCTATGGTGAAAAAGAAGCCCCTCCCTCCCCAGAAAAAAGACCTTGCTCTGCTCTTCTTGGGAAATCTTTAAACATGTGCCCTGCAAAATGACCTTACACATCTTCTCCCTTCCTGTAAATGCCATTGAAGTACACTTTTAAAACCAGGCAGCAAAAAGCGAGGCTCCTATCGGTGCTTTAATAATGGTGTTTCTCAGAGCCACTGCAGCAGCAAATGTTTGAGCTTTCTAAAATACTGCATTTCATCCAACCTGCCTTGCTCCCTGCCAGGCGGTGCCGTGCACGCACGTACAGAGTGCAAGCAGCTGCCTGGCACACAGCCCCTGCCCTGTCCCTGCAAGCGCTGCAGTGCCACAGGCAGCAGGGATAAACTCAGCTCAACATTAATGCCCGATTCTTCTTGCCAAAATCCAGGGGCATTGAGTGCAGAGGGCTTTGCTACCCCTGACAGATGGGAGCTGGGCTGGAGCTGCTCCTGAAGGCTTTCTCCCACTTCTCTGGGTGCAGGCAGTAAGGAGAGTCCAGAAGCTGGGCAGATCTGGAGGAGGTTTATCAGAGCTGACCGAAGCACTGCAGATGACACTGTTACAATTTTTCTGTGGTATCAGTTTAAATGATGTTTTCCTTTTTGGTAGGTGTATTAATTTTTACTTGAAAATGATTTTTAAAAGTGGGAACCCTTTTCCTTTCTAAGTAATACAGGAGAGAGAATTTAGAAAAGCATCCCATGAAAGCAAATAGGCTTTATTTCAACAGTCCTTGCCTAAAACCTCACTATTTGAGTTTCTGTCACTTTTTTACTTCTTTTCTTCACCTGGCATCTCAAGGAAAGAAGGCCAGTGATGTTTCAGGAGGGCAGCTGACTGTACACAGCCCACTGGGTGCTTCAGACTCCCGTGCACATCTCGTGTTTGCAGTGGAGATGCTGTTATACTGACGATGGTCATGCCTGCAGTTTGCATCCCTTTACACCTCTGCATCAGAGAACCAGAAAGCTTCAAGTCCCAACACCTTCACAGAAACCCCAGAGAAAATACATTGTTCAGAAAGATAAGCATGTGAACATGGCCACATAAATGTCAATCACAACAAATCCTAAACATCGGCCATTTGTAAACTATTCAACTGCAAGTCAAATTGTTTTATGGTTAGAGGAGCACTTAATATACTATGAACAGTTTAAATTTAGCATTTCATATTCAGAGTGATTAATGGCACCATTTTGTATTTCAATTACTATGAGATACTTCCCCGTAATAAACGATGACAATAATATTCACATTAAGTCAATAAAAGGCATCTTCAAACTGTGATGTATAAATGCCATTTTCACAGCACGATGTGAAAGCATCATACAACAAGTTACCAACACTGATAACAGAAACCCTAGCACCCAAAGGCAGATGTTTGTGTGAGGCAGAGGCATCGCCCTCTGGCTCAGGAAGCCATACCACCTCCTAAGTACAGATTCGTAAATGTCTGCCTGGGAGCTGATGAGATGGGGACTGCAAGCACGGACATCCTGCAGTCATTTCCTAGGCACTACGGCTGATAAGAGCTACACAACAGGTCGCATCGAAGTCTTTCATCCTCTCTTTCTTCTTCCACATGAAACCTCATTAACTGAAAAGGGAAATTATTTTTGCTCACACTGTTTTAACCTGCTTGCTTCCTTTTTAATTGCTAGCACTTATTTAACTTGAGTGCCCAAGAGCATACTGACTGGCAACAGCTGCTTTCCACAGCCTCACATCTAGAATACAGTTGCATTCTCTGTCAGGAAGTGGAAAACTGGAAAAAAAAAACCAAACCAAGAAAATATTTAATTTCAATTAACAGTGAATTGTTTTGCCTTGGCACCTTAATTTAATTTTGTTTCATTTGACTAAAATAAAGAGAGACTTGGCTTATATGTCAAAACACAATAGCACGTATCAGAAATTAGATACAGTATGAAATATAATCTAGCAAAAGATAAGGATAAATTAATAACTGTTATGAACAGTGTAATTATAGCTTGCAGAAAATGTAGCAAACCGAGAAGCTGGAGGTAAACATTTTTGAATCATGGAAATGACAATTCTGTCCCTGTCAAAACAAGACATTTCACCATTATCAAAACAAAACAGAAAAGCCCAAATGGTTCACTTTGACTTTCCTGTTGAAAATTATGTTCAGACTGGCACATTCTCACAAAATGCCTCAATTTCAAAAAAAGCTGCATGTTCTTCGGACGAAAATTCACTTCTGCCGGAGACCTTTGCAACCACTCCTGCTGCAGGACTTGGGAGAGCAGCTGCCTCTGGCCATACTTAGCACCTCTCTCCCTCTGGTTAAGTATTTGGACTCCCTGCCTGAGACCCACAGACTCTGTCCACTCAGTGCAGCCTGGACTCAACAGTCCCCCTGTTTCTAAGGTAAAATCTAAGCAAGTTTGCCTCCCCTCTCACCCTTTGGTGCTATCACTAAGAAGCAACAAGCGATGCACCAATAACAGCAGTATTCATAAAGCTCTACAAGGATTCTTTTAAAAAACAGAAAAGAAAGAGAGACAGAGAATAAAACATTTTTCCTTCTTTGCAGGTCAGTTGTAACTCACCCGGTGCGGGGATTGCAGGAGAGTGAGGGAATCTCAGAGGGAGCCATTATCCGTAGATCACTGCCCGGGCAGACCATAACAGCCTCTCCGAGCTATTAGAGGCAATTGTTTCAATAAGCATTTGTCCTGCAATCAATGACAAGACAAATAGGATGCTCCTCCAGACTCCCACTGGTCTAATGGGGAGGACACAGCCTTTGGGCAGTCGGTTGCGAGGGGATGGAAGACCCTGGCCTCGCTGCAGTGGTCTGGATGGTGAGGGCTATGTTGGTGCTTGCCCTGCAGGCTGGGGCTTGCCTAGCAGTGCCTCTCCACACTGCTGGATCCACGGTGGCTGGTGCTCCGCTGAGGCTGGGCAGCTGTAGCTGCCCACCATGGCCATGGGCATGTTGCCTTCGCAGTCCTGCATGGAGATGCCTCCACCAACATGATCTGCGAAGCACTGGTGAACTACCCGGTACCTCACACCACGACCACACAGCTGCAGCCCTGCACTACAGACTGCGTCTGTGCTGTTTTATAAATCCCTGACATTAGGACCATTGGCTTTTATTAAAACAAACACTTAGGCAACTTGGACCTAGCTAGAGACTCCAGCCTTGCCTCCTGGTTCGCAGCAACCAAGCTCTGTGTTGGTCTTGCGTAGACACATGGGGTGACACACGGGCTAAGCTGAGGATCATGTATTGAAACCCTCCAATGGTGCCTGCCTGCTTTGAGGCTTGGGGGATCTTTACCCAGTTTCCTGCAGCCAGTGAGCGCTGCGCCTGGGGACATGCGCCGTGTCAGCCACAAGGATCAGATCACTGAGTTAACATCCATGTAATTTTATTAACGGTCTACTCTGCTCTGAATGAGAAAATACCAGCTGCTCCAACGAGCCTGTATTTAAGTTCTTCTTTCCAAAGACCGCTTTATTTTGTACTTTTCTACCAGCTTGTCCAAAATAGGAACAAAACATGCGTGACAAATACAGAGGCCATCCACCCTGACACACACTCTGTCCCAGCCCAATTTAAAGTGGAAATTACCGGTAGAAAACAAAGAAATTTCCATAGTTTATCAGTCCTAATCCGATTAATGCTCATACTGTAGATTAGTAATAATAGTACGTGGCTGTCTCAAACACAAATCAAAGTTGTACTGCTTACTGTACAACTGAGAGATGAAGGCAGACATAGCAGTAAAACACAAGTTGAGTCTCCAGGTCAAATCAGGCCATGTCCCGATCACACTAATCCTTGCTTTTCAAGTTTCATATTATTCATTTCTTGAAACATATGCTCCTACTTAAGCCAACGGGAAATTTGCCATTGACTTCAAAGGGACCTGGAGCGAGCTCCTGCAGCAGTCATTCTCCTTAAGGAGAAGGACCGTGTATCCCCAGTTTTGGCACCGTACTACCAATCCTGCCGGTTTATAAAGTCACGGTCGCACTTAACACAACAAGTGTTGGGTCAAAGTTTTTGCATGAATACTCTGCTAACTTTCATCATGGCAGCTTTTAAAAAACACACAGGCATTTGTGCAGAATTCAGTGACGGGATCATAAAAATGATTAAAAAAATATATATGCATGCTGTTGCAGCTCTGTCCAGGAAGGGCTGAGTCATGGTTTCTAGGGGCGCTCTCTGCAGCAGGACTACATGCTTGAAAAATGCAAGAGGGCAGAGGTTCACTCCCGCGGTCGATCTCCCTGGCGGGTCACTGGTGAACCAGAGTCTATGCAGGGTACAGGTGCTGCAGATTTTAGCCAGAGTTTTCCCTTCTCATCCAAGCAGGGGAGAGCTCGCTCCCCAGCAGAACTGTTCTGGCAGCAAGGATAAGGTAGTGTTGTACGTTGCCATCTGGGCCACGCAAGTCCTCGTGGCTCCCCCATCAAAAACCCAGTGACATCTTTGTACATTGCCATGGAGAAAAAGTGATGTCAGAGACCAAGGCATCCGCTGAACCTGCTTGCCTGCTTCCAAGAATCTGCACAAGTTTCTTGAGAGACACACGTCTCCCTCTTCCTTTGCTCCTCCAAGGCTCTGCCTCTCCATCTCTCAACTCCTGGTTTCAGAAATCAGCAGGGATCCACCAGGCATGATGGGCATCTGCCCTCTGCTTGGCAAACTCTGGCAGGAACGATGACACGCAGCACTCCTACCCTCAGTCACTCACAAGCCAGCTCTCAAGGCAGCGTGTCGCAGAGCAAGACTCAGATCTCAGCTACCACTTATCAACCATATGACCTCTTCTTTCCTCAGAAAGAACTTCCCAACTCACCTTCTGCAGGCAACTTCCACTTTATAAAATTATTTCCCCCACTACTTATAAGATAATCTCATAACATTCCCTGTGGCTTTAATAGTAATAACCAATTACTCACTGTTGGCAGGAATTGCTACGGGTAGAAAGGGCAGGGATGACAAACTGCTGGCCACCCTGCTGAGCGCTGCCCCAGAGGAAAAGACAGCTCAGCAGAGCTCCCTCAACTACCAAATCAAGGCAGGCAGGCAGAAGCCTTCTCTAGCCACAGAGGGCTCTGAGGGAGCAGGTACAACAGCTACAGGCCAGTCCCTGCACATTAAACTGCAATCTGCAGATACAGGGTTTATTCTGGGTTCTGCTTTGTTGACTTTGAGCTAAGCTTTGTCTCTCTTGCATTTAACCCGTGAGCTCTTGTGTTGTACAACCAATGCCCTTGGATAAATGAAGCACTCTTGGTGCTACTGCCTTTCTGCCAGGTATCCATCTGACCCAGCAAAGCAGTTTGCAACATGGGCCGAATGGGTATGACATGCTCTGCGGAGTGCTGCTCCTTCTACTGAGTCATGTAGATCCTTAAGGGAAATTAAAGCCAAGGAACAAACACTGTGGTTTGAGAGAGGCCCAAAGATCAACTCTTCCTCTTGAACATCCATTTTCCTTTCAGCACTCCGCAGTTGCCCAGCAGATGAGGGCTGAGCCCCCAGGAAAGTCTGCTTGTGAGTAGTTCTTTTCTTACAGACTGTGTCTGCAGGGCCTTGTTCAAAGGCCTGTCTTCAAGCCAGGTGACTGCTGAGAGAGGAGAAGCCCTGAAGGCGTAGCTGGTGTTGGGATGGGAAGAGGCTGCCCAAGGGAAAAGATGTTTCCAGCTTTTTTTGTACAACAGCAGTCCCCAAAGAGATGCTCTTTAGAGGTGGAAATGCTGCGATACCCAGGTGGTGGCCCTGTGTCACACCAGCTGAGCCTGGCTGATAAAACCAGCACAGGGACTCTGGCCCAGGGTTCAGTTTGGCTCCAGTTTCTTTGTATGAAACCTGGTCACTGCTGTGGGGAATGTGTGTCCTTGTGTCAAACCAGGTGTTTTATTCTTCCCCACCTCTGTTGGGGAGCATGCAAAGCAGCAGGTGAGCAGCACAGCTGGGACACTCACATGTGCCCAGCATGACTCACTCTGGCAGGCGAGCTCAGAGCCTCAGCTTTCCTCCTGTACTCCAGCATTTCCTTATTAATTCACACATCTGCGCTTGACTGCGAGAGCCACGTCTTCAGCAGCTTCTCATAAGGAACAGGACTAAGACAGAAACCCCAAGAGGATGTGAAAACAGCACAGTAAAGAGGGTCTTGCAGCTTCCAGACAAAGGCAGGCTTCGCTTTGAATGCACAGCATCTCCTTCATCTGTGAAAAGTCTAGGGAGGAAAACCCAGGACACAACCCTAATGCCTGCTTTCTGGAGAGACCTCTTCTTCCCACAGGCACCAAGTACTGCGGGTGTTTGCAGTGGTGCTGCAGAAGAGCCCCCCTCACTGCATGTGCTACCTGTCAGCTCTTCTTAAAAGGGCCTTTGCTGGCTAAAGCCAAGACAAACCAACGCTTTGTCCAGAGTAATGTGTGTAATAACACACGCCATTCCCAGTTGCCATCTGCTGAACCACGCCAGTATCTTCCTATTTTATTGTAAGGTTTCCTATAAATTACCCGAGTGCAATTCAACTCAATCATTAAAAGCACACCAACTCAGAGATGCCACATGAAAATGTGTCTTTCTCCTGTGTGCTGACAGCCACACAGCACCTCCCAAGGCTACTGTGACCCCCTACAAGGCCACTCTACAGCAGCAACACTGCACTGTCAGCAGCAGCAGCCCAGGAGGCTCTACAAAGTGGATGCCTCAGATGGAAGCCGCAAGAGTCCAGCCTGAGCCTGAAACTCAAGAGGTCTTCCTTGCACCTCATTATTATTTATTATTTGTACTGTAGAAGTACCTGAGAGCCTACTAATATGATCAGAGACTCTATGTCAGATGCTGAACACCGACAGAATAGCAATGATAACTGCCCTTGCCAAGAGGTTCAGAAACATACAGATCACTTTGGGCAAAAGGGAGGACTTGACGACTGCAGAGGGAGCAGTTAGATCCTGATGGGTTCAGAGCTCTTGGTGGCACCCAAAGGAGATCACGCTTCCCACAGGTAACACCAGGGTCATACCTATCTGTCACTTTGACCCATCACCGCACAGCTCTGAGCGTAACTGCAGCGCTCTCCTAGAAAGCAGTGCTTTGCATTCTGGCTTTGAAAACTGCAACACAGACCGATACTAACGTGAACAGCCACAATGTAAAAATGATTGCAAGTAACACAAAACCCCTAGAGCACGTGAACAAACCAACAGCACATGAAGACTTCTTCCCCAAACTGGAAACTCAATCCTGTTACGTGCTGAGTGTGCTTGGTGCCTTTTCATGATGCAAGGTCATAAGCCTCCAAGCCAGATCCGGATCAGGCCCATTCAGCTATGATTTCTAACCTTCCCTTGAAGCACTGGGCTTTGTTTTTTCCTCTAAGCCCAGAGAACTCAACTGGATAAGGTTTCCACTTCAGGATGGCACATTCTGCTTTCCTACCAAACATCTTCTGCATCTGTCTGGTGATCAGCTTGCGAAGTCCACTGAGAATTTTCGATGCCCTAAGCTACAATTATGGGTTAAATCCATTCAGCTCTGGTCCAGGAGGTGCTCATTAGCTGCTCTGCAATTAAACCCATTGCAATGTCTGCAGGGCACTGATTCGAAAGGGGAGGGGAGCAAAACGGTGCCTGTTTTTAGGAAGGAAGTGAGGCATGGGAACCTTCTGTGCCACATTCTGGTGTCCGTTTCTGTTGTAGATTTGGGGAGCAGTTTGTGGTTCACTGGAGGCCAGGAGGTACCTGCACTCATGCATGTCCAGCACAGAAACGCCATCACCCTGGTTCACAGTGTGTCGTATCCAGGCAGAGCCAAGCATTGGGGAGGGTGATGGCTGAGCTACAGCCATACTGTTCCCCAGGATGGAGACAGGAAGGGAAATCACCTCTGCATCCTGTGCTCTTGAGATGTTGTTTCTGGATTGTACCTGCCAGAAGGAAGCATGAAATACTGAACTACTTCCCAGGTCAACAAAATGCTGGTGTGCAGGGATGACAGTAGGATGCAGGGTCAACAGTAGAGTCTTTTCTCCAGGAAACAGAGGTCTGAGGAGGAGGCAAGAAGTCGGGAGGGTGGGAGATATCCAACTTAAAGGGGAATGGGGCATGTCCAGGGTGTGCAGAGAGATGCTTCATGTTGGGAAAGGAAGCTGACTCTTTCAGCTGCTCAATGTTTGTTGGGATTTTGGTTCTCATCAGGCAGGGCACAGGGATACAGATGCACAGACACGGTCAGAGTGGCAACTCTGAACAGCAAGGTGTCTTTTGACACCTCTGGCAGCCTCTTCCAGCCATGCCACTTGGCTGTCAATCATGACGATAAGTCCTCACCTCTGCAGGCAACAATTTTCTGCATCCACTCCTGGAGAGGGTGCAGCTGCAAATCCAAGCACGTTCTGGCAGGCTTCTCAGTGCTCCCTTCCCCTTTGCTCCTCTCAAGGCTTTACAGCCAGCTGCAACCTCAACCCTACCAACCATCAGTCATAGCCTCCTTCTCTCCAGGAGGGACACTGGTGGAGGAATCAACACCTTTGAACATCCTCACCACAGGTTTTAAGCACAGGAAAGTTGTATTAGCTCTCCATTTCAGATGGGGAAAGGAAGAGATGGAGCTGGCAGCCTAAAATGCACGTCACGGTAGAAGAAACTGATAAGCTAGACACTTGTAGAAAGTGCTTCACCACTTTTGTTGGCTAAGCAAAGACCACAGGCTCTAAAACTGCATCATGAGCTGCATAGAGGAGATCTCAGTGTAGTTGTTTCATTGGGAGCGTATCCAGTGAAATGTTTAAACTATAAATTGATGTACTAGCTGATGGCTTAATGGCACCTTGTCACTACCTAAACCAAAGCAATGAAACACAAACCCAACACCCCAAAGTCCCCTGCCAATCAGCCTTCCCAGTTGTGTATCCAATACGGACCCCTCAACATTGCTCCTGGGGGCAATGAGGCTGGAAATATCACAAGGGAAAGCAATCAGAGTGATCAAAATTGTGACTCTGCGCACACCAGTAGCTTGCAGAGACTCAGCCAAAAGCAGGGGGTGATTCTGCACTCCTAACTTGGAGAGGGTAGAAGAGATTGTTGCCAGAGGTCCTGAGGCAGGCAATAAGAAATTCAAGCTCTTCCCAGAAAACAGGGAAGTCACTTCTCCTCTTTCTCTAGAAGAACAGAAGGAACATGGAAATGTTTTCTTTCCTTTCACTAGGACTAACCACTGCCATTGCTCCCAACGGCAAAATTACAGCCCCTTCCAAGACTCATCAATGCTACTGCACAATCAGCCATACCACCTCCCTACATCTTCCCAACATGTAAGCAAGTCACAGGAATGAAATTTGGGCCTGGCCTAAAAAACTCTCTTCCCCATCCAGGCTATTCTCTTTACCCATTACAGGACAAGCCTGTGCTATAGCTGAAATGCCCATCCTTATTCCCTGCAGGTCCAGCCTGCATCCTTTGCCTGAATTTTTGTATAGTCCTCTGTGCCCTTGAGCCCAGCTGTGCAGCAGTGGGGAGGTATTGCTCCTCCTCCATGCCTGATTGCGTTGCTGTCCACGATGGGTGGCGTGGTTAGGCTGGAGCAGGGAAAGTGGCTCTCTGCCAAGAGTAAGGTCAGTACAGCCTGGGAAACAAAAGAGAGCTTGGCAGAAATTGTCTTCTGTTACCTCTGGGTTAGCATAGGTAGATGCTACTTCAGACACTGGAACGACAGCATTATATCCAGTGTATCACCACATTAATTTTTTTGTCTAGACTTTTCTACTTCTGCCAAGTGACAACCCATTCTGCTTTCTCAACTGACCTCCAAAGCAGAATATCCAAGACAATAAAAATGCAATGTCTGCCTGGAAACCACCCAGGCAAGCAGC
Source organism: Neomorphus geoffroyi (assembly GCA_033558235.1). NCBI lineage: Eukaryota > Metazoa > Chordata > Aves > Cuculiformes > Neomorphidae > Neomorphus > Neomorphus geoffroyi. The sequence goes on from JAUMJM010000027.1 coordinate 35,853,099, forward strand.
CAGATCTGTAGCCCAGCTCTTCACCTCAAGGCTCACAGCCAAAATCCTGCCCTCAGACACAATTCCTCCTGAAGCCAGCCAGAGAAGCAGACCAGCATCTGCTCGTCAGGACTGGCCTTCAGTTACAGCACAACCTGGGCACAAGGCCGGGCTCTTCACTGGTGTAAAGCAGCTGAGCTCCACAACTGACAGCAATCTTCACCCCAAGGGTGGAAAAGTGGCTGTTCCTACAGGAGGTGTTCAGTGGGAAGTTCAAGATAAAACAGAAAAGTAGCAAAATTTTAATTAATTCAAATGAGAGTTACTCAGTAGCAAGCAGAGGTGACTATCAGGGCAGAGGGGACTCCTGGGCTGCCTCTATACACCAAGCTTTGCAATAAACCAAAGCATGATCAACCCACACAGCCTGCACATGCTGGGTCTCCTCTCACACCAAAGATATAGACGGAGAGCTTGGACATCAGAGCACTAAACTTTCTACATATTAAAATGGCACTTATGCTAAACAAGGCCAGAAGTATAGCACCGAAATGATTTCCAGTCACAGCAATTACAGATTTTGAAGACAAAAGTGTATGTTTAAATAGCTCGTATCATAAAGCTTCTCTGCTTTTGCCCTCTATTTCCTTGCCTAGGTCAGAAAAAACCTCTGCATATGCATATGGCCTTGTTCTGACAAGCTCTTCAGGATAAATGCTTATCAAAAGCTTTTTCTGAAACAGGTATTTCTTGCATAACCATTTCAATACAGAAGCTCTGTTATGATACCCTAAGTGCTACTTCTTTCCAAATCTGACCACCTTAGTTCTCTCTTCTCCCGTCTTTTAGGTTTTCCCCTCCCAAGGTGCCCAGGAAAGGTGTTGCTCTGCCAGATTAAGGCATGCTTGGAATTGGTAATGATGGTTTGTAGGACCTTTCCAGTGGTGCCTGCTGCACCAGCCTTCCATCTCATCTTCCCACTAACAAACATTTACACATTTATGTCTATATTTATGAGAAAGAGCACTTTATCATTCACATCCATCTTCACACTTAGCTTTTCTGAAAAGCTAAAGGCACCAGAGATGGTCCTGTTTGAGCCAACCTATGGCTTCCTAGGTGAAGGCTGGGAAACAGGCATTGTTTGCACAAGCAGCTCGCAGGAGACAGCCATCTTCAAGTGTGCTGCCCTTGCACCACCCAGACCCGCAGTCTCAGGGTCAAAGCTCCCTCCAAAGGCCCCAGTGCCTCCAACGAGCCATCCTGCTGCTTTTGCAATGCAAGCATCCAAACAGTGTTTTTGTATAGATGAGATCATTTATTTAAGAAAACCATCTATGTCCAGTCTCCCTGATTACTGCAGTTATTTCAGCAACAGCTTCATTTCTCCCTTTTCCTCTAGATTTTGACTCCTCAAACTAGAATGCAGTTGTTAATTCTGCTTTATTCTAAAGTTACAGCAGTGCTGCTTGCCAGCACCTACAAGAATTTGGGGTTGGTGCAGCCTTTAGAGATTTATTCTGAGCAGCTTTCTTCAAACACAACTTTCAAAATTGTTATCGCAGATCCAGTCTTGGAAAAAGCAGTTTGTCTTCATCACCCAGAAACAAAACATACCACAAACTAATTAGCACTGATGAGTTTTGCTGCCTCATGCTTTCACATCAATTTGAGTAGGACACCTGGGGTGAGACGTGTGTATGAGTGGCATTGCACCAATTTATACCAGCTGTAGCCTGGCCCAGACACTCATCTGGTTGCAGAAGGAAGACAATTGTGAGTAGAGATATCTTACTTAAGGTAAGAAAAGTGGGATTAACTGTTCTAAAACCAGAAAGCGTAACAAACCCTGGCAGCATGCGCTTGCCCCGATACTCAGTTTGAGTCACACAGCTGACAAGGCACCATAAAAGGGCCAAACGGATGTTTTTCCAGCAGCTTAGTGGCTACATACAGACCTGGCAATGCAGCTGATGGGGCTACAGGGTCCTCCAAATCTGAGGGGAACAAAGACAGTGTCACTTCTCCTGTTACTGGAACCTACCCCACATTATCCTGAAACAAGCACACTCAGTTCTGCAACCCTTCCAAAAGCAGAAATGCAACTGTGCTGAGTGCCAGAGCAATTTTGGGGAAGCTCTGCACCACACTGACCATTTAAGGTCAAACAGCTCATTAGCCAACCCAAACTAGCACTCAGAGCGCTCAGCTCACAGCTAACCCCGCTAAACACCACGGCAGATGCCTTCATAGGTACACGAGCATTTTCGGGGACAGCCTGGCTGGACTAACACTGCGCACTGCCCACACCTCAGGGAGGCTCCACGCACAGACACTCAGCGTGTGCTCTTAGCCGGCTGCTCCTGCTCAAGGTGCATTCACACTCTTTCCTTCCAGCACCCGCACCAGCTGGGCACCTTCCCTACGCGTCTGTGACTGAGAACGTGTTTCGCCCGGCCCGGCTACCGCAGCCACACGGCCCCTGCGGCGGGGCGAGGGGCGGCCACGCACGGCCCCGCCGGATGCCCACGGCCGCCCCAGCGCACCGCGCTCTGCCGCTGCCGTGCGCTCCTCCGCCCTCTTATATAGCGCCCTAAAAATAGCTCGCCGCGCGCCGCCTCGCGGGCCGCGGAAGGAGGCGGGAGCCGCACCGACGACCAAATCAGCGCCGTCGGCGGCGGCCCGGCACCGCCCTCCGCGCCCCGATCTGCACCACCATTGGACGGCAGCCACTCCGGGCGCGCCGCGGGTCCGCCCCCCCCGCCCCGCCGTTTACCCTACATGGTCACGCGCTGCCTGAGCGGGGCGGGAGGCGGAGCGGCCGGGAGGCAGCGGGCGGAGTGGGGGGGAGTACAGGACCGGGCAGCGTTTGCCGGGGGAGGGTGAGAGGAAGAAGGGAGGAGGGGGGAAGGGGTCTCCCGAAAATAAAGCGGGGGGGGGGGGCGAGCCCGATCGCGCATGGCCGCGGCGGCGGGGGGGGGACACACACGTGCCCCGGCGCGGCGGCCGCGGGAGCTCGGTGCGCGCCGGCGCCTCTCGCCCTGCTCGGCCCGGCCCCGTCCCTCCGCGCTCGTCCCCGCGCTCGCGCTCTCTCTTTTTTAAAGTGTGACTGAAACAAAACAAAGCCGAAGGGACGCTGGATCTATCATTGGTTGATTTTTCTCCTCTTTTTTTTTTTTTTTATGATCAAAAACAACCCCCCACCCGAGCAAACAAACACACACAAAAGCAGAAAGAAAGGGTCGTGCTCAGCAGCAGCATGGATGTCTTGGCTAGTTATAGTATATTCCAGGAACTCCAGCTTGTCCACGACACCGGCTACTTCTCAGCTTTGCCATCCTTGGAGGAAAACTGGCAGCAGGTGAACCATTTAAATTACTCCTGTAAATCTCTTAAGCGCAGACAGGCGATGCATTGGGGCTGCGTTTCTGACTTTGTTTTATTTTTGTTCTTTAATTCAGGGTTGTTTGTTTTTTTTCGTGTTTTTTTTTTTTTTTTTTTTTTTTTCCGCGTGGATAGACCTTTAAATATCTGTATTTTTTTGCCGTGACAGACCGAGCAGTCCATTCAAATCTGTCTGCCTTCAGCCCTTTTCTGAGCACGCCTAGCAGCACCTGAGATCCGGTGACATTCTTTAGGCATTTGTTTTTATCATGACTACTATTTTTGGTTTATTTTTGAGCTTAGAGGTTTTTTTTGTTGTTGTTGTTTTAAACAAGGCTGATCACTTCCAGCCAGTGCTGTCAACTGGCAGCTGATGGAAACAGAATAGATCGTTATTATTTTCAGGTGATAAGTGTATGTCAATAAAAATTGTAGCTTAAATCGGAGATAGTGGATGGGCAGGTGTGTGGAAGCTAGCTTTTAGGCTAAATTCTGTAACTAGGGAGGTGACTTATTTTTCATTCTTTTTGGGTTTTTTCTTTTTTTTTTTTTTGAAGGTGAGGAGAAACCCACACTTCTTGCTATGTCTTAAAACAATGAAGCCTTAGGCTGGTTTCAGTAAACCAGTGTGCTTTGAGGCATTGTAGGGTTAATATGCCAACAGAAATAGAATGCTTTGAAGATGGTAGTCAAGTATTAGGAATGCATTAAAATGATGACTGGTGATGTGAATAAATAAGACTGAGGACAAGAGTAGGTGCAGAGAAAAGAGTTGTATAAAATTAACTATGAGCCCAAATGCATAGATACATAAACAGTTATAAGCTAGGTTACTGAGGGAAAAGGAAAGAAAGGATTCCTCCTTATAGCAGGACATTGTGAGACAATCCTGTTTCTTGATGTGATTTTCTGGCAGCGGTGATACGCCAGGCGAAATTCTAGAAACTGGTGTCTCTTTAAAAGAAAAAAAAATCCGCTGATGGGTAGGAATAGTGGAGTGTGGCTGGGATGACATGTGGTGCTAATGCAGCGCATGGACTCGTGGCACTATCAGTGTGAGAATAACGAGCTGCTGGATTTCATCTTGCCAGCATTCACCTTAGTCTTGGCTAGCGTAGGTGTAGCGTGTGTTAGGTCACCTCAAGTGACAGCTTGAGATGTTCATTTAGTTTTTCCTTAGAAGAGTGTGTGTGGGAAATATGGACCTTAGAGCTTCAGGAAAGCACTGAGGCTGTGGCATTGTCATCCAGCTGGACCAGGGCTGGATCTTTTAAGATTTACCCTAGTAAAACTGTTGTGGCTTCAGCTTTGTGTGCGTATGTGCACACACATGAGAGGTTTATTTACAGCTACAGTGCGAACACATTCAGGATTTAATTTGCAAAATGACCGATCCAACTTTGCTTTATCCTCTGAGGGGGAGGGGATGCTTTTTGTTATTAATATTCAGCTCGCACATCCATGATGGTCACACCTGCTTTCCTTTTATATTTTACCATGCTAATTAAACTGAAGAGCTTAATATAATTTCATTTAAAAAATTAATTTCATAGCATCATTGTTGTTGGCATGCTTGCGTATTCAGTTGCGTATTAGTAACAGTCCAGACAGTCCAAAGCGAGATAATCTGTTGACATAGCCAGCATGCTTTAGGCACTACCGTGTGTGATACTGTCTCCTGCTGCCTTCTTTTATGCGTGGAAGAGCAGCAGTTTGTTTTATACAGTACAATGTACCTACCCATGCCCACTGTTACTACTGCGAAATTTAAACTCACTCTTTCCTGGTTAAACGCCACAGATTCTCCACGCATGTTTGAAAAGAAAACTTGAAAATAATTTATTACATTTTCCCTTATTTCCCCTCAGATCCTCCAGCCACACTCCTGATGTTTCATAATACATCCTGTATTTACAATTTGATTTTATTGCCCTGTTTCTGCCTGGACTCTCCTTGCAAACAACAGGCAGCAAAACTGCTGTATCTGTGGTGGGAGCAATTGAAGCTGGCTATACAGAGCATGCTGTCACGCAGCCTTGGCAGACCCACTGACACAGAGACCCCAATTTCATTCTTCTGAACCAATTGCACATGTAGCCAGATCTTGGGGATTTATTTATTTTAGGCAAACCGTAGCAACTTTGGGACAAAGGGTGTGTGTGCACGTGTGTGTGTTTCTAACAGTATCCCTTAAAGCTGTCAGGCTGCAGTCGAGAGACCCCAGGGAGGTGTGCTGACACAGGAGTGACTGATCCCTTCGGGAAGCATCAGAATTGGGAAGCAGCAGCTTTAATTTTAAGTGAAAACACTTGAATGGGTCTTGCCTCTGCTCCCATGAAGAGCTCTGGTGCCATACCCAGTCTTCACAAAGGGTCCTGAGCACTGCTTCTCCCAACAGCAAAGCAGCACCCTGGGAGATTACTTCCATCTCTTAAAAGGGGTGAAGTAGCTGTGTGGGTAAAGAGCAGACTTCTTCATCACGTTGTGAGCTCCAGTTGTTTTGTGATTAGCAACTACTTGTGCTTGATGTGGAGAGGTTAGTCTGTGTCAGTTTCTGCTCCTAGAGGTGCACCTGCCCCGCTGAAAATCACACCTTGGGGTGAAAAAGTCACAGTCCAGTCTTCCTTTTCTCTGGAGTCTGGACCACACTTTTGTAGCTGCTGGCTGAGGACTACACAGTGGGAGCAGTTGCTCTTATTTCTGATTGTGAAACACCCGTCACTCACCGAGGGCACTGACAGCACAGGCAGGTTGCTAAATGCTTGCACGCAATCAGCTGATCTTCTCCCCCCTTTTTCCTTCCCACTGCAAGAGAAATATGAGCAAGTTCAGTATCTGTGCTTTTGACAATTGGCATTAGAGTCGAATGCGAGCAACCCAGCAATATGTACAAAACAAACAGATTTTATGTGGGAAGAGATTGTCATCTCTCCTGTAGGTTTCTTTTTTAGGGGAAAAATACAAACAAAAAACCCCAACCCTCACTCCGCCTGGGGCATAATTGACATTGTAAAAGTGGAAATACCTGAAGTGTGAGCTGGAACTGAATCCATGATTTGTTTCACATTATTTTAAAACATTTTGGGAAGGGATAGCTTCGGTATTACGCAGCAAAAGCTTAGCTTCACTATATTAGCTTTGGGTGTACTCCTCTGGGCAAACCACTTTTGAGGTTGGGAGGGTTTTTTCTTGGAGTGGGGAGGTCAGGATCTAATGTGTAATTCATAGCACAACTTAATCAGGAGAGGGGGAACTTTGTTTAGTCTTTGTTTAGCTTTTTCAGCAGGGTTGAGCTGCCACGGCATTGAAGGAGATTAAAGGAAGAGGTGGGCTCTGTGCTTTGGAAAATGAGGCGTTTGCTGTATGTCAGCTGGCTGCTATCTCGGCATCTGCATGTTTCTGCCTGGCGCTTCTGCCTGACTGTGATTGAACCATCCTGCTTGCTCTCTGTCCCTGTGAGCTGACTCTGCAGTTCAGGACCAGGGTGGGGGGAGATTTCAGCACCTGCGTTGCTGCTGCAGTGCAGCGTGAAGACCTCTGGCCACATATGTTGTTGCTCAGGGGCAGCTGTCTTGTATGGCATCCTCAAGATTGGAACCAGACTGCTGGGAGAGACAGCACACGAGGCTGAAGAGTGCCTTGTTACTCTGCAGAGGAAGGAAGTGGGTAGGAGGCTGTTTCTAAGGGAGGTGACTGTGAGGAGCGTAGCCCATGCAGCTGCACATGGTCCCACTCTCGATGTGCCAGGCTGCAAAGAGGGCAAGAGCAGGACTGAGAGTTGGGAAAGGCTGGACATGGGGCTTCAGTCTGTTCTTCCTGATGGGCCTTCGAAATGTCATTTTGGGGATCATTGAAAGATCGGTGTGCAGAAGGCATCTTTTGTAGTCAGATAGATCTCTTCCTAGGGGTAACATTTCAAACCATGCCTGTTATACTTCTCCACTGGAGGACTCAAGACTCACCATCCTTGTGTGGAGGAGTGCTCTCCTCTTATTCTGTGGGGGCTATAGAGCAGCCTTAACATGGCAATTCCCATATTGTCGGAGCACAAAGAGCAGGCTAATGTGCAGGGTCACCATGTGTGTAGCTGATGCAGGTGTATAAAATCAGCAGTATGCAGGTGCCAAACCCTGGCTTATTCTAAAAGACCCAGCCTTTCCCAGGTCTAATTGGCTGGCAGAAGTGGAAATGGCATTATATTGTTTGCCTGATAACCACTAATAACATTTCCTTTTGCCTTGGTTGACCCGTTTGCTCTCAGCTGCAACAAACAATGGTTCTGCCAAGGGAGATGCACGTGTCCTGTAAAGCATAAGATCAAGGAAGCCTTTGTTTCACTCTTGCCTCTATTGTAGAGCCTTCTTTGCATATTTTTAATCAAGTCTTCAAGCCTCAGTTTACCCCTTTTTGAAGTTACTGACAACAACAATACTAAGGCAGGTCTTAGCTGGGCTGGGAGGCTGAGTTTTGACCTGTTTTGGCAAAGGGCTTTGAGATCCCTGTGCTATGTGAGAGCAGAATATCCCAAGGTGACTAATCTAGCAGAACTCTTACATCTTAATGCTGACTTCTGTTTGGCAGACAGGGTCATTTTCAGGCCTATAGGAAAAATTTCCACCGCTACTGGAAAGAAATAAATCATACAGGAGAACATTCCTGCATCCTGATCATCTCCATTGTTCTAGTTTAATGGCATAGTTGGCCACTACATAAACTAAACCATCTCTTTTAATATTGCTATTTCATCTTGGTTCCAGTCACAGTGTAACACATTTCTTAAGTGCTTATAGTACATCATGCCTCTTGAGAATAACTTGCAGAAATGGTTGACTTCCAAGAACAGCCACATGTGCAATGCAGTGTATTTCAAACTCTGAGCACTGGTCCATTTATACCTGCAGGCTCTCTGCTTGCTCTGTGTGCTGAATGCATGCTCTTATCACCTTACAGAAAGAGATGGAGAAAGAGAGGAAAGACAAGCTTGAAACTGGTTGTCTCTATTGTTTGATGATTCCTTAATTACAGAACTGTTGTTTGTAAGTGATTATTTCTTGGCAAAAAGAAAGTGCAGAGCCCTTAAATAGCCGGTCTTAAATAGCTGATGATGTGTGTGACTTGTGTGTGAAGCAATTTTGAAATGGAGTAAATACCTTTAAGCAAGGCACAATCATAAAGTGGGTACTCAACTAGAAAATATTTTCTTGTATTTATTTGGATGCTTTAGTGACCCCTCCCCCAAGTCCACACGTTTCTGTATGTCCCACTGAATAGGCAATGCGTAGATTAGAGTAGGCTACGTAAAAATCATGATATATAGCTAGTCTGCAATGTGATATTTCCGTATGGAAATGGCAGCAGATCTTCAGTTCCAGGCAGTAATTTCACACTTAAGCTCTCCAGGGTGCAGGCAAATGATATCTTCTGGATATTGTCGTATTTTTTGAGGCCTTGTCAAATGACTCTCCACTGAGGAACATACAGTGTGTTGCTTCCCCATTCCACATTGGGAAATGTGTTATAAGGAAGTGAGAAGGAAGCTGCTTCTGTTTGACTCTGTAGCTGCATATGAACAACCTTTACTGCAATTGTCCTTGTAAAACAAAGGGGTTTTCCTCGCTGCCTGAGCAGCCTTGTAATAGTACACCTCATCTCCTATCAAGTTTGTCACACACTGAGGACGGGGAGAAAAATTATTGACAGGTTTTGTAATTGGTGGCAGTTTTCCTTTTTGATGGTAAGCCTGAATTCTAGAGAGTTTATAAAGGTGTTTTCCAGAATGATGCTGAGTCCCTCTTACTTTGCTTTCTGAGGGCTTTCTTTGCTCACTGAGGACTCTTAAGTGCCTTTTGCCCCTTCCCTTATATATTCATCTAGAACTCCCTCACCACTTCCAAATTCCCAGCAACACTTGGGAGCTGGGAGTGCCATTTTTGTGGTGTCTGTCAGGCTCAAGTTGCAGGAATCACCCCCCTTGAACTGCTGTTTTTCTTCTCCCCACAGGATGGTCCTGTTTGTACTTCTGCCTTGGTCTAAGTGAATCTGGATTCACTTGAATTGTAGGGTTCAGATGATTCCATAGCAAAGAAACATGCCAGGCAAAGAGCCTCCCTCCTCCCAAATTTTCCTGAGTAGAGAACAGTTTTGGAGTACAGATGTGCCGCAGGCGTATTCCCCAGATTGATGCTGTTGTATTTGAGATCGTCTTGATGTTCTTCCATTGTCTTCAGTCTTGATAGGCGCTACGTGTATTTTGAGTATCTGAGTTTGGTACTCTCTTGGCTGTGTCTTCTTTCCAGCATTGCCACTTTGCGTTAAAAAATCATGTGCCTGGTTCCCAAGGCACTGAGATTGTGTTTAAAGTCACAGACTTTATTTTTTGATGTGATGCTCTTTTTACTTTCTTTGCTTCTGAGCCACTGAAGATTTGTTTTATTGTCTTTTATTATCCAAAATAACCCCCCTCTGGGATTTCCATCAGTATTGTGGCATTTTGAGAGCCGGCAGTACAGTGATAGGTGTGAATGTCAGAAAAAGCTCTCATGTTGTTACGTTCACCGGGCTGTATTTGCCATCTCTGCTCTGGCAACAGCTGCTGACGAAGGCAGCCTGGCTGCTCAGGTTGTTAGGCTGCCTTTGAGAGCAGGATTCATGTCTCATTTCGCTTCTTAGAAGAAATAGTTTCAATCTTTACGCTTAAAGATGGTTAGACATCTTGGATTTCATCAGAACACCAAACCTTTGCTTTGCATTTCTTCAGTTACAAGATGAGTTGGCAGCTCTTCCATTCTTGCAGGGCTGCTGTGAGGATTCCTGTTGGGGGTTTGCAGTGCTCAGGCACTGTGGCTGGGCCAGAAGAGGGTTGATGTAGGTTAGGGGGAGGTGGGCAGCCAGCCCCTCTAAAGCCACCGGCCCAGATCCTGCCACACGAGCCGGCTGGGGTGCAAAGTGCAGGACAGCTCCTGCACTGGGAACCCCAGTGGGATGCGACACCACTGCTCTGAACAAATGAAAATAAGGGTCTGAAAGGTAAGCTTAAATCCCTCTTCCCAGAGGTCTGTGTTGCCTTTGAGACAACCTGTACATGGCACTACTTTGACAGCTTCTCTAGGTTTTAAAAAGTGTTGGACTTGAGTGTAGGAATCTCGGGCAGGGAGGCATGGATTTTTGTTTTCTTGTTTAAAAGGTTTAATATATCAGCTCTGATATATTAAGCTGCTCTGATGCTCTTAATCCTTTTAAAGCAGGTACCTGTCCTCTCCCTATTCTTACGTGTGAAGAATCCTTGCCAATCCAGAGCATTTCTGCTCAGTGCAACTGTGCATTCATTCCATGTGTTATTGTTTGCAGAACTATTAAGATGCGTGTGGCATACTTTACAACGCACACTAAAGAGTCTGATTAATTTTTGCACACATTTTGTATTAGTGCTTGCTGAAGGTCCAGCAGGCATATTCCTTTAAGTATCATAACAGTTTTGAACATGTGCTTATAAACCATGTTTCCAATGTACCGATCCTCTTGGTTATTTTCCAGCATTGTGCACCAGAGTGCAAAGCTGGGATTTAAATCAAATGTGGGGGTCAACAGCTCCTACTCTGCAAGGGATAGAGAAGTAGGCAGTGCCTCGGGCATGCTTGGGAGACAGTGTGATTGATGGGGAGGGATGCAAAGGAGAAGGAAGGTGGCTTGTGGAAGGCTCTTCTGAGACATTCCAATTAATGTCCTGATTTACAAATCCTGCCCTTAAACCTGCAGCCTACCGAGGTAGGTTTTAAAGGGACACTGGCATAGATGTTTGACCAGGATGGACCTTTGTAAAGCAACGTGTTCTGTCAGAAACTGTAATCAATGGAAGTATCTCTGTCTATATAATTTAGAAAGCCCTGGAAGCAGGGTTTGTGGTTTTTGGATGGGATCGTCTTGCCCACGTGCTGCCTTTGCAGCTCTCACACTGCAGTGTTCTTCCTGTGCAACCTAAGCAAAGTGACTGGAAATCAAAGTGCAAATGACTGTTTGGATTGTGTGGTGAGGAAGAATGCATGCGGTATGACAAGTAAATTAGATTTAAAAAATGCTTTCTCTGCTAATAGGCTACTATGCCGTTAGGCATTTGATTTTAATCCTGACTCTTGAGTGGGCAAAGTTCATTTTCCCAGCATAAAGAAAAGTTCTTGGGTTTGTAAACATTTGCAGTTTCTGCTGACTTGCTTTCACTCCAGCCCAGGAGGGGAATCAGCATTGTACTGAATTGCTTTGTGCTGGTGGGGGTGAAGTAGGGGACTGCTTTTAATTGCTTACCTTTATTTTCCACCAGGGCTGGGTTGAAAACAAAGGTTCCAGTAAGCAAGGGCCATGGTGAAAAATGTTTGGTGGGTGGAAGAGTAGAAGGAGTGAGAGGTGCTCCTGTCTGCTTGCTTTTTACACCCAAAATGGACATTGACCACATCACAGGCTAAGGTGTGATGTTAGAGACCCAAATCTGAGTCACGACTTTGCTTGATTCATGTCTGCACTTCCACATTACATCCTGGATGTGTGAAATTTCAGTGGATGATGTGGTGGCTCCAAAACCAATATATTCCAATAAAACACTTTAGATTGGAGGCAAAAATATAATTTTTTTTGAGAATGTTTGGTGGAAATGTTTCAACCACTTCTATTTTCTAAACATTTTCCTGAGGTTTTCAGTGTGAGAATCTTAGTTTGGCTAACAACTTCAGCTTTGTTATAGATTTTAGCCTTCAATTTAGCTGGCACCTCTAAAACCTGATACATTTTTCTCAACTATTAGCAATTTGCTAGTACAAGGTATCCAGACTCTCTGTATCCAGTGACTCTTTTTTGCAAACTGCCACCAGAATGCTAAGTGATACATAAGGGACGTGTGGATACTTCTGGTCTCTCACCTGGGGGCCTGCGCTCCCTCCCTCTGGGCAAGGGTCTGGCAAGGCATGCTGATGCATGAGCTGCACAAGAGCGGTGCAGTCACATGTTTTCCTTGGCTTCTCGCAACTGCTGGTCACTCTTCTCTTTGTGTTGGTTTGTTGATGAGAAGTCAGTGCACTAACCTTCCCTTGGCACCTCTGGCTTACCGCTAAGTCTGAGGTGCTCCACATCCCAGGGTGCAGAGTGAGGTGTGTGGCTCAGGGACTTTGTTTTTTTCCTGGAGCTGCACAGCAGTTTGTAGGGTGCCAGCCCTGCCAAGCTTGTTGTCTGCTTTGAGCTGGTGAAAAGTACTAAATAATCCTCGTCTCTGGTTTGGTTTTTTCCTTTTCTTTTTTTTTTTTTTTTTCCTCCCCTGTCAGCCTAGAAAATTTATGCTGCTCTGAAGAAAACATTCCACTCATCTGCAAGCTACTACAGCTGCCATGTCAGTAATAAAGTATGGAAAGGAGGGAGAAGGGAGAAGAAAGACGGGAGCTTGTGTTTCATATGGAAAGCATCAGCCCAGAAGTGGCTTTGTTTCCGACACGTGGACAGTAGAGAGGCTGCGTTTGCTGCTCAATAGAAAATCTGTGCCAGTGAACAGAAACCTCCCTCATTGGTGACTAGATCAGATAGGGAGAGGCGTTGGTACCTCTTGCTTTTATTTTTTAATTTGTCTGCATTTTAAAATAATAAGGGAGAAGCAAAGGGCACTGGACTGACTTGATTTGAGAATACAGCCGGTTTGGCCAAAATAGCCCTTTCTGTCTCCATCTGTGTGACATCTGACACTGCCGTCCCAGTTTGGTCTGATGGTGTTGCAGTCTTCCCCCAGCTGTTCATAAACTATGCCAGCACCTTAGAGTGGTTGTGAACATCTGAAGGTTGCTGTACATCACATTCTTAGCAAGATGTGTGTTCCTTCTGTTTGTTTTTGATTTCTTGTCTTTTGGGATAGTTTAAAGTCATGTTTGTAGGCTTTTCTGCACAATCAGAGAAACCAGGACCTTTGTTTTGGTGCTGAGAAAGGTGGCTCTGATGTAACCAGAAGCCTCTGAGAGTTGGGGCTTTAAGAAACATATTGGGCTTGCAGTTGAATAGTGAGAGAAAGGGGTGCTTCTGTATGATTAAACCAGAGAAAGGAAGCATTTACCATTTTGGAGTTTTCCAGTATCTTGGAAAAAGAGGCACACTGCTGTAACTGCTGACATGACCCAGTGAAAACACCTGTAAGGTGCTTCTCTTGCAGTTCTGAGAATCTCAGGATAAGTGTATGTCACCTGGGGGAATTTTCTACTGCCTACTGCAGGAAAACAGCATGGACACTTCTCTCATTGGCACATCCCTTAGCTCTCCCGTGTTTTAAAAGTGAAAAGGAAGATTGTTGTATACAACACTTAAAGCAGAAGGGCCTCCTTTAGACTGTGTTTTTCCTAGAGGGAATGAATCTTCTTGTGTTTGTGCAGTTAAGGTCAGGAGGAGCTTTGGGGGTTTTTTTCCATTGATTACAGGATGAAACCTTCCACACTCGGGCTGAAATCTCTGTGTCCAGTGCTTCCCTGGACAAAGATGTTTGCTTGAATCAGTTCCTCCGAGCTGGAGTGATTTGTGGATTAAAGAAGCTAATGCAAGGACCTTGGTCTGTTTGGTTCGCGTACCACCATGGCTCCATGCTATACTTCTGAGTTGGCTGCAAAGCTTATGCTCTCTCTTCAGGCAGCCTTGATTTTCTGCTCACTCAAGACAGTTTTGTGTTTTCTGAGAGTGACTCCTTTTTTAATCTATCTTGGATGCTGGGAAATGAGTTTCAAGGTGCCCGGTTTAAATACTCTGTGCTGAGCATGTCTCACTCATCTTGGGCTTTCTGAGCTTTGATGGTTTGTTTAAAACATGAATAAGCCCCAGGTGCTTGAGGGAGAACAGAAGAATGCCAATGCAGAGTTATTTTCTGGTGTGAAGGACTTGGTAAAGGGATGACTTCCCAGCATAGTTTCTCAGTGCTGAGAAGAATACTGGTAGGTTCACAGAGGCCTGCCAAGGCTGCATTGGGATTTCTTTTTCCGACATGAGAAATCCATGCTACATTTCTTTGAAGAACACATTTTAGGGAGAGCAAGGGAAGCAAGGCATGAGTGGTTTCTTACTCCCAAATACCTTCACTGTATGTGGCTTCTAGAAAATGCTGAATACTTACCTTCCAAGTCTTGAGTGCCTGTTGAGCTGGACACTGAGTGGATGTCCCAGGCTGAAGACTGCTCCTTACCGGGACTGTCTCACATGGGTTATCTTTGTGCAGTGAGAGCCATTCCAGCCGCAAGGCCTTGTAATTCAGTCAGTGTTTTGTTTGCACAACCTGCGTCTCTGGTCTGATGTTGTTGCACTATGGTAGAAGATTTGAATTTCTGTCTCCTTTCCATTTCTTTATGTTTAAGTGGAAAAGGTCAAGGAAACATTTGATATTCAGTTCTGAATGCCTTTTCTCTTTGTAAATGGGAAGAGTAGTACCCACGTCACGTTGGGGATTTCAGATCAGTCAGTGAGTCAGATCCTGGGCTGATGCAAGCTGATGCAGCTCTGCCAAAGTTGCAAGGGCGATACGCGGATTTACACTCGCCCAGTGTCCATGAAGGCTCTTGACACCTTTCTGGAGAATGATCTATACAAATCTCAGGTCTTGTCAGGATGTTCAGTAAATATCAGGATGTGAGCAGAAAACGGCACACCCATTTTAATGATTTGATTAAAACAACATGGCTTCTCTTTGCTCACATAAATGTATTTCCACTAGTGTCGGGGGGAGGAGATATTCTCGAGGGCCATAATGAGAGTACATTTTTAAACTGTTGCACAATAGGCCACTAAGTTATGTTCTAACTGTATTGGTTTATTTCTGTTTTATAGTAAGTGTGGCCTTGGGCATACTATAAATACCATTTCTCCCCCCACCTTCAGCTAATAAATAATGGAAACTGTATCAGAAAGAAATTTTCTTTCCATGAAAGAGTAGGAGGTCCTGAGCTGCCCTCTATAAAACAAAGGATGTAGCATCCTTTGGTTTTTCAAATAAAGAAAATATGGGAATGGGAGGGAAAGGGAAGATATTTCTAAGCGCTAAATGTGTGCTCCCTGCCACTGCAAGGTAGGATGATGGCTGGTGTCGTCATTGCGTCCCCCAGGACAGTAATACCCATCTGTGAAGTGAAGGAGGATGAGAGAGGTTTCTAAACTGTTTCAGTGCATAGGAAGAAGGAAGGATCCCATTCTGATTTACCCTCAGGCTTTCATATCCAGCAGTGGAAACCAGCCTGAAAGTGAGTGTGAATGGGGATCTAAAGGAGCCCTTTATGTAATTCAGTGGGTTGTGTCCAGGGGTCAGACTAAATTATCAGAATGGTCCTTTTTGACCTTAAAATCTGCTTCGTAAGCAAGTGCTCTTTGAGACCTTTTTGCTCTGTTTTAATGATGTCAAAAAGGTGTAGTGTAAGTGTGAGTCATGAAGGGTCCCTGCATGTGCATGTATGGGCAGACAGACGTGTTTAATTTCGAGAATCCCATTATGTACATACTGTGTGTCAGGTTGGAAATGTCTCAGAGAAGAGACCAGGTTTGTACAGGTGGGGTTTCCTCCTGCGCTGACTAGAATCAAAAGTGAGTCTATGTCATGTCATGTCATGTCATGTCATGGAAAGGGTATGGGGCCACATTCTGACTGCAGGTTGGCCTCTAAGGTTAGGGAAGGGTCAGTGAAGACCTTGTGTTCAACAAGAGGTCTTACTGGCTAATTTTGAAGGCAAATGAGGTTCAAGACCAGGGTGCATGTGATAAAAAGGAATTTTCAGTCACTGCCTTCATCCAGCAACAATAAATTGTGCATATAAGCACATCTGGTCCAGAAACAGATAAGCTCAGAGGTTAGCACTGTTAGATCATGAAACTTCTGCCCAGGTGCCATTTCTTATTACATGCCTCAGTGATGCTTTCCAATCTTGTTTGAAATCCACCTAGCACAAGGCCTTGCTTTCCTTGGAAGCATTTGCTAAAACCTAATTTAGGGAGGAATAATCTGATAGGCTGTTCTGTCTCCTACCTGAGTCTAATTTCTCCTTCTCTCGTATTCTTCATGAGCAAGTCCATTGCTTTGTTTGGGTTCACCCTGTCCATAGCTGCACGGACTGTGACGCTTTTTCCCATCTTTATCTATATTCACTCTTTCAAGGATTTTTATCTAAATGTGAAATGAGACCACTGCTCATTGAGTGGAGATTATATCGCTGACTGTGGAAGAGAAGTGATAAATAGTAAGAAATGTGCACGTCCCTTTCAATTTTGTCGTACTTTCCATCTCTGTGTTCCAGATTTCCTGTATATCAGATGCTAAGTCTGTGTCCTCAAAGCTATATTGGTCTTCTCTGTGTCTTATCTACTCTAGGTCTCTTTTCAGCCTTACTGGATCTGTGCTTTGTGTTGAGTGTTGTGTTTCTGTTTCTTCCATAAATACATTAATTTGTCTTTTTCCAAATTCAATCTTGAGGATTTATTTCCTGCCCCTCTGTGGTTTTCTTTATGTACTGCCTCTTTCTGTTGGCATCACACAAAAAATAGCATTTCCTCCTTAAGCTCTTTCCCCTGCTTTTTTGTCACAATGGAAGCTTTTTATCAGTTTCCTTAGTTTTCTGATTTGTTTTTATTAAGCACATTTTTACAGTGAGGGCTGTGATCCATCAAAGTAAACGGAAACAAAAAAATTGATGCCAAATTTTTGTTTGTGTATTTAATGAAATAGATTAGACTTTAAACAGGATGAAGTCAAATCCATGCTAATGACTTGACTTGATGTTAGCTTGTTCTGAGTGCTGGCTATTGACAGTGAGTCATGGAAGATCTCAGCATTTTGGAGAGCCTAAAAACACAGATACAGTCATGGGGTTGAGAATCACAGGGTGATGTTAGTGTTGAGAAGAACAGGGTTGCTGTGAGTTGCTGCCCTTTGTTTGGGAAACAGTATCTAAATGCTGCTTAGTCAATTAGTTGAAGACCACCAATATTGTGGCTGATGAGTGTGAGATGGGTATTTAGCCTGGATCATGGTTGAAGGTCCCTTGAATTTTAGTGCCCACCCAACACAGCACACCTCTGCCCTTCTCAGCAAAGGGAGCTGCTCTGATGCGGGCAGGGAGCAGGCCTATCCAGAACGCGGGGTCAGCACCAGGGTCCCACCATCACCCCTCTGGAGAGTCCCCCCATCTGCCAGCTGTGGTGACCTCAAGCAGGGTGGCTCCCTGCTACCCTGGGCCTGCCACCTTAAAGGAGGATTTGCCAAAGCTGCTAATGTAAGGCAGAGGAGCCTGCCTGAGCTGGGGGTAGCATTAGCTGCTCTGCAAGACACTGTTTGGTTTGCTTGGCGGGTCACCCCAGGCTCTGGACCTTCTTGCTGTGTTTGTCTCTTGTGCTGCTTTTAACCATCCCAGCTCCTTTGAGTCAGCTTGGGCTGCTCACATGGCAAAGATATATTTTCCTGGTGTTTTGGAAGATGGGTAATTCCCTTTCCTTCCAGTGCAGGAGGAAAGCTGATCACCCCATACAGGATCTGCTGGGGTTATAACAAACAGTGGGGCCTTGCCAAATAGCAGTGAGGTGCACAGCTGGCTGTGGGTAGTGGGACTCTGCTGTTTTTTGCTGGATTCTGCCTCTGTGAAAACTTCTCACAGGAGCTATCATCTTTCTCCTCTTTATTCAGCAAGCTGTTAAGCTGTGGGATATATGTGTGTGGGTTTGAATTTGAGGGCTGTAAACAAACAGGTCCTAAACCATGTGCTGTTGCTAATGATCCCGCAGACGAGCATGTAAAAAAGCCAAATTTTTCGACAGAAATTAAGGAGTGAAAACAAAGAAAGGACCTGCAACAATGAGGCACCACGTGGCACCATCCTTATGATTTGATGATGTGATTGCACTGCTCTACATCCATCTAATAACTTCCTGGAAGAGCTGGAAACAGAGGGGTATACAGAAAATCCACTGTCCATCCAGATGTTAATCAGTACAAAAGTCAAAGTTGATAAATAAAATATGAATGAGAAAATTGTGGGAAAGCACTATGTGCACCTACCTGTATTTCAGTACCAGATAATGTCCCAGCAAATTTGTGCAGTCTGGAGCAGAAAAAAATCCTCTGCAGTACCTGGATAAGTCAGAGGACCTGACACCTATAGTCTTGGAAGCAAAACTTGCAGGTTGCCTTTCTGAGGCTCAAATTTCCCAACAGCAATGACAGAGCTGTTTCAGCAGAGAAAAATACGTACTCTTTCATCCAAGACCCAAAGGTTTGGAGCATTCAGATGTCTGTTTGATTTGATGGCTGGGCTTTGAACAGATAGGATGCTTCACAGCCATTGCCCTTACAGAGCAGGGAAGCTGTAGCGTGCCCATTTTACAGGCTGGGAAAGTAGGACACCCAAGCGCTCAGTTTTTGGAGAGAGGAAGTCGAGAGCAGAGCTTGAAAAGGATACCAGCTCCCTGATCTCCATTTTAATTAAATTCTTTCTACAGTTGTCTTCCCTGGCAGTTTTAAGTGGTGGAATGTGGTCTAGCAGAGGAATTTTTGGCTACAAACTTGACAGGAATATTTTTCTGGGCCAGATCCTTGCTTAGCGTAAATTAAGATGACTCCACTAGCTATGATTACAGTGCTAGCAATTTACTCCTCCCTCTGAGAAACTGGCCCTGATTTGCAGACAGTGGGCAGTGTCATATAATTTGTTCTTTTTAATTTTAGTCTGTCTAGACACTTTTGCAGCACCCCTTTCTGGGAGGACTTTGTGCCAGCAGCTCTGGAGCAGCACCACACTTCTCTGGTGAGAAACGCTTAGCAGACACAGTGTGGAGGTGGCCTGGTGTGCTCAAACTCTGAATTTCACCTCTCTGGTGCAGACTTTAGCTTTGATAGTATCAATTTTTTTGGTGGAGAGTGGCAGAGGGGATTCATGACTGGATTCCTTCTCTGTGAAGGGTAAGCAAGTCTGTCGTTTTCCCATTTTTGACAGTGTGTTGACCCAGCTGAGTGCTGGAGAAGGGTGGCTGGTGCCGATGCAGCATTTCTGTGGTAGTTTTTCTTTCCAGCAATGGATGACACACCTCTCTTTGTGGGTCAGAAGGTCTTCCTCCTGGTTTTAAAAGCCATTTGCTGATCTTGTGTTTATTATTAGTCAGTCCTTCCTCCCATGCCATCAGTATTTATCACTCAGCCTTTAGCTTCCTTACTATGTTTTCTTCCACACTGACTCACCTGGCATAGGGAGTGGTACCTCTGTAGCCTTCTTCAAACTTGTCACAAGACACACACAGGACCTAGTTTTTGAAATATCCTTGGATTTGCTGGCCATGTTTAAGCAGGTGATTAGCTAGGACTGTTTTTCTTCCCTTTCCATTCTCTTGTCAGTTCCCGAGTTACTTACCAGGATTGTCTGTGACTGTGGTTGTCAAGAGCCAAACACAGAATGGCTGTGACTCTGACTGGGGCTCAAGACTGGCAGCAGTATTATTACCATTACTTCTGCTTGAATCCAGATGCACTTAACCCCTAACATTCATATTCATTTTACAAAATTTGCTAATCATGAAGTCCTACCTTCTGTTGTTATCCATGTACATTTATGTGGCTGTGCCCAGCCCCTGAAAGAAAGGGACTTCATGGCTGCAGAAAAAAGCCTGGAGAATAGGGATCCTAAAGTAATTAAAAGCAAAATTTCTTTTTGAGGAAGCTGCGAAGCACACAGTATTTCTGGGATTCCACCTGAGCTTGATCAATACTAATGAAGCAGAGCTGTCCCAAAAAAAACAGCTTGCATGGAAATGGGTAAGAGATTCTTTGTGCAATCTTAATGATTTTGAAAGAGACATTTCCCATGTGAATTGCTGTAGGAGTTGGCACCCCTTCCCCCACACTCAGCAGAGGAAAGAACATATGACTATCCTCATGTAATGTAGCGCAGTGTTAATAATGCTGCTGTATTGATCAAATTGGGCAGCTTTGTCACCAGAGACATCTGGGAGGATTTATTCTGTCTCCTAGGGCTGTGCCTCCTGAAGTGCATTTTCCAGTCCTTTCACTAGACGAAGGATGTGTTGTGCTTTTTGTCTTAGCCTGCAGGAGCCATGCTTTCCAAAGATTTCATGGTATTCCACCAACCACTGCCTCTGTAATTTCTGCTCTCAGGGCTCACACCTCAGTCCCACTCAGAGTTGGATGTGTTTCAAGTTCAAAAACCAGTTGTGGAGAAATCCAGTTGTTTGCCCTTGGAGAGAGAGGGCCAGGAGAAGCAGCCACTGGTTGCTGGAATGTGGATAAACACAGCGTGGTGGGAACAGGAGAGGCTTCCTCTTTGCTTAGAAAGTGAGCAAAACATCGGTAAGAAAGCAGTGTAGAACAAAAAACATGTGCAGGGTGGTTTTGTTTTCCTGCTGGCTGGTATTCATGACCTTGTTAAAAAGATCAGTCTGCTTCAGAGACTGCATGTGGTCATTTTTAAGTGTAGGGAGAAACCGTATGCGGCTTTTATTTTTCCATCTGATAAATTGCCAATTGCAGGTTTTACTTACAGAACGCTCTGAGTAGTCTGAGAAGAACACGATCACCTTGATATTATATTTATGAGTAAAAATGGTATGAAGCAAAGAAGGCTCTTAGCCTGCATGTAAAGAAGACTTTTAACGCAGTTTTTGCTTCCAGGAATGCACCATTACTCATGGCAGGGAAGGGGCACATTAGCGGGCTTGACAGGAGGATTGAAGTGCATAGGGGCACGCAAGGGCTTGCAGGGGCAATTTGACATCATGCTTCTTTGACAGATGTTGCGATCTTGATGCTGGGTAATGATGGGACATCTGCAGAGCAGGAAAGGTTTAGAGACATTTGAAATGGAGGAAATAGCCTGAACCTTGCTCTGGTGGTGGTGAGAGCACCTCTGTGGGCACCCTGAATGGAGCCCGTGTGTTCGAAGGTGCTGTGTTGTCTTCTGCCTGGAAAATTGTATCCTGAATGTGTAAGCTACCAACAGTGTCAGCTATAGCTAAAGCAGTGTGGTTTGAATGCAGTTCTCTCCCTGAGTCCCAGTTCCTGGATTGCTAGGACTAAAGCAGATCCCTCCAGCAGTGCCGACCACCACAAGACATTTTGGCTCTCGCTTCAGCTCTGATATCATGCAATCGCTTGGGAAGCGTAACTGCTTGGGAAGTCCATCCCATTGGGAAGCAGAGCCGGCTGGAGGCAAAGCAGCAAACTGCTCCCAGGAATGTTCCCTGTGAAGCAGAGACTCAGCCTGTGGTCTCTCTTGCAGCTCCTCCTCTCCCAGCATAAAGGTTACCTTTGTATGTTTATAACCAAAATAAAATTGTGCCTCCTGAAAGCTATAATTTGTACTTGGAGGAACATAATGTTTGTGTTTAGCTATTGCAGGGATTGTACCAAAGCATGGTGACAGAGGTCTGGAAGTGTTTGAGATGACGATAGCTGGCAGCAGACACCGCCTTTGGGGGCTACTAAAAACAGCTTTAGTTAAGCAGTATTGATGATAAAAAGTGCCTGTGAGGGGGCTGGTTGTATTGTGAGGAAGAGTACCTCACTCCTGCAACAGGAGAGGCTGTCCATCCTCAGTTCCTGCTCTCCCCCTTCCCACAAACTGAGCCAAGAAAGCCTGGCCACATTCTTCCAAGCCTTGACACTGGAGACTTCCATCCCATCTCAGAAAGACAATAGAGGGAAGGAGTGGTATACAGCTTGCCCACAAAGGCAGGCTTATCTTGGGAGATGCCGTATAGGCTTAAATAGACATGGAAAAGGGAAACGGGGAAAATAGGACACTCGAGGTAAACTAACTACATTTTTTAAACGTCTGAGTTGGAAATATGCCAAATAACGTGTCCACTGTTGGGATTATAATCACTACAATATGTTTCCTCTTTTCCTTGTTGGTAAGTGGGTTTTGTTTGTTCCCTTTCTGGAAAGTGGTGAGGGACTGCAGTTACCTGCAGTGCCTGTTCAGTAGTGGCCTGGAGTTGTTGATGGTGGTTTAACTAGTAAGGCTACAGTGCCGTGAATGTGACATCTTCCAATTCCCAGCATCATCATTTAGGCCTTTTCTTCTCAGGGAGAGATGCGGTATTGAGTATAATTCAGTTTACTCAAAGGGGATATGTAGGGATGGGGCTAAAAAGTTGGAGGCCTCACAGAGAGCCTCTCAGCAATGCAGGGGCAGACATAAAGGATGCTAAAAGCCTTGCCAGCAGAGAGATGCCCTATCATCTCTTGCAAGGTGGTGCCAAGTGTTGCGTTTGGTGGTGTACCTGGAATTAATTTGGGAAACCTCCCAATTAATTTTAAAAGGAAAGGTGCCAACATAAACTCAAAGCAAGGTCTGGCAGTTCTGCACAGTATTCTCCAATTCATTTCCATGGATATTTTGCCAGGAGAAACAGAAGGTTTAAGAGAGAGCAGGAAAAGCGACACTGACTTGGCCTGACTGAGAGGCTCCTCCCCAAGTAAAGAGTGTTGCTGAGGAGGTGCAGTGTGAAGAAACAGTGGATGGAGACAGTGCTTGTAGGGAAGAAGGGCTGAAAAGAAGAACCTCTATGAGGTCCTGAAGTTAGTTTTCTGAACAGGGCTTAAACAAGGTCACATCCCGTACTCTACCTTCAAGAGCAGAGCTTCTCCTGGCCTTTCTCCTGTTTTTGCTGAAGATTAGAGTAGGGAAATACGAGTCTTTGGGCTTTTCTGCATTGTAGTTTCTGCAGTCTGCAGGTACCCATACAGGGCATTTCTATGAAGGTGTCATGATGGCTTATTGTATAGTTAACTCCTCTAACAAAAGACACTCTTGTGCACTGAAACATCTTGAATGGCGGCTGCTGGGAAGTTCGTCGTATCTTCCAGGAATACCAACACGTTTCATTCCTTCTAGGCTATTTTCTGGCTGCTCTGCTATTAATAACTTTGTCCTGAAGTAGCACTTTCATATTGCAGCATATTAAAATCCGTAACAACTGGGTGGGTGTCCACAGTCAACAGATTGAAGAAAGGGAGCCAGAGCAAGAACTGTGGTTGTGTAAATTGGCTCACAGAGGTGTGTTGACTCTGAGCAGCTGGTGATCTGATCTGCTGAGCTTTCTCAAGTCAATAAATGGCAAGGCTCTTAATGGGATCTCTTGGCTTCCCATGCTGCGCTGCAGCCGGTGGCCATACAGCCTGCTGGAAACCGTGCTGGCACATGGCTGATCTCGTGATCCTTTCATGAGGAGTGAGCAGTGCCTCATCCTGTTCTGACAGTGCACCTTGAGTTGCTAATGATATCCGCAAGAGGCCCTGCCACATCTCCTTTTTTGTTTGATCGAATGCATTCTGGGGATACAGGTCTCCTCGGGTGCCTGTGGGCAGCTGCCTGGGTTGCTGCTGAGTAGTTGGGCCAATACTGGCAGGTGCTTTACCAATGTGCTCCAGCAAATTGCTTTTAAAGGGGACCGTGCTGCTTTTATCCGGGTGCATAGCAGCCAAAGTGTGCTGCCTGTGAGATTTGAGGCTGATCAAAATCCCTGGTGGCTAGAGTTTTGGAACAAGCACCTTGGCAGAGCTGTATAGAAAAGAAAAGCAATGGAAAAACACCCTTGGCTGTAAGGGTGTTTGCACCCTTTGGAGGGCACCTGGCTTTTGAGTGAGAGGCAAGTTTGCCTGCAGTGGGGTATTCAAGCACAAAGGCTGTTGTTCCTGTGCATAGAGGATGAAAACTGGCCTAGAAGCGGCAAAAACCAGTTTGTGAATTCCTCCATATAGACCGCCCAAATTAAAAAAAGAGAGAGAGAAAAAAAAAAAAGAAACAAATCCAAGTATCAGGATGTCTGATGTTTGTGCTGTTTTTAAATTCTTTCCATTTTTCCATTTGGGTCACATTGTTCCTAATAAAGTCGACAAGATTTGTAACATAAAATAACCATCTCCAGCCCTCAAAGAACATGTCAAATTCAGCTTCATGTAAGCCACAGAGTTAAATGACGCTAATCAAGAGCAGAATTTCATGGAGCTTGAGTGCTGGCCAGGTCCTCAGCTGATGTAAACAGGAACCATGAAATCAGGGCTGCTCTGTGCTGATTTACCCCAGCTGAGAATCCGGTTGTGCTTCCCATCGCTTTGTTTCTAGCCAGAGTTTTTCTTCTCGGTGCGACGGTGAAACTTGAGTCTGTTGCCTTCTCTTTTCCTTGCCCATACTGGCATATTTATCACAATTGCACATGCATCTTCTTGTTCGTGTAAGATAACAAATTGCCCAAATGAATAAAAAAAAAATCAAAGAGAAAAAGCTTGTGCTTGGACAGTTGCTGTGCTTATGTTGAAGTTTAAACTTCAGCCAAACATCACGCTATTCTCTGCGTGGCTGGAAGCAGGCTTTGGTTCTATATGTTTATTATCATTTAAAAATGGTATAAATGCTCTTTTATTCTTTTTGTATTGACCTTATTCTACAACACATTCCCCTCCTTCCTCCTGCTTCCTGTTTCCCAGACAGGTCCCCACCTCTTCCTCCCCACAGCCAAAAATAATACAAAAGGGAACATACAAAAGGTTTGTTGAGCCATGAGATGTGATAATGAATGGCCATCATGTACGGGGTAGATAGAGTAGTCCCAGAGCAAAAATGTTGAGCCTGCAAAGTCTAATGAGGGATCACACATTTTTGGGTTAGGAATTCAGTGTTATGCATCCTCTTGTTTAATATGTTTTTAGGTCAGAGCAGAAGATGGCTCGCAACCAGGACTCTTATGAAATGTAGCATATATTGAGTGTATTGGTCACATCTCTTCTCTAGATTTGATTTAATAAGCTAATTGTGAAGAATTGTGCTTACAAATATGCTGTTAACTGGGAGCGTGAATACATTTGTGGCATTGGCTGAGGAGGAAATGTTAAGCTACCTCTGGATGTTAATGAAGCATCTCTAAAGAGTACATTTTTTCATTCATGATCCTATGCAGAGTAATTACAAGGAATCCAATTCTGCTGTGTAACCCTACTGCAATACTTTGTAAAGATGAATCTTAATTGAGGATCGAGACCCTAAATATTGCTGTGCTTTGTACGTTCCCTGGCCGTTAGCATTTACTCTTGCATATCCATTTCCTGTGAGAAGTTTACCACACTCTGGGGCATGCTTTGAACCTGATCCTTTGATTTCAGTGGGAGCTGAGACTGACAATTCAAGGCGTTAATTGTGCCTTTTTGCTGTTTATAATGCTAAATTAAAGTGGCTTCCAAACCTGACGGCAACAGGTTAAACACACAGTTGAAGATGTTTGTGGAAAAGTTTGCAGTAAGGGCCACTAGCCAGCTTGCTCAAAGCCATCCAAGGCTGTTATACAAATAAATGATCTCTTCAGAAAGATTTTGAAACACACATGTTGCATATAGATCATTTCTCAAATGGTCATTGTATAGCTACTTGCTGTCTGGAGAGCGTGCAGGGCATGTGCTGGTGTGCAAGCAAACATGGGTTTCATCATATTTTGGTCCTAGCACAATGGGCTGCCTGCACTTTTGAATTCTTGATTTGGCTATCCTTAATCCTTTGCTGACATTGATGCTATGTTTTGTTGTTGTGACTGACTGTGGGTATTTTTTCTATTTTTATTAAACAGTCAAAAAAACCAACAAAAGCCCTCCAAAGCCCTGGGTCAGTGTTTGCAGATTTCTTTCATCTTTTTTTTTATCTAGACGCCTATCAAATTCAGCCATGCTTAGCTGCAGTCCTTTGTTCAATGTCGCACAACCAGTGCACTGAAATTCTCTATGCTTAGAGCCCAAATACCACAGATTTTTAGTGAACAACTTTGTCTTGTCCCTTTAAAAGAATATTTGTTAGGTAAGATGTATTTCATTATCACTAAGTTGGGGAACAAATCTTGATTTTGACTCCATGATTAGAGTTACAGATTCAAGGAGTTTTTTGTGTTTTGAGAAATTTTTTTTTACCACCCATTTCTCCTGGTGAAAATTGCTGATTTATGGGAAAATTGGTTTTAATCCTTTGAGCTTTAAAGGCTGATCAAAGTCTTTGATAACCCTAGTAACATCATGCCCCAGCATGACAAGAAAATGGCTTATGTTTAGTTGAAGGTAGTGATTCTGTCCTTTAAGTAAATTACTGTACTTTTTTTACATTAAAATGTATCTTTGCTGAACGTGGTTGAGGCTTCTGATCTCAGCGTCGTTTATGCACTGAAGAAAAATGCTGTGGGGAACATCCAGGAAGAAAGCTGTCTGGGCCATGGTAGGAGACTGTTTGCTGAGAGTGCTGTGACAGTGAATGGGCTGGTTTAGCTAAATATGTTTCCTTACAGGTTCATTCTTTGGGCTGAGACCAAGGGGGGAAATGGGCACATGCCATTATTATACTGAAGAAATTTGCAAACAGAGGCTTGAGTTCAGTGTAACGTAGTAAAGAGTTAATAGACTTGTCCAGACTCTGGTGACTGGTGAGACCCATTCAGACAGTGTTAGGTGTTAGAGAGGAAGAGCCTGATGGCTCAGGTGCTGGTGAAGTTACCACAGGAAAACAAGTCTTTGCATATTAAATGATCTTGGCTGACTATGTGTGTGCCTGCTTTTTGCTCTTGGCAAAAGCCTGTTTGTTGAGTGTACAGTTAACTCGATTTGCTTTATACCTATAAGGGATTAATACATGCATGCAGGTGTTTACCATGAGTTAGCTGTCATTAAATGTCTGATTGTTGTACCTGAAAAGTGGTTTTATATTTTTTTCAATGAACTATATAACATATAGGTGAGCTGTACTGGCACATGACTGAGCATTTTGTCTTAAATCCTTTACAGTATAAATTATTTGCTATTGCCTGAAACTTTTCTTACTATTGATTCATTTTAGACTGCAATTTTTGCATTTTCCCAAGTGTATTTTGCAAAAGTATTCATTTTAATACTAAAATTCTGTTTATTTTATGCTGTCCCAAATGTTAAGCTTCTGATGTGCAGCAGCTTTTTGACAACTAGCAACTGCCCAGTAGAGGCTGCCAAGAGGAAAAGCTGGAGGTTTTGGCAGCTGGGTGGGAACAGATGACAATCTTGGAATAGATGGGCAAGAGTATTGGGTTTTGTTGTTGTTGAGGAAGTAATGAAGGCTTTTGGCAGTGGGTAGAAGATGCATCTTTCAAACCTTGTTTTAGGGTTAAGGACAAAAATAGCGTGGCACTTCAGGGAAGACAGATGAGTTTTGAATCTCTTTTATTCCTCTAACTTGAGGTCTGCCCCACAACATCTAGTTTAATATCTCCCTCTGGCATCAGCAGTGGAAGTGCCACAGTAGTTCAAAGCTCTTGCTGTTCTGCTGAGAAATGAAATATTGACACTGGGCACTGGACCTGGTGCTGTTGTTTGGTCTGAACTTCAGTGACCTGTGGTGGCACTGACCTTAGGATTATTGTTTTGGATTGTCTTCAGGCTGAGGATGCTTTCTCTTCCTTTGCAGTCTGGAGACTTCCACGATTAAAAGTAAAGAAGAGGCCTGTTTTTTATGTGCCAGTGGAAAGCAATGGGGCTGTGATGGAGACTGGAATTTGACCTTCATTGTTGCATGTGTAATTCTGCTTTACTCATATAAATTATGCTGCAAAAAGAATCACTTCAAATATTGTAAACAGAGCTGGTGGATCAGACCTGCTTGTCAACTGCATTTGACATTTCTGTAATCTGTCACAGCCTGATCTAAGTATCCAACTTCTTAATTAGATTTTGGATAACTTCCAAGACCGGTGCTTGATGTCCAATTATATCTGCAGTAAATGGCACTTATAAGTAACTAGCACTTCCAGATAAGAACTTCCTATGATCTACTAGAAAAATTCAAAATCAAGATGTTATAAAATACTCCACCATCAATAAAATAGAGGAACCCAGTGAACATGTAGATAAAGTGTCTGCTGACTTTCTGACCTCAGATCGTCATAGGTGGTTGGGCTTTCTTTTACGCTTGACAGAACTTTACTCTTGCCATGTTGTCCTGTCTTTAGCTGTGCAAAACACCCAGGAGTTTGAGTGCTGTAAAGACTTCATGGCATAGGCAAGTGCTTCTGAAGTGACCTGTAATTTTTCAAGAGCCTGTATGTATGGGTCAAATTCTGCTACACAACGTTGCTGCCAGTCGAGACCAGTTCTTTGCAATTCATTGAAGCAATTATAGGCTCATACCCTGGGAATTTAGAGTGTGTTTAGGGTCATCAGTTGGAAATAGGTTTTCCAGAACTGTCTGGATCTGAACCCACATGCCAGACCTGTGTCCCTGCAGAGGCCCCTGGCCTACGGGCCCATCTCTCCCCTGTTAATTCTATAAAGGGGAGGCAGAGACATTGGATACCTCCATTGTATGGAGGCTTGGCATGTTGATGACAATGGTAGTCCCAGGCAGAGCCTTCCTGTTAGCTGCTTGCTGGGGAGAGTAATGAAATGAAACATCAGCATCATCAGAAAATCTAGCTCCTTCATATCTGTTTTTTAAATGTTCTGGGTTGCACTTTAACCTGGACAGCTGACAAGCACCTTAAAACATATGCTATCTGAGCCAAACCAAGTATCTGCAAGTCTGGGAAAGTCTGGAAAGTCTGGAATTTGTCACGTTGTTGCAGTTAATAGAAAAACTGTCCTTATTTCTACTGGCTGCCAAATTAGGTGAGTGCTAAGCTCCACTGAAAATGGCACACATGTATCACATCTCTACTATGAGAGGCACAGGCTGAGTTTCTCTTACATTGTGTTTCACAGCAGTAAGCACACTCAACATGTTTGGTAAATAATCTTTACTTTCAGTAGATGAGCTTTAGATGAGCTCCAGAGGTAGATTAGAGATTATACCTTTCTGAATTGACATACTGAACACTGAATTTCCCTGGATCAGTGCTACTGCAAACTCTGAAAGGACTAACAAGAAGTGTGTCCTTACCAGGCACAGGACAGCTCCGCAGTGGCTGTCTTGTAATGTCTGAAAGAGCTGGTGCTGCATGTGGAAGTGTTACGGTGTATTTGTTTA
Organism: Neomorphus geoffroyi; assembly: GCA_033558235.1. Lineage (NCBI taxonomy): Eukaryota > Metazoa > Chordata > Aves > Cuculiformes > Neomorphidae > Neomorphus > Neomorphus geoffroyi. The sequence continues at coordinate 35,882,465 of JAUMJM010000027.1, forward strand.
CATGTATTCTGCTGCTCTATGTGCCCCGGAGGACTGAGATGATGGTATGATGTTGTGAGTTACTGGTGTGTAGGCAGGAAACACAGTATTTCTTGCAGGTGATGGAAATGTGTCTCTGCTGGGAAAGTAAGTCTTTCTGTAATTGCATCCAAAATTGAAAAAACAGACTGAGGCCTTGTCAGGATTGTCCACATGCCACACTGCCATCCTTTTCTATCTGGCTTTCTACAAGCAGTACATGGGGTCTCGGAAAGTCACATCTTATTATTTGTCAGCCATGAATCATCATTTCTTTTAACTGGCTAAATGGAGGAGCAGGGTACAAGGAGAATGACCCTTGTTAATCAGGGCAGATAGGTTGAAGTAATGGGTCACTTTTTATCCCTAGCCAGCAAAACTGACTTGACAGCAAACAGCAGTCTTATGGATCTTCTTCTTCTGTTCTTGAAGGGAGCCATCTTCCTCTTCTCATTTCAGTTTTTTGAAGTCTTTGTTGCTGTAAATCTCACAGGCACTGAGTAATAAAGTTTAGCGCCCACCAAGTTGCCTGCAACGTAGCAACCAAAGGATAGTCAGACTGAATGTTGCATGTAACGTTTATTACATCTACTAAACAAAACTCCACCTCTCTTGCACGAGTGGTTAAGGAGAGGCAGAACATCCAGCAGAACTATGGCAAGAGCAGCTCACTCCTGTCTTAGGTATCCTTGGACTATTTCCTGCCAGGCTAGTAGTGGAAGTAGGAGATCTACAGGGGTTTGCTATTGTCTGAATCCAGCAGTTTTGGTTTATATCTCTGTGGATAGAGGTCGGTATCCTGCTGCTCCCACAAAAAAAATGATAAGTATTTTATGTGCTCGCTGGCAAATGATTTTATGGAGATGGAGACCAAAGAGCCCGTCTGCCTTTCGTGGCTGGAGTGGGGACCTTGGTTGTCTCAGCATGACTGTTTTCTCCCTGTTAGAGCTCAGGATGATAGAGTGGACTTAGTTGGCCTAAAATTGTTTTGCCAGGGCAGGAGTCAAGAAAACAGGCTGGTTTCAAAATCCTGCCTCATCACTCCCTGAGTGTTTGGGACCAGGAAGAGGGAAGGTCGCATAAGGTACTTGGCAGAAGCTGGAAAGTGCATATGGGGAAAGACGCTTTGTTTCTGCCGGCAATTGCCTGCCCTGGCAAATGCAGTAGGAGGTAGTGCCCTGGTGGGGGGTAAAGGAAGGGTTGTAGCCATAACCCCTGCCCAGGCTTTGTCTGCCATGCAGATTAGGTGGAGGGCTTTTCTGGCACAGCGTTGCTAGGCTTTTCCCCCCTAGTGACTTGGTGGAGAGGCTGAGGGGGGTGAGAGGGAGGGACTGCATTATATTGTTTCTTTGAGTTGTTTTTTGCCCCCCCCTCTATGGGGAGATGGGCTTGATCCACTGGTTTTGGATTTCAGAGGCAGAAGGCAAGACATGACCAGCTGGTGTCTTGAAATGGCACAGGTGCAATGGCTGCGGGAGGGGGGAGCCAAGAATAATTACAGGTTTCTGAAGCATCAGGCTTTGCCTGAAAAGGGCTCATCGAGAAACTGCTCTTTATGGAAAATTAATGGTGAAGCTGGAAAAAACTGTCAGGCCCACTATTGTTGTCATGGGGTAGTGATGCCTTAAAGGAGCAGCATCTCACGCTTGCCTCCCCTCCATGGGCAGCCTGGAGACAGCACGCAGCTTTCTGATACCACAGCAATTGAAATTTCATGTCACTGTCATCAGATTTAATGGCCTTGGGCCCCTGTCTCTTTATTTTTTTTCTTCCCCCTTTCCATCACTAATTTGTGATTACGCTTGTTCTGTCTCTTGGAAACGTTTTATTTATTCGGCTCCTAGACCTGTTTCTGCCCTACTGTGTGAAGGCTAAGCAGGCTAGAAATCTCAAATTACATGATATGGGGAACTCAAAAGCATCACCTCGTACGGTGAGGAGGGTTATTCCTGAAAGACTGTGGAGCATATTTGGAAAGCAGCCCCCAAAACCTGATTCATCTGAGGAGAGACCAGATTCCCAGCTAAAGCCATGGTCCCAGAAATACACTTTAAAAAGAAAATGGAAAGGTTATACTTTCGGAACAAACACTTGTCCCACCTCCAGGCCTGTGTGGAAACACATTGTGTGTACAGTGTCATGCCTCTGCAAATAATGTACGTGCTAAAGCATAACACGTCTGTGTTGCCATTTTATTGCTTTTTGTCCAAGTCCGTCTCTACAGCTCAGGTCTGTAATCAGCTAATATTTTAGTAAGAAACAACAGGTAACTGTCTGACAAATTCAGTTCTGAACTCTGAAATCCTGGCAAATTGTATCTGCAGCTGGCAGCGCTGCTTCCTGGCTTCATTGAAAGTGATAATGTGGACTTACCTGATCGCTCCTAGGGACCTGTGAGCGGGGCCTCTTTACACCACTGTTGATGGGACCTTTGTACCCAGGAGTCTCTGTCTCTCCTCTGGTCATACAAATCTTTTGTCTCTTGATCAGATTCTGGACTCTGCAGGCTGAGATGTAGTTGGGTCGCTTGCTCCCACAGGCTGAAACTTTTCACCTAAAATCCCCTCCTTAATATCTCCAGAAGTGTTCTCTGAGGAGTAGTTTATAGAGGTTTCTAAAAGGTATTAGTTAGAATGTCTGTTTCTCCAGGTCCTGTAAAATCATAGCAATGGTATTAAACCAGCTAGCCTTTCGGGCAGCGAGTAATGAAAAATAGCACTAATAAACTCCATTAAAAGCTCCTGAAACTACAGTGAATGGTTTTCTATAAACAATAAAAGTTTATAATGTTGGTTATGGAAAACAGTGGGGATGGTGCCTGAAGGCTTTATTGGGCCTAGCTCAGGGCACCTCATATATGGTACATTTAAGTAAGAGGCTCACCCCATCCTTGTGCTGATGGGGATGCAGGAACACGTTTTTATGTGGCAGCCTCTTTGACTGCGTCTTCACCTACTTTTCAATAAGGGGTAATATGTGTGTTTGTGTGCGAGTCTGGTGTCCTGTACACAGGAGGCCTCATTGGACCAGAGTGCCAAAACCCCTCTAAAACTGACCGTAGGTCCCTTTTTTCTGTCACATCTTTTTTCTCTCAGGTCCTTTAAACAAGCTGTGGTGTCCGTGGAAGTTTTTCCCTGTCTCCTATCTTAAAATGGGATACTTCAGAGCTATGCTGTTTTAGGAAAAAATTGGGCTCAAGCCAACTATCTGAGTTAAATTCGGAGTGAAATTTAAAGTTTGTGAGGGAAAAGGAAGCAGTTCTTTGGAGAGGTGACTTTTTGTTTGTACAAGGCCAGGTGATGGGACCATTAGGATGGTTTCATATGCAGGTGACTGTTGGCCAGATTATGCTTAAAGTTGGGAACAGCCTGGTGTCCGCAGGACAATGTACAGACTTCTGTGAAAATGTAGCGGATCATTGCTGGTTGTTGTGTCTTCATTTCTACCATATCTGCTACCATATGCAAATATTCCCACGCTTTGTCTCAGAGCAGTATTCAACAAGTGCCAAACCCTCATGTCTCACAAAATGTGACTGTTTAGTGAGAAGGTGCTGATGTGCATGAATACTGTCTCTGAATGGCACTGGACCACATTGTTCTGCCTTGGGGGGGAGCTACACTGTAATCTCTCTCTAATAGTGGTTTCTCTCCCTCCCATCTCCATTCCCCTCCTGCAGACCTGCCTGGAGTTGGAGCGATACCTTCAGACTGAACCGCGGAAGATCTCTGAGACCTTTGGTGAGGATTTAGACTGCTTCCTTCATGCCTCCTCAGCTGCAGATGCAGAGGACGATATCCGACGGCTGGACCCCATTCTTTTACCAGTGGAGACGAGTACGTGTGACAAAAGCACCAACATGGACATTATCCTCTCACGGGACAAGCTGCTGTCTGAAACCTGCCTCAGCTTGCAGTCCACCAGCTCTTCCACAGAAGGCTACACAGCCGTCAATCAAGCCCAACTCAATGCAGTAACCTCATTAACGCCCCCTTCCTCTCCGGAGCTCAGCCGCCACCTTGTAAAAACCTCACAAACTCTCTCAGCAATGGATGGCACGGTGACATTGAAATTGGTGGCCAAGAAAACTTCACTCAGCTCCGTGAAAGTGGGTGTAGCAACAGCGACAGCAGGGACGCTAAAAAGTGGGCAAAGTGACAGTGAACAAGGAGGTACAGGGGCAGAAGCATCCCCAGAAAACAAAAAGAGGGTTCATCGCTGTCAATTTAATGGGTGTCGGAAGGTTTATACAAAGAGCTCCCACTTAAAGGCTCACCAGAGGACTCATACAGGTACTTGTGTAGGATGCTTCTCTCATCTTGTCCTCCCGCCACCTAACCGTAACCATCTTCTTTTATTCTCATTTAGAAAAGAAAAAAACTCTCTTCAGAAAGTCCAAGCTTCTATCTGTGAAACAGGGCAGTGGAAAAATATGGTAGGCCAGCAAATGTACCCATTATTCAATAGAATGGAGGAGTTCACCGCCTACCATTAACCTGTTGGGGTTTCACATGTCTTATGAGGCTTGCTGCAGAGTAATTTTAGGATACCTAAGGGATGTAGATGTATCATTCATGTTAAAAATGTGGGCATGCCAGTTCGGGTTTTCAGCACTCATTTCCCCAAGACAACTTCAAAAATGTTAATTTTAGTCAAGTGTTTATTGTTTCAAATAGAAAATAGCGTGGGTAGGTTTTTGTTGCCTTTTGTATGGGGGAAAGAGAAAAATGTATTCCAGATCTGAGATACGTGGTTTAGCAATAATGTGTGCGTAAGAGACCATGTGAGTAGATGCAGAATTGTAGGTTCACAGTTGCACATACCCTTGAGATACTCACAGTCTTGGACTTCTCTAGTACAGTGGGAAAAAATGAAGGAATGGCATGGAATTTGAATGGACTGGTGTAGGTAGAGAGGGAATAGGATGTATGGAAAGATGTCAGGCTGTTATTTTGGGTAATATTTGCTAATGTTGCATACAAGCTCCACTGTGTAAGCTTCTTGAAGCATACCGAATTGGCTTAGGTTCGGCTGTTCAGGATCCCCAGTCTCTTGTAATTTTTTCAGAGTTCCCAGTAGCTTTTCAGCTGGTATTCATTGGCAGTAATAACTGTGCAGTTCACTCTTATTGCTGCTTTGTTCTAAGCTTCACATGTGATGGGAGATGATAAATTCCCATTAGCACTGTCTTATCATGTGATTATTCTTGTTTCCAGAGGGATTGCTGTAATCAGTTTTCTCAATTTTACTGTAAAATGTGTGGTCTCTTACGATAACTGCACATTTAATTCATGATCTTATCGTGCAGGCAGATTCCTAGAAGCGAGGTTGTTCTTGCAAGGTAGAAAATAACATGTTGGACCGGTGCAGTAAATCAAACAAATGTGTGTGTTGTTAAGAGAGCTGCATCCATCAAATACTAGGCAGCCCCGTAAAAGTTACGTGGTCTGAAGTATGAATCATATTAAGACATAAAAGGCATTGGCTTTGATCTTTTTATATGGACATTCTAGTGCTTTTGCTGAGGTTCTTCACCTTGGCAGGAGTTGACTTCACTTGTGATCTGGTGATTTGAAAGCCAGTAAAAGTAGTGCAGTCATTTTAAAATCTGCAGCGATGTGGTCAGGAGGCTTCTTGCAAGGCTGGTGCCGCTGTGATGCTGGCCCGGACAAGCCAATGCCATCCACCAGGCAGTGGGGCTCTAAAGAAGGCACAAATGCAGGGCGTGTGAGCTGTTAACATGGCAGTCTTGTCTGTTCAGATGTGACCCATGCATTCCTCCTGGAGCTGGAAGTGATGGGTCTGATATGGCTCTTCCTGAAGGTAGCCTAGAAAGGATGAACTTGTGGAGTTTTCCCTGGTTTTGTCACCCGGTAAGTGGGGAAGTAGACAAGGAGTCCTGAGAGAGCACTTGCAAAAACCACTCCTCTTTCAGCATCTCCACTGTTTGGAGTCAAAATCTTATAAGATTTTGCATGCTTTTGAACCCTGCCTTAGGTGTGTTTGTATTTTGTATCTGAGGTCAAAACCTTTCCCCGGAAAACAGTGTGTGAAAACTCATGTTTTACCTTTAATCTGTGATGAGAAACATTCTCACTGGCCCTGTTATACTCTGTTGGACAGCCTTAGACTGTACATAGTGCCGCTAGGGTGTGTGTCTGCCCATCCACAGTGCTGCTCAGCGTGGTGAGACAGGCCATCCGCCTTTGCTGGCAGGTGGGGAGGGCCTGTGCCAGGTGGTGAGACTGCAGCTGACCATGGCAGCGCCCGCACCTCCCACTCCCAGCACCTCACCTCGTGGCTTCAGCTACACCCCTGTTCTTGCCAGTTGCTATTTAGCCAGCCGCTCAACTGTTCACTAGTTTGTGGAAGTGTTCCTATTTCCAGCCACGAGTCCTAAAACAGGTAGCATAGGCTGGTAGGAAAGCAGGAAGGGGAAAGACAGGAGGGGATACAAATCTAGATGAGGAGCTCTCCTGTCTTTGCAGCCATATAACCATCCTGCACCCAACCACCTCCTAGTTATGTGTAGCCGTGTAGAAAGCATGATTTCTTTTTGTGATGAGGACTAGACACAGCTTTGTTGTTAAAATGTGCCTTGGATGCAGAACCTGGGAGTAGGTAGGCACCTGGCTCCCATTTTTCTCTGTGGAAAGCAAATTGTCTGAGTACCTTTGAACATTTACATCTTGGAAGCAATTGGTGATATTTGAGGGGAGGGATGTGATAGGTTTATCTAACTAGCTTATTTGAGTCCAAAGCACAGTCATTCAGACCCCCTCATCCTGCTTAAGTGCTTTGTTTCCTTAAAAATCATTGACCATTGAATGTATTAAATCAGAGCTGATACAATCAAGATGTTAAATCTGGTCACACTGACCTCTGCAGTGGGGTGTCCCCACAGGGAGCTCCTGCCTGTGGTGAAAGAGAGGAACAGAGAGGAATCACTATGGAAATTTGGGACTGAATTATAAATGGCAGGGTCACCTGCTTTCCTATGCACGCCTTCAGGGCTAGGGACAAGGAACCCTTTTCTCCATCGGTGCTTTGTTTTTTACATGCTGTAAGCTGAGTGTGCTGTGGGTTGTGAATGCACCCAGCAGTGCCAATGGCTAGTAGCCACTTGGCTTAGTCAGTGGCTGAGCTGGAGGATCTGAAATGATTGTGAGATATTTTCCTTTGGCTGGTGGCTTCTTAGTATGTCATGCAAGAACAGTCTGCTACTGCGGGCTCTATGCGAAAGGGTGTGAGTGCCCCAACAGACAAAGAGGTCTCAGTGTGATGTTCACAGGCAGGGAGACAGATGCAGGCTGGTCACCCAACTTGCACATGCAAAGTCTACTTGCTGGATCAAAGATTTACTGCAGTGTATGAAAACAAGAAAATCATGGGCCGGGGAGCTGGGGAGTGAAAGGCAGTGGAAGGAGGTTGCATTCCTTCCGTTCATATGTAAGGCTGACCAGACAGATGCTGGCTGGTGTTCTTCACTGCTGTGTGATGAGCCAGGCTGGGCTGGAGGCAATACAGACTGATAGCAGCTTACTAGATTGGAGCCAGTCTTCTCCTAGGGCTTTACTCTGTCAAGGAGCCCAGAGACAGTAAGACCCCACATTACATTTGGTGCTATACAAGATTCTCTTGTTACTCTCCCACATCTCATCTGTGAAAGAATCAGAACAGTGCTGTAAGGCCCATCAGTGGTTGAACTGGTTATGAAACCACCTTCTGGATGACCTTCGGAGAGGGAAAAACAATCATCTGTGTGGGAGAGAATTTAATCTGGAAGGAAAAGGGAATAACATTGTCTGGATGGAACGGGAAATGAAAATATTTGACAGAATTCAAAGTAAGCTGGGGTGTCTACAGCGAAGGGCGTGTGAAGGAGCTAAAAGCACTGATGGGACTGACTATCAGAGGGCAGCAAAGAAGCCACTCGGGGTAGAAATAGAGGTTGGGCCTGTAAACAAGAGGAAAAGTTGAGCTGTAGGTTTGGAAAGACCATGTTGCCAATGTGAGAGTGAGGTGAAAATATCTAAAGAAGGAGCCACCAGGACTGGCATGGTAATCCAGCCATCGCACATTCTCTCACACTTATTCATGGAGCAGACATCAGTGCAAACAATGACATTTTGTCTGTTTTGAGAGACCGAAATTTTCGTCCAGCCTTCACACATGCATGGAAATGAATTGCCAATGTAACGAAGAGTGGAGAGGGAAGGAATTCAAATGAGCCGAAGACCATACCAGCTAAATTAAAAACCAGGATATTGCTGGCGAATGTCTTATGGATGCAAATAAGTCTTAAAGAGTGAACTGGCCTGTGACCTGTGGAAAGATTAGTCACAAGACGTCTCTATGTGTCTCAGATCAAAGACCCCTGCAAGAGATCTCTATCTCCAGACAAAGCCATTCATAGCAGCCTTCCTTACAGTAATGTACAGAGGAAGGTATGAGGTGGCGTGGGTGCTTTCTGGCCAGAGATAAAGCATCACATATAAACTGACCAGGAAATCCTTAAGATTGGGATAGTGATAAAAAATGCCCCTTAGAGAGTTCCACTGGGGTTTGCATTCTGTAAGTATCAGAGGTTTGGGTTTTTTCTCTTTATCTGTCTAAAACTAGGATCTAATACAACCTAAGCTCAAGTCTGAGAAACAGCAGTTGGGTACCTCTCATCTATATTTAGGTTTCTAAAGCCTAGAACAAGTAGGAAATACTCATGTAAATAAGTGTTGTAGGTCTACATGCGATCTTAAGATAGCACTTATTTAAGTCGAGTCTGTTTCACATTGTCAGGACGTCTTATTTTAAATTATATACTTCTTTGATCCAAAGTGCTGGGTGAAAGTAACTGAAACAAACAAATCCACCCTGCAGGAAAAAAAAATACTACATTTGCAGGAAAAAGACAAGACACACAGGAATGTTAGAAACAGCATTAGTGAACAGGGAGGTTTTTGAGATGGGAATTAAAACAATAGAGAAGAGCTTTCCCAAAGTGTTGGAGATTGAAGAGGAAAGGTCCAGAATTTGGAAATTATCGGAAAAGACCAAATTGAGGAGAGTAGGCTGGATTATCGATAAAGAATATTAATACAAAGTAAACGAATAATACAGAAAATAAGACTGTCAGTGATACCTTGTGAATGGGAAGCGGCATTGCTGTACTGTGTTAGTGTTGTAGCACCCATGAATGGAAATCCAGTGAAGACAAAGAAAAAGCAAATAGCCAAGCTCAGCACCAGTTCTGCAGGATGTAAGATTTTGGATCATGGCTTAGGGAAAAGCATTTGGGAGAAGTGTACAGATAGTGTAGGAGAAATAAAAGCTAAAGCCGAAGATTTTTTTGTTGTACAGAGACCTGTGGCTTCGTAGTGAGTCCCTGGTTCTGTGTGCAGGGCTGCAACCCCACAAGGAGACACAGAGGGACATGGAGGATGCTGACACCCCCATGGCAGGTGAATTTGCCACTGGAAAAGAGAGCAAGGGAATCGAGGGATTAGAGGGGTGTGAGGAAGACCTTCATTCAGGGCTGGGGTTGTTTGGCAATGCAACTGTACTCCTAAATTGGACAGATGTGTTCTGTTGTGAGGTTTGGTTCTTTCGAAGTTTTTTGGGTAAAACCGTAACAAGAGTTTATCAAACCTAATTAAAATAAGCTGAACCTGATCATGACCTCTTTAAAACTTCCTGGTATTGAAGTCTTTTAGCCATTTGGCAGATTGAAAGGGGAGTGTTGTGATTTCACTGTGGAGGGCCAGAGCCTCACTTCATTATTGCAGCGAGAGCTTAGGCTGAGGAAATAAGCTTTGTGAACCTCCCAGGGGGCAGGAGGGCAACCCTGCCAAGAGCAGCCCTTGCCATTTAAAACACCAGTGGTGTTCATCCATTGCTTAATTGCCAGTACCTGAATTCTCAGTCCCTTATTTCTGCTCCATCGTTTGCCAAATGAATAGCTCAGGATAGTCTCACCGTTTGGGATTGAAAATGTAAGTAGGTATTGTTTGTTTGTTTGTTTGCCATGTGAGATGATTTTTGGCACAAAGGACACCTAGAAAGTGGTGTTTGTTGTCAGTTCAGCAGCTGCAGGAGAGAGTGCAGGCACCTCCAAGTGTTATGGCAGGCTGCCTTGGTAAGGCACAGAGGAGCAAGCTTGAGTTTGTCACCTAGAGTTTTCTTTATACCCATCCACCCCAAGCCCCCACAAGGCACCTGGTAAGGGCACAAATGATAGGGAACACAGAGAACGTCTCAGAGGAAAAACCCACAACTTGTCTTCTGCCAGTTTCCCTTTGTGTTGCTTCTGTTGTATTCTGGATACAAATGGAAGACTAACAACGAGGAGCTATGCTTTTCTGGTTATTTGTTCAAAACACTGTCACTTTTGAAATATTTGAGGTCGATCCAGGCCTGAATCAGAGATGTCTGTTCAGAGATGCTTTTTTAGGCTAAGGTGGGCTTGCTGGTTGAGAAGGGCCTGAGAAGACCGGGAGAGCTGGAATGCTCTGAGCAGGAAAAGCCAAGCACGCTACCTCTCATCTCAAATGCAGGTGCCAGGTTAGGCGCTTCCTAAGCACGGAGTGGGCGTTTGAGTTTGGGGGGCGTCTGGGCAAGCAGCCAGGAGCTTGGATGGACCTCCCCTAATGTGGAGCCTGCCTTTCACACCCCATATGGACACGGTCCCACATCGCTGCATACCAGCAGCAGCAACTTGCAAGCAGGAGTGGATGAGCTGCAAGGGTTTGTGGAAACTGACCTAAATGCAGCAGAGGCATCCGCAGTTCTGCCGTGGGTGGTGGGGTCCCAGACAAAACCATGGGCACCCTGGCACAGATAATGCCCACTGTACAGCATAGGCCAACTGTGGGTAGGGAGACCGTCACAGGGAGGCCTGTGTTAGCACTGGGAATAATGACTGAAAAAATGTACTTAAAGATAGCTAAAGGGCAAGCTTATGATGCAGAGAGTGCAAGGTGGATTAACAAAATTGCCTCTTTCTATTTTGCTGGAGTTTAGGAGAACATGTATTTGTGTCTCCAGAATACATCTGTCTAATGCCGCTCTCAAAAGCCAGTTGGTTACCAGATGCCAAGCAGTGAATGATAATGTGCTGTAGTAGATTGAAATGCATGCGAGATAAAGACAGTAAGTGAAGGTAGTTTCAAGACTAGTGCAGCCGTTTCAGAAAGGGGAGGACAAAACACTAGTGGGATCTACTTCATGCACGGGTCTCAGAGTAACCAAAACTTACATGTCAGTGCAAAGCAAAAAATCTTCCCATTGGTCAGCTTTACACATGATAAGAAGGCTTAATAAGAATTAAAAGCCCTTAAAACATTGCAGACCAGTTTGCAGTCCCGGCAGTCCCCATTTGTAGATAGACATCCAAATGTTACATTGGGCAGATTTGTTCCTGAAGGTGTCTGGCCTCCAAAACCTGGGATTGAAAGCTGGGCTGCAAAAGCTGAATGCTGAAAAAACATTGGCAGGCGTGCTAGCTAAGCTAACGATGACAAGCATGTGTTTCAAGATAAAAGCTGATCCCCAGCTGAGTTCTGAAAGAAAGGTATCCTCACTGTATGGCAGTGCACGTTCAGAGGCTTAGCGGGGATTTATTTCTTTCTCCTGTATGTCTGGACTCTTACCACCAACAGAGAGAGCTTAATAGATTAGTTGGACAATTTTGCAATGTCATTCTAGCTTTTTATGATGATCATAAGTGATCATTAGTGCGCTGGAAGCTTGTATTACTTCTTGGAAATGAATGTTATAAAAATACAAGCATGCACGTCTGCATGTAATTCTGTTCAATATGTAACTGGAAGGAATTGTATTATGGTTAATTTTGCATAAACTTCCTTTTGGACGTCTTCTTATTGGTCACCTCTAACTTTGCAAAGCTTTTCCTTCTTCAGAGTGAATTTTTCCATATTTGGTCTTTTTTCCAGTGCGGTTACTATTTGTTACTTTAGAAGCTGGAGGGAAAATAATTGTTTTTTAGGAGAATGTGGCATGTGTATTGGGGAGGGGCAGGGAGAAAAGAGCTGTCCTCAGTGTCAAAGGTTTAGCTAAAAACTTGTCCTATGTAATGGAAAGTGTTCTTTGAATAGAAGACTTCTATGTGTGAGTATCTGAGTGAAAATTAACTTGAATGAACTAAGCTATGATCTGTTGTAAACTGACTTTCATATGTATGGTACATGTGATAAGATTTTATCATTAATTCTTCGCAAAACTCATCCTAAAGGTGATTATATTCCCAGGCTTTTGGTTTTGAATGTGTGTTAGAAAATGTGTTTCATACAGAAAACCTCTTTATTCTTTAAAATTTTCTCCCTCAAGAAGCAACGTCACCCAGCAATGGAATGTCATAGTGCATTTGTGTCCTTTAGTTACACTCATCTGGCAGCAAGAGTGACCTGGATGGCCATTCATGGTTGTACCTCTCTTAGAGCTAAGGACAGGTAATCATCTGTGCCTTTTGCAAAATCCAGATGAGGAAACTTCCTACCTGGTAAATTTAATTATCTTTACTTGCTGCCTTGTGCTCCTGAGACCAGGCTGATGGTTCACTAGGGTTTGCCCCGCAGCATTGCCAAGACCTTTCTACCAAGCCCTGCTCAGTGTGAAGCAGCGAGGAGCTCCTGCATTGCCGGGCACAGCCTGCAACCTCCAGCCCCAGGAGAGGGAGAAAGGACCAGGGAGGATGGGATCTCACTCAGAAACAAGGACCAGGGAGGATGGGATGTCACTCAGAAACATTGTGTGCTTGCCACTGTGTAGGTAGCCTTGCCCTGGCACTGGGGCAGCCTTCATTCACCAGGAGGACGTGCCTGTTTATTTTTTAAGCCCAAGCATATGGTTTCCCTTCCATCCCCAAATCAAATCTAATATCTGAATGAATGAAAACATCCTGAATCTTCTTCTGTGTTTCTTTTTGTTGTTGACAAAACTGGGAAACTGAAAGGAATGTATGTTATTTTCCTCTTGCATTTTATTCCTGTGCTGTCTCTGCCAGATTGCATATTGGGTTTTTTGTCATCTTTCTCTAGTTTTTCAGTGGTAAAAAGGAGAAAATGAAGTGACAACATAAGTGGTGAAAAACATCAGTGCTGTAATACTTTAAATAAGAAAAAATCCCCACATTCATTAAAAAAACCCATAGAGCAAACCCATTTAAAATGTGAGCACTTGGAAAAGGAGTGTCTATTCCTCTTAATTTTTTTTCATCATTCTAGTCCCTCATACGTGTCTTATTTCACCTGGAATTTCTCAGAAACTCTTGGCCTAAAACACAGGTGTCTAAAGAGCACATCTTTGATGCGCTGCACCACATTATGTAAATACGTGACATGTCCCATGAAGGTCTGTCTTCATTGCCTTGTGGGATAACCTTGTGGGATAACTTACAGTAAAATAAAGGAAACATATATATTTCAGAGTCCTGGAAAAATCTGACCCGGTGAACTGCTGAATTTTTCTCTTCTTTCATCTGTCCCTTCTGCCACTGCTACCTTGCCTTGCATCTTTGAGCTCACAGAGCTCCATTGAATCTGAAACTAAAAGCCCTTATTAGAGGAGATTTTTTTAAAGTTCTTGCCGCTCCTCTGGGGACTGAAGTAATGGAAGCTTGAAGCAGCAGAGAATGTGTAATTAGGGCAAACAGCGATGCCTCACATGATGGGGAGAAACAGGAGGAGAGGAGGGGAAGTGCGCAACAGCCCTGCATGCACAGGCTGTTACTAGGAGACCCCGACACGAAATGCATGAGATGCAGGGTGCTAATGGGCCAGCGCGCCGCCTGGGTACCAGCCCGACCTGCTGCACAGCTGCTTCTGCCCTCCTGTTGCCAAGCAACTCCATCCTTAGGTTTTTCTTCTCTCCTTTTTTTTTTTTTTTTTTCTTTTAGACACCCCTCCCCATTCAGGAGGTTTAATTGGGTAGTTTTGCTGCTGGTGTTGCTGCTGTTGCGGTGCCCGCCTGGGCCTGCTGCTCTGCTGCTGTCCCCAGGGCCTGGGGCTGCGGGAGGATGTGCCGGCAATTAATGGGGCAGAAGTGTGGGCTGTGCACCCAGGCTGGCGCCAGCATCCATCCTCTGGCCCCACTCCCCACCTGCCAGGAGCTCCCTTTGGAGAGGAGCTGCTGAGAAGGAGTTTGAAAGAGGAGCGGCATTGTGAAAGCTTTATCAGTCTCGATGGGAGCCTTGCACGAACCTGGGAAGATAAAGCGTGGCGTTCCTCTCCGCCTTCAGTGCCCGGCATGTGTGGCAACAGGCATTCATGAAATATGTCTTCTTAAATAGAGTAGAAAATGGAAAATTTCCATTTCTTTGAGTGTCGCTACACGCTTTTCTCTACGTTTCGGCTAGACAAGTGGGCGTTGTGGATGCATGTTAGGTCCTTGTGTGTGTAAGACATAATGCTGCAAAAATGCATATCTTTTTGTGTCCTGAGTGGCTACGTGCCGAAAGCTGTCACTCACTTGGTAGACAAACCTGGGTGAGGCCCTCAGGGACTAATCCCCAGAGCTTTGAAGCCTGTAGAAAGACTGACTGGACATTGGGGCTGGTTCTTAACCTTTTCCCCCATCTCTAATATAGACATGATCAGAGCCCTCTCTCTGTGAGGTTCTGCTGACCTTTTTGGGTGGAAGGAGCTGTATATTTTTCATGGAAATGTACTGCTTTTACACTTGATCATCCTTGCCCATCTAAAAATAGGTACAACCTTCTCACATTGTGTATTTCACAATCCTGTCACATTGCTCTCCTACCCTGTACTGTCTCCTGCCAGCGTTTCTCTTGTGCTTTGTCACCCTTTCAAAGGCTTTTCCATCTTTCCAGCAGGTGGCAAAACTGTGAATAAAATGCCTTTTTTTTTTCCTTTCTTTTTTCTCTTTTTTGGGTAGCAAGCACTGGTGAGCCACTTAAGCACTGACCACTGCTCTCCCTTGCATTCCTTTGTAATAATAAAAATAATAATTAGGCTTTCTATTCTCCAACAAAAATCAATTAGGAGTATATTGAGGAATGAAAGGCTCAGAGAAGTATCTGAAATTGATTTTTTTAATTAGTTTTACTGGTTGATGGGTTGCACGTACATAGGCTTAGATGTTAGCATTGATCTCCAGAGGATGTGTGTATTAAATAGCCTGTTCTTCCTTTTTGCTAAAGAAATGAACTTATTAATCTTAAAAAGAAGGTGATATTCTTGTGCGCTGGACTGCAGCTGCTCACTGGCTGTTCTGTAATCTTACCAGCAAAGCAGCTGCCTGAGCCATGTGACAGTAACTTGCTGAATCTAGTGTGAAAGTGGGGATATTTAACAAGCAGCAGATTTTGGGCTACCCCTTTTCTGTGTCTCATATTTGACAAGCGTGCGAATGTAATGAGGGAAGACAGGCACGGGTGTTAAGGAGACCTGTCTTAGGAGATTTCATTTTTTCAGGAGTCCTTAGAACGGGATGTCCTTTTATGACATGCTTCTATTTAATATCACGTAGCTCTTGCTATAGGAATAGAGGAGTGACCAATAACATTTTCTGTCGTGCCATGTGCTGTGTGCTGATGTTCAGCTAATTAGAAGAATTATGGCTCGGCTTCATTGGTATGCCATGTATGTAGCTTGTAAAGCTCTCAGGGACCCTTGGAGATGAAGAGTGCTACATAAATATAAAATATTGTTAATACGATGTTCCACATTAGGCATCCCATTGTGCTGTGGCAGACTTTGGTAATAAAATGAAAAGCAAATATGAATGCTTGCCTGGCATTTCTCTGCAAGGCAAGCTGGGGGGCTGCTTCTCACTGAAAACCCCTCTGGCTTCTGGCATTCGGAGCGACTTGTCTATGGAGCAATGACATCCCTGTGGGCACCAGCCTCTCAATGAAGCCCTGGGTTGTCCTGCAGTTACACCGCTGCACACTGCAACAGCATGGTCCCAGTCACCAGCCCGAGAACAGCAGGTCCTGAAAGGATTTTTTCAGAAGGAGTGGCAAGGAAGGTTATTAAAACACTCTCTTAAAAGGCCAGTGGGACTACTAGATTTTTCACAGATTTCTTTGCATGCCTCAGGCCCCTAGAACGTCTCTTTGGGGGAAATCCAGGCAAGAAATCTTGGATTTTGTTCCTTTTTCAGTTTTAACTTTCAGTTTGTCTGGTTCTTCAGGAACACCAGTCTTGGAGCAAGCGTATCTAAAGCTGTCTTTCAACACCTATTTTTAGACATTGAGGCTTTTAGAACTAGTTTCATTTTTAATAGTTCTTAAATCACAGATTTTAAAAAGGACGGAAATGTTTTGTGTTTCTTTCATAAAACTTTTTTTTTGGATCCTGAAACTATATGTGAATAATTCGCAGCGGTTTAGAGGATGTGGTGATTTTTCAGGGGATGTTTATGTTGTCTTTTTAAAGAGACTTTTGCGTGCTAGTTTTGTGTAGATACATAACACGATATTAAGGAGCTCTTAAAACATAGTATGACAAATGTTTTATTTGAATGTCCTTCAAAATACAGACAGGATTTTAATTTTTTCCCCTCAGTTTCTTTAAGCATTTTTGGCTAAATCAGTTATACTGATAAAAGGAGTCCTATGGTGGTACTGTAGTATAGCACGGAGAGATGCCAGCAAGGCTTTTGTCTGTGATTCTCTGCTGTACTTCGTAGGGTTGGTCTATCTTACTTAAGTTCATTGCAGGAAGGAGGGTTGAAACTAACTTGATTGTTTTACTAAGTGCACTACAATCAACATGTATTTGTGCTGTGGTATTTAAGGTCATAAAGGGGAGGGATAAGGAAACAGATACAGATGGATAATCATAATATGTTTACTTTTAATTGTGTAAAGATACAGGGTAAAACTCAAGCCTTAGTGGGCATTTTTCCAGTGACTTTGATGGAGCCAGAATTTCACCCCGCAGCACTGCCAGCTCATGTGATCATGCACATCCCAAAATCTGGAGGGTTTTCTTCTTAATGTCCCCATTCTTGACATCCGGAGAATAGAGAGCAAACTCTTTAATCTGTATTTTGTAATAAATGTTTGTAGCCTGCAGGGCTGCAAAGAGAAGTTTAAAATCACGGCCCTAGGTTATCCACAAAGCAGAAAGTAAATGATCTCTAAATATTGTTGTTTTCTTGTTTAAAATCTCATTATTTCTATGGGAGGCTGGACTCATGACAACCCCTAGGGTTGACAATAAATACGGCAGATACATATTAAGAGTTTACATCTTAATGTATAATATGCCCAGCATCCATTGTGTGCTGTAGTTTTGTGGTCACGACAGTGTCCTGAGCTGATCTTGGTTATACACCTCTGTGTCCTGTTACATTATGTTTCCAGTAATCATCCTCTGTTGAAACAGCCACTGTGAGATGTCTGTAGTGAACACTGCCGTACTCCTTGTTCAAAAGAAATATCCGTGGGACCCTGGAGGGTGCCTGTGGCATGTAGGTGGCAAGGACAGGAGGTCTCTACATGTTGAGAAGAGACAACATCCCCACTGCTGTGTTTTGTGAGGGACTATGTGTTGTGAAGACGTAAATGGTTAACAATCCAAGTATGTGTTGGAGAGAAAACTTGGTGTTCTCTGTTTTGAACCTGTAGAGCAAAGATACAGCTGCCCGCAGCTGGGATGGGGCTCCAGGTGCCATCAAAGGAGAGAAATTTACCTCCAGTTCCAGTCTGACTGCGATCTTATGCATCATACTCCGCACATGCCTTTGCTTCTCCATTAACTTGAAAAAGATCCATAGGGGGCTATTTCAGGTGATGGCTTTCAATATCTACAGTTGCATGAGATGAAACTTACCAAAACTTCCTGAGACTGGAATGGCGGGAGAAGTCCCAAGGACCAGTGTGATGTCTCCATCACTGAACCAGCTCAGGCATATCAGTCATGTTTCGCTGGGGACCTGGTGAGTGTTTGCTGTCATAGTGTTACTGTGATTATGTGATAGACTCTTTCATATTTTCAAATTATAAAGTTTTGGCTTTCAAGAGAAAATTATACCAATCATTTGTTTATTTTTGTAACTAGGTGCCTAGTATTTAGAGTCTTGCATTTGTCTTAGTCACCAAAGGAACAGTGACCCAGTTTCAGGGCTGCCAAAGTCTTATGGATTTTTATTCTGACTCATAAATTGTAGCTTCGCTATTGCATGTTTCCGATAAATTTGCAAAAGCCTTTGTCCTCTAATTACCAGATTGGGCCAGGCTGAATGGAATAGGGAGGATGGAGGCAAGGCTGTAATGAAATGTGCTTTGGAGGTACTTCCAAAAGAACAGCTAGGTTGTGTGAGATGCCATAAACAGAAGTGGGACAGAGAGCCTATGCCCTAAGCATCCCAGTCTCAGAGTGTGAAAATATGCTTCAGAAAGATGAAAATATTAAAATGAGCTGTGGAACGCTGGACAGAGCCACAGTGAGGAGAGGCTGTTTCACAGAAGTATGCAATGGATTGAAACTCTAACAAGTGTATCTGAAAGGCATTTCTTTACCTCTAAATTTTCTGACTAGAGGGTCCTTTTAGATCAGTAGGTTCCAGCACAACAATCTGTGCACTTTTTGGCACGCTCAGGTGGCTTCTTGGGGAACCTCAGCAGGCAACTAAGGATGTGCCTATATGAGTGTTTTCTGGTAATCAAAAGTCCTCTTTTGAGGTGGGTCTTCTGGTTGCCTCTCATTCACTGTGTTCAACCTGGCCAGAGTGCGCTTATGGTTTTGGATGGCCTATCCTGGGAGGTGCTCTACAAGTGCACAGCTGGCACACTTAGCCTACAGATGGGTTCAGGCCACAGGACCAGGCTGTGGCTAGGCAGAAATAACACCCTTCAAATGCACACGGTGTGGGTGCTCAGTTCTGCACACCCAAATGTTTCACTCAACATGACATCACTAGGTATGGTCTCCACCTCCCAGGTTAAAAAATTAGAAAAAGCAGAAAGGCACTATTCTGGGTCAGTTCTAGAAGATTTTCCATAAGCAAGTGGTACATTGTTTTAATGCTGGTGCTCATTTCAGAAAACTGTGTAATTCACTGCTTGAATGGATATCTGCATTGCTGGCTGCATGTCCTTCCCAGGTGCATTTCTGGATGTATGAAGGCCGAACCAGCCCCACAGTGTTAGGCACACTCTGAACTGAAACAGCTGTGTATTTAACAGCTGCATATCTGGGTACTGGCTTCTTTTCAGATGTGCATTGGCTCCCCCCTTGAGTGGATTTGTATAAATGTGGCTTGTGGATTTGTTTAAGCACTGCACAGGTCCTTTTGTTGAATAAAGGTGACTTAGGGAGCAAAGCCTCCTTCCTGGGAGTGGCTTGCAGGCATAAGCTTTAAGTACGGTTATTAATTTTGAGGAATTAGAGCCTGAAAAAAAAGTCAGTGTGGCACAGCTCTGTGATGTTCCTATTTTTAATTGGATTTTGAAGCTCATAATTAATTTGTTAAAAAGAGGGAGATCCTGGCACTGTAGAAGTGAGTGGGAGTTTTGCTGTTGCCTTCAGCAGAGGGGAATTTCACCATCTATCTTTTTATTCTCACTAATCCTTTGCAACAATGGAAGAGCATCCTGGCACGTGGGAAGGATACTTCCCATTTCTTCTCCCTGCCATTGCTAGTGGTGAGGTAGGAGGACCCTCGCCCCTTCTCCATGCCCATGCCTCCTACATACATGCATCTCAGCAAGATACACCTTCATTTCATCTTCGAGTGAGGTGAAAACAGCCATTAAAGAAGCAGTTTGTTCTTAGTCTTCACGTGCAGAGATACAGAGGTCTCTCTCCTCCTGCCCTCTCATGTTTTTCAGTAGCTGCAGGAGGGCAGGAAATCTAACCTCTTTGAGGTCTCTGGCTGAAGGAGCCATCTGACATGGCTTTAAAGGTCACTGTGCTCCTTTGCATTTATCTTGTGCTGCGTTGGAGCACTGTGTGCCAGCGTGCTGTCTGGAGCACAAAGAGGTACTGTCTGACATTTTGTGGAACGGGGTTTGGGTTACAGAGGAAAAGCATCTGAAAACAGAACTCAGCTCAGGGCTGTGCAAGGCCAGACCAGGCACACTTAAGAGAGAAGCCCCTGCAGCAAGTAACAGAGATATGTGGCATTCTGTGGGTTTACCAGTAATCTTGCTTGGCATTTGTGTCTCTCGTAACCTATATATAGCACTGTACGTTTTCAAAGCTCTTCACAAATGTTAACAAGCCAAACTCGATGTCAGTCCTAATAGCCTTTGTTTCACGGAAAGCCCAGGATGTTTTTCCTTCACCCTTCTGCTCTGTAGGCGACTGCATCCTTCTGTCTGGCTGTACCTGCCAGATTTGGCTGAGCAGTCATCTTCTCTGATTGCTTTGCAATGTGTGTAGCAAACATACGCTGCAAAGGCAGTTTGTCTGCCTTGCTGTCTGCGCTCTGAGGTAGGCACTAGAGAGCGTCAGAGAACCGAGGAAGCTGAATTATCATCAAGGGTTGTTTATTGACAGCTTTTAAAAATAATGCCTGAACTGTTCAGACACAACCGGTGCATTGTCATTGATGTGACCAGGGCTGGGGAAATCCCTTTCCTCTGAGAAGGGGAGAGGAGATACAGTGTGGCAGGTAGGGTGTCAGGGACTGAGGGAGAAGAGCACTGCAACTGCAGCTGTAGTGTCTGGAGCTAGCACTGGCGACAGTGTTCGAATTACAGTTGAGTAACCAGCCCAGAAGCAAGACACCAGCACTTGGCTCACTAACAAGAAGTTTCTTGCCTTTTTTTTTTTCCCCCTGAAGAAATCCTACTAAAAGAAAATAAACAAAAGGCAAGTCTGCAGAGATGACCAGGCAGGCACAATCTAAGTGGGGTAGTGTTATTGTTGGTTCAGTCCATTGTCCTGTTGGGCATTTTCCCATGGTGAACTGCGGCAAACAACAGAGACATCCAGGCTGGCCTTTCTGCATTCAGGGACTGAGGGACAAATGGATATTTTGGCAAAGTCTCACTGGCTACTGCCCTCTCTTCATTGCTTCACCCCAGTGAAACCTTTAATTGAGCTACTGAGCCAAAGAAACTTCTCAGAGGCCAGTTAAATGGCTCAACTCCCATTAATGTCTCAGCCCACTCTGCATTTCTTTCTGTGGCAGATGACCACTGCGCAACAGAGCTGCCTATGTGGTAAGAAGTCTGCAGAAACTTGCTCGCCAGAATCCAGCTTTGTTTCTTTGTGTATTTTGATGCAATTCTTTTGCCCTCTTTACTTTTCTTGCTCTTTTGGCTTCTCTGATTTGTCACCATGAAATACGTAGGTCTCCCATAATCAGATCTTACTCCTTTCCTTGCTGAATAGACATGCTGAATATAGAAATCTGTGTCTCTGCACTGAGGAATTTGTGTGCTGTGGCCAAATGGTTGTTTTACGTGACTGACATAGGGAGGTCATACAGACTGCAGCTTCATTTTGGTCAGTGGTGCCTTTTTTGAGATTACCTTCTTTGCAATTTTAAGAAAAAAAAAATAATCCCTTCTGTCTTTATAATTAGAAGCTTGGTAGTGAGTGATTCTTGTCTGCTTTTTATCTCAACTCCCTCCTCTTCTAATGCATCCATACGGTGCTGACTGGATGGGGAATAGTGACATGGAGTTTATATGGAAGGAGGTACACTAAAGTGTTTGTTCTGGGGGAGATGGTAAATCTGCATGCACATGAATACACGTGCACTTAATAAGAAAAGGGGAGATATGAGACCTTGGAATTCTTCATCAGAAGGTGTTAATGACTCCATGGATGTTACACCATGGAAGACTTTGATCCGCAGAAACTGGTTTGCATTAGAAGACAGGTAGATGTGAACACAGTAGATCAGAATCTCTCCTGACTCATCTCTGCACTGTTTCACTGCCATCAGTGGTATGGTTAATATTTTGGGGCAGAATAGCAGCTGATAAAGGTGCAAAAAGCTTGAAGGATCAGCTGATTTAAAGAAGAAAACTTTTCTCCTCTTACACTCGCTATCTTGACACGTCAATTCTTGAACCAAGAAACAGTTTTTGTTGTCAGAAGCAACTAAAGAAGGTGCAGTCCTAGGGAACAGTGGGCACAAAAGCTTGAGGGGAACAGATCTCAGTCTGGCCAAATAAGGAGTAAATGGCAGCTGGAGTAAAGCATGCAGTACTGTGGTTATGTTCACTCTGGAGTGGTGCACACTTGCAGTGTGTTCATGTGGTAGTACAGCCACTCACAGGTATCACAGTAATTAATCAGCAAGGGTAGAAGTGAGCTGAAAAGCTGACTGAATATCAGGCTTCAGTCACACAGCAAGACAGGCATTGGGTGATGTTCTGAGGGCTTCTTTGAAGAGTAATTGACTTGTTTTGTTCAAAATGGGAAATAAGGTTGTGCAGAATTTCAGCAGCGGTAAAATTGTGGCTGGCTCCATCCTCAGAGAAGTTCATTATAAGCCCTAAATTGTTTCCATCCCACACTGGCCATGAATTGTGTGACACGCTAACCTGCTTGAACTGGACAGAGGTGAGGTGGGAGGACACAGGGCTTGGAACTTGAGTGCTCGGTAATCCTGCTGCCACGCTGACTGTTCTCTCCTCCCCTCTGCAGGTGAGAAGCCTTACAAGTGCTCGTGGGAAGGGTGCGAGTGGCGTTTTGCACGGAGCGACGAGCTCACGAGGCATTACAGAAAGCACACGGGTGCAAAGCCCTTTAAATGCAACCATTGTGACAGGTAATGCAGCCTCCTAACACGGTGTTCAAGCAGCATGCAGACATGAGCAGTGCGGATCCACCAACTCCTAAACAGCCTGAGCTGTTTCCATCCCACAGCACAAAGAGATGTGGGACCAGGTGTAGGCCTGACTGAAACCTGCCAGTGTCTATTATAGGCACAGGATTCAGTCCATAGGGCAGCTCTCATTAATACTCCAAATGCAGTGAAGATATCCAGAGGGCCCTAGACCTCGACAGTGATGGACTTCTGGACAAAGCATCTCTACTGCTTTCTGCCTCCTGGTCCTATGAGCCTGTTGCCCTCACAAAGGCAGAGCTCTGTCTATTTTCTCTGCTTCATGGACTACCCTGAGCACCACTTTGGCAGAGTGGGCCTTGAAAAACTAATGGGCCTCACAAATATATGTGTGTACCGCAGGGGGGATGGGGAGCGTGTGTGGCTGTTGTGCCACAAATCTATAGGAAATGTCTGGGAGAAAAGCACTTCTGTATGATCATTGCCTTGTCCCACCAGTAAGTTTGAGGCTCCATGCTTCCCCAGATGAAGTGAGGGAGAACCAATGAAAGGCAGCAAAGGTCTTAATTTTCAAAAGCACAGGAGTTATTTAGGTGCATCTGAGATTTCAAGTTCATGGGGTTTTATGCAGGATCAGTGATTTTTTCATATAGTTTTGAATCTCACCTTTTACATCTATTTGATGTGGGAAATACTCTGCACCTTCTATGTGGGCCCAGATTTAAAAGCCTGACAGGTGCCCAGAGCCAGGGTTCCTGTAGAGCCTGTCATGCAGCAGTCCTCCTCTGGGCACCCAGAAATGAGAGGCCAGGTTTGCCTGGTGAGCTGAGCACCCAGCATCTCCCAGCGAGAGCCATGGTTGCTGCTGCTCACTGGCAATGCCTTCTTTGCTGCTTTAGCTGCTTGAATGAATGATGAGCTCGTCTGAAAAATCTAGTCCTCCTTACTTGGTGCTGAGTGTTTTTGAAAGCTGAGTTCTTTGAATTTAGAAACAAAACCAAAAGAAAACCCTCCTCCCATCCCCAATCCCAATTGATAAGAAATTAGGGTGGAGCAAAAGCAATTACTCCTGTAATGACTCTTGACAGCACTGACAGGATGGAACAATGAGCACTTCTCCCCCTCTCACCCCCCTCAGCTGGAAATTGGCAGTGCCCTGGGTGAAACTTGGAACCACTATTGAGTAATCAAATAATGTGCTTGCATCTGAACATGTTATCCAGCTAATCCTATTTATATATATTTTTAAAAGAGGCTTAAGAAAATTACACGTCTTTTTAATGCAGCACTAAGGTTCTCTGCTCTGATAAGGAAACATTTTGTAATACAATAAAGCCTCTAGGAAGCCTCTGGGTACACCAGACCATCAGAGAACATGCGTGGAGAAAGGATGTGTGGAACATAAACAAGGGACCCCGTCCTTTTATGGGAAGGAAATTCGATCATTTTCACATCCTGCCTTTCCAAGAGCTTCATCTCCTTAAGTGCTCTTCTCCCGTTGTCTCCCCTCTTCCTGTCCCCCTTCCCCCATGGAGGGCTTCCTCTTGGATTATCTTTTCGTTTATCCCTGGATTATCTTTTGTTTGCTCAGAATGAGGGACAGGATAAGCCAAATAGGGATCTCTGGAGTTCTGTTTTTGTATAAACACCACTGTGAAGGGGAACAGTTATGTTCTCTGTTTTAAATGTAAGGCATTGCCTTTCTCTTTTCACAGATCAGCCGTCCTGGCCCCACAAAACCAAACACACACACACAAAGCCTCAGGGTTTCTGTGTCAGGACAGACAATATTTTTAGCAGAGATCTAAAGCAATACAGTCAGTATTTTCAACTCCTCAGTCTCTTTCAGCCCTTTGTTTAGTATTCATTCTTCTGCCTCTACATATTATCCCTTCCTACCTAGGTTTTTTTCCTTTGGCAGCCAGCTCAGTCACTGCAGTAAAGAGATATATTCCTGCAGTCATGTAATGCATTTTCTGTTCTTCAGCTGAATCTGTAGATGAAGGAAAGCATTTATTAATAAGTTAAGAGTGCTGGGAATTGTTGAACTACATGCACACACCGTCTGTGTGTGGTGGTAGGAGACAGATTTGTCTTTACTGTCCCAATCAGTTGTTGCAAGCTCGTAGAATGACAGTGGCTGTTCTTCTTTTGGCCCACTCTGCCATGCTCCTATTTTTCCTTCTTTTCTTATTCACAGGTCTCTCTCCTACCATCTATTACAGATGTCACCTCAAGCAAGCACTGAAACATGTGCCTAAATCTGTCCTTAGCTATTAAACAGACTTTTAATGTTAAAGACATTAACATTCTTCCTAAGTGAGGGCTGCCAGCTGAGGAAGAGTTTCTCTATGTTTGAACTGCTATCCTTTATTGCACCCACCTTTGATAGTCATCACTCCCTCAGACATTCTGGCTTGCTGAACTTCAAGGAGTCTTTTGGAGCTACTTTTATCCACACCAACTTAGTACAAAACATATGCCTGTTGTTGTTCAAAGGTGAAGGCCATACCTTGGCAATCAGAGCATGAAAATGGGGATTTAAATAGCAAAGAAGAGGGATGTTGTGCACACAGTCTGGCTGCAGTTCCCTTCCCAGGCTGCTTTCAGATGCGTTTGCCTCTGGCCGTCAGGCTACCATCAAAGGTTTATTAATGTTGTCTGTGCACAGGTCAATTCTAAAACAAAAGCCCTAGGAAGATGTGATTCTTTTCTCCTGCTATCCCAGCCCTATCCTAACACCATGCAGCCCTCAGTTTACACTGTTAGTTACAGCTGGCAGACTACCACTGGTTTGAGTAGCACCACATGTACTGTAAATGGCGTGTGGTTTGGTGGCAGCAGGGGAGAAAGGAGAATCAGCAGAAGTGGTGTAGAAAGCAGTGTACAAGTCCCTGTTGCCTTCCAGACACCAGGGATTTACTGCTTATTGGCATTGCCCAGGAGTTATCCTCTTCAGAAACACAGGGTAGGGTTATATTCCTCACAGAGTGCAAGCCTTCAGCCCTCCAAGGGGAAGGGGATGTTATGGTAGTGACACTTACTTATTTGGCATAAATACGTGCTTAGGAGATAGCAGCTTAGTGCCAGATCATGGGGTATACACTCCTCTGTGTGTGCATGTGCGCATGCGTGAGCATGTGATTTCTTTTTTGACAGCAAGCTAAGAGCACACTTAGCTGGAATGAACACATCCCACAATGGAGAATCCACAGCTGGTAAGAAGGATGGCTGAGCAGTATATTCTCTTCTCATTGTAGTTACCTTCTCTTTCTCCTGCAGAGGCTTCAGTGCTGTGCAGTACTGTGTTGCTAAGGAGATAGAGCAAAAAGAGAAAGGAAGGAATCATGTTTCGGAAGAGGGAGTTTATGCATCACATATCACTGTAGGACTTTCAGATTTAGAGTATCTTTACTCTAGGATAAACTGTCGTTTCTAGGAAGAGCTGGACTTGGGAAGAGATGATGGGGAAGACTGTGACAGGCCTGCATGCAATGTGCAGAGCTGGTCTAGAACTGGAAGTGGTGTAGAGCAAGGTCTTGTCTCACAGGCAGGACTAGAGACCAGCAAGCTGCTGTTTCTTAATTTGTGAAGAAAGGATTTTCCCTTGACAGCGTGTGCTGTGTAGCATCTTCCACTGCTGCCTCTAGTTCCAGAAGGAAAAAAAATGTTCTCACTGATCAATAGCTTTTTTGACAGTGTGATTTAGCTGCAAAATTTTATAGGGACTGTTCTACTCTTGAAAATAAACGTCCGTATCTACCAGCCTTACCAAGAAGTAGAACTCACCAAATTAGTGAGAAGGAGAATGTGAAGAATTAGTATTGTATCATTTTATTAGCTATAAATTAGCAAATATGGTACCACTTTATTAGCTACAAAAGTATTCTAGGGCTGAAAAAGGTACTAGGTGCTAATACAGTGGTTGTTGATGTGAAACCATGTATTGAATCCATATTTTTAACAGATCTTGCTTTGTTGTGACTCAGCACACTTTTTCCTGAGTTGCATCTGTAATACAGACAATCGGAGAGGAAGAGCTGTGCTTGGGTGGTGGTCTTGTGACTAGTCCTAGACTGAAGTGCCCACTGGTGCGTGTCTTTTTGGAAGCCACTCAAGCTGTTGTTTTGTTTTGGCAGCCCTCCTAGCCAGAGCATGCTGCATTCTCAGTTTAGACTGACAAGAGAGATGTTGATCCAAGGGTGTATTTTGGCATCCCAGGGCTAGAAGATGCTAGCTGTGCTGAGCCTGTTGTGTTGAAAGCCAGTTGTCCATTGTCAGATTCACATCTCTCTCCCTATGCTCCTTGTAGGAGCTTCGAGGAATGCAGCCTCCATCCTATTTTGAAGTCTTTCTTTTTAATTTTTGCCACTCTGAAGGTATTAACCCCCTGATAAGCTGCTACAAATCAGTGGAGAACAGCTGACTTGAGCAGAGCTATGCTTATCCACAGGAGATGAGTATCTAGCTTTTCTTGCAAAAGTCGCCTTCTCATGAGGTTTCTTTGTCTTAAAAATACACCTCTTGATCACTCCTCTGTGCATATAAATGCAGTTAGATTGTTCGTGCAGGGGAACACTGCCAAAGGGACAGAAAAGATCCTCCATTTAAAATCTCTTCATTTTTATAGTTCTTCTCTTTCACAGCCTTCCTCTGCTAGGATGATTGTCCTCTGAGTGTTTGCCTTTAGATTGAGTGCTGTATTTTTTTATCTTTGGTTTTTTTGGCCTTTTTTACTGAGTAGTTAAATTCAAAATCTTTTACGGTTTTTTTTTCCTGAAAAATACAAAATACTCAACCACTGCTCTTTTGGAAATATATTCAGTGCTCGTGTATGAGCTACCCGGATTGTCACAGTAGGTCGTTTGGATGTTCTTTGGAGCAGTATTGGCGGCTCTTTTATACTCTTAAGTGTGAGGAACAGTGAAAGGAAAGGCAAGTCAGTTCTGGAAGTAGCTTTTCATGGTGCCCTTGGAGCCTGCAAAACCAGTTTACTTAAAAGACATAGATACGCAAGGTTTTGTGATATTTATAATTGACCTTTTTTGCTATTAGTAAAAATAAATAAGCCAGTGTCTTATGGCTTAGGGTGGAAAGAAGACAAGCCAATATTTGCAAGGAACCTGGAACCCTCCCGTTTTTTAGTGCTTAACTTGAAGTATCTCGTAGAAGGTTAATTTCTAAGAATGTCTGAGTCCTGATGATCAGGCTCCATTCTAGGCTTTTGGGGTAGGCAGCCAGAACCACCGTGCGCTTCTCCTGCGGCTTGCTCTCTGGTGTCATAATGACATGGTAATGGTGGGTGTGAAATGAGTTGGTGCTTTCAATCCCATTTTTAATGCATATGAATTCGAAAATATATTCTTGCTTACTGGCAGTCTTGATAAAATGAGGCATACACAGAAGGACAGGGAAGAAAAGCATTTGTCCTCCTGAGAGCTTATTCCCCTGATCACTCTGACAATATCTTGGTGGTGTGAAGTGCCTGAATTCAGGCTGCTGTTCCTGCTGCTTTTGAGTGCCCTGCAGCTTGTCTACGACAAGGCAGCTGTTCTAGAATAGTAATTCCTGATTAACTCTTTGTGGAGTTGCTCTTCTCCAGGAGTAAGTGTGTTTTTATTCTGAGTATCTTAACCCACTCCCCAAGTGGATTAAGTAATTTCAGAAAAAGGCAGTCATAAGCCTTTAGAGAGGCAGTTAATCAAGAATACATGCTTCATTTCAAATTTTTGCCCTACCTTATTCTCAATTAACTGCATGCTTAGACCAGCCCTAAAACTCCACTAGTTCTCTAGGGTCGCAGCTCCAAGTCTGTCTCATCAGCATCCATCTACATGTTCAGAATGTCATTACCTTTTCTTAAGAGATTGAGGAAAATGAATTTGTGGATATAAACAGAAGTTGAAACCTGAAGACTTGGCGCTTTTTTTTTCCTGGTTTTACCACACTTGTGTGATTTAAATTTTCCTTGCCTACTCTGTCTGTCAATTTTCGCTCTTACAGAATAGACAAAACACCTTGTCTTCTCTCAGCATCCTTCAGGGAGATAGCGTTTATCGACATCCACATATTACCACCCAAATTCACAGCAGAGAGAAAGGAAAGAGATATGTAGGCTGACAAATTGTCAGCCTGTAAAGTCTGAACCAGCTTTCCTTCCAGTTTGGAGTTAGAAATGAGAATTCAGCTTTCAAAACTGGCGCCATACTTGAGTGCTTTTTGCAGGTACTTGGCATTTGAGAAAGCTGTTGGTTTTTTAAACTGGTGTTGCTGAGTACCTCAGCAAAACTCACTTGTTTTGTTTCAATTCTTTTATGCACACACACATGTACTAAATATTTGATTTTATTCTGTGAGTGCATAGATGAGCACTTGTCTCTGATGTTTGACTCAGTGAAAGAAGGCAGAAGGAAAGGAACAGGGAAAGGAGAAGCATAGTCTGTCTAACTGTGTAAAGCCAGGATAGCTGGCCATCTGTGGTAAAAGAGGTCAGTCACATAGGGTTTGGTGGCAATCCATAGATGATCTAAGGAATTGTCTCTAAACCTGGATATACATTCACTCCTGTACATAGGGAGGAAAGAGCAGGAATTTTGTTTCTCAAATCCTGTATTTACTTCATTTTCCACTTGCTTTATTTTGCAGGTGTTTTTCCAGGTCTGATCACCTCGCCCTCCACATGAAGAGACACATCTGAATATCAGGCATGGATGTCACCTGGGCTAAGTGTTGTGAGGTGAAAGTGGGACTCAAGTTACAATGCGCTGCCTTGCAGGAGAAGAGAACTTGATCACATGTAATCCTCTGTACAGAGACCACACGCTCACACTGTCATGCACCTAATTATACTTCAGTACGTACGTCGGTTCTTTATGCCTTGCCCCAGCTGGATGGGAGAAGATGCAGGCGAGGAAATGGTATAGAGTTGAAGTCGATGAGAAGGAACAGTTGCTTACAGTACTTGTCCCTCTTGGATTTGTTTCCTGGTTTTGTCAGTGGAAATCAAAGAAAACGGAGGAGGCTTCCCTGCAGGTGGACAGCAGTAGGAGGGGCTTATTTAACTTGCTTCTCAGTGCAACTCAATAGGAGAATATGTCATCTTGAAGTTGCATATTTGTAGCACTAACTTTGTTTTTAAATAGATGGGGGGAAAACAATGACCTAGAAAACCAAATCCCAGTTTGGTAGCCAAAATTAACCTCTTGGTTTCATTTGTTCTTTGTCTGAGAATTCCTGATGTTCAATGTGTCAGACTTCTCACAGACACTTTGACCTGTCTTGGTTTTGATTCTTCTTCCTAGAACTGAGCTATTGAGATCCTTTTAAGTCAATACCAGTGGCCTTAATGGCAGTAGACTGTGGAGTGACACTTGTGACACAAATATCCCCTTTTTGGCCTGAGTTTATGGAGACTTCACGGAGGACTATATTTTTGTTGGTTATTTTTATTTTAATTTTTGTTTTGGCTATTGCACAACGTATGCACTAGGGACTCTGGAAGCTGCTGCCATGATGGTTAAGTGGCCAAGGGATAAACCCCTGAGAAACAGCACCTAATATCTCTGTAGGCCTCATCTTATTGCCGTTGCTAGGACTTCTTGTTTATTTGTTGAACAAAAAACTTTGAAAGCTTATTTGGAAGCTTAAACATTTTTTTCTCTTTTCTCCACGAACAAGTGATCTTCAGAACTCCTTGTCTTCACCTGCATATTGATCTGGGACTGGCCACACAGGCATGACTACAGGATTCCTTCCACATCATGTGAGCATGTTAGCCACAACCCACAATGACTTAGTGATGAATTATGTTGCTTTTCCTTGCTGTTCTTGTATTAACCAATTTAAAACATTAGACTTTTGTTTGTGTAAAGAGCACCTGTAGATGTTTTAATTTAAAGCTAATGTTTGTTGAGCATCTTACACACAAAAAAACCCCACAAGCCAAAAATCCTACTCTGGTCTCTGAGTGGGAAGTCGAGAACCTCTTCCAAGTACAATGGCTTCATTCAGCATTAGCCTTTTAAAGAAATTATTAAAGTCCTCCCTTTCTATTCATCAAGTTGATGCCGCAGCCCACTCCTAGATGAAAAAATGTAACAACGCGAGTGATGAAGGAAGGGTTGGATTTTCCATACAGCAGTAAAGCTTTTCCAAATGATTGTTCTAAAGTGTTACTAACCTAAAAGTCCGTTTTGGCCTATTGTGTGAACCATCAAGGAGAAGTAGAGGTCTCAAGCTCACCCGTCAATCCTATTGATAATTTGATTTTGTTGGCTCAAAGTGGATTAAAATATTCATTACAAAAGAAAAACAAAAAAATATGTATCTTACCATAACTTACATTTGAAACTATTTGGCACTGGCCCTGACTCCAAAGACTGCATTTAGGACCATAAAAATGGCCTGTGCAGGCAGGCAGGTGGTCATTTAGGTTGTATATTTTGTATATTCCAGGACCATCCCTACAAGATGTGTCTAGAAATGAAGCAAAATGGCGTGTGGTCCACAAATGATTGCTGCTCTTTTATACTGTATTAGCCAACTGCCCTTCTTTGACTGTTTTGACTTATTGACTGTTAAATATTTCCCTTACTTTATGTTTTGGGAGGTAAAACTGTATTCTTAGGGGGAAAAAGAACAAAAAAGAAACTCGATAGATGTTTAAGAACCATCACCGGGATCCTTGGCACTTGAATTCTCAGCATTTCGCAACCTTTGGTTCCAGTGAGAGATTGAATTTACTCGAAAGATCCTGTTTTTCCTCACAGTTTTCACAAAACACTGTGACTGTCAACTGAACACTTTGGGGACAGAGGGGAAATATGATGGCTGGCCCATATGGCATGAAATATGGACCAAAATCTAACCATCTTTTAAGGACAATGATGTAACATTCATGGTAAGAGCATGAGAGAGAGAGTAAGAGAGAGAGTGAAAGAAAGAAAAGGAAGAAAGAGAGAGAGAGAGAGAGAACGAAAATTGAGTTTATTCCAAAGATTTAAAACTAACTGTACTCTATATGTGTATATATATATGCTTCTATATATATGTATACATTTAAAAATTGTGGAACACTGCTTGCTGACAATCTCTTATTTCTCTACTTCTGTATTTGCATACTTTATATGGCCATTCCACCCAACTGTTCCACTGGGACTGAGGGCCCTACAATCCAGTTTGTGTTGGAATATATAGAGCATCCTGCCAGATGTCTAATGGGAACTGAAACCTCAGCTGTGTGAAACTGTAGAGCATCCAGTCAGTGCATTAGATTAAAAAAAGGATAAGAGAATCCTAGAATTTCATTACTGCAGCGTCCTAAAGTGTATGCTCTCAAACCCACCATTATGATACATGTTGGCTGTGAACCTGCATAAATATCCTCCTTTCACCTCTGAACACACCTGCCTTCAGATGTGCTATCAGTAGTCTACGAACCGTAATTCTTAAGTAACAGTTTAAGTACCAGAATCTTATTGAAAATGGAAAAAATCAAGTGAGACTGCTTATTTATTTCCAGTGCTCATTTTTGGTCTTGTTGACATCTTCTTTAAATATGACAGAACAAGAGCCCCATGGAAAAAAGCATACTGAAATGCCTGATTACTTTGTTTTAGAGGCAGGCCTACATCTAAATCATAGATCCAAATAACCTAAAAAACATAGAGAAAAGGAGGATAAGAGACTTAACCAGATTTCACATTTCTCAGACACTCTATAGTGGATCTTGAACTCGAAAGCCAAATTTTGGACTTTGGGACCATCTCTTATGTTTCTAAAGAGAGATATTTTTCACCTGTATACATGGTGTACTCAGTCAATCTCTGGACTTCAGTTTTTGGGTGCTCATATGCAAGTGTCTTAGTCATTACTAAAGTTTTGAACCATAGCTGGTATTTTGTGGAAGTCTCCATTATGGAAAGGCATAATTAGTGACACATTCCAAGATTCATTTTTTACAATGACAAGTTTTGTTTCTTCGCAGGTATTTTAAACTGTGCACTTCAAACTTGTGTAATCTGTTATAGATAGATCCTTTTTAGGTCTCTTGTCTCCTTGCTAAAGTTGTACAGTTGTCCTCTGTTTGTAAATTATGAGTAGAAATAGACTAATGAGGAAAGGCTAATATTCTCTGTAAGGCTTCTTGTAAGCAAACCCGTAAATAGATGATTTGATAACTGTTGAGGACCGAGTTATCCAGCTGTAGAAAGGAGAAGCTTAACCTTGTTACCCTCACGTTAGATTTATGCCTTTTTGCAAAAGAGAAGCCATTGTAAGAAAGCAAATATGAGATTTTGTGAATAGCTAAATAATATTTTGGAGAAGAGCAGTCAGTCATTGAATCATGTAGGTGGGAAGAGGCCTTCAGAGGCCA
Organism: Neomorphus geoffroyi; assembly: GCA_033558235.1. Taxonomy (NCBI): domain Eukaryota; kingdom Metazoa; phylum Chordata; class Aves; order Cuculiformes; family Neomorphidae; genus Neomorphus; species Neomorphus geoffroyi. Next base: position 35,915,589 of record JAUMJM010000027.1, read on the forward strand.
TTCTGGCCAACCTCCAACTAAAGCTGGTTGCTCAGGGCCATATCCAGCTGAGTTTAAAATATTCCCAGGGATGAAAATTCAGCAACCTCTCTGTGCAAGTTGGTCCCTTGTTTGACCACGTTTATGGTATAAAAAAGTAGAAAATTAAAAAATCCATATATTAAACAGGAATTTTCCATGTTCCAACTTGTTTTCATTGCCTCTTCCACTATGCACCTCCAAGAATAGTCTGGCTTCTTCTCTAGACCTTCTGTTAGGTATTTGTAGACAGCAATAAGATCTACCCTTACCCTTCTCTTCCTAAGGCTGAACCGTGTCTCTCAGCCTCTCTTTGTCCATCATATGTTCCAGAACCTGATCTCCATGGTGGCTCTCTGCTATGCTGACTTCAATATGTCAATAGTTTTCTTGTAATAACCAAAACCAGACAGAATATTCCAGATCGAAACGTACTTCATATGTTACAGTGCTGATATAATTTATTTATTCCAGATTTGTTCGTTATCTAATTAAGTCAAGCTATACACTATGATGAGGTTCTATTTTGAAAACTGACTCATGAAAAATCATTTAGGAAGCACCAATATAAAGATTTTTCTAATCAGATTTGCTGAATCTATGTATAAAAATATGCTTATAGAAATATGCTTTCTATACTACCAGCTTGAGACCTGGCAAGCAAAATTGTTCTTCCAATATAAACGTTGCTGTTTTACCTTAAACTAAAAAAATGTATTGTTTCACTCATACTATATCAAATACAAAGAAACGTGATACTGTATTTTAGTCACTTTTTAGACCAAAACAACCCTTCACTACATATTTATTCAGTTTTTCCCCTTAGGAGAGAAAAAGCAAGCCAAAATATCACATGTATTTTATAAAGATTGGTCTAACAGAAAAGGGCATTTCAGAGTATTTTTCATCATCCCAGAGTTGTTCTTTTTCTATAGCCAGTACTTAGTCTAGAAAATTATATTACCTGGACAAATTGGTAAATGAAGGAAGGGACGGACTGAAATCTTAGATTCTTTCAATACCTTGAACGAGGCACTGAGCAGTCTGATCTAACTAAACTGTTTGTTAAACAGAGGAGTGAACTAGGTGACCTCCAGAGGTACCTTCCGATATTTCTATGTTTCTGTGGTTCATGTCAGAGTCTCACTGACTAAATGTAGACTGGTTCTACTTCTTCCCAGTCTTGTGCTGGCAAAACATACAGTATCACAGTATCACAAGGCTGGAAAAGGCCTTTGAGATGATGGAGTCCAGCCTATGACCCAACACCAACACCTACTCATCGTCTAAACCATGGCACTAAGTGCCTCATCCAATCTCCTTTAAACACCTCCAGGGACAGTGACTCCACCACCTCCCCAGGCAGCGCATTCCAATGGCCAATCACCCTTTCAGTGAAGAATTTTTTCCTAATATCAAGCCTAAAGTAGAACAGGTCCGTAGGATTTCTCTCAACTCTGATAGTTTCATCCTTATTAAACTTTATGAAGCTTCTTTGTGAGAGGGACTTGGAGAGAAGGAAGTCTTAAAAAATCCCCAACCCCTTAGCAAACCGGTTCGAAGCAATATCCTACCATGAGATGTGTAACAGCTGCAGGGACCAACCACATATTATGGAAACAAGTTTGGTAACCTGGAAGACCCATGTGATGTCTTATGGATCTTCCAAGAACCTGGAATCTAAGCCAGCCTGTATTTCTACAAAGGTGAACATTGTTGGGTTTTTTTATTTATTTTCCTCAGACTTTTTGATATTGGGTTTACTGGGTTTTTTGGTCTAGCACATTTTCACTTAGTACATGGAAAGCACTGACCAAACACAGACGTGGAAGAAGAACCTGAATGCAAGAGGAGCCCCCAGGTCATTGCTATTGTAACTGTTCTGGAACTTGAGGAGTAAAAGATAACTAATTATTAGGATGTGTAGCTAAAATGAAGTTGATCAGTATGATAGTTGCAGTGATTGAGTATATCCTATCTGTGACCTTTCTGATGTCTACAGAATCAGGCTTTATCCCTTATTTTTACCTGGCCCAAGCCAATTTGGGCTTTTTAGTTGTCTCTAATACAAAGGTTGTTCCTCCTATTTATCAGTTTGTTTATCTGTGTACAAAAGAGGTCATAATTGGTGCTTATGACAAAACTAATGAAAATCCAACTTGCTTAAGTGTTTCCTTTTCTCTGCCAGTTCCCTTAAAATGTGTAAAAATCTGACATTTAAAAATGAAAAAGGAGGAAATTTTGTAAATAATTTAATGTTACTAAGTAGCACCCAGTGGATCAATAACTTATTCTTGATTTCATTCAGGACTTGGCACATCCTGTCATTCCATCCAGTAAGACTGGTTTTAAGCTTTCATATCCTGGGTGATGCCTCTAACCTAACATTCTTATAAAGTACTTTTTGCTGATTTCAGATAGAATTGCACTTGCAAAGATCCCCACGCACGAAGAACAAAAACAATGCTTGACAATAATTCAAATATTTAAGTCTGTCTTGAAAAATGAAAATTATTTCCGCTCAAGATGTTACAGCTTCTCATTGACAAGTCTTGCCTGTCTTTCATTAGCATCAAAGCTATGCCTTCTTTAATGATCATTTCCAGATCAAGTTTGAAGATGCTCCTTCCTTTTGTCACATTTGTGTCTCTTCTTCTTAATCGTTTAGGGATGACTACTGCAGTCTTTCTCCTCCGCAGCTGTACACTGGCTTCAGGGGGAAGATTTAGCACAGTAAGAACTGTAGGATCTGGCCTACCAGGTACGGAGATCTGTCTTGTAAAGCTGAGACTTTGCTCCTCCCTTAGAGGAAGAGGTCCAAGACATACTTATACTATATAAGTTATATATATAATGATGTAGTTGTATATATAAATTATATACATTAAAAAGTGGAGACAGGGAGGTAGGCTGCCTTTATCACCTCAAGAATGGGTTCCCCTACCTGAAAACTTTCAAATGCAGGTGTCATTTTTCAAACAGGGTTTTATAGTTTTCCTTAATGCTTGTTAATGGCATTTTTTGGTGTAATAATTAAAGTCAGAACTCTTTGCGATTTTCAAAATGAAAGCTTTGATGATTTTTTTTAAGTGCTTTGGTCCTAACTTCTGTATACTGCCAGAAAACAGGTTCTCCACCCTGTCTCTGTGTGGGTGTGGATGTACAACAGCATCCCATATATACCCACACAGAAGAGGAAACTGAGCTACTGACTTACAGTTTGTAGTAGCCAACTGTGCCTATTGCTTTGATTTAGGGAGGGCACTCGTTGTTGCCACTGCATTTTAGGAATCATATCAGCTTCTGTAGGAAAGTTTTCAACAGTGCTGGGAAATACATGTTGCTGTGTACTGTGAATGAGTAGGCTGCAAATCTGGGGACTGGGAGGGGAGGTGGGAAGGGAGGGGGACGAGGGCTTAGCATGAACACACTAAATGTGGACTGGAATGGAGAGAAAGGTGAAAATTTTAGCCTTTATTGTCGGGCTTTTGGGGAAGTGAAAAGCTAAAATGCAGTCCCTGGAAGGCCTGATGGCTGAAGGGCTGATCTTTATATTTTGCAACATACATTTTACCATTGCTCTGTATTTTAAACCCCAGACCTGTCAGATTCTGGAAGTAGATCAGAACACTGGTTTAAACACTACTTTGTTATCAAGGCCATGTCTCTACCAGGGAAGTTGCCCTACCTTAAAATACCGTTTTAATTAAAATAACTTTGTATCTGCACCTATTACTTGATTGCCTGGATTGATTGTGCATTGGCATCCTATAGCAGTTAAGCTAAAGTGTAAGAAATGCTTCAACCAATGAAGTCACCTTTACAGAAAGGTTCTTGCAGCAATTTAAGTACCTGGTTTCAAAATAACCGCATATAAACAGTGACAGCTTTTCTCTTAGAAACAAGGCCTTTGTTAGCATGTCTGCTCATCTAGTTGACAATAATGCAGGCTGAGATTTTTTTTTCCTTTGCAAAGTGGCCTGTTTTCTTTCTTGTCCTTTGAAACCTTTCTTGCTCTCTATTACACAGTAGAATTTGTTTTGGGGATGTTTTTTAGCAACAACAAAAATATGAATGCTCCCTATTTAAAAAAAACAAAAACAACAACAAACCAATATTGCTTGAAGGACTTTCATTTTGCACTATAATTTTTCTTTTACCAGATGTGTCTGACAAGTGCATTTTGGAGATGCCCTCGGTCACGTTCTCTCAGGCCTACTCTGGTATTTCTAATATATCACAGAAGTACCCAATCTTGTAGCCCTCAGTTCTGCCTTTTTTTGACATTTTATTTTTTTTAAGCTTTTTATATATATATATATAAATATATTACTTTGTCAGTTTTTTTGCTGTACAAAAAGTCTTAAGATTTAAAAATATTATTTGTATTATATGATGGTGGTATGTTAATGTTACAAAATTATTAATGAAGAAAAAATTTATTTTTGTTACTGGTCTGTTTCATAATTCTTTTTTAAATTGGTATATTGTAAGATATCTATGCAAAAATGTTATGTGATGCATTTTTATTTAAGAATGTAATATGTGTAATAAACAGTAGAATGTGTTTGGCCCGACAGTGTTTCGTGTGCCTTGTATGTTATTTCTTTATGAAAACTGTGAACTGTTAAACAGTTTTTGATTATCAGTTAAGGCTATGGTTCTGTAAACAATTACTGACATATGTAACTTCTGAGTGTGCTTTAGCCTGTCAGGATCATGTATTTGAATTCAAATAATTTCGTTTTTTTAAAATGTATTTTATAACAGTTCAAGTGTTCCTTATATTCATACCATATCGCATGTTACTTTTGGAAAAGATGCCTAGGAAGGAAGTTCTTATTCTTAAAAGCTGACCAGATTTCCATCTGGCTTGGAATACTGCTTCTGTTGGACTCAGTAACTTCAGTTATTTGACAGTTTACACTGGCTGAACGTCTCATCCAGTGTTATTTTTGTAAAAGACACAGAGAACACTTGCATTGCATTTTCCATGCCTACCTTTAAAACATTTGTAAGTCAATGGTCAAAACAGGCTCCTGAGCGCTGTGCTATGCTCCAGCCCGTGCTCCAGGCAGGAGTGCAGGATTATTCTCTTTCCCCCGCCTCAGTCATTTAGTTTCCCACTTTAATGTCTGCAAAATTGCAAGCACAATTGAATCCACCTGGATGCTCAAGTACTAAAAATGTATTTAGGCAGTAAAAACAGTTATTCTGAGCACAATTACTTTGCAGTGTCGTGGCATAAAATGAAATTACTTTTTCGAGTCAGGCTGGTATCCCTTTAGGTCTTTGCTGTTGTGGGCTGCAGCAACCTCAATGCGCACTGCGTAAGAACATCCTGCAGGGCTCATCTGGTGCAGATTTGATAGCTTTTATTTCTGGGACGATGTGCTTCACTAGCCCTGTTGGGAAATCTGGTAGGGCTGTTTATGTCAGACAGACAGAGGGTAGGATTCCTCTCCTGACATCTGCATCTAGAAGCCAGATCACCATTCTAACCTGCTCATTTATACTCCCTCTGTAGCTAATGAAGAGAGGCATATCTAGAGGTGACTCACTCCAGGGAAAGAGTTGAATGCAAAAGGAGCTGAGGTGACGTGAAGCATTTCTGGAAGGCTGCATGGTAAGTTCCAGTGATGCCCATGGCAGCTCTGGTCACTCAGGTTGTGACAGATGTTTGATGATGGACATAATTTGCAGTGTTTGGGTGTACAATAATGAACCGAGCACTGGAAGATGGCTCAGCACGGGTCAAAATTTTGGGCTTGTGTTCCAAATGGCCAAAACCACACATTGTTCTTGGCTGCTTTGTTGTGGCAGTGGTAATTTGGTGTCACTCTTGCACAGTGCGAGTGGGCCAGGCAGTTGTCATTGAGTTTTTGGCATCTTTTTTCTTATAAAGACAATGTCCAAGTTCCTTTACTTTCTCCCTTCCTTGAAAACCTCTGGAAACTTTTAGCATCTAATCTGCCTTGAGCTCTAGACAAAGATGCTTCTAGTGTAAATTAGTCCTCTGCTCTCCACCTATGAGAGGGACTTTAGAGAGCTCTGAAACAATGTTTCTGAAAGAAACTTTGGAGCAGCACAGCTGGTTCTTTGGTCTGTGTTCAGCTGTCATGAATCGGAGTGAGGATTATTGATTACAGGTAAATATACTAGTTTATTTTCAGGAACTTTGAGAAAATCCAGTGTTTTACTATCATACACTTCCTCTTAGAAGCATGTAGGTTATTAATATGCAAGAGGAGCTATCAGACACTTCTGTAGGCTGGCAGCCAGAAAAAGGAAATACTCCTTTCCTCTGAACTTGTTCAGGTAGCACACAATCATGCATCTTGGGCAATTCCCACTGCAGTGTGGCTCTGTGTGGTAGGCAGCTTACTCTTAACAGAGGATCTTGCCATATGCACTGATTTCCTCTGGTATCTTTTTTCCCAAGCTACTTGAGCTGAAAAAAAGAACCCTCTTCCTATGTAACTTAGAAATGCAGAATTTTTTCCCCTCTTTTTTTTTTTATTTTGGCTTTACCATACCTTTTCCCTGTGAGAATAAATAATGAAAGCAGACTTAAAAGTGAATGAACATGAGGGTTTGCCACCAGAATTGTGCCATTTAAGTGCCCTTTTTTACAAATATTTGTATTAGAATATTCTGGGTTTAATTATTTTTTAAAAACGTCAGTCTGTTTTGATATGAAATAAACAGATTTCATGAACAGTTTCTGGCCACCTGGCTGGAAGTCTTTCCAGAGGCCCAGTTGTAAGCTATGTCCGCTGAGAGCTCATGTGCCTTATAATGTACCTGTGTGGTGCTGAGAGCTGACAAGGGCTGTTGGAACTATTGCTTCTAGAGGTCTTCTCTGTCCATGACTTGTCCATTGGCTTCAGTTTTCTGGAGACCTTTTGTCTGAAACCATAAGGGTTGCATCCTATTTTCAGAGACCCTTCCTTATGTAGTACCCTCACGCATAGTTTCAAATCCATTGTCTGCTCATGTTCTGGCTGTTTAATGTTCAGTGATGGAGAGGCAGTAAAACTGAGCAAGATGTAGCTATGCTGTACCTACTTGGTCTTGAGTTTAAAATTCCTCAGGGCTTTGGGGGCATTTCCAAACTCAGACAAATTAACCTCTATCTGTTCAATCCCTCCCCTTGAATTTTTGGGCGTGCAAAATCAACAAAAGCACCTCAAACAGGTGTAACAAGATAGTTTTATCTCAATGATACAGAGCACGGACTAGAAACCAGAGTCCCAGTCCAGGCAAACTAGTTCTGGTCCACAATTTGTAATTTGCTTAGGTAATCAGAAGGCACTTTTCCCCTCAGGATCCAGTCTGGCTGGAATTAGCATACCTAGGACCAGTGCTAATCCCGTAAGTAAAGAGAAGAATGGCCAAATGATACCATTTTAAAAGTACTTTGAGATATTCAGGAAGGATCTTTGAGAAATAGGAACTTTCTTGCCCTTCAACAAAAGCCTTTTACCCTTTCGACAGAAAGCTGCAAAATAGATACAAGTTTCTAAAACTCAGTGATGAGAACCTTGTCCTTCTGAGGGGAATATTTTGGTCCCTGAAATACACAATTCTTTCCACTTCTTTCCTGTGACCCTGAAATACTGTGGCTAGCTGATGGTGCAGAAAGCTCCTACAAGGAAAGTAATTTGGAAGAGGAAGGAGGGCACAGCCTTCATAATCAGAACAATGCCCAATGCTCTGGGAAACGTTGAGAGCTGCCAGAGTGTAACCTAAATATGGTTCATGAGCTGTAAAACACAATGGAAGGTCTCAGCTACAGGTCTTTTATCTTCATGTAACTCACTTGAGTAGCCCCAAGGCATCACTGCATGAACCCTGAAATCCCAAATAACCATTATTTATAAACCCTAACCGTTTCTCTTTTGCTTTTCTGAAGCTTATCTTGCAAGCATTTCCCTAAATCCTCTCGGCCCTCTCAGCTCATCTGTCTCCTTTTTCAGATGTTTAGGCTCCTAGAGGACAGTTTCCCTCCTTAGTCCAAGACTGTCATCACCCCTTTAGATTTAACTGATTAATTGATATTTAATGATTAAATTATTACTAAATGATAAATGAAATTTTCTTCATTATGAAGGATGAGTTACAGTGATCACTGTTCAGAGACTTGAGAAATAAAGTTGTGGCTGGATCACTGTGCCCCTCAGAAAGTATAACTACAAACTGATGAGCCAGCGTAAGACATCGAAGGGACTTGTCAAGTGTCTTCCCCTTGCTCGGAGACCCATTCCTAAAACATCAGCGAGGCACTGCTCCTGGGCCCCCGCAGTGTTAGGAGAGGAGGAGCAATGGGGAGTTGCTCTTCCCTGCACCCTGGAGGCTCTTTGGAGGCGCAGGGACTGAGGCAGGGGCTCTCAGGCCACCACGCTGCCAAGGGCCTGAGAAGAGGGACAGAGCTCCTCAAAATGGCACCTCTCTCCCTCAGGTCTGCCAGCAGTAGCCAGCCTGTCCCCATGGGCACCTTTTGGCATAACTGCAAGTGCCAGCCCTGCTCAGTGCACCCTGTCTGCCACAGAGGAGCAGGTCGAGGGAACCTGGGCATGTTCCTGAGCAGCTGGAAATGGTGGCAGGGGCAGCAGAAACTTTAAGATTGAAGGGAAGCATGGGACAAAATGTTCTCCTCCTGTCAGGTGTGTCCTTGCCTGGCACATAGAAGCCATGTCGTCCTCTCCCTGTACAGTGATCCTGTCACCCTTCTGTCCCCATCCCATACTTCACTGTTTGGGGGTCCCTCTTGCAAAGCTGGCCAGGCTTTCTGCTGAACCTTGGAGGGGTTTTTTAACCCCTGCTGGTAACCAAACAATTATAAAATGCTTCCATGTTCTTTAAGATGGGGATTGCCATTAACCCTTCATCTGCTTTTCTCTCAGCATTTCTGCTGAGCCAGGACATGGATAGAAACCAGCCACGTAGGCACCCATGGGTGGCAGCCCAGCTGTCCATCCCTACTGTTAAATTGCCGGTGTGGCCCTGTCAGACACCCCCTGCAATGCCACCAGGGTAAGGCGCAGGGCCAGCAGGTGCCCAAAGGCAACCCAGGCACAGGTGCTGTTCTGGGAGATCCTGTGGGGAAAGGTAAGAGATCTGGGTGGTGTGAGGTGGAAGCCATGCTGAGCCACTCAGCCTCGGCCAGAGAAGGACCCAGGTGTGTTTTCTTGTCCGTATGTGTTATGGGCTTGAGTTTTTCCGAGGAACTTTTCTTCCTCTTGCCGACAAAGGGAACGCGGGAGGGGCGGGGAGAGGACGTTTCCGGGCAAACGGGGACAGAGGTGGTGCCCGGACACCGGGGGTTTCCCCGCCTCTGGGGGGACATCCGGTTTTTTTCCTTCGGCTTTTCGGCGCTCATGAATGCCATCAGCACTGCCGCACCGCACCGTTCCCTGCTGTTGGGCTCTTCCCGTGACTGCAGCTGCCTGCGAGGAGAGCAGGACGGGCTCAGGGGAGCTGTGTCACTGTGATCAGGTGTTGCCTGCAATGAGTTGATCCGTGGGCTGAGCAGGAAGCTGTGCTGCTCCCTGAACACAGTCCCTGGCAGCCAGGCTGCTCCGTCTCAGTGCGGCGCAGAGGCTTCAGGATAGCGGCTGTGCCAGCCGTAGCCAAGGCGGCCACCAGGCTGAGCAGGCCTCCCCCTGCCGCTGCGGGTGCCTGGGAGGTAGCAGGCAGCAGGAGGTAAGGGCATGTCTAGAGGGAAGCTGGCCCACCACAGTGAGCAGGCAAAACCATCCACAGGCTGAGTAATTCTGCTCAGCCCCTGAGCAAAAGACCAGCCAGCCAGTTCCTGGGTAGCGGCTGCCTGACAAACTTACAGAGGACAGTTTTCCCTCTGATGTTACTGGGAATTACATTGTACACGTACCAAAGGGAGAATGTGCTCCTACTTAATCATAAATCACTGGCAGTGAGTCACTGTGTCAAAAGGGGTTTGGCCACTCGTCCCTCACTCTTCAGAAGAGCTCTGTTTCCACACAGGGAAGGACTTGCTTGGAAAGTGGTTTGAACAGATGAAAAATAGCCAAGAACTCTGAGAAAATTGCCTATGTGTTTGTGTCAATTTAATAGAGGGATAGACACTTAGATTTAGATGCTTTCTTGATTTATTTATTTTCAGAAGAGAAAACGATGAAGAGGACACTGAAGACAAAACATGCAAAGAAAACCTCAACTCCAAGTTTGGTTTTAAATAGAGCAAGATGTTAGTGGAGCTGTATGGCAAGGAACTGTGCCAAGATGTGGAAGCACCAGATTGTACCTATACCACAGCAGACATTTTAGGTAAATTTAACTAAATATCATCATCTTGCATTGGCTCAGTTTTAATGATATGCACTCCTTTTTCCTCTTTTTGCTCCTATGTAGCAACAACCGTATTATGCCCATGGAATTCACTTGCTCCATGGCTCTAGTAGACACACAGTGTAGACACCCGTGTAAGATATTTTGCCTGGGTGATTCTGCTGTGAATGGCTGATGCTGGTTTCCTCTTTCCATGGGGAGAATAGAGATGGTCCACTTAACAGACGTTCCAGCATTAGCAATAAGCGATGTGGAGAGGGGGTTTTGCTGACAGTAGCCAAGCTCAGGGGGAATGGTTTGAACCATCATTTGTTATTACTGAATTCTGGGCTAAGTCCAGATCCTAGGAATTTACAGACGAGTCTGCAAAGGACTTGAGCTGATTTTAACACCAAGTTGGGAAAGGCATCTCTCCTTAATAAAAGCCAAATCCATATAACTGTAGCAGTCAGTTAAAATACACTTTGTTATAGAAACCAATTTTCTCTGAGGTGTGGAGTGACTTCATTACTCTGTGTGTTGATTTTTCTGAAAAGAATTTGTAAATAGTTTGGAAAAAAATCTGTGATTCCAGTAGAAGAATTTTTTTAGTTCCGTTTTTCTGATTATGGTGCCAATCATACTGTGTGATGGGACTGAAAACAAGAAGAGTCTGATGCCAGAATTTCTTTCTGCCCCTTGTGTTTTTGGGTTTGCTTTGTTTAGGGAAAAATTATGGCTGGTGAAAATACTAGATCACCTCCATTTCACCTGTCTGTGATTATTTCTTCATACATATGCCTCTCACCTGACAAAGAACTGTTTGAAATGGAGGAATAAAATAGTCTCTGTACCACTTAAATTCAAGGCTTATTGATTCTAAATGCCTTCAGGTGTGCCAAGTATTGCCAGCTGTGAAGGCGGATACACATCTATTAAGAATTAGACTAACATCTATTTTGTGTGCTGGCAACTGTCAGAGTGAACAGATGATCATGATCAGCATGACTGCTGCTTTATGTGTTGTCCCCTACACATGTGTATGTATTTATGCTGTGTTATACGCACATGTATTTAGAGATACTCAAGTTTTTACGTTCCATCCTAACCTTCCTGGTGCTACCATAACACAATCCTTAAGAACATTCTCCTACCCTCACCCCTGTCCTTAAGTGATGTGAGAGGAGGAGAGCAACAAAGCTTTTGTGAGTGTAATACTAATATGATGTTAAGAGAGGCATTGTCTGCCAAGCTGGGTACTCCTGTGGCATTGTAAATCTCTTACTTTGGTCCAAATTCACAGGTGGAATTCATTCCATAAATTTTTTATTGTTATTAGGAGGATTTGACCTACCAACAACTCCCTAAACCAGGAACGATGACATTCCTTTACCAGACAGGCATACCTGTGTCAGTGACATTATCAGATTCTAAAGAGACAGAGTTCACCAGACTGAATTCCCTGCTCTCACCTGTCTGCTAATCTGTTTATAACACCTTGTTGTTCCTGGTTAATATTGCCTTCAATCATGTTATATTCTGTTAAACACCAGCTTCTTAGCTGACTGCCAAACCAGCTTCACTGGCAACACCATAATATTCGAATACAGTAGCTGAAAGTACTGCGTTGCCATGGTTCTCTTCCTTCCTTCCCTGCTGTGTGTTCTCCGTTACATTTCTGTTTGGATTTGTGTGTTGCATCTCACGGTGGCTGTGTGTAGCCTGGGAAGGACCAAGCACATGCTTGTATTTAAGTCTTGGCTGAGGCTATACCGACGTATGCTGTGTGATACTGATGCATACTCTCTGATGCCAGTACACCTTTACTCTCTTATCTGGAAACAATATGAAGAATGCGTGGTCAAAGGTGACTGTGAGGATCAAAGGTTTTGAAGGGGGGAAGTAACTGCTAAGAATATTATTTGTGGATTAGTGGATAGTGGATTTTTTTGCTGTATCCCTGAATCTCTGTTGCCACAAAAGACAAAAATGTACTATGGTTCTATGAGAAACTCTGAGACCAGTGCTAATACACTGTGACCCACTTAGGAAAAAAAAAAGAAGCTATATATGGAAAAGGTTGTGTGCTACGTATCCTTTGGAGTGCTAGAGAGCATTGGTGCATACTCCAGACTCCTCCTGTCTTGGAGAACTGTAGGGTGCAGGCATTAAAGTTTGTGGTCCATAAATATATAGGGGAGGAAAAAGGAAATAAGGGTGTTTTGGTAGCATTTATTCAACTTGATGTTTTTGGAAAGAGAGATCATCTCGAAAGAGAGGAAGGCATTAAGTTCCAGTGTGTCTGAGCAGATAGATTTTTAGGGTTTACTCTTCAGGGTTGAATACAGAAAAAAAATTCATGTATCTGAAAAGTTAACCCTAGGCTGGTGTCTGATCTAAAGACCATTAAAGCTATTAGTTGAGTTTTGAACTTAAATAGAGTTTTTAGACTGCAACCTTGATTCTCAAACCTGAGTATAGAGATTTTTTTGATTAATTCCAAACCTTTTTAATTTTGTCACACAATAAAATAGTGTGTGGTGGGTTTTTTTAAACCAACAAAGGTGCTAAAAACCAGCCAATCTAATTATAATATTTCTGTCAGCACCCATTCTTTTGTCCCCAAAAGGAGCAGATTCCTGCCATGGTTCTGCTCTTTCACATAGTTATGATTTTAGTAAGGACAGGAGAAGGCATATAATCAGCGTAGCATTTTCTGCAGGGGACCAGTCCATGCCTCAGCATTAATAATGTAGCAAATTAACAATCTTTTCCAAGAACTGCTCCTTTGTACAATGACACACCCATGTGCCATATTTCCTACAAAACCATAGTTTATCACTAGTGCAGTGGTCAGATGTTACACGTACGTTTGTGTCACAAATTACCAAATGGCAGTAACAATAGAGATATTTTCCAAGCTTTACACAGATTTTTTCTTTCCATTTTTCTTTTTTTTTTTTTTTAAAAAAAGAAGTTAATTATCAGTCCACCTCAAGCACTTCTTTTTTTTTTTGTCATTGAACCACCCCTAGCCCCCTCCCCAGCCATCAAGCTGTGTGAAAGCTTTCCAGCAAGACCTAGAAACATGTGATATCCTCTTGTATTCATGTTTCATGTGGAATCTCAAGCTGAGAGAGGCCTCAGGATAGAGCATTAACTGACAGGAGGACGGCAAGGCAGTCGGGATTGCGTAGGCGTGCAGAACTGAGGAACCAGGGCTGCTCAGTGTGTTTTTAATGAAACTAATAAATACAGCCATTGAATGAATAGAGCTGATTGACATGGGGAGTTCCTAGTTCCCCCCTACCATCTGCAGCCTTTTCAGTAGCAGAACAGAATAAAGACATTTAAAAGGAAACCGGGATATGTATTTTCAAAGAAATGTTATACAAAATTGCAAGTGAGATGCCAGATAAAAGAAAAATTGTTCTTCTCCTACAAAAAGCCTAACAAGGTTTTCCCATGTTCTTTCCACAAAAAAGAATTAAATCCTCTCTCACAGTTTCCAATGAGCCAATGGAAAGATCAGTAATGGAACAGCTGAAAAAAAATCAAAGTAGAAATTGTTTTTCATTATCCTTTTCCTGACAGGGAAAAAATTGCTATGAAAAATCATCTGTCCCACCGCTTAAAAAAAAAAGAAAAAAAGTGGAAGTGTGCTTTGAAATGCCTTGATGATAAAGAGGAAGCTTTTCCAAGGGAAAATGCAGCCCTGATCTAATTATGGAAAGGGGGTTGCAGCCACACAGCTCTGACCTCATCACACCATGCAGGATCAGGCAGTGCATTGTCAGCACTGGGTAGGATGTGGGTAGTCAAGTCTTCAGGTAAAAGAGTGCCTGCATTTCCACATACATTATTTTCTCCCCATTAATGTGTTGACTGTGTATTCAGTTCCAAAAGATGAGAACAGGCATGACGGATAACCTTGAAGACAACTAAACTGAAATCATTGTAGTGTGTTCTGAAGTAGGGAGTTAGGGAGACAAGTTGTTTAAAAATAGGTAGATGGCCAAAAATAAATGCTATCAATGTCTACATACCACAAGCTTAAAAATAATAACTAATGAAAGCAGAGTGTATGACAGTGGAAGGACAACTTGACATAATGGGTATTTTTGAAGAACGAAGGAGTGTCAAAAATCAATGGGATATTGTAATAGTTACTATTATCTCTAAAGCAAGGACAGGTTGGGTCACAGAGTGAGGAGGAAGAAGAGGACTCTGCAGTTGCAAGACACCATTGGATCTATATAGATAACATTTTAGTAGGTGAAGAAAACCAGATTGTAAAATATTTTATCTACTAATGGTTGACAAGAAGCAGCTATATCTTAGGAGTAAATGAAGGGGACCGCAGTGTAACTCTGAGCAACCTCCTCTGGGTAAGAAGCGTACTGAAGAGTAGCTTGCCAATATTGAAATTTGAAAAGGAGGCATTTTCTTATTAAAAATACAAAATCAAATAGAGAAACTAGTGAATAAACCATAGAACTGTGAGTGAGAATATTCATAGCCTTAGGCCGAGCAAAGAGTTCTTTTCTGAGTAACTCACAGTGATCACAAAGCGTATACTGTAGATATTGAAGACTAGATTATCTAATGCCTGCTTCTCTACCTTCCCACCTCACACTCTAATGTTACACAGAAATATTCCCCACAATATTCTTCCTTCCGCTGTCCCCCTTTTTATCTCCTTCACAAAAGGCTGTTACAGCAATAGTCCAGCTGTTTTCTTGCTGCTGTGGATCTATGCAGAAGGCTCCCACACCGTAGTCCAGCTGTTTTCTTGCTGCTGTGGATCTATGCAGAAGGCTCCCACACCGTTGTACAGATAATAGACCAGAATGCCTCAAAGCACCCCTGAGCTCCTTAACCTTATACCTTGTACATGCTGAAATCAAGAAATCTAATTAAAGTGTGAGAGGGGGTGTGCTACTCCATGGAGGTTTAGTTCAAATATAAGCACAAGTCGTTGTATGGACAGAGCCTGCAAATCTCATACAGAAGTGAAAACAAAAAAACCAAAACAAATCCAACCTACGTATCCAGATTTACAACAAATATTATTTATGTTTGAGAAATAATTTGGCCAGAGCCTGACTTGCAATGGCTAATATTCATAGTCCATAACTACGTTAGTCTTACTGACTCTCTTCTGAATCCCACAAATATCCAAATTAAACCGTAGTAGTTCAGAACAGATTTTCTGTAACTTTCACTTCTCATTTGGGGCCCTAAGTAAACAGGTGCATGGTGTGTGTCATGCCAAGTGGGCAGCAAATCTGAGCTCTGACAAGTTAACTACAAATGCATATTCCAGAGTCTAACTCATTGGTATCAATGGGAGTTTTGTCTTAACAGTCAAAGTGGATTAGAGTTCTCTCTTGGCTAATCTGCTGTGCATGCTTCTGCTATAGATTCGAGGAAGATGAATATTTTTTAAACTACAGAAAGAGGAGTCAGGAAGAAAAGAAGCAATAGTAACACAAAAAAAATTTAATTAATTAAACAACACCCCTGAATTCTTACTCCTTTTCTTTGTTCTAGGAAACTGTCTATTTAATCAGGAAGCTTTAATCAGATGAGTGTTTTTTGCAGATATAGGCAATTAGTACACAGCCTGTCATGAGTGGCTATCAAGCAATACTCTTCAGGATTTATGCCTCCTATGGATTATCAAGCTGGAAACCTTGCAGTAGAATCAAACTTCATGAGTAACCTTTACAAACACATGAGATTGTCTTTAAAGAAGTGATTAGACTCCCTTCCAGTTCATGAATCACGTTTCTAGAGTTGTGTTTCCAGGAGCTCCTGTTTCCCTGGCTGGGTCATATTTCTGTCAAAATCAGAATCATTGCATTTCCTTTATGGGCAACATATGCAGACTCTAAATATCTGATTAAAACATGAGATCTCTCAAGTAAAATATTTTTAAAGCATTGGCAACATTTTTTGCCATGGTCACAAACGCATAAAATTAGATGGGTGTTCAAAAAAAGTCCTGGAAGGATAAAGTTTTGCATGGCAGTTTGATGTCTTCATCTTCTGTTTTGTTTTACTTGCTATTTGCAAGGCTCTTCGGTGCTAATTTATGGTTTTCAGAAACATAGTTAAACAGTTCATTTATAGAAGACAAGCATCAATAAAAAAACCAGGTTCAATCTTCTGTATACTTAGTTGTTAGGTTTCCAGAGAAATTGAAATCATTCTGAAGTACAGATTCCTGTTAAAAAGTTGGGAATATGCTGCTATTTTTATAACCTATTTCCCTACCTTATTATTTAAATAAGTGCCTCCTACATTCCCTCACCCACCCACCATATTTAGGAAAGAGAACTTTGAACAGATCTGTTATATATCATGAGTGAAGAAAAAAGAGGAGGAAATGGGAAAGGGGGCAGGGAGGAAAGAAAGAAAAAGGAAACCGAAAAAAAGAAGGTGTTCATTTGTAGAGCTGCAGAAGAGAAGACATGGCCTCCAGTTCAGGAAAGACTTCCTGTTCTCAAAGAGAGGATTAATTACGTGCTTAAGTTAAGCACACACTTCTGTGCCTTACAAAATTGGGATATAGGAGGAAATTGTGCTGAGTAGAACATCCTGATTTTATTTCCTAAAACATCTTCTTGTCTTTAAGATCTTGTCTGTTCTGTCTGACCGGAGAATTGCTAATCACAGGGCAAAATCGATCTGGACTCTGGAGCAACTGATTGCCAGCAGGTCAGCTAAAGCATATCCTGCACTGGAGACTAATTGGTGGAGTTCTCCAGTTGTTAAGGAATCTGCTGGGGAAGACTGTGAAACCCAGCATGTGTATGTCTAATTTTATTAGTGCAGGGACAGATATTGGGAACAGATCCTCATTCCTTATATTCATCCTCACTTGCAAGTATCTGGGTGCTAGAAAAAAAATCAATTAAATTAATGGATAGATTCTTATTTATATTCTGGTAGCTCTTTATAGTTGCGTAGAAGGGCATTAATGTTAGAATCAAGAAAAGAAACTGCACTGAATTATAAATTAGTATAAATAGCTTTTCTGTAAATGTGAATCTGACCTCAAGTATTAGGAGCTCCAGAGTGAAAAAGCAGCATTGTTAAAAAATAAAGGGGTAGAGGAGCTTAAGTTCTGGCATATAATTGCTTTGTAGGCATTCATCATGCAAAAATGGGGAAAGTAAGACAGTGTGATACGTTAAGACATTTACTCCTGGGTAAATCAGGAGTAGTTCTCCTGAAATGAGATTGGTGTAAATTGAGCCTGGAGCAAGACAGAACTTGAGATAACATTTGCTCAAGTTACTTCCCTTATTATTGGATGGATTGGCCGCTGCAGCCAGGTCTATTTGGAGCTGCAGCACAAGAGGATAAAGGGAGAATGCCTGAGAACTAATTAACAAGTTACCAGCTGAGTGAGTCTCATTATTTTGAAAAGTAAATGCTTTTGTTGATTAAATCTGGACCATTAGCTTTGCTCAGTGATAGAGGGAGTTTCATCAGAAGTTAAGAAAGAGGAAGCAAGGAGCTTTGTGTCGTTGTGATGGCCATTGAAATAGCTGATCCATCGGGGAATGTCTCAGGAATGTACAGAGATGATAACACGATGGTTTTACTTTAACTTGTCCTCTACAAGTGGAGCTGTGAGATCTCTTCAGATCATGCAGAAAGGAAAAAGTGACTTACACTGACCAGCATTTACCAAACAGTCAGTTAATGATAATACAAATTCCTATTCAGCGGGATCTTGCTAATGTTTCATAGAAATGTATGTTCCAGTGCAGAACAGGTAAAAGTTTCTTCTTAGATCCTTTCCACAGATTTTTATATACTTCCGATGCCTGGAGTTCCTGTTCACAAACCTAAATTTCTGTACACATAAAAAACCATGTAGTGAATTTAGACACCTTCCCAATTGACTTACACAAGAGTAATCACCTAATTTAAACACTCACTGAAAAGAACATTTTTTTATATACAAAGTCAGATTCTATCCTGATTATAGAGTAGGATGAAGGAAAAATATTGAAGTGAGCAAAACAAACTTGAGGAACAAAGCTATCCTTTAAAAACTTCTGGTCCTGTGGTGTGGATTTCTAGATCTGAAACATGTTGTCATCCTCCAACCAATCTCTTCTTGACCCATGTCAGGGAGCCAAGACCATAGCATTTGAATTTAGCCATCTACTTTTCTTCTGTCTTCTTTCCCGGTGCAGTAGGAGACTCCTCAAGCATTTCATTACCAGGAATGGTAGTGATCTGTCTGCCTTGGGACAGTGCTACATGAAATGCAGTTACCTATATAATGAAGGACCAACAGGATCATCTGAAGTATTACTCCACAGCTATGCAGCTCAGTCACCCTGTATAAAAAGTACCATATTCTGTGTACTGCAGCTGTCACAATGTAGTGGGCAGTGGTTTTCAGAAAGTTTGTGGTGAAGGCTTTGGGTAAGCTGGTCTAACGTACAATTGTGGGGTTATCTCCAGCTCCAGTGTTTTGATGATTGCTCAAGTTCTTGGGCTACAGAGAAAATCTATGTGGTATTTGAAAAGCTGAAGCTCCTGAAAGAACTGGCAGGCCTCATTATGTATTGGCTAGAGCAGAAAATAATTCTTCCTTCTTCAACAAGAAACCATCATCTTTTTTTGTCCTTATTCTGTCCAGATACACAGCCAGCCTTTGTTTTACCCATTCAAGAAACAGAACCTCTGCCTCTAAGATGCAAATGTGAGCTTGTGTAATGGTAGCACTGAGAAGAACTAATTAGGGGCAGTGACCATTACACTAGTTGCTGCACAAACTTCTGAAGGAAACTATCTGTAATAAGGATGTTGACTTCAAGTCTAAGAGAAAGCATCAGCACTCAGGGTAGAAGGAGCATGGTTATAGCAAACAGCTTTGAGAATGTAAAATGGGTAAAGATTTTGAATTCTTGCCCTTTCTGAATCTAAAGCCCCAGTAACGGGATACCAGTGAGATAGGTAAAATTGTGTTCCTTTGAAACACCTTATCTTGTCTCCTGGGTTTATCAACTGACTAGCAGTTGTTTTACTGCAAAGTAAAACAAAAAGTGAAAAAAACCACAGAGTAAGCATACCAAACATTTTTCATGTGTGTTTAATACAGCACTAGTAGAGCAC
The DNA here is from genome assembly GCA_033558235.1 of Neomorphus geoffroyi. Lineage (NCBI taxonomy): Eukaryota > Metazoa > Chordata > Aves > Cuculiformes > Neomorphidae > Neomorphus > Neomorphus geoffroyi. The sequence continues at coordinate 35,935,059 of JAUMJM010000027.1, forward strand.
TATCCCAAATGACTTATACCCTCTCCAACAATTATAGCTCTAGGAAAAGGCAAATATTGACACTCCAATAATGTTTGCCCAGCAATCAGTGAGCAGTATACAGCACTCGGCATCTTTGTTACAGGAATCAATTAGGAAAATGGAGAACTGAGAATTAGAAGTATATAATAAATGCTGGTATTATTGAAAATATCCACTCTGCAAATCTTTCTGAAGCTATGCGTTTATCTGCTTCTCAGTTGGTACCATTTGAAATTCCCATTCCAGCTGACTACCTCCCAGTATCCATACCTTCCATTTTAACGTTATCTCCCACATGTGAAAATGTTTGACACCCTAGATCCACACAGCATCCACCTGTTCTGCCTCCAAAAAGGATCAGTACTGGCTTTATCAGAGGACATTAATCCTGCAGCTGAGGAGATATTGAAAATATGCTCCCAGGGAGTGTTTAATTCTATTCCCATTAACTGCATGGTGTCCTGACATGAAAGCTGGTTCCCGTTGTTTGTGTCTGCGGTGCGTGGGATAGAACCTCTTACAGGAGAGATTCAGCAGCCACTCTAAGCGGCTTCATCATGGACAGATCGTTAGTCTCTTTCCTGTGTGCTATTTTCTGATTCTGTTAGCATTCACACATGTCTGAGGATCTAGCATTTTTCCATTACAGCCTCTATAATTTGTCACTGCTTTTCCCAGAACAAATACTTGCTGTGGAAAGATGAATCTTATTGGCTTGTTTTTAAGATTGTAGCTTTTTCTTTTCATTCTTTCCTGATAGCTTCATTATTGTTTTTTGGCAGCTGAGTCACAAGAAGATGTTACACAAAGGGTATTTACAGTATAATGAGTTTCAATGGAGTTGAAAGCTAAAGTTCATTAGCCTCACATTTAAGGCTACTAGAGCAGAGAGGCTGTAGTGAAGCATTGTGTTTGTCATTTGCACAGTGTTTCTGAAAAGCAAACAGCATAGATTCTCTGGACACTTCCTGGCTTCCTTTCTAGCCTCCCAGCTGATTTTCATTTGCAGTGGAGTCCAATACTGCAGAATGGAGATTGATGGAACCATTCAGTGCGGTGTCAGCAAGTGTACGTAACCTCTGCTCTGGCCATCACCAAAGTTACCAGGATAATGAATCAGAAAGGATTTGAGCAAAAGATGGTGTCGGTACCATAGTGACCATGCAGTTGCTAAGGATGTGATTAGCACTCTGATTGCAGGAACAGGAGAGTTAATTGCTATGTCCTCATTCCAACTCTCTAGGGGAATACCTGTTTGCCAATTCTACAAGACAAAAAACCCCACCGCCTCTTGATTTTACAGCATCTGAACCCAGCACCTGTTTGACCCTGAACATCTCCATTACAAAACTAGAATGCATAACTTTTACTCAGTAAGTGCAGCACATGCAATGCTAATAACTGCCATTTCCCCACACACACACCTTGTTTGCTGTATTTCCCCCTCTCATGCAAAACATGCACTTACTTATTCACTTCTCTCTGGAAGTTTGAGAGCCATATATTTTCTGTAAGTCTGAAATTCAGCTATTAAGCTGAAGAAGGCTCAGGGAAGTGAACTGAAATGTCGAGCGAGAAGAAAAATGGCATTGTAAAGACAGGATTAAAAAAAAGCTCAGGGTAATAGAGATTGATCACTCAATCTATCTATGGCCTCAAATACAACTGAGTGAATTTAACAGGTTAGGTTACAGCTAAGAAGCTGAGTTGTTTGTGTGGTTATAATATAGCTTCAGATTATCATAGGCAGCTATTTATTTATTTTTGCATTTGTGAGTCATTTAGGCAGTCCCTTTATTTGAGTGAAAATACGTTTATTTTCCCACTCCCTGCTGTTGTGTGTTATATTAATATCACACTAGTTGAAATAGAAGGGCACACTAGAAACTATTTGGTGTTGAATCTGTTTTTCATATTTCTTTTTCTCTTCTTTTTCTTCTTCAGGCGGCTGTATTTATAAACCAGTTCAAAAGCTCCCAGGTACTCTTAATACAACTCTCCCTCCATTTTTTAAAAACACAGGGCTTAGCCCTGCAATAACAATCCTCAAGGATGCACGAGCTTATGTAAGGTCTGTGATGTCTTTTATCCCTTTCAGATAAGACAGAGATGACACTGTATTTCCCTAGCCTTCTAAAACAAAGCATTGGGCACTCAGAAGTGGCCTCAGTTCCAACTGCTTCTATTTGATTAAAATAAAAGGAAAAAAGCTAAAAGGTGTCAGAAGAGAAGCTAAAGTGAATAGAAAAGGAATGTCACTGTGAGATATGCCGGTACCTGTAGTTTACCAATGACCAAAATTACCATCTCCCCTCTCTCACTAATGACATCCCTGGTAGTTGCTGCTACAGATACTGTTGCCCCTTTCCTCATGGCAGAAGGTAATGGGACACGGATAAATTTTGCCCTTTTTATGCTCCCTTTAACCTCTTGGAGCTGTTTCTTCTTTGCTCTGCCCTTCCTACGGCTCCATTTGGATTTTAGTAAAGTATGGACACTCCAAGCAGGGGGCTAGTGCCATGTCATGCTTGGTGCTGTAGGTACAGACTCTAATGAGGACACTTCGGAGGTTTTAATGCAAAGATATGAAGCACAAGAGGTTTACAGAGGAAATCAGTGGAGAAAATGAATGTGAAGTGTTCCCAGCTGAGCTGAGCAGTTCTCATCTGAGGGAGGTAGCAGATGAGAGCTCAAAGTCCAGGAGTTAGAGCCAGAAGACCTGACTTCCAAATCTTAATCAGCTGTTCTAAATCATGTTGAAATGATTAAAGCACACTTACTGGATAGAGGTGCCTTCCCTTGGTGGAGGTAAGGGAATGTACTGAGGGCTGGAGGCAGTTATCTGTGGGCTCCTGAACTCACATAGGCTGAATTGCACTGTTACTGCTGTCTGTAGCAGAAGTAGGATGGCACTGAAAACAAGATCCTCTTCACCTGCTCAGCCAGCATGATCCAGTTAGCTTGCAGCAGACATTAATCAGGATGTTTGCCTTTGCCTGTGACTGAGCAGCAACCCTGCTCTCGTGCCCCAGGCCTGACTCTTGCTTTGCCTACCATTTGTCTTCCTGTTATGTGTCAGTCTCTCCTTGTGCTTCGTACTGTCTAGGTAGCAAGGTATGTGCACTGCAGAAGAGGCGCTGTCTTTGTTTTAAATGTCGTGCCTTGTCTAGCATGGCCCTGACCTCTTGGTGTTGGTCTTGAGAGCTACAAAAATAGAAATTAATACATAAATCCTTCCCCCTTAACAATAAAGGAAGGGGGGCTGGTCATGACCCCAAGCTGCGTATTCCCACACTCCGTAAGAGGTCTTCAACCCTAGGTTGTCACTCCACGATAGAATTAACATATTACCATCTTCTGAATGTAACCTCACCAGCTTCCTCTTTGTGGGAAAGTGCCTCTCTTTCTTTGTTCTCTCTTGATCATATATTTTGGTTCACATACAAACCATCTTATGTCCTTGCCTCTGCCAGTGGAAAGTAGTCATTTTGAAAGGGTATTAATGGTGTATCATTTTGTACGTGCTTCAGATAGATCGATGGAAGTGCCAGCTCTTCCAAAGATTCAGCTGGACAGTAAGCAAATGTTATGTAAATGTGAAGAGCTATGTAGGCTGCTCTGCTGGCTTAGGCAAACAGATAAGAAAATGTGAACAAGTTTCCTGGAGAGAGAATCTAAATAGAGTGGTCACAGAAAGTAAGAGATAAAAACAAGAGATTGGAAGAGAAAGCAGGAAATTAAGGACCATCGTATTGGTGTCAGTCTTACTTTCCTCAAAGTCCAAGGGACATGTGTCAGTGTCTACAAATAAGAGCAAAATCAAGACATGAGAACTTACTCCCTCATTGCCTACCACTTGCTTTGAATATGCCGGTATTGTCTACTTTCTCAGACACTTTATTCAGCTGAGGAAACAGGGCTGGTAAAACATGTCATATGTCTTCCCCAGGAACAAGTCTGCAACATCTGAGTGTTTTTGATCTTGGACGTAATTCTCCTCTGGTGTTACTAGCAAAATCAGTGGTATCACCTTGTGAGTCATCTTGTACAGCAGCAGTTTTTGAAAGTGTTCTGCTTTCCAATGGTGCATATCTTTTAATAAGTCTTTTTCCAAAGTCCTCAGGCTCTAGGAAGCTGATTTATAACACATATCTTTTTAAATACATGTGCCAGAAACCCACACATTCAGCACAGAATGTGCACAGAAGCCTGACATTAAGTTCTTAAACCTGTGGCTGAGATCCTAAAAATATGCACCAGAATTTTCAAGAGGGATGAAATCTGAAGAGCTTCAATGCCGCATCAAGAAATTATATATTTGGTTATTTGAAAAAAACAGAAAATAACAAGAGACAGGGCTTGTAATGCAGGTCTCATTTTCTAGTCTGTGTGAAGTGTTTTACAGCATCTTACACTGTTTGCTCTTTAGGGTAACATCCATCCATTGGAGGACTGGACCAAAGTCCAGGAATTTCAGCACCTCTTACTGTCGACCTGTTTTGTTGGCTGAAGTTTCACCTTCTATAAAATGAAAAGTGAGGATGGAGGGTAAAAAGCATACGGGGAAAAGAGGAAATCATGGTGACCAGATTTATGAAGCAGATTGAGATATCCTGATGAAAACAGGACAGAAATGCTAGCAGGTATTACGGGGTAACATGTTCATACTAGACTAGACTGTGTACTAATAGGCTTGGCAGAGCCTCCACAGGAAAAGGAATCCCTGAATTTGTATTATATTTACACAGAGATGCAGCGTAATTATTGTAGGACTGCACAGTCCTGATGTAATGACAGGGAAATTGTTACTCTGTTCTAGGACTCTCTCATCTAACCAGCCCTCTGGCCCCTAGATCGTTGCCCAGCTGCATTGTTCGGCTGGAAAAACCTCTGTTACTGCCTTGAAAACATAAAACCAAATTAATCTATACTACCTGGCTTTTGGAGAGCAAACAGTGGCTGTACCTAGAACATTACTTCCCTGGCAACTCTTTAAACTAACAAATCACGTTCCTTCTCTGCAGGCAGATCCCAGGAGGCAAGAGCATCCAGCATTTCATAACTTGGGATCACAGTGGCAGGAGTGGGCCTTGTTTAGCTTTTTTTAAATTTTATTTTGTTTGTGTGGGGTTTTTTTCCCTGTGACTAGGAGTCTCCTAAGCAACAAAATGGTTAGGAATCAAAATAGCAGCTAGGCTAGGGGAAATCCCAGTCTGAGTCATTGTAGGAACAGGAATTGACAGTCCTCTTAAGCCTTGTGACACTTATTCAACAAAAAAAGTTGTTCAAGATTATCATCGTGTCACCTGATGAAGATGTGGGGTATGTTCATAATGGGCCTTGCTAATTGTAGAGCAAAACTCCTACCTTACCTTGCCTTCTGCTTGCTTTAATAAAGCAGTATTTTAACAAATGAAGAGCAAGATGGTCCTCACTTGAGCAGGAGCTCAATCCACACAGAAACCAGATTTTGTTCCCAGATTGGCTTTAAATGGGAAAAAGCCTGGCATTTCTACGGGCTCGCTCTTGCTTTTCAAGCCACAAATGGGAGCAGAATCTGACTCTAGTCCCTTCCATAAGGGTAGCTCCTCTATAGCATACAGAATGATAGAATCATAGAATTGCCTGGTTGGAAAAGACCTTTGAGATCATCAAGTCCGACCATACAACCTTCAGCTTCCTCATTTCTGTACAGAGTCCTTGTCTGAGATCTGTTCTGTCTGAAGGATGTGGGGTTTTAGGGCTGACGCTTTACCTCCAAGCATTTTTGCTAATGTTTTAAGCATGTTCCTACAAAACTGAAAGTTGTCAACTGTGCTTCTAGAGAGAGCGATGTTTGGTTTGGAGTTAACATTTCCACGGGAAGGTGTTTTGGTTCATCCAACTTCCCAAAGGATCAAAGAACTCTCAGAACAACCTTTAGCTATACTCAAGTACAACCAAAATCACACCGATTTATGTAGGTGCCACCTGTGCTCTAAGCACCTTGCAGGTTTTTTCCTATTTTTGAAGGGCTTTCAGCATGTACAGTAATTAATATGCAGTATAAGTTACATGTTGATATTGGCTCTTATTGTGAGTGAGTACATAATGCATAGCTCCTTAGCATTCAAGCTTCTTTTCTCATCATCCTGTTGTAGTTTGGTTCAGACCTTTTCATGTTGGCAACACGATTGAGTCAGCGATGTCTACTAATCCTCATAATTTTAACAGAAAACAATAATACAACCAAGCAACAGAATTAATGAAATCTAGTTTCCTCTGAAATTGTGTCCCTACCCACGCACACTCTGTAACCCACTTCTCCTCGATTTCCATCAGAAATGTGCCAAAAAACACCCTAAATTTTCTCCACTCTCTTCTTGCAGAGGTTCCCCACATGCTTTTTTCGAACAAGACCTAATTATTGACCTCATCGCACATCCTTTCCCTCTTAAAAACACTAATGTGGGGTCTGTACTCCATGCAGCCACCTTTTTTTACAGAGCTTTACTTTAGTGACCTCTTTCCTGTTGCCACTTTGGTTGGAGGCAGCCAGCTGGTTCACAGGTTATTAAGGAAAGGCTGAGGGACAGACAGCATGATCTCTCAGGCCTCATTTCTTCAGGAAAAGAGGATAAAACCACAAGGTGATTAGAGCCCAAGTCTTTATGTCTACGGACCTGGGTTTTTAAAAGCATCTTTATCCCTTAGAACTAGTGATTTTGTTGAGGAGTTATTGTGTATACTCCCACATATCCTCTAATCATTGCATTTTAACATCATCTACTGAAGACAAAAGAAATATTTTAGTATAATGGTTAATTTGTCTAGCTGGCTGTGGGAGACTGCATTTAACCAAGGCAACAATTCCCATCTTTTTCAAATAATTTGGAAGTTTCCAGGGACCTTGTCCGACTCCTGATTCTCCTCCCTTACTTTTCCTTGTCTTCTAAACTGGCACACGTTGCCAAAAAAAGTGCCTGCTGCCCAAGGAGCGGATGACGTGGCTTCCTGTCGGCCTGTCAACACAGTTCTTTAAATCAGTCAGGGATTTGTTACTGAATGAAAGAAATCTCCCCCAGACATCTTCAAGTTAATCGTCCCCACAGAATTCACAACCCAAGTTGCTATGGGAAACAGGGTAAAAAGAAATCAAGCTCTGGTCTCAAGCATGTTAGGATTTACCTGGTGAGATCCAGCATTGCTAAGACCAGGAGAAGTTTGACTATGGACTCGGTGAGTGCAGGATTAAGCCCATTGCCACTTAGCTACCATGGTGACAGAAACCTTAGACGTTTCTGAGACATTGCTGGTGTGCTGGACTAATTTCAAGATTAAATTTGGAATAGTCTGTACAAGTTTAACATTGCCATTTAGATTATAGTCAACTGTCGTTTCTCCAAAAATGTATTAAAAAATAGATATATTTTCATCTTGGAGATATATTATTGTTTTGCAAATTCTCTTCCTTTCCATATAAAAAATTGACTGCTCAACAGAGAGGATGATTTCCTTTTAAGCAGCTTTTGTTTCCACTCTTGTGTTTGGAAAATTCTGTTTTTCTTTAGTGAAGAGTCCTCTGAGACACCAGCTTTCTGTGAGGTCAAAACTCCTCACTCGCTTGCTGCAGTCCGCTCCTGACACATCATCCTATTAATGTTCCTGGTCGGTTTCTATAAAATGTCTGTGTGTTTCAAAGCTGAGAAAGAGGTGGAATCAGGAATTTCACAGAGTACTATAGCACTATGTCAACGTTTGGTTTTAGTCCTCTAAGTAAAACTTGCTGTGCTTCATGCAGAAATCTAAGGTCTCTCTCTCAAAAGAAAGTGAGCTTTGAGCAGGGTTAGTTTCAGTAGAAAACCTGTTAAACGTATTGCCAAATACTTCTCATGGTTTTTTCTGTAGAAAAGCAAAATGAGAAATTTGCACTACATTGCTAAAAATACTGTGTACGAGAAATGTAATAGGCAAAAAGTATTTGTTAGCTCTAGGATGCTATATTTTTGAAGTAGACCTGCACGTAGAAACCATTTTTTTTCTTTGAAGTATTTTCTGATTTTAAAGCTCTGTGGCTCAGTTTGAATGCTACAGGGTAGTCAGTAGGTCACCAACTGGGACTCCGAAGATCCAGGCCTGTTCTCTGTTCCACAGACCATCTTGCTAGGTACCCGTAAGCAAGCTGGTTGTCTGTCCCATCAGTTCACATGTGCTTTGTTGAGTAGCTTTTCTTGCTGTTAAGAGTGAGACTTTCAATAGCCATGTGGGCTTCACCATGTTGGCCTCACCGAAGGCACTATAGTCACATAAACGGTAATATTTTCACAGTTCAAAACCACAGAACTCCAAAGCAGTTCTTCAGTAGGTGTCATTGTATTTGATTGCACAAGGAGGTGAAATAAATAGTGTCTCTCCCTGGAAGTTTACAGTATGAGAAAGTGTCGTTTTAGCCTGTTCAGAAAATAGATAGCTTGTTCTTTCCTGGTCGCTTTTGCATCAACATATCTTCTCTGAGAGGACTTTTACCTGGCAGAGGACTGAGGAGTAAGAAATCTTGATCAGCGGGACTGACCAGCCTGCCTAATCTGAGTAATCCTGAGCATGGAGTAGGTGAGATTTACAAGCTTTGTCTCAACAAAGCTTGGGCTAGAGAACTCAGCTGGAGTTCCTGATTTTCCTTGAAAGATAGTCAAAGAGCTCAGTCTTCTCCTGATTTTGTAAAGAAAACATACAGTAGATACAGCGTTAAATTCCTGATAACCTGGACAAACAAATTACAGCTGAAAAAAATTTCATGATATCTTATCTATACAGTCTAAAGAAAGTGGAAATTTCTGGAATCCACTCTTTTTCAGTCCCTGGGGCACTGTGGGTCACAAGATAAATAATTAATGGGTGAAGCCAATGGCTGTCGCTGGACCCTTGAGAGCTCAAGGCATCCACAGAAGTAACTAAGACCAGTAAGACTTGCTAAACAAAATAAGTGTATATAGAAAAATTGCATATATATTTGAAATATATATTTCCTGTGCTGAACAGAATCATATGTATTGCAAAATGTTGAAAACTGAAGGTAAGATTACAGCTGCACAGTTTGAAAGGGGACACAGAAGAGGAGATCTTGGGACTTTAATGATTTAGCTTAGGTAGCCACCCCAAGAATTGTACCCCAATGAGCAAATCTAGGAGACAAATAGCCTTTCATTGGACTTTTTTGTAATTTCTAACTTCTTTGATTCCATACATTTCATGTCCTTTAAAAAGAACAGGGCTCCTATCAATCTCTTGATCTCTTCTCCTGGCACACGCAATGATAGTCCTATGTGCAGATGGAGCCAGAGTACTTTTACTGCCTTTTTTTTCTAAAAAACATGTCCAAACTGCTTTCGGATTCACTGCTTCTCCACCCCCATCATTCTGCTAGCTCTTCCCACTTCTTTGCTGCTTACATTGCATGACTTTTCTCCCACTTGTGAGATATATGCTTTATTTTATAATGTTTCTCATGCACTAAAAAAAGTGCTAAGTCAAGCAGTTACCAGAGCTAGAAGATCTAACCTTCCTCCAGTTGGTGCAGCTGTCATGTAATAGCCATCATGTTAACTTTAAGTATAGATTATTATTACTGAGCTTGTATTACCTTGGCTGTTTGCCCAGCATGTCTTTGATAACACAGGGTCACAAAAAATGAGTAATACTCTGGTTCTACTCAATAAGACACAGGATCAGCATGATGAAAATGCCCTTAGCATTCAAGAATCCTTTGAATTTGGCGCTCCAAATTAAATTTGAAAAATGATTTTGTTTGCTTTCCATAAATAATTGCTATTAACCCTTATTCCCCTTCTTGGCTCTTTCCAAGACTATTATTGATTCCCAGTTGCTCAGATGCTAAGAATATCCTTGGATAATGTTTTGGGGATTTAAGGCATTAACAAGTTTATGAAATTAATGGGATTCTGTAGGTAGCAGACAAAAGACAGTCAGATAGATTTCTCCATGCACAAGTAGCTTGATACCTGCCCTTGAGATGGGAACGATGCCACATAATGCATTTTGGCTGTGCACTCTTGTGCAATCATTTCCCCAATAGAATTACACTCTCCTGGTGTGCAATGGTTTGTCACCCCTGAGCATGACCCTTTTATAATGTTTCCTAGTCAATTGTTTGGCACAGAGCTGGCTTTCCCAGATTTCTGCCTCCACCTAAGGATCGTTTTAAATGTTTTCAAAATCAAACTCTAATAGTTTCGGGTCAATGCCACAGGTCACTGGCAAAGTAAATAACAGCGAATTCAGGGACAGTTCCAATATCACAAGTCTTCGGCCACAAGGGCCATTGCTTATCCCAAGGAAGATTCGTTTTTTCAAGTAGAAGCTAAAAAGCATAATCCCCCTAAAACCAAACAAAACCTAAACCCAAACAAAGGAAGCCCTTTGTTTGTTTCTAACTAGGTAGCTTGGGAAAAAAAAAGGTCACAACATGCAAATTAAAAGAATATGCAGAAATAGTGACTGAAGAAAGAAGAAAGAATTTGGACTAAAGTAGCATTTTCATAGATTCACTGTTTTGTGTTTAGAAACCAGGAACACACACATTAAATACAAACTCACTTTTTATGTATTAGATGATGGCAGTGGATAGGGAATCCTTGCTGCAATCAGTGGATTGACCTGCTCTGGCACCTGCAGTAAATGACATAAAAGCCTTTAATGCAATCTTAGGATGGAAGCTTTTGTAATGTGACTCTGGCAAACAGGCTTTTACACCTAATTGTGACAGAGCATGCTGCCTACTCGTGTGTTCCTTGCTGCCTGGTTATGCTTGTGCTTAGTATCTCGCTCATTAGTTTTAGTCCTTCTTCCGCCCTGTGTCCTACTAATCAGAGCTAAGTAACATTCATTGGTAATCCTTTTCCTTCTCAGCCCTCTGCCAGGTAAAGCTTTACTGGGTGTATGAGAGCAGGAAGTGTTCATATGTTCAAAACAAGGGCTGTTTCTTTTAGATACTCATGCAGAAGAAGCTAAAGCTAGAAAAAGTGGCATGATTAGCCTGTCTGTGACCTACCCATTTCCTCCTTCTCACTGTTAAAGCCAATGCTACTTACATCTTTGCCAGCACAATAAATTTCCACAGTTTTCACAAATGCTCTGCCTTCTCTAGGGTTTTTCCATTGCAGTTGGTACTACACAATCCTAAGCCTCTCTCCCTAAAATTACATTGCCTTCATTTGAGGCATTCCCACACAGCAGAGCACAGCTGTGGTGGGATGTAACTGAGATTAGTATACCGAGGTGAATTAAAAGGTGTGAGCATGACACTCCATTTGCATTTTCTCATTGCCACTGCCTTCCTTGTGAATGGCACACTCAAATTGTTTGCCAGCTTGCAGCAAAGAAGCTGGTTTTATGAATGCCTACTATGCACATAAACAGAGACTGTGAGATTTGGCAGACAGGAGAAAGTGATGACTGGTTGTCATTAAATTATTCCTTTATATTTTATACTAGCAATGATCATCCAGATTCATTGGAAGGAGGATGCAAGAAATATAAAATGCATTTTAAGCAAGATTTTCATTAAGAATAGTCAAGTTTGCTAATTCTAATGTCCAACTGTAACCTCTGTTTATTTTTTCTTGTTATTGGTCCCTTCTCAGCTTAGCGGTAGGGGAAAAAAAGCAGCCTTCACCAAGCATTTAAGCGAAAGGAAATTGCGAGCACAGCATGCCCCATCAAAGCAATGAGCTCTGCTGTGGTTTTTTTGTGTATGGTATAACTGAACATACTATCTAGTCAAGAAAACCCAGCTCTGGATGAAGCTGAAAGAAGACATAGGCAATGAGACAAAGCTTATGAGGACTATGAATACCTACAGGTTGTAGGCTGAGGGCACCCAAAATCAGCTCATGATATTTTGATTTCCATTCAGAGCCTTTCTGTCTGAAGAGGGTGTCAGGCTACTTTGGAGAAAAGGTTTTTGGCTAGAGAGATTTGGGGCACAAATTACTAGGTCTTCAGCTTTGTAAATGAATGCGTTTGCATCAATGATAATGTCTGGAACACACTGTGTTTCTTTACAGGTTTCTTCCAGTTAAAAGTGCTTCCAGTTTTCACACACAGTCAAAGATGTCCACATCTGAGAGTTTTTTGCTTGGAATAGAATCTGCACAAGCGAATAATGTTTGAGTGGATTTTTGAAGCATAAACAGTTAATGAGCAAGTAATAACTTGCATTGCAAGTGCTTCCCTAGACAGGTCAACTGACAGAGATGTTTTCCACACCTCTCAAAAAATAGGTTTTTGCTCTTCCATCATGTGATGCTCTAAGAAACAAAGCTACAAACGTTGTTCCCTTGTGATATCTTCACTTTCCTTAATGAGGGCAGTGTTGCTAACTTGTTAGGAGCCTGAGGACTGTATCAAATTAACATAGCGTGGAGGAAAATTAAGAGAGAGAGGAGCTCCTTGCATGAAATGGAATGAGATCACTGATGGCCCTTTCTTCAATCTTTATTTTTGTATTACGGAGAAAATGTTAACAAGGATAATATAGAACACTGTTACTCAGAACAGGGATGCCCTTGTTTTTATTTAATAACCTGAATGACTAAAAGTAATTAATCCTTCACAATACTAATTATATAACAAAGGATGATTTGGGTGTTTAACTATGAGAAAGAAAAGGAAGAGGCGTGGGTCTTGGTAAAATTATTGGGAACAAACAACAATGAATAGAAGAATCCTTTAGTTTTGCATGATGACTTCTGATTTTGCATGTGTTTCCAGATGAATAAAATGAAAATCACACTGTTGTCTCAGTGGGATAATGCAGTGCTTCTGCTAACGTGCAAGAGACCAAATTGTGGCTCTTTTCATACTTCATGATAAAGCAAAACCTGGCAAGAGTCAGAAAAAGTAACAAAGGAATGTAGGAGAGAGAAAGCCAGGCAATGGATTCATGAAGTAAGGGGAGTTTAAATAGAGATATCCATACTATGTTTTTCTTTAAAATTTTCCTTTGCAAAACACGGTTGATAAAATACACCCTCTGTGCAGTGAATTTTTCAGTCATTTTTCAGTCATATCTATCACTTTTCTACAAGCACAAAAGGTTCACACAGAAGTCAGCTAGTTACACAGAGAGCCCATGTGGTGTTTGTAAAGATCAATTTTCTGCGGCCTTGGCCTTTTAGTGCTTGTGGCTTCTTGTGTAATGATAGTTCCTAAAAGGGGCTGGCAGCACTCACTGCAGGACATCAGTTCTGCAGTGGCAAGAGGGGCAAGGTGCTGCTTCCACACAGCCTTCATTTGTGGTTTCGCCGTGCCAAGTGGGTAGGTCATTGCTGAAAGGTCTAAGGAGCTGTAAGCCCAGGCAGCAGACACTTTTCAAGATAATGGTTATTGCCAAATACCTCAATTTTTCCGTGGTAAATTCTTCCTCTCTGCTTCTACAATTCTTGAATTGTAGGCCAATCCCTCCTCATCCTTCTGCCTACGTGCCATATGCAGGGGCATCTTCCCCTGCCTGACGGTGTTTATTACAACAAGAAGAGCTAATGAGAGACTGAACCAGTCCACAGAAACCTGCTAATTGACTTTGGGACACACCTGCTTGTATCTTGTGGTGGTAAACAATTTTATCAAATGATACCCAAGATCAGCAAAACCATCTCCATTCCTCTCTGGCTTTAGGTGTGCAGGCTGTGCAACATCTCTGAATCCAGTAAAGAAGCCCTGGCTGGCAGCATTTTTGTACTCATGAGTAACTTTTGGAAAGTGCCTGGTGACAGCCCAAGCTTGGGTTGGCTTTGGCAAGGTGAGTGTGTGGGCATTGATCCCTAGAGGGCACTCCCATCTGCTGCTGGTGGCACCGGGAGCCTTACTGCTTTTGCGTTTGCCAGCGAGCAGCTATGAAACACTCGTGGTCAAATCCCACTTGCTTACAGACATCTCACAGTCACGGGCCAGATGGACCTGTCTTGTTTCTTACAGTTCCAAAGACACAATATACAAATACAAATATTAAGACTTACAAGTCACATCTTAAACTAAACATAAGTTTAGAGAGTGATGTTCCTATGGGGAGACGTGCTAATTAGTGACACCTTCTGCTACAGGGCCCAGCGACAGACGAGCCTTACTGTAAATGAGTGGCTGGTCTGGAAGGACTATGCTCTGGGGAACTGGCAGGAGTGAGACGGATTTAGCTACGCTGATGGGTAATAATCTGTGGACAATGAACACAGGAGATAAGATTTGTCAGTTAACAGTATAGAAAAAATAAGATGTGCTTTGGAAAAAAACCTGCAAGGTTTTATCTTTTTTTTTTCTTTTTTTTTTTTAAATGGTGCTGCGGTCACTGTCTTGGCAGTGTTGGAAGAGAACTGGACAAAAGAATTTTTCAGTTTATGCTATTGACCTTCTATGAGAGCATAGTCAAGTCACTGAGTCTCAGTGTACTTGATAACTTGAGGACAATAATATTTCAGTTCCTTCAGTGTCCTTTATCTGTGATTTTTTTGGCAGCTCTCGATCTGCATTTGCCATCACTAGCCTTCAAGCAGTCAGGGGGACAAAAATTCTCTTCCCAAAGTTGGAAATATTTTATTGCAATCTTTTGTTAGAACACTTCCAGTTTTCAAGTGAAATCTTGAAATTTGTTAAGAAAATCAAGCATTTTATAAAAAAACTTTTTTTTAATTTTTAATTCTTTTTTTTCCACTGGTCTCCTCATTTTGATGAGGAAAAAAATGTCTATCCTATTATTTGTGAGAGCCAAGCCTGGTAGACATATTTCTGGGATGCAGGACTCATGCATTCAAACGCAGACAGAGAACAGGTTAAAAATAGGTCTTAATTTCAGCGAATGTCCTGCACCCTCTGCTGTTGGCTGTAACAACACAAAAGCTCTTTCCTTGGTATTTCCTTTTGAGCAACTCATGCAAGGGTCCCTGCTCCTCGATGGGCTGAAACTTTTCCTTTTGTCTGGCACTCCAGTAAACTTCCAGCTTCCCTTGGGAATCCCAAGCAGATCCCTGCAGGGTACTGGGAGAGCCACACAGGGGTGCCCCAGGCCATCTGCAGCGATTCCATAGTATTAAGGTGGTTTGTAAGAAAAGCACCCCTCTGTAGACAGACTTTCTTTATGTACGATGTGCAATGAAATTCCTTAGGAGGCTGACTTTAGGAGAATATTTGTAGCCACTGGTCACACAGTTTTGGAAGTGGAGAGTACAAAGAAATCACTCTCTGGTCTTCTCTGTGAGGTAGGAATAGCATCCCATCCTCATCTTCCTTTTCTCATTTCCTTTTGTGTTTTTGAAGTATTTGAACTGTTTCTATCTTCATGAACCTGATTGCATCTAACTGTCAGGGCCCCACATTCTTGTCTGTCCCCACACACTTGCACCAGCTCAACTCCAGCTTCTTTCAGGTTGCTGTGGATGGCTGCCTGGTTATTGTATTACCCTTCACCAGCTTTTGAGGATCTGTATTTTCTGGTAAATCCCAATGCCAGATAAGAGAAAGGAAGGTGAATGCCAAGGAAGCTGTCCAATTTTCTGTACTGGGAATTGGGGACATCCAAGTTTCACAGGTACCCTGCTAATGCCAGCAAGACCCAGGAGTCAGTGGGGTCAGGCAGTTGGGAGAATTGTGATGGGGCAGGACTGTGGCTGGCAGAAGGGCTGCACAGGCTCAGCTGAGCCCCTGAAATCATGCTCAAGAGCCAGGGAGTCATAGTGCTCTGACCCATGCGTACCCAAGCTGGCTTCTTGCAGAGCCAGCAAGTAAAACTTGGGAAATTGCCACAGCTCTTCATCCTTTCCTCCTTCCCTAAAACACAGTTATATAAACCACAAGTGGATGCTTGTATTTGTGGGGTGAGCCTTTATTGAAATACTTGACATTTAGTTCCTCTGCTCATGTGATTTTATCCTTTCAAAGGGACATCATACTTTTCATGGGAGTCTCCTGCTGGGTTCTCTATGCTGTTTTTAAGAAACAGCCCATGTGAGAACAACACTGAGGCAGAGGCTCAGGCCCAGGCTGCCAGAGGTCAGCATGACTGCCCCACCTGAGAAATACTTCTGATCAACGTAGTCTATGATGGTTGTCACAGCCAACATAGTCTCCTCACATGTGGGTTGGATCTGTTCAGGGGGTAGAACAAATCCGTGAGTACCCTTGTCTCGCAGTTCGAATGTGTAGGAGAAAGGAATGCCAATCATGTGAGCCCAGTCCCGTGAGGAGCCTGAGTTACTGTCTGCAAATTTAAAAATAGAGGTGAGATATATGTATTAAGCATGGTTCCTTGAAAATGCTTCTCTCTATAGTTAATGCAAAATTGTACCAGAATCCCTGAAATAAGCAATAACTGTTTATCACTGTGACATGGAGAATAGAGCTTCTATGTGCTCCAGCTTGTAATTATACTAAAAGAATTCCATGGCATTTCTTAAGTGAAATCATTCTCTGTAAGATGGTTTGTACAGTAATGGGACATGAGTTACGGAAATACTGTGGTTTTAGCGTTTTACTGTGATTACAGGGGGGGGTACCAGATAGATTGACCACTTCTCTGTTCTGGCACTTAATTTCCTACATTGGCACTGCCTGGAATTCATTTGTATATTTGTTTTTAAGCATAACTTTGGTGAAGTCTGAAAAATTTCTGGCTGCTCCCTGTATCACTCTTTATCTGCCTCATGGGTCTTTTTCCTTACCTATTTTACTTATTTACTTTTTTTTTAGTTTACTTCTACTGATAGCTACAAACCCTGGCAAAATGCAGTCCTAGGCATGGACAAATTACCTTATCCTTACATTTTTTCATGCAGACACAGACACTGTGACTATACAAAACTGCATCGGTACTGGAGCCAATTATTTTCTGTTCTGAGTGATTAGCGTGACGTATTGCTTACTGGGAGAATATCTGGTTTACCAGGCAGACTGTAAGGCCCTCTAGTCCTCTACGTAAATGCTGTCAACTAGTACCCGCCGTGACAGTGTGTCCGTGATGTGGCTATCCAGCCTATTAGAAACGAAGCTGAAACCAACATATTTCACACAGAACTGCAAAGCAGCTGCCACACGATAATGTCTGATGGAGAAACTATGGACCTGATTGGGATTTTAATTTTTGCTTGACTCCAGTGAAGACAAATAGGAGTTTTGCTGCTGACTTCAGCAGGGTCAGGATGATCTATCGCCAGTCTCCTTCTGTCCCTGTGATGTATCTGTGAGGAATTGGTGTAGGGACTAGCTTGTGATCAATGCTTCCTCCCCTCCCACAGTCAGCTTTATAACGTACAGTGTTATTTTGTATTCAAATGACTGCTGCTTAGATGTTCCACTGAACCAGCCCATTAAATATTACTCAAAGAGGAAACTCAGCAAAACAGTACTTACTGATGCCTGCGACACAAGAATGACTCTCGTCTTTGAAAAACAGAGCAATCAAAGGGAAACATAAAGAAACTTACATAAAACTAAAGAGGTTGATCCTACTTGATAGCTGGTCCCATACTTTCCCATCAGAGCAGCAGCTGCTTTCTCTGCAACATACATCTGTAAGTTCAGAATAGGAAGAGCATTTTCATTGGTGCCAGTACATTTGGCAGTTATTTTGAGTGAACCAAAATGTTAGTCTCTTTCAGCTTTACATTTATGTGGGGTCAGCTTTAAGTTTTGGTATTATTCAGTTCAGGACTTTAGAGAAACAGACATTTGGCAAATAATTCTTGATTTTTTAAAATGGAAATCATGTTAAAATTTTAAAATCACTCTGCTATTGAGTAGCGAAGATATTTGCTTTGTTGTAGAGGGCTGTATTTTTGAGAATTAGAGTCTATGCTGCACAGCATACTGATACAAACTACAGCAGGAATTGATTCTTACACTCACTATATTTCCAAATATTCTATATCCCACCATCTTTAGAAACTAAGCCATAGACAGACTAAACAGCTTCTCCCACGACTCATACAAAGTTCTAACCCAAGCCTGTCATGCTCCCAGCTAGTGCTACAGTTGCTGAAACATTCATAAATACACGTTAATGAAGTCAAAGTAGAATACTTAGAAACTAAGAGGAGAAGTAAACAAGAAGCAACTTTGCTTCCAGTCTCCTAGTGGCGAAATTTAGAATACCCTTTCTGGACACAATCCTGACAACTACGTGTGTATAATGTGCTGGCATCCTAAAGTGCAAACATTCCTGCATGCAGCAAAGGACTTGGTGGTCTTCTCCACTTACCACACATTGCAGTTAACCCTGTCTGTAATAGTTCAGTATTCTTGATTTAAGATGAAGGATTAGGATTAATTCTGAGAGAAATAAACTTGCTGGTGCTGCACAGAGTGACAGTAACTCTGGGATCCAGCTCCTCTGAAGGAAAGGCAAGAGGGCATATAGAGTTGTGTCACAGGATACTGCCTGTACTTGTTCTCTGCAAGTGTAGAAGATGAATGTTTTGCCCTACCAATTCTTCGCTGTTGCTTGGAGGTTTAGTTGTGGAACCATAGGGAGTGAGGATGAACTGCCCATAGGAGTGAATTGTTAAATAGCACAAAATGTCACTCTTCTTCCTTTCAATAAACTGAGCCACAGCTCTTGTTTCAGGCTCGGATTCTGGTCCAGATCCACAGAAGATTTCACTGCTGCAGTTGTAAGAAACACCAACACCTGGAAAGGAATACAAAATGTGAATCAAAGGAGAGACATACAAATGCTAGTTCAGAGAGGAGAGGGAAATTTACCTCGGAGTGTTAAGGCGTACATTTATGTCAGTAGGGAGACTAGACAGCTCAGTGGGACTTTAACATTCTACTCTGCTGGTAGCAACTAAAATTTGCTACAAGGTTGAAATATTTAATGCACATTTACAGTCTGGCTGCAACGAAAACTTTCTGACACCACCACGGTGTACCACCTGGCAGGGAAGCTTTGGAGGCTCCTTGAAATTCATGGTAAACACAAACACTGGCTGTTAAGTGACTAACTCCTAGCCTTGCTGCCTAGAGCTAATGATTGTTCCTGCAGTGAATTAGAGGTTTAGTTATATAAATAGGAATTTTCTGCTCACAAAAATAAATGCCAGCTGAAAGTCAATGACTTAATATGTTTACAAACCAGGTTTTTATTTTTGTATATGTTGATGACAAGATGAATATTCCTGTTTTATAGGACTTCATCTCATTTCAGAGATTAGTTATTTCTCTTGCTTTATGTTTGTGTTGCTGATCTGAAACACTTGGAACTTACTGCCCCAGGAGGAATTGAAGTTTCGGTTCAGATCCGTCCCGTAGCAGGTGCCATTCATATGTGGAGAGCGGTTTTTCCTCCACAAACGTTCCTGAACAGAAGTAACTTCAGTTAGTTAATAACAACTCAATGATCAACAGGGCCCAGTGATAATACCATGTAAAGACTCCTTTATTTTAGACCTCTGCGTTCTCAGCAACGCTTGAATTTAAGGAGTGCAACTGTGTGTGCAAGGGTGATAAAGCTTAGTAATAGAACATTTTATCTGCTACAGCCAGGCTGTCATGTAGCACAGACCTGCATGCACCTTGGAATGAGCTTCTTGAGCTTTTTAAAAACAAAAAAAAGTATGCTTTTTCCATTCTACTCAACTACTTCCATGCAGTGTTGCACTCCTAAGAAAGATTTGGCATTGTGAGGGATATCTCCTTTGTTCAAGGATGAAAGCTGAACTTAGGTTTGTTTCAGATTCAAGAAAATGAATGCTTTTTTTGTCAGCTACTCTTGCTGCAGCTCCCTGGTTCCCTGCTGTACTCGCTGCTATACTCTTTTCTCTGGCTGAATTACCTGTGCATCCAACTGCAATGTACGGTGTGCCCTAAACCTGCCTGGGGGACAAGCTGGGAGGCAGCAGGATCCACATGGCAGCAGGCTGAGCCTGTTGGGCCACGCTGAGGTTCTACATTAAAAGTTGCTTCTGCTGAACTCAGGAGCATGATGGGAGTTGATGCAGCCTAAAATATTGCATTATCCTCTATATCAGAATAGAAAGATTATCTGGGAAGGCACACCTGCTTCAAAACAAAATAGCCCAATACTTGATCAATTCCCCTTCTGTCTCATGTTGCAAAAGTGCTTACGCCCATCTGCTATGTGAGATCTCTTGTAAGGAATGACTGACTCCTCCAGGCATGTTTAACTCTATCAACCAAGCCTTGAGCTGTTAGCAGGGAAAACCATACACAGAAACCCCAAAGCAAATGATTGTATGTTTTTGTCCTTCTCTCATCGCAAGGCTCATGACATTTGCTAGGAATTTTTATCCCTGTAATCTCAAGTGACTGCTGATTTACCTGAAGAAACAAAACCTCTCTGCCATGAGAGGATTTGTGTGAATAATGATTCTGTCACTGTTCTCTGTTTAAATATAATTGCTATGATTGTTTCTAAAATTAACATAACATACTGTGTACATCTAACTCAATCTAGTTCCTGGATTTTCACTACTTACTTTTTCCCAGGAATAGATGTAACCATCAATATTGAGGACTGGCAAGATGTAGAGGTCCAAATTCTGCAAAAATCTCTTTATCCTTTGGTCAGATTTGTAATTTTGAAGAATCTGAAAAGAAAAATTACAGAGGACTGAGCATAGAATCTAGTGGTAATCACTGGAAAGGGCTGGATTAGAATTATCATCAGGACACATTCACTCTTGGATATCACTATGGTATCCAGAATCTACTTCATCCTCAGATATATTGAGATATCTTCCTTTTGCCGCTAACAAAGTTATAGTGTATTTCATACAGCACAGTTTTACAGGTATGAAAGCTGAATGATAACCTACCTGTACACCAGGTTCTTTGAGTACATATGGAACATTGCTATACAATACATTAGGTTTGCTTTATTCCAGAGGGACTGTGGCTTTGTGATGCAGAGAGGCTTGATTCAAAAATTTCCAAGTGGGAAATGGAGAGATTACTATCAAGTTGGGTGGCTTTGGAATCAGTTCAGGTGGAGGAAACAATGTGCTAAGAAATATTGTCCCATATCTCATCTCAATGTGTAATTTGGACTTAGGTCTCCACAGTACAATATACTAATTTTGAAAATCATATTTTAGCAGAGAAAGCATAGTGCTTGGTACCACGATAGAGAGGAGAACTGAAGTATCCAAAGTGATATGGGTTTTTTATTATCTAAATGGGAAAGGAAGGACTCACTTCTTTCACAAACCACTGGCAGAAGGCTGGAGAGATCCATTCTCTGGCATGAATCCCACAGTCCATCCAAATGATCTTTTTGATTTTATCTGATGGTTGACTGATCTGAGAGTGTAAAAAGGATCGTTTGGAAAACAGTTAGATTACAGCAAAATAGTCTAGCGTAATAACAGAAAGAAAAGGATGTACCTTGATATGCTGCTGACCCATCTCAGATTATTATTACAAGACATCATTATGACAAGCTCTCTTTCCTAATAATCTCATCCATATAGTATCATTAGTGTCAATAAAACAGTTTCTTTTTCATTTATATTAGTCACTCATATTGTTCTTACTTTGAGGGGTTTTTTTTAGAAAAGAAAGCACGAAAAGGCAGAGAATTTAATTTTACTCAATGATAGGAACAGATTAGACAATAACTAACCCAATTATTAAGATAAAAAATGGCATTAAATACTCCTAGCAGAAAGGTTATATGCTGCAAAAAGTTATAAAGAAACCAAAACAAACCTTTTTATCCTTACACACATCTGTTGCCAATCTAGTTCCCACTTGATTTGTGTTTCTAAACAAGATTTCTGTTGAATTTGTTGTCTTCACTGCTTAAGAGCAATAGTCAGGTTATGGTGATAGTGTATATGAAAGTTGGAAAATCTTACTGTACTGTAGAGAAGTAAAACTATCTCCTGTTATTCCAGTGAACTGGGATGAACACTGTCTTAAAGAAGACCTGAATCCTGTCTTCTCCTGTGTACTTTTTTGTGAAGGTATCTTTTACTCATTTTAAGAAAGTTTTCCCTTTACCTGCAGATAATACATTGTTCGATTCTCGAAGGTCTTCCCCAGGTAGTGCTGAGTCACCAACTCACTGTTGCTTTTCTGAATCTCAGTCATCCATTGATAAATCTGAAATAGTCACAGAGAATTCTTGGCCCAAAGTGGGAGTTTCCTTCTCTTTCCCACCTCTGTTTCCAGATTAAAGCATTTTCTTTTGCTTAGACAAGGAACATTTTCTTCAGAGCTTATTTCTATCTGTGATATCACTTAATACTTATTGATTTCCTTTCAGCTGCCTCTGAGCAAACACATGGTCATGTCTCCCTGGGTGTTAGAAGATAACATCACTGCAGTGCGACACTGATGCTCTTCTGGATCTCATTCAACAAGCCCATCCTATTGGGAAGCTTTCTGTTGACTCCACCAGACGTGGAGTCGCACAATCAAATCTTCAAAACAGTGTTACACTCTCTTCCCTATCAGTGCTGATTTTCCACATCTGAGTTCAGCAGCAGTCATCGCCAACGGATGGCTCAGACAGCATATACGTGAGGTTTGACTCTGCTCTCTCACTCTTACCGGAGGCCAGGAGGAAGATCACCACCATAATCACAAGGGTCTTTGTCCAGCTTTACCCAGTGATCTGTGAAACAGCATCAAGATGTCTTCGCTACCCACTTCCATGACATTTTCTCCCGAAGTGTGTAAAACCTATCCTTAAATTACTTCCTTCTACAGGTCTCCCACTGTTCACCATTTCTTCATTACTGGGATTTCAGACACAGCACTAGTCATCTCACTTCATGTTTGGCACAGCATCAAACAAATTGGGGCTTAAACGGATAAATACTAGAGATAATAAAGTATAATAGGGCAGAAAAGTAGCAAATCAATAAACTGAACCCCAGAATATAATTTGCCAAGCCGTAAGACTATCTCACGCAGAACATGCAGGTTTTGGTCAGGAAGGAATCGAAGATTTAATGAAAATCAATGGCAAACTCATGTTCAATTCAGCCAGGCCAAGATTCTAGTCAAAAAGTAAGGACTGATGCTGCAAGGGAGAAAACCAGAAAGAGTCCTCTGACTTCAGCTGAGCTTTCTGCAAGCACAGAGTTGCTTGATGTGGCATTTAAAAAATAGCAGTAGCAAAGAAAAAGCAGTTCTTGGTTCCTCTTTACCTCGTCCATTGGATGATATTGGGTGTATACATAACCTTCTGGGACCTGCCTGTCGCTGCTCCTCTGCTTTGGCATGCTCTGATCCACAAGCTTCTGCACGTCAGGTATTAGGACTCTGCAAGATGGAAAAGAAGAAAAATCCCTGGCAATTCCTGCAGAGCTATCATGGCAGCCACATTGTTTACATCAACAAATGAAAGGATTTAGCTGCTTCTGTGATGGACTGCCTGGCAAATTCATCACCATCAGCATAATGATTACTTTCATGTAAGAGAATGTTCAAAGTGCTGAGATTTTCACTGGGTTTTAACAATTAGGTAATAATTTTACCAGATTTTTTGAAAAATAATTTTTTAGGATTGATGATTTTCTACTAAAAATCGTTTAATAACTTTCTTTTCTTCACCTCTTCTACTTCTGGGTAAAATTCTAATATGCCATCTTTTGGGAAAAGGAGCAAAAAGTGAAAAAATCATTGTATTTTATGGAGACTTTCATACTAGTATTCGTTGCAATTTGCAAAAATCAGAACAAGTTCTCTCTTCCCTTCAGAAAGTTCCTCTTGCTTTTTAGCTACAAATTAGTTCATAAAAGAATATAGCACAGATACGATTCCATGATAAAGAAGGTCAATAAAATCTTTTCCTTGGCTTCAGAGGACTATGGATCATACACTGTACTTTCTCACTGCAATCAGCCCCTCGTAATACTGTCACAAATCTGTGCTCATTGTAAATGCTTGTGATAACACAATTGCAAATGCAGCCTAAACACTGTTGAGTTCAGAGGCCGTTCAGTGCTAAGAGGCTATTCTGCTGACAGTAGCATTTCTGTAAACTGCACATATTCTAAGAGCAGTTGCAGCTGACTTTCACTCTGAGCTTTGATGTTTATTCACACCTGAACTTCAAACTAAAATTTAGGCAGTGCATATTCCCATGAACTGTAACTACACACGCAAAATGTCTTATCAGAGCTCTGGAAAACTGAAAGCCCAGAGTCTGACACAGTCAGAATATTGATGTCCTGATTATAATTTGTCATTTATGTTTCTATCATTATATACCTAACTGTCACGTTTCCTTCCTTGCATGTCACCTGCCTTCAAAAAAGTGGTTCCTGCTTTGAATCCATTATAGGAACTTTAACTCTAACATTGCTGTACTCATCTCAGACCTTTTGCAATACAAAGCCAAAATTTCAGCCTGACTGTCAAGTCCTCTTTAGGACCCTACACAAGTTTTGGCTACAATCCAAAGGAAGAAAAAAAAGAAAAGAAAAAAAAAGATTAAACTGCTACCTTCACCTTAGTCCTCAAATTTCTGCTAGAATCTGTTGAAATCATTAGAAAATTAAGACTCTTGACGTAAATAAGAGGTTAAATATCTCTAGAATGTGGTCTAGGTCCCAAATACCTGAACATGACGCTAGGTCATTTGTACTGGCTCCCACTTCATCTGTCTCCATCTCTGCCTGTCAGGACATCACATTTAATAAAAAGAATTTGTCAGGCAAGATGTAGGATATCAAGATCAGATTTTACTCTAAACAGCTTTGAAGTGGCACCAGTCCTCCTTTAACTTATCTTTGATTGGTAAATGTCAGTGTATGTCCATAGGCCATTTGTCACCAGCTCTGAATGACAACAAGATCGTTTATATGAAATATAGGTAGCTACTTGTTACCTGGAGAAGTCAGTTCCAAAAGGGAATGGGACTGTGTGAAAAATAGCTCTTATTTAACCTCATTTGGCTTTATAAACACTCTTGGTATCAGGATTAGATCTTCTGGCTGGAAGCAGAAGCAAGGCAGTGAAGATGTGTGGCTGGGTAGGTGTGATAAATAATCATGGGCCATTTGCAGCACAAGGCTCCCAGTTGTGTGTGTAGTGGGGACCTGCCACTGGAGCTTTTGTCCCCAGCTGGAATGTGCCTGTTTGGCTGGATGGTCTCTGCTGATGATGTTGGTGAAATAGGGGTAGGAAACTGCAGCTTTGAAGAAGCTGGCTGAATATTCATTTTGAAAGGGCTCTCCTCCAAACCAGAGGAGCAACAAAAGACAGGGAAGGGAAAAGGAGGGCCATAGAGACTCCTTCTCTGCAGAGATGCCAATTTAACCTTTGAGCTCTTCAAAATATGGAGAACTCCGTGTTCAAGTATCCATACTTTCCAAGAGAAAAGCATGCTGCTGTAACAACTGGTTGTACCCAACTTGGCTTCCTGATTTTGGACTAAAAAACTGTCATACATCTGAGCACCATCCTCTACCACTGAGAAGGCAACAGCAGGAAACAAGACAGATTGGGCTGTCTCAGATCCCAGCTTCAGCTTCACAGTCCAGACTAGTTGGATGGTGAATAACAGGGCACAGGGGAATGTGCTTTTAAAACTCAAAGGTATACCTTTGAGTACACCTGTGCATTGGGGAGGTCAAGGTAAGCTGGAGGCACTTGGAACAAAGGTTGGGTTCTATCATCAGTACTTGCTGACTGTTCACTGGAAAGCCGCAGGTCCTTTTGTGATAGGAAGGAAGATTGTTAGAGGCAGTCTTTCCTATCAGGAAATTAAGGGTCGTACTTGTAGGAGATCATGTGGTGATCTAAGCTGTCTTTTGCCTCCTTCATAAGAAGAGCTGGGACCCTTACGTGCACATCTTCTCCAGCCTGGATGTCTTCAGGCAGCAGGGGCTTCCACAAATCCAGCTGTGCAAAGGAGAAGAAAGAAATGCACAAATCTAGCTCTGCTTTCAGAATAAGAAACTATATTTAAGTTAGAGTAGCTGCATATCAATAAATGGAAGAAGTTTTCTTTCAAATTCTCCCCTCAACTGTTCTCCCACCACCTGTTCATAGCGCATGCAGCACAGGCTTAGTGTTTACATTGGCTCGTGCACCACTGATAAGAAACAGCACCTTTAAGGAGCCATGCAAGAAAAGTAACTTCTCCTCAGTTCCTTCAGGTTGTGGAAGGCCAATTCCACACTACACTAAGAAAAAAAAGTTAGGTAAAGCTTTTTCAAGTTTACTTTAACCTTCATTCCTGTCCAATGTTACATTCAAATCTGTTTTACAGCCCAAGACCCGAATCTACTTTTCAGGTTATCCCTACTCACCAGTAAAGTGCTGCAAAGATGCTGAAGATGCTGCACTTGCTGAAATGTTTGTGGCACAATATGCAAAACCTGATCCCTAGAAATTCAGTAGAGAAACAAGATCAGTTTTAATGTCTGTTAAGGTATCCATGATTTCATAAATCAAAAGGAGATACTTTGTTTTGTAGAAGGAAGACAGAGCATGTAACTGAGTGCTGTTCCAACAAAAACATGCCTGAGTGATGAATTCCTGATTGTTTTAGCTACATCTAGGACTAACTGATGTGGGTTTTCTGTTGCTAGATCGTCAGGTTAACTCTGCTTCCTTGCCAGTGGCAATTCTTTATTCACCATACCAGCTTCACCGCAGCCTGAGCCCTGGTATGTGTTTCTGTCTTTGCAGGACCAGGGCCAAAACAAGATCATTGGTAGTGTATAATAAACTATTTATTTGATAAGATGCCACTTTTCTTCTTATCCTGTGCTTTGCTGATTTACTTCAGCAAACCCATTAGATAGCCATGATAAATGAACATTACTAAGAGCATGAAATGTTTACAAACTACTTATAATGAGAATAACAAATTTATTCCACAAGTAGTGAATCGTGTGCTCTCCAGAATTGCATATTCTCACTCAGTTCATAGGAAACAAAAACTTCTAGTACAGGATTTATCATTTTGTATTTCTAGAAAGGACACACAGATCCAGTCTCTGAGTATATGTGCTCATGAGGCCCCACAAAACTTTCCTGTACTGCGGGCTTAATCTGAAAAAAATATTGAAAGTTTACAAAAAAGGGAGTAAAATGGTTGGAAATGCAGAGAAAGCAAAACTGCATGTTCTATTAAAAAATATTCTTAATTATTTTTCTAATTCTTTTTCAGACTTCATTCAGATTGCCTTTCCAGGACTGATAGCAAGTGTGACATTCCTAATGAAAAGGTTTCATACTGAGGAGTGGATTTTGACAACTACATTACATTACTTAAAGGTGAGACACCAGTTATCCCCTACCGATGTGATAGAATGGGGAACCCGAGAAATGTCTGTATACGTTAGTAACCAATAACTACTGCTTCACAGTCTCCTTCAGTGACTTCACTGGGCTTTGGAGCCTTTACAGGATAAGTATGAAAAAGAATATTCTAAATTTCAAAGCTTTGGTAACATAAAATCTTGTTGCTAAAGCATTGCATGTTTTTTTTATTAGAGCCATGGCCATTATGGTCATCAATATAATATGCTCTCATCATCCTAACTGCAACTGTTGTCATTTTTGCTTCTGTACACACATGTACAATTATCAGCTTAATACACATGCAAATGGATTTCATTACTCATTCACATTATCCACTGGAAAATAGGGCCATATCAGGGGTTTTACATCTCTCTTGAACATATCACCTTTGCTGACAGAGAAACGTAGAACTTGATGGTTAAAATGGGCTGTTTAATACTGGTTCATGAGATGTTGTTAGCATATAGGACCCTCATCTATGGGGCAAAATGATTACATTTGCATTGCTAACAATTTGGTACAACAGCCATGATATCTTTGTAATAGAACCTTGTAGATGCAGGATAAACATATTTGCTAGAAGAATAAACATCTCAGCTGCAGTTCAGAGTTTATTCTCTCTAAATGCCTGGGCTTGCTTTACTCTTGTCTATCAGGAAGGGAAACAATATCCTGTAATATCTTTCTATCCTCGTTGACATTATGTCTTAATTACGCCAAATGAAAGAAATGCCAGACAGTCAGATTGCTGCCAGATGGCCAGCTCTTATTTACTGATAAACCTTTTACAATAGCCAGTGTGGAGACAAATCATTTTTAATAGTAAACTAAGATTAGAAAGCACAGTCGTTTATGATTAGGGACTAGGACTCTCAGTGGAGAAGTGCAAAGTCAGCCCATGTGACCACGTGAGAACAACAGCTTTTTAAATGCTACAGTTAAGATTTCTTACCAAATTAAAGGACTGTTCTCAGCACAAGCAGTGTTTCCTTGGATGCTCATAGGTCAGATATTTCATTTAAATTGTTGAACAAAGCAAATGACAACAAAAATGGGCTTTGCTAGTCATTTCATCTTTATGCAGTTACTGCCCGTGCGTAGTCACACTGACAGTTCTATTAAGTGTGTTTTTAAACACCGAGCTTGACAGGTTTAGTCCTGGTCAGCAATTAGAAACAAAAATTAACAACACATTGCCAAGGGTCTGTTGAATTTTATCCAGTGAAATCAACTCTGACTGCATCCCTGATACAAATCTAAAGACTAAATATTATCCAAGGCAAATAATAGATCTTAAAGAAGGACGTAGTGACATTGTGTGCTCTGCCAGGAGCTTTACCAGGAGCGTTGCTGAACAGGTATACTGTGGAGTAACTTACTTGCAGTGGGTATTGCTTGGGTTTCTCTCCTTTTAAAAAAATGTTTCCGGGGATGTAATTAGTCCAGAGACATTCAGCTCTGGGCTACTTCCTCTGTTCGCTCTAGAAAATTTGGTGTATAAATTATATGCGGATATATGGAGATATATATATGTATATATATGGATAGCTGCCCCCCACACTATGATTATGCCTCTCTTGCAAATCCCAGCATCAGTAAAGGCAGAGTGACTTATCAATCCTTGTCCAGTCAAGGGTTAATGTAACAAAATCAGTTAAATAGGCAAACAGCATAATTTTATATCACTCAAAAGTAGAACTCAAAGTAGAACTAAGAATGGAAAATAGAGCAAAACTAGACATTTCATACCTTTCAAAAACATTAATCAGTCATTAAAAAAATGTGATAATCTCATTCTCTAAGCACCTCGAAGTAAAGATTGTTGGCCAACTCCATTACATTTTTTTTGTTATTGCTGCAGGTTTCTGACCAGGGGTTCAGTATCTGATTTTCTGTTGAGACACCATTGTTTTCACATAACCCCGGCTGTCTTTTATTAATGGATACAATTTTGCTCAGTCATCCCTACTGCTTTATACTCAGAAAAGGCATCTTGTTCCAACAACGTGTTGACTTCAAAGTTCATTATGAAAGATGCTAAGCCAAATGAATTTCACCTAATGGAAGCAGCACATCCTGAGGTGCATCTGAGAGACATTCTGTGTCTCCTATGGATGCAGTCATATCTTTGTTGGCTTGGACTTTTTTCACTCTTTCTTCCTTTCCCATTGCTATGTTTTCTTTCCAAATCTTACAAAGCTTACAGATTAGTAAGCCTATTTCTAGGTTTCCAGTTCATAACTGTTATTATCGTTCTTACAGAGTTCCTACGAATTTCACAGCATGCATAGTTCTTCATGATAACCCCATTCACACTCACCCATCATACTGCAATTTCAGGCTGAGTTTTCCAGGAATTAGCATCCCCAGAGAAAGAACAATCCTAACGAAAACCCACATCTTTGTGCCAAGAACCCAGCCGCAGCAGTGCAGGACTAGAGAAGAAGAGGATGGATCTGGACTGAACACTTTATTGGTACTATTATAATATACAACCAGACTTATCCTGGAAGGGAACTTGCCCTCGTTGAATCATTAACTCTACTTTTAAATAGTTTCATTTTTTTGTAATTCTTCAAACTCTCTTCCACACCTCAGGTTACGAACACCTGCAAATAGCAACATTCTCACTAAACCACTTCTTCTAAGAAACAGGAAGAATTTTCTACATGTCAGCTTCAAATCTTTGAAAATGGTGACAAATTTGAGAGTCCTTGGAGAAAGGTCCATGTCAGCTAGTGAAGATTAGCTTGTAAAAATCATATCGATGAGAAGAATGAGAGAATAGTGATAAAACAAGCTCTATTGTTGCTCTCTCCCTTCCTGTGTTTGTGTATTTGTGGAACATTTCTTTCACCTCTTAACCACAATTCTGTCACTTGCCTGGTCAAAAAGAAACAACCAACATTCCTGTAAAAGAGAAACATGGGGACATCACAGTCTCATCTAAGCAACTTTCAGTTGGACCAGATCAGTCTCTGGCCACAGACTATCAACTTTATGCTGTCATATAGGAGTAACCTGTTAAATTCCTTCCTTAATAGGCTACAGTTAGACATATAGCACAATTTCTTTTCAGAAATTGGATTAATGGTGATTTAGTGCAGAAAACTCCATGGATTTTGAGTGAATAGAGTCCAGTAAGTCATTTTTTTTGTGTACACGTGCAATTAACATGAACTGTAATCATGGTATCTTTGTGACTTCTGGAAGAGCTGAAGGAAGTCCAGTTTACAACATTAGAAGCAGCTCTATTTATGAGGAAGCAGAAAACCAAATTCATGTTGGAGAACCATATTCCATATTGACACTCAGGACGTCTGCTCAGATAAATTTTACTTTAGCTTCCTTTGTCTCCACCACTGCTACGAGGTAGTCTAGTGTTGTGAAGTTTTCTACAGTGTTGTCTGGCTTTTTTTTACCAGAGCTGGCTTTGAACTGGGGTTCAGTCCCCAGCAACTAAGAACAAGAAAAATGGAGGCATAGAGAAAAAAAAAAAGGTTTCATTTCTTTTTTTTCCTCTTGCAAAAAGTGATATGAACAAATGGAGCAAATCGGGATATGTGCTAAAATCCAATTCCAGCCCAAAGCTTACACCTCCACGCTGAAAGCAGGAGCTATTTATTCTGTGGTGAAAGCATTATGCCTATGATGCCAGATAGTTAAGAAGATAGATAGGGTCATTTTGCTTAATGGGCATAGGATTCAGAAGAAATGACAGTTGCTTGCTAGGTCTTTGATACAAATTCCTTTGAAGTCTAGTTGATTTTAATGGGCTTTAGATGAAAGTCCTGTGCAAATAATCATGGACATATCTCCATTTAAAAAATGGACTTGTTTTGGGACTTCGGCAGATTTGTTCATAAAAGACAATGCTTAAGGATGTATTTAGTGTTCAGCTTGCAAGCACCACTGCTGAATTCAGAATAAAAGTTATTAGAGACATTATTCTGCCACCAATGCAAAAATATCTTGGGACAAACAGTTAACTTCAACAAGTCTATTGCCCTCTTGGGCACAAGTAATGTCTCTCTCAGTAATAGTCTCTTCTTTGGTCAGGTTCTTGCTGGCAGCTGCTTATCTTTCTAGCAAATGTGGAAGGCAGCTTAATCCATTTATTCCCTCCTTGAAAACTGTGTGCAAAAAGGCATGGGACGTTCTAGGGAGAGGAAAGGTCATAAACATATGACACAAATATGCCATATGAAACCATGTGGTGTCCTTCCTTCCAAACAAGTTTCCTTTGCAGTTCTTTCGTACTAGAGCTTCAGAGAATTTTTTCAGCATCAGTTTAGCCTCTCAGCTGCCCTGTGAGACAAACAAATATTATTTCCACTGCTTAAAAGATTAAGAAAAAAGGGAAAAAATGTGACTCCCCAAGGTGACATAGAAACACTGCTGCAGAGCCAGGAATAGAATTCAGATCTCCTGACTCCCTGTCTGGTGCTTCCTTAAATATATGACCATCTGCTATCCTGCTGGAAGTATAGATACTATATGCTGACTCCAATAAGCTGGCTGCTAAGCCTGTTAGTTTATCCTCTTTTTATCCCATACTGATATCATCTCAAGCTAAGCTTCTGGCCTGGAGTCAAAGTGATTTCCAGTGTTTGAATGATTTGACCTGCTTGTTATTGTTTTAACCTTGCACCACACATATGCTCAGCTATTTGTGACTTATCTGCATACAGTCTGTGTAGCAACAGCCACAAGCTAGAACTGTTTTGTTTAAAGATTCCATACAGAAGCGTACCACATGTTTTAAACAACTATCATAGAGTGGTGAGTTTGATCCTGGTAGCTGCCTGTACCCAGATTTCCTGCTGAGCTGCATGGAACTTTCAAGGACAAAGAGCTTATTAAAAAGACAAAAAAAACCTGACACACTTGTGTGTCTCCACAAATACCAATTCATCATGTTAAGCTTTCCCAGTTCCATAGCTAAATCCTGCACTGACTCCCCCTGAACGGAAAACCAGACTAGAACTAGATGGAATTCAATGTGATCAACATTTTTTCAAATCAACACCTCAATTCTGAGAAAATTGTCTTCCAGTAAATCTCCTTCTCTCATTGCTGCAGAAAACTCACAATATGTGTCCAGGATTCACCACTCAGTAGGGTCAATACAGTGGCATGATGACTAATGTGCCTTAAATCCCAGCCTTGTGCTCCATTGAAGAAGGGAGCTGGATAATTCATCTGTTTTACTAAACATCCTCTGTTTATCTCTGTAGATTTACTTAGAGGAAGCACAAAATTAATTGACAGTTCTGTTTTCCATTGACTCGTCATAGGACGTAACTTATTCTATAAGTGTTGTCTTTTTCTAGAAGTACCAAAACGTATTTCTGTCTTTCTGAGCAATGTTTAAAATATTCCAATTAATTCTAAAATATTAAGTGTATGGTCTTAATTCTGTAGTGTATGAATATTGAGCAATATATTGTGTGGTCTGCAATGTAAATCATTCACTGCTTCTCTCTTTCGAGTCTTCAGCTTTCACAATATTGTTAGAGAAAGTTTTTTTCTGAAATTCTCTAGAAGCCATCGTGATTTGAGAGTGCTGTCCTCAAGCCTTATTAGCTCCAGCAAAAATCCTAGCATAAGTGGGAATATACTGGAAGCTATGCTGAGTTCTAGAGTCATCTTGCTGAGTTATCCTCTCTGTTATCCTATCTGAGATTATACTTAAAACACCTCATGAAACTTAGATTTGGGATTTTAGAAGAATCTTAAGCCCGAAAGAATTCCAGTCAACATAGATTAGAATGACGTTACTGGCAAACCTTACAACCTACCTTTTCTCCACAAGTCGGATGATGCAGTTTTTAGACAGCTCTGTTATCCAAGAGGAGCTTCAGGTACCTGTTCAGTAAGCAGTTCCTTATGGAAATGGGCGGAAGAAGGCTGACAAAATCTGTATTGGTTTAATTAGGCTGGCAGAGCAGCTTCTTCAGACACCATTTTCTTCAGATATGAAGAGAAAAAGCTATTAGTGAATTGCCTTTCCTTAATAATGAGTGGCCTGGGTAGGTATTTTTTCTTCATCCTTTAGATAACAAAATGTCTCTGCTAAAGGGAGCTGGTCCTTTAAAACATACCCTGAATTGAGGAAAATATTTATCACCTGTTACTAAAAGGTAACAAACACTGTTGGTTCAGTTAGAGGCATTAAGGGTCACCACCTTTACAGGGAGTTGTGCCCAAAATCCAGCAGTCCTTATGAAAACACAATTCCTACGGGAAATTTGTCGTGTGAAGTTTATGCAGTTTAACTTAAAAAAACCACTAGGTACAATGGTGAATTGCTGAACCTAAAGTCCACACATTCAAGCTGGCTGCAAAGTATTGCCCTTGGAGTCTGATCAAAGGAAGATTCACTTTGCAGACAGTTTTTAATGTGCCTGAATCCGCTGTCAGAAAAAGCAGTTAGATTTTCTCACTCGCCTTCTCCAGTGCTGAAAACTTTCCCTCATAAGAATACCCTCTGACGACATGAATGGAACTTACGATTTCAAAGGTATTGCTCTGGGGGAAAAGGATTTTCAGAAGTGTTTGATCTTATGTTGATGTTCTGAGCAGGCAAGAATTAGGCAAGGATCCTTGATTTGGTGAAGAGACAAAACTTCTTGTAAACTTTTAGCTGTTGAAACAGTATGTTGGTTGTTTTAATTAGCCTTTTTAATGAAGATGCCACATAACATTAAAAGTCTATCTTGTATTTTGAAATAAAATAATTACCTTTATAAATAAATAGACTAGTCTTGTTGCTACTAGCAGAACTGTAAAGGATGGCACATAACTCTCTGTTATTGTTTAATGGTTAGAAAACAAGCTCACTGCACTGTATTCTAGAATAACCAACATTATTTTTAATGAGTTCTATTACAAGCACTAAAATACTTCATGATTAGATGCTAGCATGCTTGCATATGATTTCTTAGACCCAAGCAATATACACTATAGTCACTTTAACTGAAGTAATTAGCTTTTGCAGCTATAAAACATGTTCATATTAACCTCTGTTCTATCAACAATGGTTCACATGCTTACCTTGCTATTTAATACCAGCATCACGGAGTGTAACAGTATTGCTTGCATGTGTGCAGGGATGTATGTACCTCCATGCAAGGCAAGTAACACTCCAAACCCCTCAGCCAGGGTGAAGATTTGTCAAAATTGTTTATGATATCCCTGAAGGAACCTCAGTGATTATTAATGAAACCAGGATTACATAACAAAAGATTTCACAGTGGATCTTGTCCGAGTCAAATCCATTCTGTGTAACTTAGTAGAATTTCTGGTGTATTTTTGCAAATGAGCCTTGGAGAATTTAAAAGCCAGGTTCAAAGTGTGCTGTGTATGGATGGGTGTGACAGGCAGTAGAAACAGCTTATGTTTTGGTGTCTCTTTTTTAAAAAAACTTTTTTGCTAATAGTGTCGGGGGAAGGGACTGGGTAGTGTAGCTTTGAAGTGCTTGTTGTGACAGGGCTGGGGAGGTTTGCAGTAAGGCTACTGACATGGCTTGTATTGGCCACAAACTCTGGGGTTCTTCAGTGGAGGAAGCTGATTATTTTACAATTAGCCAAGTCTTTCTCCCCTCTCATGGCTGAACTGATACTGCTCTTTGGAGTGGATATGAAACATCAGCCAGCTCTGCCTGGGAGAGCTTACAAATGCAAGCAACCCGACATGGGGACATCCCCACTATACAGACAGGAAACACAGACACCTGGTTCCACTGGGACTTTGTCTCTGCTACCAAGCAGGGCGTTCCTTTGAGACACAGCACTACAGAGATCGGTGTGAACACCAGGACTCTGAGTGTGCCACAGGGACCTCCTGAGTGACTTGCCTGTGAGCAGACAGATAAGTGGTGGCAAGCAGGGAGCTGAACTCGGATTCCCCATGTCTCTGTCTAATGCCTTTGTGCCAGATCAACTTATCCTCTATTGAGAGACAGTGGGTTTGATACCTTCATTTTTGTTCTTTTCTTTTTCCACTTCAAATATTGAGTTATTAGATTCAGCAAATGAGTATCAAACCTACCACAGTAGTGGAAAGTTGTCTTTTTATTCTGCATCAGCAGAAATCAAACCAACCTTCATCCTCCCCAGTACTGCCTTTTGGGAGAGTACTACCTACTGAGAATGAAGTAACCTCGCCGACAATAGTGATGTGTTCACCATTTTGTACTGTTCCTCGGGCATAGATTGATACAGAGCAAATCTCCAAACACACATGCACACATATAATTGTTTTTACTTTCTTAACTTTTCAAATCTCTACCTTTTACCTTACATATATGCAGAAGTAACCCAGCCCAAAGAGTAATTTCAGAGATGGTGTGTCCCTGGAAGAAGTTATCATTGGCATTGGTAGGATATATTTTAAAACAAGAGAGACAAATGCATCAGCAATCTTTTCCCCTTTCTTGCCTCATATACTGCAGCATACAAGGGGTTTAGGCTGCCTTTGTATTTTCTGGAGAGTTCCCTGTGTCGAGGAACTGTCAGATACGGGCTCCATGCTTGGTCTCTCCTCCCTCCCTAGCTATTGTGTGCAGTAACATCTTAACATACAACCATATCATCTCCTCCACTACAAGCCCCTGCATATTTCCGGAATCTTGTCTCATCTGTGTCAGTACACATCAAGACTTCAGTGACAATTCTCACCATTTACACGAGCCTCTGTGCAGACAGTCTGATTCACCAGCTGTTCGCTACTGCAGAAGGAGAAAATTGGCCTCACGTAACAGTTCAAGTTTTCTCCTTTGAAGTTTTAGAGCCACAACCTCAGCTGCTCTATTTTGCTGTAGTGCCCTGGATTTAATTTAAACCAGCTGATGAGCCACTCTCCCCTTTCCCCACACTTCCAAAGGGTGTTCAGGTACATCTATGTGCAATGGAATCTGTACCATGAAAATCAAGCAGACAAATACAGAAAATTTAGCAGGTGCCCTTTGTGGATTGAACTGATAAGAGTAACTATGGCACATACTCAGGAGTGACAAAGAGTGTTCAGTAAATTGCCTCTGTTTGGAGGCGTGGACAGAGTCCCTTACCTACAGCAGTGAGAAGTGAAAAGATATTCTCCTCTTGGTAAAAATTTGCATCCTGCTACATAAAGCAAGAGCATATCTGGGTTTTGATGGGTGTCATGGCAACAATGTTAGTGGAGTAAAGCACAGGAGCATTTTCAGAGACAGCAAACAGGATGAAACAAAAAGCTCGCTGGTTGTCTGTGGACACAAGGACTTTTGCTGCTGACCTGAAGACAGATCCTCTTTCTTGTCCAGGGTGGCTATTTACAGTTGCCACCACATTCATAACTTTCACCTTATGCTGCAGTTGTCCAGAAATAATGAAAGAAGGGAAAAATCTGCTACAACTAGAAACACAGATCTTAAGTATAGTTGAGAGATCCATTTGCATCACTTTTAGAAGAACTACTAAAACCAGTATGGCTATCAGCAAAGAACAAAACCACAGGATTACATGTGCTGTAAAACCTATGCTTAAGTACCATCATTGCTTTAAGAATATGCATGCATAGAACAACAGATAACCATGGCTCTGCTTTTGTTCTGAAATAACTAATTTCAGCACGTCAGCTAGGAGTGAGTGCTCCACCTTTTCCAAGACTTACAAAACATCTGCAATTCTTTTTTAATTCAGATATTCTAGTGTCAGTAAAGATGTACTGAAACTGGAACCTCATTCATGCAATCTGAGATTTGTGTGCAAAGAGAACAGCTTGACATTAACCAATGGCAATATAAAATACCTACCGCAATGGCCTGGGGGAGGGAGGTATTAGAGGGAAATTTTAGTGTTTTCTTCACTGTAGCAATTGACTGAAGCCACATCTTTAGGCATGCAAAGCACTATTCAACCTCTTGCCTATGCAGAAACAATTGCAATACCTGACAAATAGACTTTAGCTCTCCAATTCCCAAACTCCAGTTTATTTAGATTCTGATTTCTTAACAAAAATCAAATTTTTGCCAATGTCCTTTTAGTCCCTGTTTCCCAGTCACTTCTGTATGTCTTGGCCAATTTGAGAGCAAGGTGTAAGTTTTAAAGAGAGTTCCTGGAAGCTTCTTGTGGATGAGTGGCTGGGATATTTCATACCCTGAGAAGGCTGGAGTCAGGGATGAAAATTGATTTTAGACATAAGTAAATCCGAGCAGGAGAGAACTACAGGTCATCAGGACCAGCTGCTTATGGAAATAATTTGTTTTCTCAAACCCTCACTGTTCTCATTCTGCTTTACTTGGCAAAATTTGTTTCACTTTTGCTTAGATGCTTATTTTCTATTCAGACCAGAATATTCTTGAGCCTTGCAGGCCACATCTTCTGTCTTCCTGTTTCTTGACCTCATTTTAGGCCTGTTCACACATCCTGCAATGCTCAACATCATCCTTGGGCCAATGAAGTTTGCTATATAACTTATATTTGTAAATCCTTCTCTCAGTATTTTCATATTGAGTGTGTGATACGTGACAATGATCTGAGCTTATCACCATCTTCCATGTGGATATCCTTAAGATGACCCGGAGAATTCAAGAGATGAACAGAGTATGCAGTATTATTCTCAAGGAAAAATTTATGAGATAAGCCATCTTTATCATGGTATATTACTGTTTTTAATACGATAAAATGTATGAACCAAAAAATGTCTAACAGCAAGCAGCATGTAAAACACAGGAATCATAAAAGGCATTATCTTCTTCTTTGAGATTAGCAGGGCAAATACTTAAGTCCAGTATTTCATAACTCAGAATGAAGGAAGGATTTTTATGGATTTACTTTTTAGACTCCTTTATGGCCCAGGAATAAAGCCTGCTGCCTTCATACAAGAATCTGGTCAAATAAGTGGTTGCTCTGTGCACCTGAGTCCACTGGCTTTAAGTCATACCTACATAATTACTCTAAGCCCTATACTTGCTTTATCTTCTTTAACAAGCCTTCAGTTCATTGAAAATCATCCCCTCCTGCAGCAATTTAGTTTACTTAATAAATTACCTATTTTCACTTTACGTGGGGTTGAGAACCTTGGCATTGCTACAGACTGGATACACCCTTGAAATACCTTTAGTGAGTCAAACACCACAGCACATATCTGGATTCCATATGTGAATAAGATAACACCAAAGGGCAAAAAAATTTCAACCACAGCTTTTACAAAGTATTCCAAGTCTGAATAAAGGTGTCTTGGTTTAACTCCAGCCAGCTACTAAGCCCCACGCAGCCACTCGCTGAGTCCCCCTCAGGTGGGATGAAGAAAATCATGGGTTGAGATAAAGACAGTTTAATAGGTAAAGCAAAAGCTGCACATGCAAGCAAAGAAAAAACCAAGGAATTAATTCACTCCTTCCCACCAGCAGGCAGGTGTCCAGCCATTCCCAGGAAAGCAGAGCTCCCTCTCCTGTAACTGTTACTTGGTAAGATAAAACACCATCACTCCAAACAGCCCCCACTCCCTTCTTCCCTAAGCTTTACCTGATAAGCATGACATCGTATGGTACGGAATACTCCTTTGGTCAGTTGGGATCAGCTGTTTACAGCAAAAAACCAAAACATAGCCCCATACCAGCTACTACAAATACAACTGACTCTATCCCAGCCACAACCAGCACGAAATACGCGTTCCTGAGTCTGCAGGCAGACTGTGAAAAGGTAGAGAAAGGTGCAGCTTACCCCCATTAGCCTCACCAGAAGGCCAGTTAAAAACATCTGTTTAGTATCTGTTTTGCTTAAAAAGAGGGATTTTACACCTTTCACACCGAGCAATCCTTGCAGTGACAAAACCCACAATTATAGGAGTGAAATAATTATTGTTGATCTTCATTGTGAGTCTCCCTCTAATTTTAATATAGCATGATTCAGGAGAGAGAGGAGAATGGTATTCTAAATATAGACTGCAATGCACAAAACAGGGGATTAGATCTCCCTTACCACTTGAAACTATGAATCAGTGTAGGTGACATAGTAATGACTTAAATTATTGAGGTAGCATAAAGCGAGATATTTTAACAAGCTAGGTGATTATTATGGCAAACTACTACAGTTCCATAGTGCTTTTATAGGTTTCTGCCTACCTGTAAGGTGTTTTCAAAAAAAAAAAAGGAAAAGCTGTTGAACAGCGAATCTAATGGGACGTGCTATGCCATTTTGTGCCTGCTGGGGGTTAATTCTGTCCAGGCTGCTGGCACCAAGGAGGACAGTGTACTTCCCTGCCTGGCCTTTTCTCCTTGAAGAGACAGGAGCTGTGTACCTGCCACTGAGGACCTGACTGAAAAGCTCCAAGCAGAGAAAGCAGTTCCCCAGCCCAGGCGAGAGCCGCAGCTAAACACTGCATTACCTTTGTTTGTAGGGCTTCAGCTTTGAACGGCCTCAAATGCTTTCTCAAATGCATCTCTGAGCAGCACCCAGCTCTCCAGCACAGAGCGTGAGTCAGTGTCGGCCAGCTCAGAACATCAGAATGGCTCTGACCAGTCTGCTTCACAGAAGAATTTGTACAGACAATACTTTCCTAAAGTAGACAATCCAAAAGGGCGGCACAGCAAACTTCCCATCAAGTCAAGCAGATGAACTCTGCTTTGGTTGTTTTTTACAAGTGCTTAAATCTGTTTTTCTGCACGTGCTGCATTTCAGAGACCAAAAGGCTTGAACAGCTCGCTCTGCTTTTTATGTCAGACTGCTGGGACAATGCTGCTTGGGTTGCAGTTTCCTTCATGAACGCGCACCATATTCTATCTACATGTTCTGCAAGGAGTCAGGCAGTGAATTTTTTTTTTTAACCACCTTATCTCATCACTGTAATCCTTTTTTTATCTCATCATTGTAATATCTTATCCATGTGTCCACGCTACTTCAGAAAGACAAAGAACCTCAATCTTGTAGCTAACCGAATGAAGCAAGGGCACCACCATGAGGTAGCACACGGTCACTGTAGAAGATGTTGCTGTTCCCTTTCGTGCCAACTCAGCTGTGTGGCTACGGTACAGAGAAATTGACTCAAGATCTGATTACACCGCAGAAACAGGAAAGATGTTGTTGGAAAATGTATTTTGAGCGTTCCAATGCTCTTACTACTTCAGCAACTCCAACACAACAAATGGCTTTTACCAGTAAAATTTCTCCCTCCTCCTTCAGCAAGAAGGCCCAAAGCTGCTTTGAACTTCTAGGACTCTGCCAACGTAATCGATTCCACCACTACATAACAGGCCAGGGGAGGTGCACCACAGTATGCAGGGAACAAATCTAAGTAGTGCAACACCTCTCGAAGTAGTTGTGGAGACATTAATAACAGAAACAAAGAGCAAGAATGTCTTTATAGACATGCTAGACCTGCTTTCTTGTAGTCAGATATCTCAAAATCTATTAAAGTAACAGTGAAACAAAAGGTTCAAAAGAAAAAACATACAGGTAACAGAACCATTATTGGCTTGAACACTGGATGAGATGGAGTTCCTCAGAAACTTTCCACATAACTTTGTTTTTTTTAATAAACCTCTTAGGCTGAGTTATTTACTGCTTTAACATCTACAGTTCTGCATAAAGACACCAGAGAATGGTATGGTGGGACAGTGGGAGGAATCCTCGTGTGTATTTGTAGGCCAGATTCCAATACCACTTGAAAAGGTCACTACTTCCTT
This sequence comes from Neomorphus geoffroyi, assembly GCA_033558235.1. Classification (NCBI taxonomy): domain Eukaryota; kingdom Metazoa; phylum Chordata; class Aves; order Cuculiformes; family Neomorphidae; genus Neomorphus; species Neomorphus geoffroyi. The sequence continues at coordinate 35,976,019 of JAUMJM010000027.1, forward strand.
CCTCTCACCCAAGCTCGGGCGAAGAGAAATTTGACTTGGGAGATGGGGAGGAGAAGCAAAGTGAAGATCAATTTAAGAAATTTCAACAGTGATAAATACCGGAATGCTCTGTGGATTAATCAAGTACTTCCTTCCACTAAAGAAAACCCATTCCCACTTCACAAAAGGAAACACCCACTATCAGCAGACATTGTTCACTTTAAAAACTCTTCTCTATCTGTAATACTTTGGAGGAGGCAGTTGTACATAAAAGCGCTTACTATCTCTTCCATTAAAACCTTTCATTAATTACACAGGAAAAAACAAGATCAGGAGATTCAAAACTGCTAGTTTAATTATTATCCTGCACAGTCACTTCAGAAACAGATAAAGTATTTCCTGAATAAATTTTTCCTTTCAAAAATTCAACTGCATCTTCATTTGTCATTTCCTGAAACTTCTTGTTCGGGATCTGGAAGAAAGGAAAAGGAAAGGGTATGTTAGTTCTATTATCTTTAGCAAACTCCCCTGTCCTATAAACCAAGCACTCGATTACGGGAAGGCTATAGGGAGTCACTGTATTTTGAAAACAAGTTGACTTGAATCATTCATTCTATACAAATCAGGGAAATAAGTCACAAAAGTCACATAGGTTTTTATGTACAAAGCAATTCAGTAGCTTGATTTATTTTTTTTTTCTGAACTATGACAATATTTATTTCACTCTGAATGGTAAGTGATAGCTTGTCTTCTAGAGTTCCTCTGTTCTTTCTCCCTGGTGACACCACCACCGCCTTCTAAGTAGAGCTGCTACACAATTACCACCCTGGAGAAGACTCACTACTCCCTACAAGGCCTGTTGTACCAAACAAACACACTCATCGCTGTGTTGGTAACAGGACTGAAACAGAGAGAATAACAGCACTGTCTTACCAGAATGACGTGATAGCCCAGTTTATTCAGATGCCGCTCCTTCATTGCCAGCTTCCCTTGGGGGTGCAGTGTACCCACACAGAAGGCAGAGAGAGGAACAAAGAGAAGAGCCAACCTACAACCAAGAAGAGTAGGGAACACTCCATTGTACAAACACAGAATCGGCATTTTTAAGACAATGATTCAATGATGTCCTCTAACACTGCAGAATATACAGCTGTCTTTCTTGTAGGCAAAAATATCAGGAATGCACATTTCATTATCCTTTTCCTCCTCTAGACTTAAGTAATTTAGACCTTCTCTTCTCTGAGTTTCACACAAGCACCAGCATCTACCCAAATTCCTACAGCAGAATTATGTCCTTAGAACTCCATTCTCCCACAATGAGAAAGAAATAGATCATGCAAAATTCTACATCACTTTGACAGCTTCTGCATTTACTTTGATCCTTTACTAATACTCAGAATCAGTTACTTCCTGTCATAAAACCCTACTTAGAAATGTAAGGAAAGCTGAATGCTTTGGAAGCCTGACAATCAGTTTGTGTTACGCAATTCTCTAGCTCTCCTTTTCCCAAAAACCAAACTATACAAAATACATTGCTGTGCAGTGATCCAGCACACAAGTGTCACGTATAAGCCAAATTCTACAAACGCCTTACTTAAACGATGTATGTCCCACTGCAGTTACTGAGAGGTCATTTTTCTACACAAGATTACATTAATCACCTGAAGCATCAATACGATGATCGTTTTTATTCGTATTTCAGCAGCTGAATTAATTGCCATAACATACTATTGAGATGCACACTTTAAAGACTTAAAAGGACAACCGAATGTTTAATTGGACACACAAATACTTGGAATTTTAAAACCATAATGTAGCAATTTTTTAGAAGAGATTCAGTCATGCTTCAAAACTTGTATCTCATACAAGAGTATCAGATTACTGTGATGTTTCCTGCCTCTTTCTCTCAAATGTTATGATTTAGCCTCTATTAAAAGAAGGTAGTGAGCTGGTTGAGTTGTTGATCTGAATTGGTACAACAATTTCTGTATATTTCAGTGAGCACAAATGGCAAGTCATCTACTTAGTTCTGGATGGAATACATATAAATTAAACTAGCCTCCTAGAAAAAAAAAGAAAGTCAAAAAAGACACCTTTGGATGCCTGAGTCAGCATGATCATCTGTTGCAGCTATTGGGAGCACATTTTTTCTGTCTGAATCCATTCTGATTTCAAAATCTGAAAACAAAACAAAACATTTAACACTGAAAGAGGTTACAATTCTCAGTTGAACATTAATTGTTCAAATTGTTTTCAAATGAATAGCTTATTTGAAAAAGTTAACAGACATCATCACTGCTGTTTCTAATTGCTGTTCTCTAATAATTCACATATTACTGATGGCTCTTCCCCCTCTGCAACCAACATAAACAGCTGTAACTTGTACATCTCCAGAAAAAAACCACATTCGTTTGTGGAAACTTCATGAGAGTGAAATCATAGTTTAAAAAAACTAGTTTTGATCACAGTCTGTCATGCCTACTCAGGTTTTCCTGTATTCTGATTCCCTATTAGAAATATTTAGGAAGAAAAATTGGTAAACTGGGTGGTTGGAAAAAAAAAAACGTTATGAAATGATCACCTGTCAAAGAAGGACTCATCCCATTTCATAAATGAAAGTAGAACCCAAACCTTAGCCAGAGCTTCAGAGGAGAAACAAGCAGAAAACAAAAGAAGGCTGCTCGGCTTTGTTTCTAATGTGATTTAGTACTAACATGTCAACCCTCTAAAACAGTTGGCTATATTGGATTTATGTACAATTAACATCTGCTTGGTGATGCTTAACGAGAAGTCCAAAGCAGTTTTGTAAGGGAAAGCAATCAAAGTTTTAGTAAATTGACTTAAAATACTTTAACAGAAACATCCTAGAAAGCAGACTCACCAATCAAGAACATAATTTGTTAAAAGATACGTCTTCAAAGTGTTACACTTTTAATTACTTGCACTCTATGCAAATCTGTTCCCACCTTATTATTATTACATTAAAAGAACACAACAGTAATTTGGCTTCATACCAATATGATATTTATATGGCAGCTGAACATTTTGCCGAAACATGTTCTCATCTCCCAGAAGTTCTATCAGTGTGTCCTGAGCCTTTCTGAGATGAAGAGATACTAATGGGGAGAAAGTCTCAGTCAGCACAAACACAGGCTTCGTGAAGGAAGGGCTGTCAAGTTCCATACATGCTTTCACAGAGCGAAGCATCATTTCCTTTTTTTCTTTGTAAAGATCACCTGAAAAAGGATACAAAATAGATTGACATCCAATGTAGCATCTCACAGAATTTTTCATTTTATTATCATTTATAGTCTGTTCTGGCAGGGCAAATTAATTTCAATATAGGAACCAAAACTCAACTGTTTTTTCACTGAATATTATTGAGTGTCTTCAGTATATTGTTAAATATACACAAACAATTCACTAACTATAATATTAAAGGCTATGGCTGGGACCTGCCCATTCATCTGGTCTTTCCTCTCTACTGTACGCAGCACTTTGCATGCTTTCAGTTATGACAGGAGACTTAAGGAAAACATGGACTGAGACAGCAGGCATAAAAACCATTTGCAAAATCCAGACAACTAGAAGGCTATTTATAAAACAAAGAAGGGACATCAGACTTGGCCATAATGTTGAAATTGTGCTTTAAGAGTATCAAGCTGCATAAACATGGAGAAGATACAGCTTTAGAGCTTTCAGGTTCAGCCACAGCAGGCTCAACAGTAAGAGACAGCATTTTACTCTACCTGAATTTCTACTGTTGCTGCACTACTCTACTGTCTGTAGAGAATTGTAATGTGGAAAGCAAATTCTACTACAAACCACTGCAAATTCTTCATTTTAACTCGGAACAGTGAAAAAAACTTGCATGCATGATTCCAGGTAGTAAAGTTGGTTTACAAAGGTTAAGACTTCCTGTGTTTTTAAAAATGCCTGAACACTTGTCAAGATAGAACTGGCTCTTACACACTTCCGCCTTTTCCACAAACCTCATAGTCACCTCTCTCTCCATGTGCACACCTGCCATTAAATTGCTGCCCCACCATGGGGCCCAAGACAATAAGCCTAATGCCCTACTGTAGAAACAGATCACGTAGATCACCATCACTATGTTAGCTTTCTCTTGAGGACTTCAAATGTAATATTAACTATGTTTGCAGTCTTGAATTTCTTAACTTCTAACACAATTACAAAAAATTATGTATGGAGGCAGACTATCTCTTTTAATACAAGAGCATGACAAAGTAAGGCCTGACCTGACATTAGAAGTTCATTCCTGCTGTCCTTTTCGAGCAGCTCATCAAGTGCACGATGAGGAAGATATCCTAAGATGCAAAGTGAATACACTGCCTTCAGCAGTTCTGTGTTGGAAATCTGAGGGATGTATTTATTCAAGCAGCTATGAAGAGTCCCAAAAAACCTTTTCCAAAAGCAGAAGAAAAGTATCTAAGTACACAAATAATGCTACATAAAATACAGATTTCAAACAAAAGTACAAGTTAGAAATCTTTATTTATAATTATATGTTATGTAATCTAATATTAGCTTTTTATTCCTCTTTGAGGATACAGCCATCTATCAACAGATTTAGGTGTCTGGTCAGTCTGGAATCAAGGTCTCCAATTTCAATTACAGAGAAAAATTCCTATGTAGAAAAAAAGACACAGCAAATTTACCTTACAGACTAATGAAATAGGATTATGAACTCTTTCACAACTAAAATCAAATACATTGTAGCATCACACATTACTCTATAATGACTACCTATTATCAGGCATGCTAAATGACAACTTACAGATGCTTTTGGCTTCTGGGAACATAGTTGAGTCGTGAATACACTCGGAGAACAATCAAAAGGTCTTTCAAGTTGAGGAATTCAGGGTCTTTTGTCAACTTCTCAGCAAAAATACCCATCAGCTCACTAGGCTGAAAGCCAAGCGTCTCAAAGGCAGAAAGAAAAAGGATAATCTAAAAGAAAAGACAGCCAGTAAAGCGGATCCTACCTGCTGAAGTCACGACAAGCATTTTTAATGAAAGTAACTTTTTCAAACCCTAACACTCTTTTTATTTCTTATTTTTTTATTTGTCAGTAAATAGAAGAGCATTCAAAACATGTAAATGTATCAGCTTCATCAGACTGATATTCCTAAAAAACCTGTTCTCCAAAGATAAACCCCACAAACATGAAAAAGGTAAAATGTAAAGCACTAGAAGGTGCTTATTCTGCTAATACCGCTATTAATTACTTGGTTTCAAACTCACCTGTCTTTTGTCCCAAAGGCAGGCAGTAGAATGAACATAGTCCGCTAATGCTGAAAACAGTTTTACATCACGGTAATGAAGACTGTAACAAGCTTCCAGAATGAGAATTAACTGCCGAAATGGAACATCATGGATGTTCTCTGTAGCAGAAGAGCAAAAGAAAGACAAATGACACAAAGCAATGGGAGCCATAGGCTGGAGATACGGGAACAGTTTGGCTAAGTGCAAGCTATAAGTCCTGAGAAATGTGCTAACAAGATGCAGCAAAAAGCACCAAGTAGCCGCTCACACTGTATGGCACCTGGCCTCTGTAACGAGCGTGGGCAATGTTCTATGGGAGAAGCCAGTAAGTGCTATTAAAGATTGTGTCCCAACACATACAAACAACCAGGATAAATAAAGGCTGTACAAGTATCCCAGACACTCCTGGTTCAGTTATGAACGCGATTTCGCTAGCTTAATTTTTCTTAAACACAGATTCATATGTATTTTAAATGTGAATCAATACATTCTGACGACATATACTTGAGAAATGTAATGTAAAAGTATGGAGAGAGGTGAAAGCATTAGTTGTCATTCTACTTTCTCTCTGGGCTGCAGCATGAGGTCAGTTATAAGCAGCATTCAATAATTAAATTCTGTTAATCAGGGAAACACTATGTTCCCTTTAGTTTATCAACTAATCACACTAAGGCACCAATCCACTCTGCAAGATGTCTATTTCCAATTCAGATTTGTTTTAAAAGTTTACCCAAAATCTATTTTTACTTGCTAGAATTCAATTCTTTTCCTAAATTCTGCATACGGAAAAATGCAAAGAAATATATGAATTCAGGTAAACGTTAAGAAAGGCAGGAACTAAAAGGACTATTTGCTTCCATTATCAATCTGTCATTTTCTGTTTTGTCGCTTGTCAAATGGATCCACATTACTATAATATCCTGTAAAACTACTAAGTTTCACAAGTTTTAAAGGAAATCAGAAAAGGAAGATTAGATAATAATTAGGAAGACTTTGGTATAAGGAAGGGAAATTTATTAAATGTATTTTTTTCTTACCCTGGATCTTTTTACTGCAGGCACTCAGGATTGGGATGGAACAATAATTCATTGAAACAAGACCCCAAAACAGACGCAGAGCATTCGGGAAAGTCAGATGGTCTATCTGTTTCAAAACTGCCATCTAAAATGAATTAGAGTTTATTAAATGCTTCATCCTTCATATATATTATCACTGCTTTCTGGTGAATGTATTTCAACAAAACTTTCCCAAATTCCTTAGTCTGTTCAGATTTGTATGAAAGAAAAAGAAGTATGAAACAGCAAAAGCACAAAGTAACTCCTCTTAATTTCTTAAAACACAATTATAGCAGATGAAGTGTTGTAGAGCCATGTCACTACGCAAGTTCCCAGCAATTTGTCTTTATATGGATACTTTAAAAAGAAAGAAATCTCTGTAAAGTTTAATTCCAAATATTGTGACTATGTACCTTCTACCAACTGGCACAGCTGACTTATTTAATAGTACTCCAGTTGCTGTTCTGGAGGCGTGCAAAAGCCTTCAAAGTGATCCAACAGCACACAAAGTTTCTTTAACAGAAACACCCAGCTATAAATGTAGCCTAAGGCACAGAAGGTCAGCTCTGACACCACAAAAGGGACTTCATTTATTGAAGCAGTAATTAGATTGATACAAATGACAGTAAAATTGACACTACAAAGTATATTGACTATTAAAATAGTGGCATATTCCCTCACTTGCTCATGAACGCTATTACAAATTCTCACCTCAGAGCCCTTCAGCTCTGTGAGGTCCTGTCTGAAAGGTTTCGAGAAGCGTCTTTAAATCAGGGCATGAAACCCAATACACCCTGCCATAATACCTACAGCCTCCTCCCAACCACTGAATTTCCAGGAGGGCTTTCCGATATCTTTCAGAGAAAGATAAGGCCATGAGCTAGGTGGGTTCTGGCAACTTGCTCTCATCCATCCTCCAGCCCTGTACTGTTATTGGACACAGCCCCATCACAGACTAGTTTTCCATCTTCTGGTCTTCCTGCCATAAGTTGGGCAAGGGGAATCAGGGAACAGCCTGTAAGTGCTTCTATGAAATACCATGTGGCCAACCTGAACAAGAGGTGAGGGCACTGCTGTTTTACTGCCTCCATTTCTTTTGTACCATCTCCATTGCTTTCTGCCCCCTTTTACGGTGGGATATCTATCCCCAGCCTCCAAATTTAAGTTCCTCCTGCAGATATATCTGATAATGAAATGAATCCAGACATTATACAGTAAATGCTGTTAACCCTTCTGTTATATTTTCTCTTTGAGTGTCTGTAAAGAACTATACACAATTAATAAACAATGCAAGAACACAGGCTTTTTGGAAGTAGAAATTACTCTCCAACTAAATTTACCTCTAATTTCTTTTTCAGAAAGACTGGTGCATCTTTTCCCATGCATTTCATCAGGTTTTGCAGTATAAAGATGTCTCCGATACTTGGAACGCGCTGCTCCACAAGTAATCTGATGAAGAAACACAGACAAGGCCTTCAGCTAGAGAGTAACTGTTTAATATGGCTTTTGTCATTTCAGCAGAAACAGGTAGGTGCCCTCATCCTCCCTCACTGATGTACTCCCAAGTTAACGCCATAATTCCCTGCTCCTCTCCCACCTGCTTTTTTTGCTAGGCTGGCATAACTGTACACAATAGAGCTGCAGCACAGATATCTTCCCACATGGAAATAATGGTATATGCTTTCTTAATGTTATCCTGATAGATGAGTGTTGTTGCTGGTGTATTAACAGCAGGGGCACTTGCCTATACTGCATGTGCAACTGAGCAGATGCAAGTGCTGTTAAGCCTCAAGGCATTCACACTGTTCTGCAGGTAAAAAACATTCACATTTTTATCATAGAATCATCTCTGTGCAGGCATGTTCTGATAGAGCCAGGAAACTCAGAGACAGACACTGACAACAGCTTGGTGCAAGTAAGGGAAAAAACCAAACAAGCAGTGCTGTGGGCTGCAGAAACAGAAGGGGATATTGTAACACAGTGGGATCATAAGCACAGGCTGAAGGTGTTCTGCTTTCACAGCACCTCCTTTTCTGGTTCAGAGGGAGGTATTGTAATTGTTACATCTGAATCACCCTTAGATACACCTGCACAGCTACAAAAACATGAAGTGTCACTTTCTAAGGCAGTGCACTACTCTGAAATTCATGCCTGCAGGTGTGACTTCCTGCAAATGGTTAGGAGGTCCAGACATCAATACAGAGAAAGAACTGTAGGTGGATCTGCTTTCTACCAACTTACAAGAACTGCAAATCTGAGCTTCCAGGAGAACCTGGTTTTTTGCCTATCACTAACACATCCGCCTTCTCAAAGCAGGACCTGACACGGGACCTAAAATGCTAGCAAGGTCCATGGCAAGTTCTGTGACAGTTTCAGTAAAAACAATCTCATGAAGTGTTCAGATTGGTTACCAGCAGACATCTCACTGACCCAGAAAAAAAAAAAAAATCACTACACCAAAAGAAGTTACTCTGGTAAAGCACTACAAAGGCAGCTTTGCTGGATGCAGAAATAAAGTCTAAACTTGTCTTCTAAATTAACAAAAAATATCCCCTGGCTGTTAAACAGCGTTTTTCATCATGACAAACCAAAATACTTCACAAAGTTAGTCCCCATTACCTCCTTTCTACATACAGGTAAAACAGAGTCAGAACATGAATCCCATGCAGAGCAGTCTAGCACCCTATGCCATCGGAAGCCTTTCTGCAAAGACAATGTCAAAAATCACTGTCTTGTAGAGCTGTTATCTCATGTGATCATCTAAGCCCTAAAACTACAGTATGTCTTTCATGCCCAGACACCTCCTCCGTCATTTCTAAGATTTATATTCAAACATTTAAATAAGAAAAACATGTGAAAGATATTTTTCTCACTGTAATCCAGCTTGAAGAGCGCTCACATTCTTGTCTTTATTCAGTCCTGCTAAGGTAGTAGCCAAAACTGACATACATCGGTTATCAAGTTGATTGAGCTTCTCCTGTTGAAGAGTGTTCACAATGTCAGATTACTTCAGACTAGCAAGAGTTTCAGAAAAAAAAACCTGACTACTCTTAATCTCTATCTGCCATCCTCTTTCCTCCCCAGCAGTCAATTCACAAGCTTTAATCCTACGAGGTCTCACATCAGTCAAATTCAGTTATTTTGAAAAAGCTAATGATTTTTGAGACTTCTGTCTGTTAAATCTGTCTGAAATCAGGCAGTCATTTCCAAAATTAAGGAAACTAGAAGTACACACAAATTAACTATGGGAGCCCTGTTTCCATGGAGCATCAGAGTAAACCAGGGACATAACCCAACTCTCTGATGTTGCACTGCCCCCAAAGAATTAGCGCCAAGGTTTCAGCCCAAACTCAGGAAAAGTGGGATTATAATACTTACTTGGCACACCCTCACCAAAGTCTGGACCAGGAGAGTGTTCTGCGGAACGCCTAGGTTTACCACAGCGTGCAGGCTGAACACCAGGTCACCCCGCGTCATCCTTCGGGAGTCCCGCAGCAGCTTCTGACAAAGCTTGACAAAGGCTGGGTGCTCAAAGATCAGCTGCTTCTCATAACGCTGCTGGTCTTCGGACAGATTTCTGAAAAGCCTCCATACCACAGTCAAGCAGTTTGTGAACTGTTTAATGGAAACAGCAGACTCTGAAGCCAAGTCCAGTACATCGCAAGGGCAGGTACATTTCTGGAGATTACTAAAGAACAGTTCATTATGATCCATTACATGCTTCTTTTTGGAGCTCCCAGAATCATCCCACTTTTCAAGTTCCAAGGAGCTTTGAGGATCGTGCTCACTCAACAAAGCTTCTGTACTCTTCTCTGGTTGTATTTCAGCACTTGTGCTGAAAACACCTGTCTTTTGAGATATAAATTTAAGAGACAATCCATACCGAGAAGGTAATATATTTAAAAATGACTTCCTGAAGTTCATGTTTTCCAGGGGATCCGTACATCTGCCCATCCATAAAAAGTGCTTCTTTGTTGTGACTGAAGACTGAGGAATGAGCACAGAATTGCACCTATGCAGGCACCTCACAGTATTCAGCAAATAATTTATTTTATTCATTTTTGCTAAGGTCTCACACATAGATGTTAAACGCCGACTCAAAGGAAGGGGTCCAGTGAAATCCTACAGTCCTGGAGAAACTGGAGTAACACTGCTTATCTGTAAAGACAGGTGAAACCCCAGATTAGGTACCGCACTTCCAGTTCCTAAAGCAAAACGCAAAAGATACGCGCACCACTCACAAGAAAAGACACCTGCGAAGAGCTTTGCACAGGGGCTTTCAGTGGTTTCCTACGTTTGCGCCGAACGCCCCAACACAAAGCTGCCCCCCTACCCGGGCCCAGTGCCCGCGCTTCCCGCTTCCCTGCCTGCTCCACAGCCTCCCCGCTGACGGCCCCGGGGCCACCGGGCAGTGCCAGGCTGGATTCCTGCGGCGCTGGGTGCGCCGCTCTGGCGGGGCCGGTGCTCGGGGTGCCTGGGACCCGCCGTTACCTGTCACGCGGCGCCGCCATGACGACCGCCCCGCCTCCCCCCGCGCGCTCCCGGCGCGCCTCGCGAGAGGGACGGGGCGGGCCGAGGGACAAAAGGGCCCGGCGGGGAGCGGGCATGGCCCGTCTGCTGCTGGCAGGTGACCTCATCCCCCGCGGGCCTCCGGCCTCTCCCGCTGCCGTCCCACCCGGGGGGACCTCCTCAGCGCCGGCTGCGCCGCCTCCGAAGTTACTCTTCCTTTGCCGGCTCCTGTGCCCGTGCCGCGCCCCCCGGGTGGGGTTACACGGGGCTCCCGGAATCGGGGCCTGCCAGGCCCTCACCAGTCCGTGCCTTCATCCCGCTCTGCCTCGCGCGGGGGCGGCCCCCGCCGGGTCCTGTGGGCAGTTCCAGGCCCAGCAGTGTGAAAAGGACCTTCGGCTACTGTAGGGCGCCCGGAGGAGGCCACAAAGCTCATGAAGGGTTTAGAGGGGAAATCACATTGGGAGCGGCTGAAGTCACTTGGTCTGTTTAGCCTGGAGGAGACTCGGGGGGGGACCTCATCGCAGTTTACTGCTTCCTCGTAAGGGAAGGAGAAGCAGGGGCTGATCTTTCTGGCGACCAATGACAGGACCAGAGGGAATGACGGGAAGATGTGCCAGAGGAGGGTTAGGTTGGATACTGGGAAAAGGTTCTTTGCCCAGAGGGTGATGGAGCACTGGAACAGCTCCCCAGGGAAGTAGTCACCAAGCCTGACAATATTCCAGAAGCATTTGGATAAGGCCCCCAGATACATGGTTTGAATTTTGGGGTTGCCCTATGCAAGGGCAGGCGTTGGACTCTGATCCTTGTGGATCCCTTCTAGCTCAGGGCATTCTATGATTCTATTCTATGATTCTGTGATTCAGTCCATGCCACAAGATCTTCCCTCTGTGGTGCTGTCGCTGTGTTCACAGGTAAAGCTGACTGCCCTTACTATGCCAAAGCTGAACTCCTGGCTGACTATCTCCAGGCTAACTTGCCAGACTTCAGGGTTCACAAGATCACTCAGCACCCTGACAACTGGGAGGTAAGGGGTTGCAAGTCAAGTCGTTGGTAGGTGCCCCAGTGGTCTACAAAACAAGGAATATGCTTATCTGTAGGGTGTCCCTTATCTTGTATTAGTGTTTTGATATGTGGGTAGAGATGTTTCAGAAGAAGCTTTGGTTGTAAGAGCCAGCCAGAGCAAAGATTTTAATGTTGTGAGAGACCCACAGTCATCTGAGTCTTACCACAGAAAATGGGCACAAAGTGAGAGCCAGCCCAAAGCTGTGTTTTGTCAGTAAGAATTTCAAGTTGGTTTTTTCATATATATATATAAATGGCTGCTCAGCATGTAAATCTTTTGCACACTGTGATTGTGTGTGCCTTCAGAGTTGTTACTGGATAAGAACATTGCTGGCATTCCAGGGCTTTGAATTACAATGGAAGTATGAAGTTAAATTTCAAGTATTTGTTTACAAAGTGGATGAGCCTTTGTGAGTACTTTTGCTGTACATGTGTTGCCACATCTACGCTGTACTTCCTATAAGGAACTGAAAAAATTGCAGTATTACTTCATGAGATAGTACTATGATGTTTATTGTCTCTTACACTTTGTTTGACACCTCAGCCAAGTAACTTAAGTGAACAGCAATTAACCTCTGCAAGCGTACTGACCTTCTGCAGCTAAATAAATTACAAATTACACACTGCTTCACAACATAGCTGTCTTTAGTATTGCTAAGACAATTGAGCAAAATTACAGCAGTAAAATCAGGCAGAAGGAAGACCTTTTGCTGAGGTATCTTAGTGTATCACCATGCCTTGCTTTATGTTGTTCCCCCATGTTGCACACACTGGTACCTGAGTAAGTTGCAAAGCACCTTGTAATTTGTATTGAGAGAAAATAATAGGAATGTTTAGAGACGTAACATTTAAGTGTTATCAAATCTGAAAAAAGATATTAAAACCTTCTGGCTGGAATGTTTACATTAGCAGTGGCTTGATGATATTTGTAAAAGGAATGGATGGAAACACACAGAGTCTCCTATCGTTTGGAGAGAGTTGTTGGACCGTGGAGGAAAAGGCCTGCTTCTAGGAGGAGTTCATGATTTTCTGCAATATGCTCAGGTAATGAGCTGCCTATAATACTGTAAACTCATCTTTTACATTTCTTTATTTTTCCTTCCAAAAAAATAAAGCTGTCCTTTCTAATGTGACCTTGCTGTGTTTGAGTTGTCATTTGATTAGAGGACACCCTTTTGTTCTTAGCGATATTACGGTGTCACCTCAATGATGCTGAGTGAGGATATGTTAGACATTGCTGAGGAGAACCTGCAGGCGCATATTGAAATTGAAAAAGAGGAGGAAGAGATTAAAAGTCTTATCAAGCCTTTGCAGATCTGGATTACCAGGTGAGAGTAAAAAGAATATCTATGAAGTTTCACTCAGCTTCAGAAGAATGAACATTTTCCTGTCCCATACAACAGGTGTAACCATCTGAAGTTATGCATGAGTCTCTGTAATTTCCTGAGTTGAATTAGGTTCTGCGCCCCTCACTATGGGCATCAGCATATAATTTAGAATTTATTTCTGCTTTTGCTATGTTTTGCACCAATTTGAGAGGGATGTGACCAGGCAACATTTAGACGCTGCATCACCTCAGGGAAAAGCAAGCGTTTGCAAAATAAGCTAGAAATTTTGTAGCGCAACAATCTTGCATTGAATGCTTTTGTAAATGTTTAAGTAAGTAAAGAGTTTCTTGCAGTTCTAGCTTTAGAGATTTCTGTCTTTTTTGGTAATCCTAACAGAACGTCTTATTTAAAGAACCACATTTTTTTAAGGTGCTTTGTTAGTTCTTTAAAGACACCAATTTTTAAGTGATACTATTGACTGAAATGTATAGGATGGAAAAACCTTCAAATGCAAGAAGGACCCATTAAAATGACAGAGCAATAAAGCATCCAAGCTAATGGTATAATTAAACATAACCAAATACAGAGAAAGATATTTGTGTTTATTTATATAATATTTCCAAACAAGCAGTAGTCAATCATTAACTATGATTTTTCTATATCCTTCTCTTACCAGTGCATCAGTTCGAACCTGTTATCAGCTGATCCCTCTCCTGGCAAGTGGAGAAGTGTTTGGGATGACCACAGAAATCAGTATCCATTTGCTTGACACTGAGCAGTTTAAGGAAATTCTTTGTGGTATTGTAATGGAAGCTGAAGACCTGGCATTCCCTCTCCTCCGCAGTATTTCAGAGCACACTGAAATAGATGAGGCTTTTGTTCAAGCTGATATTATCATTGTTCTTGATGATGTCCTCTTAAACCTTGAAGTCCAGTCCTTTGAGAACTGCATCAGAGAAGTGAGTGAGATCTGTCAAACATATGCCCCTCTGATTGAGAAGAATGCCAAGAGTGGAGTCAGAGTAATTTCATCAGGACAAACCTTTGTAAACCTTAAGGCGATGATGATTCTGACATATGGCCCATCCATTAAGCCTGAAAATGTCATTGCTGTTGCAACACCATGGGAAAGTGCAGCTAAAGCCATGCTGGCCAGGAAGCTGCATATGAACACAGGAGGTGAATATTTATGTGTTCTGGTGGCATTTGGGGAATTCAGTGGATGGAAGCCTTTGAGAGTACGTGTGCTGCTGCAGAACACAGTTGATGTGCATGCAGAAATGCAAGTGCAGCAGTGCACTCACTGAATTGCCTGGCTGTACAGAATGCCAGATTGTGACCCGCAGGTGCTACCGTCCTCTGTGCTTACCGCTCTCTGTGCCTGATCCCATAAATGTCAATTCTTTTACTAACTCTTGGATGCATCCCTGCCGTTCTGATGTGTGTGTTTCATGCTGTAAAAGTGCTAAGAAGGACACAGCTGTGTTGCAGGTCAGGAACCAGGACTTAAAGATTGCATTTGCACTTTGCAGCGTGTTGTTATTTTGGAAACATACAAACCAGCTGTGAACATACTGCTGTGCAGATAGTGAGTGTATAGTAGAACTATGTTGTAATATTAGTTCTGGGCTAATTAGTGTGCTTTCTCAGGTCAGTTGTTACAGCTTGGTTATATTTGCATGGTTCTGCACTGCATAGCAAAGGTGTGCTCCAATACCCTGCTCAGCGTTAGGATTCTTACAGTGTTGCAGGGTCAGGAACTGGTCAATAACAAGTCGAGATATTTTGGAACCTAATAAAACAGAAAAGTAAGTTAATAGGCTGAATAACCTAGTGGGAGGTTATATGAGAAATTCCTTTTGCACCGAAGGAGACAGATGATTTTTTTAAATGATTTTTTTACTGTTAGGCACTCTATATTTGCATGTACAGGATTTTAAAAGGAACATTGCTGTATGTTTTGTTTTAGTTTTTAACAGATAGGTATTTATGTTTAATAACACGATATAAATTGAAGTTCACTTTTCAGCTTGTGTTGAGGCTTCATAAGTTATGAAGAACTTTGTTGCATTTTTAAGATCAAATACTTTCTGCTGTCAAGGCAGGACACTGAATTGAAGAATAATTCATCTTGAAAGGGATTTCTGATGTCATCTAGTTCAACTTGCATTGTGAAGGTATTTGTCTGTCTCTTCATTAATCTGTGTATTTTCCTCTGTTGCAGGAGTTAAAGATGTGATTGTTTGGGGCGATATTTCTGGCTGTAACTACGTCGATTTGTCACATGCAAAACTTTATGGATATGATGGTGCTATTTGGGGCCCAGCTAATTTCCCACGTCCTTTGTTGGATGTGATTTATGATAGGTACAGTACAGATTTCTTTTTAAAAGTAAAACTAAATAACTCATTTTTAATCCATGTTTGTCTGAACTATGTGATAAACATCAAGAAAAGTTTTTGTTTTCGAGATCTGTGTTTACTGAGTAGCACTGTACATAAAGGAAGATTAAGTATTCAGTCTGCAAAAGAAGCTGAGTAGTTCCTAGTGTCATACGTAGTTCTGACTCTCCTGCCAACCTTGTTTATAACCATATCTTCCTACATATTAAGTGTATTTCTTTTCTATCATATCATAAGCAGCCTATAAGAACTAATGAAAGTCCAGATACTGACTTAGGTCTAGGAATTTTGAAATAATACTGAATGTGCCTCTGCGTCTTGAAGTACCTGAATTCCATTGAACATAGGGCCTGATTGTACTAATGTTGTCAGTTCCCAAAACAGATAATTCCTTTGTTAATATATGTGAAAAGACTACCTGGCAGCTAGATAGCTTCCTGTGGAATGAGAAGTAGCAGAGAGATGGTGAGTGGAATGAGAGGTCCACACACTCAGGCCTGGCTATATGGAGCTCCCACTCTGGTGGGATTTACTGGCTTTACTGGACAGCAGATATTTCTTGTACTGTGTGTTCATGTGATGTACTGTGCCTAGCACAAGGGAACTACAGTTCATGGCTGCGTTCTTACATAGGGTGGTAAATACTATAATAATAATGACAACAATAATAATAATAGTAATAACGATAAGAAGAAGTTACAACTTGATTATATAAAATCCATGGATAAGTAGTGCTTTTTGTTACCTTTGAGTCACTTTTTGTTAGGCTCTTTTTTATCTGTCCTTAAGTGCTGTGACTTCAGCGGTGAAGTTTTGGGAAGTTTCGACTGTTTCCTTCCCTCAATTTCAGTTCTTTTTTCCTCTAGGAAACTGTTCTTCCTGCAGTCATTATAGTTTTTATTTCTTCTTCTCTCCCCGCCTTTTTTGTTTGTAGTGAATGGATCCGTTCAGAATTTCTACCTGCACAGAGATCACTGAGTTCACAGTTCTGTCATTGTATAGGAATGTTACCTGCTCATGCCATAGCCACTATGCTGAAATACTGGTATCATGGCTCTCCTCCTGGGGAGATCATTTCTGTGGGAATATTTACTGAAGGTACATCTACTTTTGTCTCACATATTCTCTTGTAGCTTTCCCCAGTAGATATAATGTTATTTTTAATCAAGTTTTTTAATTTACTAAAAACTTGTAATACAAATCATGATACAGTGAGAGTCTGAGAGGGTTTTTTTCAGCATAAAAACCTCCAGAAATAAGCAATTTTGCTCTCCAGAACTTGTGATTTGATTCTCAATTCTTTCAAGCTTCTCTCAGGTTGATATTGTCTTGTTGCAAATTGTCTCTTTGTCTTTTAGTTTAAGTGATTTTCTGGCAGATGTGTGAGGACTCTTTATAGTTCTGTGGGCCAATAAATGGAACATTTCACAACCACCATTTAACCCCTGTATGAAATTACAAGAATATTTTTTTCCCCTGCTTAAGATGTAAGACATCTTAAGACATGTGCAGACATTTGCAAGGCTCTAGGACTTAAAATCTTGACACTGGTGAGGATGTGGTTTTTTAATCAGAAATAATATGTTTGGGTAATTTTTTTTCCCCCTTCTTTAGGTCAATTTTGCATTCCTGAAGGGATTGTCTTCTCTATGCCAGTGAGATTCCACAATGGTAACTGGGAAGTCATAACAGAATTAGAAATTGATGAAACGACCCAAGAAGTTCTGGGACGCTTAGCCCACGAGCTGATTCAGGTGGTCATTTTTTGTATGTAATAGTAAGCCCATTCTGCCACCTATGGGTATGTAGCGGCATAACTTTGAATACTGAGACCTTTAATCCAAATGTACAAACTGCACACATGCACTCATGCATGATAAATAGCAGGTATTTGTAAGTGTAAGGTAGTATTTGTATGTTGAAATGAACAGATGACTGTTCTTTTGCCCAAAAAGGAGATGATAAAATAAGTTTACCTTGTAGAATTTGCGCCCCCAGTTCTGCAGGCTTTGTGCAAACCAGAAATTTTAGCTTTTAATTCCATGTTTCTACATTCTGTGCTGCTGACATTTTGCTTGTGTGGTATGCAGAGTAGTTCTCTGCTGGGAGACATACCTCTTAGGATTGTTATGGCTGTAACTGCATGAACGAAAGACAGAATTTTACTAGAATCTGAGATTTTTCAGAAAATTCAAAATCAGTGAGCAGTAATTGCATTATGAACTTCCTGTCACTTAGTGAAACAAAAATAATTTAATTTGACTAAATGTTAAAATGCTACAAAGACTGGTCCCAAACTCTACGTTCTGGCTGTAATCAGATTTTGTGGTCTTAGTAGTGACTTGTAAGGATTATTTTAACTTAACATATTTTAGGTTTATTTTAGAAATTATAGCAGATAAGAAGAATGATTGTTTTTTATTGGTTTTTTTTTTGTTCAGGCAAAGCTTGTTGCACTAAAGGAAATAGAAGAAATACAACCATATGGAGCTGATAAAATCTCTAGTGAAGAATATTTGCATCAAGGTATGTTTCTGTCCCCATCAAAGATGAGATCAAGTTTCAAGTGAGAGTTTAAGGGATTCTTGTTTTATGTCTCTTTTGTTTAAAACTAATATAAGATCCTTCAGGAAGGAACAAGTGCTTCTCTGATGTATCCTGACATGCCTGGGTTGCTGGATGGTAGCAACCTTATTTTGATGAGTTTCTATTGTCTTTCACAGATCATTAATATAAAAGCTGAGCATAAATAATGCATTTAGCATGACATATCTTAGGTTATTATTAAATATAAAGCCTTTTTAACCCAAATAACTATTATGAGAAAAGCATTTTCACCATATGTCATACTATATGTTTTTGAAGCTGTTCTTTACTATGCTTTACTATCTAGAAATTAGTTTAATTTCTAACAGAGAATGGAAGACTCTAAATGGGAACTCAAACTTCTCATTTCTCTGTACAGTACCAAACAGTTCATTCAGTATCTTTAGTCTATAAGCCAATCAGAAGAAGAAAATGTTGAGAAACCCAAAGACAGTAGGCAAAAAAATATATATTCCTATTTACTATAGAGAAGGCAATCTTGGTAAGTGGCAGGCACATCTGCAACTTCTTCCAATTACAGGAGATGAAAGGTCTTTTAGAGATCCTGCTATAAATTATTGAACCATTTCACTTTGTTAACGACAGGCCAAGTTTATAATGATTTAATTTTTTCCCTCTGCTTCACTCTGATGAGATCCCATTTGGAGTACTGTGTCCAGCTCTGGAGCCCTCAGCACAGGAAAAAACATGGACCTGTTGGAGCAGGTCCAGAGGAGGCCACAAAAATGATCAGAGGGCTGGAGCACCTCCCCTGTGAAAACAGAGGGAGTTGGGATTGTTCAGACTGGAAAAGAGAAAGCTCTGAGGAGATCTTATTGTGGCCTTTCGGTACTTAAAGGGGGCTTCTAAGAAAGAAGGGAAAAAACATTTTAGCAGGGCCTGTAGCAATAGGACAAGGTGTGATGGCTTAAAATAAAAGAGGATAAGTTTAGACTAGATGTTAGGAAGAAATTTTGTAGCTGAGAGTAGTGAAACACTGTAACAGGTTACCCAGCAATGTGATGGATGCCCCATTCCTGGCAACATCCAAGGTCAGTTTGGATGGGGCTTTGAATGACCTGATCTGGTTGAAGATGTTCCTGCTCGCTGCAGGAGGATTGGACTAGATGGCCTCCAGTGGTCCCTTCCAACCTAAACCATTCTATGATTCTACAAAATTTCAACTAAAACTCTATAGAATAACTCCAATAGTCCTTGCTAATATTTCGGAGCATGTGGGAATGCTGTTGGCTACTTGATACTGCCATGGCAAAGCTCATCTGAATTCACAATCTGTTTTTCCCATGCAGAATAAAAATGCCACATCTCCCAAATCTTTCTGTGCTGCTTTTCCTACCTGTTTAGTTTTTCAAATCATCTGCCCTCTTAAGACTATATAAAAGAAAGAAGAATCATCCGTCCAAATATGAAAAGATGACTTCAAAGTGTGTTTTATTGTTTTCTCACTTTTTCCCAATTCTCAAGTTGCCAAATCTCTGCATTTTCCCAATATTCTAGCTATTTTTTTCTATTTTTTTAGATCCTACATTCCTTTTCCCTAGTTTTATTTCTCCCTTCCTTCAAATTCTTGCCAGTACTTTGACATCAGCCTGTACCATACTACAAGTTGTTCTGTGTTAAGGGAAGGCTGAAGAAAGGGGAAACTATTTGGAGCTTGATGCCCAGGGCCTTTAGTGAGCACATAAGCCTTTTGATTATCCATACTTGTTTCTCAGGAAAGGACTACTGACAAGATAAGATTTTCTTGATAAATGCAGAGTTTAATTATTCTGCTAATCATGATCTTGATTAACCCAGAGAGGAGATTCCCAATTAGACAGGAGTGTCCTTCCCTGTTTGCTCTCTACTCACATGGCACTGCTTTTCTGTAGAGCTTGTGGCTGCGTTGAACACCAAGCAGGGGGCCTTTCCACTGCTATCAGCTAAGTGCTTAGTGTGGCCTGCCCTTGTGACATTAGTAGAAAATGCTATTGATACTGTTCAAGGATTACCTGAGTGCCCTGCTTTTCTCCTTGCATGTCCAAGTATTTTAGGAGATTGGCAAAAATATGTACTGTTTTTGCTTTTTTACAGAGATGGAAACCTTGCCTACTGGCCCTGTTTAGCCTGGGGAAGAAAATGCTGAAAATTTCCATACTAAAGCAATGTTTCCCTTGCTCAAAACAGCAAACAACAAAGAAAGGCTTAACATTCTCATAGCTTTTACAGCATCTTCCTCATCAGAAACCTGTAAATCTGTAGGCAGAAGAATATTCTAAAAACAGTGTGAGTATAACATTCCTAATCTGGAGACCAAAGCAGAATTCCTACTGAATTTAATGTTTCATTTACATCCAAGAACTTATTTCTCAGACCAATAAACTGTTTCCAAAACACCCTTTGATGTCTAAAACTTTTGTGTTAAGACAGTTTTGAGCAAGAATGTCACACATAGGGTAGCAGTTTTATAACTCCACATGATTGTTTCAGATGTAATGAAATGTAATGAATGTATATTGTCAGGCAAAACTGGGTTTCAACACAGAAACTGAACTGCATGCATCTCTTTAGTGACAAGGTCATTTTTGTCTCCATGTTTTTTATTTATGTCATGAGTTTCGTGGAGACTATTCATGTTTTAAATCAAACATGCAAATAATTATATCCTTGTCTGACCAGGGTTGTTGAAAAACCACTTTTGCATACATGTCTTTGGTATCTTTTAAGATGGAGACTGTGTTAAATGAAATATTATCGTACTTGTTATTTTTTATCAGATATGTTTAAAGCAAAATAAAAACTTTCCTGTTCTTTGATTTAGATACATACTGTTGGAATAAATTCTTTATTTCTGTTCAAGTGGAAGTTCAAACTCTGAACAGGACTAGACTTATATGAGGAAACCAAGAGGAGTTCACTTGTTATTTATCAGCTGATGCAGACAGAGTGAAGGAGGTCTGACCGTTGTTAGAAAGGAGCTTAGAAAGCTGGGGTATCAAGGGACTTGGACAAGTGTAGTTTCTTGTATGAAATGTGTATGAGAGAAGCAACATTTACAGGAACTGAGATATCACTGTTACAGGTATCTTCATGGAGGAGTTCACATGGAAGTTGTGGAGTTAAGTGTTGTAAAAAAATCTTGAAGAAAGTGGTTAGGAACTGTTCATTTCCTAAGTAAGTGATCTCCAACGAATTAGTTTCTAGCAGTATATGCACAGAAAATTGGCTTAGTCTCTGGCAAGCATCTGGAGGCAAATGCCTCAGGAGAACATAGCAGGGAAGGATGCTACCAATAGTCTTTACAAACCACCTGGTTTGCTCCATAGTTCCTACTCCAAGACAGGAGAGGAAAGGTCATCTTCTCTACTTATGTGTTCACATTTGTTTTCTCTGTATGGACTACGTTTCAGCAGTCTTTTACTCTTTGAACTTTTTTTATTCTATCTGTGAAGATAGTAGTTCCAACAGACTACAGTTCAAGCACCAACACTGCATAGCTGTTAATAAGAAGGAAATTAACTGTTTCTGCAGGCTTACCAGACTTCTGAGTCACTACCTGAAAACCACAGACAAATAATTTTTTTCTCAGAGTTTGGAAGGAGGAAGACTTGGATGTCTCGCGTCCCAGATTATTCTAACTAGATTTGCCTGCAGGGAAGTTTAGGTGTTTTCTTTAAGGCAGCATAATAGAATGGGAACTACAGTTTCTTTTCTTAGCTTTTGTTTAAGAGAGAAAGGAAGAATAAAAATTTTAGGAAAGCTAAAATATAGCATATTCAAAGCTGGTTATGGTTCGAACAGTGATAGACTTAGTCATCACTAATCTGGGGTTTTCTATAAGTGATTAATTTCTGGTACACATTTTCTGCACAAGTTACTGAGTAATGCTGTGTTATGCAGGATATTCATAGCATCGATGAATCCTACTACCTGGGTGTTATAGTAACTGCAGAAACCTTTACGAAAAAGGTCTTTAAAATCAATTATGCCTTACAAATGTATACATTCTGCATGAACCCTAGTATTTGTGTGTACTGAAGAGCGTGTAAGCTTACTGATTGGTCTAAACAATTCTTATCCTAGGACATTACCACTAGGGCTTACTCTTTTTCCTCTTTGTGTAGTTGTACTAACTGTTTGTTACAGCACACTGTTTTCTGCATTATTTTGCCAGCTTCCACCTAATTTTCAGTCTCTATAGCAACACTGTTTCTCAGCAACTGGGAGATGCTTAGTAAAGACCCCTCAATTTAGAAATATTGCACTCCAATCATAAAAAAATGGCTTTGAAACGAAGATCAAAGGAATTTTATCTTTAATAATTCAGGATATTTATTACTAATTAATTAGTGTTCTCTATTTTGACTGCTTAGACAATTACCTGATACTTTCATCTGGGCGTTTGCCAGGCATTTGTTGTGAACCACATTCATTTAAAAGCAAAACCTTTAGAACTGTATCTTGAAGTCAACTATTAAGTGCTAAAAAACTACTGGACTTCTCTGGCAGTGTAGTCTGCTTTCTGGGCCTTTAGTAAGTAGGGGAGAGAAAGGTAAGCACCATTATTGTATTTAAGAGAAGACAGTAATTTTGGTCTTTGAACCATAGGGTGTTTTCACCCTTTGCAGGAAACAGAAGTAATTGTAGTTTATTTTATGCATATTTAAAATGTTGATCATATGTTGTCTGGTTTCAAAAGAAAGTCCTCTGTGATCAAGTCAATTCATCTATCAAGAAATTTCTGCCTTTCTTGGACTGGTTTGCCTTTCTCTGTGTTTTAGCTTAAATAGGTAACATGTTTAAAAATGCATTGTATTTGCTGAAGTGCATATTCTGAGAACCTGTATAGGCAAACAAAAGTAACCAAACGTTACTTTTCTTGCACATTCCAGCAGGGTTCGAGAATAAGGCTGCTCTTGTTCTGCACATAACAGTGTTTGTGTTAATGGGATCAGAGCTCCTAATTTTAAAGATTAATTTCTTGTACATTTGTAATTAATTTTAGAATTCTTTTTTTTGTATTGTGAAAATGCTTTTAATTATTAATGAAGGGCACATGTAGCTGAAATACAACACACTGACATAGTTTATCAATGAGCAAAGTTCAGATTTGATGCTTTGGCTGACAGATGCTTCTGCTTTCATGTGGTGTTCATTATAAAGCAGATGTGCTAAAACTGAAGCAGATCCTATTCATTTCACCCAAGCACTCCTACTGCTGTCTGAACTCTCTGGAGTTTGGGGTATACAAACGTAGACAACACATATGTGAGTAATGCCTTTCATAACTTTTTGGAGGGAGGGTTCATGGGTGTGATGTTATGATGTCGCACAATGACAGCCAGTTCAGTAAAACGTATAAATACTTACTTAACTTTGGGACCATGAATACTCTTAGTACAAGGGTAGAGTGTGCTTATCCATATGGGTAATTTGAAGGTTACACATTGCACTGTGCTGTGCACGGTAAGTATCAGGTGCTAATAGATTATGCATGCTGTGTAACTTGGTGGTATTGGTAGATCTTTCTTATTTGAGTGAGCAAATTTTAACAAGTCAGTTCTAATTTCAGTGAGTTTAACCTGTGTATTTTTACAATCACCCTCTTGCTTTATTTTATGTACCTTTAACGAAGAGAATAAAAGGAGGAAGGCATGAGACAAGCTGTATGTTTGTAAGTCTATCTTTTAAGTTGATTTCCCTACGTTGACTTTTCTGCCAAGCTATGCAAAGGTGTACATATACTGCTTCACCTATTTTAAGAGTAATTGTGTAAGCAAATTTACACGCCTATGTAAATGTTTGGCAGAACAGCTGTCTTGAAGAACCCATGGTTGAGTACAAGCTCTAAACCTTAGCAAGGAACAAAATAGAACAGTGAAAAAGAAACCTAGTGGTTTTTCTTTCAAAAAAGTACTTCAATAAAAACTGTGGCATTGTAGTCTTTAGTGGAAAAGTTATTAAAGAAAATCTGTATCAAATCATTGTAAATATGTCTAGGTTATTGAGACACTGAAACATGAGGCTGAAGCTTTCACCAGTTAAAATTATGAGCAGCACATTTATGGTAGACTCAATAATTATAGATCATTGAATATTTATGCTTCATAATTGGCCAATATTCTGTCATGATCATGACAAATGATGAACGACTCTCACTGGAAAAATGTAATAAAGTGAATGTTTGAGTAAGTTCTGATTTAATACCAAATGTATTGTTTAAATTTTAAATTTTCAATAGATTTCCAATAGTTTCCAACTATTTAATTTTAATTATTCAAGCAATTTTCCTTCCCTTTTCCCCCCCAAAAGCTATATGTGTAGCCTTTGGAGTTTCATGTAACCTAGATCTGTTATACCTAGTGGTTTTCCACTGTAATATTAACTGAAAGATAGTTACTATACTGAATTCATATTTATATTTTTTTGTTTAAAAATACAATGTAGTTTAGAGCATTAATGAAATAAATCCTGAGGGGAGACATTCAGTTTCCATTATTATCAGGGACATAATTGTTTTTGCTTTCAGGATTGTGTGAAGAAGCAGATTTGTGATTATGCTTCCTTTTTTCCTTCCTTCTGAGCTCAAAAAGAAATAATGCCAGCTCAGCTGAAATATGTAGTTCTGTTTGAAAATATTAGAAAATTCACTTTTAAGCAATTGCAATCAACAAATCTTGGGAAGAATCTGGTGAAAAAGTATGCTCTCTCTGACCTGAAATTATGCGCTATGGATTGTATAGTAATTCTGTATGTAAACACTGGACTCTGGAAAGATCTCGTTTCCTGTACTTGAAACTGGTTTGGGGGCTTTTTTTGCCCTGTTACAATTTTGCAGTTACTGGACCATACAATTTTCTGGAGTTTCTCTATACTTGGCACCAAAACTATTATGTTGTTTGATGCATTTCTGTTTAATTTCACCTCTGAAATGCATCCTGTAAATTGTTCAGATTAAAAGGTTTAATTGGAGTGGTTTGATATGTCTCTGTCTAGAAAACATGGTTTTACATTTTAATTTGTTTTGTTATAGGACGCCTAATGCCATCTGTTCATTTCAAATGGATCCAGACTGGCATGGTAAGGATTTTTCTGATTTCTTTCTAGCTTTTCTCAAGAGACATTTCTGCATATATTTGGACAGGAACTAATGAATTGTAGTGAGGTCATGACATTTTCCGAATCTCTGTGCTGTAGCACATAAATGATAAATCACACAGCTGTGCTGTCCTACCTTTATTTTTGGATCTGTCCTAGCATCTTCCCTACCATTATAACCTTGGCTTATGGAATGGTCAGGCACACAGGGGGCATGTTTCCTTAGTTATTATAGGATAAGTTTTTTTCACTTATTCTGTAATAGGTATGAAGAACGGCCATAAATGTCCTTTTTGGGTGCAAAATAGCAGATACTTCATCTGCTACATAACAAGTAGTGCAAAATGCAGAACGAGCAGGTAACCAGCTGGAGATGTCAGGAAACAATGCACTCTTTTCTATATGTTTAATTTGTCAGCTTCTTAACAAAGGGCATTTATGACTCTGGAGGTGAAATTTGAGCCACTGTAGAATGATTACATGGTGATTTTTTTCCCAAAGGAGAAGCTCCATTCCTATAATAAATGAAACAATTCAGTGGACCTAAGTAGCCTCTCATAAATAATAATCCTAAATTATTTTGTATGTTATTTGGTTATTTTTCTTTGTCTGATGATTTACTTGTATGCGCTTGCAAGTTAATTCTGGAACTATTGCTTGACAGACCCAGAGTGCCCTACTTTAAGGGTACATTTTGTCTGTAAGGACAAACTAAGTCAGTAGCAGATGGCTACTAAAACAGATGCCTTCCACTTAGAAAGCCATCTTGCACATGGAAGGTGTTTGAGTGGGCTTGTGTGTATGTTTCTAGCTTTTGTATTTGAAAATAAGCATTTGGAATTTTATCCATAGCCTACTGAAAACTGTGGGAGTCTTTCTTTTACTTTCAAAAGAGCTTTGGATCAGTTTACTGAAAAAAGAGTACTAGATGATGCCTGGAAGTCAAAACTCATTTTTCACATTGTATGACATGCTACACTACATCTCCAAATAATATCACAAAACATAATATGACAAGAGCAGGACTAAACAGATGGTATAGCAGATATTGGCTTATTTCTATATCTTAGGGAGCATCTGGGAACCAGCAGAGCCCATAATTTACTGACTATTACCATTAGTCTGGTGCATTTGTTGGAAACCATTACACACAGATTGGCTTATTTCCAGGACTAAACAGGTATAGAGTTTTGTGGGTTATTTCTACTCAATTATGCATATTTGTTGCTTATCTGACCTTAATCAACTGTGAGTAACCCTCTCTGAAGCACAGAGAGAAAGAGTCTCCAAGGACAGGAGGATAACTGATAAATCCCTTTCTAGTTTCTAAAGCTATTGCGAACAAGCGGGTTTTTTTTATCTTGAAGTTCTAGGTATGTGTGTAAAGCACCGGATTTGGTCATGTTCAGAAGCCCTTACTTCCCACTCAGGAAAATATCCTTCAGTGACATGAAAGGAATGAACTGAAATCATATAAGGGTATGGGATCCTACCCTTGATCAAGCAGCTTGAGTGGGAGATGTCAAAGCCAGTTGCTCTGATAAATTACTTAACTTCTTCTGAGGGAGTCCCAGATGTTGATCTTGACAGAAAATTTGTTTAATGCTTGAAACAAATATGCATCCAAAACAGTAACCCTGCTGTGCAGACTGGCAGACTCTTCCAATAGAACAACATCTCTGATAAAGAAACTGTTGTGCCTGAAGAAAAACTGTTTATTATGAACTTGACTGAAAGTATACACAGTGCATGTCGGGTTTTTTTGGTCCATTAATAGACTTGATTCCCAAAGGAGCAGATGAGTTCTTTACATTAAATACTATTTATACGACTCGTTGTGTCATAAAGCAACTATTTCCCCCTTAAAGCTTTGGGAAAAAAGAAAATGATGGGGGTTTTTTTTCAGTTTTTCAAAATTTTTCTTGGAAGTATGCGGGGTTTGATCAAATCCAAGTTTGGTTGTTTTGATTTTTAGTTAAACAGTTTGTTTGGTTTAGGTTGTTTTTTTTAAAACAAACCACTCTATTGTATTATGTGTTTGTTTTTTTCACAGAGGCATTCAATGATGTTCAGAGCTCCGTCTACAGAACAGCTCTAAAACTACGCTCAATACAAAGTCTTTGCCAGTGTTAGTAGAGGAAGAGAATCCTGTACTTTGACGGAAAGAGGAATCTGTAAAAATTTTGTGTCACTGTCACCATGAGTTATTGTGCTACTTTGCTCTGTCATTTTCCACTTGAGAATCTCAAACCCATTATGAATACTAAGAGCTAGACAGTACTTCATATATAAATGGATTTTCCCCCCCTTTAGAATTTCAAAGGAAACACATTAGTGAAATTCTAAAGGCATGGGAGAGTCAAGTTATTATTACAATCTGCAACGCTGCTGTGTAGGCGTCACTGGTAATTATGAACCTTTATCTGTATATTACTATTCTCATTGAATGTCAAATTCTCATGTGTTTCTTAGAAGCTGATTTATTTGCAATAATCAGGGATCATCAAAAATGCATTGACAGGCATTATTATGGCAATACTGTAAGTATTCATGAGAAAGAAATAAAATACCATGGACTGGAAAACCCCTGGCTAGCATTCATTCTCTCTGTCTTTGAAGTGAGTAAGAATTCTGTGTGAGCAAAGAATCATAGAATAAAGCTCTGGTCACCTAGCTTTGAAATTACTGGATCTAAATTCTATATTGAGCTAGAATGCAAAGAAATCCTGAATTTTCCACCTGAAACAGTCTGTTGCTGAACACACAACATGGCAAGTGAAGTCTTCAGAGTAGCACAGAAAAGATGACTAGTTTGTTGGCCTTGGCCATAGCTTGTCGTTTGGGCATGCTCTTTTATTAATGTGTTTAGTCTGATCTCAGCCCTGACATGGTAAATGTGCCTGATGCTACATGTCGCAGCAGGGCGGCACCAACTCACACCGGTACCGGTTTTCATCAACTCTGTTGCCTTGTCCTCCGTGTCTGCTCTAGGCATTCATAGCATCTCTCCCAGGTACTCTATTCCTTCTAGAACACCAGTGACCAGAATTGCACATGGGTTTCCAGACTGAGATTCGCCAGTGTCTCACACTGGTATTTTCCCATCTGCACAGGAAAGATCATAGATGACATATTCTAGGTTTTCTGCTTCTTCAGCAATGTACGAACTTTCAATCTACTACAATCTTTCTCTTCTGAAGCTAATTCTAATTGATCATGCCTTTGAGGGGCTGAATGTGACCTTTAAGAAGGCTTAGCTCTCTCTTCCTACTGGTTGTTAGTTATTCCATGGCATAACATAACCGGTCTGTCCCTTTCTTGGCCATAGCACACACACCCCTTCTCTTTGTGTTTGTGCATGGGGAGAAAGGCTACACCAAAGCATGAATTGTTTTCACAGTCCCAGATGACCTTTCTTTTGAAGTACTGAATGGTGCATAGTTTTATACTATCTATACATAGAATGAACGTTACGTCTATATTTTGGAGGCTGTTAATCATGCTATTTTCCTTCCCTTCCTTCTATCCCAAAATAACATCCAGGTAATTTTAGTTAAGATGTTCTACCTTGGTAGTCTCACAGGTTTTTTTATGTCCATAAATCCAGCAAGACCTTTCCCAGATTATTTCCTTTTTATGTTGTGTACTGTTTGAGACTTCATTTTACAGACTTGGCTTAGGTATGCACTTCTAATGAAAAAAAAGTTGGGCTTCAATTCATGAAAAAGCAGCGGTCCTCATTCATTTCCCCTTTCATTTTCCCACAGTGGATTTGATTGATGTTTCTCTGATTCGGCACGTCCTATCAAGTGAACAGATCCAGAGGAAAAAACAGATTTCTCTGAAAGTGCAGCAGATCTCTGGAATGCTGATGGAACTCTTCCAAAGGGTGAGGTCAGAAAAACCAGGCCAAGTAGATCCAAGAGCCCCTGAATTCACTTTGAGCCTGCTAGCTGCTATGTATGACAGGTGAGAGAAAGCACAAATGTAAATCCATCACAAAGTACAAGTCTGTTTCTATCACTCTTCTACCATTTCTGTATGAAACTCCAAATTTTAAGGTATTTTTCTTGGTATACACCATGGGGTGGTTCAGCTATAGCAATATGAGGCACACAGCTTTACCAGAGAAACAATGATCAAATGTTTCCAAAATTATCTGGAAGTCCAAATGTCTGCCAGCCCATGCTAATTTATTCTGTGAGCAACTTTACTCTTTACCTTCTTTTGATTGCCAAGATATTTTGATATACTCCTAAAACAGAATCCGTATTTGTCTTTGAAAGACAGTATCTATCCATGCACAAGTTGAGAATTTGCCAGTCACTTTGTTATTTGTTTTTCTCCAGCTTAAAAAGTGAATCAGTCAACTATGAAGAAGACCTACCATCTCATAACTAACCCGATCTGCTAGCTCATGTCAAAAGCGAATAGTTTCTGGGAGTAATAAGGAAGCTGCTCACACAATGTGCTTTTCTTGTGTGCTGTTTGTGAATAATGAATTAATTCACTGAAGGCAGGATTGGTTTGTGATTTTGTCAGATTCATTGTAGAATTTATTTACTGCACGTAAAATTTATTCCCTTCTACATCAGAGCAAATTTTTTTACTGAAACTGAGTGGCATGTAAGTGGTCTGCAGGACTTTTCATTGAATCACTATTAATTATTTTGTGATATATTAATTATATGATCATTACTGCTTAAGGCCCCATGTTATGAATTTTTTGTACATAAAAATCAATTAAGACTAAGAATAAACTGCTGTATTACAAAACAAAGCTAGAAACATCAAGATAATTTTGTAACTTGTGTGCATTTTAGAAGAATCTTCTTAACAGGACTATCTTGGTCTTTTTTTTCTATTTTCTTAGGACAGTGCATCATTTTCTTTTTGCTGTAATATCTGTTTTTAAATAAAATTCACAGGTTTCTTTCCATGTATATGGGATAGAAAAAGCTTCTCATAATTTTCTTCTAATCGTGTTTTCTCTGTAGAGTGCTGTTCTCCACTATCAACACTGGAAAGTATTTAATGGCAAGACCGTATAAGAGCTTTTCCACGTTTATGTGGTAGCTTACTTAATAAACATAAATAAACCATCATAAGAGTTTTTGATTGCATACTTTAGCTTTAATCTTGGGCTTTTTTCTATGACAGTTCTGGAAAAACTAAATATGTAAATTCAAAATCTCAAAACTTTTGAACAACAACTGCAGCTCATACTTTAAAGACTATATTGCAGCTTTATGCAGTATGCTCTGTAAAAATGTAGTTTATCTAAATACTCTTGAAGTCAATTTTATGTAATAACGTTCTGAAGTGCAATACTGCTTTGTGAAACGGATATCAAATACAGAATTCCAAGATTTCCTGTTTTGTGATTTCCAGTTCATATCTTCACATAAAGAAAAGTTTTTTCATTAGGTGCCTATGTCGCAAGCTTGGGTTCTAAATTAAGCCACATTCTTTATGATCTAATGGTCAACACTAAAGTCTTGGTCCTTCCTATATCTTTTTGATTAAATTGAGTCACAATGAAATGAAAGGGAATCAGCCTACTAGGAGGGTACAGATCTGGAGCCACAGTAAAGCTGCCTGACAATATAACACACAAAAAAAGATTGTAATCCTCCTTTCTTTTCCATATTTGGGAAAGTTTTCCACAAATGAACAGTAAAAATTTTTAGAACATGTATTGTAAATGTAAAATTACATTTTGCTTAGAATGTGAGGTCTTCGGAGAAGGTCTTTTATGATTGTGCAGTATCTTTAACAGTTAACTCTGAAGTTATGTTCAGTGACAAAGGGTCCTAGACATAAAATATCACTAAAGTGTGACATCAATTATATACATATAAAAAGATATGAGTTTTGAAGGTGTCTTCCAACTTATAATTTTTTCTTTTCTTAGAGGTTTCAGTTTTTACATTCTTGGTGAATCCAGTGTAACTTATTTTGTTTTCCTAGGTCTGGAACAGGTTATATCAAGATTAGATCTGCTGCAGCTGCCCTAATTGCACTTTCAGGAGATACTCTACTGGTTAAATACAGAGGTGGGAAATATATGACTTTATCCACTGCCTAAAATACTGAACAATGAGAAGAATCTCCATTGTAATTTTTCCATTTTAGAAGAGAATACAGTTCTACCATGCAAAAATTTAAATTATGTTGACTGCTTATTGTAGAGAAAGGCTGATACAGAAGAATACTTTTCCATCATTATCTGTAGCCATTTTTGCATTAAGTCTCAGAACAAATTATAATAAAATTGAAGATAAGTAAAACTTAAAAATGAAGGTCAAGTTCTGTTTTCTTAGCAGAAAAGAATAGAAACCCCCAGTTTTAAATTTCATTGGATTAGAAAACAATTTTATATATTGGATTGTGGGAGCTTTTAGAGCCCTTATAACATTAGACAAAAATGCTTAAAGAACTAGGTATAACAGATAAATGTAGCCCAGCACAATGTAGAGCACAAGGATTTCTGCCTGGATTAAATGCTCAAAATGGAGAACAAAGGGACTACAACTGGCATACTGGCTTCATATTCTCCTATTATATATTGTGTATTTCCTTCCAAATTACAATTTGGAATTAACAATTCACAATTTGAATAGGGCATGTCTTGTATAAACATATTTAAATTCTTTTCTTACAGTCATGAAAATGAGCTCATTGTTTCCTTCATCCTTACCTATCTTAACTGCAAGGAGTAAGGACTTACCATAATTTCTTTGCTCTCCTTCTCTTTCCTCTGCCTTTAGGAAGAAAGTAGTGTTACGACTGTTAAATAGCCAATTAAGTGGAACTTTCTGGAGGGGTTTATTTGGTAGGCTATGATCATGTAGATGCTTTGAGAAGAAGTAACTGAAAGACACTTGAGGCTCTGCCAGGATTCCACTTTCATTGCTCTGGTTGTTTTCAGCTTTCTTCCAGTTTTATGCTGTCTCTGATGGGAAGGTGGCTTTGATTACCCGTAGTGCCCTGAGAAGCCTACTAACAGACTTAAATCAGGTAATGCCACTGTAGTGCTGTTACACAACAGATCTTGTAGGAGTATCCTGATCTAGAATTAAAAATACATGGTTGATAACATTTTTTGTTTGATTGCATTATGGGACTGAAGTCAGTACGGCACTCTGTGGACTTAGGGAACTAGTCTGCAAAGTAGGTAGAAGAATCAAATTCTGTAGCTTTTCTCAGTTAGGGTAGCCACTCATGTCAGTGTCTCTGTGCATTCATTTTACCTGAGCTTACAGGTCCTGGGAACATTTTCATCCAGCTGTTGCTAAAATGGTCCTGAACTTCAGATGTCTGTGCTTACTAGAATAGCTTGCAGTTGCAGAAATATGCTTTAGTACAGAGGTATTTCCAGCTGAACTGGTGCTGAAAATGGGATCTGAAAATGACCCCTGAGGTTCAAACCTGGTGTCCTTCTGTATTCTTCCAACATAATGCATTGATCCCTTTCATTAAGAGAGCTGGAAGCAAATAATTCTGGCACATAGTAAACAACGAGACTGCATACTGATGCAAGATGGAGAGCTTTTCTTTGGAAGAGTGTGTAAAATGGGATTTGAATAGGTGCTTCACCATCTGTGTGCTGTCACCATCTCAGCAGAGCATGATGGGAGCATCTGTTTTTTATTGAGGTGTGTTTGAGCCTTTTTTCTTGGTGCAGATCCCAGGCATTGTGGGAGAAAGCTGCACTCCGTCTTGTGTGGAAATTGCAACTCACAGCTGTTTCCATGGGGTGAGTGAAATTCCTGTATTCTAGGAAATCATTTTGAACATTGCTGGATGATTAATATTGCAAGTGTATCACCTCCTCCAGAGGAGGGCAGCAAAAATTATCAGGGGGCTGGAATACCACTCCTATGAAGAAAGGTTGAGTTGGGGTTGTTTAGCCTTCAGAAGCTTTTTGTGGCCTTTCAATACTTAAAGGCGGCTTATAAGAAAGATGGGGAAAAACTTTTAAGGAGGGCCTGTTGTGATAGGATAAGGGTTAATGGCTTTAAACTAAAAGAGAGTATATTTATACTAGATATAAGGAAGACATTTTTTACAACAAGAGTGGTTAAACACAGGAACAGGCTGCCCAGAGTGGTGGTACGTGTCCCACCCCGGAAACATTCAGGGTCAGATTGGATGGGGCTCTGAATAACCTGATCTGGTTGAAGATGTCCCTGCTTGCTGCAAGGGGGTTGAACTAGATGACCACCAATGGTCCCTTCCAACCCAAACCATTCTGTGATTCTATGATGCACCATCCACCAGTATCGACTTTTAAGGGGCAGGGATATTTGTCAGTGTCACAGTATAGGAAAATTTATACCTATAGGAAAGATGCTCAGTAAGATACTTCTGAAGACTCCTGCATTTATTCCAAAACATTCGTAACACAGGAACATCTTATATGAATGGAAAATCTGTGCTGGCAGGGTCCAATATCAAAGCTTGTATTAGGAATTGTAGATGAGACACCAGTGCTTTTCAAGTGAATGGCTGAACTTGAGACATGTATTTCTTTCAGGTTCTGAAGTCAGCGATTGCTGAAGAAAAGTTCATATCTTGGCTGAGATCAGAGCCTGCCGTTCTCCTGTGGCTCCCTACATGCTACAGATTATCAGCCACAGAAATGGTTTGTCACCAAGCTAGATGTAGAGTCTGCAAAACTTTCCCTATTAAAGGCCTCAGGTGTGTCAGTAATTACTGTAGTCTATAGCATCCACATAAATAGTTCTTAACATTGTTTGCCTACCCTACGGGCTCCAAGTACTGTATTAAGAACCATCACAGGCTACTGCTCAAGCCTGCAACCTGTTTATCTTTAGTTCACTAGCTCAGGCATTACAGGAAGTAAACTGTCAGTTCAGTGGTAAAACAAATTAAACCTGCATATCTCATTTCTTAGCTCTTTGTCCCATAACCGGGTGTATTAATGGGCTAGTTAAGTTATCCATCAACATCTTATTCACGTAAATTATGGTATAAAATGCCTAATGGTGTAAAAAGAACACAATCCATTAAATACTGCCCAGAATGCTCAGAAAAGCATTTTATTGTTACTCTGTTCGCACTAATAGTAAGCTTGCAGGTTTAGTTTTTAGCATTTTTAGGGGGGTTTTGCATCAATAATGTAGTGATATTACAGTTCCATGAAAGTAGCAAATAAGAAGCGTATGAAGATGTAACTGCACTCTCAAAAATGGTAGTAGAGAAAGTGTTTCTTCCTTGGACTGAATATCTATGAAGCAAATAATATCAAAATTGTGAGTTCTGGAGAAGAGTTCACTGTGATTTGAACAAAACTGTCACATTCAGAAATGCTGAAGGAAGTCTTTATTCTAACAAATGTGCTTCTCTGCCTTTCATAACCCAGGTATCTGGATTTCTCAATAATCAAGCTAACATACACCAAGTTTTTATTTGTGGGGAAGTAGCTAAATCCTTCTGTTTTCCCTCACAGGTATCGCTGTCTGAAGTGCCTCAATTTTGACCTTTGCCAAGTCTGCTTTTTTACTGGCCGCCTCAACAAACCACATAAGAGGTCACATCCTGTTGTGGAACACTGTGTGCAGGTAGAGTCCCATTGTATTGATTCATTTCCCTGTTCAGGTTCTTCATGTAGGCAAGTAGGCAGTACACTCGAATTACATCGATTATGAAATTATGTGTGTATCAGCCATAATGGCCATGACATATTAGTGTTATTTATCTGGGAACAATGAGTCAGGGAATGGAAAAAAAGGGAGCTTCTAACTTTAGAAGGAGTGTTTTGTTCTGAAATAACTGAATAGAGCCATGAAACGTCATAGTGCGAGTCCTTTTCTCAAGGAGTTTTACGGCAAGTTTGCAATTTGCAGATCATCCTTAAACATGTGGAAGGGATCCTCAGTGTGTCTCAGTGCTCCTTCCTGCCAATTCTAATGTGAACTTATTCAGAAATTAATTCAGCCTAAAGCTGTACAAACTCCTGCATGAAATTTCCTTCATTCCAGAGATTTTCCAGTTTACTATAAAGCTTTTGTATTCATTTGCCTCTTGTCCGTTAGGGACACAGTGCAAAGCAACAGCACAAGCCCAGCTAAGCTCACCTGCTTGGGCTCCATTACAGGGTCAACTTGTGCTTTCATCTCACTAGTGGTGACGTTCAACACTGAATTTGTGTTTGGAAGATCATCTTCTTTGCACAGGAGATTCCAGATCTTGCACATGGCACCAGACAGGTTTGGGGTTTTTTTGGTGGATCTTCTCTTCCACTAATTAAGCTGGGAAGTACCCATGAAAGTTTCCCTAAACAGC
Organism: Neomorphus geoffroyi; assembly: GCA_033558235.1. Lineage (NCBI taxonomy): Eukaryota > Metazoa > Chordata > Aves > Cuculiformes > Neomorphidae > Neomorphus > Neomorphus geoffroyi. The sequence continues at coordinate 36,011,635 of JAUMJM010000027.1, forward strand.
TATGCTTCACTATCTCCTCCCTGAAACCCTGCACTTAACATCTATATAGCCACTGTCTGCACCAAAACAAAAGAATATTAATTGGTCTGCTCTTGCAGTCACCCTTTGTGTGAGGAAACATTAAACTGTAGCCACCTCATTGCTCTCTTTCTGAAAACCAAGCCCCATTACTAACACTGTGAGGAAATATACCTGGATGATCAATATCTGCATTAAAAATATCAGATAGATATTAGGTATCAGATAGTTCATTCTTGCAAATATTCTTCCTCATTGTCCATCTGTGAGAAAGCAGAAGAATCAAATGGCAGCTCATCTCTTCATGTAGACACTTCTAATAGACATTAAAATCAGTGTGAATGAAGAGTGAATGGGACTCTGGATGTGGAAACACCAGAAGGAAGGACAGGAGAGATATGACAAGGTAGGAGATGATGCAACCTAGAGTAGCTGGTTAGCAAGATTCCAGCACTTCCATACACAGCTTCTCAGGACAGCCAAATCAGGAAAACAAAAGGTAGAAGATTCCCTCATAAGAGACGATGATGTGAAGGTAAACAACTAGACCTATACCTATAAGGCACCTAAATGAGGAGACAAAAGATCACTAAAGGAATCTTTAGTACGGATCCTAAAGAAACTAAAGGCACATCCAAAACCCAGCACATTGTCACACTAAGAGGAACCCAGGAGCACTAACATCTCTTGTCCTTCATGTCACTGTAAGTCATCATGGCCATACCATTGGTGTCCCTACACCTTGCTGTGTGAATGCTGGAAAGACAACTTGGATACAGGTATTTTAGTGCTTGTAAGTGAGAGAGTATGAGTAAGTAAAATCAGGTTTTGTTTTAAAATGAAGTCCCCTTCCTTTCCTATGCTATGTGGTATTGAGCTTTCCCACATAGTTTCTGTAATATTGCAACTGGATCACTGAACTTAAGTTTCCGTTTGGAAGCCCTACTCTAACACTGTAGATATTACTTTTATGGCAAAAATCTATACCAAAATTAAAAAAGTAAGCTATTTACTGTGACAGATACCATTTTTATCTCCTTTGTGTGGGACAGAAAATAATTAGTAGGTAAGTCACTTTTTCCACACCTTTCACTCTTGGCAGATGCCATCCTTGGCTTGGTAAGTTTTCACATTATCTTTACCAGGGAGTGAGCTGCTAAGTGGGGGTTTGAAATATCAGCACTTTTTTCCTTACACCTTGTGGTAATGTTGAGAAATGACTGGCAGACACACTGTGTGTGTTTTCCTGTTCAGTCTATCAGGGTTTACCCTGACAGCAGCAGTTACTTCCTGGGGCAGAATTGGTTTTTCCCCTCCTATAAAGCACCTACTGAGCTTAGTTGCTGTACCTGAGCCTAACACTGCTGTGACAAATGGAAGTGTGGGGTTTACTGTATTGTATGAGAGGAGGACATGAGGCACAGAAGGCTGTATCTGTTAACACTTCGTATAGTTATAAAAGTACTTCTTGCCATTGATCAAGAGGGAACTTAGATGCTAGTTGTGCAGAATTATCATTGGGACTGTGAGCTTAATCATTGTAACTGCCAAAATCCTACATAAGGTGTTCCAGGCCGCCTGAATTTGGCCCAGGCAGAGCGTTTTGCCTACCTAGCAGAATTGGAGGCACTCTTGCTTGTGGTTCTTCATCATCATCCACCTCAGCTCTCCTTCTAGGGCTCAGACAGCAGACATGAGCCTCTTGAGTTGTTGAACAGGTGGACTATTGCTTTCTGCGTCTTGCCTTTGCCTTGAAATATGTTTACTTCTGTGCATCACCTGTTTGAAAATTCACTCCCTTCTTTATTATTCCTCATTCCAATAGATGTCAGCAAAGGCAAATGCAAAGCACTTTCTCCGCACCATCAGGAACAACCTGTTTCGAGAGCGCTGCAGAAGAAAGGAGGCTCAGAGAAGGAGGGCTCTGGAGATAGTGGAGGAGAGGCACTTCCCTATTCACAAAAAGTCTTTGTGAGTTTCTGTTTCTGATGAGCTTATCATCTCTGAATAATTTGTCAGGCTGTGGGATATTGCTTGATTATGTCCTTTGAGTACAATTTTTGTTATGACAGACACTATGTCATGATTTTTCCATTAAAAAGGGAAAGCATAAATGGGAAGTTGCTTCACATTGTTCTGTAGTTTAACCATGATTACCATGCCGACAACCCAATTACCAGTCATCTTATAAAATGTTACACATTTGTGTCTTCCTTCCCTCCTTCCTTACGTGACCTCTTTCTCTCCATGCTATTTCTTATCTTGTCTAGGGTCAAGCATTGCAAATGTTGAGTATCTGTCACAACTGCATGGGCTTTTAAACACCTCCTCTATGGCAAATTCATTGGAAATTAGCTGTGAATACTTTCCACATATGATCCACAGTGTATTCACTGACAGTCATTCTACGCAAGTTCCATTGAATTGCAGTCCTGTGGGAGTACTTGCAATAGTGAGCAGCTGAGCTCACTATTCTGTTTCTTTCAGATCAGTTCTCTTTTCTGTGCTTTTAGTTAATATGTAAATTTATTACTGTATTTCCACTGATCACAGTGGTAAATAATGAGTATTGGAGGTCATGTTGTGATTTCCTCTACAGTTTCTCCTTCCTTGCTCTAAGATTTTCGTTGATATTTCTGTGTAGAAACTGAAGAGAATGATTATATGAGGTAAGCACTATGAACATAGGAAGGGTGAGATTCCTTCCTAGTTGCATGAAGACCTAGCAACTCCCTCACATCTCACACGTGTTCTCCAAATGAGGCTTCAGTGAGACTGAAATAGGGGAAAAATGGTCACTCCTCTCTCAAAGAATTAAGTTCATCCTTGCATGAAGGGGGAGAAAAATCTGTTTATAAAACTTGATTGTGCTACACTGCTAGGTAAGTACATTGCTAATAGAAACCATTTTTTTTATATACAGTAAGACCAATGAATGATAGTTACAGTGACACTCAGGGAGAATGTTTGTTTTCAAGAATGTCATGAAATGGGAAACATTTTCTGTTACTATTATTTCCTTGTATTCGGCAACATAAAATGTTCCTTCATTTTGAAGGTCATTCAATCCTTTCAAAAGTAATCAATATCTCTCTGGGATTCTGTGGGATTTTGCTTATCTAATGCTTGGGTAGCAGAGAGGGAAAGAGGAATTTGAGGTTACTGTTACAAGTGTCACTGTGGGGCTGATAGGTTTCCAGGCTTTTCCTAGCATGGGCTGAACAGCAGGATATCCAGTCCTTTGCTATCTTTTTGTAGTTGAATTTCCCAATATATTTAGCTTTTGGCTAAAGGAAGCAAAAAAGGGTAACAGCAAATTGCACTGATAATATAATAAATGGGTGGAAAGAAGAATCTATTGATGAGTTTCTGTTGAAAATGAAATTTTTTTCAGGAATTTCTTGCTTTCAGCCAAAATATACCAAAAGGCATAGCTAAACCGTACTTCTTGCTTAGTCAATAGCACAGCTGTCTGTCTGCTTACAGTACATTAGTTTTACTTTGATCTTTCTGGTTATCAAAACCATATAAGGCTTGATCCTTTCTCTACTCATTGTTTCTCTGTTGGTATACAGTCCCCTTGCAGAACTCAGTGCTTCACCACTACCTGGCCCAGAAAACACGTCTTTCCCAGTAGACAGACCTGTCCTGGAGTCACCCAAATTCGTATCTGAAAACAGAGCTGCAATGAAGAAGAGCGAGAATAACAGCAAGACACCAGAGCAAGGCAAGACAATGGCTCAGGTGAGCAAAACACCAAGCTGTATTAGTGATAAAGCTGTGAAGAAGACCTACCAAGTTAATTATCTAATTGGCTTCTAATTACTAATGAAAAAGAAATGTAATGAACAACTTCACCTTTCTGTTAATTTGTCAATTATGGAAAAAAAAATGTGGACTCTGAAGGTTTCTTGAAGCTTGAATCTGATACCCTCACAAGATTAGTGACTAACTCCTTGACTTCCATGACCTTCAGAAGCATTTGTAAGAATATTTGCTCTGTTACTTTCCCCCGCCTCCCCCCCCCCCCCCCAAAGTTGTCTTAGAGTAGCAAAGTAAAGACTAGCGAAGACTGGAGTCCTCCCTATTCTGAGAGTATTTTTTATCATGTATCATGTCCTCCTACTGCAAACAAATGTCAAGGAAGGACGTCTTAATTCTTGTTAGGCTCAGAACACTTTTGTCACCATGGCAATAACAAGAAGACAGAATGGGCCATTCTTAGGGATAAACCCAGAGTAGTGTCAGCTCCAACTAAAATAGCTCATGCATAAAAGCTCTCCACTAATCTATTTCCAGGTTCCATGCATAGAAACAATGCTAGAAGAGTGGGCAGGACAGTGGAGATAAAAATAAGTACATAGCAGTTTTTGGTTTCTATATTTATTTGAGAGGCTGGTAGCTCTGCACATACTCAGAATACAGGGAACACTGGGTTGTGTTCAAACCAGTTTGTCATCCACTCATCTTGTTATTCCCAGAAGCCAAGGGTGCAGTAACTGAGAACCAGCCTGCGTGCGTCAGGTCACTCCTTTGGCTGCTACTCCTGTGCTGCCCTTTGGAAGACCTGCCTTTTAGGTCTGTGCTGCCCAGCTCAGGGTATAGTGCCAGCCAGCACGTATCTATAGGAGAAGTTATGGGCAAACATTGCTTAAGCATATAATTTTGATGGCTGGCATTTGTCATGTTAAAAGATAGTAAGACGGGAGTTGCATCCCTGTAGTAGGTTTCTGTCCCATGCATTGCTCTCTTGTTAATTTTCTCTCTGGGCCAAGAATTCATTTTGAGCAATTTTAGACTGATTTCCAACATCTTATTGTGCAGATTAGTTCAATGTTGCTTAAAAACTGCAGACTATGAATCCAATGATAGCTTTTGGTAGAATCCATGAGCTTGGAGGTCCTGGGGACCTGGCTCCTAATTTCCTGGCAGCCCTGATTCCAGCCCAGCTTATACCGTACCTCTAAAGCAACTGACCTGGAAACTGTTTGTCTCCCTGACTTCTGGACTACTATCCCCTGCATGGCCCAGAGACAGCTACTTCCATCCAAAGACCAGAAGTTTCTCTTCTCTCTTCTACATCCAATCTGCCTCCCTCCATCTCCTTGTCCCAGAGCAGCTGTGTGACCTGGGAGAGACTGTTACCAAATCAGAATATTCCATTTTGCTGAAATTCCAGGGAATGAAGTTTTTGTTCTAATTTAAAACTAAACAAATTCTATATACTTTAGAATTTGTCATAGGACAAATAATTTGTTCTATAGCAGGGGTGTCAAACTCATGGCCTGTGGGGCGAGCCTAGCCCTTCACCTTTTTTTATCTGCCCTGCCACCTTGTTTCTACCTTGTGGTAGCACCGAGCTCCTTGCCCTTGTGCTCCTGCCAGCGTGCCAGTCACGTGTGCAGTGTGTGACGTGTGTTACGCTGCAGGAGCAGGAGAACAGTGGGAGCTAGCAGTTTGACACCCTTTTTTTTGTAGAGTAAATTTTCCAGTCCATTCTAATAGCCATTAGAGATACTTTAATCCATCAGTTGATTGCAATCAGTTAAATTTAAAAAGTTAACTAGTAAATCTGTAAAAGAGACCAAATCCCAAATTTGCCATACTCTCGTATAGCAAAATTTGTGTAGAAAATGAAATGTTATTGCTGATAAAGTTATGAACAGCTACTTTTCTCTTTTTTTTGTTATAGTCAATAGCCAATTTTGAAGCAGATGTGTTAAAAATGCACGAATCCATCAAAAGCATTCACAATGAGAGCAGGTAAGTAAATGCAGTAGTACAGTGACAGAAGACTGCTGGGCAAAGCTGCTCCAGTGGAGTCCTAGAAGTCAAATGATTTTTCCATACTTTAAATATTTTGAGATTTAAAAAAAGATCCTATCAAATAGGGATAAATTCAGCTACGAAATTCAGCTACAAAAATCGTAAATGAGGATCACTGTCAATAACATTGCATAACATTTTGTTTTGCTTTCATCTGCATTTCTGCAATTTTTAGTTTACATTTCTAAAAGTAGTTTTTTAAAGGAAAAAAATTTTTGTTCACATAAAATTTTCAGAATAGCATACTTTTTCTAAATTTTTCTCTGGATAAGACTTAATCAAAATAAATTGCATTATTTTTTCTAAAAAAATATGCTGTAAGTCAAACAGACACTACCAGCTTAACAGAGTAACTATTGGTCAAAGTTCCAGGATGCAGATTATCACAGAAGGTCCCTTCTGATAGTCAAACGTTTGACAATAAAAAATTAATTCCTAAACTACAAATTTCTTGGGTGGCTTATTTCTTAGGGGGGGTGGTGGGTGCTCATTAGCAAGTTTGCAGATGATACCAAGCTGGGAGGAAGTGTCGCTCTGTTAGAGGGTAGGAAGGCCCTACAGAGGGACCTTGGCAGGCTGGAGAGATGGGCTGATTCCAATAGCATGAGGTTTAACAAGTCCAAGTGCTGGGTTCTACACTTTGGATGCAACAACCCCATGCAGAGCTGTAGGCTGGGGACACTGTGGCTGGAGAGCAGTCAGGCGGAAAGGGACTTGGAAGTGATGGTAGACAGGAAACTCAACATGAGCCAGCGGTGTGCTCAAGTGGCCAAGAAGGCCAATGGTATCCTGGCCTGCATCAGAAATAGTGTGGCCAGCAGGAACAGGGAAGTCATCATCCCCTTATACTCGGCACTGGTTAGGCTGCACCTTGAGTGCTGTGTCCAGTTCTGGGGCCCTCAGTTTAAGAAAGACATCGAGATGCTGGACTGGAGTGTGTCCAGAGGAGAGCGACGAGGATGGTGAAGGGGCTGGAGCACAAGCCCTATGTAGAGCGGCTGAGGGAGCTGGGGTTTTTTACCCTGGAGAAGAGGAGGCTCAGGGGAGACCTTATTGCTCTCTACAACTACCTAAAGGGAGGTTGTAATCAGGCAGGGACTGGTCTCTTCTCTCAGGTGACTGGTGACAGAACAGGAGGACATGGTCTTAAGCTTCATCAGGGGAAGTTTAGGCTCAATATTAGGAAAAAATTCTTCACTGAAAGGGTGATTGGTCATTGGAATGCGCTGCCCGGGGAGGTGGTGGAGTCACCGTCCCTGAAGTGTTTAAAAGGAGATTGGATGAGGCACTTAGTGCCATGGTTTAGATGGCAAGTAGGTGTTGGTGTTGGGTCATAGGCTGGACTTGATGATCTCAAAGGTCTTTTCCAGCCTTGTAATACTGTGATACTGTGGTGGTGATGTATGGGCAACCATGCTTACCTTTTTGTTTTCCCCTCCTTCCTTTTTGTAGTTATATATCAATGTGCTGTAGATACAATCCTGTTTATGAACACTGAAACCAATGCAATTACAACAAAGTGTAGGATTTGATCCTGAATCTACTCTCTTTATTTCCTTCAATATATTCTGTTCCCTCTATTCCTGTTTTGTTTCATTCTAATAAGTCAATGTACAATTGCTATTCCAAATTCACAGAAGGGCACTCCAAGATGAGAGCAAAGCACTTGCAGTTTCATTGTAAGTCTATGTCCTTACCTCACTCTCTATTCTCACAAGGGAAAACAAAGAGATAGGGCAAAGACCTTCGGCTTTCATTTAGATTAGCAATAGTTGAGAGATATCTGGGAAGCCTGCTCCTGAAATACTGCACCACCCTCTGACCCAGAGCTTATCATATAAGTGGGTGAATGAATCATGCTACTCATGGGAAGCTATTTGTTCTTATTTGTGGACCAAGTTCAAGCATTGATGTGCCTGTTCACAGAACTGGGCCTCTGAGTTAGTTGAAGGTAGTCAGCATTTTACAGTAAAGGCCCATTAAATGCTGTTATAAGGGACCACTGTAATATTAATTTTAATTTTAAATGGTCTGACTCGCTGTCCCATTCAGACAAAATTTGCATAATTCCTGTGAAACTAATGGAGATCGCATCTGTGAGCCAGTGCACACAAGAAAGTGAATCAGATCAACTTGCATTTAGCTAGGCAAGATAGGTAGCTATTTCAGCTGTGTGTGATATGAAGCAGTTGTGTTGCTTGTAGTGTTAACAAGCTTTTCTATCTGTCTCCACCTCAGCCATGGAGGAGACAAAATTGTATATCTACCCTGAGTTCTTAAAGAAATCCCGACTCCAAAACGGAGATATGGGTGGTAGTTTTGTCACACTGTGTTCTGAGTAGGTAACTTCTCTGGTGTGCATGGGACAGTAGCACTTCTCTTTGCAAAAATCACCTTTCAAGGACAAGTGGCCTGTGCAGAAACTATTGGTATAATCAAACAAACTGCATAGAATACCAGGAGAAAGGAGGAACTCAGTTAAAGAGGTAGAGGCTGCTTTTACTCTTTTGTTGCCTGGAGGAAATGATGGGAGTCTTTTGCTGGCCAGAGAGTTGCTGCGAGTAATTTGCTTCCAGACAGAGGAATTGCTGTAATGCCTCTCCTGTTGCAGCAACCTTTGTGGGAAAGGTGAAACCGCAAAATGCAAGGCTTAGTCCTGGTCACAGCTCCTCTCAGCTCACATCTTTCCTTATCTAGAACAATTCTGTTCTTGCTAATTCCATGGGTACAGCCCAGTTCCTGAAATGCTGGCATCTAACCCTAAAGCTGATGAAAATTTCCTGAACTCACAAAGAGGAGAAAGTTTGTGCCACAGTGTTTGCTCCTTTCCATGACTGCATATAGTTGTGTGTGTGATCTAGCAAAATTCCCACCCACCTGTGTCCTGATAGGTACATGAAGAAGCAGTTCAACAAATGGAAAGAGCAAATGCAATTTCTTCACAACTGCCAGGAAGACAAAAGCTGCAAATTAGAGGCGAAGCTCTTAAGTCTGAAAGCAAGCCATGAAAACCTGCAGATGAAGCTGCAGCAAATGAAGCAAGAAGTAAAGGTATAGTGATAAATATACCAAGAATATTCACAGCTATTGGCAATTACTGAACACTCACTACTCCTTTTCCTGCAGACCAGCACTCGATACTATTTCATGCACATTCTATCTTTCTGCTCGGTCATCTTAGATTCTTGCCTTCAGAGAAAGCAGATAGGCTCTTTACAGCACGGGTTTTCTTGTCATTCTGTATATATTTAGCATCTAGCACAAATATCCACGTTTGGGATGTTTAGATACTACTGCAATTAAAATAAGGAGAGGGTATTCCAATAAGAGTGAGAAACTGGTTTCCAACAGAAGCGTTAGATACTTCATTGCAGTCTTTTCTTTAGAGAAGAATTCTGGGTTGGCATTGAATAAATAAAATACTCTTTTGTAATTCCTAATTGCTGTCTTGTACTGGGATGTAATTCAGACCTCTTATAGAAGACATTTTAATTCTTTTCAATTGTATTGACTTGCATTCAATTAAAGTATCTCTGAGATTCTAAAGAGGCTCTTATTTCACAGGGAATGCATACATATATTCCACCTACAACATTTTTGTAGCATTTTCTGCAATGCTGTTTTTAGAGCGTTTTTCAGGGATGGTCAAACATAGAGAAAAGCCAAAGACACATCTGCAGTGCACACTTGGTCAGCTTTGTATTACCTGCACATGGAGTTCAGTGTGACCCGGCATGTCATACCTGAGTGCGTGCTGCGACACTGGCCTGTCCACACCATGCAGAACTGACTGCACACACAGTCAGCTCAGTGCATCCCAGTTACATGCGACTCAGCATTCATGCAGTGGTTGGTATTTACCATCATAGTTCTGTCTAGAAAATTCCAAGTATAGTTGTGACACTGACAACCAACTTAGTTTTGGAATTTCAAATGTTAACAGGTGTGAGGTGTTTAATATGTGCTTAATAGACCCATGTATTTTTCCCTTAGTTTAATTATTTTAGAGCAATTTTCCTGCAAATTTCCTCTTGGAACATTAGTATCCCCACTTTTCAATGGCCTTAAAGCATGTAATGTCTTCAGATTGGAGTTGTGGAAAGAATGGCCAGATGGATTTATCCAAACTTAAACAAAAAATATATTTTATTGAGGGAAAATATTTTCTTTGTGATAAATATTGGTTTAGTTCACCAGAAAGTTAAAAATAATTATTCTGACCCAAAATTATTTTCCTGACTCTTTTAGTACTACCAGCAAACCAAAATATCAGTAATTTTCAGAATGTAGTTTCTGTGTTTTGTCTATTGTAGACAATGTTACAGCCATCAGAGCCTCCTTTTACACAATGTCAGAATACGATGCCAAGAAATCCACATGTGGAAAGGAGAATGCAGAGTGGATTAAATCCTGCCCAAATAAAGACTACTTCCAGAACATGTGCAGACCTGAAATCTTTGAATCCCGTCAATTCACCAACTAGAATGCAACTGTTACTGACACACGAAGTTCCCACTGCAGTGGACTTCATCTTCGCAGGAGACCCATTGGAGTCGGTGTCCTTGCAGAGTGACAGACCTTCTATGGGCCAGAATAAAAAAGCCAAAGAGACTCAAACGTATGTGCCTAAATTGACAGAAAACTCCCCCAGGGGCATCACAAGGAATACTGTTCTTACTCCTGATGCAGTGCAGGTACCACCTGATGAGAAGGAAGCCAGTGAGGAAGTGGAACTGCAGCAACTAGTGATGAAACTGAAGGATGCATTGTCCCTCCAAGCCCAGTCAGGTATAAGTTCTCCCTGTTATCTTTACACTATCTTCTCGCCTTCATCCAGTTTACTCCAATAACATTATTCATAATCATTTAACCCTCAGAGGAAACTCAGAGTCTTGCCTTTGCCATTGTAGAAGTACTCCAGCTCTGTACTGTAAGGTAGAACATATTCCTGTAAGGTGCAATACAGCCCCAAACATTGAACTGCTTTGGAACAGGATGAGTAAAAACGCGTTAGAGGAAATTGCTCTCAGAAGTTGATTAAGGACCAGACTTACACTGGTGAGGGAACTGGAGGTCTTCTGTGTTGTCAGTTCTGTGGCAGTGTAACTATGACTCCAGTCCCTGGCAGACTTCCAGCAGTGCAAAATCCTTTTGTAAACAGTGGTCTTACACAGCAGAGTTTTGTTCAACACTCAGGATGCCTCACTTTTGATAACGAGGACATAATAAAGAGAATAACGGAAAAAGCTGCTGTTTCTACAGTGTTATCTTAAATTAGAGATTTATAAAGAGTTTTTCAGGGCTCTGGCAGTATCCAAATGCTCTGAAAGACTTAAATCTGTTCTACTTTTCAGCTCAACAGTCTGCTTTGCAGCAGCAGTTCTTCTCTACAGCTGAACATGTTTGCAGATCTTTTTCTGACCTCATCGACCAAGTAACTTCACCAGCTTGTAAATGATGGAAAATACTGTTCACCTTACAGCTACACTGACCTATTGAAGGTAATTGATGCCATGTCAGACTTTTTAAAAGTGTCTCAGATGGTGCATTATAATAACCCAGCATGACACATTTCTGCATTTACTGACTTCACTAGGAACCATAAATAGTGTTAGAGAATAATGCTCCTTTTCTTCTAGCCGTTTCTAGCTCCTGTGCAGTAGATGTTGGCCCACCTGATAAAAATCAGCATGTTTTCTTAAATGTTACACTGGCTTTCACAGCTGTACTACCCTGTACTCTCTTCTTGCTCCTATATAGTCAGAAATGGCTCATGTTTCAGGAACGTTATTTTTTTTATATGAGAATTGGCTTGAGTCAGCTGGTTTCAGTGTTATATTTTCTGTCACATCATTGTTTCTTAGAGTGTTCTTTGGTTCTTACACTGTTCTAAGTATAAGAATGTAATTTTACCTGCAGCATCTAAAATGTGAAAAAAGTAACTTTTTCCTTGATTACTAGTACTTTCCTGCCCATTTCCTCAGAGACAAGATGATGCTCCAACCTGCTAATTAAGAAGCTTGCTGAAGCAGAGAAGTGTTGCAAATTTGTTTAAGCTAAACACCAGCTTGACTCGTAATAGTTCACCATTTCTGTTGCTATCTGGAGGAAGAAAGCTACCAGCAGCCTTTTCATAGGGGGTTCTGTAATTCCAGGTAGGACGTATCTAAAGTGGAAACGCTAGCTTCTTCCCAAAGTGCCCTGTGGAAGAGCATCTAAGATAAACAGTACCCGTTCAGATAATGTCTGGTTTTTACATTTTCTAGAGTCTGAGGACATATAGGGACAGGTAACATCTGGTCTAGGGTACCAGTCCTACTTGACTGAGGCATCCAGCTCTTAACACACTTTTTGTCAGTTGGTCTTAATAGCTGTAGAGACCACGATGGAAAACTGTCTCTCTTGCATCAACACAAAGCTGTACACAATGGGGCTTTTAGATATATTAACATAATTTAGGTAATTAACAACAGTAGTAGAGGAGTAAGCAGATCTGTTGTAACAGTGCTCTTGTTTCCCTCCCACACGGTAGCAGAGCACTCTCTGTAGGCTGTGGCTGTGGGCAGAGGCAGCTGGGGAGGTGTTGCTGAGTGCACTGAACTGTGTGTTCCTGGCTTATCTGCTTTAGTGTTCCTTCCTCTCTTGAACATTTAAATGCTTTGTTGCTTGCTTAACTTTAAGCACAAATTCAGTGCCATTAAAGCTCATAGCCCTCTTATAGTTGGAAGTTAGTTATATATATGGAAGCAGACATAAAACTATAAGAACAGGATTTCACCCAACAGGACAATATGGAAGCTTCATTTTGTTCAGGCTCAGTAACTATTTAAGTTTTCATTTACACATTTGACTACTTGAATCTATTTCTGCAAGTTAAACACCCAGCAACTGAGGTTTTCTTTGGGCATTTGGGAAAAAAAAAAGGCAACCAAATATTGCCACATGCTCAAGGAAAGAAACTTTGAATGAGCAACTAAATGTAGTTGCCCTGGAAAGCTGAATTTTGTAGTTTCATTCAGCTAGCCAGGCAGTGGAAATACTGTGTTTCATCAACGTGTCAAATGTTACCTGCCAAAAGTTATGTTGTGTTATTTTAATTGTCTATTCGAGTTATCAACAGCAGTCAGAGGAAAGCGATTTACTTACAAAGAACTTGCAAACTAAAAAAAAAATCAAATTCAAGTTATGTATGCAAATTCTTTCAATTAAGCAATTTAAGTGAAAACATGTAACATTTAAGTGGCATTTTTTAAAATAAAAATTTATGAAGACACTGTAAAAATACGTGGAAGCAAACAGAGGCACTGGTAAAACCTGTTAACTGTTTTGCTTTTGCTGGAAAATGGAGAATATTTTTTACAGTATTTTTAATGTACTGCTTTTCTTTAGTACCACGATATCTTTCAGCAGTGGTTGTTTTGTACAAGAGTACAGCTATGCATACAATAAAACATCATCATCTTGACTTTAATCCTGTTTTGTAGACAAGAGGAGGTTCTTTGGCAACTTCCTGCTCTGCATGTCTGTGTCTTACTAGAGGATCAATTGTTTCTTGTTTTGGCACCCAAAAGACGATAGTCAAAATAGGTCACATGCATTATAAAAAGCCTGACGTACACACGGATTAAAGTAGGCAACTGCTTATAAATCATGCAGTTTATTAAGGAGATTGAATTCATAGGTAATTAAAAAAACACACAAGTCCAGGTTAAATCAGAGATACAGCGCTTATAGTTATAGGCCTTCCTCCAATAAGTAAATTAAGATCAATAAGGATTAAAATGCCAAAATTAAACAGAAGTAGTTAAAAAATTATTACAAATCAAGATCTTGGACTAAAAGTGTGATTTCCTCTTTTTCCCTAGGTGTCCAAGGATTCTTCCAAGTAACATGGATCTACTCTTATGCATGTGGATTCCTGTTAAATCTTCAAATGAGCCTCGTTTCTTCAGAACTGTCAACTTCTGAATACGAGAGGACATCCCTAAAAAGTGACATGAAAATACGTATAAGTAATCAATTTCCAAACAGCAGCTGAGTACTCAGTTTCCCACATCTGTATTTCCTCCATCTTTAGGTGCTACTGGTCCCCATTTTATCAGCATTGCCCCCAAACCTCCTGCTTTGGTGTTAGTCATATCACTCCTCTAGCAAGTTGCCTTTCAGTGACAAGTTACTTTGATCTTTCCCCCCCTGCATGGACTTTTTCCTTCAGTCTTTCTGTATAACTCTTGCACTTGTAATTAGCAGTCAAAGCACTTGCACCTGCTCACAATCTTACTGACTCATCAGCTTGTCCTCAACTTCTTGCACACTGGATGAGATCTCTCACACTGTTTAATAGCCTGAGGAACTATGGGGCATTTGTTTTGCGGTGATCTCCAAAAGCCAGCACATTTCCTTTAGGCACATTAGTCTTCTGAGAAAGTAACTGGTTAACATGGTATCTGTTTATTTACCAGACCTCAAATGCATAATACAGCAGCCTTTGTCCCACTACCATCCCTGGCACCCTGCAGCCCAGCAGAGCTGGGACAGCAAGTTGGTTCTGTCCCTGGCAGTTAAGCCAGGTGCAAGGGCTGATCTCAGCCTAATTACCTCGGGGGAGGTGGGCACAGCTGTGGCCACTCCAAGTGATGAGGTAGAAGGGGGACTGCTGGGTGAGGAGAAAAGAGGCAGAAAGTTTTTTGTGTTTGCATTCTGTAGGTGCTTATACTGGGGATGTGCTATGCGGCTTCTTGTACAGCTGGATGGAGGTAGGTTGTCAGAAAACTCTTACAAAGCTATTCTGATTTTGTTTTGGTTTTTATGGGCTGTGTAGAGTTTGAAGAATATCGTCAGTCCTGTTAATAGGACTGAAGGACTAGATTGGTTCAGAAAAGTGTTTGAACCCACAAGTCTGGACTTGAGCTACTTCTACCACTGTCTTGTACACTGAGATAGACTCGTTTCCCAGAGGAAAGTGTAGGGAAATGTGGAAGTGTTTCTTAAGTGTGATGGCATAGTTCTGTTTAGTACTACTGAGAAGCTTTACCAAAGACTTCACTAGTTTTTTTGGCTTGGAGGGCTTTTCTATTGTTTTCTTAGAAAAGCTCAGTTCTTGATACTCAGTTTTCCCAATGACCTCATGGGATTTATCCTTTAGTTCTGAAATCTGACACTAGAATAATAATACCTTAACATAAGCATCTCTATGCCAAGTTCATATCTCTGTCTTGCTTTTCCAATTATAAGTTTAAGGAACTACAGTGAACGCAGCTTACAGATTGCTTCCGATTTATGATTCTGTTTGCAATTAACAAAAAATTAAATTGTGACTATTTAAGAGAAATAAGATGGAACAATGAAGTTATTATCATCAGTTGCAGAAATAACAATATAAAGCAAAAAATCTTGTTTTATTGTTTGGCTTCCAAAACAAGCCTGCTCGAAGCTATTCATACGCACCCATGTAGAGATTAAGTACACAAGGTCATTCAAATGCTGTTAATGCTGATCTTTGGGCTAAAAAGACAGACTTGTACATCTCTACACCCGAATTCACACATAAAACATGATAATTCTGTTCCTCGTCATTTGCTAGGATATGATTTCTGCTTTAACTGACTAAAGGCAGTAGCATCAAGGGTTACAAAGATTAAAACAGCTGGCTTTGTTGAAAAACTGGGAGACTGGGATGAGAGGTTCGATAGCTCCTCGAAAAATTAACATGTAGGCTATTACTGCTATAAGCTGTCTGCTACTGCCTGATGTTAATCAATTGTACAGAGAAACCAAATTAACTGATTACAATCCACAAAAAAAGAAGAGCTAAAAGAACAGAGGGGGAATCCTTGTTGGTATTGAAGTGTGAACACTTAGCAATGTCTTGATCTCTCTGTATGGGAGTGAAAAAAAGTCTGTTAATCACAAAACCCATAATTTGATTCCTCAAAGTACATCAGACTGTTAATCTTGACTGGAACAAAAGCTCTTTGTTTAGGAAAATCACAGTGTGATATGGACATGAAGAGCTAGATGTAAACAAAATATTAAGGGGGAATTTAGACAGTGGCATTCAAAGATGCAATCCTGAAAACAAAAATTCATCTGTTGCTTTAGCCTGGTGATCATCTTGGGTTTTGTTAGTGCTACTGCCTTCTGTCTGAAACTGCATTCCTTTTACACCCAGAAGTGCATCAGCCTGGTCAGGACTGAGCAACTTGTTGCCTTTGTCTAAGGCCACTTGGGAACCAGAAGGGTGTTCTGTGTTGCCTGCTGTCAGTGCATCTCAACACAACAAAGATCACCTGAGAGCTGTGTGATAGCTCAGATTCTTTACAGAGCAGGACAGGATCCACCCCTTGCTTTTAAAATGCAGATAGTGGTTGTTTGGCTCAGGGTTTAGAAACTGGCCCTGTGTTTGTGAAGAGTTCTTCAGTCTGAGGGGATTGGTTGAAATGCAACTCCTGTCTCCTAGTTTAATGGCTAGGCTACTCTCTGTAGATAATGGGAATGAGGATCTCTCAGTCCTTATAATCCCAAATCCTATCTTTCAAGATGCAAAACGCTTTAAGCTGTGTGGGCAGGAGCTGGACTGTCCAGTGGTATAGTGTCCCTAGGGTGGAAGAATCCTGAGTTCAAATCCCTTTTTTTCAGAGACTTTCTAATGGGTAACTGCCAAGAGATGTCTTCATTATTCCATCGATGTTCCCTCCAAACATCTGAATAACTTAAGATGCTGGTCTAGGAAGTGGAGATAAGGGTCTGAACCCATTTAAAGTGGAAGGGCAGTTCTGCTTTCTCCCTGCAGGCCTTGTGCCTACACATTGTTCTACTCTTCCATCAAATTATAGCACCTTTCTGAAAAGTGGACATTCTCAAGGGAAGAATGCACCTGTTGGTTGCAGAATCAGAGCTGAAGCCTTGTAATGGACTGAGATTTAGGAATAGTTATGCTGTATATTCCTGCTGTGAATGAGAGGACTAAGTGATGTGCTACCTCTTGCAAATCCTGATGTGAGGTGCCAGCTCCCACCTTACTGTATATAGAGAAAATTACATTAAGGCTGAGGGTTCAGCGCTGGGGCTGGGAACCTGCTAGATCCAGAACTGCAGAATTTAGTGTCCTTCTGAAGCTGTAGCTGTGTCTGAAAGCCTGCATGTGTCTCATTCCTAGACCTGTTTCCACTGTGTGTTGGGCAAAGTTACCGGTATGGAATAGGAAGTATCTAGAGGTTGACTCCTTGGTGGCAAGTAAACATATCCTTACCCTTCTGCTGAAAGACTGCTGCTCTGCCCAGCAGCACCAGTGTGACACACTCCTGGGCTGGTGCACCTCTCAGAATGAGGAATTCAGAACTAGCCTGTCTGTGACACAACAGTGGTAAAAATTCTGGTGTAGGAGAGTATCTTCGTATGTTCAGTTGCTGAGCTACCTTCTTTGTTTGACTCCCCCTACCTTTCACTTTCTGCTGCTCCTCCTCCCCCACTAAACTGAAACTTAGAAGCTGTCATTAGAGTTTAGGTTATTTAGAGGTCAAATTTTTACTGAGATCACTTTGAATATAAAAGTAGCTCTGTAGTGGATTGGGAGGAGTGGGGCGTTGGCTGTGCAGCACTGCCCTCCACTTCTGTACTATTACCACAAAACACAATAAGCCTGTCCTACTAGACTCTAGTTAATGCCCATGAGATGTATTAAAGGAGGAGTAACCTTGGTTTCTCCCTGTGAACTGAGGACGTAGAGCAGCGGTCTTCTGTTCAGTTTCTGCTAGCTGCCTTCTCCCTAGGCCATGGGTTCTGGAGAGCACACAGTCCACATAGATATCCCAGAAGAGCTGAGCCAGGTCCCAGAACAGAGCCCCGTGTTTCAAATTCTCTGACGTTTTCAGGAAGATCATGAAGTCCCAAAAGCCACTGACTGAGTCAGAAATGCGAGGCTTCCTCATCTCCAGTAAGACAGCTGAGGAGGATTCCCAACACTGGGGGTCTGCTCGCCCAAGAGCTAGTGGATCAATTTGGTTATGGCAGACGAAAGGTGTCACGCAGAATGCTCCCATGATAAGGAGAGAGCAGGTGAGTCTCATGTTGCAGTGGGTTCTTCCTCTGCTCCCAAGGTCCATTGTGTCACTGAAATGTAACAAAACCAGGAGAAGCTGAAAAACCTCGTTCCTGCATTTAACAGTGAGAAGTCCTTGCACCTTACATGATATAGAAGAAACTTCAGATACTGGTAATTGTTTCTCTGCTCTTTTAAAATCTATGTATGCTTTTTTGCACGTATGAACGTAAATACTAGTGGAGCTGCATTACTCTGTGCAGCATAAGTGTGTGTTGAAATTTGTCAATCATCATCAAATCCATATGTTGAACTATCTTATCTGGAACTACTTCATATTGAAAGTTTTTGGCCTTTCTTGATTTACAGATCCTTAACCTTTGTCGGTAAAAATCCATTTCTTTTTACACATAACGTAAGCCTTTAGGCAGTCTTGCTTTCCCCAACATTTAAAAATAGTGTATAAACTTACAGGGATCATCTGTGGACAGCAGGTGGAAAACTAGTTGTTGAAAGCGTGTTATAATGAAATAATGGTAGGTAGCAAAATCATCCATTGAACAGGAGTGATTTACCTGCTAAAATGCAGAACATCTCTGAAAAGAGGATATAGCAATGTTGTCTGAAAAGCTGGATTCATTACTCGACATGCAAATACCCAATCTCAAACACCAAATCAAGACATTGATTTTATTACAGAGCTGGGCAAGACTGGGTGCTCGGTGACTTTTCCACAACTCGAGTGCATCTGACAGGATCCTCTGTTCTTAATTTATTACAAAAGTTATGGGTGATTGCATCATACAGTTTGTCTACTACACGTGCCCAGTGAGTAGGAGGCCTGCCTCTGGAGGCAAGTTTCTTATGTTTCTCTGCCAAATGGCAATCTTGATGACAAGGCCTGATTTAATATGTCCTTCTCCTGCAGGTTATGAGAGGCTTGATCTTTTACTTGGTACAAGTTCTGCTATTTCATTTAATATTAACATATGTTAGTCTGTTTTGCTGATTACTCATCAAGATGTTTAGAAATGTACACTATTTCCACCAGCAAAGCCACAGCATAGTGTCTGTATTGCATAGCACATACACGTTAATATAGAATCATAGAACAGTTTGGGTTGGAAGGGACCATTGGAGGTCACCTAGTCCAGTCCCCCAGGAGTGAGCAGGGACATCTTCAACCAGATCAGGCTGCTCACAGCCCCATCCAACCTGACCTTGAATGTTTCCAGGGATAGCATCTACCACCTTTCTAGGCTACCAGTTCCATTGTTTTACCCACCCTCATTTTAAAGATGTCTTCTTTATATCTAGTCTAAATCTATCCTCTGTCAGTTTAAAGCCATTACCCCTTGTCCTATTGCAACAGGCCCCTCTGAAGTCTGTCTGAATCTTTCTTACAAGCCCCCTTTAAGTACTAATAGGCTGCAATAATGTTTCCCTGGACCTTGCTCTTCTCTAGGCTGAACAACCCCAACTCTCTCAGCCTTTCTTCATAGATGTGGTCTATCCCTCTGATCATTCTTGTGGCCTCCTCTGGACCCACTCCAACAGGTCCGTGTCTTCCCTGTACTGAGATTATATAGAGAGAGTACCGATGCTTATTGTAGGTCACTGTAACAATCTTCTGCTATGTTAAAACTGTGAAACTTGATAAGTAGCAGCTAAAGTGGGAGAAATCCCAAGAATTATAACTTTTTGAGGACAGAAAGGCCCAGCTGTCTCCATCAGATTTCATTTCTAGTACATGCTTCTATTGTGCATTTTCTAACATGTTTCTAGTATTATATTTCTCATATGCATTAAAAATGTGTGAAAGGTTTGGGTACTGTTTTTAGTGTAGCTCATGGCGTATGGAGAACATCCCATTTGTGGAAATCAGCAACAACTGAGATCATGTTTTAGAACAAACAACTCTGTCTAATGTGTGTGCTGATCTATTGAGTATTTATACTTTTATGTTTTCGGATTGGTTGTTGGAGTTGTTGCGGGTGGCAGAAGCAACCTCTCTTAATGAGCTTAACTGGCCTTTTGTCTAGAAAACCTCTTTCATGAGTGATTGTCAAGAGCACAAGCAATGTTTCTCTACTATGTGAAGAAATGGGTAATGCAGAGTAAGTGTGTGCAGATGGATTGTGTGCGAAAGCCAGTGTACAGGACCAGGGAAGGGTAGGCTGCTTTGTGGAGCATATTTCATTGTAGAGCTAAAGGAATCTTCAGAGATTTCAGTCCTGGCAGTGATATTTTTACCTTGCCCCCTATCTGGCTACATAGTGAGGTTCAGGGAGCATTTTGGAGCTATGCAGACTTTACTCTCCAACTGTTTACAGTCATTTTTTAATCTGATGTGGGATCTCATGAGGAGAATTGGCTCAGCAGCCTTGGATCTGAACCTTGCATTTAATGAATAGAAGAGGGATAGCACACCTCTTCCCACACTGCTCTGCCTTGTGAGATGCTACTTTTGACAGTGGCGGTAGTAGTGTTGTCCTCATGCTGCTCCCAAGATCTCCAGAAGCATGATTCTTCTGTACCCTACTGCAGGTTTTGACTGCTTTCTCAGAAGCAAACCCAGACATCCTGTGAGTTGCTACTCCATACTTACTTGTTTGAGCATCAGAGCCTTTCCTCTGGGCAGCAGACACCTGTGCATATATGCCAGGTAATATACATGTAACTATCTGTTTACTGAGACTTTTTCAAGGGACATTATAAACTGTGTTTATCAAGCTTCTGGTTTTGAAAACAACTTAGCAATCTCAGATATTAACATAGGGAAGGAAAAAAACAAACAAAACAAAGGAGTACTACAAAAAGTGGCTTTTAAGGATGGCTCTGTCACTGGGACAGGGCCATCTGGTTTGTACTGGTGAACAACTGAACTGGTTGCTTTGATTTCTCTGCCTCCTAGTGCCTGTGGAAACTTCCCAAGTTGCAAAACTGGGTAAGACAAGGTCAGGGGTTCCTGGATTTGTCAGTGATGTGAGCAAGGGGTCTGCCCTGGGCAGGGAGCTGGCAGGTGTGGGTGTGAGTGGTGTTGGTCAGGGCCAGTAGCCAATATCGCCCACTAGTCCTTATGCCATGATTAAACTCATAGCTGACTGACAGCACAATGCTGCCCAAGGTTCGGGACACTTTTGAGATGCCTGAGAGCCAAGGGGATGCTCAGGGAGTGCCAGTTTTCATTAGTGCCCTACCTGCTTCCCTCCCTCGCCCTCCAATCCTTAGGTCTTTCTGTCCGTGAACCCACGCTCGTGTTTGCTGTTTGCACCTTCTGGCTCTTTCTCCCCCTCTCCTAGCAATTCACATCCCGCTCCACTCCCCGTCCTGACCAGAGCCTCGCAGTAGCAGTAAAGTCAAGCCGCTCTCGCCGTTCCGCGGGCTCGGAGCTCTCGGTTCCCACCCGCCTCTCGCTGGCAGCGCCCCCGCTTCCCCGGGACCCCCGCGCCCCCCGCCCTTACCTCCGCGCTCCGCTGCAGGGCGGCCGGGCAGCGCTCGCTCTCCGCGCCGCCGCGCTCCTTAAGAAGCCGGAGCGGGCAGCCCCGCTTGGTTTTTACGTCAGGGCTCGGGGAGAAGCCCCCACCCCCCCCGTCCCCGGGCCCCGCTGCTCCCGGACACCCCCGCGGGCCGGGGTCCCGCTCCTCTCCCGGCGCCCTCTCCGTGCGGACCCCGGCGCGGGGAGGGGGGGCGGCGGGAAAGGGTCAGAGCCGGGCCCCTGGCCAAACTGCCGCCCCCCACCTCCCTGCCACTTTGCCCGCTCTCCCAGGGCCAGGGGCAAAAAGCACGTGCCCGCCTGGGAGCTGGAGGTATCCCGGGCACCCCGCTGCCTGGGCTGGGCTGCCGGAGCTGCCCCCGCGGCAGAGCGGCAGCGCGGGGGGCACCGCGGGCGCTGCCGGCTCAGCCCCTGCAGCTGCGGGTCCCGCTCTCCCGGGGGCTCAAGCGGGGACCCGAAGAGCCGCAGGGTCCCCGAAAGAAGCCAGCGAAGGCACAACGGGGCTGAGGCGCTGGCGGGCAGCTCAATCCGCACGACTTCGGGTGAAGGGGAGCTCCCGCGGGGGGCTGCGCACCCTCCAAAAGGAGAGGACTCTGCCTGCGTTTTTCCTCAGGAGAAAAGAGTGGGAATGTGGTCGGTTACTGTTGAATTTCCTCTCTGCGAGGTTCTCGGCTGCGGTCTCCACCGCACACCCTTGGAAGAGCTGCAAAACCTCTGTGAGCACTGGGCAAACGGGGCACGCTGGTCGGGGCGCGGGGGGAGGCTCTGGCGAGAGGGCAGAGTCCCGGTACGTGCAGTGCGGAGAGGGAAGCCTGAGCCCAGCTCTGCCTGTGCTCACCGTGCCTGCTGCAGCCACCCCTTGCGTGCTTAAAACGCACAACCCAAAGAGCTGGGGCTCTGGGAACAGGCTGCTACCCAGCGTGGGGCGGAACGTTTTGAACACTGGCTTTTTGGAGCCGTAGGGAGGGTGAGACCGTTCTTGTTCGGTGTCTCTGTGAGTGTTGCACGGCAAACCATGTAGCCCTGCTGACGGGCTGGTCAGGGCAGCTGCACTGGTCCATACTGGCTGGGCAGGAATCGGTTCTTTTCCAAGACTTTTCACTGGCAGCTCCCTACTGTCTTTGCACTTTGAACTGTCATCCTTTTTCCACGCAACAACCGTGCTTCAGTAGCACCAGGTTTATCTTCGTGGAAGTCAGTGAGGCTGCGCTGATTTATACCATTGATATCCTTATCATTTACATCTTTCTGTGCATCCAGTCCATGTAAATGGAGAAGCGAGTTCCATTCCTAACCCTTACAATGCATCTATGACAGCGAACACCGTTGTTTTCTCCTGATGTCTTATTTCCCCTTCTCAGTGAGCAGTCTATGTGAAAGTGTATTTTGTGTTAAGTAACGTTACTTTCTAACAAAAGTGAAAGGAACTTTCTGGGGATGAGAGAACATCTGGGTAGAACTGATGCAGATAATTATAATGCAGGACTTTGGCAAGTTTGCAAATGTTCCACTTATTTCTCAAGAAGTGTAGCATTGGAAATGGGGCAATAGTGAGCACCAACTGCTGAAAGAGACTGCAGGCAGGACTGACAAGCGCAATGCCTTGCAAAGAGCCCTTGCAATACGGCAGGCAGAAGACTCTGGTTGCATGTAGGATCTGCAACGTTTCTTCTCTATGCCTTCAAATACAGGCTATTCCAGTAGACCTTCTCCCCAGTTCTAGGGTGAAAATGATCTTTTAAGCATCTTTCTTAGAAGTCTGCTCTGTAGGAGCTGATTCTGTTCTTATGTGCTACCTTGAGACCCTTGGCAAGTGAGTAACTGGCGTGCTTCTCCTGGTGCTTGTGTCTGGGGGCTGAACCGGGTGCGGGAGAGAAGGAAATTGTGCCTGTAGGACATGGGTGTTGTAATGTAGCCTAAAGGCAGCTTCTGGGTAGAAAAAGGTATGAGGCTGCTTATGGTTAGGGAGGCCAGAGCAAAGCAGGACTGAGATGCCATGGGAGAGTTTTTTGCCAGCGTTGCTGGGTCTGTGACACATTGTGCCAAGGACTCTGCCCCATGCCGGTATGGGTAAAGCAAAGGGCTGCAATTGGAAAGGAAAAGGCAAAATGGTTCTTGGCAGAAATCTATCAACTCACCTGGAACCCTTCTGGATTCATTGTTAAGAAGTGAGTTTATTTAATTGAGTCCCCTGCTGGGAAGAACTTCATCTGGTTTTGGATCAGGAACAACATTGGTTTCATTCCAGTCAGAATCCTTCTGGTAGACCCAAGGGTGCTGAACCAGGAGTTCTCAGAGAAATGAGAGTCACTGCTCAAGGGAAATACTGCTACAGATAAAACACACGGGTCCACAAATACTTCCTGAGCCTACTATACTCTGTTCCCTCTGAACCACAGCACTCATATTCTATTTCTGGGAAAGAGGTTTTTGATAATTGGATTCCTCACCTCAACCTCCTAGTGGAGAAGAAATGTAGAAGGATTGGCCATCTCGGTTCCATGTACTCAGTAAAGCTTTCTGTGCCCTTTTTGGGCTATCAATAATCTTTCATTGCACTGCATGATGTATTCCCCTGACAGTAAATGTTCACATCATCAGTGGGTCTCTATATCTTACGAATGAATTTAATTCACATGAGCTGTAGGCCATATCCAGAGTCAGTTTTAAAAGGATATTTTTATCAAGAAAAATTGATTCTTTAACTCATTGACAAGAGAGGTTTCAGATCACATGAGGCTACAGAAATGACATTATTTCTACTGGAAAAATATCAAAGTAAAATCTAAACAAATGTTAAAATGATCAGGTTATAGGATTAGGGGGTGGAAAGAGAGATAAGTAGGAGGCCATAGAGTGCAGGCATAAACAACTATGTGCAGAGTTGCTTCTTTCCTGTCTTTGGGCCCTGCAAACTCTCCAATGTGCTTTAACAGTAGTAATGACTTTGGGCTGCCCAAGTTAAGTAAGCGTTTGCAAATCCAAAAAAAATCAGCACTTGGACTGAGAGGCAGCAATGTGTGACGGTACACACTGCCCGCCTGTTTCTTCCATAAGCAGCCACACTTGGACCCAGTATTAAGGTTTGTGAAATGATCTGCGTGGAGAGATCTGTTTAAGCCTTAAGAAAAAAATATTTTAAAGACATATTCTTAGCTGAAAGTTTGTGTTTTGTTGATTTGGGTTCCAAATTATCCCAGCTTTGTGTGAAACCTGGCTAAGTGACAGCAAAGGCACAACTTGTGATTCTCAGAGGGGGAAACACCAAAGATCTGTTAGTTCTTAAATTCATGGTACGTGGCAGAGACTTGATTTTTCTTCAAAATCCCCAAAGGCAAAGGGGGAATCTAACTCACATTCACACCTTTTCAAGTTCTCTTTTAAGAAGAAGATTAAACTCTTCTGAAAACTGGCTTCCTGACAAATATAACTATGAACTTCTTGGAAATGAAATACACTTGATCCAAAGTCTGATTGTAGATATTTTTTATTAATTTTTAAAATGATACTTATAGGGCTTTGAGACCGGACTCTGAGTGGGCTCAGAGTTAGACTACCGCTTAGTGCAGAACAATGAATGCCTCTGAATGCAGAACTTGTTTGAAAAGTAGAGTACCTGTTTCAGAAAAACTATTTTTAGCTAGGAAATCATATAGGCTAGCGAACAGTCGTATTAGCAGGAGACTGATGTTTTGTAAGTGAAAAGAGGGGCAAAATTGAATGAATTCTTCACTGAATGGTTTGATCACATCCATACCCCGCGCTCTGGGTGGCTTGTGTAACTCCTACTAAGTTGTCTCCATCAACGTACTGGTATGGAAACACTTATGATGTCAAGTCTTCCAGAATTTTTATTTTTTCTGGCAGATTGAATCTGCAGTCACAAAGTGTTTGATGACCCCTTACTGCTCTAAACGGTCCTCTGGATCTCTTCTCCGTTGAAATGGCCAGCAGGGAAGTCAGTGGATGCGAGGTGACACAACTATTTCTAGCTGATGAAAGATGTTTCTTAAACATAGAAGTCTTCAGTTGTATCCACTGTTGGTGATGACCTGGAACATCTCCATGAAGATAGCAGACATGATGTGGGATGGACAGGAAACAAGTATATTTCTGGACCAGGTGCTAGAGCCCTGTGGGACTCCCTGGCATGTCTCTGGCCTGTGCCTGAGAAGTGGACTCAAGCCCCTGATGACTTGCACAAGCTTTGTGGTGCCCTGTTTCTGCCATTTTCCTCCACCAGTACACACTTCTGAGCTCTGTTGGAGCTTGTGGAGTGTTAGTGAAAGCATTCTTCTCGAAGGTCTTCAGTTCAAACTTCTGCTTAAAGCAGCACTAGATCAAGTCAGATGTAGCTGGACTCTTGCTGGAATTTTTTTTCCTACTATCTGGCTTGAGTTTCCCAATTTGTGGCTAATGCTGCCTGTATGTCTCTACCAAGAAGTATTTGGCTCTGTTATCTTTGCAATTACTTGAAGAGATGTTCTAGCTCAGGGGTGTCAAGCTCCTGGCTCCTGCTGTTCTGTTGCTGAAGCATAACACGCATCACACGCTGCACACGCGACTGGTGCACTGGCAGGAGTGCTGGGGCAAGGAGCTTGGCGCTGCCACCAGGTAGAGACAAGGTGCCAGGTGGATAAAGCAAGATGGAGGGCTGGATTCAGCCAGTGGGCTGGGAGGTTGACACCCCTGTTCTAGATTTTTTTTTAGATTGTGCCTCAGCTGTCTCTTCATCAGCCCCAACGAGCCAAGTTACCTCACCCGTCATCATGAGGTAGCAGGAGCCTGTCTTGGTTGCCATCTGGTTTTGGCCCTGCGAGAACGTGTAACACCACCACTGCCAAGGGACTCCAATATCTCTCCTAACAGAGCCTGTTGGTACCTTTGACTTGTCACCTTCTTTGGTGAAACTGTAGCCAGTTGCAAGTTGCAATATTCTGGTGTTTCTTTCCTGGTGCCGTGCTGTCTGGCTGCTCTCCTTGCCTGTGACTTTAAAAAGTGATGTGTCACTGCTTTTAAGGTCCTACTTTAAACCTGCCTAGAGTGTACAGTCTGGAATTTCTCGATTAATTTGTATATGATTTGAATGCATAGATTCTTGTGAACACTTAACTCCAGCTGTGTTCTAGGCTTATGAGTGAGTGTTTATGGTATTTGTCTGGAATACCACTGCCTTTTGCCAATTGCTGCTAACAGGTAATTGGTGCTCCAAGAAATGTGTGTACAGATCTTCACTGTCAGCCAGTGCTGCAGTTAGTTATTTCATATAAGAAAACAGGCTAAACCCCATCTAATTTTGTACAGGATTTCTAATTCTTAATCTCTTCTTGATAAATCTGGTGTTGGGCGATTATTGGTGTGGCGTGCAAGCCATGCAGTGCATTTTGTTTGTTTCCCCATTTGTCATCAAATGGGTGATATTCCTGTTCTGGTTTCCCTCCCGTACGGCAGATCTCTAGATCTGGGCACTTAGAGCTTTAATTCTTACTGCTACATTTTCTCATTCTGTTTCAGCAGTGTAGGAAACTTGTTTATTAAGGCCTTAGTGTAAATGGGTTGAGTGTACATTCTTTTATTTCTGTATGTTTCTGATTCCATTGGAAGGTGTGAGGAACTGACGTTCCTTATTAAAGAGATCTGTCCTTCTTTTTATTAAAGAAGTTTTCCTGTCTCTCCTTGTGTATGAGCTGTTGTATGCCAGCAGTTCTGTCACCAGGGGCATATTTTGAGTGTTTTCCCAAGACTAAATTTAAGTGCTATTAGTCAGAAGTTTGAGGTGACTTCATCATTAACATTGATTTAAATTAATGTGTGAAAGAGATAAAAGTTTCTTGTGGCAAATGTACTTAACACAACCTTTGAAAAGACATTTGGGTGGGGTATTTTATAAGTTCAAACTAAGCAATGTTGGTTAGAAAATTAATATACATTTTTAAAAATGTAATTTGGTGATGTGATACTGTAAATGCAGGTTACTTCTGTAAAGAATGTGACTATGAACCTCTCGTATTTCTATCCAGACTGAACAAAAATCCCACAAACCTGATTTACATAGTACATTACAAGTTACCTGTTCATGTCCTGTGGGCAGGTTGTCTCACTTCAACCATTCAGTTTTTGAAGAGCTTTTGATTAATTTTAATGGCATTTGGGACATTTATATTCAGATCATTATTAATTTTTGAAGTAAGGGATTAACTGCCAGTTTGTGTGCTGCACTGATATCTCTGTGCTCAAGAAAAAAGCCATTGGTTCTCCCCCATTCCCCAACCCCTCATTCCTTCCTCGAGTACTCAATGTACTAAAGAAACCCTTCTCACCTTCCGGCACTCCAGGCCGGGGTGAGAGTCACCTCGGGTCCGTCACAGTTAAAAGAGCAGTTCAGTGAAACGTGCGTTCATAGAACTGCCAGTAACATCTCAGAAAGCAAGCTATTATGGGATTCCTTTCTCCTAGTGTGCTACAGCCAGATCTTCTGGGAAAACAAAATTCCACAGTGGGTTCTTTCTTGAAGGTCAGTGGGATTGTAACGTGGGCTCTCCTACCTCTCCGACATTTCCTTGCTCCAGGGGTGTTTCTTTGCTGCAGCTTTTGGGAGAAAAGGGTGTTTGAGCACATTTGCCGCAGGGCAGCTTCTGTGCCACCCCAGCGGGCCAGCCCTGCCACTGTCACGCTCACCCTGTGCGCGGTGCGGCGTGGGTACTCCCCTGGCAGCGGGGCCCAAGGCTGGGAGCCAGGTCAGAAGCTGGTGGGTGGGGGAAAATACTCTGCAAGAAGAAATTGGAAGCAGGGCAGCAAATTACTTAGGGCCAAGAAATGGGTCATGGGAGGTTCTGGAGAGTAACAAGGATATTCTGTATCCTGTGAAAGGGGTGGACTTGGGGGGTCTTCAGCTGTCGTTAGTTACCTGCTGATTCTCAGATAGTCCAGCAAACAATCTGCTTTATCGTTTCTTCTGCAGCTGGTTCTGGCTTAGGGCTCCTTGGCACCCATAAAGTACTTGCATCTCGCTAAACCACAGGTGTGATGCCTCATGCACACTGCTGCGGCTGCTGTTGTCAGAGGAAAATGATTGTTTCTATGCAAAATCTAATTAGAAGTGTCAGTATGTTAACACATATAACTTATCGGCAGGGAAACCTGCTGCCTTCAATGATTTTTCCAAGTGAATTAGTACAAGGTCTGTTCTCTAGCATACCTAGACCAGGAGAAACCCACACATTCTCAGTAAGGAACAGTGTGAATAGTGGCAGATAGAGCATGGACTTTTTTATTGTTCTTTTTTAAAATTGATTTTATTCTTTAATAATTTAGATCACTCAGCCTTTGCAACCCCCATTTTTATTTCACAAATCTACTCTTTGAAACCTGTTCTCAAAGGAGATGCTACAACAATGATACTGGAGTAGAAATTCTATGGAGTAAGTTTATCTTTAAATCAGAGCTTCTGGAGAGACTGTAGGTTTTTTTAACAAGGTCCTTTCTCTCTTGTTCTATTCTTAATTAGGCATTCCTGAAGAGCACCATATTTCATGAAGAATTGTATTTTTTTGGCGTGCCTGTGCGTGGGGTTGTCACAAATGTATTGGCCAAACATCTGCCTAAAATCAGAGCTCCCTGGGCCGGGACCAAAGGTCACCTTTGGGTAAGATAGTTCCTGACCTGGAGATCTTATGTGTGAAGTGAAAAATACCCAGCCAAATCAGAGGAAAGCAAACTGAAGCAAAATGTACTGCTACCTGAATCTTTTACCTACTTGTGCAGCCCTCTGACCCAACAACACGCAGTCAGGATACTGCTATGCAAGGGAATTGTTTCTTTCTTCCTGCAAATGAGGCAGTTTTGAGTCTCAAGTTCAGGGTCCACTCATTAAACAAAGGAGAATTTAAAATCTTTAATTTCCTGAAGCTTTTCAGTGAATGCTGGAGGGCACTATAATAGTTCCAGTTTTCTTGGAACTGCTTTCTCATTACACAGAAATCCTAGTCAAGCATGAGTTGTCTGTAAACTATTTTATTGTTAACAGTACATGTAAGAGTAACTTCATAATGGAGGAAGTCTTGCAGTAATGATAGAGTTTGGATGTGCCGGAAAGGAAATGGGAGAAATGATTGACTCCAAAGCAGGCAGGCTTGCTTGTGCACTTTGCATCCATCTGATTTCATTGTTGTGCCACCCTTACTCAGAGCAGGGTGTGCTGGCAAGGGAATAGGTCTGGGGAGGAAATGGATGGTCAGAATATGTCAAATGCCTACATAAATGTATGAATGGAGTATGGAGGCTTAGGCTTGTGGTCCTTGTATTATAAAAGTGACCAAGTTTTGTCTTTGAAAGGGCTGATTGAGATTGCGTAAGGCAACCCTGAGTGCTGCTACAGCAGGTTCTGTATAGTCATTCTCTAATTGTGCAGCTGTCAGTGTATCCTGGAGCAAACTAGAGTGCCGTCAATTGCTTTGGTCCTTGCTAGGCAGATAAACAGGTCTGTTTATACATGGGATGAGTGGAAGCATCCTTTGTGTGACTGCACTAGGGCTGATTAGGTCTTTGCCAAACGAAGTGTTACAGACAGTTGCCTCACAGCTCAGCACACAGACCTGTGGAAAGCAAGGTGGGTGTTCTGCCAGCACGGTCTGGACAGCAAAAGCTGCCTTTCAGCACAGCTCCTACCACCTTTGTGGAAGGGTCATTAGGACGTTGTCCAGGGTCAGTCAAAGTGCAGGGTTACAGGAAAGTAAGGTATTGTTGCTGCTGTCATATTCTGCTGTAACTCCCCGAGTGAGAGGACTTCCACCTGAGCAGAACAAACCGAGCTGGCTGTCCAGGAAGAAGAGTCAGTCACTCCAGGGAGCACTACAAGGTTTCCTGTCTGAGCTTCTTTGTAGTAGCCTGGAGACAGGGAGGGCGCTCTCAGAGAACACTGGGGTCCTGCAATCCCCTTGCCTCAGAGGGGGCACTGGCACTTTATCCGCAGTGAGGGAAAGTGATCTTATACAAAGCTGCAGCTGGCAGCCTTCCTGTAGCTCTTGCTGGTCTCTAGCAGTGACTGGGAGCATCTTGCAGGATTTTGCCCAGGTGTGTGCTCATACAAACCAGCTGGGTGGGGTAGAGGGGGCAAGGAAATGTCTCTGCTGTTGCTAGTACTGTGCATTACTTGGTCGTGCTGCACCTTCATGAGGCATCCCAGGTGCCCTGTCACCGGGATTAGACACCAGAGAAAGATCTGTTCATTTGTCTTTAATACTAAATGTTCCTTTCTGGAAACAGTAAAGCATTCATGTATTTATTAGGAGTGTTTCACTATTCTGTGAATCCATAGCACCCGAAGTAGTAAGTGTATTGAACTCTAAAGAGCAGATACGTAGCAGATATTTAAATCCTCCACCTTGGCAGTCCAAAAACCCATCTATGGAAAACCGTCCTGAATCTGTAAGGTCAGTGCTTATTCTGTTCCAAGGCAAATTATCAAATTTATGTCTTGGATACCGTGTGAGAAGGAAACATGCATAAGGATAGATTCTTGTTTCCATATAGCCATAATATGCACAAAATACTTTTGAAGGAGTCAAATGGGAAATCTTGGAATTGTCAGTTGTTGGCCCAGTGCTTTTTACAATCAATATGGAAGCAGGTTTAGCACAGCAGCCGAGAAGTTACCATTTTGTAATTTCTCCTTTTCCATTAAATTGAAGTTTACACAAACAGGATGGGGTTTGCAGTAGCCAGACACTTCTCATTCCTGAGAAAAAACCCTTATCACCTTGGCTGGGTGTAGGAAACCACTCAAAAGCAGTGTTAGCTCTTGTCATTATTGAGCTGGGCACTGTCCAGGGTAGACTGCGGAGAACCAGTGCATGTTTATGTGTGGGAACACTTCCTGGCTGTAGAAGAGCAGAAACTGATGTTACAGAACCACAGCACATCACCAGTCTCTAATGCAGTAAGTGTGCCACAGCTCACACCTTGGCCTTCAGTTACAAGCAGAGGTTTAGTAGCCTGTGCTTCTCTCTGAACATGACTGTGTATCTGCAAGACTTCAAGCAACACACAAAGCCACAAGTAGGGCAGCTGAGAAGCTATTGCTTTACAGTCCCAAAAGCTAATTAAAAGCTTATGATCTTAGGTGTGGTGGCTGAGGAAACCTGTCGGTGTGTGATATGTGAACAGTTAGGGAAATTTTTAAAAGGTTGCTATGTTTTGCTTATAAAGTCTGAGACCTGGATTTGGACCAGGAGATTCGTTCTGGCCTCTGCCTCTCCAGTTTAAGTGTCACAGTGCAGTGTGTGTCCTAAAAAGGACCAATTCCTGGGTCAGCGCTTCAGGCTAAAGCCAGCCTTTGGAGTGAGGTGGGTTTGAAGGGAAGGGACAGGACAGATTTCTGGGAGACTGAGGCACTTGTTAAGTCAATGCTGAGAGCAGCAGCTTCCCGCTGGCTTGTAGGGCAGATACTGGGCACAGCTGCATCCTGCATGCAAAAGCCGGTAAAAAGCACTGTCAGTTCCTTCATCCTTTGAGTTACCAGCTTTCTTGTGGAAATACTTGTCCTCGCTCAGGAAATGCCACACTAAAGCATGGCCTGTTCTAATATTAGTGGTAAAAATGAAGGGTGTCCCATGACTTATGACAAAACCAGGCTCTTTTAGAAGAAAATTTTAACAAGGACAAATAGACCGACACTCAGCTACTGGATTTCTACAAATGCGATTATTCTGAACTGTGCTACCTTCAGCAGTTTGCGGTTCCTTGGAAATAATGTATCTTAAGTGGATGTCTGTGCTGGTTTGACATGGAGTCCTTCTACCTTGAGACCATTGCGTCGCATGCTTCCACTAAATAACTTACTCAACAAACCCACAAAAATGTGGAGATGTGCTGTGCTTGCTGAGGTCTGAACGATAAATCTCCGAGCTGAACTATAGCGTGTGCAGCTCTGCAATGATGTTTCTGTGACCTTTTGCTTTCAATAGTATTGGTTTGAACATCACTACTACTAAAATTTCTAGTTATTTGATTTTTTCTTCAAGCTTTCTGAGGGCACTTAACCAGTGTCTGCTGTATTTCTGATGGATGAGTCACATGAAATTAATTTTTGAGCTCTTAAGGGTAGGAATCTGCAATGAGTGCATTTGGAACAAAAGAGTGGGTTTTGGGTTTGTACAACATGACTTGCTCTTGTGTTGGTTTTGCTCTCAACAGTAAGTGCCCCAGGAAGATCACTCTTCAGTATTTTGTTCTGTAATTGTGAAACATTTCAAAAACAATTTTAAAGACTTTTTCTAGTAAAACCAAACACAGATATGCACCTGCCTCTACACTGCTTTTGTACTTGTACACTGCAAGAAGGGTCAACTCCTATTTTAGGACTGTCTGCAATAGTTATAGCCAAAATGTTAAATGTTCATATTAACTTTACAGATAAATCCTCCTATATTCAAATAACTGGAAACAAAAGTATATGATAGTGTTCCCTTACTCTGCAGTTCTAAATGAGAAACACACTTTCATACATAACCTCTGGGAGACAGCAAGACAAAAATCTATTTTGTTTCCCTGTCTGGAGCTGGAAAAAGCAAAAAATATCATGAGTTATTTGGTAACCGTGTCATACGTGCATTTAGTTTTCCCAGGTTGGCTTCACTGGAGTTAGTCTGGCAAAAAAATACCCAAAGGGAAACTGGGTTTCATTCAGTAACCCATTCAAATGATGACCATATTATTTGGTTATTATGAGGACTTCAAAATAATTTTCAAATAAGTACATCAATTTTACACCTTCGTAATTATATCATCTGGATTTTTGAACTGCAACAGGCTTCCATCCACCAACACACACGCAGATCTCCTCCAACTCAGTGAAGCCAGCAGATGGGACTGAAGCAAGCCCAGGGGCCCTCCTGTCGGTCTGCTCAGCCCTGGGTGCTGAGGCACTGGTCCCACGCCCAGCAGAAAAGCCTGTGTGTGATGTCTTCTCACAGACAGAACCTCACTGCGAGATGGGACACAGCTTGAGAGATCTTCAGTAGAAGAAACTCTAGTGAGTTTCCACTACTACAACGGTGGTGGTATCTTGAACACAGAAATTAAATAAAATGGAGAGAATAAATAAGAAAAAATGATTGAAAATTAAAAGCTACTCCATTCCATGTTCATGAAGTTTTTAATACTCATCTTGCTAAGATGCAGAACAAGGACTATTGAATTTCCATTCATTAGCAGCCAACAAGGTATGAATGAGTATTAACTTCAAACAAAAACTGATTTATAACATCAAGTTGTGCACTTAAAAAATAATTACAAATCATTTTTAAAAGGAAGAGTAACAGTGGAAGCAACAATGAATATAAAACATGACTGATCAGGCTTAAAACATAACTTCAAGTATAGGATGGCATTTCATCTGACAATTATCTTAAATTTGTTTGTGCAATATCAATCTTTGCATAGTAAAGAAAAAGTGGTTAAACTCCAGCCTTAAGAAATCTGTTTCTTTTAACATGCACCTATACAGCTGTTGATTTGCCTGGCAGACTTCTCTTTTTGGAGGATCAGGTCAAATTAGTGCGATCATGCAGCAAACTGGAATAAGCTTTACCCTTACCACAAGTTTCTTGTCCAGATGAATAGATAAATAGTGGAACAAATGCACAGTGGGTGAAACGGAGGCAGTGCTGACCAAGCTAACACTAAATGGATAGGTACTTCCCAAAGCCCAGCAGAGGCGGGATGTAGAGAGTCAGCACCTCCCTGAACCAGTTTTTTATTGTCTACCAGCACAGAAAGCCCTTCAGCCTGTACTTGCTCTGAGCTGTGTTGTCACTTGTGTTCTGTACACACAGAGCAGAAAGCAAATAGGTTCTTCCACAGACACACAACGGCTGATGAGTGGAGCATAAATTCAGTCAAGAAATCATAATTCCTATGAAATTGCTGGTGTAAATAAAAAAAAGTTACTCCAGCACTGAACATATGTACATAGTTGGGGACCACTGTGGTCTGATTTAAAACATCACATCACGCACTAACAATGTTGTTTGTGAAATGCTTCTCAGAGGTTTATTACACAGGTAGTTCACGTATATCCCGTTGATTTTACTTATTTTAGTTTTTGGTAACCAGTGGTGTTTCTGTTGCAGGTTACACTTGCTTTGGAAGCAGAACCCTAAGAAAGTTGGGGATTATGTTCCCAAGCAAAGTGCTTTTAGAGAACAATAACACAGGTGTGAGTATTTTTGGCCTGCCATAAAAATACTGCCCTAACTTCATTCTGCTTGAAGCCAGGCAGGAATTTTTCAGAAAACTGAAAATTACTTTATTGTAATAGAGATCAATGTAGGCTACCTGTGTGCAGCACCTTTAACTCATAGCATAGTGGTAGGATAATTATGTTAAAGCTGTTTAAAAACATCTAATAATAACTGCCAACCAAAACGATACATTGTAGTTCTCTTGGGAAACTTCAGTTATAAGGAATACAATCGAAATGAGCTTTTGTAAGTACAGGAAATCTGCAGCATTTTCTTAATGTTCTGGCTCTTAAAGCTAACTCGGGACATGGATTTCCACTGAACAGGGATGGAGTCAAGTAGTGTAACTGGACTCTAGTTCTTATTGATACCCAACCTTTAAATTAAATCCAAAATTTACAGAAGTCTTTAATTCAGATTATCAATAAGATGCAGCAATGAAATTTTCAGATCATTTCACTTACATGAACTGAATTACCTAAGTTTTAATTCAAGATGAAAAGACACCTTCGTACCTTTCTCAGGTCAGATGTGGCCAGGCCAGCCTGGTTACTGGCGAACAGCATTACTGCCCACCACTTCTTGGCAAAAATCTGTTTGTATGCAAGGTATGTCCAATTGTGACCAGAGCACACAGCCCCCTCAAACTACATGGGATTTTGCATGCTCTGTGATGGTAACCAGCCATCCTTAGCCATAGGTGACAGTAAATTGATTTTGTACTATACTTTGAAAAGTGAGATGCATCAAAGAGATACAGGGGGTGAGTTAGAAATGAAAGTCATCTTTGCAAGCCAGTTTGGGTGGGTGGGCAGAAGGCAAGAGAACAACTCATTCCAAGCTTTTAACATTTTGTGAGTATTTTAAGGCTTATTTAAGTTTCTGTTTCACAGGATCTAGACAGAAAAAAATAACTGTAGTTTTTCTAAAAAAACTCAAAACAATAAAAGCTTGGCACTTCTGTGATCAGTTTGAGAAGATGTCACTTATCTTACATTAAATTACGGAAAATCTGTATAACAGCCAAAAAAAAGTAATCCAGACTTATAGTCAATACATGGATATGCATTTATACATTTTAATTGTTTTTGGTTTCAAGCATACAAACTTTAGATCACATCTGTTTGGTGTCAGAACTCCCTGCATCTGCATGCTATTTCCTGCCTTTTTTGAGCAAGCCCAGAACATCTGCTGTACAACATGCTACTGAAAAAAGGGGAGCAAAGAAAATCAAAACCAAACCCAACATCAAAAATAGATTTACATAAAGAATAGAACCTTTTTATATGGAAATCCTTTTCTCTCATATATATATTTATATATAATCTGTGAAAATGATACGTCAAAATCTTATTTCCATATTTACACTTTTTCCTTCTTGGAAGAATTACATCCATCATTTGATGGCTTCCACACCGAACAGACTCCTGGCCCAGGAGACCAAAACAAGGTGGACAGCGAGCTCACAGAGCAGAGAACTCT
This sequence comes from Neomorphus geoffroyi, assembly GCA_033558235.1. NCBI lineage: Eukaryota > Metazoa > Chordata > Aves > Cuculiformes > Neomorphidae > Neomorphus > Neomorphus geoffroyi. The sequence goes on from JAUMJM010000027.1 coordinate 36,047,738, forward strand.
GAAGTCCAGCGGCTGGAAAAGCTATCAGAGCCTGGCATCAGCTTCCCAGTGGTTTGTGTTTACTGGGCTGCACATTCTGCTTGGGGTCAGCTTGCTAGCTTGGTTGTTTTTATGTGAGCCATGCAGGTTACCCTTTCAAAATTAGCTCCTCATGCCACTGGAGTTGGATAAGTAAAAGGAAGTCATGCGAACTCAAGTGAAGTTAGAGAGCCAGCAGGCTGGGAAAAAAAAAATCTTCTGCTATTTCATTATTTTGGAACAGTTCTCTTATTGCACTTGATCTGTGTGTCTCCTCCTTTGTTGAGGAAAGAAAAAAACAACTGATTTTGAAACAGTTTGCTTGTAACACTTGTCAGTTAATTTTAACAAGAGAAACGTGAATGGAGGAAGTATTTTGAACTTATCTCCAAAAAGGAGAGTCTTCTGCCACCTCAAATCCTGAAGTCCCAACATTGCATTTATAGTTACTGTTTCTCATGTTCTTCCTTACTAATTTAGTTCCTTACAGCAAAGACATCATACCCAAAATCCAGTAGTGCAAGAAGTTTTCTGAAGCACATTTCTTCAGATAGGGCCTTGTTGACTTGGATCGAACCTTCGTTTTTTGACGTTTCTTCCAGGTTGCATCGAAAGGAGACGAAAAGAAAAACATGCAAGACATGAGTTAGATGTAACAGGAACAAATCCATTGCCGAGGTCATAGTAAAGTAAAAGGCTCACACTGTTCAAGTACCTTTGCAAGGGGCAACAATTTAAGGAATTTGGCTGCACACTTTCTGTAGCATAGTGTCAAGTACTGGTTTCCTTATGCAGTTTAAAGATTATGCTGGCACACAGCATTCAATTATTTCTGTAGTACTTCAAGTAGTGCTCTAGATTGGTAGAAAATTTCAGCCCACAGTAACGTGTATGTCCACTAGGCCAAGAAAGCATGCATATACCTAAAGGGAATGAGTCAGAAGTGCCGGTACTGGAAGTAGGTAAGCACATGGAGACTTGAGTTCTCAGAGCAAGTGCTCATCTCTGGCTATACCAGAATTTAGTTTACATATTCCAGTGTGATGAAAAAGCACGTGCCTTTGTGAGCTCTTACCACACTATTGACCATAGCTGCTGTGAATCTTAGAAAAGGTGCAAAATATAGCAAAGACACAGCATTCGAAGGAGACTGGACAGTTTAAATTCTGTGATTAGAATTTAATGTTAATAGTGGAGAGTAAGCTGGTCAGTGACATCCAGTCTCCTGCGATACTGATGTTCTATGTCAAACAGCAAGACATTAGGAAGCGACAACAAGAGTTGGGTGCAACCTCCCCAGTATCTGGCTTTATGTGGGGCATCAAGCAAGGGGCTCATGCATTTAGTTTTGACATTGGGCATATGCACCGCTACCGCCACCAAACCGACATGCAAAAGGTACAGAACAGGAATTCATAAATTCCCTAGCACTACATACCAACTCTGGATTTTCTATGTTCTGCAGCCCTGTTAACTACCGCTGCCACAGTGTTGATAAATGTACTATACACAAGGTTTGCCTGCTGGTTTAAGAGATTAATGGATGTACACAAAGGCAACTTTTCTTTGAAAAGACCTCCAGAGACTCGGTAATTCCTTTGTTTTGTTTTTTCCCTTGGGTACCACTGCCTACATTTTGTAAGGTGAATGCTTAAGAATTGCTGGTTTCTGAAAGATCATTCTATCCACCTTTCAATGGTTTCCCCTCTAGGAGTACTGTGTTAATGCTTCTTTTAAGATGACATGACTTGCAGACCTCAATCCATGCTCCTCTCTACTACAGGTAAATCTGAGATGAGCAAATCATTTTTAGGCCAACTTGCAGAACTGCATGATAGGCAGTATGAATATCATACAGACTGGTTCAGTGGCAATTCACACCTGCTTTGCATATGCTCGTCCAGGGAAAAGACATGTCTGCCTATCTTCCCCTCTACACACTCCACCCTTTAAATACTGTCTAGCATACTTGAATTCACACACCATTGATAAGCAACTAATTAGTTTGGAACTGATCTGTCTCCTTAAATCATCAATGCATGTAAAAAATCCAGATGACAATTTGTCCTCCTACTCAAGGGAGTAGGAGTTTGCAGTTTGCTTGAAAAGTCATTAATGCATATGCTGACTTGCATTCTGTTACCTGAGCTCATTGTAATTAAACAAAGAAATGTACAAGTCTTAAAACAAGGTAGAGAGGACAGATGCTATGCTGGTTTCCCAGTACAGCTCTTGTAATAAAACTCTTTTGACTCTTATTCTATCAAATCTTTTCTAACCTGATCTCCACCAGCATAGTATTCCAGTAAGGACCATTCGGCTGTACTTTGGCTCAGCCAGCACCCATGCTATGGGGCAACAGGCAAAGTCTGCTGTGCCTTTGTCATGCATTCTGTGATCTGTCTGAACCATACATTTACTCATTTCCTAGTTTTATCCAGCAGGAATACACACTTCAAGGAATAAGGCAGTAACCAAACTACTGCCTTTCTTCACTTAGGATATTCTGTTAACAGCGTTGTATGAGAAAGAAATGCCTGAAGAACTAAAAGAACACCTAACATAAAAGCCTGAAATAACCTCCAACAGAAAATCAGGTACAGTGTCAATAAGGGAACACAGTGTCCATGCATAAAGCATTAACAGTGCACAGAGTTAAGCAGTCAGATGTTATCGTGTAGGAATTGGAATTATCTTCTGATTCTCTGACCTGCTCTAACAACTTCATCAGAACTTCCAACCATTTTCATGCTAAACTGAAGACAGTAGTCTTACTTAAATCAGCAAACAGAACAAGTCTCTCTTTGCCCAAGAAAACTCCAATAGAAAGAAAGGAAACAAGGTGAGTATCAGGGCCTAGATATTTGCACTTCTTTATACACACAAGACTCCTTTTGGGATGCTTCAGTAAAACGATAAGACAGAGGAGGCACAAGAGTCCTCTGTGGAAGGACACATAGCAGAATGATGCCATTTTCTAGTTCTTTTGTTGTTTTATGTGGATGAGGGTCACCTTTCAGTCTGTAATCCAACCAGAGAAAGTGTCTCTAACAGAAACAAAATTATGGGCGATTCTGAATCAAAACAAGGTACAGTGCATCACTGCCTTTCTAACATGGCCATCTCTAGAAATGAAAAATACTTCAGAAAAGAAGAAGTGGTTTAGAGAAAGAGGTGGATGTATAAGATACCTTTCTGCAATCCTCTGCTGTTTTTTTTTGCAATTAGGAATGTGGTTACACAGTATATCACTTGTAAATCTGTGCCTTTATCTGTGATCACAGAAATACAAGGCTTTACTGAATTATTGATTTATCCAAACCCAGTATTTTAACCACTTCAAATAGCTAATGTTTTCATGGTCATTCCTAAGGCATGCTTCAAATGCTGAAGAAGGGCTTAAATAAATGACCTTTGGCTACAAAATTGATTCAAAATTAACAAAATGAGGGACTATAATTAGCAGCTTAAAATAAGGCCTTCACCTGCCATTTATTCTAGTAGTTTGAAAAAAAGTGAGAAAATCTCTCACATTTGTTTCTAATGCTGCTGCTTGCATCATGATGACTATTTGCAGGTCCACAATACATGCTCTATGGAAATCCTGGTAAGGGACTGAAACCCCTTCCTCATGAACTGACATTAGCATTCCACTGCCTTATCTTGCAGAAGTTTTTGGGATCCAAATGCATATGCACATACCAGTTAAAAACTTGGCATCTGTAAGGGCTGGGTACATCTTTTGTCCATCCATTAATCTTCCATTAAGGGGACAGAAAACTTTGCAGCTCTTCAACTAAGAAACAACTGCTGGAAATAGAATTGTGCCTACAATCAACTCTTCTCTGTAAGCCATTTTCACATTCTGAGATGGCAAGCAGCAGCTTTTCATGTGCATTTTCACATCATTTTTACTAGCATTGCCTCTTAGCATTGTTGCTTTACTACCAAAATTGCTTTAATACCATTTAAGTCAGCAAGAAATGCATTTAATCAGTTTGTATATCTGTGGTAGCTTTGCAAAAAGGGAGTGAATATATGCTAGGAAAAACAGGGAGCATGGGCTCCTGAGACTGTTATTGGACCCAATGCACAGAACTACTCTAATAGTAAATGATGTCCTTCCTACATCAGTTCTATATTAAACACCGTATATTGAAATCTTGCACAGACTCACTACATCAAAATCACATTCATATTTCATAAATGCTTTACTTCTGAACACTACCCAACAGAGTTCAGGTAAAAATATGTATGACCTCCTTACTGCAGTCTAAACACCAAAAGCTTTACAAGCACTACGCAAAGCTCAAGTGAAATAAAATCTACGTCTTCATACAGCTTCCACCCACGGCCTTTAACTCTGAACCACCTGACATGTGTAATGAGGCGCCATCCCCCTTAAAATTGTCAGTTAACGTTTTTTCTTCCCTGTTCTATTCACATGTTAACTTGATTAGAAAAATTAACCAAGGATTCATTCTTGAAACTGGAAGTTGGTGTTGTTTTTTTAACTTTGTTTCTCCAAAGTTGCATCAAGCCTTCTTTTACACTTCCCCTCCACCCCCACCCCCCACCACCTCAGTTCATGAACAAAGTTGGCTTAGTTGCAGCTTACGTTTGATATGGACTTGACACCACAGTACCGTATGTTCATATGAACATCTGATAACCTGTGAAACAGAAATCACATCTCCCAGTTTGTAAAGCATTAGCTACCTTCTCTCATATTTGCAGAGACTAAACATATCACTTACTTAAAAAGGACAAGTTAAAATCCTCTTTATTATCCTCATCTGTCCCTCCAGATATAACTGAAGTATCGGAGGGTCTATGTGTGCTTGCACTCTTTTGTACACAAGCTGAAAAGCCTGTTCAGTTCCCCTCTGACCCCCAGTAGAAGCATGCACTTCAAGCTGTGAGCTAGGCCAGGCCAGTGTAGTTGAGGTTCTGCTACAGAATAAATATTTTTATCTTGCTCTTTCGGGAATGACAGCTTCAAGAAATGTTTCCAACACAGATCCTCTAGAGGGATAATCGGCTGCTTCTACATTTGGGCAAACAAATGACACCAGGATGCAAAGCTGAACACTTGTAAGAGTCATTTGAGAGATATGGAATACAAAGAAGAAATAAACAATCAATTAAATATTGTGTTGTTTCAGAAAGGGAGGGATCCTTCTAAAGATCTGTGCTCGTGCTAGTTCGCGAGTGTAGGCGTCCCCCATCAGCAGCCAGACCGCTTGCACAGCTGCTAGCAGGGGCTGCGGCACGATGCGAAAAAGTTTTATGGCACACGGCAGCTTAAAAACATTTAGAAAAGAAACTGCCTAAAGTTTTTACATTTTAATGACTTGTACTGTGTTTTCAAAAACTTACTTCCTGCAACACAAACACATTATTTAGGGATGAGTACTCTTGGTCTGGAAAGAATGTGAATTGGTAAGTGACAGATGTATGTCTGACTGCAGAAAACTGGTCCAGAAGTATAATCGGACACTTAGTTTTTCCAGCAAAAATCTAGCTTAGTTAATTCATGTGGGAACTTGCAATATGAGTTTCTAATATTATTTCTTTAAATATGCATGAATTGTTCTCAAAAAGCCAAAAACATTAAGAGAACTGTTAATACAAGCCTCGCAGAAAATTTGGCTGTATTCATCTAAAAAGCTGATTGCAGTTAAGTGTAGGGGAAAAAAACCCTCACATCTTCAACTAACTGAATATTTAATATATTGTTTATATGCTTTATTTAGGTTAAAAGACTACTCTCCTATAATTTTGCATCTAGTAGGGTACGGTAGGAAAAAATGTAAATGTATTAGTTAGTGATATAGAGTATGTCCAAGTATTACAGACAGTCTGTAAAAAAAGCATTAGTCCCACAGTAGGCCTTTACACAGAATTCTTTCAATTCATGAAACTAAAAGAATCACAGTTCCTTCTGTGTTCATACCACATCTCTGTCACTGCATATTCTAAAATACACATCTCACTTGAATTTATGCTTTTGAATATAGAACATATATAAAAAATGCATAAACACTAAATTATTTCACTGTTTATAAATATGGAAAATACAGATCTCATCCATATGAGACACAATGCAAAAAATACAGGACTGCATTAAAACTACATGTTTAAAGCTGCCCTGTAGTAACTTATAAATACTGCAGGCTGACATAGGGGTATTTATTGAACAGATAAAAGGATTTATTTTACTGAGAAGAAGCTGTAAGAAAAAATACCCAAACCAACAAACCAGCATCTCAAGCTACATCTACAAGCAGGAATTAAAAAGGCTTATGAAGATCATACACTTATGCTTAAAGATGGATGTTTCCATATGTTTTGTATTTAATCTTTTCTTACTACAGCAAATGAGGAGCACTGGCTCCCACAGTTGCTGCATCTCTCTCCAGTGTCCAGGGGGAGTGCAGGGAGCATTACTTGCCTCAGAACAAGCATTTAGAGAAAAACGAATGGGGCAGGTGCTGGGTCTTTCTGAGACACACTGATAGTGGTGGGCAGTGAAACAGGAAGTACTAATTGCCTTGTCCAGAAGAAAGGGCAAAGTCTGTTTTCAGCAGAGCTGAAAGAGGTTTAGAAATATTTTGCTTCTATTTGCACACCTAATTAAGGCCACTGGACACTATGAAAATGTAACTGCCTAAACCAGAAGTAAACAGACATTTTCAGGTGCCCTTTGAAAGTGAATTAACAGGTAATTATGACCTGATCGCTATATTTTACTCTGAGGGAATAATTTGTTTTCTTCTCAACTCAGACATGGAATATGAATGTAGGCCATACAAAATATTCTTTAAATTATTATAAAAACCTGATTGTGGAATTACATTGTCGTATCATGGCTCAATCTCGATTCACGTTATTGAAAAGAAGTAGTGACTTGAATACCACAAGTGATTAACACTTCCATGACTAAATGGATTCTAATTTTAGATTCTAAATGTAGATTCTTTTACCAAATGTGGACCACGCATACAGGTAGACTTGATGCTATAAAAAAAAAAAAAGGCAAGAATTAAACACCTTTGTACAATACTCCTGGCCTTAATGGTCACAAGCAGAATGAATGACTAGTGCTTTACTCTCATGGTTGTAAAACACACTGAACTAGAATTGGGTGAGAAATCTTTCAGGAGACAGCTAAAGATTTCAAAATGTTCTCTCTAAATATGACTTTTTTTAAAAAAAAAGCTGTGAATTGATAAAAAAAATAAAAAATCAACCAGTAACCAAAAGCAAAAGTTAGTTCTGGTACATCTGAGTTAACTGCATCAAGACCTTTGTTACTGGAAACCACCTGGCTACTGCCACCACTTACCATTTACATGTGAAGTCTTTTATTATAAAAAAGTTGATCAGTTTGAAACTATTGCTGCATTCAAATTAAACGCTCCTCTAGACATGGATCTTCTGGGGGTTATACCACTGTAGTCAACTTCTGAGAACAACACTTCTGACGGGAGGTGAAAAAACCCCTCACTTCTCAATTGTTAGGGTAAACTCATGAAAGTTAAATTAATTCTTTCACGTTTCTTAGCTTTGCACCCTGATGACATTTGCTAGTTTCAAATCAATTTCCTCTTCTTGTTCAGGGCATGAATAATTCTTGCCTTGTAAAGCAGTTTGTTATAGTTTGGGTGCGAGGGCAGTTATCTTGGAAATCTTGTAGCAGGAACTCAAAATTTAGTGTTGTAAGCAAGAAATAGAAATGCCATAGCCAGTGAAGAGAAGACATGCGGCATTGCTTACTTAAAGCCCCATCCTGTCCCCCCAAGGACAATAGCTGCTACCAGGATGGCACCAGCGATGGAGCCTATTATTAGATTGGTGGCACTAGGACCTGTGATAAAGGATTATGGTAAGACAGACATAAGAACCAACCACTTTATTCACATTCAGTGAAGCAACTGAAGGGTAGTCAAACAGTTCAAGGAATGTTGACAGCACACAAGGTGATGTCTCTAAACAATTTCAACAAGCCCAACTTACTTTAACAGTAAGAATGAATAAAGCTGTTGGTCTCTGCATTGTGCCATGTTGACTTCTACCATAGAGAGTAATCTAGTATTAGACAATAAACTCTATTGTGACTTACTCCATTACCTAGTGAATGAGCTGAGGACACTAAGATACTTGTGAATAATTTCTTAACCTTTCCTTTAAGTATGACTACTGTTCATTTTTATGCCTACAGCAAATAGAAAAAAAAAAAGCAAATCAAAAAGCCTAACTCTTTTCACAGATATCCTGAAAGATGTTTGATACTTTAATTTGAGCTGAGAGCAAGTAGCAGCACTCGCTCATCAGAATCCAGACTCCCTACAGTCACGTCAATGCGAAATGTACAGACAATTGTTTGACAAAAGCAAAGGATAACATAATAAAGAACAGAAGTCGAAATAAAAGCTGTATTTCCATTAAACTTTCCAAACATCAAAGCATCTCTTCATCATCCTCAAGAAGCTACTTAACAACAAAGTGGGGAAGGGTGGAGCAGGAAAAAAGAGCAACACAAAAAAGCAGCACAAAATACGTCTGCAATTTTTTGAAGAGGGCAAGAGAACACCTAAATAAGCTATTCATAATTGACCCTTAAGTGCTTTATTTACACAGGGTGGAGGAAAACTGACAGTAGGCCTGAGTAACATTTTAATTGCTTTGTACAAAAATTTCCTATTGAGCAGACTTTGATGTAAAGCCAATTGCATCTGAGCTCAAGGCAAAATTAAGCCAACCCAACAGTTCTTTTGCAGCATACTGCACACTTTTTATTTAAAGATTTACATATACAGGAACAGCCTTCACAACCAGTTCTTACCTCCTATCCCAGTCTCCCCACACCAAGCAAGTGCAATTTTCCTATTTTAAATGCTCTGAAATCAAGTTTGGAAACCTGTGAGACAGCTAACACAAGGAACAAAAAGGAGCAGCCAGAGATCAGCAAAGGAAGGAGCAAGGGCAACTGCAACAACTGAAAGGTTTAGGCTGTTAGGTCAGTATCACAAAACTTTCTGCCCAGTCCCACACCTACAGTAATTATGTACCCTATGTTTTAAAATTTACTGCAGTCACCTAACCTCACCACATCCATTACATGTTTCCCATATCAGTGCTTTAGGAGATCAGATTAGCTAAAAGAAACTCAAGCTTTCAAAATTGCTCCCTGCAATTCCTACACAAAGAGTATTCAGGAATATTAATAAGACTTGGACTGAAAAAAAATATACAGAGCTTCACAGATACGAGCAGTGCACAAATTTGAGAACAATAATTAAAAGGTAATTCTTCACAATTTGGAAGAACATATCTTGTTTGGACTTACCTTTAAAGTCATACCTGGCTCAAATCAACAGGAGTGAGCACAGTGGAGAGTAAATCAATGCCATTCCACAGGGATTATATTCCCAATTAAGGCTTACTCACAACAGCAGCCTACTGAGCTACTTTAACTTAGATCTATGGCTTACTCTGGACTTTATCAAATGATGGCTCACAACAACAGCAAGTAATTAATCTCTAATAAATTTTAGAAGCCTTGAAAAATTCTAAAGCTGATTTCTTTCTAGTCATAGAATGTTATCTTTCCACAAAAGGGGTACAATGATTAACTAATGGTACTATAATCATAATTTTGATAATGAAGTACCAAATGCCACTTTCTTTGCATCTCTGGATGTTAATGGACTAATGGGCTGAGGCCAATTGTATGAGACTGAAAAAGGCCAAGTGCCAGGTCCTGTACTTTGGTCATACCACCACCATGCAATGTTTCAGGCTTGGAGAAGAGGGGCTGGAAAGCTGCAGAGAAGGACCTGAGATTGCTGGTTGAAAGCCGGCTGAATATGAGCCAGCAGTGTGCCCGGGTGGCCAAGGCGGCCAATGGCATCTTGGCCTGTGTCAGAAATAGTGTGGCCAGCGGGAGTAGGGAAGTGACATCCCTGTGTACTGAGCACTGGTGAGGCCACACCTCAAATCCTGCCATCAGTTTTGGGCCTCTCACTACAAGAGAGATTTTGAGAGATTGATGCGTGTCCAGAGAAGGGCAATGAAGCTGGTGAAGGGGCAGGAGAACAAGTTTTAGGAGGAGCAGCTGAGGGAACTGGGATTGTTTAGTCTGGAGAAAAGGACACTGAGGGGAGACCTTATCGCTCTCTACAACTCCCTCAAAGGAGGCTGTAGTGAGGTGGGCGCTGGTGTCTTCTTCCAAGTGACAAGCGAAAGGACAAGAGGAACAGCCTCAAGTTGCACTGGGGAGGTTTAGACCAGATATCAGGAAAAATTACTTCACTGAAAGGGCTGTCAAGCTTTGGAACAGCTGCCCAGGGAAGTGGTAGCGTCACCATTGCTGGAAGTATTTAAAAGATGTGTAGATGTGGTGCTTAGGAATGTGGTTTAGAGGTGACTTGGCAGTGTAAGGTTAGGGTTTGGACTTGATCCAACCTACGTGATTCTGTGCTTCTGTGATTTTAAAATGAAATCTGGAAAGAAACGACTCAGCCATTTTGTCCTTCTTGATTATAAAAATAAATTCAGTTTCTTAATGAATTTATTTCAGTACTTTAATGAAAAGTTTGCAATATGCAAATAAAGTGGCAAGGAAGGAGGAAGAATCATAGAATGGTTTGGGTTGCAAGGGACCTTAAAGCCCATCCACTTCCAACTCCCCTGCCATGGGCAGGGACACCTCCCACCAGACCAGGCTGTTCAAGGCCCCATCCAACTTGGCCTTGAACACCTCCAGGAAGGGGCACTCAAAGCTTCGTTGGGCAACCTGTGTTGCATCACCCTTAGTGTGAAGAATTTCTTCCTACTGGCTTCTCTAACTCTTCCCCCTTCCAATTTAAAGGCATTCCCCCTCATCCTGTCACTCCTTGCCCTTGTAAAAAGTCCCTCCCCAGCTTTCCTGTAGCCCCTTCAGGTACTGGGAGGCAGCTATACAGTCTCCCCAGAGCCTTCTCTTCTCCAGCCTGAACAATCCCAACTCTCTCAGTCTCTCCTCATGGCAGAGGTGTTCCAGCCCTCTGACCATCTTCACAGCCCTCCTCTGGACCTGTTCCAACAGTCCAATATCCTTCTTATGTTGGAGATTCCAGAACTGGACACAAGACTCCAGGTGAGGTCTCATGAGAGCAGAGGGGAAGAACCACTTCCCTTGACCTGCTGGTCACACCTCTTTTCATGCATCCCAGGATACAGGAGAAGGGCAGACCCTGGCATCATGTTGTGATGAACACAACCTCCCCAGCAGCCATTGATAGTAGCAGCCACCCAGGCCTGAACGCCATTTGAACAGAGAGAGTACTTGTGTTCCCCATGTGCCTTCCTTAAAGCAAGCAACAAAAAGCTGCAGTGGCCTGCCTTGGATGTACGTTTGGATCTGAAGGAACCAGAGGACAGAGAAAGGACTGAGAGGACCCAGGAAAGAAGAATGGAGAGAAACAAAAAGAACGAGTCAGGTAAGTGAGCAATAAGAGGAGAGGAAAGATGAAAAGCTGGAATTAGAGCAGAATACAGGATCAAGAACAAATGGTCGGATTGAGACAGCAGGTAAGTGAAGATAAAATTAGGGGAGTAGAAGGCAGATTTGCAAAAGGTAACTAGTTCTCAACCTGGAAGCAAATACTCTGCTCCAGAACCTGTATCTTAAACCTCTACCACTGTTTAGCAAACAGCTGTAAAAGCCACCAGTAAAATGCAACTCTGATCTTTCACAAGCAGATGATCTATTACCTTCTTCCTTCTATTTGCACTCTGTGAGTGCAAAGGTCTCTACTATTCTGAGGATCTGAGATGAATATCATGCAACAGTCGAGTTCAGCAAAAGCTAAGCGGCTGTTATCTAGGGCTGCACCCTCAGACACACCAAATGCTGCCTACCAGAAGATTGCTCACACAGCCTTAATTAGAACTGTGTATACAAATCACAAACACTCTTGTTATGATTCCAGAGAGATGGCACTATCACATGAAAAGGTCATACACATATCACTAGAAACATGGTAAAGTTAAAAGTATGAGAAGAATAACAGCAGAGCAAATATGGAATGAAAAGAATTCTTATATGGACTTCTAACATATTTAAATCATAGCCACTGTTAAAACTGAGCTATTGCTCTAAAACTTCAGATTACAGTTTCCTAAAACTATGAAAAGACAATAAAAATTGCTCATATGTATTCTTTATATATACGTTCTACACTTCAGCAGTCTACTGCCCTGATATAATAGAATTCAAGCAACAGAACAATTCCAAGCTTTACTATAAATCTAGCTGTCTATACTGTTATCAGCTTTTACCTGCCTAGGTAGATCATGTAACCTATTATTAGACTGAAAGCCCCATAGACTGTAATAATCAATTTCTGCATTCTATGAAATAGTCCATGTTACTCAGTCTGTTTTGCAAAATAATCACAAACTTCCATTTTTTTCCCATTCTTTTTATAATTTGGTATAATGGAAACATTTAGACATATAATTTTACTGTAACAATGTAAAAATTCACAAACTTATTGTTTTATGCCCCACATTATCCCAGACAGGAGAAGGTTCAACACTGCATGAGCAAACCACATGACACAGACACAGTCAAATCACGACAAATACGATCACCACATGACAAAGCTAATGGGGTAATACACAGAGGGCTTGGGTGCATACAGTTACCTCACACACTAGGCACCAAACATAAAACTCAAACTAAGAAAAATGCTTACTCTATTCCCCACCCTGTGCCTCCAAAAATCACCCCCAAGGCCAGAATGGTCCCTGCCACTGCACCTATTAGCCTGTTAGTGGCCATGCTCACTGTGTGGAGGGAAAAGGGAAGATTTTTTAAGGAAATAATCACAGAGAGGTCTTAAATGAAAACATGAAATAATTCCTCAAAGGAATTTTACGCTATAACCCATTATTCGATAAACAATTCAAAGTTCCTAACAAACCTTTATTAACCAAATACTGCACCTTTATATATTCTGAAATGAGCTATATTTAGCTTTCCTTGAACGCTCGCAAATATTTTAATCAGAAGTATTCCTGTAAATGTAAGGCTATTCCTTTTAGCTTGTGATTCTATTATCTATTAAAAAGGGATCATCCTCAACCTACTGTTTATTCAAAACAGCCAAAATGTAAATAAATCACCAATAAGGAAACGTCCTTTTGACCACCAGAGACTTACTGTATCCAATAACATAACTAAGCAAAGGAAAACTGCTTGTTTGGAAACAATTCCATCGCAGGAAAAGGAAAAAAAAACCCAACATCTTAATTAATTCCTTTATTAGTTAGTAATATTTTCCTTTGTTACTGCATTTATCAACAGGACTCTATCTGCATGACCTAAAGATAGATAATGCCTTTGAAGAGAAAAAACTCACCCTAGAAATGTGTTTCAGGTAACACCCTGGAGATTCCAATATGTTCCGATAGTCCCTCAAGACACTGAGGCATTATTTTTCATTTTTTAAGGGAACTCTTGAGCAAAGCTTCTATACATTTCCTATTTTAAAGACTAAAAGCTTGATAGATTCATTGAGTCATAACAGACTACAAGCAAGCAGCTGAATTCTCTGTCTAATGGGAACTGTTCAAGGGACAAAAACGTTTGTCTTTATACTGAATAATGTTGGTTTTGAAATGGCTTCATAAACACACACAAACACACATACATACACACTGAGACACAAGTTTTATATTAAAAAACCAAGCAAACAATATTCCACTAGTCAAATAAAGGCCTAATTCTGCATATGAAATTGCAAAGGAAGACTTGTGTATGCATATGGAGTCCTACTGATCTCAAAACTATCAGCCAACACTCTAAAGTAGTTCAAAGTTTCCACAGTAGCCAAAAAACTAACAGCAGGAACTCTTCGTCTTCCCAGAACTGCTAGCATGCCATGTAGGTCTGCTATTACAGGAAATCATAAGCAGCTGAGTTTAGAGTAATACAGGACTCACATATTACTATCAATATAGTTAAGGGCCACTAATTTTTAAAATCCTGAAATAGAGTGTGGAGCCAAAAGCAACTGATGAGTGACAGAAAGATTCGAGAAGTGCAGCAGGAGTACCAGTCAGGTGTCAATTATTATAACATACAAATAAATAGTAGTACTTTCTAGCTATACATGCTTTAAGTATAGTAAGAAAATGCTTGCATTTATGGTGTGAAGAATCTCAAATCTACCGTGTGAATTTTCATATCATGAGTGTTTCGATTCCGAAATGTAACAAACCTCAAATTTAGGGCTAAGGAATAAACAAGCATTTCGGTTTCTGTCTCAGACTTGCAAACTGGCACATGACATTAGAAGTACTGGTAATAAAGGGGAAAACTTAATGGAAAAAATTCTTGAGTATTCTTAACAATACAGAAAACTATGTCTGTATTCTTCTGACATCTTCTCATGAAGGAATTCTCCATTAGCACACCAAAAGAAATTATAGCAGCTGTCAGTGTCCACATTCCTAAATTCACTTCTACGTGACTCAACGTTAATAAATTACTGTAACAACGTAAGTAAAAATAATCCAACTTCTGAAATCATTGAGCCACCTTGTAGAGAATCATAATTCTGCCTTTTTGTGGAGGCCTCCATTGAAAAATGCAGTCTGAACTTTATGTCTGTATCTACTGGCAGAAATCCATGCACATACTATTCATTTAAGGCTTTTCCCCAGAATATTTCAGCATTGACATATTAATTTTCATAACGGTATTTCCATTCTGAGTTCATCTGAATTACAAAAATCTAACACAGATAAATGTACCTCCTGTGTTGCCTTTACTATAGATCTTTTTAGAGACAATGGAATTATTTCTTAACTACAGGATTTGAAAACAAGCAATACAAAATTCATGTACACTCAGTACCACAAGTGTAAACACTCCTCTCCTCACCCACACAAAAGAGCAGTAACCAGCTCTAGAGTGCTGTTCTCTTGGACTCTGTAAGCAGTATTACAACGTTAAGAAGGTATTTATGGGTAATGGAATGACAAGTAGCTTTGTAAGGCAGAGCACAAACCACTGAACAGTGGTGGGGTCAGGAGTCCAGGAAGCACTTCACAGATTCCCTAATACAGATCTGGTCTGTTTTAGAGAGCTTCCTTCCCAGTGGTAACTTGTTTTAAGACAATCTCTTCAACAGTTCTTGGTAAAGATCTACTGGAACCATTCTGCTAAGGGGCAAAAGAATAGAGCACACAAGACAGAAGCCATTCTGGAGAGACACAATAAAATCCTGTTCTCCCTTGAAACCCTGGATATTTTGAAGAGTAATCAAAGCCTGAGCTCTAAGGGACTACAGTTTTAAACAATTCTATCTTTTCCATCAGCCTTGTATAAGGGACAGAAGAACCTGGAACTGGGGCATAGCAGAAAAAAATTGTTTGGGTTTCTCAGATGTTTATCGGGAACTTTATCTGTAAATGCATAACATTGGATAAATATAGACTGATGTTAAACAACATCCCGATGACAGGAAAGACAAAAAATTGGATAGCACAATTCAAAGACATTCTTTGGCAGAGAATTCAGAGAGAATCTCAAGTGCGTTTATTCCTCTCTGAAAAACCTTTCCAATGAATTACATCCTCAATAGGTCCTCTTTGTATTTATACTTCATATGCAGTTAAAATACTTATTAAATACATAAGAGGAAGCAATAATGTTTGTAAGAACAATTTAAGTCCTTAAAATCTTATTTATTTTTCCTCCCATTAAAATGCAATTTCAGGGAACCAGAGCTTGTTTTCACCAGGAACAATCCACTTTTCCTTTTTTACGCCACAGCTCTCTGAATTAGCTGGGAACAACTAAAGTGACTGGAAATCTCTAGTATATGTGTACTCAATTATCATATAAATAGTAACAGCCACACTTACTCTGATTTGAAGAAAAATGACAAAGAAAATGATTGTTAAAAATAGGGAATAAAGGACAAAGTAAAAAATAGAAAGTACATACCATTACCTATTGAAATATTCCCTAAATTTAGGTTACAAAAATAGAAGTTTCATCAATTCTCAAAGCAGAAAGACCTACTTTATCTGCATGAAGTAGTATCTTACTGTCTGGGTCTAAGCAGAACTGTACAATTCCACTACCATGTATCAACAGAAAAAAAGTGTCATAAATATTTGAAAGAACATCAAAACTGAAATCACACAAACCCTTAGGTCCTTCATCCTTCTTGCTACCAGTATCCCTGATAGGATCATCGATACTGCAGTCTGTCCCAGCCCAGGAGAAATTACAAATGCAAGTGGCTTCATTACTACAAACCTGGAAAAGAAAATAAATGACAGCAGTTTGGTTTTAACTACATTTTATTAGGTTTATTTGACATGTAATTAGGTATTTAATTCGCAGTATAAAACTTATGCATTTATATATAATATCACTGAGCGTTTAGAATGAATATAACACATCAATAACCTGAGAGTTTGCTTTAAGCCTCTAAACACACTCAGATGCTATGTAAAGCAGGAGTGTTCCCAAGGGATCCACAGTCACTTGCACTACACACCTGCACAGGATGTAAAAAAAATAAAATAAATTCTCATTTAAAAAAAAAAAAATCCCTATCTTGACTAGTTAACTAGTCAATCTTCACTAACCAGCTATCTAGACTTTGAGGCCGGATGTCTAGAAGGAATGTAAGCATTTGTATTTAAAAGGTTCAAGACACGGTTATGTTTTACAACCTCTAATTTATAATTTGTTCCCATGCACAAAAAAATAGTAAGATTTTCATTTGGTTTGTCAGTACTTTTTTCTAAGCAGCAATGAGGAGTGCCTGCGTATCTCCTAGAGAGAGGAAATACTTCCTAAGTCTACATTGAGTTGAATGACCCCGAAAAAAGGACTTAGGACTCACCAAAATGGGCAGTACATTTAGCAAACACAGGAAAACCTATCCAACTGACAAAATCTAAAGTATCAGACCAATAATGAGAGTTAATAGCTATAAACTTTCCACATGAAAAAGAACAGGGAATGTGTTGCTGGAAGAGTTTCCTAAGGAAAAAGTATGACAAGAAATACACACAAAACAAAGAATGAAGTTTTCATTATGGGACTAGAAGCGAAGTCAGTCATTGGACATTAGCTAATAAAGTCTAGCCCCTTAGGCAAGTATCTGCCAACTGAATTCCACGGTGGAAAGATTTTGTCAGAATTATAGTAAAGAGAGAGCAGTGAATCCGTTCACCGAAACATATTCAATGTCTTAGACAAATGGGCTTACAGGTTGAATAACAGAATATAAACATGCCTGAATGCAAAATGATACCCTTTGCAACTGTTCAAGAAGAATGTATCATATCCATTGAGGTCCAATGGCTTACAACTATATTTAAGTCGTAAGGTACAAATCCACAAACACAGGACCAATTTTATAAAAGAGCGAGCATGCAGAAAAAAGTTCAACTGAGGATGGTAAGTAGCTTATAAATATGAGTAGTACATTGCAGAAGTCTTTACAATAACTGATGTCAAAGCTCTTTCTTGCTAGTAACAAAAACGCCACTTTGGATATAACTGCAAAACTAATTTGACAACTTTCCATTCTAAAATTTTATCTACGCTTCACAGAAAGGCAGCTTCCCCTGAACCTAACATCTGTGTTTTCAGATCAACAGGCCTTAGCAACACTTTCAGTGTACTCCACAGAGTACACTAAGATCACAAATAGCAGAGAGAGAGAGAGATGTTTAGCTGCTCACTCACCCCATGACCAGAACAGACTTTTCCACTAGAACCAATAGGACAGCTGCTTATGTTCAAGGACTGAATTGGCAGGCACTTTTTGTCCAGACACATCATGTGAGGTCCACATGGAGCTCCATCCTCCACATAACCCAGATCTGTATCATCATCCAAAAGAACATGAGCACCACTAGAAGAAAGAGATTTTAAAATACTATCAGTATGACTGCAGTCTTTTGAAAATATTAAACATGTCAGTATAGATACTAAAAGCCTCATAAACTTTCCCTCATTCAAGCATACAGACAGACTGAACAAAATTATCAAGTTTTTCTGTCTGTCCACAGCATTTACAAGATGTTCCAGTTGTCAGACTAAAAAGAAGTCTAGATAATTACTTAAATAGTCAAAATGAGCACCTTAGGCTTTGAGGTTCTTTTTAATAGTCTTTGACGGGCTGTGCTTTTTTCTTTCCCTCCCCCACTGTGAAATACTATTTCTAAAAGAACATTACAAAACTAACTTCCCATGTGATGACATCTAAATAAAAATACTAGTAGTATAACAGAAGAGTTAAGCATAATTCTTCGCTCAGGACCTAACCATGTAACAGAGCATTCTTAGCATGACAACAACGTGGCCAATGTCTTTAAAATAAAAATCCAGTATTGTGCACAGCAGGCTAAAACCCATTTACCTGCCCTTTAAAGTGAACTGTAGCTTAACATCTTACCCTGCCACAACTCTTCACTTTCCTCCCTCGCAGCCTTCACTTCCCTACAGCTATTTCTCTGAGGATACAAAACTCAAACCCATAATGTTTAATATCCCTATATTGTCTTTGGCAATCACAGACTTGCCTGCCCTCCAGAAATATAATGCCAAGCATCACACTCTTGACTGTGAGGTTTTGCTACCAGAGAGATCAGACACAGTAATCAGGAGGATAATCCACATTTCACCCTCTTTAAATGTGGAATATTAGGCACTTTTTGTTTTTTTTTTTTTAATCAAAAGAAATGCTGCTCAGAATAATGATTTTGCTTTAAGATATTAATTATCTAAAAATCATAGAATTTTACATTTATGTTTATCTTCATTCAGTTAGTTTTTACAGAGCAAAATCATGGTGGAACACTGTATTATGTTTTACCTGCAGTCCACTATTCGTCCTTGATGATAAAAAGAATTTGGGATAATTTCTCCTTGAACTTGACCAACTCGTGGAACTTTAGTAAGATTAGTACAGAGCAAAAAGCCGCAGAAAACATCACTGTAAAATGAAAACATAAATCAAAAAGTTACTGAAATAGTATGAAGTAAACTTACAAAACAAAGACTGGCAATGCTGCTGATCACATTAATGACAAGAGGCAGAAAAAAGTAATTGTTCATTTTAATGAACCACTGAATGTTCACATCAACAAAAAAAATTATCTGTGCTCTAAATACAATGCAGTACAATAAAGAGGATCCAAATGGTAGAAGGCTTTGACATATCACGCTAAATTGTATTTCCCTCTCTCTAGCAGCTTGGATGCAATACATTAATGTGAAGTTTAAATTTTGAATTGAATTTTATTTCCCTTGCAGAACAACAGAACCATAATCACAACAATTAGTATGCAGTGCGCGTGCCTGAATTTTGGTAAAGAATCTGCTTTATTTGACATTATTTTATATGTGCAATCTTCAATAGAAGGTTATGACCTTAAAATGACCATCTCCTACTCTAATTGTCCTAAGACACAGAATCAGCTGAATGAATGCTGGAAATTGTATTTATTAAAAATACAAAAAAAATTTAAATGGCCCTTCAGCTAGACTATTTTTCTGCGTCACCTACTGACCAAGAAAAGCTTTTATACAAATGAAGTTTTTAACATACATACCACAACAATAAAAAAAAAAAAACAAAAAAAAAATCTCGATTGAACAACTCCTTTCCTTATGATCCTATCTAAAAAGTGAATGATGTAAAGAAATCCAAAGGAGGAAAACACCATTCTGAGACATGAAATCTTTACAAGTTAAAAATTACAAAACAGTAAGTAAATCAGGATAAGTTTAAGTCCATCCACTAATTATTATTAAATTGAGAGCTAAATTTAATCAAATATACATCTAGTAATGATCACATGCAAATGAATCAGCCATTTTCTCTATAGCATCCAGATGTTTGATGGTCCTCTCTGGTCAAAATAAAGGTTGGAACAAACTTGAAATAACATAATCTGATAACAGTCTCAAAGCAACTGAAGGCAGGGCATTTGCAGCCTAATTTATCCCTACCAAGTCTGAGGTGTTCGTACATTATGAACTTGTGACTTTTTGCTGCCCTGACTCCCTGCTCCTCTGAAAGGATTAAAAGTCACAGTACACTTTTCTGAAAATCTGGAATTCTTTACAAATGTATTGCTGAGTTGCCTGTGAATTTGTCAGAAGGGAACTTTTTCCAAGACGCAAACCTCGTGAGGGAAAGAAGATTCAAAATAATGCAAAACAAATTGCTGAAACATTCATAAAAAGTAGAGAATATTAAACCAGTATTAATCTATTTAAAATACAAATATTCTCTACCAAGCTGAACTTACTGTTTGCTACACTGAATCCATCGGTCTCCATCTTTTCCACAGTTTCCTTTTTTTGTACCTTCTGTATTAAGCTTTTCGTAACAAAATTTGTCAGATCCTGAAGACTCTGTCGAAGAAAAAGGAACATACTTTCCACTGGCAACATGACAGCTTTGAAAACCTGCATAATTTATTGTAGCAGATCTCTATATTTTTTTAATACAAAACAAATCTAACCCCATGTGTACCAACACAGCAGGTATTTTTCAGTGACTACAGTGGGAACCTAGCAGACTGAACTGTAATGCCTACAGATGACTTCTCTAGAACAATGCTCAATGTTCAAAATTTGCTTTGAACTGTTAGGAAAAGCAATTTCCACAGTGTCTGTATTGCTTTTTGCATTTGACTTATCTGTGGTCTAATTTTATTCACTTCATAACAGTTGCACATAGATTTAATCTAGTTGCTTTCACTGCATTTATTCCCAATATGTATTTCAGGAAATCAAATATTGTATATCATAGAATTGTAGAATGGTTTGGGTTGGAAGGGACCTTAAAGCCCATCCAGTTCCAGCCCCCTGCCATGGACAGAGACACCTTTCACAGGATCAGGTTGCTAAAAGCCTCATCCAGCCTGGCTCTGAACGCTTCCAGGGAGGAGGCATCCAAGACCTCCGGACAACCTGTGCCAGTCCCTCACCACCCACACAGCAAAAAATTTGTTCCTAATATCTAATCTAAATCTCCACTCTTTCATCTTTAAAACCATTACTTCTCATCCTATCCCTGCACTCCCTGGTAAAAGCCCCTCCCCAGCTTTCCTGTAGCTGCTTCAGGTACTGGAAAGGCCCTTCTGAGGTCTCCCTGAAGCCTCCTTTTCTCCAGGCAGAACAATCCCAACTCTCTCAGCCTGCCCTCATAGCAAAGGTGCTCCAGCCCTCTGATCATCTTTGTGGTCCTCCTCTGTACTCACTCTAACAGATACATGCCCTTCTTGTGCTGAGGACTCCAGAACTAAACATAGGACTCCAGGTGTGGCCTTACAAGAGCAAAGTCGGGGAAATCACCTCCCTCGACCTGTTGGTATATATGGTATTTATACACCACATGTTCTGACATCAACTCGATGTTTATTTTCTTTTTTAGGAGTTCACAGAAAACCAATGTTCAACAGTCAGAGTGTAACCTCTACTGCTTTTCAGGAACAGAAATCTGAACTAAGATGTTTAAAAACACAATTCTTTACTAACAAGTCCATAAAAAAAAAGAGCACAACAATTATACAGAGAAAAATAAAATATTAAAGGTAAATAAGACAAAGTAGTTTCAGTTAAATCACTTGCACAGAATACATTTTTAAATTTAAGTTTGTGTTATATAAAGAAATCAGTTAACAAAACCACCTATTGCCTTTAATATTATCAAAAATGCAAGATGGCAACATAAAGCTCTTCTCCCAAATAGCAAGCGATCCAACAAGAGGAAATGGCCTCAAGTTGCACCAGGGGAGGTTTAGATTGGATATTAGGAAAAATTACTTCACTGAAAGGGTTGTCAAGCACTGGAACAGGTTGCTTAGGAAAGTGGTGGAGTCACCATCCCTAGAGGTGTTTAAAAGATGTATAGATGTGGTGCTTAGGAACACATATGGTTTCGTGGTGAACTTGGCAGTATTAGGTTAAGGGTTGGACTTGATCACCTTAAAGGTTTTTTCCAACCTACACGATTCTACGATTCTACCTCTTCTGAAGTATACCAAAAAAAATCCTCAAACCTATTTTCCCCTCTGGTAAGAGTAACTCAAAAATGCTGATATTTTTAATGTCTTCTCACCTAACTCCACCATAGTCCAGCATTTGCTGCCCTACCTGTGTCTGCAGCCACATGACATCAGAACAATCTCACTATCATCACTCCCAAACAGGCATACAACTTAAAATTTCACTTGCCAATCAAGCCACAGTTTCTCACTGCAGCCTACTGAGCAGAAAATTTTAACTTGCAGTGGCAAGAACAGTAAATAAAAATACTAAAAATACAAAACAAAATCAGGAATGAACCTGAAATAAAATACATTTAAGGTAGTTAAAGATAACCTACTAGATCCCCAGATATATTTGCACTGGTTATCTCTTGTCTTGCATTCACCATTATAGCAACGACCCTAAACAAAACACAACATGTTAGCAATGAGAACTGAACATTATTTTGTTTCTTTCCCCTTCCCCAACAAATGTCTCATTTTGATTCTTCCCACACGTAGTGGGATGTATAATAATTTTCATGAATTTGGGTAAATGGAGTACACATTTTGGCCCAGATTCTCAAAGTCATTTGCTGTCTAATGCATAATGGCATTTCAGCAGCTGCTTTACACTTCTCATTTACACAGCTGTAACCAACTTATTAACACAGAGTGTAATAAAAGATCTACATGTTAAACAAAGATACCAAACAGATTTAACTCAAAATAGAATTTTTTACTATTCAGAGTACATAAAGCACAAGCAACACTGATGTCCAAAGGGAAATTTATGAATAAATGTAGAAGACAGGATTAAATAAAATACATGAAAACTTGTATTTAGTTAATTTCTATATGGTGATGTGCAAGGATTTTAAAACACTGCATACCTGATTAGCATCACAGGCATACCCATCCTGTTTATGAAGATTTGGTGGACACTGAAAAAAATTACGATTTTTTATCATGTATACTGTAATAATACATGCAAGGATCACACGTGGAATTTTCCCAGTTTTAAAAGACAACTGTACAGCATAGGAAGGGTGCAGGAATCTTAACAGCTACAATTTAAAACGAAAATATGAACATCTTGAGACATGAAACATAAGGTTTGATCCTAACTTTCTGCATATTCCAAGCAGAAACTGAAGAGGTGAGCCAAAATAAGAAGCAAAACAAATGTGTTCAGTAACAGGATAACTGGCTAATACTGGGGCCACGTTTGCAACACTGTCGCTGCATTCATTGCAGTTCCACTAAGAAAGTAAGTGAGTACCTAACTGTAGCCCACCTCTGCATACAGAGCTGTGAGGCTTTTATGATGTTAATTTTCACGTTCTCTTGACATTGGAAAATACTTTGGTGTAAACAAATCATTGGGTACCGAAGTCTCAGATGATGAAAGCTAGGAGCAAACCACTCTCAAAGCTTTCCCTTATCAGAAAGGGACCTGTGAAGATTTGGAAATGTTATGCTGCTGCAATATAGCATAACAGCCAATAATTTGAGGACAGCTTTTCTAGCTTAAGAAAGCCCTTCTCCCTCCCATTAAGAATGCTCCATCAACAGAATAAGAGTCACAATAAAATCTCAGTGAGTGATAGCTACTTATCTGTAGATGTGGACGTCTCAGATGATAAAATAGGAAGAGGTTACTGTTAATTTATTGGCATCTATATTTACAGTCAATGCCCAGACAGACATGCAATCTATACTGAAACTTATTTGTTCAAAGTTAATAATTTGATGCAGTAGATGACTACAGCAGAGTTACGAAGTTCTTAGATAACCTTGAAGCTAAATATTCAGTATTAAAAAGGGATATATATATCACCTAAAGCATCAATTGATGCTTGATGTAAAAATGGAAGACGTACAGAATGCTGACTATTTAAAAAAACTCAAGTTAAAACTACCTTTCAGTTGCTGTTTATTCCTATACTTTTGAGTACTGGTGAAATGTTTTCAAGAGAAATGAACCCTACCCACAACTTTTAAAATAATTCTACCTGTGCATACTCTTAAAAACCATAAGACTTCATAGAAGCAGATAAGGGCCTGGATTTGATGATCTTAAAGGTCGTTTCCAACCTAAATTATTCTATGAATCTGTACTCAAATTAGCTGTAATTTTCTACATTTCTATTTTAAACTATTTTATTTCATAAAATCCATTACCTCTGAATACATTTACATTTGCAGTATATTCTTAGTACTTATGCTGTAGACTAGGCAGAGATTAAAGGGGGATGTCTGACACAAATACTATACAGACAGACAAAACCCCACAAGTATTTTAAAAAAATAAAACTACTGAGGTCATATTTTGAGTCTACCTAGATTAATTTGTTTTAGGCTTATGGTAGTCTATCCTTATGTTTAAAAATTTCTGTTACGGTTAAAAAATAATCCACAGACTTATTTCTGGTTATATGAGTTTGCTAATCTGGATTTCCCTCTCAAAATTGAGTGCAAAGAAACATTGATACTGTAAGCAGAGAATACTTCTGGATACATACCTGACCAGAATCTCCAGTGCAGAGCTCTGCAATATCACATTCATTCACTGCGTATCGACAGTCATAGCCTCGTGGGAAAAACTAGAAAATGAAGAATATAGTTCAGGACTAAGATTACACAAAAGCAAAATTAAAAGTTCTTGTTTGGAATTACTCCTCACTTTAACTCTCCATAACCACTATACTCACACATACTTGGTTTCTTTTGTTTGGCTAACAACAAAATGCCACAAACTCAATAGTTGTTTCAAAGTGTTGAAAAATATTTCAGTTTCTTAATATTTTAAAGACTAAAATGAAGTACATAATACTTCAAAAATTTAGAGCTTTTTTCATCTCTGATAAATAAATGCAAATAAAAGCCATTTTTAAATGAGTACCTATCCAATGCAATGTATTCCCTGTATATTTGGAGAAGTAACTACATTATCGTCTGGAATAGCAGTCTTAGTCTACATAAGCTGTTCCTTTTCATTCTACATAAAACACACTTTGAACTATAACAGGTTGCACGTGACTTCTATGGCCTGAACAGAACAATAGATACTGCAGGAACACTCACGAGGCATGATGTATTACAGCAGGGTCCATCACTACAATGAGCTCCGTTAGAAAGGGAGCACTTCTTACAACAGTCTGGATAGCATTCCTGAAGAAAATATTAAGCAACATTGTTATGTCTTCCATTTTAAAGAAGTTTTTTCTTCACGATCTTTCCAACAAACTATTATGTATGAGCAGACAAAATACTCAGTTCAGCACTGAAGACTTGAAATTATCAGATGGAAGAATCCTTTGTTATGCTTAAGTAACCTAAGTAAAGGGAAAACAGTGACATATATGCTATAGCAACAAGGGATTCATATATTCTGAAGTCTCTTCACAGGTGTGGAACAGACTGTGCCAACGCATGCTGTTTAGTTAAACTGTATTCAATGCAGAAAAAAGATTAAGATGACTAATTATGGATGTAATTTTACTTAAATACTAGAACTTGGACTCAAAGCTACAGGGTAGATTTCTGCAAAAACATTCTTGGAATATTTCTTCAATAGCGAAGACGACAACAGTTTCATTAAGCTGTCTGAACATATGCACCTATGTTCAAAGTGCAGATACGGAGTCTACCACTCCAGGCACGCTACCCAGGAAAAGTGAAGGGGTAAGCAATTTCTACAGTGCAATTCAAAAATTGCTGGGAAACAGCTACACCTTGTCACTAGTACGACAGGAAGACTGTTCTGAAGACACTCTTGTCTTTGCACAAATTCTCACTTGAAAAAATGTTTTAACACAGTCCTTTAAGTTGTTCAGACAAAACAAATTCATTCCCATAACCTTCAGTCTTCCTTTGCCAATCATATAACTTATATTACTATAAAGGACTTTTGGAGTAATATGTAACTCTACTTGCCATTCGGAAACCGCAATCACATTCTTCTCCTGCTTCTACATATCCGTTTCCACACTCAGTGGCTTCAAAGAGCTGAAAGTAAAAAAGCCCCCCCCCAAGGTAAGAATAAAAATACTATCAAACGACTTTTCTGCCACACCCAGCCCATCTCTGCAATGCTACAGAAACACGTTCTCACACAGAATATATATGCTGTGCTACTGTGATGGGGAAGGCAGCACATTTTCCAAGTGCCACTAGTTAGAATTAGTAAGACATGAAAGACATACAGCTAAATCATTTGACTGCTAGCCCTCTTTAGAATACTCATCTCCAAAAACGATGATCAATAGACAACAACTGTCATGGGGATAACATCTGAACTTCATTCCAATTCTATAGACTCCAATTTCTCTGACAATTCCTTCAAGCAACCAGTCAGTATTATGATCCCTGGTACTCATAGTTTTTCATGCAATTAACTACTGACTATTCCAGTGTAACATGTTTGTGCATAAAAATAACAAACATGAAGAAACTGCCAAAAGGAAGCTCTATGTGCCTTACTAGTTAAGTCAGAATAACACAACCATATGCAGATAGTGCTGAATAGTTACTCCTAGGACTATTTATATATACTGCAGATAAACTGCAGTTCAGGATTAATATGGATGCTATACTGATTTCATGTATCATAATTCTGATTAAAGGTGACAAGATATTTTTCAGTCTCAGCACAGAAATAATTTTGCAAAAGCCCTGTCTGCTTTCAATGTAATAATTCTAGGCTATTGGCAACAGAGACATTTTCATCATTAGAACATAGTTGAAATAAGAACAAATTAAAATGAAATGAAAACAGATAAATCCACAGCTAGACGATGGTGAAATTGCAAGTAAACCTGCTCTTTCTATAGGGGTTTAGTGGCATTTCAGCTGCTCAGGGTCATTATGATATGAAACACAATACAGTAGTAATTATTTATAAACTTGGATGGAAATCTTATTTGGTACTTTGGGCTGGGGGGGGAAGGAATGATAATGCCTAATCAAAAATAAAGCAAGCATTTGACTTTTGTTGCATAAACTACATCGATAATCAATAGCATCTACAATTTCAGGTGCCAGAAGCATAACTACACTGGTGCAGTACTTGTACATAACCCTTCTTCACTAGCAAAGTCAACATGATTCAGAAATCTGAAGTTACTTCTTCCCCTATAAGCCACTCTATTAATACTATGCTTCAGTGGAAACAG